>OV656843.1:19117500-20462500 GCA_927399475.2 Acleris emargana
AGGTACTAAATTGGTGTCAGAACAGGGGACTAGACCTGAACCCGACAAAGACGAAAATAGTACTCTTCACCAACAAAAGAAAGTTGCCCGTCCTAACACCAATAAAAATAAAAGGTGAAGAGATAGAAACACTCAAGGAAATAAAATACCTTGGAGTAGTACTAGACAGCAAACTGCTATACAAGACACATGTAAAGGAGCAATGCAGAAGAGCCACTATAGCCCTGTGGCAATGCAGGAAAGCCATAGGAAGGAGATGGGGACTAAGACCAAGGATAACGCAATGGATTTACAGAGCGGTGGTCCTACCCAGACTCCTATATGGAGCCATCGTGTGGTGGCACAGAGCAAAGATAAAAGATATAGACAAAGAACTAACAAAGGTTCAAAGACTAGCATGTCTGATGACAACCGGGGCAATGAGAACAGCACCTACACAAGCCCTGGAGATCATGCTAGGATTGAACCCGGTGCACATAGAGGTGGAGAAGAGAGCCACAGAACAGTGGTATAGAATAAAAGCGAGCAGGGAGTGGATAGGGTCCGAGATGGACAAAAGACACGCAAGCATACAGAAAGAGTCAATGTCAAACATGGATATGCTCATGGTAAACAATGACCTAATCAAGAAAAGGAAGAGGTTCGACAAGAAATACAGAATCCACATAGGAGAGAGAGACAGCTGGGAGAGAGAAATACCAGAACCCAAAGTGACATGCTTCACAGACGGCTCATGGAAATCCTCAACCAAAAGAGCGGGAGCGGGCATATATAGCCAAGAATCAGATGAGCACACGACGATACCACTAGGGGGCTCCACCAGTGTGTTTCAGGCAGAAGTCTTTGCCATCATGAAGTGTGCCCTGAGCCTCAAAGAAAAAAGCAATGTAACGGGAAGTCACGTTATAATATACTCAGATAACCAAGCGGCACTCAAAGCACTAGAAAATCCGGTGATCAAATCATCTCTAGTGCACGAGTGTAGGAATGAACTGAACACTCTAGGCACCACATCCCATGTAACACTGGCGTGGGTGCCAGGACACAGTGGAGCAGTAGGAAACGAGAAGGCAGACGAACTAGCCAGAGCAGGTGCGGACCAACAATACCTAGGCCCGGAACCGGTATTACCGATATCGGAGATGGTAACCAAAGGAGTTATCGCCAGAAGAATGGAAAAGAAAACAAATGAGGCATGGGGGATGACGCAAGGGTGCAGACAATCCAAACTCATGATAGGAAGGGTTAATAAAAACAGAACAAGGTACCTTCTAAACCTGGGTAAGTATAACCCAAGCATACTAACAGGAATTCTGACTGGACACTGTCCGCTCAACAGACATCTGACGGTAATAGGTATTAAACAGAACCCTCAATGCCCACACTGTGGCAAAGAGGAAACTAGTCAACACGTCCTAGCCGAGTGTGTCATGTACTCGTCACTGAGATACCACACATTCGGAGAGGACGTTTTGTCCACAGAAGATCTCAAAAGCATCAACCTACGGGACGCACTGTTGTTCTGTAGGAAGACAGGAAGATGGGATCGATGCTGGATGGGAGCGCCGCCGGGCCAGTAACCTGAGGCACGACTGAGGGGAATAGGGCAGAATGAACGGCTGACCGAATCGACTGCTCGCCTGCTTCGGCTGGGCGTCCCCACTTATCATCATCATCATCAAGTTTAATCTTTAAATTGTGGAAATGGCATTAAAAAACTAAAACCGAAATATCGAAATTTTGTAAGTTGCAATTATCTCAGAAACTGTAAGACATACAAGACCCATGTAAGGTTCTAAAGAGTGCAAAGGATCGTCAGGATACAGGTTGATCCTGGATCTCTTAATACAGGACACCCTTCATACTAAAGACTCGTATTTACATATCAAACGTTGTGTTAACAGATTCATAGCTCACATGGTGCTTGGAAGAGATCTCTTGGACAATACCCTCAACCTCGTGCCTTCTCTCATCCCTCTTCACAAAGACATCAAGGAGGACAGTCCAGAGTACCAGGAATTGGAAAAAAAGTAGGTACTTCGATGACAATAAGGCGATGAAACTAAATAGTTGATATCTTGTCTTTTTAATGCCTATGACAGATTAGTGCAGCATTTCAAACATGACGTTGAAGTGACAAAGCACTAAAACGTACAGGGAGGTTATTAGTTATATATTATGACATGGCTACCCAGTTCATTTTACGGTTAGCGTAAAGGACAGAGCTATTACAGTAATATCCTATAGTAGTATTCCTGTGTGGTTGCCGGGTTGGAATAGTGCCACTCCATGTCTTCCTGTGGATGTCGTAAGAGGCGACTAAGGGAAAAAAGGCTTGTAAGTAGTACTGTTAGGCGATGGGCTTGCAACCTGTCACTAATACGCTGGTAAACATCTTAAAGCCTATTTGTGCAAAATGTGGTTACAGAATTGCAAGGCATGAAGGTATGTATGTATGTATGTATAGCTGTCCTTTTCTTTCAGCGTGAACTGAACTGCCAAGTTATGTCATAAACCCCCCTGGGCGTCTATTCTACAGGGTAAAACCATATTTCCTTTGACCTGCTATGGTATTGTTTTTAACCCAGTCGCCATTACTGTCAAGTAAATAAGAGATATCAAAACGTTGTCAAAACGATAACAAGTCAAAGACGATATGGTTTTTACTGCCTAGAATCTCAGCCCTAGTTGCTTATTATATTCATCGTCACTATAAAATTACTCGCATTCGTTCAAGACCGGCAATAGTCGGATTTATCCAGTTTTTCTGGTCATGTACAGTTTACATTTACTTTCAAATACCTACATAAACTCAAGCCTTCATTCTCAGAGTGGACAGAGCAACTGAATTACCTAAAACTATATACATACATACATACCTTCACGCCTTCATTCCCAGAATGGTGTAGGCAGAGCTAAAGAATTACCAACAACTCCAAAAACTTGTTAATAACTCTGTTACCACAATTTGCACAATTAGGCTAAGAGGTTTAACAGTGTATATTAGTGACAGGTTGCAAGCCTATCACCTAACAGTACTACAAGCCTATATTCCCTTAGTCGCCTCTTACGACATCCACGGGAAGACATGGAGTGGCACTATTCTAACCCGGCAACCACACGGGCTCAGCAACCACACGGGCTATATTTTGATTGATAAATCTATAACCAAATTTTACAGAATTAGGCTAAGATGTTTACCAGTCTATTAGTGACAGGTTGCAAGCCTGTCATCTAACAGTACTACAAACCTTTATTCCTTTAGTCGTCACTTACAACATCCGCGGGAAAACATGGAGCGGCACTGCCCTCCTCAGCAAATACGCAGTAACCCAAAATCAATAAACGAAGCAGTTTTAGTAATAAGGTTGATATTGCTACAGGAGTTTTATCTGACTTACTGCGTATTAGCTTAGGAGGACAGAATACGTGTTTTATTCTCTAGATTCATTTCCACTTTTCATTTTTAGATAACCACACGGGATTACCATTTACTTATTGTACCAAAACTTTGAGCTATTCATCATCATCATCATCACCATCAGCCTATATTAATCCACTGCTGGACATAGGCCTCCCCTTATGAGCGCCATAGCGACTTGTCTTCAGCTTGCCGCATCCAGCATCTGCCTGCAGTCTTTCGCAGATCGCCATCCCACCTGGCCTGAGGGCCATTACTGTTCTTGGACAAAAACCAGCAAGGAATTTACGGATCATTCTATTGTCCAGGAATCAACAGATAGTGGATAATAAACAGCAGGCTGGGGAGGTGATCGCAGCCATCTCGTACTTCGACCAGACGGCAACTCTTCTTGATAAGCTGCGAGCCGTACAGAAGCAGTTGAGGGGTTATATCAGGTCAGTTCTTTGGACAGTCCTACTCGTATTCTAGCGTGGCAACCATTTTCAGTCTCATGATTGCAGTCAGACGGTCGATTTTCCACTATTATGTCGTTTGTGAACTCACTTGCCTCATCCAAGCCAAAACAAGTATAGATGGGAATGGATTCAGAATAAGAACACTACCAAATTCAATAGGTACCTAATTCCATTACAAAAAGGTTTATTTTCGTGTGTTTTACGGCCCTTCCACTGTCTTGCCAACAGTTTTTAACCGACTTTAAAAGAAAGCCACTCCCTGTTATTTGCGTCGTATTATTAGTGAAAATAACGGGTCTTGGAAGACACCATTCTACCAGGCAGCGTAATTTTGTGAGTCGCGTATTTTCGCTCACAGGATTTCCGCTGCATTAGTTTTCATGCGAAAGTCCTGCACCTCTGGTCTAAGCGGTAAAATCCTAATCGTATTTGACATGTTATGTTATGTTATGTCAAGTAAATAAGAGCTGCCAATATAACAGATCAAAAATTATTTGGTTTTTCCGTTTTGAATAGAGGCTGTATTTGGTTCACATGGCGATGCAAATTGATCTGAATTTTTCATGTCTGTCTGTATGCAGCAGAAATTAAGCTAGCAAAATGACCCGAATCACCATTCATAAAATTACGCTCGTCTGGCTTCAGCTTTAGGCTGAAGCCTTATTCTTATCTCAAACGACGAAAGGAAAAAAACGATTATAAGGTAATTAATTAAATAATAATTAACCAGGCATAAAAGATTTAATAAATCATCAAATGAAATGAACGAATAACATACAATATAAAATGAGTATTTATTATGGGACAGTAAAAGATTTGGGTCATACACAGATTTAGGGTAGCGTTTTTCTTGTGGACATACCAGAAATTAACTTTTTTAAGGAATATTTTTCTGCATAACCCATATCTGCATAAAAGGCGTCAGGTCTACTTTAGTTCTATAAGATAAAAATATAACTTATATGCACATAAACCTTTAACTATTGACCACAGGAAAAACCACTTTTGTTTTTTATTCATGCTAACACATAATGTTTGCAACGCTAACTTAATTACTTGTGGGAGGACCTTGTGCAGGGTCCATCCGGGTTGGTACCACCATCTTATCCATTAACCTACCGCCAAGCAGCAGTGTTTGTATGGTTGTGTTCCGGTTTGGGGATAAGACAGCCGGTGAAATTACTAGCATAGAGGCATTCCATCTTAGCCCTCAGGGTTGGCAGTGCATTTGCAGTCTTGTGAATGCGAATGTCTATGGGTCACAGTTTTCACTTACCATCAGGTGGACTGTGAGCTCGTTTGCCTTCCAGTCATAATAAAAAAAAAAATGTTATTCTATGCATCGGGACAAATTCTGTTGCTCTAGTGACAAAGGTTACAAGTGTTATGAAGTTTCAGTGAAAGGGGCATATGTCTATTTAACCCAGTAGGGTAAACTCACCAGTCGTCAGCCAGAGACCTGTAGTCAGCCTCTGACTATACTTTTTATGAGTGGGAAGAGTACGAAAGATATAGTCCCTCTCTTCGCCTTCATATAAGGTCGACTGCTGGTCTCTGGCTGACGACTGGTGACTTTACCCTATATGAATTACACCCTTTTTTTATTACAAAGTAAGTCGACTTGTCTCCATTTTCACTAGGGCCACAGAATTAACCTGGCGGGTGTTAAAAGGGTACCGGAACTAATAAACGCCAGATGAAGCCCATAAAACTTTGTTGGAGGTAATTTCCCTCTATAAAGCAGTAAACGAGAGTAGATCGCAATTCAGAACTATAGTGACCTAATTCAAAATTTCAGCTTTCAAACTTCAAGTCATAAATGTATTAGTATAGAGACCTTTTAAATAGGGATGCAACGATACCGATACGATAATCGTATATCGGCGATTATCGTAAACCTTTACGATCATTCGTTATCGTAAATATTACGATACGATATTTTTACGATACATTGTGCCATCTGAAAGACTATTCTCCACAGCAGGACTGATACACAGTGATGAAAGAAACCGACTTAAGGGAAAAAACTTACAAATGTTGTGTTTTCTGAAAAAGAATTTGCCAGTAATAAATTACGACTACAATTAAAATTAATTAATAGTCAGTAAATGTAACAAATAGTAACAATTTAAAATATAAGTTAATGATGAAAATTTATAAAATTAATAAATATATTGATTAAAATTGCATAACTTTTTTTTATACTTTTATCTTACAATAATAACATGCAACAAAGCTTCCAATAAATCCATCAAAATGGTATTAAAGAAGTATCGTAATGCATTCGTATCGTAATTCGTTATCGTATTTGGCCATTACGATGTATTCGTCATTCGTATTGGTATCGTAATAGCCGTATCGTTGCATCCCTACTTTTAAATTTAAAATTTCTGAATTAGATCACTATTGTTCTGAAGGACAGGTGCAAAATGTACAAGACTGAGTGACTTAATTTAATAAGAGTATTATGAAGGTTAACACCGTTTTCGTATAAAAATGACCCCAGATGAGAAGTGAAATGACTTCATCTTATTTTATTGTTTTTGAGGTGACCTGTCGTTTCGCCGAGTTTAATTACGCAGATTTTTGTTTCGCAGACAACTATTAGCAGACCTTTCTCTTGGCCGAGTAACGTTTGGTATATTTTCGTTACGCTTATTATTATTTTTTGCCGAGTATTCGGTAGACAGTAAAGCGATACGCAGAGTTACGTTTAGTCGATTGTTTGATTCGTAATTGTTTAATTTTACCGAACAACTGTTCGTCGAAACATGATAAGCACAGTTGTGACATGGCGTCATTATTGTTTAGTAGATTTAGTTTAGGATCAGTCGATTTTTGTCTCGGATTTTTTCAGTTAACTGTACAACTGTTGCATTTTTATGGTAGTTTTATGGAAGACGAATCAGGGCAAGGTTAGGTTAGTTCAAGGCGGGAGCTTTGCCCAGAAAATAACAAACACATCAAAATCAATTTAAAAATAGGTAAACTATTGATAAACCGAGTCGTTACTGAGGGCAAATGATACTTAGGTACATCAGGTAAGGTGGCAAAAAGGGGATCCTGCCGTTTTGCCAAAATTATTTTGGTAATATTTCATTACTTACCCAAACAAATTTTCGCAACTGTTTTTTTGCCAATACAATCTTTGGCATAACTATTAATACGCTAAGTTTCATTTCGTCAAATTTTCATTAAGCAGAGTTTAACTTCGGATACAGACATTTAGGCATTTGGTATTTTAGCAAATGCTTTATTAAGGCAAAAAACATTACATAACAACTGCTGCCAGGTAATTAGGTTATAGGTTACAACGACCCCCAAAATAAATTCACAATTGTTACCTGTTTAGAATTTGCCCCAAGTGGAAAAAACACACTTGCAATACAACGCCTTCAAAGTTTGATCTTATGCTAGCAATAGCTGCAATGAACACCCGACTAAATAGAAATGGTAAATTGAATTGGTAAGAGAGGCAATGACTAAACATTCATGTGCCAAACATTAGGTTTGCGTAACTATTATTTGTGAAAGTTAATTTGGCAAACAATTATTTGGCAAATGAAATTTTACGAAATAAATATTGGGAAGTGATACTTTGTCAAACATAATTTGATAAAACAAGGTGACCCGGCAAAAAGTTGATTATGATGATGAATAATAATTATAACCAAGTTATCGTTTCCTTAATCCCCTTCCATTGTCCCTTTAAGTAAATTAGCTTTAAGATCTTCAGGTCCTGGCAGAATATCAGCGTTAAGAAGTTGTGACACGTTGCTGAGCCAGAAGCCTTTTCGCCACCATTTTTAGGATCCCGTAGTCAAACTAGAAACCCTTATACTTTCGCCATGTCCGTCCGTCTGTCCGTCCGCAGCCTAGCTCAGAGACTCTTAGGACTAGAAAGCTGTAATTTGGCATGAATATACATATTTATTAGTCTTGTAAAATAAAATCTTGTTTTTTTTTTGTGTACCTCCCCTACACATAACGTGGCAATATTTTTTTTAACTTTTTCTTTTTTGAAAACGAAGGGTCCCTAAATAAACATTTTTTCAGCGTTTTTGCTCGATCTTACTATTGTATAGGTACTATTATTGGTACGGAACTCATCTTGTGTTATCCGACTCGGATTTGGTGTCACTTTATAGTGATAACGATACAGTACGTCATCATTCCATTTCAAAAATGATTCAAATCAAACATCTCTGCGGCAAAACTTAAGTTCGACTTGAATATTTACGGTAAGTGTCTTAAATATACTTCATTGTTGTGCAAAAAGAAAACGCCCTGCAGTTTCAAGCACCGATAGAAATTGAATCCATTCCTTTGATTGAAATAAATGGCACTACAAATAACATTAGGAGAGCACGATGCAAACCAACAAACACAGTAATACTGCCGCAGTAATGAATGTGGCTTAGGGCACAGTAGTAGTACAGGCAATTTGAATTCTATTAAGTTATTAATAGATTATAGAATGCTTTAGCTACTACATTGCAGATAGCCGCCTTCTTTGGTATTAAGGTAGAACAGAGAGGGTCCAACATAGCATTGTAGCGAAAAGTAACTTCTCAAATTGTAAAAGTTTGAAAAGAATATTCTGAAATTTTGAATGGAAAGAGAACAATTTCAACGAGACATCAAATTTTTCCGATAATATTTTCAGTAATTTTTCGAGTAGGTTTCTTAACTTCTGAGAATGTGACCTGATAACATCGAATAAGGATAATTACTGAAGCATAACCATATGGTAATTACGTATATTCTTGAATGACTAATTAATTGTTTTGTTTAATTGTATTGTGGTCTTGATATCCTTAAAAAATAAATGAATGAATAAATGTGTTTGTTTCCGTTAGTATAAGTTATATTTATAAAGTTAATCTTGTAGCAGTTTTCATATAAACTTTTTCATTATTAATATTTCTCATGTTACTTACTTTTGGAATTATTATAATCTAGCGACCCGCCCTAGCTTCGCCTCGGTTTATATGAGTTTTATGTTATGCGCGTAAATAAACCAGAATTTATTATACATAAAAAAAACTTTCGTGAAAAGTTATCTAACTGATGGTAAAAACCGGATCAAAATCCGTTCAGTAGTTTTTGAGTAAATCGCGGGGGAAATTGTGTAAATATTATGTAGTGATAAACTAGCTTTTGTCTCAACTCCGTGTACTCAGAAGTTGTTTATATTTATACCCTGAGGAACAGTTTTCTGGAATTGGAAGATTAATTTTTGCGTAAGGGGTATTTACCCGACAAGTTTTTACCCGACTGCCGAAGGAAGATGGTAATGTTTTTGATCTGTAGGTATGTATGTATGTATGTTTGGTTCTTTTTCCCTGGTAATGGCTGAATCTTTGGCCCGATTTCGACAAGCGATGTGTCGTTAGATTCGCCTTAACGTCACAAGTGTTATTGGGTATAATAATTTAATAAGCTAAGCAATAACAAAATGGCGCGTCAAATAATTCATAATAATCAGTCTGAAAATAATGTTGTCCAACACCATCATGTGGGGTATAAAACATAGGACTTGAAAAGTAAATACATACATACATACATAAAATCACGCCTTCGTTCCCAGACAGGGGTAGGTAGCAAAGGATAAGTTTTATAATATACATACATACATACATACCAGAGTTGGGCAAAAATTATCTATTTACGAATAAACGGGAAGTTAACTAAATCATCTTTTCTTTGAAATAACTAAATAACCCGTCATTTGTTATTTTGAATTTATTTAGATGATTTTCGTTTTTATCTAGATAAATTAGTTGGGATTTTAAATAAAAGATGAATGTCAGTAGTACAGTCATGTAAAACTAGAAGCGGTTGGGCATGATGAAATGAAAATAACCTACAACAAAATTAATGAATGTTTTGTACATATTTAAATTAATGAAATATAAATATATGGGACATTATTTTTCGTATTGTTCGTCGACATATTTCCGCTACCGTTCTTTTTGTCTCTTTTACAACATTTAACGTGTTCAAATGCTCCGTTTCCATGCTTCCGTTTTAAATGATTTAGAAAATTTAATGAAGAAGTTAGAGATCCCTTTATATTCACTTCATTCAGCGGTAAACATAACATACAGACATCAGACCTTCCGGAATGGTATTTAAAAAACGCCGTCTAATGCTGAATTGGACCTAGTAGACGACATTGCAGCGTTTATGAAATTGCAAAAATAATTTTCTGATTTTATGAGAAATGTCAGTGTGACGGCTTAACCGACGTGACATTCTATATAAATTTATTTATCTAAGCTTACTTCAATAACAATCGAGGCCAGTTATTTTCATCTAGATAAATTTATCTAAATAAAAAAGTTGTCAACGCATTATTTGTGATTGAATTTATCTTCGAATCAATTTATTTGGAATGATTTTATTTGAAATAATTATCTAGATGAGAAATTATCTAGATAACGCCCAACTCTGATACATACATACCTTCACGCCTGTAATCCCAGAGTGGGGTAGGCAGAGCTACAGAATTATCCACAACTTTAAAAACTTGTTGATAATTCAGTAACCACATTCTGCAAAAATAGGCTAAGATGTTTACCAGCGTATTAGTGACAGGTTGCAAGCCCATCGCCTAACAGTACTACAAGCCTTTATTCCCTTAGTCGCCTCTTACGACATCCACGGGAAGACATGAAGTGGCACTATTCTAACCCGGCAACCACAAGGAATACACACGGATGACTATTAATACTAATAACTAGTTGGTTACTAAGTTCTGTTACTAAGGTTTGTAACAACCCCCCCTGAAATAGCGTCTTACCTACATAATCTTCTTTAACTGTAAACCTACCTAACTACCCTACACTCGTAATTTCTACTAAATACTACATACTACATCGTGATTTGGCCTCGTGATCGTCTAGTGTACCGGGAACCCTACTTTGTGAACCTGACTAGTAACCTAAGTACTTTAATGAGCAAGAGATTACTATTTCTTATATTAATGATTAAGTACCTTCTTCCTACTGGTTAAACTTATTATTTAGAGATACTTCGGGAAAGGACTCTTTGTTATAACTTATGAAACTAAACTACATCTTAAATTAATTGTAACCAAGTGAATGCCTCATTTATTCTTAAATTGAGCCATTAGATCCTCTAGGAAGATCTTGATTACTATTAAAATGATTTAGTCAAAAATAGAACAATTACATTACTTCACTAGACAAGATTAGTAACTACTTGTTTCACTACTGGAAAAGAATAAATATATATTAGCGGTAAAGGAATGCCCCTTCCCCGCATATCCGCTGCTCTCGGCCATAGCTATAGAGCTCGCCCGCTAATATATCTATTTTTACTTAGTATATCACAATAATTTATTAGCGTTAATACTTATAGACTCGTTCCAGTCTATATTATACTTTGACTCTACCAGCATTTCCTGAGGATCCCCATTGAGAAGAATATGCCGAAACAAACTCAAGGGTCAAGCTCCTTTAGAATAATTAATTAGATTCAAATTCTTCAACTGGAATTTGTATTAAGACAAAACATTATCATAAAGTTCAGTCCAGATCTCTAAATAAATTCTTTAACCACATCTCTAAGTTAAACTAGTATCTCATATTATTTCCTAATAATAAAGCTTAGGTGACTTTCTCTAAAATTCATAATCATAGCTATCAATGTTCAACAAAACACCAACAGTAAACCTAATGTAGCCCAAATTATGGGTATGTTAACCTTTAACTCTCAGGTCTAGAACATGAGTTATGAAATCACTTTCCATAGCCATTTTTAGCACTATAACCATAGTACAAACTGTTAAATTTACAGCTATTATTAACCTTTCTCAGAAATGCCATCTCTCGACAAATAACTTTCTTATTATAGTTATAAATAAAGTATGTAAAATCCACATACATATGGGTACTGCTCCACAGTAATTCAATCACAACCTTTAACCAAGTAGGTAGTTTCAGTAGATAGCAAATGACCCTATAACCTGATATTGATTTATCGAGTTTAAGAATAACACACATAATCAGTGCAGTGAGCTTCCGAGTGGCTTGTTATATCAATAGACTGGTCTAGTCTAGTGGCCCTTTGGTCGCATCACTATCTGGAGTCCCTAATTATCATAGCATCCTCACAAGATGGAATGTACCCAAACTACACATCGCTTATTTATGTTAGAGGATCCGTGGAACCATCTAGCAAACATGTAAGTACAGTGACCCTCTGAACGGCCTTAACCAGTAACAGGAAAGCCTTAGCTTTGCTTTGTACTGTACATCCCTAACTGTTAACGATGAATTGAAAGAGAACAGACCAACCCGTAAGTACTACTCTGATCCTAGACCTAGCTAATGCAAAAGATAGTTTGTGTAAACCTCGTATTATTTGCTTTCCTAGTATCTTATAAATAAATATAACTATTTTCCGACCACAAATACAATTCCTATTGCCTAGTAATGTCTCAGTACGTATCTCAACGGCCCTATTTAGCTTCAACCTGGTGTGGAAAAATTATGGCAATTTACTGTAACTTGAAGGGTACCAATTTCGACGTTTTGTTTATTACACACTCGGGCAACTAGCATCCCTTTATCAACTAGTGATCCACTAAACGTCCACTAAAATTTCCACCTGCTCTAACAGAGGTCTACCTTAACCTTTATAATAGATAAACACCAAAGGCATACCAGTAAAACTTAGCCGAATACAAACGCAACACTATTCAAACACTATTTCCTACCTAATTCTAATTTGGCGTTTCTTAATTATAACCACTAAATATTTATAGCTTATTTCTAAGTATCCGAAATTGAAATGCTAGATCTTGATTGTTACGTCATCGACAGCGGCGATGTGAAACAAACCTTGTCAACATACGTCTAGCTACTCACGTTACGTGTTTATAAGTCTCTCACGGTGTAATGAAAGAACTTCTAACTACCTAATAACCCTAGCTTCCTATCGGTATATTGTTTTAGTTCAACTAAAAGTCCAATACCTACGACTTTTACGATTACGTTAAACGTGTGAGTGATGTATGGCTATTCAGGTGCAATAATAACCATCTAGACCAACTAAGACCTAACATAATAACGACTTCGGAAAACCAAGTTTCCTGTGTGTAGTCCTAAGACCCATCAGCCGGCTATTGCTAACCTTTAGTTGGCTTCCAGGTGGAAATAATACCTAACGTGGTCGATATATAAATATATAGATAAGGGGGCCAACGCAATGAGGTATTACCACCTCCACTACCAGAATTGGTTCGGATTCGTCTACGTGGATTCCTATGAAGAGAGTAAACGGAATACCACTAGCGTTGTCTGACTAACCGAATAAAGGCGTCAGAGACCTTGTAACACGAACCAAGAGAGACCCACTCAGTTAATGAGATGAAACCATCCGTTTCCTGATTGTGGATACCTTCAGGTCTCATAACATAACCAAAATGTGAGCGTAGGTTTTCCTTTCCGAATATTACGCTGCCTGGAGCTCTGTGTACTTGGCTACCAATAAAGGCGCCATAACAGAGTTCTGGAAAACAAAATAGAGTTAATAAACTTATAAAAACATACCAAAAGTACACAAACACCATGTTATAACACATTCCCATAGACACTGTTTAATACAAGAGCTAAACCATCTTCGAGCTAGCGATTCTCCGTTAACTTGTAGCGATACCCGTACGCTACATAAAGCGACACACAAACATATCCACACCTATTAAACACAGAGCACAAAATAATTAAAATACAGGACAAAATGGACGATACGAATACCCAGTGATAATTTCCACACTCACCCCCTCGCTGTCTGTATAAAAAGGTCCCGCTCCCATCCTCCGTCGGCCCTTATATAGATTTATCTCGTCATGCGTACTACGAGATTTTCGAGCCATCATAGACCAATGCTAAATCATTCGTATCACCTACTATTAGAGACCATTTCCGTTTGCATTCCATTTCCTAATTTTCGCGTTACCTGCGTGAGTCTCCAGGCGTCGGTGCGCTAACTTTCCCGCACTTATAGTTTTAACTCTTTCGGTACAAAGTTAAACCTAACGTAACGAGTAGCAAATAGTGCTCACTTTCCTTTGAATTTATCTCTATCTTTTTTATTTATTCGACTTCCGTTACCTGAACACTCTTTGTTAGGTTTTAATAAATAATATTGCCTCACTACAAAAGAATTTGTGCAATCCTTTCTTAAATTTATTTTATGAAAATAAATGAATTAAATTTGTTTATTATCTGAATATTATTAAATCGTCAACAGATGTTTATCATGCGTTGTATGAATAAATAAAACAGCGCCATCTAGGTGTCTTGAGGGGTACTCGTAACCTTCGCTAGATGTCAATTTTAATAGTCTAGTCGCCAGATTAGTTTCTTAGACTCTCGAGAGGTCGCTAGACTTAAATCGTATGAAGGAAATATTATCGATCCGTATTTATTTGTTGCCGAGATCAACATGAGTTTTAAACTTGGGATTTACACTTGTGTACCAGTACAGGTTGATGCAAATAAAACTAACTTATGTTTATTTTTTAATTTCAATATGTATAAAAATTAAAAGCTTAATTAATATACATTTTGAAAAACAATTAATCAAATGCAGTGTCCTTAGATATTAAGTCGCGAGTGTCACTGGTTAATTTAATTTACTCGCAGACTCTACTTAAATAAACTATTTTACTTATATTGCTTGCAAAGAATCACTTAAAAGTAGCCGATAAATAATGTTCACAATTATATCAGCTACTTTATATGTATATATAATAAAAATGAATCGCTAAATGTGTTACTAAGCGCAGAACTCAAGAACGGCTGGTTTCTTTTTTGTTGTGTTCGTCATTGTCAGGGAAAGGTTTGTATGAAAGAAAATAATTGAAAAAATCACCGGGGAAGTCAGAAATTTGCAGCAGGGCGAAGCCGCTGGCGGGCCGCTAGTTGTAAGATAAAAATATAAACTGTTATTAATTTGTGGTAACAAAAGTCACAAGTATTTCTTATATTATAACAGATTATGATCACCAACTAGAAAAAAAATCTTGTTTTGCCATCACAGTTTAAATCATAGTTTAAAGCAGGAGAGTTTTTTAAACTGATTTTTTTAATATTACCTGCACCTTTCACTATTTTATTATAGTAGAAAAGGACAGAAGAGATAATAACAATAATCTATGGCTGCCTGGCAATCGTTTCAAGTTTAATGTACTACGTGACTTGATCTGCGCTTGCTCACGTGTACATAGCAATCTAAACTCTACCTCAATGGTGGTAAATACTAATTTAGAATAGTGGACGCATTTAATCATTTTGAATTGTTTTTTTAAAAGACATATAGAAGTCGGTTATTTATTAGGCGGTCTTTTCAATCGGTAGAACTTATAAGCGAATTAAGTTGTGGATTATTTTTATTTGCACTTGACAGTACCGAAAAGAAAAGGGTATTTCTCTAGATCATAATTTTTTCGAGTTCGGGGCAAAAAGTGCTTGAATTTAAAACCGTACGTTTTCACAAAAAAATATGCATATGCTATAAACTTTAAGCTAAATGGAGCATACATAAAGCTTGTTGTAACTATTTATGTAATTGAGGAAAAAAAAATGAAGTGCTGAAACTTGACATCGGTGGAGAGTCCGCAATGCAGATTTCTTCGCAAAATAATTCGAAAAGCAACATCTAAGCTTAAATAATAATATCTAATATTATTTCACATGTGTATATATAGTTAACAATTCACATTATATATATTAAAATAAATAAATGAGAACAGTTTAAGAGCAGTATCGTATATTTCGATACGTCCGAGAGTAGTGCTTGATTACAGTGGCATTTACAAAACGATACGCACACCTCTACCGAAAAATGTTAGGTACTCTTTATTAGATCATAATTGTTAAAAATGGTTATATATTGATCTCGGTGGGTGTGGTCTCCGTAGATTCGGTGGTCTTTTTGACCACCGAATTCAAATTACATCCATGGAAATCAATTATTTACGAAATACAAGATAATAATTTGTTGATTTTTACACCAACCTAACGCCTACGATATTTGTTTTAGATATCAAAATGGGTAAGCTCACAAAAGAACAAAAACTTGAAAAAAAAAAAATTGCGAACGAGCTCGGAAAGCAAGAATAAAAAGTGACCCCACGCTTTACGAACTGCTTAAAGAAAAGGATAGGCAATGTCCACCCTAAGCATTTTCTTACAGTTTTCAATTTATTGTGTGTAAACAAACAGTGTTACATTTTACATTCCCAATGGTAAAACAATGTTTTGTTTGCATTCTAATGAAATATTTTACTAAATCGAGAACTGCAATTAATTTCGCGTTTGGGGTAAGCCACCTAAAAAACCACTTACGTTGATTGTTGATCTCATTGTAATAAACCAAAATAAATAGTTATTAAATGTAGGTTAGTAAATATTTGTTGTTAGTTACATTATTTCATTGTGATTATTAATATTTGATCATGTGCGTTGTTCATCAGAAGTTATTTATTTGGTTAGAGTTTCGAGATGTATTCTGGTCTCGAAACTCTAACCAAATAAATTACTACTTATAGAAAAATATGTAGGTCAGCTGATCAGGAGAAGGTTTAGAGAAAAAACTTTTTATTTAAATTTAGTTACCTATTATCTGTGATCAGACATGGGTCCAACTAAATAATTAAAGTATTAATCATTCTGTTATTCCTAAATATCAAAAAATAAAGAAGAACTGTCAAATTTATTTTGTTTTTATTAAAAATGTTTATCTCGGTGGACGCAGTTTTGAATTCGGTGGTGAAATTTATTGAGATATTGATCTCAGTGGGTCCTTTTTTGATTTCGGTGGCAGTTTTATTTTAAATATTTAATATCTCGGGCTGCACTAGGCCGATCCGAGGCAAATTGCCACCTAAAATTATTAAATTTAAGCTAGTTCAAAAAAAGTATTACAATAAATAAGAATTTTCAAAAAAAAATGGCCACCGAAGTCACGCAAAATGGCTCGGTCTGGAGAAATACCCAAAAACAGACTACTAACTGTAACTGGCTGACATATGAACACCCATCCCAAACCGCTGGCCTAGTTGGTAGTGACCCTGCCTACGAAGCTAGCAGTCCTGGGTTCGAATCCCGGTAAGGGCAGATATTTGTTCCTGAGTCATGGATGTTACTATGTATTTAAGTATATATTTCTCTATACAAGTATTTATATCGTTGTCTAGTACCCATAATACAAGCCTAGAGCTTAAATTGGGACTAGGTCAATTGGTGTGACATTGTCCCCTGATATTTATTTATTTAATATTTAGAGATTCCAAATTTGGAGTAATGGGAAACTAATAACGAAAAAAGTTGCGAGCGTTCTCTAGTATCTGTATATAGACCTTATTATCAGTGACTTAGAGCCGTTTAAATATTAATGAGATATTGGGAAAAATATACGGCGTGTCCTCAAGCTATAGACATAGAGGAACACTACACGTTTATAAGGCTGTTTTTGACTAATATGCAAAGTATTAAAACAATCGATTTAGTATGTATTACTACTACAAACAATGGTTTTACAATTTTAGCTTTTGAAGCACCCTCTATTCCACTCTTCTGATCGTGTGTGTTGCATGTAGACACGCACACATCGTTGCTTAAATACAAAAGCGCCACAAATCAAAAATACATATAGGGTTAAGTCACCAGTGGTCAGCCAGAGACCTGTAGTCGGCCTCTGCCTATACTTTGTATGAGTGTAAAGAGTACGAAAGATATATTTAGCCACTCTTTGCACTCATATTTGGTCAACTACTGGTGTCTGGCTGGCCACTGGTGATTTTACCAAGTTTGATTTGAAACTGAAAGTAAATAGCATTCCGAATTTTAATGCAACACAAACACATTTTGATTTGACATGCGTGTCACATTCACAAAAGGCATCTCTTTTCATCTTATTCGTGTCAATAATGATACAGTATACTACTTTATTCTGTTATTCACCTGGTTTTTTTTTTTTACTTCTGAATAAAACAAAAACTGTAGTATTATAAAAGTGTAAGTGTATTGTATTCTGTGTCCATAGGCTAGGAGCACGTTGTATATTGATGACTTTGACTTTTCATTATTAATTAGTTATGAAAATCATTACACACCCTTTGTAAAAGATGTATCAGATCAGCACCAAATGGCTGTTTTGTATGAAGGTGTGTATGCATGCAAATGCAGAATTAATGCGTACGTATCTTGATACAAAGTAAGTATTTTATATAGACAAAATGTAAATCGGTGCTAAGACCTAGGTAGATGTGACGTAATATTTAGAATCAAATCCGAGAAATACTGGAAAAGGGATGAATCTTCAGTACCCGAAACCGACGTGCATGCATGACGATGTATGAATGTGGAAGAACCGAAAGAGATTTGTTAGGATTGTTGCAGGTGGAAAGAAATGGTCCCTGCCTGCCTCTGTATGGTTGTATGTAGATGTTCGTTCGTGTATAGAGTACTGCTGCCACCTGTGATGGCTCTGCCAAATATCAGCTGGACGCACTGAACTTAGTGGGCCGACGAGCTAGGAGACTCATCGATATCGACTCACTCGCCACTACCAAGCTTCAGAGTTTGGAGCATCGGCGTAAAGTCGCTTGTCTCTCGGTGTTTTACGGGGTGTATCATGGAGAGTGTGCCCAAGAACTGCATGACCTCATCCCTCCTCCCCAAACTCCACTCCACTTTCTCACGTCGGTCTTCTAGACGCCGGGAGGGCTTCCATCCACATATAGTAGAATACCCAATGATTCGCACGCAGCGGTTTTCTGCGCCGTTTCTTATTCGCTCTGCTAGGGAGTGGAACGCACTCCCTGCATCTGTATTCCCTGGATCATATAACCTTGGTGTTTTCAAGGCCAGAGTGAATAGGCACTTAACATCAGGTGAGATTGAGGACAAAAACAAACCCATTATGGATAAAAAAAAGTGACGCCACCCTCAAACGGCTTCTTCTTTTCAGGAACGGTGTTACAGAAAGTTTGACGGAAGCCAGGCGAAGTGAAGCAGTGTGTGCTGGTATACTGGTTCTGGTATGTGTGGTGTCTCCGATCATCATAGCCCTGGTCAGGAATGCCGTCAATACCATACAGGTCAGTATTCAAAAACAGGGGGGTATAGCGGGGTAAAAAAAGAAATGTGCTATGACGTAATTAATAGTTTTATTTGAGAAAATGACTAAGGCGGGTAAGGTAGGACCTTGTGCAGGGTCCATCCGGATTGCTACCACCATCGTAAAAACAGCAGTGTTCGCATTGTTGTGTTTCGGTTCAGGGATAAGACAACCGGTGAAATTACTAGCATAGAGGCATTCCATCTTAGTCCTCAGGGTTGGCAGTGCATTTGCAGTCTTAGGCTTGCGGTTTTGTGAACGTCAATGTCTGTGGGTCACAGTTTCCACTTACCATCAGTTGGCTTTCCCTACGCCATAAAAAAAAAAGGAAATTCATTCGTTGTCAGGATTGGCTAAGCATTTAGTCTAGATATAACTATCAAATTTGTGCGCGTTTGTCTTGATCATACTTTTTTTTGATGATGTTGATTTGAGTTGATATTCGGGTATAATATGTGCTCTTGAATTCCAGGTGTATGCTACAAACTTGGCAGAGAAAGCTCGTGAGCTGGAGTACGAGAAGGAACTGAGTGACTCACTCCTCTACCAGATGCTGCCAGCTACTGTCGCGAAGCAACTCAAGCAGACGCAACAGGTAATGTCTCATCGTCATCATGACTTGGTGATCCCTTGTTTCACTGACATTAATTTCATAGAACACATCACGTAACAGAATTTTCGTTTAATAGAAAGCTATTTTCTGCTAAACCCATGTTAGTGCTTAACTAGCTTAAATATTGGGTCCTTACCTATGAAATTGGCGTTTTTTTTACGTGTTTTATTTCGTACGGAATTTATTTATTTCAATTTTAACGTCCAAAATATTTTTAAATTTCATTTATACACTATGCAACAAAGGTTTTAGATACAAATAATATGGTTCAATTTCTTACTTAATGTTTAAAATTAAAGTGTGAACTTAACTCTTTTTAAGTGCTACAAGTTCAAGTGATTCAATTACGCAGAGTTTTATGAACCGAACTATTTTTAAGTAACTAAGATATGTATAATATAACTTAAAAGTGTCCAATATTCCTGACAGAATTTTGCTTGGTTTGCATTTGACGTTACTAAATAATCCGCAAAATTAAATGTATGAAAACCACCGTTTTCATAAAATTCTCCATATAAAACGCCAATTTCATAGTTAAGGACCTAATAGTAGACTTAGTGTCCTAACAATCATATCAGCTTATCTTGCGATGGTTACAAGTCTAACCTAACCTATTATATAATATAATGTTTTTATTTCTGGAACCGTTATCTTTTCAGCCATTCAAAAGATCATTGTATAGAAACGACTAGGTAAGGTTATGTTTGTTTATTTATTATGACCCATTTTGTATTTTGAACTTTATTTATCCCACAAAAGTGCAATTTGGTCAATTTTACTTTATAAATATTATTTTATAATGGACTCTTCAAAATTTTATCTACCTTGTTTTTTTTTTGTTATGAATAATGTAATTTAATATACTAATTTTATGTTGTATTTGGAGACCGTGTTACGAGTACATGCCGTTTATCAACAGCTGAAAAGGTGGAATAACTTTTAATCTAATATCTTTTACTAACCCTTTTTTTGCAAATGAAATGAATTATGAAAGAGGTTTTCCTACTTTGACGTCGGTTGCGGTGAAAAATCCCATTCGGCAGGAAATATTTGTCATTGTTTGTCCCGACGCATTTTAAGGATAAAAACTCGTGAGATTGCAACCAAAAAACTGTATCAATATATAAATATTAATTTGCATGCGCACAGGTACCAATTATAATTAATACTTGTTAACTTTCTGTAATGTTACTAAAAGGAAGCATTTCATTCCGTCACTCGTATAAACAAATCAATTTACCATGATTACTCCATTTTTGCGTTCTTTTGAAGGTTTAGCATGGTCATATTTATATATCCACTTAATCAATGTCTTCATGTTTGTTTTGAGGTAGTTATCTCTATTTTAATCTTGAATTTTTTGGACTGATACTTCTCATGTATATTATTGTTTTTTGAAATATATTTGACATGAAAATTTAGTAATTATTTGATAGATTTCATTGATAAGAGAGGTTTTCGTCTCTGTCGCACCCAGTAATAATACGATGATGATGACGAATATATACTCAACCTTTTTAATGAACTAATTAGAGATAACATTATTCTCATCACTATTTCATCCTCTATCTAAAGACCATTACCAGACATAGAATTCTTTGGGGCAAATTTTCTTGACAGATAGGGACTTCTTAAATCAATAAACTGAATCATCGATAGTAGTTCTACATACTAGTGATCACTCAAAGGTTTGCTTATAAAAATGTTTTTATTAAAAGTGTAATAATCAAATGAAATAATAACTAACTCTCTTCTTTTTTCAAAACGATTTTAAAATTTTACTGGTTTACTGGTAAATGACCCGAATTGGTTCTATATTTTCGAGCGTTAAGCGGCTCCGTCTTTGCTGATAAATCCATTTCCGGTGGCTAAATGACTTTCCCCTTTTCACCTTTTTGTAGCATACTTATTTTTTCATAGTGTCGTTCGTACCCGAAGTTTTCTTTTGACTTCTATTTATTTATCTAAAGAAGTTGAGATAATATCAACCATTTTATAGTGCAATGGGTATTATGCCTTAGCTGTATGAAAACCTATCGATTATTTAAAAAATGCAAAAAATATGTTGAAAAATAGTTACAAAAACACACAATGTTAGGGGCGATCACTGGTATACAGGGTGTAAGGGACGGCTCACCGAAAACTGAAACCATAGCTTTAGACCAATGTACTGAACTGAAATTCTGTGGAAATTCGAAAATTTTCTCGTTTTTTTTTTCCATGTTTTTGCATATAAACCGATCTAGGACAACATAGGTATTATGACGTACTGAAGCTCATTATGTAAAAAAAACTGTGAAAACAACATTTTCACGTAAAAACGAGAAAAAAATCGTTTTCCCGGGAAATTTTCCACTGGATTTCAGTTCAGTACAATGGTCTGAAGCTATGGTTTCAGTTTTCGGTGAGCCGTCCCTTACACCCTGTATAGGTATATATACAGGGTGTAAGGGACGGCTCACCGAAAACTGAAACCAATGAGAAAATTTTCGTTTTCCCGGGAAAAATTCCACTGGACTTCAGTTCAGTACAATGGTCTGAAGCTATGGTTTCAGTTTTCGGTGAGTCGTCCCTTACACCCTGTATAGAACTACTATCGATGATTCAGTTTATCGATATAGGAAGCCCCGATCGAAAGAATCCTATGTCTGACCATTACAGTCAGGTATACTTGTTATTGTCATTGGTAGTCCGAATAGGAAAAGACTTCTTCTCCTTTAAACTAATGGCGGTCCATCAAGTGGTTTCGCCAGTGTCAGAGAGTATAATCAGTAAATAGAACAGTAAATCATAATTAGCAAAAGTAAAAGCCGGGCATTTTTCAATCGGCCATCTCCCCTCCCCAAAGGTTGCTGGAATCCAGAAGACTTTAGAATAGTGGCAATGTAGGATTGACGAAAGCTGTCAGATGGCGTCCAGCGCCCTTAAGTCGAGCACCTACGAGTACCTACGTGAATTCCATACAATTTTTCCCTAAGCCTCACAGTATTATCCTAATTTAAATTTAAATTCATAACTTCACGCCTGTAATCCCAGAATTGGGTATGCAGAGCTACAGAATTACTAACTTTAAAAACTTGTTGATTTCTGTAGCTCTGTCTACCCCACTCTCTGGAAATGAAGGCGTGAGTGTATATGTATGTATGTATGATAATTATATTGTATAGTACAACTTTGACCTCGTAAGTCCCCGCCCTCCAATAATAACATAATAATACCTATACGGTCATTGAAATAAAGATCTACTGCAAAAGGAGATAAAGTGGAATTTCCTTTTTTTTTGACTCATAATGAAATGAGAAAATTGACTCTAATGCATCGATAGTAGGACAAATGGGCTGGCCTTAAGAGTAAAAAATTATAACTATATGTGGTTACAGAATTGTCAACAAGGTTTAAGAGTTGCTGGTAATTCTGTAACCCTGCCTACCCCACTTTGGGAATGAAGGCGTAAGTTTATGTATGTATGTATGTATATGTTATGTTTCAGGTTCCAGCCGAGTTCTTTGCCTCAGTGACCGTGTATTTTAGCGACATCGTGGGCTTTACGGCAATTGCGGCCGTATCGACGCCTTACCAGGTAAGAACTAATTTAAATAGCATCTATAGAGCGCAATTGGAAATATTCGTAAAACTTATTCACAGATTTAATAAAAAGTTAAAAAAAAAGGACGGGAAAATTCCCATTTCATAACTGGCTGCGAAACGGGAAGCCACATGTCCTATTTGGAAGCTGGTTACCAAATGAAAAGGTTAGGACTGTATGCTATCTAAAATGTAATTTTAGGTGGAATAAAATTCTAACCTAACCCAACGTTTTGTTCTGGCAACAGCTTGTATGCCATAATTAGGTATGCTGTAGGATTGTACAGTAACATACAATTTCGTTTTGCAAAAGTGATCTTCTGCTTCATAATATGCTGGAAAATGTAGGTATGGGTAATTGGCTAGTGATAAATATATCTTTAAGAAAAGTTATCATTCAACTTATGATAAGGGTATTTCGAATAATTAATATTATGCCAGATAAGGGTTACCTTGCACAATATTATTATCACGTACACTGCCCTGCAAAGACAAATGATAGTTACTCTGCCAAAACTCCCGTAGCAAGTGCAGTCTTATTGCCAATGGGGGAGGGTTGTATCTGTTTTTGGCTACTAACTTTGAGATATCGCCTCCTGGTTTATCAGAATTTACTTAAATTGTAAAATTATTATTGTTTGTTTGACCTTTATTACTTTTTGAATATTGACGACGTAAACTGACCATTTATTAGTTGTTAATTAATGTTGTCTTTGATTGATTATTTGGGTGTTTTATTATTTTGTATTAATGTTGACGATATCAATGTAATTTGCTATTTTTTGCCACGCAATACAATTTACATTGCAACATTACATTGATACTGATGAATACATAAACTAAACTAGCTAAAGTAAACTAAAGTTCTCATAATAATAAAAATGCCGTGTATTTCTCAGGTAATAAGCTTCCTGAACTCCGTTTACAAGCTGTTCGACGAGCGCCTTGAGTGTTACGACGTTTACAAGATCGAGACTATTGGAGACTCTTACATGGTTGCTTCTGGGCTGCCTGTCAGAAACGGTGAGGAATCTACTAGAAGACATCTTAAATCTTCTTTATATCGTCGGTGATACTGAAAAACTGCGTAACTAACAAATTTATGATAGAGCAAAATAAACCTTACTATCTTATTAAAAAGGTAAATATTTCTCCTTATTAAAAATTTTACTTACGTGGTTATGCTTAGCAGTGAAACTTCACCGACGATATAGTATAATAAATATCTGATTGATAGAGTAAGGAATGACAATGTCAGAGAGAAATGTGGACTAAATAAAGATGAGCTATAGACTAAGATTGGAAAAGGCCTCTATTCCCACTAGTTCAGTTGTCTAGTTCAGTTGACTGAACTAGTGGGATTCTTTTTCTCGTTTGTTCAGTTGTGAAATCTTAGTTATGAACGTGGACGAAGGGGGTATATGCTTAGAGTGTCGACGGAGCTCCGCTAGCGCGGAGCTCCTATTTTTGGGTGTTTTTGGCCCTTCGGGCCTGCTGAACATCTAACATAACCTAAACCGACCTCTCTTTTAGGATACACATTTTGGCCAGGTTCAGTCAACTGAACAAAAGAGAAAAAATATCCCACTAGTTCAGTCAACTGAACTAGACAACTGAACTAGTGGGAATAGAGGGAAAAAGGCATGCTTCGATGGTTCGGTCATTTGGAAAATGATGGATGAAAGAAGAGACGAAAGAGATATACAGAGGAAAAGTGAGTCGCCGCGGAAGGGCGGAATCTTAAGTAGCCGAAACCGACGTTCATGCATAGTTCGATGTATAAAAGTTTCTAGCGAAATACATTTGTCAGGATCGAAACAAGTTGAAAAAAGAAGTCTGGGTAACAGGGGACATTTTAATCTTGTGTAATGTTTTATGTAAACATAGTTACTTCCCGCCATCTGCCGAAACAGATTTAAATTCGGTTTTAATCAATACGTAGAGTGATTTAGAAGGAATAATATATACCTAGGTATATTAGTATATTATATATGGGATTATCAACGGAGCGAAGAGAAGCGTGAAGCGGGTTGCTAGCAATTAAATAAATATCACAGGACAATCTTATTCTAATTGTCATGATCCCCAGGCTTGAAACATATTTTTGTACTAGACTGTACCATAAATCTGGCAAATAAAGTCTGACTTTGACATTTTATTTAATTTCAGGCAACAAACATGCCACGGAGATAGCAAGTATGGCTCTGGAGCTCCTCGCTGCGACTGCACACTGCCGGCTGCCGCATCGCCCCGATCAGGTACTTAGGTAACTGTCTCGGTGTATTTTGCTTCTGTTGCCGCACAACTTATTGCCCTATTATAAAATAGTTGCATAATATGCGGCATTATAGAATCACTGATTAAAAGTCCGTCCGGGTTGGGACCACCACCTTATCCATTAATCTACCGCCAAGCAGCAGTATTTGCATTGTTGGGGGTTGGGGGGTTGTTCCAGTTTGGGGATAAGAGAGCCGGTGAAATGACTAGCATAGAGGCATTTCATCTTAGTCCTCAGGGTTGGCAGTGCATTTGCAGTCTTGTGAATGCGAATGTCCATGGGTCACAGTTTCCACTTACCATCAGGTGGCCTGTGTTCTCGTTTGCTTTCCTATGCCATAAAAAAAATACAATTTACAGGTAATTTCCGTTTGACACAACCTCGACCAATGACGACCAGCCATTTAAGCAGTGTTGCCAATTAAGACCTGTAACATTGTTACTAAACATGTGGCTGTATAAAACTTGCCACTGGTGTATTATAAGCTGGTATAAAAAAGTATAATTCTGGGGAGCTAGTGAAAAAGGGCGTAAGTAGACCACTCGTAATAAAAAAACGGTATATACGGACGTAAACCTTTTTTTACTTGATCTTTAGGAGACTTCCACCCTTCTTCACTAGAACCCCAGGATCCTTATTTATTTCTTTAAGTATTTGTGGGACACCAAAATAAGCTTAAAAAAAAAAAAAAGTATTTGTATTTATTTTTTGAAACTACCTTCTGCTGCAGCTGAGCTACTTCGTCAAACAACCATCTTTTTATCATAATGCTTTAGTTATTCCATTATGAATTGAAATGTATGTGGTATTCGAGACCTATCTAATCCGTTTCTTGTCTATAGTTCATTTATTTTAGGATGAGAAACCACAATAACATTATACTGCGTTTGGTCAACTATTTATTACCTAGCAAATAGTACAGTACAATAGTCTGGGAGCCGCAAAATAAAATTGTTTTAATGTCACTTTATTTGCGTGTCGTCAATTGTTACTCTAGTACAAATTGTAAAGAGATTACAGTTCACGAGCCGCAATATAATGTTGTTGTGGTTTCTCATTCTAAATTAAATGAAGTATAGTTATGCCTATTGCATGTGCTACGCTTCAGCATGCTACGCCGTTGCTACATGCTACGCAAGTACACGAGCACTTGAGTTTTTAGAATTTAGAATTTTGTGTAAAAGTTTCTAAGTAAAATTAAAAATTATTGTTTGTAGTCAAAAAGGAGGCAGACGATACATTTTTAGGGTCCCATAGTCAAAATGGCGAAAACGGAACCCTTATACTATTGTCATGTCTAAAAACTACAAGAGATACATTGACGGGAGTATATTAGTCTTGTAGAAGCCGCTACTTAATTTAGTTGATAAATATCAAAACAATGGGTGGCAGTCTGGTCGCAAAACAACTATTGTCATAATATCGATTGTCATAACACTTTACGCATAAAGTTGATGCTCATAATTTTTTTTTGGCATAAATTATACTAGGCATAATTGTTCCTTGTCATAATTGTACGGAGTCATAATTGGTTTAATTATAATGTAGAAAGGCATACATTTATTAAGTCAAAATATTAATATAATATAAAGTTAGTGCCAAAACCGACTCGGATCGCGGATAGGTTAGGGTTATTTTTTTATAAAAGAGCGGAAAAAGTTTATTTATAAAGCATTATAAAGTATGGTTAAATAATTTTATGCTCATCAAATTTATGCGCGTTACACAATATGTTCTTAAACATTATGATTAAAAACTTTATGCGCATAAATGTATGACAATTTACAGTTATGCGCAATGATGAGTATGACGAATCCTTGTATGCCCATCAAAAATATGACTTTAAACTTTATGCAACCCGACCCCTACCCCAAAACAATATGTCTAGCCTCCTAAGGCAAAACGAAAAATTCAGCATGTAGTCCCTACGGCCCGTAGTTATAACAGGTAGTACTATTGTTTTATACTCATTCAGACCCAAGTACTTAAAAGACAAAATGGCAGGTTTTCTATTTAGTCCTACTGGTAGGCCCGTGGTACGCTACTAGCGGGTTTTCTATTAAGTCCTACTTGTAGGCCCGTGGTACGCTACTGGCGGGTTTACTATTAAGTCCTACTGGTAGGCCCGTGGTACGCTATTGGCGGGTTTTCTATTAAGTCCCACTGGTAGGACCGTGGTACGCTATTTTTTTTTATTTTTTTTTATATCATAGGAAGGCAAA
Organism: Acleris emargana; assembly: GCA_927399475.2. NCBI lineage: Eukaryota > Metazoa > Arthropoda > Insecta > Lepidoptera > Tortricidae > Acleris > Acleris emargana. The sequence continues at coordinate 19,145,234 of OV656843.1, forward strand.
CGAGCACACAGGCCACCTGATGGTAAAGTGGAAACTGTGACCCATAGACATTCGCATTCACAAGACCGCAATCCTAAGACTGCAAATGCGTTGCCAACCCTGAGGCCGAAGATGGAATGCCTATATGCTAGTCATTTCACCGGCTGTCTTATCCCCAAACCGGAACACAACAATGCGAACACTGCTGCTTGGCGGTAGGTTAATGGATAAGATGGTGGTACCAACCCGGACGGACCCTGCACAAGGTCCTCCCACAAGCAAACACACAACACACAACTACACACTAACTGCACGACTACACAACTGTCGAAGGAGCTGGGTCTGAATGACAAAGTTAATAAGTACCTACTATGGGTAGGACCTTGGGCCGTAGGAGGCTGGGTACTCTAAACATGACAAAAGATGAAAAAAAATGTTTTCACCATAAATTATCTCATTTTAAGGTTTCTAAGCAGTTTTTTCGATGAGGTATATATTCTCAGATTTAATCGCTCCGAAAGTTGCATAAATTGTAAAGTTGCAAAATACGAATAAAACACAAAGGTAACGCTTAAATACTTTAAAAAAAAATATTTTCAAAATGATCGAATATACCGTTAACATAATCATTACAAAAAATTAAGTCGATAAAAAAAAGTCGACGGACTATGAGCCTATTAATAAACTGATCTCAACTGTAATGCTAGTCTCAAGATGCGTCAAAAATTACAGTTCTCTAAGGCTTGTCGTTTACTTTTAAGTATTTTGTGACGGGCATCTCAGCCAAGATGAGTTTGTTTATTTATTTACATACATACATACATACATACCTTCACGCCTTTATTCCCAGAGTGGGGTAGGCAGAGCTACAGAATTACCAACAACTCTAAAAACTTAGCCTAATTGTTAATTGTGCAAATTGTGGTTACAGAGCTATCAACAAGGTTTTTTTTTTTTAATATTTATTTATTTATTTAAAAATAAATACACAGCATAACAGCTTAACACGAGCACTGTGGATTACATACTAAATATAAATTAACAAACACAACGAAATTAACTTTTTTTTTTGTATAAGACATGAAATTGTATATAGATAGAAGGAAAGTATTATTTAAACCGAATGCGTGCATCCATTTTCTCGCATAACTTCAAACATTCAATACAGACATCCTTCCATCCAAATAAATACAATACTCAAACTCAGGGCAAACTCTACTAGCGTGTTCACCAAATGCAAGTGGTGAGAACCAGTGGCGAATTGGTGTGAGCCAGAGTGCGCGCCGCAGGCGCCGCCAGCAGGTGACGACAACGTGGACGAAAGTCAATTTTTTTCATCGAGGGGATGAAAAGACGTCCAGTCAGCTGCAGAGAAAAGGATACCCCTCACCTGGTAAGGATCGTTTTTTTTCAAAAACCTGTGGTTAAATTTATATGATTTTTTGGTGAATTAAAGATTTTACTATTATCTACACATAAACTCAAAATCATTTAAATCTAACCACAGGTTTGCGAAAAAAAACAATCCTTACCAGGAGGGGGGGTATCCTTTTCTCTGCAGCTGACTGTACCACCTGCATAACCAGTTCCAGACAGTCGGAATCTCCTCGCTATACACCACTAGCAAAAGTCAGCAGTCCATAATTTCGCCTCATCTCAAGAGAATTAAAGTATGACAAGTGGCGTTATCATTGAATAGGTATTAAAAAATCATCTTCATCATTTTTCATTTCTAATAATTATGATTTATACCGATTTAAAGGTCTTGATATTGTGCTGGGATGTTACTGTGCACACGTCATGGTAATATAGATAAGACACAATGTAAGGTACTTGACTTAAATTTATTGCCACTCGCGGCTGTCCCAAACCAAAACCTAGTAAGAGCCAAAATTTTCAAAATTCGTTTTTTTTCACCATACATTTTTTTATTTAGTGCTGCGTGTAATGCAAAAACACCCATAATTCTATCACGTTTAGGTTTAAAGATATAAGACCCTCTGAACCTAGCAACTCCGCCTGCTACTCTTCGATACCAAAGTCAAAATCCTAGCAAGTTACATATCCAAATTCAAACAAATAGTAACCGCGGCTTATACTAGGTTTTTGATTTTGAAATTTGCACTTACCAGGTTTTTGTATTTGTTAAATAGCACGAACTAGGTTTTTGAATTGGGAAATTACCCACACTAGGTTTTTGATTTATGAATCGGACGGCTTATACTAGGTTTTTGATTTTGGAATTTGCACTTACTAGGTTTTTGTATTTGTTAAATAGCACTTACTAGATTAATTGAATTGGTAAATAAGTCATGGTATGTTTTTGATTTACACAACGAACTATTCAGTATTGTAATATAAAATTCCTATACAAAATCTAGCAAGTGGATGCGTAAGAAGCGCTCAGCCTGCGGGGCGAGCGTTCCCTACACGTAACTTGGGGATGAGGACTACACGTTGGTTTCACTGTGACTTGACTCCTTGTTCAGATGCTGTGCATGAGGAGTGGGATCCACACGGGGCCATGTGTCGCCGGCATCGTGGGGAGCAAGATGCCTCGCTACTGCCTCTTCGGAGACACCATCAACACCGCCAGCCGAATGGAGAGCACCAGCGAACGTAAGCCATGTTTTTTGGAGACGGTGAATCAAAACAAAGCAGGTCATGATGGTTCTTGGGATTGCGACCCATAGAATATTGCATTGTCAAGACTACGGGTATGCTTCAATTCAGTATAAAAACATTTTGTATAATTTCATTAAACTAATCACGAAAAGCATAATTAACGTTTAGCATATAAAACAATTATATAATTTTACCTGGCATACGATCGAATAACATAATACCTACTCATTTTGTATAAATATAATTTTCTTGTTATAATAAATTTTAGGTAAATTTTTCTGACTAGTTTAGGTTAGGTTAGAACTGTGACCGCATTAATAGTAATGAAAGCCGTTAGAAATATTTATTTTTTAATTTTAAACATTATGGTTATTGAAATTATACATTTCGTTTTATGCATCGTATTATATCGATGGTTTATTATACAGATCGGAATTATGCAATTCGTGTTATGTAAAATGATCATTAGACCATTTGTCTTTATGCTTAACATTACACACCCGGTTTATACATGTCTTTTTTACAACTTTAATAAAATTTGATTCATGTTATTGTTTTAGTATTGATAGTCAAACCGTATAAGAGGTCCCTTGATTGATTTGATTTGTACCAACTATGCGAATACTGCGGCTTGACAATGGCACCTTAATTTATGGTCATGTTTTTTTTCAGCGATGAAAATCCAGATATCTGACGATGTGAAGCGAGCCCTAGACCGGAGTGGACAGTTTGTGACCGTTCCTCGAGGAGTCGTCGATGTCAAAGTAAGTTACTTAAGGGCACCTCAGGCATCCGCCGGCCGATTGCACCGTCAATACAGTACTCCCAACTTCTTAACGTTCGGCTGGCTATTGCTGTCACACTTCAACTCGCAGCTTAGTATAGGGTAAAGTCAGCCGGAGACCAGCAGTCGACCAATAAGTGCGAAGAGTGGGAAATATATATTTCATATAAGAGTACCCACTCATACAAAGTACAGGCAGAGGCCGACTACAGGTGTCTGGCTGATGACTGGTGACTTTCACTCGCGTTTCGTAAAAAAACCGATAGTAGGTACTGTAGATCGTACTAGAAAACAGACTATCAGTTATACACTCACCCACGAACTTTGGCCGCGATTCGCGCGTGATCTTCGCGCGAAAAATATGGTCCCTATGTGTATATAAAACATCTCACATCGGAGGCTAAGGCAAACTAACTTTTGAACCTAACTAAAGATGTATGCAAATTCTCATCGGAAACCGGTAAGTGAGTCAAATTTAATTTGCAAGATTAAATTAAGGTAAATAAAAGCTTATAAAAAGAAGTAAGGTTACAGATACGAGTATACAAACTTGAACACGGACGTGTAGTGTATACGTAGCGACGTGAAATTTAGTCTTTTGTCATAAATGACGTCTTAATTGATTAATTTGTGTTTTTTTTCTTATTCAATTTGGCGCATTCGTTAGGAAATACTTACATAAATACGGTGATTCATTTTTATTTATATACATGATTCAAAATAATTGTACCAACATGCCATGAATCATAAAAAAGCAGGATAAATAAATAACGGTACGTCATGGTTAACTTTTAAATAATTGTGAATTAATTTATGACTTTTCATTGCTCAGTTTTGTAATAAAAAAATATTAAATTTATACTGAAATGACGTATGATATTTACACAAATGGTTTTTCTCCCGATGACGTAACTTCCACAGCTATAGTTAAAAATATATTTAATATTACAATGGTACTACTATTGTATCAAGTATAAAACAAAGTACCGTGTATCGGGGTTACTTTGATCAAATTCAAAGTTTAACACGAGTTTTTAATGAAACTAAAAGACGAAAAAATAGCATAAAAATATTCAATAATCGGTTTTTCTTGTTTTGTTGACTTGACTAATTAGAAAAAAATGAGACCTTTAGTTTCCCGTAAACAAAATAAACACTATGATCAAAGTTAAACTACGAATGGGGTTACTTTGAAAACACTAAATATTTGAGTGAATATCTCAAGTAAACCCGCTGAAAATCACGTAAAATCTAAAGAAATATAGAATAGATGTTGTTCTTTACCGATATCACTAATTAGATTTGCTTAACATTATGACAACATTCAAATAACATGCGTTTTTGCATAACATAGGTACATTTGAAGTTTTTTTGCCTCAAAAATCAAGACAAAAAGCACGCTAACTATTCATATTTTTTTCTATATGAAAATAGGCAGTAACATGCGCACTACTTTAACTTTCGGAAGGAGCAGCTATCGCCGCTACCAGTGGCGAAAAAAATATTATGGGTGCGTATTCCAACTCCTCAAAAAATACATGTTTATGTAGAATGGTAGTTGCTATCAATGTCACCCCGTAAATTAAAGCCCAATCCAATTGTAACCTATTATTTATCTACTTAAAAGTAGAACTATTAAAAATAATATTTTAATATTATATTAAACCCGTTCGCGGCATTGTACCCATGATGCTAGCTGCGTTACCTCTGTGGATAGTTAAACCTATCCTTTCAGAGAGGTAATCTATAGGTTATAGGTTATAACGGGCTGTTTTCCACAACTCGACGACTCAATAAATGCGCCTTTTTTGCGTGCTCTGCTTGCGGGCTAGCAAACCCTTGATGTTGCCGATGGCTTCTGGTAGCGACCTCGGTGTTCCGAGGTGACGTGTCCGGTATGTTGCCGCCTCAGGGCATTCCATGATGATGTGGGCTGCGGATCCTCCGCCGTCATACAGGCTCTGCACAGGGGGTTGTCTGTAACTCCTAAATGTGAGCAAGTGTTTGTTAAACAAGGCATGGCCAGTTATGGCTCTAGTTAGTAATCGGAGTTGGGTCCTTTTGAGATTTTATTTACGCGACAATCCGGGATTGATCATCGGAAGGGCCTCCTTACTTTGCCTGTTCCAAAGCTGTATAATGGTTAGAAATTTTTAACATTGTTTTTAAGCTATTGCATAGCTTCTATCGCGGGCCTTGAGCGCGGGGACCGAATCCAGAAATTCCGTAACGAAAAAACCTCACGCTCCCCACTCCGACGGGCAAGGAGGTGTGGCTTGAAGGCCGTGCATCGTCTAACGTCGTTTCAGTTCGGCAGTCTTCGACACGGCGTTGTGTGCGTTTGTACGACATGCAATAGCTTTACCGCGGCAGTCCCCGAGTGCCACACGTCTTTTATTTTTTTTCATCTTTGACCTGTTTTGGTCTTGTTTTTAACTCGTCCGCCATTACTGTTAAGAAATAAGAGCTAACACAATGTTGGCAGTATGATAACAGGTCAAAGACTCTAGGTCTAGAATAGAGGCCCGAGGACAAAACCTTGATTAATTTCTTGACCTAAAAAACCCTGATATCGGTATTGGTTGGTATCACATGCTAATTTAACCTTTATTGTTTTCAGGGTAAAGGCGAGATGACCACGCACTGGCTGGAGGGGCGCACGGGCCCGTCCCCGGCGCGTCCTGCGCCCGCCCTCGACTGCACACCTAGCTTTCTCGCCCGGATCCACTCGCAGCGCGGGCGCAGCTCCCCTCGCTACCAGACGGACAAGCAACACTGACTGGGAAAAACGTTACAACGGGCAACATTATTTCTTTGTATTTGTCTGTTAGGGTGATTCCAAACAAACGAGCGTTATTTTGTGAGTTGTGAGTCGCGTAGTTTCGGTTATGTAATTAATGCAGCATTTCATACAAAAGTTCTGTTAAGTTCACGCGGCGTTGCAAAATACGTTGAACTTCTGTATGAGGCAGAAATTACGCAACCGAAAATATGCGACAAACAAATTATGCTCGTTTAGATTGACCCTTAAGAAGACCCTTAAGAGTTGGTCGTCAATATATCGTATATTGCTCACTAACAGAGCCACAATTCACCACGGCAATAATCATTTTTGACCTGTTATCGTCAGACCTAGGAATATACGGGGCAAAATTAAATGACAGCTAGGGATTGCCTATGTCGATAAACTCAATTATCGATGCTTTTCCCACACACTTGTGATCGATCGCTCCAAGTTTTTTTTATTTTTTTTTATTGAAATTATGCAAATAAAACAAAATAACAACATACCTATTTCTGGTTATTCTTTATTTTAAAAGGATTTATTTTAACCTTCAATCATCATCATCATTATTTTTTTACTCCTAACCAATTCTGATCGTTTATTTTAACAATAGTACCTAAATGGGAGAGGCACTCTGAAATACACAATAAGGAAAAAACATATGATTATGATGAGTGAAGGTTAAAAAATCCTTTTAAAATAAAGAATTACCAGAACTATGTTGCTATTTTGTTGTTGCATACTGTCAATATTTTTCTATTTTCACAAACAAAACCTGTAGCGATCACTAGTATATCCCTTTACACCCGAGCGATTCAGACAATGGTTTTTGAAGTATGTCAATTGAATAATAAAAAATTTGGAGGTCATCTTTTTTTTACACGGTTCTTATTTAATTTGAAAAAAAAAACCTCAAATTCGAATCACTTTTATTTTTATTTTACACGATTCAAATTCAATTGGAAAAAGAACCCTCACAATCGTTTCAGCTCGGGTGTAAATGGAGGGAAAAGCATCGACAATTCAGTTTATCGATATAGCAATCCCTATCTGTCATTTAACCATGCCCCGTATATGCCTAGGTCTGGTTATCGTATTGTCAACGTTTTGACAGCTCTTATTTACTTGACAGTAATGGCGGCTGACGTCATAACAATACCATAACATATCTAATACGATTTGGATTATACCGCCGAGAATAGAGATGCTGTTTCTCTGAAGGGCACCATGGACTAACAGTTTAATTGTAGTCCCAGGCCGTCTGACAGTCCAAATGATTTTGTACACACACACACATTAAGACAAGGTCGAACGTCGAGCGGCGCCCTCATTACTGTTATTATGTTTTCCAATAAACTAAAGCATTGACTTGAAATCGAAGGATCGTTTTTTAATAATAGTACCTAAATGGGACAGGCACTCTGAAATACACAATAAGGAAAAAACATATGATTATGATGAGTGAAGGTTAAAAAATCCTTTTAAAATGAAGAATTACCAGAACTATGTTGCTATTTTGTTGTTGCATACTGTCAATATTTTTCTATTTTCACAAACAAAACCTGTAGCGATCACTAGTATATGGGAAAAGCATCGACTATTCAGTTTATCGATATAGCAATCCCTATCTGTCATTTAACCATGCCCCGTATATTCCTAGGTCTGGTTATTGTATTGTCAACGTTTTGATAGCTCTTATTTACTTGACAGTAAGAGCGGCTGAGTTAAAAACAATACCATAACAGATCTAATACGATTTGGATTATACCGCCGAGAATAGAGGCGCTGTTTCTCTGAAGGGCACCATGGACTAACAGTTTAATTGTAGTCACTGGTTCATATCCGGTTCGAAGGACCACAAACTTGCATGTATAAATAAAAAGCAAGCTGGGTTTTTAAGCAGTGGACTGTATTATAAATTTTAACAATGCGCCATCATTCAGAGGCTATAACAGAAGAGGGAAAATGACAGTGTTGTCATATCAAAACACATCAAAAAGTTGCTACACCAAAATGTGAATTTTCTACTATTTTATGTTTAAATATTATTTCTTAAACATAGGCCGTCTGACAGTCCAAATTATTTTGGACACACACACACATTAAGATAAGGTCAAACGTCCAGTGGCGCCCTCATTGCTGTTATTATGTTTTCCAATAAACTAAAGCATGACTGGTAATCGAAGGATCGTGTTTTTGGTTGTAAACATAACGGAAATAATAAATTCCAAATTCAAATAATCCTTAAATACTAACGTAGTATTTAGGACACTCGTCGGGTCAATAACCTTTAACTTGTTTTTGTGCTTGTAACTATTCTTATAAATTAAAAAATAAAATGAAGATGGTAAACACATGTTATACTAATAATAATGTAAAATAAACGACATTGTACATGAATAAATCAATTTTTGTGTAATTTTCCTCCTTGGTGTTAAAGTAACGCACTTGTTTTGATTTGGATTTTGACAAACATTCTTGTAATGTAGTTGATGTCTTTACATTATTTTGATAAGAGCAAAACAATGCAGGTTACCTTTTTTTGTACACCAATTTTTTATTATATCAAACGGTTCACTGCCTTTTGGTAGAAATATGTTTGGCCGAATGTATCGTTTCCCAACCGTTTGATATGCCAACCTGCTTTTATTTCTGTATTTTGTAGATATATGGTTTACACAAAGGACAGAAATAAATACTGAAAAATTTACAGATACAGAAAAAAAAACGGTTTGGCCAATGAAACAATTGATAAATGCCGTAAATCAATACTACCAAGGTATTTCTCTAATATTTTCGTATATATTCTTTTACTCACCTGTTTCACCCCACTGCTCAGCCGCTTCTCTATTCTGTAAGGCTAGATAAGATGCATAACGCAAACGTAAACAATTTTCGAAAAATGACAAAATGCTTGGAATTTATGTAGGCAGCCATTGCTTCTTGTCTAAGGCCTCTGCACGGGTAGCATAAGTTGTATTTTTCTCTATCGTTACAGACTAGATAGAAAGGGAGATCCGAGCGTCAAACAATTCGTGGACAACTTGTGCTAGCCGTGCTGAGCAGTCTGGACAATTCTTCAAAAAGGAATGATCCCGCTAACGCCAACGATGTAGGTATACCGCATCTTGAGCTGTTAGGCATCCACTCTGTGGTGACTTTGACCCACACGTGGTCCGAACGTGACCAGCCCAGTCATACGTCAACTTGCCTGCTTCAATCAATTCTCTATACTTTATTTCAATTCACAATGTACATGTTGGAACACAGTAAATGTATGTGTATTATGAACCCTGTCGACAAAAGAGGGCTTATATAGGTATTTACAATTAGATTTACAATGTCATGCCATTATTATGCTATCTATGTAAGTGTCATTGACTATTTGAGTCAGGGTGGTGTTACAGATACGATTCGTTTGCTTGACAACTAAAATGCTGCGCTCCATACTTAGCTCGCTGGCTAACTCTTAGACAGAAGAAAGAAAGAAAGAAAGAAAATCATTTACTTGTGACATACATGATAAAGAACAGATTAACACGTAAAAGAACAAAGTAACACATAAATATTTGAACACAAAACATAACGTCGGTGATACGGCAAAACAGCGTAACTAACAAATTTATGATAGAGCAAAATAAACCTTATTTTCTTACCTAAAAGGTGCATTTTGCTCCTTATTAAAAATGTTACTTATGCGGTTTTGCAGTTTCATCGACGATAAGTAATAAAACGAGACAAAAATAACGCTTACTCTGAGTTTCGCAAAAAATTCGTTGCCCGTCCTTAAATGGCGGAAGGGCAACAGTCCCTTAGCCTTAATTATTTACATGACATGGAGCAGCAAGCAGAGAAAACCGACATGATCTATTTTATCTATGGCAGCGCCTATCTATGACGATAATAATTATGATATATCGATCCAATTAAGACTATAAATAAGAAATAACTTAATACATAGACACAATAACAGAACTTTTGTAAACATGTCAAAGACCAAGTCTAAGCACCGCAATAACTACTTTTTTTGTTTCGAATTAAGTTGTATGAATCAAATTAATTAGTTTATGCATGAGGACGTTATGTGTGTATCATGCATCTGGCTGTGTCGAATTTGTAAATTTATACAGAACTAGCTTTTGCCCTCGACTCCGTCCGCATTTCATCCCCCTTTTAACCTTCTTACAACCCTTTTTTCGCAATTAAAAGTAGCCGATGTCCTTTCTCAGGCTTTAGACTATATGTGTACCAAATTTCATTTAAATTGGTTCAGTAGTTTTAGCGTGAAAGCGAGACCGACAGACTGACAGACAGACAGACAGACAGAGTTACTTTCGCATTTATAATATTAGTTAGGATTTTACAGTCTAACATTTTTAGAATGCATTTTTATAGCCGTAAACGAATGGTTTGTACCAAAATTGTTCTTAAAACTATATTTTTTGATAGGATCCATATATTATATGTAAGTATAACACCGCCAAATGTTTATAAATTTGTTTGGTAATTCTGCTTCAGAAATAAATATTAAAGTAATAAAATGTTTTTTATTTATAATGGAACATATTCTGAGATAGTGTATAGTGAAATAGGGCATAGATTCTCCCTCGGATTTATAACCTCGTCTGTCCTTAGCAATCTTTGCCCAGGCACTTCGAAATGCATCGACAGTCTTCCTGCGCCTCCGCCTTAAATACTTATCGTCGGTGATACTGCGAAACCGCGTATCTAACAAATTTATGATAGAGCAAAATAAACCTTACTGTCTTATTAAAAAGGTGCATTTTGCGCCTTATTTAAAATGTTACTTACGCGGTTTTGCAGTTTCACCGACGTTATACTTTAATTTTTATGACTTTTCACAAAATGCCCAGCAAATTTGAAACTGCACCTTATACCTGCTTTCTTATAATTATGACTTGTCTAATGATGAGGAATACTTTATGAACTATCAAATTCCAATCTATCTATCTATCTTTTTTGTGGTGTCCGCGGGCTGGGAGACGAGCTGTAGGCAGGCCTCCAGCAAGATGGAGTGACGACCTTGTAAAGATCGCGGGAACGCGGTGGATGCGAAAAGTACAAGACAGGTCTGAGTGGAGAGCCTTGTTGGAGGCCTATGTCTAGCAGTGGACGTCTTTCGGCTGGCATGATCAAATTTAATGGCAGACTGTATAGACTTAACTTAAAATATGTCAATCCAACTAACATATATCTTGGTTTTTTTGTAAAAGTACGGGGGCGTACTCGCGACTTCATCCTGGATAAAAGAATAAAACAACAGCATGGGTATAGCTTTTTTTCTAGAAAATTCGGCGCTGCTTACGTTACTCTGAAGCCGATGTTCCAACTTCGTAAAAGGTGTGCTCCGTGACAGTGATATCATGCCGTCTAGTCTTCAGCGTAACCTGAACTGCAAATCTATGTCATAATAACCCTCCTGTAATTGGCAATTAATAGCAAATAATGTGCCATGTTCAGGAAAACAAAGCGTAGTACTACTTTTTTTTTCTTTGCCCCCGCGGCGACTTGAACAGCTACTACCGCGGGGATATGGCGTTTCCACGTGAAGTGATTTCGCCAGTGTCAAGGATAAGTATAAATCAATATAGCAATAAAACACAATCCAATCTTCTCTAGGAAGATTGGGGGCAACGTTGTACGGTGATTTGTAGGTCAGAGGTCAAAATAGTTTTAACCTCTGCACCACTGCGAGTCCACTTGAAACGAGAAGAAAGATGCCAGATACACGAAATAAGTCCAAATCTTCAATCACTGTGCGACACAAAGGCATAAAAAGTACAAATCACTATCAGAAAATAACTTTGAACACCTGATTACGCAAAAATTAAAGTCCAAAACAAATTACACGTCCGCCATCTTTTAACGTTGCAAATGGCCCCCTAGTACGGTCAGCGTCATCATCATCACTACATAGTATAAAACAAAATCGCTTGCGCTGTCTGTCCCTATGTATGCTTAAATCTTTAAAACTACGCCACGGATTTTGATGCGGTTTTTTTTAATAGATAGAGTGATTCTTAAGGAAGGTTTATATGTATAATACATTCCACGCGGGCGAAGCCGCGGGCGGGTCGCTAGTAAATATATATACGTTAACAAGGTTTCAGAAATATATATACACCCTTATTCCCTCGCAGTAGAGTCGTGTTTACATATTTTTGGAAGTTTTACTGTGTCTATATATTTGATGCTGACTGTACTACTTGACATCACTTCTTTTTATAAATCTGACGCGTCTATCGATATGTCAATGGAATGCTGCCAGAGCTTATGTAAAGACTTCTGGCGTAATAATGATAAAAGTTTAATGAAGTTGCAGTCCGTGCTGTGCAACCGTTTAGGTAATTTAACCCATACAAATGTATTGCTAACTGACATTTTTTGTAATAAAGGATTGATTAGAGATATTCATAAAATAGAAATAAGAGAAATGTTTAAATTAATGTGCAAAGAATTCAAATTTCTTACAACCTTCGTAAATGATTATAGGCACAAACAAATTACATATAAGAGCTGCTACTGAAACATGTCGCACCTTTAGAATTATAGTGACCTAATTCAAAAATCTTGGATTTCGAGTTAGGTCTCTATGGTAATAAATATATGTCTCAAAGTCGAAAGCTAAAATGTTGAATTAGGTCACTATAATTCTAAAGGTGCGATGTATTGAGTTTAAATTATAAATACAGTTACTTTAATGACTTGAACCGCCAAACAGAGGTTAACTAAACTACTGAACTTGTAATGAAGGTGTGTGCTGCAACTCAAACAGAATGGCAAGCGGAAGTTGACCCACCATCAGTATAAGCTAGTTTAGAAGATAAATCCTTTTTTTTTCGCGAATGAAAACGGTACTTTTAATATGTTTCATCAGAATGTGCAAGGTTTAAGGTCTAAGATAAGCCAGATCGAAATATTAGTGGATGCGACAAACATTGCTTACTGCCGCACTCAGAGACGTCAATTAAATTTAATGTTTGTTTAGTGACGTGTTATCTTATTCTAATGCTATAGCAAAGAAAGTGACAGCAGCAATTTTAATCAAGCATTAAATTTAATTGACGTCTCTGAGTGCGGCAGTTAATGCTTTACAGAAACTTTCTTAAAAAATTGTGAAACCTTGTTGCAAATCGATGATTACAATATAAAATAGCTTCATATTTCTGCAGGGAACGTAAAACAAGAGGTGGCGTTTGTATTTACGTTAAAAAATCATTGAATTATTTCAATTTAGAATGGATTAGAAAAATGTCAATCGAAATACAATTCGAGGTGTGTGGTATTTTGATTTCGGAGTTAAATTCTATACCTACTGGTGTGCATTTGCAGAACTCCCGCCCGACAGTGATTTTAAGCTTTTTATTGAAAAAATTGAGCTCCTTTTATGTAAATTAAAGTATTCATAGCAGGTGATTTCAACATAAACATTATGAATGATGACAATGCATCTGTAATGTTTATTTCGACATTGGCAAAGTTTAATCTCCGCCCAACTATACATGAACCCACCAGAGTAGCGAATCAGAGTCAGTCGTGTATTGATAACATTTTAACTAATGAACGCCAGTACACCGCTGACGTCATGAATTTAGGGATATCGGACCATACAGGGCAAATAATGGAAGTACCCACTAGTTTTAGTTATCATGAAAAGTATTGGTAAGTATGTTAAAATACTTAAAATGAGGAGAATAGATACTTATTTAGAAATATTTGTTAAGTACTTATCCCAATTCAATTTTGCTTGTGTATATCAATATTCAGTCAATTCAGCTTATTAAATTTTTATAACTTCATTTAAATTAATTTATGACCAGTGATCGTACTTTTTCCAGCATTTTTGGTGCAGTGCTAGGGTTGTCAGTAGCGCCCAATATTAATTTGTTTGAACCAAGAATAAAATAAAATAAAAATAAAAATAAAATAGCGCATTAAACAAATCGGATATACAGAAAATATTCTCAAAACATGTTAGGCCTAAAGAAGGGTTAATTTACTACGAGTATATGAGAAAATGTAACACATACATACATACATACATACCTTCACGCCTGTAATCCCAGAGTGGGGTAGGCAGAGCTACAGAATTACCTACAACTTTAAAAACTTGTTGCTAATTCTGTAACCACATTCTGCACAAATAGGCTAAGATGTTTACCAGCGACACATATGTAACACAGTCGCAATTAATCCTTATCTCAGGTTATATAGTTCATATTTATGATTAGGAATTGATATACTATGTATTAGCATAGACAGTATAATGCGTAGGTAATGGCAGTGCATAAATATAGAAGACATTTTGTTTCTTCGCTGACGTCCCGTCAAGTGCTAAATTATAATAAATGATTAAGTAAAAAAATTGTAATTAGTTTCCAATGACAACATAATATTACATAATTTTAAACGTCAATCATATTATACACGTCGACAACCCTAGGTCGCTGTCGTGTGTCATTTGACGTCATCGCACCAAGAATGCTGGAAAAAGTACGATCACTGTTTATGACTTTATACCCCTCGAAAAAATCAAAATTACACATACAAGAAGACCCAATAGGAAAACTACTGGTATAAAAAAGCTAGCCAGATTAAACGTAAAATGTATCTAGAGTTAATAATATGTAAAAATAATTACAATGTACCCAAACATAAAAAAAATGCATTTTTTTTTTCAAGTTATTAGGAAGTGAAAAATCATATCAAATGATACATTCATAAATAATTGTAGTAATAAATCAAAAGCCACATGGGGTCTTATAAAAAAACACTCTAGCACAACCTATACAATTACTACTTCTATTGAGAATATTAAATAAGATGATAATACTTTATCTGATCCGATTCAAATAGCAAGTGCCTTGAATAATTGTGTTATAAATCAGAATATTGCTAATGCTTTGTGTTCATCTGAATATACTTGAATTGCAGAAAAAATAAGCAAACGTATTTTTATCCCTTTACACCCGAGCTTATACGATTGTGAGGGTTTTTTCTAATTGAATTTGAATCGTGTAAAATAAAAATAAAAGTGACACGAATGTGATGTTTTTTTTTCAAATTAAATATGAACCGTGTAAAAACAAAAAACAAAAACTATTGATATACTTAAAAAAACATTGCAGAGTCGCTCGGGTGTAAAGGATTAAGTACCCAATTGACGCTTGTGAACTCAGAAAGATTATTAAATCTCTCAAAACCAAGACCAGTTTTGGGCACGATGAGGTACCAATGCGACTCATTAAAGCATGCATTGATCACATTGTCAACCCTCTTGTTTAAAGAATAAACCTTACTTGAGAGACTGGAGTATTTCCTGAAAACCTTAAAAAAGGAATCATTAAACCGCTGCACAAAAAAGGATCTAAGGATGAGATGAATAATTACAGACCTACCTAGTTGGTTACTAAGTTCTGTTACTAAGGTTGATGCAAATAAAACTAACTTATGTTTATTTTTTAATTTCAATATGTATAAAAATTAAAAGCTTAATTAATATACATTTTGAAAAACAATTAATCATTTTTCTTAGTTTCCGCAATTCCCGATACGATCTTTTAACATTCACAGCCGGCATCGATGAAATTACGCATGACTTTTCTGTAAATTTCATTTTTTGAAATCGCTTAAAGTCTTTGTTTACCAAAAAACTTTTTTTGTATAATATTATAAAAAATCCTATCTCTGTATATGTTTAGAGAGCAAAATTATATTTCTCAACATGACTTAATTCCAACTTATGAAGCAAGAGATTTGGTGTGTTTTCGTATTTCTGCAAAATCATGTGAAATCTTAAAGTCGATTTAATGAGTCATCAAGATTGACCGGTGTCCAAGCGGATCTTTAGTTGCTTTGAATACATTCGTATCAGAATTTAAAGCTAGAAGTCTGTTCAATATGTCACGCAAATTTGAACTCTCTACAGGAACTCTTACAAAAGTTGGGGCCGTTATCAGTATCATCGTCGTGCGTGATTTTAACTATGATTTTAACGTCCGAAATGGGAATACTTCAAGCTCGTACATCAAATAATTGCAATAGTTTAGAATACATTATTTTTATTATTATTCTTTATAAATTAAAGTTTTGATTAATAGACAGGTTTATGCAAACCTGCTTTAATTTTTTTTTTAATTGTAATTAATCTCAGTAACAGAACTTAGTAACCGACTAGGTATTGCCTATTTGCCGAGTTTTTCAAAAAAAAACTAAAAGTATTATGTATACTAGATGAAAACATTTCATAAACTCTAATGATGTCTTAAATCCAAACCAATTCAGATTTCAGAAAAGAAAATCCGCTACTCTGGCCATATTTAAAATCTTTAAAAATATATGGGATAACATTAACGAAAATAAGCTTTGCGTCTCTCTCATCCTTGATATGTTGAAGGCATTTGACTGTGTTTTACACGAGAAAACATTGGCTCGGACACGTTCTAGATTTATTTAAGAATTATTTATCGAATAGGAGATAAGAAACAGACCGAAATTTGATTTAACGGATCTTTATAAAACCTAGGGATATTATTAACTTATATACAGGGTGTCCCAGAAACCGACGCCAACCGGCCTAGGGCTGATAGAGCAGCTCATAAGCTATCGATTTAACCCCCATAAATGTTCAGCAATTGTTATTAGTTTCCGAGATATTGATCACTTTAATCGGATTTTTTGTCATTTTTCCTTATGTCCGTGCTACGAAAAACCCCTAAATTTATGTACTAATTCACTTTTTTTTCAGTGTTTTCTTGTATGATTAGAATCACTGTAAAATAAGGAAGTTTTTAAAGCTACATGCCAATTTTTTTTTCATTACAACTTTTTGAGTAAACACACAAAGTTTGTTTTTCCATACTTGGTGAAAAACAAACGCGGGGTTCTTTTAGTATGGAGAAAGTAACTCTGTGCGTTTACTCAAACATTTGTAATAAAAAAGAAATTGGCATGTAGCTTTAAAAACTTCCTTATTTCACAGTGATTTTAATCATGCAAGATAACACTTTTTTTCGTACCACGGACATAAGGAAAAATGGCAAAAATTCTGATCAATATCTCGGAAACTAATAACAATTGCTGAACATAAATGGGGGTTAAAATCGATAGCTTATGAGCTGCTCTATCAGCCCTAGGCGGGTTGGCGTCGGTTTCTGGGCCACCCTGTATATATTTTTATTATAAATACAGGAAAAGGGCCGAATCTTAAGTACCCGAAACCGACGTGCGTGCATGACTCGATGTATGAATATGGAAGAAGCGACAAAGATTGGTCAGGATTGTAGCAGGTGGAAAGATTTGGTTTCTGTCTAACCCTTTGGGAAACAGGCGTGATTCGTTGTATGTATACGTATTAAATATTTATAAGCGCGAGTGACGAGATAACCGCGGTAAATCCACGTTATTTGTACTTTAGCACTCGTGAAGAGTATAAAATAAACACTTAATGGCGGCATTTGTTTGCCTCGCAGTTACTCGTCGGACGCGCCCAAAGAAACACATACAGCCCCCTCCATCCAATAAGTGCGAGTTCTGAACAACTTAAAAAAAAATGACATCTATTCACTTTTTGATAATTACGTGTATAGCAGCGTGTTTTTTATTTGCCAATAGTGAAATAATAATTGTTGAAATGCCATGCCCTAAAGGATTTCATAAGGTTGTATTAACTAATGGAAGACGTACTTGTGGTGAGTTCAAATACTTAATAAAAGTGAAGTGGTAGTGGTAGTTGTCTAAGTGGCGGGAGTGTAACGACGGTATAGCCCCGTTGGCAGTGACCCTGCCTACAAAGCTAGAGGTCCCGGTAAGTTTATCGTTGCTGAGGACCCATAGTAGAAGCCTGGAGCTTAGTTTAGGGCTAAGTCAAATTGTGTAAAATTGACCCGTGGTATTTATTTTTTAATTTATTACTTATGTTAATATTTAAATAAAAAACCAAACTGCAACAATTACCAAATAGCGAAGAGTAACGGTAAATAATAGTACATTGTTGCCTAGGCGCGGAAAGTAAGGGATTTCCTGACGAGGTGGTTAGCAGGCCGAGCAACAGCGAGGCCTGCTAAAATACGAGTCAGGAAATCCTCGTTTCCGCCGAGGCATACATAATGCTTTTCTCAAACATATTGTGAGGAAATAATACAAATACATTTCTAAAAAGTATTTCACACAACAAATAGTTTAATATTCGTTTTCACAATTATATTATGCAGAATGAACGAATGTTACCGACTGTCAATTGTTTTTAAATACTAACCATAGACATTGGAATGCAAATTCAAAAAGAAACACACGCACTGTGCTAAAAAAGCGAGCAGTTACCTTGGCTGTTTGGAATTTTTGTCTTGGTCCTTTTGATTTTGTATGCAAATTGACAGCATTTTTAAGAAATATATGGACATGGACGGAAAGTGTTTTCATATGGTTTTTTTACTCCTAGGAGTAAAATGAGGCTCTTTCCGTCCTTGTGTTTCAATCGGAAAACCGTTTTTTCCGAGCATGTTTGAGAAAAACGTATTTTTGATGACGCGCTGGCCTAGTTGGTAGTGACCCTGCCTACGAAGCTAGCAGTCCTGTTCTAGATTGAAATCCCGGCAAGGGCAAATATTTGTGTGATGAGTGAATGAGCGTGAATATTTGTTCCCGAGTCATAGATGTTTTCTATGTACTCAAGTATATATTTCTCTGCCCGGGAATTTTGAGTGCGCCGAAAAATCATAAATAGGTAATTAGCACTAAATTCGAGCGGAAGGATATTAAGGGAAATTGTGCATTTTCTGCGATATTCCGTTTTTTTCATTAAACTACATATAGGTACAAAATTTTCGAAAAAAAAAAAACTCGGTAGTTTTTCCATTCAAATTGACCCATATTCATTTTTTTTACGTAATTATGAGGAGTAAATACGATTTCAATAAAAAAAATAGGCACGTAGAAAATTATGTCTCTATTTCTAAAGAGAGGCCATTTTTGTTCGACAGTGCGCTGGCACGGTTTTTGTAGCTTACTGCCCAAACTGGAGGGTTATGATTTTTGGATGTATGTATGTATGTATGTATGTATGTATGTATGAACGTATTCGTGTTTTATTTGTGACTGCTCGTCAGCAGATATGCGAGGTAACTTTGGAATTGTTTTTATTCTGGAGTGTATCCTACTGATATTATAAAAAACTGGCCAAGTGGGAGTCGGACTCGGGAGCAAAAGGTTCCGTACCATTTATCTATACAACATTAGCCAAAAACGGGGAAAAAATCACGTTTGAGACCAGTAAAGTAAAATGTTTATTATCCCTTAATATTTATAAACTAAAATCCATACTGGAAATTGAATCCAGGAATACTAGCTACGTTAGCAGTGCTACTAACAACTAGGCTAGCTTATTATTCATCGTGTCAGCCGAAAAACGTCCACTGCTGGACATAGGCCTCCCCCAAGGCTCTCCACTCAGACCGGTCTTGTGCTTTTCGCATCCACCGCGTTCCCGCGATCCTTACAAGGTCGTCACTCCATCTTGTTGGAGGCCTACCTACAGCTCGTCTCCAATAATATTAAATCTTATTATAGTTATTAACGACATATTTTACGTTGCGTAAAACACTGACAATTTGGGATTGATCATATTTTTACAATTACTCCAACTCGAAAACCATTTCGAGGAGTTTTTAAAGCCAATCTGCATTATTAACCTTTTGAAATATTTATCTGTTTCGGAAATTTGGACAAAAATATATTTGACCTTTGTTTGACTTTCGTTTTTGGCCTAGGTGTAATCTTACGGGTCAGGCGTAAGACGCTTGAAATTGTGTTTTTTAATACACAATTACAATCACTTCATCATTCGATATCATTTAATTGTTGTAATTTATTAGAAAACGACAGGCCAAATTTTCAATAATCCTGTCATGTATTTAAAGTCCGCTAAAAAAATAAAGATTTAAAAACAAAACTATTGGGTCAAATACAAAATTAATGAAATGGGTCTCTTGAAACTACCTATTCTTTCGAAGTAGAATGTAAAAACCGTGAGATATTTTTGTGGTCTAACCCAATTGTTCAAAAGATTTATATAATATGCACGTTCACAATGCTGAATAATATACACAACTTCATTTAATTTCAGTTCCAATACCTCCACCGGACTTAAGAATCAATTTCAAGCATCGTCATCGTCATCATCATCATCATCACCACACCACAGCGTCGCCTATAAAACCAATACGGGAATTCTTTGATTTCTTCCTCAAGCCAGCTTATCCCAAGCAATATTAAACAAGAAACCTTCTGCAGCAACTGTATAATGCAAGGAATCCGATTAACCCTTAAGCTCTTGAATGGTTGGCTTTGGCGAAGTCAGTGCTCATATTCACATCAAGGATCATCCTCGAAAGTTAAAGAAAAACCTCTATGTTTAGAATCCGGGCATGAAAAACTGAATATGGTCATATTTGGTCAACAAAGTGGGTATGTAACAAGTTCAAATTACATAATGGTTCATAACATAAGTAATGACAGGATCTTTTAGGATTTTTTAAGAAGCCTTTCTATACTACATATGCCCTAGTATTGGGTTAGGTTAGGTTAGTTAACAATCCTAAAAAGTTTACGGTTTCAGAAATAAAACCATAACGTTATGTATTTTGAATTTAATATAATTATGACACGCAAAGTAGAGTTCATAAATATGACAAGTGTACATTTTAATCGCGGTGATAATTTGTTATATCGTTGGTCATAACTAACAAATTTATGATAGAGTAAAATAAACCTTACGGGGTGCTTTACAAGGTGCATTTTGCTCCTTATTTAAAATGTTACTTACGTGGTTTTGCATTTTCACCGACGATATGGCAGTTGCAAACATGACATTAAATAGACAAGGTATTTAAGTTTACACTTGTCATATTTATGAACTCGACTGTATCCCACAAAGTACAGATTTTTAACAAAGAGTCCTGCTATTTGTAGTTTAGTAACTCGACTTAAAACTATACACTCCTAGCCAAACGTTACTCTTGTTTTTGATTTTGTAAGTAGTGGTTTTTCTCGTTAGCTAACTCAGTATTTTCCTTTACCTTTGCGCCGCCAATGACTTCATATCAAGTCGAGGATGCCAGTGCAAAATAGACCTGAAAAATTATGACGTAAGGTTAAATTAGTTGTGATTTTCAGCTGTCAAGAAATTATCAAGTCTTTATACCAAGTCAATGGCGTCGAAAAGGATAATAATATTCTTCAGATTTGTATAGTTTATTAACACTTGTGCTTACTATTTTTCTAATTATTAAAAAAAAAACTGGCTTCGGAATTTGTTCTTAACTGGCCATCAGCTATGCGTATGTAAACACGGTGCTCGCGAAGAACCCGCATAAATTTACCAGCATATAGAGGTCGTAATTATTAAATAACGTGATATGAACACAAGTCGAAATATGATTTTTAACTTTTTTTAACTTTTCATTCAAATAAAATAAATTATTATTGGTTTATTGTTATTATTTATTTTCAATGACACATAAGCAATGATAGTGTCAGCAACAAACCTGTGCAGTTTACGTCGGTCAGATAATGTCACTGGATTCTGTCTAAAACAAAAAAAAAATACTCGCAAACTAATTATCCTAGCGTTCACCTCCTCCGTGGCGTCACCAGGCGATAACAAACCGGTCACAATTATAAAGCTTCCAGTGACGCTCAAGTCATTTAATAGCAGCGTTTTACCTGAAATAAAACGCATATTATATACTTACCTCACTGGAAGCTTTCATTTCATTTCTGCCTGGTGTAATTGAGTCAATGAGGCAAGGTAGCTCGACATTATTTTACGATAAGTAAAAAATGGCGCTCTTCCGATAGGTGTCTCCACTGAGCTGAAAATCAAAGTCAAATTGTATGAAAAATTGGTAGTAATGAGACGAAAACGGATATGCCTTCTCAATTATAAAGCTTCCAGTGAGGTAGGTATTTAATATGCGTTGTATTTCAGGTAAAACGCTGCTATTATCATCGTCATCATCAGCTCCAAGACGTCCCCTGTTGGACCAAGGCTTTCCTCAAGGTTTTCCACAACGATCGGTCCTCTGCTGCTGCCATCCAGAGGTTTCATCAGATCACCAGTCCACCTTGTCTAAACACTTGGTCTTAAATAAAAAAATATAAATAGAGCTCTAAATAATAGTGACGTGCGGTTTCACACGTTTACTCACTTCTCAAGTCTTAACCACGTAAGGCCTAACGTCCTAAATCTAGGACATTTGTCAGAGTGACTTTTGACTTTAGTCGACTGACACAAGATTCTTTTTCGGACTAACGAAATTTGAGAGGCCATTTGCAACGTTAAAAGATGGCGGACGTGTAATTTGTTTTACTGCCGCACACAGAGACGTCAATTAATTTTAATGCTTGTTTAGTGACGTGTTGTCTTTATTCTATTACTTTTGCAAAGAAAGTGACAGCAGCAACTTTAATCAAGCATTAAATATAACTGACGTCTCTGAGTGCGGCAGTATGACTTTAATTTTTGGGTAATTAGGTGTTCAAAGTTCTTTTCTGATAGTGATTTGTACTTTTTATGCCTTTGTGTCGCACAGTGATTGAAGACTTGGACTTATTTCGTGTATCTGGCATCTTTCTTCTCGTTTCAAGTGGACTCGCAGTGGTGCAGAGGTTAAAACTATCTTGACCTCTGACCTACAAATCACCGTACAACGTTGCCCCCAATCTTCCTAGAGAAGATTGGATTGTGTTTTATTGCTATATTGATTTATACTATAAACCTTGACACTGGCGAAATCACTTCACGTGGAAACGCCATATCCCCGCGGTAGTAGCTGTTCAAGTCGCCGCGGGGGCAAAGAAAAAAAAAATAGTTATAGTTACTTAGGTTGGTATTTTTAAGACAAGTGAATGATATATGCAAGCCTACCATGCAAAAAGTGTCCCCCATATTCAAACCGCCGTTAGGTAGGCTTACTTCGGAGTAAAATTTAACACATTTTGCATGGGCAAACTTTAACCCGAAGTAAGCCTCATCCGTCCGTTCGATGCGTTTAAAAAAAAATGTTTAATCACCTGGTTGACTACTTTGAGTAACTACCGTGAAATCATAATTTATTTAATTTATTAACCTCGTTACCATTCCTGTTTATAATCGTTATTTTTTAAATTAATCTTAATTATTAATCAAGAAATATTTGTACGCCATATAACGGTAAACAAGGAATGGAACTTACTGTCTTATAATTCTGTTACGCCTTTTTGTACCCTTGTTTACGCAAATAAGGACATTTAAATTTGAATTTGATAATTACATTATTTGATAAGTTTGCCTTTTAACTCAAATAAGCAACGAAAACGCTAGTCCTCTGTCCTATCGCCTGTTCAGTTATTTTTATAAGTATTTACGAAAAATGTCTACTGTAAAAAAAGAACTAATCAATGCAGAGAGTTTGGGCGAATTTAATAGTACATTGTGTATTAAGGTCGGTAAGTAAGGAATTACGATCGAGGCTCTAGTAGAAGCCCGAAGTCGAAGACTGAGGGCTTTCTGAGTCGAGGTACGTAATTCCCGTACCGCCCGTGAAACATACAATGTTTTTCATCACATTTGCGAGTAAATAAACACACAAGTCATCACAACTATTATTACGAATTACTTGAACTTTTTTTAAGCGGATGGCTGGCGGACTTCACAGATTATGCAAATGTTTCGTTCAGAAACGTTAAGGGCAAATACTTACGTAGGTATACATACAGCCCTGAAGGAGTGTAAAAAAAAACGACGTTTGTTACAGACAACTATTAAAATCGATTATTAAGAATATTAATTGAGTATTTAAGTAACATGTAGCGAGATTGCAATGAAATTCCTGTTTAAATAACATTTTAAGACAATTTTTCAATTGCGTGTAAACTCTTTGCTTGAACTTGCATGACCTGTGTGCTGTGCTATAAATTAAAAAAAAAATACTTACCGACCTTGGGTTTCATGGTAAGAAGAAAGGTCGAGGGTTTTATATGGGGCATTGCGGTCAAGTTAACCTGTATGTTTAGATACTGTTTACATGCAAGTGTGATGAAAAAATATAAAAGCATTCTAGCACAGAGGCATTCCACCTTAGTCCAGGGTTGGCAACATATATGCAGTCTTAGGATTGGAGTGTTAAGATTGTAATCTTGAGAATGTAAATATCGGAGATCCCACTTACCTTTAGGTGGCCTGTGTGCTCGTATGCCTTCTACATGCCATAAAAAATGTTAAATACTTCAAATTAAGTATTTAATATTAGTGTTATTTCTCTCAGATTTGTCATGTACGGTCGGTTTTATAAGAAGCTGAACATTTTAGTACCTTGTCACTTTTACGTCATGGTTAAACTGCTGCGCTAATCTATCAAAAGGCGAAAAAGCGACAAAGTACTAAAATGTACAGCTACTTATTACGCACAATAAAACTTTTTTATTTAAAGTTGCATTTTCTTTTCTGTCAAATTCTAAAGTCATAATGAAAGATGGTCAAAGCATAATAATAATAATAGTACATTACTACAGAGGCCGGGATGTAGGGGGTTGCCGGCCGAGCGAAGCGAGGCCGGATAGTTACGGGGCTGGCAAACCCCTTTTCACGGCGAGGTATGTGTAGTGCTTTTCTCAAACATATGCAATGAAATAAAAAAATCGATCGCTACCACCATCTTATCCATTAACCTACCGCCAAACAGCAGTGTTCGCATTGTTGTGTTCCGGTTTGGGGATAAGACAGCCGGTGAAATGACTAGCATAGAGGCATTCCATCTTAATCCTCAGGGTTGGCAACGCATTTGCAAAAAAATATTCACCGAACGATGTTAATCACTTAATTAACAGACGATGAGAGCGTTAACAGCTGTCAAAATATATGAACTAACAGTCGATTAACATTAAATTTAACATCGTTTTGTGAAATTTGTACTAAGTATAATATTATTTCGAAGAATATTGAATGCTGACATCATAGAAAACGCAAAAAAAACTGAACTTCTTTTGAAATGGTTCGTTTCAGCTTCAGTCCCACTGAAGTCGGCTTTTGTTTTAATATTATTGTGAGTCGCCGACTTCAATTGGACTGATCTTTTACTTAACATTTTCAAATAAAGTTTTTTTAAACATTACTTTGTACTTTTTAGTGATCATAACAAGCTGTTATGTAGTCCCACTTCTTAGTTGATATGAAACTTTAAAGTTTCAAACTCACCGCAAGCTACGCCGCGGGAAAATCATAGTCATATTTAAACATTTAAATGTTCTTCGTTGTAGTCTAATGTTATTGTAAGTAAAAAAGTATAATGTACAAGTATAATAATAACATTTCTGTAATTTTATTTCCATATTTAAATAAATAAATATGTTATGTAATAATAAATATGTGCAATATTTGTAGATAATATTTTATTCTAATAATTAGGTCCTAGCCCTCCTGTCCTAAGTTGCTACGCCCTTGCAAGGTGTCACATGTATACCTTCCATGTATTTCCATCTATATACCTGTAATGTGACATGCAATAAAGGAATTTCACTCTTAACTCTAACTCTTAAGCCAGGTTTAGACGAAGCCAGTTCTGGCTTGTTATTGGCCACAAGCCAGCGCTGGCTGCCAGCACTGACGGGAATAGAGCGCCGGCCTATTTTTCAAGCCAGTCGATTCCGAGGTATTAGATTTTTGTTTTGAACCTTTATTATGCATGTTTTCTCTGTTCGATAATCGAGGCCTTGATGCGTTAGAACAGATTACATATACTCTGTCAGTTACCGGCTGACCTATTTAGATTGCTTGCCCTGTATAATGTGTTTAAGGTATGCCACACGAGTGTTGCCTGGAAGATGGTTCGTAACCACTGCGTTGTTCTAGAAACACTTGCGTCGCATGATGCACTTGATGGCATAACTCACCGGCGATACTTGTGTGGCATCACTCTAAGGCCAGCCTTACACTCGTAACAGCCCGTTCACACAGTCTCCGTATTTACGGTACCCGTTTTATCGTATACGTTTTTTCATTGATGGCGTATGGAGTTGTATGAGCGACTTCACATATGACACAGTATTCAGTATACAGTAAAAAATGTCGGTCTGCTAAATTATGACATTCCGTTTTGTTATCGAATACTGGATGAACGGAACACGTATCCGTCATGTATCCGTACGTTTTTACTGCGGGGCGGGGGGAGCGGTGCAGCTAGACAAACAAATTACGGAGAATATGTGAACGGGCTCTCAGTTAATGACGGACACGTTGAACGCTATACGGTGCCTATGTGTGAACAAAGCATCATTTTTTGTTGTATCCGTTAAAACGGGTACCGTAAATACGGAGACTCTGTGTGAACGGGCTGTAAGTTTTACTTACGTAAGTAGGGACGCAGCTATTTGTTAGAATTAGATATAAATATTTTCTTCTCATTCTAATAGATAGCCGTGTCCCTATCTTACGTAAGTAAAACTTGCATGTGTAAGGCCGGCCTAAGGTCTGACGCTGCAGCCCTTACGTCATCCGCGTAACATCCTGTCGAACCGACACTAAAGTTATAAAATGGGCTTAAACCATAGATATTAAACTAGGGCAATAGACGAACGGGTGCGTCCCACGAGATATAACTACATAATAACTATTTTCATGTTACTAACGTTTACGAGATATAATAAACGTTAGCTATAATAACAAAATCAATATTTTTATAAGGAATAACGGTCAAGTCATATAATATTAATTTTATATAATATTTTTTAATATAACACTCACAATTACTAATTTCAGTTCGTATAACATACATGACATATAGCGATCATAATACATATTATCTTTTAGTATAAGTGTTACAAGATATAATATCGTATCGATTTTACTACCGTCGCTTTTGTTCACCGTCGACTTATTTCCCAGTCGCATTTTTTTCCGATCGATTTCTATCCCAGTCTGTCTCTTTCCCAAAAGTAATTACATCGTTATGTAGGTAGGTTTACGTTATGTTAGTTTTGCAGCAGGCCCGGAGGGCCAAATAATCTATAAATAGGAGCTCCGCGATAGCGGAGCTCCGTCGACTCTGTCTTATTTAATTTTTGGAGTGGGTAACACACTACTGTGAATATACAATGCTAGGAAATGAAACGACTGGATAAAACTCGCAAGGGTAAAAACACGAATTTATTTTAATTAACCGCCGGAAAAAAAGTGACTAGTCACGTTCGGGAAAAAACGCGAAAATAAAATTATCTTCAAAGAAAAAGTGCGTATGAGCAAGTCATCTAACAAATCCAAACAACGGGCCCTAAGCACTAGCTGGTTAAAATTAACAATAGTTAAGAAAACACATTTTGAACATAGATAAAAAACATTTAATTGACACTTTAAAGAATATCATAACATTGGCCGATGCAGTTCCGTTATACATTTCAATCGTTCTACTTTTACTGCAGTGACTTACATTTCAAGACATGGTACAGTTGGCGGCAAATATAGTTCTTAATTTCATGAAGGATCATTACAGCAGTCTTAACCTAAAAGCTCTAAAGATTGATGCGTTGCCATGCCAACCGCTATCTCGAAATAATGGTAACCCTGAAATATATATTATGACAAGCCATTACGGCACTTTCTAAATCTATTTGAATTTAATTACACGGTAAGGGATCGAGTCTGCTCATAGAAATAGACATCGGACGCGGGAAAAAATCAACGTGTTTTCCTAAAATTTAAATTACATAGCGAAAATGCGTTTATCAAACAATAATTTCCAAGAAAAAATGAATGCATTCGTGATCATGGAAATCACTGTCGATTCACAAGGACAACTTAGTCCGGTAGCCCTATACACAAATACATGCTTCACGGCCTCACAATTTAAAAACCTTGCTCTGTTGCTCAGTATAAACAGGAGTTCGTCTTCGAACAAACGTATATCGCTTGCTTGCATGTGTGCGTGCCTCGACCTTACGCGCCGCGAACCACCACAAGCGAACTCAACAAGATGGACCAAGCCGGTTTAGTCGGGGCAGCGCCGTCGCTGCGTTTGGATGCGTGCGTAATAAGTATCGGGCAACGCGCATCGACGCAACCCTAGCGCCCGAGCGGCAATAGGTAACAGAAACTGTTAATAGGCCGGAGACTAACTACTTTTCTATTTATATTATGTAGGTGTGTACACGTAAATTTAAGTTGTGGAACGTCCTCGTAGATAATTAACACTATATATATCTATTCAATAATAGGTATTAAAGCCTCTACAAACAAAATTGGCAAAAATAAAAAATAATTATAAATAAATCTCGTTGCCTCATTGTCTCGCTCTAATATTATCTTAATTATTTGGTCCAAAACCAGAACTCAGAAAGTTTACATTAACTTGAAAACGCTGGTACGTCTTGAAAATTCTTTACACACTTGAGCTAGAACAATAACTCAAAGACGGTTGGTTAAAAATATAAATACCAAAACAACATAACAGATTCAAAGTTAAATCTACTGATATAACTTACGTTGTCCGTAAAGAAACTTGATTATAATAATAATAATATACAAAGAAACTCATCAAAACTCTACGATTGTGAAGAGGTTGCCCTCTGCAGCCCTAACCAACAGTAGCTGGAGCCCTGCCCCGCTGCCGGGGCCACCCGTAAGTTACGTTTATATTTTGTATGAGTATTGTTATTTTACTTGTATACCTTACTATGTATCGTAGAAAAACCTAATTTACATTATAAGAACTTTATTTAGTAAACAGCTGTGTATAGCTACTTATTTACAATTGGATCTAGTTACACGAAAAGGATCCAACCCACAAAACAATTGGAAGTGAAGTTAAGTATACCAAAGTGGTCCGTAAGACCAATACTTTCGATCCATAGAAAGAGACAGTTGGTGAAATATGGCGGTTTAACGTGTTAAAAACACATAGGGTAACATCCCACAAGATTGGGAGGTCTGTATTTAAAATCGTTAGTAAGAATTCAACCATCTTGAATCGTATTCGATTCATTGACTCTCCGCTATATGTACAACATTATATACAAAGAATTCAGTCTGCTTGGATTGTTTTTAGAAAATAACTTTTTTGTTCTTTGAATATATCTGCTAAAAACAAAAATGATGCATAACATGTGGATCCTTTTTACTAAATACTATTTAGAAAGAATCAGCAACCCAGTAAGTATCCAGGGCACAAATCGTCGGTTTTTCGCAATGTCCAAATTATTATTTAGCTCTTTCGCGACATTAATTTCATATGTCTCATATGCGAGCGCAAAATATTAATAGTTGAAGTATTTTCAGATAAATTGGATTTAATAACTTCGAAACATGAAAACACTATTTTTTGACATGCTTCAGGGGTGACTTTGATCTTGTGATATAAACACAGGGATAATTAATGTGGCCCCTTTTAAGAAACAAGGTTGATTATTTTTTCTACTTAGACGTCCAGCGTAGTCTGCCTCAAGCTGCTTTAAGTTAGTCGCTTATATAATATTTTTAATAATATATTTTACACTTAAATGCGGGAGTTACACAAGATTTATTCTTAAACTTAATCTAACTAAACCCATTATATGAGTTGTGAAAAAATAAAAATATGGTGCTGCCGTGATCCGTATTTTGATTTCAATTTAGCTGTGTGTAGGTATATTGAACTGTAATAATTTTACCGCTTCTTATTTTTCATTTTTTCAGCACCCTGTGTATAAATTTTCATCGGCATCACCCACGAACACCCCTGATAATGAATAAATTGGAGAACCATGTAAGGTGTTGTAGTTTTATTAAAAATAACATTGTTTCATTAAAAACTACGCTATTATCCACCCTATATAGTCATTGCGAAATGGTAGCGTCTTGGAAAAACGTATTACTCAAAATGGATCCAACCCTTCATTTGCCTAAATATCTTGCAGAATAATTTAGCATACTTACACAACTTATTTGATAACCTTTTATACAACAGCTGTTTTTTGGTATTTAGAAACATAAAAAACGTATTTTACAAAAGTATCGCTGAAAAAAATAACTTCTAAACTTAAAACCTTCATATCTTTCACGCAAGTCACCGTGGCTTGGATCTTTTTCCTGTAACTACGTCCAATTTAACTACAGTCACGGCTGTTTAATTAATTATGGTGCTTATTAGAAGTACCATAAAACTGCAGCGAATGTCCAGTGGCATCTTATAAATCAAAATATTGTCTTGAAATCGAAGAATAGTTTTTTGTCGTACAAATCAATACATGTGTATATCGTCGGTGAAACTGCAAAACCGTGTAAGTAACATTTTAAATAAGGAGCAAAATGCACCCTTTTAATAAGACTGTAAGGTTTATTTTGCTCTATCATAAATTTGTTAGTTACGCGGTTTTGCAATATCACCGACGATATATGACATAGTTTACGAAGCTGTAACTTTCGTTCAGCCAACTTAAAGGATAAAGGTAGCCACTTATTTCCCGACTGCCGAAGGAGTAGGGTAATGTGTTTATCAACCTATGTATGTATGTACGTAGGTATGTATGTATGTTTGTTCCTTGGTGGCGCTCTAGAAAATAAATGCGTTGATTTTAATGATTCTTAATATATGTCAATTGATTTGAGTCACTAAAGATATGACAGTAATCCAAATTTAATATGGCGGCCATTAGACGCTATATTGTAAAAAATAATAAAGTAAATAATAATGTCTTCCCGTGGATGTCGTAAGACGCGACTAAGGGAATAAAGGCTTGTATTACTGTTAGGCGATGGGCTTGCAACCTGTCACTAATACACTTGGAAACATCTTAGCCTACTTGTGCAAAATGTGGTTACAGAATTATCAAGAAGTTTTAAGACTTGTTGGTAATTCTTTAGCTCTGCCTACCTCACTCTGGGAATGATGGCGTAAGTGTATGTATGTATGTATGTAATAAAATAAAGTCTACGAACTATAACTAGTGGGTTATTAATTATCATTGAATAGCTATTTAAAAACATATTTAGGTTTCTGTCATCATTCTACTTTCCGAATGATCATTTAGGATTAATTACGATTTAAAATGGGTTACCAACAGTCGGGTTATTTAAAGCTTAAGTACCTAGTTCAATTGTTATTAAATTGTCATACTTACACTACAAATCGTTTGTATAACAAAAACCCACGCTTCTATTTAAGTACAATACTTTGGTTTCACAAAACAATTATAGTAATTAATTAATGACTGTGCTACTTGACCTCTTTACTTTATAATAATAATTGATATAAACCAAAACAATACGTGACAGTTTCCTCTTAACCCGTAGGTACCAGCCAACAGTATAAATAAGTCGCACTGCCAGATCAAAAGTGTAGTAACTCAAAATACAACTGTATTTTAAAATAAACTTTTATACAACATCTAAAGAGCTTGAAACAAAACTAACAATGATTTTGAAATGATACTGTCCTAATCTAGCAGTGCGAAGTGATCATTTCTGTACCTTGTCGCTTTCAATAGTTTCACAATTTTGTATAACATTTCAAACACAACGTTAAAGGGACAGGGTACATAAATGACCATTTATTTATGCTGGTGACTGTACCAGTAAGTAATAATTGTATCACTCATTCATACATTCACCGTTGTTCTAATTTTATACTAAACAATTCAAGTTATTTACATGAAATACAAATCATCGTAAGAGATCGCTTTCTTTGGTTTTGGAATAGGGAATATGCATAGATTTTTGAAATCGCATTTCTCAACCAAATATGAAGATAGAAGTGAAATTAAAATCGGCCAGGAAGTCCGGATGACACAAGCGTTTTAACTGCTACTTATACAGCGATTAGCCAGAGAGATCCATATCCACTGTCATGTAAAACGTCGGCCAAGATAAAATACATTTTACATTCTGTTTTGCTACAAAGAGATAGGAACAAATCTTTGTTGGCTGTATCTTGGTTATTTTTATAGCTATTCAAAAATAGTAGTTTATGCACCTGATGCATAATGAGAGGCCTTAAAATACGATTGTTGTTTTATGAAACTAGCGTGAGCGAGTTTCATAATAGGATCACACGGATGTTTTAAGGCCTAATTATCTACACACATATCATAAGCTTAGAATTATCCTACTTTAGTGACAGCAAAAGACCAACAAACAAATGACAACAATAATGGCGGCAATTCGATCCTCCTTCAAGACGAATGTTTGTTTTTAAAATCGATAGGTCGAATGAAGTCCCTATTCTCAAGTCACTCGATATCAAAATGTCGTGCGGGTTATTTTAAAAAATCATACTGAATTGACGTTTCGAGTTGATAGCTGTTTTAATATACAGGGCGAACGACATGAAGTGTTACCAAATTCACAAAATCGAGCCTGGTGTCAAAGTAAATGCGACTTACTATCGGGAAAATGTTTTGGAAGCTGCGTTGGAGCCTTGGGCACGCAAACATTTCGGTAGTAGACCGTGGACATTACAACAAGACTCGGCCCCGGCTCATAAAGCTCGTGTGAACCAAGAATGGCTGAACAACGCGTGCCACAATTTATTTCGTCCACACAATGTCTTTCGAATTCCCCAAACGCGAACCCGATGGACTTCTATTATCTGGTCCATTGTGGAGAGCAAGGTGAGGAGAAGAAAACATGCCAGTATGGATGCATTGAAGAAAGCGATCGTACGTAATTGCCATTGCATACCGCAGGATCACATTCGTGCAGCGCGCAACTCATTTTTCTACCGTCTGAAGGCCATAGACAGCAGAAGGTGGTCATATCGAGTTAAAATAAAGTAATTTTAATTTTTTTTTCTTAATAATGAATAATTTAAGACATTAAAAAAAAATCGTAGCCTTTTGAATTTGGTAACACTTCATATCGTTCGCCCTGTATATGAATACTAGAATAGATACCCTGTTGAGTTTCGACAGCTGTTCTGTTTCAAATTTAAACTCGTAACTAGACCCCGTTATCTTGTCGCACTGACGTCGCTTTTTGTAGGGATTGAATGTTTATTTTATCGACTATATAAATGTCGATAGTATTGTATTAGATTTATATGTCATGTCACTGGCAATTAGTCAAAGACAATCATGACTAAAAATGTGACAAAAAGGAACGGTAATAAAAGTTGCAGGTGTTCGTTAGTTAAAACCGTCAGTCATAGTTGTTCCACAATAATAACATCATGTTATCGCATACTTATTTTTAATCAAGAAATTTCAATAGCCATGCTATATTGAGCAGAGATTTAAAAGGAAAAAAAACAATCGCATTGTGGCATTATGCACCGTATGTTTCTTGTGATTTACGATAACTTCGGCATATTACTAGGTACATCCATAGGAACTAAGTGGTAGATTAGATTTTTAAATGTTGCAAAAAAAGAGCCTTGAGAGTTAATTAATAGTCAGTGTCAAATACGCAAATGTTGGCGTGACATACACACATAATTAAGAGCCTTTTACACCAGTTCAACGTGATTAACTGATTAAATTTAAAAATTAAATATCTTTAACACCGTAAGAGTTATCATTTGTCTGTCTTCAAGAAATTAACTTTATTTGACCTCACGAACGTTCCTTAAAGTTATCGTTTATGAAAAAACATCGATATCGAGACGGTCGATAAAATAAACATTCAATCCCTACACAAAAACGATGTCACTGCGACAAGATAACGGGGTCTACTCATAACGTTACAAAAATCTATACTGTAATAATAACATTTCACTGCAGATTTTACCTACTGCCACACAGACAAGAAAGTTTTCATAATAAAATTGGTTGTTGATGTTGGCCAATTCCTACAGTTTTTGAACCCATAACGTCGGTGGTACTGCAAAACCGCGTAACTAACAAATTTGAGATAGAGCAAAATAAACCTTACCCTCTTATTAAAAAGGTCCACTTTTCTCCTTATTAAAAATGTTACTTACGCGGTTAAAAAGAGGACTTATGATAATATGTGTGGATAAATATATTTTCTCAACTGTTTGTTACATAAATCAGCTTTTATTGAGCTGTGAAAAAGTCATGAATATTCCTTATTGGTTGAATTGTTTTTGGTGTGACGCGACTTCGCCGCTTGATAACACTTTACTGGGCATCGAAACCTCGCGATCACGAGTCGATTTTAATAATACATGGCTGCTTATTATTAAAAATAATACATGAATACTGGTGATGTAAAATCTTGTTTACCGAATCAACGGCTACCAACACTCTTAGATTTACGATTTGGCCCTGTAAAGTGCCTAAGTTATGTTTCTAAAAATACTTCCCTTATGAGTTAATGAGCAATTCTAGAAAGTCCTGGTCGTAGTCTTTGAGCCGTAAGCCCTGTGGGCTCTCAGTGTGAATTCCGGCGAGCTTGCCGAGCAGCCAGAACGTTTCCATCTCGCCTTTGCCCTGCAAATAAACAGTTTTTAAGTGCCACGCGTTCGTCACGTAAGCGGTGTGACATATTGTATGGGGATTCATACTATCCAACGCTGTGGATCGCGCACGCATTCGGTGAGCTCAGCCTGTACATCAGTCCACAGTTTGAACGCAGAGACTTTTTGTCAGAACCAAGAGTTTCTGAGTAACGAATTATGCCATATTACAGGTTTGTAGTCAAAGCTGTAATTTGGCATAGCTACATATTTAAAATACGCCGACAAAGTTGTAAAATTAAATCTTAATAAATGTTTTATTTGTTTGTTACATGTATTTTCGTAACCCACTATGCAAAAAGAGGGGGTTTTATAAGTTTGATCGCTGTGTGTGTGCGTATCTGTAGCACTGTAACTCTTAACAGGGTGAACGTGAAAAATTGGTCGGGTCGTTTAAGGGACTCAGCTCTGAAAGAAGGGTCACCATTATTACGGGGTTTTTTACGGGTAGGGGTTGGGTTTAGCAATGTGCAGGTGAGAAGTTCCCAAAGTTGCGAAACTTTACAAGTGAGAATTTCTCGGTAATTTCTAAGAATGTTCTCGAGAACGAGAATTTATTAATTTGGCACGAAGGGCCACAGCACCCAGAAACAGGAGCTCCGCAATAGCTGCTAAAATGTCCAGGTGGACTACGCTGCCGTGCTTAGCCAAAAAGGCCTATAGGCATTTTGACGGTTTCGAGATAAACGCGCTTTTATGTTTTTCAACGTCGCAACCTAAAACTCCATCTAAAACCGGACTTTTCTTAATTTTTTTTGTACTTATGGTTTAGTTAAAAAAAGAGCCATACGTTTGTTATATTTTGAACTCAAAATTATATATATTTTTAACTTAAAACGGACTTACGACTTTTTTGCTAAGCACTTGAGTATATTCTTTACGTGTTATACGACATTTTATCTTATTTTTCTATGGAGGTTTCTATAGCAATGTAATAAAATTTTTGAGTGGATGAAGTATGGTAAAAAAAAAGAGAAAAATAATGAAATTGACTTTATTGCTCTTCAGAAACTCCTCTTTTTTAAATATATAAACAAAAAAAAACAAAAAACCAACTGGTTTCAACTTAAATTTAAGAAAATTATAGTTAGTCAATTCTTCAATTGTCTAACTACAATTGAAAGAAAACATTCCTTTTTTTGGTTTGTATTAAGTAAGTAAATGTAAATTGGTATGTACTAAACTTTTATTTAAGTTCTCCTAGCAAATGTTATAAAAATAAACAGATCTAGTCATATAAATGGATGACACATCTTGAAGCAATCTAGGTAAGTACTTGTGTATTGTAAGTTACATTTATTATGAAATGTAATCAATAACCACATTTTGCACAATTAGGCTAAGATGTTTAACAGTGTATATTAGTGACAGGTTGTGTATTAGTTTTTAGAGTTGTAGGTAATTCTGTAGCTCTGCCTACCCCTCTCCGGGAACGAAGGCGTGAGTTTATGTATGTATGTATGTATATAATCAATACTTATGAAATGAGATCTCTATTTTTCCCAATTAGTAGTTATTTAATTAATAAATATCACGATCGTTTATGAGCAAAATAGAACTTATTTAGAATAGACCACTAAATGAGTATCATTTTCAATAATTAACATCATATAAAATCAACAAATTAATGAACGAAATAAGTAGTCTTTAATGCCCTTATTTATTATATTTAAACGTTAAATAACCGTGGGGTAGCTAAACCATGCTTTGTCCTTATCTGCCAAATTCAAATGTCACAATGACAGATAAGGACAAAGCATGGTTTACGTCCAATTGGCTTAGGAATGCGTTAATGTTACTACAATGGACACCTTATCTATTAGTTCGTAACGGAACTATACGACCAAATTGTTAAGTATTTTATACATACGTAGATTTCCTTAGGAATTAAGGGAAAAACCAGTCTTACGTCTATTTTTTTAGTCGTTTTAAGGCACTTATAATAAAGATACGACTTTTTCGTTAACAGAATCTTATTCCTTGTAGCTTAGGGAATCCAACGCAAAAAAAAACAGAATTTGGTCATTTTCGGACATAGGCCTTTTTGGCTTAGCACGGCAGTACGATAGGTGGACGGTGGGAAAGAATATATAATATATAATATATATACGAGTATATATATTATATAGAAAATAGATATATATATAGGTCCTGGTACTGGTGCTGAGAACATATCTGTTTGCAACTTTCTCTGAAATGTACACGAAGATTTAATGAGACTTTAAGCAACTTATTGGAAACTTAACACTTATCAACAAAATAATTAACTGTAACAAAGTAAAACATGTGCATAATATTTTTTAATTTAAAATTATGATCATTTAAACTTTATTGTAAAAACATTTTCTTATTTAAACAATAAGTTTCATGTTGCAAGAATGTTCTAAGAACATTCTCGAGAATGTTTTCGCGTTTTGGGAATGATCTGCAACTTGCACATTGCTAGTCGGGTTGCATAAAGTTTGAAGTCGTATTTTAGATAGGCATAAGTGGATTCGTCATACTCATCATTACGCATAACTGTAAATAGTCATACATTTATGCGCATATCGTTTTTAATCATAATGTTTGATGCGCATAAAATTATTTAAGTAACCATAGGTACTTTATAATGTTCATAGTGTCTTCCCGATCTTTTATTTTTTTTAAAACCCCTAACCTATCCGCGATCCGAGTCGGTTTTGCCACTGACTTTATATTATATTAATATTATGACAAAAAAAAAGGTAAGAAATTCTACATTATGATTAAACCAATTATGACTCCGTATAATTATGACAGGGAACAATTATGCCATAGTACAACTTATGCCAAAAAATATTTATCAGCATCCACTTTATGCGTAATGTGTTATCATTATGACAATCGAAATTATGACAATAGTTGTTATGCGATCAGACGGCCACCCGGTTTTTACCTATCCATAGATTTTTAATTTAACAGAAACATCTGTTACGAAATTTTAAATTACGGCTATATTAAAGCGAAAAAAAATCGTCGGTCTTAGGTAGGATTCGAACCTACACTCAGAGGCGTAGCTAAGGGGGCCGGCAGAGGCTGACCGAGCCGGGTGTCACCTCTAAGCGTGTGTGATAGTTTGTTTAATTTTTTAAAATGTATGTCGAAACGCAGCAGTGTTGTACATTTAGATTAGAGGAAAAAAGTAATGTATCTGTCAAAGGATCTGTCGAGAATGACTTTTGGTCTTGGCAATTACGATGCAATAACGCTTTACGAGTTTGAATTGATAATAAAGAAAAAACATAGTTATTTTGCGTGTATTTTGTTTGCTATCCCCACAAAATAGTTGACACACGACCCGACCAAGGCCATCAGTAGTGAGTGCCATCTATAACAATTCGTAAAACTGTGGCAGATTGCATAACCGACACCAATAAAATAATGAAATAAATATGTAAGTAACAATAATAAATGTAGGTGCGTACTTGATTTGCCTAGTACCTAAGTATTTTTCATTCAGGACCATAGAAGGGTTTTTTATTTGGTTATTTACGGTGAGCTCAATAATAAATTGATAATTACATTTGGTTTAGTGTACTGCGGGCCGATTATGGTGACACTTATCCACGCGATAAAACGTTTTTATCACAAGCTCATCGACATAATATCATTGTCGACGTAGGCTAACATGGTGGCATCGGTTACATTGTCTTTATCCACTTTTGACAACGATAAATGACAATCGTCACATTTTATCGATTTTGCTTAACATGGTCGCCACTTTGTATCCACTTTTGACATCTTATTTAGATAATCTTATACAAGTGCCGTCTTGGTGACGACAAGACATTTAATTTGAAAAATTACTCAAATTCATCTAAAATTTAAGCGTAAGTATTGGTTTTATAATATTTTTACTTATTAAAAACGTCTTACTTACTTATAACAAAGGCGGTTTACATTATAATTGTTATAATTGGTAAACATTTTTTGTAGAATGTCTCGATACTACTACTATTGTCTCACGTCACAAACGGAGAAAGAAAGACGAAAATTACAGCGCAGGACGATCAGAGACGCGTCGAACCCTTTCGAGCTTCCGGAGGAAGAGTTCCGGCACATCTATCGAGTGTGTAAGGAGATGGCTCTCGATTTATGTACCGAGCTCGAAGTCGACCTCCAGCCGCACAATAGTGACGGATTACCCGTCTATATTAAGGTAATATTAATTATTTATCATAAGATACCTAAAGAAATACATCATGTTACTTTAGACACTAGGTACGTACCTACATTATGAGGGCTAGGAAATCATTGTAAAAGCAACTCGTAAAAATGTACCCTTTCACAGGTTCTAACTTCATTGCATTTTTTGGCCGATGGCAATTATCAACGCGGAACAGGGCAGGACCACGGCTTGTGCATTGCACAATGCACCGTGAGCAATTACCTGACTCAGTTTACAGACGCAGTAAACAGAAGGTAGGCAATTTTTTTTTTATGGCATAGCAAGGCCAACTAGCACACAGCCACCTGATGGTAAGTGGAAACTATGACCCATAGACATTCGTATTCACAAGACCGCAATCCTAAGACTGCAAATGCGTTGCCAACCCTGAGGACTAAGTTGGATTGGAACGCCTCTATGCTAGTCATTTCACAGGCTGTCTTATCCCCAAACCGGTACACATACACATACAATGAAAACACTGCTGCTTGGCGGTAGGTTAATGGATAAGATGGTGGTACCAACCCGGACCCAATGGGCCAGTAGTTTGAAGTTTATTTACTTACTAACATTTTTATATGTGGTAGGTACTTGCTTTAATTTTCTCGGTTAAAGTCTTCTAAGTCTTCCTTCGAGATGTAGGTAAACTATCTCTGTTCCTATCAAGTTTCAATATGTTAAGGCTTTGAACAGTATAGACCAAACAAACCAACCCAATAATACATTTATAATATTTGATTTAACCAGTGTTATTAACACACCATCCTGTGGGAAAAGTGCTTTTAATTGATTTGTTTTACTGTACCTACCTAATAGTACTAACTTTGTTATATTTGGGTTATCTTTTATTTAGTATTTAAGATTGCTATACCACATATCCATATTTAGCACTATATTACACTGTAGGACCTCTGTAAATACCATGGATGCCATAAATTAAATATGAAAATGATAATTCTGCAAGGGCACCACAAATTATATACTCAAGTTTAATATACTAACATCATTTAAT
Source organism: Acleris emargana (assembly GCA_927399475.2). Classification (NCBI taxonomy): domain Eukaryota; kingdom Metazoa; phylum Arthropoda; class Insecta; order Lepidoptera; family Tortricidae; genus Acleris; species Acleris emargana. Next base: position 19,185,044 of record OV656843.1, read on the forward strand.
TACTACAATAAATGGGAGTTTTTTTTTAAAGATATTATTAAAAAAAATAGTTAAATATGAACTTATCAAATTATGATTATTTTATTACCTCACTAACTGGATGGTGAATCCATATGCAATTACAATAGTTATAATTATTATTTACAGGCTCATGGGAAGATGGGTAAAGTTCCCCGGATCAGAGCAGAGCAGACAAGCTGTTTCCGGGGAGTTTAGAGCAGCTTGTGGAGTGCCCAACATATTAGGCACAATTGACTGCACACATGTGAAAATTTTTCCACCACCGCTTCCCTACAGTATAAATTATTTAAATAGAAAGGGGTCACATTCCATGAATGTGCAGTTGGTAAGTAAAAAACATTAAGCAGGTTAAAAACCATATGTAATTGCAACTCCTGCGACCCAAACGATTTTTATCATCCTATCAAAAACAATTTTATTTTGTTATTTAAATTGAAATGCATTGAAATCCATTCAACCTTTTGAGCTACAAAGCCACAGACAAACACAGATATAGGGAAAGTTTTAACACCCTTCCATTTTGGACCGGGCTTATAAAAAGTCACTGGTGCAATGATATTTCCATTCCTAATACGAACATTATTGATGATAATTTCATTTAACTAAAATACGTTATGTATGATACACCCGGTTCTTTATTACCAAGTACTGGAGCAGTTTGTTTTAAAATAAATGTAGCCCATAGCCCTTATAGCTTCCTGCTTCCTGGTATTAAGTAGTGAAAGTTTTTTTATTTGGTTCTGTAGTTGCAGATATAACATACAAACACACAATTTAACTTTTTATGTGTAGTATATAAGTACCTATAGATATAGATATTTCAACTTAATGAATAATTTTTAGATAGCAGATGTGAACTGCAGAATATTAGCAGTGAATGCTAGATTCCCCGGCAGAACACATGACTCCTTCATATTTAACAACTCTGTCATTAAAACAGAACTGAAGAGACTGTTCAATTTGCACATTGGGGAGTATTTTCTTCTGGGTAAGTAATATGTACTTCATACATTTCCAAAGTCAGAGCGACCAGAGTACACTATTAAACTTGTGTAAGTGTGATGATGACTCCATATAGTCTAGTAATATGGATTGAAAAAATGGAAAATTATTGTAACAAAGTAGTCGAGGTCAAAGATAAGTATACACTTTTGCATTTCAATGGAATAAAGTGCAAAAGTGTATATATCATTTTACTCGACTATACCATCAGAACTCAGGTCTTTAAATTATTAAAAAAATATATTTTTTACCATACATTAAGTACCTACAGCATAGTAACATATACTTGTGTGGGAACTACGATATAGGTGTTATTATTGGAATTAAAAGATCTTATTGTAATTGGGTTTTTAATATAATTAAATGCTGATAAATAATATAGTAATAATAAAAAAAAACAAAAAAATATTTATAATTCTTCCTCTGTAATAATTTGCGTGTCCTCCAGCCTGAAAAGAAAAACGATACTATTTTATATTTTCATACAATTAATTGTTACATGTAATTTTTCAGGCGATTCGGGGTACGCTCTGGAACCGTGGCTGATGACGCCAATTTTACACGCTGCCCCGAATAGTCCAGAAGAAAGATACACCAACTGGCACTGCAGGGTCCGCAACACCATAGAGCGTACCAATGGATACATGAAGAATGTTTTCCGGTGCTTGGGGCATGATCGTGCGCTTCATTATAGCCCCGAGAAAGCATCAAAAATAATTAACACCTGTTGTGTGTTATATAACATGATGATTCACTATAGGTTATTATAATTTTAAGCACACTACCTAAGTACATATACATATATATATAACCTGTCACAGTTCAGAATTTAATTTCTTATTTAAATATTATTTTTCAGAACACTTGATATGGATGTGGACACTCCTACAGACAGCGACGGAGTCATTGCCACCCAGCAGCTACCAGCAAATGGGCTTTTATTGAGAGTGGCCCAAGAAAAAAGGGCCACCATAGTAAATAATTATTTTGCTTACTATCGTGTTTTATTCCATTTTCATACTAGAAGTAAACACATTGCTTTTTTACCAGTTAAAGTAGAAAACTATATTTTAACAGTATAAAAATTAATCTTGAATTAAGATTAAGGTTCGGTTCAGCAGTTTAGCAGCGAGAATGTATAAGACAGATTGAGTTACCTTGCATCTACATATTACTATAGATTATAAATGATCTACCATAATATTATGTTTGAGTATGGATAACATTAAAACTTACTGGTTTCTAGCTAAAATCCTATTCTGCTCCCTCAGAATATTATTATGTTCCAGCTTGAGCTCATTAAGCTTTTCTAGTTCTTTTATTATACTCTGTAACATAAAATAGGTACAATTGCATTACTTTTATTAAAAAGAAAGTCATTATGAAACAGGGCATTGGGTAAGTTTGTATGGACAATATGGTCATATTTTTCTTCAGCGGCCATGGATAATTTTCTTAAAATCGTTCTGAGGACCTCTTAATACACGTAAATATATAAAATTTAATGCGTTCCATAATATTCGAGCCAAAATACTAAAAAGATTTAAATATCAAGTTTTACGTTACTAAAAGTACACTTATGTATCAATATATTTTACGTATCTCTGCTCTGTGCAGTTATTACACTATTTAACAAAATATGTTTAATTGAATAGATCTATCATCATAATACCTATAAAACTTTTAGGTATGGCCACTCACTTAAAAAATATATGACTTACAAATGACAACACCACTTTTACCCAAACCCCTTTAAGAAAAATATTTGTGAAAGTATTTAAAGTGAATTACTTTCAAATGTTGATTATTCTCCACCTGCAATTCTTCAAACCGCGTTACCCGGGCAGGCCGGGTGCGGCTCCTTACCCGGGATTGAATGCTTGGGCGGAGGTTGGTTGGGGGGAAATGTGCAGGGGCCGGAGCAGGGCTTGAGGATCCTTGTATAGGGGTAGAAGAATGGAAAGCCTCCACATCATCAATCTGGATCTAAAGGTGCATGCAAGTTTACAAAGTTTTTAATGAAAGGTTCCATTAAGATGTGTGTGCAAGAAATAACTACTAAAAAGCATACTTACATCACCAACTGTGGATTCCGGTGGGCCTACCCCTATTGATGAATCCGTACCAATCACCGAAAGGACCATTAATTCGGATTCACCAACAGGGGGAATCTCTGAGTTGTTACCCGTAGCAACCATGGCTCGCCTAAAGGCTGCATTGTCACCACGGGCTTTTCTCTTTAAGTCTCTCCACGTCTGAAAATAATATTGAGAAATAATCATAAGGTAAAAGAGTACTCTATCTATATGACATCAATCTTTGCACAGTACAATTTTATTTGAAATCATTTCCAAGAATTGGCGCAGGTTCGTTGTGTGCAATGTGTGTAGGTACATAAGGCGATGTTGGGTAAAAATTGTTAATGTTACCCGAAAATTTAAAGTTAGGTACCCGATAAACAAAATACTTACGACTTTCCATGCTGCGACGGATTTGTCCGGGCCAAACTCTCGCAACATAATTGCTAAGTTTTGCCACTCGGACTCGTGTCTTTGAGAGCCGAGTGGCCCACTGAACTCCCCGTTCGCGAACAGGGGGTGGCTGGCCATATAATCAATAATTTTCTTCTTTTGAATTGCTGTACATCGACTGTAACACAAAATGATTGATTTAATCATTAACAATAAATAAAGAAATCTATAATGCACTTAAAACTCATATTAGTTCACAATGTTAAACTTACACTTTTGTTGTATGGCTCATGTTGGTTTCTTCAAGGAATTATTTTTCGACCGAACAAAACTTTAAACTTTCGTAGGTAGGCACGAAACTAGAAACTAATAACCATAGATCATAGAACTACCGAAACAAGTTGTCAAGATAACCCATATGTTTTAAAAAGCATGTCGTCCGCTTCTTTCAATGAGTAATGTATAACTTCCCATTTCAGAAGCATTATTTAAAGCCCGCCACCCAACATCCAACATGTGCAAAAATGTATTGATTTCGTGACGCTGGCAACTTTTTTGCAAAATGGTAGTAATCTCGCGTAATTCTTGCAACACTAGGCTTAAACATATCAGTCGTCGCTATATCGGCGCAATAACTTTATCGACGTTGTCAACCATATTAGGGATTTCGATAAAATTATCGACTTTGTTAAAAATTTAAACATATCCACTCGATAAAAAGATGTCACGCATAATCGGCCCGCTGTACGTACACACTGTCGTTCGATCGGGATTCCCCCAAAATGTACCTACTTGTTTTAAATCTTCAAATTTCGCTACATTACCACAGAACAGATAAGTACAGAAGTAAATCTTATGTATGTACTTCACTTTTCATACCTACGCTCGGCGGTCGCTCTAGGGTTGTCAACTATGGCTTATGCACAAAAAACTATCGCGGTAGGTAGTGACTTGGCACTCGTAACTAGTCGTTTGATCCAAACCCGCAGTACCTACCTATAGCCCGTAATAGCAAAAAACTTATCCTACAAAACAAAACAATAAACCTATCTACTAGGTATTACAATACAAAAAGTTTACAGAGCAGAAACATACAAAAATTTACGTTTGTCAATTTTTATTATCGAAAATTCCTTATAACTTCTAAACGGATTCCCTAGTTACACTATTTCCATTACCATATACGTTTTAGACCTAAACCTATCAAAAGACACTAAAAACAACAGAATATCTACACAAACAAAAAACCATGTTTTCAACTTACGTAAGGTGGCGTGAATTTACCTTACAAAAATATAGTTAAGTACTTCGTTTATACTGATTCAAAATAGGAAACTATTATTTAAATCGATCTTAGATATATTTATTCTTCGGGGGCCGGGGCGGGGCGCTTACCTACCAAACTCTTCTGTGTAACGTTAAAACGAACCATTGAAATACAAGCAGATACCTACTTACCTCTCTGAAGCCACTGGTAGGTTGAAAAAAGACAATTCACCGTTTAAAGTGGAATTTAAACAACCGTCCACTGAACAGTTATAATAACTTCTTTTTTGTCGCTCCATTATACCTAATTATCGCACTTAAAAGTCCAAAGACGCGACGCGTGTCAAGCGGACGGCACTCGCGCTCGCACTCGTTCCAACTCGTTTGAGATATTGTGTCCGTGAGCGGTGTCTATGTGTGCGTTGCTCGAGCGCACTTTGTATGTAGATTGCTTTCTGTACCTATCTGTTCTGGTACATTACTGTCGCTGACCTGTGGTGTGGTTGGCTTGGGGAATTCCCTTGTTCTCGAACGCATACTTTTTAACATTTAATTTTTTCGTTAATGTGTGATTGATTCAAAGTGTAGTTTATTAAGTTATTATAAACAAACCTTTATTATAAAAGCGTTATGGAACTGTTTTCATGCTTCAATTACGCTCTAGGTGGTAGGTATTCTGGGGTTCGACTCACGAGATATAAATAAATAAATATCAGGGGACAATATCTCATACAAATTGACCTAGCCCCAAACTAAGCTCTAGGCTTGTACTATGGGGACTAGGCAATGATAAACTTACTTATATAGATAAATACATACTTAAATACATAGAAAACACCCAAGACTCAGGAACAAAATATACTCGCGCTCATCACGCAAATATTTGCCTGTACCGGGGATCGAACCCGGGACCGCTAGCTTCGTAGACAGGGTCACTACCGACTTGGCTACCGCGTCGTCTCAACAACAAAATCTATATTTTCATGTTAATAACGTTTACAAGATACATATAATAAACGTTAGCTATAATAACAACATCAATATTTTTATGAGGAATACCGGTCAATTACTTAACATAACATTAATTTTACATAATGTTTTTTTCTATAACACTGACGCTGTCTAATTTCAGTTCGTATAACATACAAGACATAATATATAACGATCATAATACATTTTATCTTTTAATATAAGGATTATACGATCTAATATCGATGCTATACTCAATAGGTAGGTACCGAATAGAGCGGGTACAGTCGAGTTCATAAATATGTGTACACTTTAGTACCTTGTCACTTTAATCGCTGTGACAATTCATATACCTCCTTATGGCAGTTTAAACATGACATAAAATAAATAGACTAGGTACTACGGTGCACATATTTATGAAGTCGACTGTAACAGAACGGTGTTGCTTGTAATTTGTTTTAACTTACCAGAAAATGCCACGAGCAAGTAGTAAGGGTAGATCCGACTCGGCTAGGTTAGGTTGGCCTTGGCCTTCGAGGTTTTTTTTTTCTGCCCAGAAATTTCAAAAAACTGCTGCCAGTAAAAAAGGGTAAGGTTGATTGTTCATTAAGGAGGCCACGTATAACTAAACGTTATTTTATAATTAATCAATATTTAACGAGGCAAAAGAGACTTCAATGTTTTCTTCATAAGTCATTGCTATGAAAGACGTTCTAGGCGTTTTATATCATACGTTACGTGCATTATGTTTTTTGATGTAAGATAATTTGATTTATATAGTTATTATCCTTTAAATCTTAGATGTTATGAACGTTAAACGATTTAATAGTTATATTAATTGATATTATATATTAATAACAATATACTTCATGGAAAAATATATTTGAAAATTATATCTTTCGTTCATTATATCCAGTGAACGTTATAATAAACGTGTTATAGAAAGTGAGCATTTATATATTATGAGTGTTATATTTTCAGTTCTTATATCTCGTATTACTTACCCGGAATTCTGATACCGTTAACGATATAAAAAATAGCGGTTTAAAGTACGGGAGTAGAAAAAAATATATTTTCATGGTATGACTGATGGCCAATGGGGTCAGAAGGTTCTTGACTGGCGTCCGCGGACCGGGAGACGAGCTGTAGGTAGGTAGCGCGGGAACGCGGTGGATGCGAAAAGCACCAGACAGGTCTGAGTGGAGAGCCTTGGGGGAGGCCTATGTCCAGCAGTGGACGTCTTTCGGCTGACATGATGATGATGATGATCAATTATTAGATTTTGATGGACCGCTGAGGAACTACTTCTATAACCCGTAACTTTGGAACGGGTGAACAAATTCCCCCGGGTTTTTCATTTATTTGTGTTCTGCTATTTCCTGTGTACCCTCAAGCCTTACCGGGATCTCACTGATGCCCCTGGACTCCACCTCGTACCCGCCAATTTCATCCAACGCCTTTTTTGTTGTGTCTGATATGTGGATTCTCATTGCTGAAAAAAATAACTATATTAGTAGGTATGTAAACTGTATGTATGTAGGTAAACTCTTTATTGCACAAAAACATAAATATTACAATATAAATATTAAACTAATGTACAAAGGCGAACTTATCCCTAAATGGGATCTCTTCCAGCTAACCCTGAAGTAGGTGAGTTAGGACAATGCATAGGGTTGGACACATACAAGTTTGCACAAAAAATATCAAAAACAGATGATAATACTTATACATAAAAAATATTAAACGAATAAACCAGTAGGTACTCAGAGTAAAATAAATTTAGGTACCTACATATAAAATACACATATAATATAATATATTATATATAACTATAATCAGAACTAGAATCAGATTAAAATGATCATAGCAGATGCTGATTCTGTTCACATTTTCCGGGAGTGACAATATTTTGGGATCTAAATTCTGAGTCATTGTATGGCTATTCAAGAAATAGTTACAATCTGTACGTGGGAAAAACCTGGAATGCGGACATTTTTATACAAATAGCTTGGTGCAGTCGAGATCGTCACAGATATGTTTACATTTTTGCACTTTATCACGTTGAAAGAAAAGCAAGTCTTGAACTGAAAGAGTGTATGATTTTATGAAAGTAATACAATTAATACTAACACTAACTGACGTTTATCATACTTTATTAATATAATATAATAACATAAAAAGTTTGACGCATGAACATATTTTACCTATTATTTTTTTCGTCTATTTTCTTATGTTATTTACGAATTACAAATCAAAAACTATGAAAATTGGTCCAGCCGTTCTTGAGTTATATTATATATATACGTGTACGAACTAACCTGAGTTTGTTTTATTTATTAAAGACATAGATTTAGTCTAGCTTAAGCACAAATTAGACTAGTGATAGAAATCGCAGAAGTTTATTGCCGTCTTCCTTTAACATCAGTTCTAGAGCAAGAAGCACAATTGCTGTCTTTTTCTTACTTAAAAATTAGAGTAAGACAGCAGTCAACTTCTGCAATTTTTACCGACCTATGTATAGATTTAGTAAGGCTTAGGTTGAGGGAACGTTACCTTCTCCCGTGCTCTCCATCCGGCTGGCAGTGTTGATGGTATCCCCGAAGAGACAGTAGCGCGGCATGGTGGTACCCACCACCCCTGCCACGCAAGGCCCTGTGTTGATACCAGCTCGGATCTTCAGGGCATCCAGGGGGCAGTGAGGAACCGTTGCACCGTCCAAGCCCCTCATGAGCGAGAGAGACATGTCAGCTATCTCCGACGCGTGCTTGTTCCCTGGTAACGAGAGAATAATATCAATCGTTATAATTTAGAAATAAAACTGGTCAAGCGTGAGCCGGCTTGTATTTTTTTTAGTATACCTATTTATTTATTTTATTTTATTTATTTATGGCATTTTAAATTTAAAATTGTAATACTGTTAGGCGATGGGCTTGCAACCTGTCACTAATACGCTCATAAACACCTTAGCTTATTTGTGCAAAATGTGGTTACTGAATTATCAACAAGTTTTTAAAGTTAATTCTGTAGCTCTGCCTACTCCACTCTGGGATGACAGGCGTGACGGTATGTATGTATGTATGTATGTATTTTATGGCATAGGAAGGCAATCGAGCACACAGGCCACCTGATGGTAAGTGGAAACTGTGACCCATAGACATTCGCATTCACAAGACTGCAAATGCACTGCCAACCCTGAGGACTAAGAAGGAATGCCTCTATGCTAGTCATTTCACCGGCTGTCTTATCCCCAAACCGGAACACAACAATGCGAACACTGCTGCTTGGCGGTAGGTTAATGGATAAGATGGTGGTACCAACCCGGACGGACCCTGCACAAGGTCCTCCCACCTGCACAAAGTATTTGTTGTTTTTCTTCAGGCATTGTTATTATAATCATACAAAATTTGACGCTTGTTTGTTTTTTAAGGACAGACTGATGGACTGACAGCGGAGCACGGAGCTCTAAAAAACTAGCCAAGAGCGAGTTGGACTCGCAAGGTTTCTGAATTTTACTTGTTGCGTGCAGCTATTTAATACTCACTGAAAAAATCAAGTGTTAACCAGACATGGATGGACAGACGGAGTAAGGCACTGGTCCCACCGCCGGCTACAGACTATAACTAGTAGAACTATAAACTACAAAAGAGTGGGCGAGCGGCGAGAAGCGAGTAAAGTTTTGATAGTTTTGACGCTCGGCTATAAAGCTGAGTACCGCTGAGCTAGTTTTATAGTCGATAGCTTTTACCGCTGCGGTCAACTAGTAAACAGCGGTCCCACCGCCAGATATCGGCGAGCTCGGCGAGCAACTAGTAAAATTATGTACTAGAAACAGTTGACAATCGGCGGGAGGCTAGTAAAAATTCTATGGGATTATCGCTTACTCGCCGGGCGGTGGGAGAGTGTCCTCGCCGGCGGTGTGAACAGCCAGCTATAAACTATAAATATATATCTTTCACTTTTATTTACACGAAAGCGATTATCTTTTGTTCGTTTCTTGAGCTAGAAAATAGCCGATAGCTCATAGCTTACTCGCTCGCGGTGGGACCAGTGCCTAAGCCTTGTTCTTTAAAGTTGGTTACCCCATACGACTTATATTAACCTAGTTAAAAGATGTGTTAGCCTAGTATAGTAGTTACTTAGACTCTGAAGCTAGCGGTCCCGGATTTAAGTCCCAGTGTGGGCAAAAAGTGTGATTAGCGCGCAATTATTATAATAATATAGTAAAAATAAACAGAACCATCACATCGAAGCACACAAACTATTTTCACGAACGAACTGTACAACAATTATTCATGATAGTACGTACCGTTACGCTGTGGCAGACCGGATACGGCCATATATGCGTCTCCTATCGTCTCCACCTTATACACGTTGTACTGTGTTATCTTTTCATCAAATAAACTGAAAAAAGAGAAAATACTTGTGAAAGGACACTTTAAGTGAGATTGCGAGAAACGCGTGATTGATTGTTTGCTCCCTACCCACACGATTTAACGCCTCAACCTATCGACGTGGAATTTCGTACAGATGTAACGTTAAAATGTGACCCATTTCAAAATAAAAATACAGGGTGTAAGGGACGGCTCACCGAAAACTGAAACCATAGCTTCAGACCATTGTACTGAACTGAAATCCAGTGGAAATTCTCCCGGCAAAACGAAAATTTTCTCGTTTTTTACGTGAAAATGCCGTTTTCACAGTTTTTTTTACATAATGAGCTTCAATATGTCATAATATGTTGTCCTAGATCGGTTTATATGCAAAAACATGGAAAAAAACGAGAAAATTTTCGTTTCCACTGGATTTCAGTTCAGTACAATGGTCTGAAGCTATGGTTTCAGTCTTCGGTGAGCCGTCCCTTACACCCTGTATAACAAGAAGCAAGCACTAAAAACCCGATGGTTGCTAAACGACTTCAAATCGTTATAAATCCTAAATGGCCATTCAAAATGCAAAATAATGAAAGAAACCTAAAGATAATTTTTAAAATAATTTCTACAATACCCCTTTTGTTATAATTGGCCGACTTTTTTTTTAAATATCGACGAACAATATCACACTGCTAGATCAAAACAGTATCAACTCAAAATCCTTGCCAGTTTATTGAAGTTGTACAAAATTTGATTTTAAAATACAGTTGTATTTTGAGTAACTACTGTTTTGATCTAGCAGTGCGATATTATGGCGTCTGGTGACCGCCATATTGATTTTTATTACTGTCATATCTTTAGTGACTCACAAGATTAAAACAAATCGATTGACAAGAATCATCAAAATCGGTCCGTGCGTTCAGTTTCTACAGCGCCACAACAGTCAAGAAAAAAAAAGGCTTGAAGTCGTCAATCTCATAAGTAACTTATACGAAGCTCAACCTAAGCTTATTGTTGTAAAATGAATGCAGCAGTAAAACAGCCCGTCAGGATCGTACTAGCGATTATTACTCACAACCTGTTTGTTTGTTACCTGTATAGCATGTTCAACATGTTAATAACTTCCATCGGTGTACTATTTGCTGATATGGAAGTAAATCCAACAATGTCGCTGAAGAAGATCGTGACAGCGTTAAAAGATTCTGCTGGCACGGTCTTCTGTGCCCGAAGACGCTGCAGCACCGGCATGGGCAGCATTCGGGACAGGAGCAGATCGCTCTTCTGCTTCTCTGCCATCAGCCGCTGAGTGCTGGAGGCGATGGTAGTGGAGAAACCCTGCGAATAAAACAACTGTGAAATAAGTGAAAGTCAGGGGATTATGTTCACAAAAACCGGTCAAGTCAACCCGCGGACATTATTTGTTAGTCAATCCGCCGTCATAAAACATTATGATGGAAAAAAAAGCATTATCCACTACGGTTCAAAAGATACAGTTTGGAACGGACGGACAGGCGTAGGCATATTAATAGGGTCCCGTTGGGCTTCCTTCGGACAAGGAACCCTAAAGCCAGTATGCGAAACCGAATAAACATGAATCTTTCACTACTTTGCACCATACCTTATGAGCAGTGATCGGATTTCACGGTGCAACACTGCGGGATATAGAGTAGAAATCTTAATATGGATATGACTAAAATCCCGGGATCTGGTTCGAAAAGAAAATGCGATTGTAGGCATATTTATAAATAGGCAATAGGATAGGATTTTAGACGTGTAAAGAAATCGATTAAACATATAAAATGGGTACCCCTTATCTTGCACAATCTCTGTTGTCCGAAATACACTTCGCATAACCGTTTTCGCACAATTACTTTCAGCCGAATGATACTATCGCATAATTATATATTTACCACAATTATTATGTCGCATAATATTCATTTGGCACAAATTTGAATAGCATACTACTACTATCGTCGACTTTCATTTCGCAGAATTTTATGTAGCAGAATATACCTTCCGCCGAATTTATTATGGCATAATTGTACCATAGCATAATAATTAGTAACGAACTGCTACCAGTAAAATAGGTTGGGTTAGGTTAGAAGTTCTACAATAACCATGACCGCATTGCAATTGGAGCAGTGGGATAAATAAGGGGTTCCCTTCATCTTGCATAATATAGAAAGTAGGCGTACGATCAAGGATGAAGTACCTAGTAAAATATTATTCTGCTTTATAACTTTATGCCAACTACATAGTATGCCATACAAAATTCCGCGAAACAATTATTCTACCATAGGACTATTATTCTAATCAACGTTATGCCAATGTACTATTCTGCCAAATACAATTGTGCCAAATGACAGTATGCGAAGAAATTTATGCTAAAAGCAATTGTGCGAAATGATAATTGTGCCAATGGTTGCTATGCGAAACGAAAATATGCGAATAAATTTTGTGCAAGACATTAGTAATCCATATAAAATATTGAGAAAATAATTGTATGCTATTTCAATTTCATACAAACTAATAAAATATAATATCTGTGTGTAGTGTGGTGAACTGATAATGCGTACCGTATTATATATTTTATTTATATTCATACCCAAAAACTATTTGGCAGATCAATTTTAAACAGAGTATAATATTTATGTATTTGCCTGCAGACAAACTGTAAAAACAGTTTTGCAGGAATATTGTTATATATTTACTTTTGTACCGTGCCTAATAATTAAATAAATAAATAATAAATAATAATAATAAATAAAAACTAACATTTTTATTTTTTTTACATACGTAAATTACTTTTGTCAAAATATTTATTTTACACGTTTAAATTGTATTGAAATTTATTTGAAGTAATAAAATCAGAATAATATTTAACAACATAAATCCCGGAACCCCGGGGCATATCCATATTAGCATAATGTTTGAGGTCACTCACCCCGTGTTGCACCGGGATATCCGATCATTGCTTATGAGTGAGTCTATGAGTTCACGCTAAGACAAAAAGACAACTATAAAACTGCTATAACCATGTCCTTTACGTTCGCCGTAAAATTAACTGCATAGCTGTCATAATAATCCCCCTGGTAGGGTGGCCCACGATTGTATGGGGAAAAAACAAAGTGCAGTTAAAAGTCACGGCACCCGTTTATTTGGTTACTTATGTTTCAAAACGAATCTATGTGAACTTTCAGTTCTCTAAACCAAAAATAAAGCGGTGCTCAACGACCTCAAAGTTTGCATATCCAGATTGCGAATATTCAAAAACCAATGTATCCGGAAATTAGTTACTGAACATTATCGTGTAATTGAACGTTATCTATTATAGTTTTTAATCATATTTAATATAAATAATTTCGAAATACTAGTTTTTTTCATGTAAGAAACTTACTCATTTTAGCACTTTGGCACTCACTAGTAATTAAACTCTTAATCCCAGTCTGATGTTGAAAATGCTTTTAAGGCTCTTAATTCAATAGTCCTCTTTACGTTTTGAATTAATATTTTAACTCTATAAAAAAAATGTTTTTGATAATTTTGTATGAAAATGGAAATTTTTATAAATTTTAATGTCCTTTGAGCACCGTTTTGCACTTAAACTAGAAAGATATAATTTGGTTATCGTAATAAGATAGTAGGAAGTAATAAATTACCTGGGGCCCCTGGTCCAAAAACACTTAAAGCTTGGGGCCAAATTTTACTATAATATACATACATACATACCTACACGCCTGTAATCCCAAAGTGGGGTAGGTAGGCAGAGCTACAGAATTACCTACAACTTTAAAAACTTGTTGATAATAAAATTCAGTAACCACATTTTGCACAAATAGGTTAAGATGTTTACCAGCGTATTAGTGACAGGTTGCAAGCCCATCGCCTAACAGTACCACAAGCCTTTATTCCCTTAGTTCGCCTCTTACGACATCCACGGGATGACATGGAGTGGCACTACTCTAACCCTACTATAATATATATAACCCTAATATATTGGCAGTAAATTGGATTGTATAGAATTATTAACTAAATAGTTAATGTTCATCCAGTAATCTTAATGTTTTGTCGTTTATAAATAAACTAGCGACCCGCCCGCGGCTTCGCCCGCGTGGAATGTATTATACATATAAACCTTCCTTAAGAATCACTCTAACTATTAAAAAAAACCGCATCAAAATCCGTTGCGTAGTTTTAAAGATTTAAGCATACATAGGGACAGACAGCGCAAGCGACTTTGTTTTATACTATGTAGTGATAAATAAATAAATATCAGGGGACAATGTCACACCCACGTCACACCAATTGAACTAGTCCCAATTTAAGCTCTAGGCTTGTATTATGGGTACTAGACAACGATATAAATACTTATATAGAGAAATATGTACTTAAATACATAGTAAACATCCATGACTCAGGAACAAATATTCGCGCTCATCACACAAATATCTGCCCTTACCGGGATTTGAACCCAGGACCGCTAGCTTCGTAGGCAGGGTCACTACCAACTAGGCCAGCGCGTATGTATGTTCTTTTAAGCATTCGATGATATTATTCGTGATCAGTAATTAATAAATTTTAGGCTCTACTGTGTGTAGTAGGGAAGTTCTTTTTTCTGTGCGGGTCAGCATATCCGTTTAGACGCTAAGATTCTACAGACCGACACACACACACATACACGGCATACAAAAACAACGCATCGCAAAACTAACCTTACCGTAACGACGTCGTCTTCCGAAATCGTGATAGCACAGGCACGTCTAAGACTCGTTTTATCCAATAAATGCAATTGCAATTGGCCGTAGATTATTAAAAACGTTCCAACCCACAACTTGGTCAAAAATAATTTATCTATACTAATGAGATCAGTTAACATGGTTAGTATTTGTCCAATGCTTAAAAAATGGTGACGGTACGGAATCGCAATGACGCATCGTATGCGTACTGTTTTTATCGCATGCCCTCCACACCGCTGCAACCCTTAATAAAGCCCCGTTAAAGTAAAAATACTGGAACAAAATGAAATACAGTCATGGAATTGCAAGTCTCTAAAAAGTAATAATAGATGATGTTATATTTCGGGAAAATACAATTAAAATAGTATCATAAAACGAAGGTAGTAAAGTTCAATTTTAGCTTACTGTAATGTGGGAAATATAGAGCAAATCAAAAATCAAAATCAAAATCATTTATTTGTTCCAACACAGGTAGGCACATGAGGTTGTTCGTAGCAAATATTGTATCACTATGTTGAGCCGCAAGGCATACAAATTGTAGTTCAGTTAAATAAGATACACATGCAGTTCTTATTAACTAATTGTAATTACTAGATATAAATTCATTAATTGAGTAGAACGCTTTTTTCACTAGGAATTTAAATAATTGTTTTTTGAACTCGGTTAAATTTTCTATTTCCATTAACTCATCAGGTACTTTATTATATATTCTAGGAGCCATTCCGAGTATGCTCTTCCGCAGTAAAGCAGTTTTAGAAGGCACTACTCCAATTTTTTTCCTAAGTCGTAAACTGTTAAAGCTTTGGAATAAGTGGAGGTTACATCTAACAAAAATTATCATTTCATATATATATAAACTCGGAAAAGTTAAAATATGTAATCTCTGAAAATATGGTTTACATGAGTCAAGATTATTAATGCCACATAAAGATCTAATGCATTTTTTTTTGCGCTCTGAACACCATTTCTCTGTCAGTTGAATTGGCCCAGAATATAATACCATATCTGAGAGAGGATGTTACATAAGCATGGTATGCGGTTAACACAACTGATTCATTGACAAGTTTTCGCAGATTATATAAGGCAAAAGAAAATTGATTTAGCTTCTTACATATAATGTCAGTTTGATTTTTCCAAGTCAACTTATGGTCTAAATTTAATCCTAAAAATTTGGTAACGTCAGTTTTGTCAATCCGATATTCCTTATAAGCTATATTTAATGTAGTTACATTGTTCATTCTTTGTTGGAATGTCATACTTTTGGTTTTTCCTAAATTAATTTTCAAATTGTTACTAGTTAGCCATTCAATTATTTTTTGCAGTGAGTCGTTTATTTCACTTTCATATGTTTCTGAGCGTATACCAGTGAAAATTACTGTACTATCATCAGCAAAGAGAACCATAGGGGATTTTATCGCTTTTGGCAAATCGTTAATATAGACTAAGAATAATAAAGGACCCAAAACACTGCCCTGTGGGACTCCATAATGAATTTGTCTGATCTTTGATGTATATGTAATTTCTGATTTTGAATTAACACATAATCTATTTATTTGTATGATTTGTTTTCGGTTAATTAAGTATGATTTAATTAAATTGTTTATATTACCTCGTATGCCATAAGTATATAATTTATCTAAGAGTATATCATGATTGACAAAATCGAAAGCTTTTGTCATATCCATGTATATAGTTGAGACTGGAATTCGTTTATCAACATTAGACAAAATTATTTTCAACAGATCATAAATCGCCATATTTATAGATCTCTCCTTGCGGAAACCTTTCTGTTCTTGAGCAAAAAGATTATTAATTTCAAAGTAGTTATATATACTATTATAAACAACTTTTTCAATCACTTTTGAAAATATGGGGATGAGTGCCACTGGTCTGTAGCTCCCCAAGTCTTCTCTATCCCCCTTTTTAAAAAGTGGCTTTATAATGCTTAATTTTAGCCTATTTGGAAACTCTCCGTGTTCTATACATAAGTTGACTATGTGACTGATTAAAGGCGAAATAATGTCCGAAGCTTCTTTCACTACCTTTGTACTTATGTCGTCATAGCCAGTGCTGGATTTATTTTTTAACGAATTTATTATTATTTTTATATCATCTGCATTTGTTGGTTTCATAAATAAAGAATTAGACAAATTACATCTCAATGTGTTCTTATAATTAAAGTTATTATGAATATTGTTAGAATTCAAGTTAATTTGGTCTATAAAGTATCGATTAAATTGATCAGCAATGTCCTTCGGATTATTTATAATTTTTCCGTCTGATTTTATTTGTAAGATATATTCTTTTGGTTGGTTTGATTTAGTTTTGTTAATAATATTCCATGACGCTTTTGTTTTATTATTCGAGTGTTTTATATAGAAGTCATTCTGGGCTCTTTGGGTTAGTTTTATTATTCTTTTTAGTAATTTCGTATAATCTTTAAAAGCGACTTTGTTGTAAAGTTTATCATCTTTAGAGAGTCGATATTTCCAAAGTAAATAACGTTTCCGTTTACAGCATATCTTTATTCCTTTAGTTATCCATTTTGGTCTCTTTGTTGGCGTAATTTTAATCTTTTTGAATGGGAAACACAAATTGTATACCAATTTGAATAAATCAGCGAAACAGTCATATACAGTATTTGCCATATACACTCCATTAAAATTTAACTTTTGTAGATATTGTAAAAATTTATTTATATTTTCGGGACTTAAGTCCCTTTGTTTTTTGTACCAATATGGAAGAATGCATGTTTTCTTAACCGGGCACTTCAACAGCTGTGCTGTGTGATCTGACAGGGCAAATTCGATCACTTCAGCTGTGCTGCCTCGCACATTGTGTATGATGTTGTCGATACATGTGTTGCTGGATAGTCTGGTTGGTACGGTTATTTGTAATCTTAGATTAAAGCTTAGAACCAAATTTTTAAAGTCAATCGATTGCGTCGTCCTTTTTAGAATGTCAATATTAAAATCGCCACAAATTATTATCTTTTTCCTTCTATAACATACATTATTTAATATAACATTAAATTTATCAAAAAATACTCTTATACTGTGACTGTTATTTTTTGGAACTCTATATATGCATATAATAATAATTTTATGATCAATTAATTCTATTCCTGAGCATTCTAATACATTTGATAATGAAAGCTTATTGATGTCACTTAAGTTATGATACTTATGGATATTCTTAATTAAAATACAGGACCCACCATTCCTATTTTCTCTTGAGAAAAAAGACGCTAGTTTGAAATTAGGAATGACCAAATGTATTTCATCTCCCGATTTCATGTTGTGTTCCGTGGCGCAAATGACATCAACTGACTTGCCTATGTCCTCTAATTCTTGTATATGCACACTTAGTGTGTCAGATTTTGTTATTATGCCATTGATGTTTTGATGCAATACATAAATATTATCATAGACCATAAGGTCATTACGGAGTGGTCTTACAGGTGCATTATTCATAAAAAAATATGACTATTGTAAAAAGCATTATTTACACTTATTAAAATTCTGTTTAAACTTACAGCTAATTTGTTTTTCCCTCTATAATTTAGCTTATAGCCACTTGACGAGTAATCTCCAATGCCAAAATGAACGCTATTAGCAGTTTGGAGCCACACATGTGAGAACTTTCCAAATTTCTTATGCATAGCACAGTTAAATTTTCTTACAAAGTTATTATATTCTTCGGCATACTTATTAACACTATAAGGAATGTCGCAAATTGCTATATTCGTATGACTACAATTTTGTATAAAGTTCTCTAAAGAGCACATAATTTCTTTTATCGGAGTAACATTGTAGTCAGATCCACCACACATAATAACTAGACAATCACTTTTTTTGAAGTTGTTGATTTTTGCGTGAACATTTTCAAGAACACGCTCGGTAGTTCCGTGATATATAATGTCAGCCGTAGAGTCGTAGTCATTCCTCCGGATTTTTGACAGAGGTTTCAGAACTTCAGCTCCATGGAAATCAGACAAAAGCAACAACTTTGGCTTATTTTTAGTAAGCTTACTCTCCGTTTTCTTGACTAGAGAATCGGTTTCCTTATGTAAGGTGAGATTTTTAGATAAGTTAAAGCTGGATTCCATATTGTTTTTATTAATTTGCTCTTCTAATTGCTTTATAGTCCTTTGCAATGTCGTGGTGGATTGTTGTATCTTAGAGAGAGTTACTTCTTTGCTTAACAGCGCGTCAGATTTACGTTTTCGTTCAACGTTGGATGAAAGAGCCTTACTCAATTTAATTTGAAGATTTTTTATCTTATTAGTATATGTCGTAATTTCTGTTTCTAATTTCTTAATTTTGTTTTCATAGTTTGGTATACTTTGTTCTACACTTATATTTTGAGTCATCAAACTATCAGTCTTCTTTGAGGGATCTTCGTTTAGCAACTGGGTGTATAGATTATTTTTTTTCTTTAAATTATCAATTTGTTTTTGTTTATCATAATTCTCATTATTTAACTTCGCAATTTCGGCGTGTGCGCTTGATAACTCCATGCTTAGGTCTTCTACTTGGGTTCTTAATTGTACAACCAGTGAGTTATCCATAATCGACATAAGATTTGGGACGCTACTACTACGATTATGAAATGTACTTTCATCTTTTAATGTTGAGTTAATCATTTCGTCATCACTTAAACTTAATAAATTATCGTATGAGGGAGATTTTATTGGTATTTTTTTGTGCTTTCGGTCAGTTACATAATCTTGAAATTTCCCCGCCTTATGGGTGGAGTTAGGTACAAGTGTAGGTGTCCCACTTTTCCTGTTTCTTTGATCCAGACACGTCCTACATTTCCAGCTACCTGTTTTGTCTTTGTTTCCCGCATAGAAAGAGTTAAATCTAGCCTCCGATACTGTGGTGCATGCGACATGAAATGATTCCGTGCAGCACAAACATTTCAAGAAATGTTTATCTGCTGTGCTTTTCTTACATTTGTAGCATTGTGGCGCCATCTCGTGCTGTTGTGCGAAAGTTCCTCGAATATCAATCGGCGCGATCAACTCGATCAATAGCAATGGTCAGCGATCGCTAGCTTTCTAGCCGTAGGATAGTTTTCCAATAGATGGCGTCAGGCGGTTGAGAGGATGTGATGCTAGTGATGCTACTGATTTACCATAGATGTCGTTAGTGGTAAGGATTGATACAAAATAGAAGTGCAGGTCTTATCTTGGGTTCAAAGTTCAAATTACATTTGAATGTACTAACTGCCGCAAAGAAATATTAATTTACGATTATAGTCACCTTCAAAGTTTCCTTGGACAATTTTTATTTTCCACAATCACTGTTGTTATTAATATTAACACTAGGTAATGTTTTACACTTCTCTTCTTTGCAAGTTCTCTGAATTGATGTTCTATTATTTGAGTCACAATTAACAGAAAATTACCGCAAAACATTCAGAGATAACAATTACACACACGTATAATACAATATTAAGTCGAATGTTTACTATCACACTTCAAAACACAATATATCGAAATTATAAATTAATAATTTATACGGAGCTGATGTTTACTTGATGACAGCTTCATCTCTCCCTCTCGCCTCTGCCTTATTACATGTTAACGGTGCGTATATTACGGTGCGTCAAAAACGGCGCCATGTTGTTACTATGACGACCGCTGCAATTCCGTACCGTCTCCGTATTTTAAGCAGCGGTGGGGTCGCACCTTAAGGCAGTGTACATGATTGGTTAAAATTAAAAACGCCCCCCCCCCCCCCAATTGAACCGGGCGCGGCCATATAAATAAGACCCTTCTATTCCGGTTCCTTGTTACTCGGCCGTCGGACTCTGCCGAAGACACGCGCTAAGCCCAAGACGCTCGTTCGCTCTACCTCGTCATGAAAACTTTCTTGATAAGCCTTGTGATTTTTATCACTATAATGGTGATGTGCTCAGCTCGTGTGTTTGATGTGCGACATGGAAGACATCTAAATTTGCATGGCCATAAACGGGATATTAAACATGAGCCTGCGCCGGAGTTTGCAAAATGCCGTAATGAAGCTGAAAATATGAGTATAAATGGAAAATTATTATGTGGTATGTGTTTATTTTGATTTTGTTTATTTTCTGTGTGTTTTTTCACTTGTTTACGCAGCATTATTGATACGATTCTAATGCAATTGGGTTTTAATGCAGTATTAAATTGTTTACTTAGTAAAAATTTGTGAGTGTCAAGTAATTAATTACATTTTTAATGGGCTTTTTTTCTTTTTCTTTTTTTTTACATTAGCTTTTGAGCGTGACTCCGTCCGCGAAGAAGTCATCGCTCCTACCTCGGAAACTGACAAATATCCCGGGTTAAAAGTAGCCTATGTGCTATTACTGACTATAAACTATCTTTGTACTAAATTTCATTTAGATCCGTTCAGCCGATCCGGTGTGATTGAGTAACAAACATCCAAACATTCCCATTTTCAATATTAGTAAGATACAAATATAAAATCTGTAAATGCGAACCTTAATTACACTTAAAAAAGAAACTTTTGTGTGGTATTACGTTTCAAATTGTACAGTTTACAAAAAATTACACACACTACCGCCTACGAAGCTAACGGTCCCGAGGCCGATTCCCCGTAACGTAACATTTAATTTGCTCCCCCTCTAGTAATTATGCTCCATGGTTATTATTAAGGTAATCTATAATGTAAATCATTATATTTCTTTAATTTTCTTCATGGCTGGATGTACAGTCAGCTGCAGAGAAAAGGATACCCTGGTAAGGATCGATTTTTTTCAAAAACCTGTGGTTAAATTTATATGTTTTTTCGGTGAATTGAAGATTTTACTATTGTCTACACATAAACTCAAAATCATTTAAATCTAACCACAGGTTTTCTAAAAAAAGCAATCCTTACCAGGAGGGGGGGTATCCTTTTCTCTGCAGCTGACTGATCAATTTGAGTTGTATGAGCTAAAATCTCAATCTGACTTATTTTAGATCTCAAACCTTGTATATTTTGATGAAAAATATTAAAAGTGTTGTCTTTAGTCACGAAAAGTTCCACTTACAACTGGAATGGCTTGGGGCATGTCAAACGAAGAATTGCTCGATAAATTACAGTCAGTTTGAGTTTCCACATTTACCGTTGAAGCTCTAATAACAATTTCAGGCTTTAGCACTTTAGTATTACTCGGCATGAAATTATAATATTCATACTTATAGTCAAAACGAGATATGTGACCTAGAAACAACTGACATAGTGACAATTTACTGGACCGTGAATTCTGACATTTATATGTACCTATTTCGCCTGTTCTCGCAAATTTGTCGTCGTCTTTGACGTATAAATAACTTACGAAATAGTCACTATGGAGCATAATTAGCCATGATAGATATTTTGAGCTACAGGCGACTGAAGTGTTTATATACTAAAATCACCTAAGACAGCACCAAAAAACTTTACATACAGAATTAGTTATTTGCTTTTTTTTTGATAGTATTTGTGAAGTCACAGTTTCGTAGCCCTGCATTGACCATTAACAGACATGCCTGTGCCCGGTTTTATATTATCAAAGCATGTTTCCTTAGCGTAGAATTAGCTAGCTATTTCCAATATTTAAGGTACCTACCTAGTTGCCATCCATAGGGCGTTCGTTTTTTCCACTCTGTACATATTTTTGCTATTTACTTCCTTTTATTTTACTTTGGCATAGGTGTATAACTTATTTGCCCGCATCTGATTTTAGTATAATATTACAGCTATCACGACTAAGTGGACTTGATTAATTATTGAGACTTTAGTCACCACTAAAGTGTTCATACCTACAAAAATCATCTAAGACAGTCACCAAATAACTTCAAGTAGATAATTATATCATACTTGTTTTTTTTAGATGGTTTTTGTGAAGTAAAGGCTCTGGAACCCTACACTGAGCATGGTCAAACATGCTCTTGCCCGATTTTTGAAGAAAAAAAAAACTTCGAGTATAGCGACAATAGAATTACGCACTCTGTGAAAATATCAAATGTCTACCTATTACGGTTTATAAGAATCATGATATGAGATACACAGAGGGACAGACAGACGGACGGATGGACAGCGGAGGCTTAGTTATAGGTGCCCGTTAGCAACCTTTGGATACAGAATCATAAAAAGTACCTAACAGTCCCAATGCAAGAGTAATCAGATATTTTTTTTGTTGTTTTTTTGTATTTTTGGGTGTTTTAATTTGTTTTAATGTTTTAGCATTTTGTATTTAGAATCCTATAGGTAATATTATAAGTGTGAAAGTAACGCTGCTGTCTGTCTCTTACACTTTCACGGCTAAACCGCTGAACCAAATTCTATGAAATATATTAAGATAGCTTGAGTCCCGGATAAGGACACTGGATACTTTTGATCCCGGATACTTCAATAGTTCCTGAGGGAATAACGATGTCCAATGAGTTAGTTTTTTCAATCTTTGAACGATTTTAAATATTGCTCTGATTCATCCGACGATAAATGATGTAATCTAGTGTTCCCAAAACACATAATGAGCGTTTATTATTCAGATCGAGTTTTTAAGTTCCTTTTCCTGTGAGTCACAAGAGTAAAATTCTTAGTTAATTTATTATGTCATATTATAATTCTTGTTCATTTAAAAAGCGTCTGTCCATATCGTCATCGTCTTTAAGATACTTAGTAAGCCAGTACCCCAGATATTTAAATTGGTTTACCCTTGTTAAGGGAACACCATGTCATTTAGGCGGAGCCGCGCTATTAATATAAAATTACTTGATCATAAAAAATAAAAGAGAGTTTAATATTCGATTGATCTTGATACGCAAATGATGACTTTGCAAATAAAGTACGGTCAGCAGCAAAAGCTTGTCTTAAAAATGATTTTTTGACACAGACTTATTTCGTCATACAATAATTTATCTAAACGTAACCTTAAAATAAGATAATACATATTCTTGGCCGTTCTTATTTTTAACCGACTAATATGTTTTGTTGGATGTTTTCTATGTATTTAAGTATGTACGTATTTATCTAAATAAGTTTGTTTATCGTTGTTTAGTACCTACAGTACAAACCTAAGGCTTATTTTGGATTTCAATTCAATCAATTTATGTGTCCCCCGATATTTTTTATTTATTTCATTAATTTTATACAACGCATTTTATTTTTTCAGAACATCAAGCTGTTTCTGCAGGACGTCACTCACACCGAAGACGGTCTTATCGACATCGGGAACACAAAAAAACCAAGGCTATATTCAACATTTAAGAGCTTGCTTTTACGAAAATTGGAATAATGAAACAATGCAGCCGGATAGTAGAGGTAGTTGTGTGGTACTTCCAGTATTCTGGGTCTCTATTTTTGGCGGTAAAATACCATTATCGTCTTGGAAATGCATTTAAATTAGCCGCCATTACAGTCAATTAATAAAGAGCTATGAAAACGTTGGCAATATACGATAACATCAACAGTTTAGGTTGAGAGAAAGGGACCGAGCTATAGCAGTTGTATAGCTCTATCACTTTCTCTCAGCCTAAACTGAACTGCTTTAGTATGTCATGGTAACCCCCCAGGGCCTCTATCCAAGACATCTTATGCAATAGGGAATATGCATGTTTTTTTTTTACAGCTTCAATTGAAGCTGATTCATGTAACAAACAGATCACAAA
The DNA here is from genome assembly GCA_927399475.2 of Acleris emargana. Lineage (NCBI taxonomy): Eukaryota > Metazoa > Arthropoda > Insecta > Lepidoptera > Tortricidae > Acleris > Acleris emargana. The sequence continues at coordinate 19,209,522 of OV656843.1, forward strand.
AATCATTTTTTGAATAACTATAAAAATAACCAAGATATAAGCCAACAAAGATTTGTTCCTATCTCTTTCTAGAAAAACGGAATTTTACATGGAGTTTATATGGCCGCAGTGCACAATGACGTCACGGTGCACATCGGATCTCTCTGTCTAATTAGAAGTTTGAAATGCTTATAACTTCCGTATTTCTTGACCGATTTTAATTTTAATTTCCGTTTTGGTGATCTCTTTTACGGTATTTTCATATTTTGATGAGAAATGCGATTTTTAAAATCCATGCATATTCCCTATTGTCAACGTTTTCTGAACAGGCCAAATACCATTTAAATTTGAACGCCTAGAATAGAGACGGAGGTCAAAGGGTACACCGTCTTTATTTCCTAGAATCTCGGTACTACAAACTGTATCGATCGCCGAAGCCAAAGAAAATGTATAGGATTGACGACGCTGGATTTGTTAGATGTAGGAAATAGTTTTGAATATAAAACTACTTTTAATACCTTAAAATATTTACCGTCACATATTTTAGGTAAGTTTATACTATCAGCCAAATGGAGCCCAGACCCACCATAGAACTGTGTCACACCGACGTTATGATTCAAGTCGTAAGAAGTGTCGAACAAATGTTTTATAATGTCACTGTGACACTGTGGGCTGACAGTACTTTACTGTTTTTTATTGAGTATTTGATACTTAGTATTTACTTGTGGAATTCCTTATATTATAATGTGTTACATTTTAATATGTATAATTAAAACATGTTTTTTGTATATTTCACTAAAAAGAACAAGTCAGTTTCTAAGCTTTGCTGGATTTTGTGGCCTTTTTTTAGCAAAAGTGTTAAGTTTTATAATAGTCATGGCATTTATTATTATTATTATTTAAATTTATTTGATATTAAAAGTTACAAAACATTAAAACAAATATAACATAAACCATGCAAGGTTTTTCTGTACACCTGGATCGTCGAATACATCACAAATATTAAAGTATTTTCTTCAAGCTATTTAAATACGCACTGCCAAATCAAAAGTGCAGCAACCCAAAATACATCTGTATTTCAAAATAAACTTTAATACAATGTATATGAGCTTGAAACTAAACTAGTAATGATTTTGAGGTGATACGTCTGTTGTGTTTTGAGTTGGTTTTGTTTATGATTGTGCAACCAGTTTAGTGACCTTTTGAATCAGTTTATTGAATCCATTTAAAAACGAGAGTGGGTGTTTTTCAAAAAAAGTGTACATTTTTTTTTTTCAGAATTCGTTTTTTTTATTGTTTTTCTTACTCAGAATCGTTGATACTATCGATCCTCATACAAGAAAAAAAGTGTCCTAAATATTCCGTTCCAAATCGTCATATTTTTGAATGCAGTCTTTTTTTATTTATATGGACGTGACGCACTGGAAGAAAAAACTTACATAGTAAAATCTGGGACACTTTTTCTTGCATGAGGATCGATAGTATCAACGATACTGAGTAAGGAAAACCAAAAAAAAACTAATTCTGGAAAAAAAAGTTAATGTACACTTTTTTTGAAAAACGCCCGAGTATGGTAATGCTATTTTATTTATTTATTTTTACCGGTTGGAAAAGAACTAACAGTCTCCATAATTTTTAACTTTAACAGCTGACATTCAAATGTCGATACAGATTCAGAGAACTGTTTCAACTAAATGTCGAAAACCATTTCAACCCAAATTGCTTAAGCATCTTATTCAGAGGAAATGTAATCTTAATTCAAGTGAACAAGGGCTAAGATAATATCATTTAATTTGGTATATACTTGCTCCAACCAATTGATCAACATTCGATGACAAATGCGTGATGCGTTATGGTACTTATGGTTCACAAGGTGAGATCGTGGGTATTTCACATCGTCGATTAAGAGTGAAACTGACTAAGGGAGGATTCGATAATACGAGAGTAAATACTTATACTTAGAATAAATCGCCAGTTAACCAAGAGTAAATCAGTTTTACGTTTTACCAACGATAATTCTAAGAATATTTTAATCTATTCGGGAATAGTTAATGTATTATAAAATGTTCCTTATTTGCTAACTCATGGGTAAATATGCTCCATAGTGACTATTTCTTTTGTTACTTATAAGTCAAGGTCGATGACAAATTAGCTAAAAATAATCGATGCATACATCCAGCCTTGATGAGAATGAAAGCAATTGAATGATTACAATACAGTTTTTTTTTATGACGTGGGAAGGCAAAGAGCACACAGGCAAAATGATGGTAAGTGGAAGCTGCGACCAATAGACTTTCGCATTCACAAGACCGCAAATGCACTGCCAACATTGAGGACTAAGGTGGAATGCCTCTATGCTAGTCATTTCACCGGGTGTCTTATCCCCAAACCGGAACACAACAATGCAAACACTGCTTGGCAGTATGGACAAGATGGTGGTACCAACCCGGACGGATCCTGCACAAAGTCCTCCCTCAAGTAAATTAAAAATTAAAATTACCGGAATAATTATAACCATGGAGCATAATTACGCTTGGGGGAGTAAAGTAGGAACATTTTACGGTACCTACTAGTGCTGTCCTTATCAACTTAACTAATACTATTAAAAAAACTAATAAAAACAAAAAACAACCGTTACAAAACCCGACTCTGCTGTTGCTAACCAACTTTAAATCGATATAAAGCCTAAATGATCGTTCAAAATAAAAAATGATTAAAAAAACCTAAACGCCGGGAGGGCTTCCATCCACATGGAGTAGAATAAATACCCAATGGTTCGCACGCAGCGGTTTGCTGCGTCGTTTCTAATTTGCACTGCTAGGGAGTGGAACGCTCTCCCTGCGTCTGTATTCCCGGAATCATATACCTTGGTGTTTTCAAGGCAAGAGTGAATAGGCATTTTCTGGGTAAGAGTGTACCACCTTCGACCTCGTGGTCACTTAATATCAGGTGAGACTGAAGTCAAACGCAAACCCAATATGGATAAAAAAAGAAAAAAAAATATGGTTTTAAAATACATACACACATACATACCTTCACGCCTGTAATCCCAGAGTGGGGTAGGCAGAGCTACAGACTTACCAACAACTTTAAAAACTTGTTGATAACTCTGTTACCACATTTTGCACAAATAGGCTACGATATTTTACCAGCGTATTAGTGACAGGTTGCAAGCCCATCGCCTAACAGTACTACAAGCCTACCTATACCTATTCAATAATACCCCACTTATCATAGTTCGTTGACATTTTTTTTCTAATTTTAATTGCTGTCATATCTTTAGTGACACTCACAAGATTAAGACAAATCGATTGACCTAAGAATTATCAAAATCGGTCCACGTGTTTAGTTCTTAGCACAAAGAAACAAACATACATAAATATATGGGTTGTTAAACACAATACCATCCTCCTTCGGCAGTCGGGTAAAGTAGTAAGAAGACATGACTGAAGCTTTGACATCGTTCCGTTGCATAGCAATATTTTTTAGCCAGGTACTGTCAGCGTCAAAAGTAACTGGTCACTCAAGCTACTTTTGTACTTTATCGCATTAACACATTAGACAATCTTGTTTGACATTGCTTATGTGACAGTAAGAGACAGAGGTATTTAAGTGATCAGTTTCTTTTGACGCTGGCTGTACTATATTCGTTCATCATTCACAATACTAATTCGAGTTAAGTAATTCAAAGTATGTGATCACATGAATACTATAAGATTAATTTATAATTTATAATACAGTACGAGTAAAGCGGAAAAATCTTTTATTTTTATCAGCGTGAGCCAAATTCTTTTGTCTGCGTCTGCGCAGAATTTGCTTATTGCAATTTTCTCTGAAACTGCTTATGATATTGTTTCGGCATGGCAGTTCGAATTGGTTCCACTGACTCATCAAAATAAATTTGTAACTTCTTAAAACTACACTATAATAAGAATTATCCGTTATCTATAATAATAAACGCGCTTGACGACGCGCTGGCCTAGTTGGTAGTGACCCTGCCTACGAAGCTAGCGGTCCTGGGTTCAAATCCCGGTATGGGCAGATATTTGTGTGATGAGCGCGAATAGTTGTTCCTGAGTCATGGATGTTTACTATTTATTTAAGTATATATTTCTCTATATAAGTATTTATATCGTTGTCTAGTACCCATAATACAAGCCTAGAGCTTAGTTTGGGACTAGATCAATTGGTGTGACATTGTCCCCTGATATTTATTTATTTTATTTATTTATTTAATAAAAATGAATCATTAAATGTGTTGCTAAGCGCAAAACTCGAAAACGGCTGAACCGATTTGGCTGATTTATTTTTTGTTGTGTTCGTCATTGTCATGACAAGATTTGTATGACAGAAAATAATTGAAAAATCCACCGGGGAAGTCAGAAATTTGCAGCGGGGCGAAGCCGCGGGCGGGCCGCTAGTTTGTAATAAGTAGTGTGGTTGTTATTTAAGCGCACAACTGTAAAAATTGAATAAACAAACGTACTTTTGCATTATTAGGTACCTATATTATGTGCCTACTAGCTTAAGGCCGCGACTTCCTCCACGTAGAATTTATATTTTACGGAAATGGTGATTTATTTATTAAGGAATAAAAGCCTTTGCGCTATTCCATACTATAATGTTCATTTGCGTCAAATATCCGCCGTTCTGAAGTAACAAACATGAATCCATCGAAAGTTTCGCATACTTAATAATAACTTATGCTTAGCTTTTCGTCGGTGATACTGCATAAACGCGTAACTAACCAATTTATGATAGAGCAAAATAAACCTTACCATCTTACTCAAAAGGTGCATTTTGCTCCTTATTAAAAATGTTACTTACGCGGTTTTGCAGTTTCACCGACGTTTTGCCTTTAATAGTCGTAATACGTATATCTTTAGGGTTCTTAGGTTATAGCGGGCTATTTTCCGCAACTCGACGACTCAATGTATGCGCCTTTTTTGCGAGAAAAAAAACGGAACACTATTATTACGACTCCGCTGTTCGTCTGTCTGTCACCAGGCTGTATCTCACGAACCGTGATAGATAGACAGTTGAAATTTTCACAGATGATGTATTTCTGTTGCCAGTGTAACAACAAATACTAAAAACAGTATATAATAAATATTTAAGGGGGGCTCCTATATAAAGAATGCAAATAACCGGTTAAAACCGGCTAAAACCGGTTATTTTCATACAAAAACTGTTAATAACCGGTTAAATTGCACTCCCTACTCTCATACAACAAACGTGATTATTTATAGATAATGGTACGGTACCCTTCGTGCTCGAGTCCGGCTCGCACTTGGCCGGTTTTTAAACTGTTTAAGTAAGGTTTGTTATTTATAGTAACGCATTCTAATTAAATAATACGGCGTAAACAAGATGCATAATACCGTTAGCTATAATAAATAAATAATCGAAAACTGACAATAATATGTAGAATAGAGTAGAATAGAATCATTTATTCGGCTAATTAATATACACAAAATTCACATATATTTGAGAAAACAAAAAATAAAAGTACATAACCTATTTCACTGGTTAAAATGAACTAGCCGAAACGGTGTACCAGCTCAGCGTGGTGCCGTGGCTCGGAGCCGCAGCGCTGATTTTCAGCTGGGCCCGCATGAGATAAATGGCAAATAAGAAAATAAAAAAAACATTTAAAAAAATAAAAAACAGCATAAAAGTTATTCTAATTAAAAACTATTATTATACTTAATTTAGGGGGTGAGAAACTTTATCGAATTTTGTATGTTTTTTTAATTCACGTCCTCTTCATCTAATGATACCTATTAATTCTCTGTCTATCGCTGTGACACTCTCTCTTATATTTAACGTCGTATTGTAATTTTTATTTATGTTTTTTACAAGATAAATGGTCATAACTTGAACGCTGATTATAATATAATGAGCCCTATTATGACACGAGATAGTTACCTATATCATTGATATAGTTCGCGTGTCATAATATGTACGCTTGCAACATGCTTTGGCCTTATCTCTCTTTGTGAAATTGTAACTTGACACACAGTTACAAAGCATACTTTAGTTTAAATAGCTTTAAATTAATTAGGTACTCATATCTGATTGATTGCTTTTATTTTAGAAGTTGAGTAAGTATTTTTAAGGCATGTATTCGAATAATGGTTTTTGTTGGAAAAACGAAAGTGACATTATAATTATAATCAATGCATTTAATCATTTGTTTTATTGAAACGCCTCACCTCCTTTTACATATAAACAGACCTAGGAATATAGGGGGCAAAATTAAATGACAGCTAGGGATTGCCGGTATCGATTAACTCAATTATCGATATTTTTCCCATATACTAGTGATCGCTCCAAGTTTTGTTTGTAAAAATATTTTTTTATTGAAAGTATGGAAATGAAAAAAAGAGCATAATTCTGGTTTTTTTTTTTGGTTTAGGATAACCAGAATGAGGATTTTTTAACCTTCACTCATCATCATCATATTTTTTTGTTCTTGTGCATTTCGTAATGCCCGTCCCATAGCATTTACTATTGTTAAAATAAATGATCAGAATTTGTAAGGAGTAAAAAAATGTGACTGAAGGTAAAAAAAACTGTTTAAAATAAAAAATAACCAGAATTATGTTGCCATTTTGTTTCATTTGCAAAATTATTTTTACAAACAAAACTTAGAGCGATCACTGGTATATGGGAAAAGCATCGAGCATTGAGTTTATCGATATAGGCAATCCCTAGCTGTCATTTAATTTTGCCCCGTACATTCCTAGGTCTGCTTATAAACGTGGAATAAGCTTGGAATATTTTATGCCAAGCTTTGTCCTTATCTGTAATCGTGACATTTGCATGTGACAGAAAGTGACAAAGCATTGCATAAACTATTCCAAGCTTATTCCTCGTTTATAAGTAAGGGGGATGGGGTTGGAAGAGCTATAGAATAACCTACAACTTTGAAAACTTGTTGATAATTCAGTAACCGCATTATGCACAAACATAATTTTAAACGTCTATTAATAAGATAAAAACTCTCAATGTCATTAAATGTAAAAATATTGTTTCAAGGTTAAATATTACAACTTTGTCAGCGTCATTTAAATGTAAAGTTATGTCAAATTATAGCTTTTTAGATAACAAGAGTTTCTGAGTGAAACCGTAGACAGACGGACAGAGGACATAGACAAACTAACAAGAAATTGATGACTACGGAACCCTAAAAACTAGCGCTGTAACTCAAACAAGTGACAAAGTTCTAAATTGTGCAGAAGCTGACCGTACCAACTCTCATAAAAAAATGAGTTAATACAGTCTATTTTTTCTTACTTGAGCTAAGATGTAGGGTGATTCTTATTCTTACGTGTTTTTGTGTGAGATGTGAGAATTGAATATTTTTTTCAGAGAAATCAGTAAACTGTGTATCAATTTACTTAGTAAATTACTTGTTATATCATGTCTGAATGTAATTTTACACATAAAATTATTACAAACAAAATAAAAATAAAATATAAGTCCAAAATGTCACGGACCGTGTAGTGTGAGATTGCCGGATTTGGAAATAGTATTATTTTTTCTGAAAAGATGTCATGTTTTTATGCGTAATATTACAGCAATTACGCAAGACTAATCTATGTTCTATGTGGCTCTTAAAGATAATAATAAAAAAAAAGATCTATTTATGATTTTGAGCAACATAAAGTTTGTGAGTAATTTTTGTGTCACGACCATGTGCGATACTATAAAAATGTGCTACTCGGTAGAAAAGTATCTTTGATGTTAGTAACCTTTTTTTAATATTTTTTAGAACAGCAACACTGTGTTCATGTCAGTTTCGCTAGCGGCTGAATTTAGTGTGTGCCTCGCAGAAAAAAACATCTCATTTATTTAAAAAAAGGGACAACCTTAACACGTCAATGCCGTGTACGATTTTTGAAAGTAACTGCCAGTGCCACGCTATTGTTTTAAACATAATTTGTACCTCTTACAGTCCTGTTTAAGATAATTACTTAAGATTTGCGAAGTCATGGCTAGTTTATAGGTTATGTTGAACACGTTTAAAATTGTCACGACCATGGTATGGAAAAAATGTCACTACCATGGACTGTTTGAGTACATGGTCGTGACATAACAACGCGTGGACATGACATTCTATTATATTTTTACAATTTACTGGTTTTTAGGGTTCCTTACGACTTCGGTGGCTGTTTGTCCATCTGTCTGTTTGTCTGTCACAGCAGATTTTCTTAGAACACAACAACTTGCGTGCCCGCATCTGTTTATAAATAAAAATAAACGAAAAATGTTTTATATTCATTGAAAATGGGTCTAAAAGTGGGTTTAAAAAAATTAAAGTAAAGCGATTATAGCAAGTGAGTGGGGTATCATTATGAAAGGGCTCGTTTTGCACAGCTTCAAAATATTTTTCCATCACGTTCAGTAATGTCACGACCGAGGCACAATCTGTCACATCCGTGTCTATATACCTATTTATTTTACCTTTCCTGACGGCAATAAGCTTGTTCATATGCATCGAAAATATGCTTTTGGAATATACTTTCGACATACATCGCAATATGTCGTAAAAAAAGAACTTTTTTTTTTGAGTTATCTGGAATATTTTTAAGAATCACCCTGTAATCAAATATCACTCGATCACATATCACGACATTCCAAACGAATTCGTTTCTACTGAACATTTTTTTAAATTATCCTTACATGTAACATATTTTAATAAAATAATAATTGTCACAGATTGTTAAAACTTTGGCATTTCATTGTAGGGATGGGAAGAAGTGAATGAATTAATGATTAAGTAACGGATTAATTGTTTGGTGGTTTTAATATACAATATTCCAAACATAAATGAATATAATTATCTTTTTAAACTAAATAGTCAGTGAGAGTTATTATTATGTGTATAGGTAGTCTATATAATTTTTGTTATATATATAACATAAACTCACGCCTTCATTCCCAGAGTGGGGTAGGCAGAGCTAAAGAATTACCAACAAGTTTTAAAACTTCTTGATAATTCTGTAACCACATTTTGCACAAGTAGGCTAAGATTTTAGATTATTTTTTGTTAAATGGTAGTTAATTTGAGGAGCTTCTAAACGAGCCATATTTTCACTGCAAAATGTGGCCAGCAATTATTAGTGTCACTCTCTTACTCACATGTTAGAGAGTGACACCAATAGTTGCCGGCCACATAATAATACTGCAGTAAAAATATGACCCGTTTATCGTCATTTCATTCATTCACTAAATAAATTTACACATTCACTCTATTATTCCCATCCCTATGAAATGTCAAACTTTAAAGATACGCCATATTTGTTTACTACTTAGCTCAAGTAAGAAAAGGAGGCCATTTGCAACGTTAAAAGATGGCGGACGTGTAATTTGTTTTAGACTTTAATTTTTGGGTAATTAGGTGTTCAAAGTTCTTTTTATGCCTTTGTGTCGCACAGTGATTGAAGGCTTGGACTTATTTCGTGTATCTGGCATCTTTCTTCTCGTTTCAAGTGGACTCGCAGTGGTGCAGAGTTTAAAACTATCTTGACCTCTGACCTACAAATCACCGTACAACGTTGCCCCCAATCTTCCTAGAGAAGATTGGATTGTGTTTTATTGCTATATTGATTTATTCTTGTTTATACTTGACACTGGCGAAATCACTTCACGTGGAAACGCCATATCCCCGCGGTAGTAGCTGTTCAAGTCGCCGCAAGGGCAAAGAAATAAGAAGTAAGAAAAAAATGACTGTACTTCAAACTCGTTTTAAATTCATGTCATGCGCACGACTAGAGCGGTTTTTATGAGCCCAATGGGGCCGGGCCTAAGGCCACGCCCACCGCTTTGGCAGGAATGACTCAGCAGTATGATATCATCTTGCACGGAGGCAAGTCAACCAGCCTTAATTGAACTCTGTCTGTATTTGAAACGGCAATCTAAGTCTGCTACGCTGGTTAATAGCACCGTTTATTACTTGATTTACTTAAACTAGGCTTGTATTGGACCCGATTCTACAGTGGCCTCTAAACTTCCTAATTTTGTTTAGGTGTCGCTAAAACACTTTGCTATTCTATGAGCAGCTGCCATAACCAAATGACAGCGCCATGAAAGCGCTAATTTTAATCTGACGCTTCTTATTTTAGGCGGTCTTATACATAGTCAGCTCGACATTCTGGAATAGCACTGATTAAATCTGCCGTCTAAACTATGTCTTAAAATTAGACAATTTAGTTTAAGTTCGTTTTAGACTATTTAAGCGATGTGCACGTAGAATCGGGTCTGTGTTTTGTTTATTTTAGGGTTCAGTATTGAAACTAAGAACACTAATAGTTTCGCCATGTCCGTCCGTCCGTCCGCAGCCTGGCTTAGAGACTCTTAGTACAACAAAGCTGTAATTTGGCATGAATATACATGTTAGTCACGCCAACAAGGCTAATTTCCAGACCAATCATTAGGACAAACAGTTTTATGCTTTTGAAAGAAAGAAGGAAATGAAATCATTTATTCGTGACATACGAGGGCTGTTTGATAAGTCCTTTTAAAAACTATTTTTAAAACCTTTTTTCTGGTAAATAGCATTAACACTGGCAGGCACAATCTTTCAAATGAAGACTGTCAAAAATTCAGCAAAAAAAAAAAGTTTTTGTCAGTTTAACTATTGTTTAACTGTGATCACTCGTAAATTTTCAACAACTATGGAAAAATCTGAATTTCGTGCCGTTATAAAACATTTTTTTATGAAGGGTTGCAGTGCTACCACAATAAAAACTGAACTTGATTCTGTTCATGGCACTAACGCACCAACGTTGCAGACTGTTTATAACTGGATAAATTATTTTAAACGTGGTCGGTCAAGCACATCTGATGCTCCACGCTCTGGTCGCCCAATCGAAGTCACTACTGAGGATGTTGTTGAAGAAGTCCAGGAATCATTATGATTGATTACTTGGAAAAGGGAAAGACTACCACTGGTCGTTATTACGCAGAGTTATTGGACCGTTTCAATGCCGAATTGTTGGAAAAACGACCAAAATTGCCCCCCAAGAAAGTCCTCTTTTATCAAGACAATGCCCCAGTTCACACGTCCACTATTGCAATGGCCGAAATCCACGAGTTGGGCTTCGAGCTGGTTCCGCATGCTCCGTATTCGCCGGACCTAGCTCCGTGCGATTATTACCTATTTCCAAATCTGAAAAGATGGCTAGGAGGGCAAACATTTTTGACAAATGAGGACTGCATTGCAGGTGTAAGCGGCTATTTTGAAGACCTCAACAAAACGTATTTTTTGGAGGGCAAAAAAAAAATGGAAACTCGCTGGAACAAGTGTTTGGCCCTCAAAGGAGACTATGCTGAGAAATAAATGTAAATTGTTAAAAAAAAAACAATATTTTTTGCTTTTTAAAACGACTTATCAAACAGCCCTCGTAGCATAAGAAAGGACAGATAAAATGTAGCCATTGACGCACAAGTAAAATGTAGCAATGAAATGGACCCAACTCAGCGTATTGCTGGCATTCAATAGATGCCCATATAATTAGAAGCTAGGTATAATTTGAGTTTAAATTTTTGGCTATTAAACATCTTAGTCTAATTGTGCAAATTGTGGTTACAGAGTTATCAACAAGTTTTTAGAGTTGTTGGTAATTCTGTAGCTCTGCCTACCCCACTCTGGGAATGAAGGCGTGAAGGTATGTATGTATGTAAGTTTTGGCTGGATGTTTTGTCAGTGGTTAAAAATAAGACATAGTTTGAACATCAAAAGGACACAGGATTCTTTTCACCTATCAGGGCGCGGTCGTCGCCGGCTACAGCAAGTAATTTATAAAGAAAAACTAGCTGACCTGACAAACATTGTTTTGCCATGTATGTAGAATTTAGGGGTGGACCACCTTTAACATTTAAGGGGATGAAAAATAGATGTTGTCCGATTCGCAGACCTAACCGACATGCACACAAAATTTCACGAAAATCGGACGAGACGGTATGAGCTGTCAAACCTTAACAAGTACTAGATAGTGAAACAGGGATATATATCCGTTGTCCTTAAGACAATCCCCTTCTGTAGTATCTAAAGAGAAATTGCCGTGAAGTCAACCGAGCTAGTAGTTATAATGATGATGATGATTATATTATTTATATATATAAATTTATATTAGCTTATGTGTCCAACCCCATGCATTATCTTTACTCATCTACTTCAGGATTAGCTGGAAAAGATTCCATTTAGGCATAAGTTTGCCTTTGTACATTAGTTCAATAACAATATTTTAATATTTATTTTTTTGAGCAATAAAGAGTTTACACACATACATACCTACATGTATTTTGTATGGTTAGGAAAAGGCACAAAAGCACACAGGCTACATTGGGAGTGGGATCCTAAGCCTAATCCTAAAACCCCAAATGCGTTGCCAACCCTGAGGACTAAGATGGAATGCCCCTATGCTAGTAGATTCACCGGTTGTCGTATGCCACGCTGGAACACAACAATGCGAGCACTGCCTGCTTGATAGGTGAAGATGGTGGCAGCCACCCGGACGGATCGTGCATAAGGTCTGCCTCTGAACTATTATAAATAAATAAATATGATGGGACAATGTCACACCAATTGACCTAGTCCCACACTAAGCTCTAGGCTTGTACCTACTATGGGTACTAGACAACGATAGAAATACTTACATAGAGAAATATATACTTAAATACACAGGGAACATCCCTTTATCAAAAACAAATATTCGCACTCATCACACAAATATCTGACCTTACCGGGATTTGAAGCCAGGACCGCTAGCTTCGTAGGCAGTGTCACTACCAACTAGGCCAGCGGGTCGTCAATAATATATGACTTATATAGGACCTATTCCCTTATTTGAAAGTGGCAAACAGTACTAATTTGTTGACATATTTTCTCTCAATTGACACAGACATCACGCCGTATTGTGTATTCGACCTCTAAGAGATGAGTTATGACGTGGTTCCTTTTGTACATCAATAAAATACGTGCGTCACCGTAGCTGTACTCCGCATGAATGAGTCAGCGCAGGATATCAACTACTAAGCCCAACACAATCAGCCAATTGAGCCCTGATTGATATTTATCCGGTCTAGACCAAGGTACACTGCGTCTACGGGATACGATCAACTCTCTCTAGGGTCTGTCCTTCGTATTTAAGGAACGTGGTAAGCATCTGGTTGCATCAGGAGTGAATGATCTGCCTCTCGATTCGGTCCAGCGCGTCTTTTACAACCGTGTTGAATTTGGAGGAAGACAATTCTTTCACTTGATCGATCCATCTTGTGGGAGGACCTTATGCAGGGTCCGTCCGGGTTGGTACCACCATCTTATCCATTAACCTACCGCCAAACAGCAGTGTTGTTGTGTTCCGGTTTGGGGATAAGACAGCCGGTGAAATGACTAGCATAGAGGCATTCTATCTTAGTCCTCAGGGTTGGCAGTGCACTTGCAGTCTTGTGAATGCGAATGTCTATGGGTCACTTTTTCCACTTACCATCAGTTGGCCTGTGTGCTTGTTTGCCTTCCCATGCCATAAAAAAAAAAACTTGTTAAACGATCTCGCAATTTCAGGCGTCGAGACAAACCTATCTGTGGTTTGACGGTGCTATTTTAACGCTTTACTAGTTTTTGATAAAAAGTGGATAGGACATACATATTAGACAAACAGACTGATGAGTCGAAACTATTTGTACTTAATTTGACTACGTTACGTAGCCACAAAAAGAACTCGCTGATATGTTAAAAAAGACTAACTTTTATTAATGGCGATTGAACAATCGAGAATCGTTTCGGCTTCCAAAGCAGGAAGTTCTTAAATAAACAAATTATATATCCCGTCATCTTTAACATAACTGATACTGCAATTCCGCGTATCTAACAAATTCTTTAAGTCGCAAAATATACCTTACTGTCTTAATTGCTAAGGTGTATTTTCCTAATATACACTGTTAAACATCTTAGCCTAATTGACAACATTAAAAAAAAAAAGTATTATTGTTTTTTCGCGTTTATAATACCTGGTTATAAATTGGACTACCCGTATTTCTTGGTTTTTCTTTATTTAACTTAAATTCGTCGTTAATAATTTATTAAAGAAATAGTCATTAAAAAGACCGTATATACAAAGTTAGGAATACTGATGTCGTGATCTTAGCCTGATATAAAATTTAAAAAAGTTACTTTAAACCGTAAACAAAACTGACTGTCATGTCATGTCAATCATTCGCTGCCGTTCGTTCACAAATTTGCTATTTTGCGTAATTTAATTAATTACGTAATTTGTAGACGCCATTAAAATAAATAAACTATTTTGCGTAAAATTGAAAGCTTGTCGTCAGAATCAAGTAATCCGTCAGACAGATAAAAAATGAACATGACAGTTGAATATTTTTTTCAATTCCTTTGGTAATAAATGGACTAAGGGCACTATAAGTGTATTCCTAACATTCACAATCCAACTTTTTTTACTGTTTTTCCTAAATATAAAAAAAACTACTGCATAAAAAAATCCAAAGATATTTTTACTGTAATCAGCAGTGTAAAATCTAGAAACGGTATTTTATTTTACTACCTTAGCACATAATGAATTGTTGTCAATTGCTAAGGTGTATTTTCCTAATATACACTGTTAAACATCTTAGCCTAATTGTGCAAATTGTGGTTACAGAGTTATCAACAAGTTTTTGGAGTTGTTGGTAATTCTGTAGCTCTGCCTACCCCACTCTGGGAATGAAGGCGTGAAGGTATGTATGTATGTATGTGTATTTTCCACCTTATTTTATTTGTTAGTTACGAAGTCTTGCTGTATCACCGAGGATAAGGGTTATGACTCACTTACCGGATATCACCTATTTGGCTTTAATTTAGAGTAATGACCATACACCGGATTGACGGGGGCAAAAATGTACCAGTGCTACTGATTCATTAAATATCGACAAAGTTTATCGACAACTTTTGTCGTGTAATATGGATCTTACTGTACTTTATCTTCTATATCAGAATGATCAGCTTTCCATGAAGATATACAATCTTTTTTTTCGAGGCATTTTTAACCGACTTAAAAATCAGAAAGGTTCTCAAGCCGTCGGAATGCTAAAGAATATTGCCGTAATGAATGAATTGGTTGGTTATTCAACGTAATTTCAATGGTTGTCAAAAGTGACTTGAGTACAGGGTCACTATGAGATACCAGGTGTTTAAAGTTGCGATAAGTATGAATAAAAGAGGTTTGCACATAATAAAAAGGTATTCAAACTTGGCCATTACTTATGATAATGATGGATGATTAAAAAGATCAAAAATTGTTTTTTATCGATGTCGATAAACTAAGTCGACATTTAATGAATCACTAGCACAGGTACATTTTTGCTCCCGTCAATCCGGTGTATGGTAATGACCAGGGTTAGGACTTTAGGTGACAAACCGTGGTTTTAGTATCCATGGAGTCGCTGTTTTCTGATAATTATAATCAGACGTAGAGGTATTTGTAGCACGAATAAAATTGTACTAGGTACTTCCGAACGATATTAATGTATCGATAAATTGTACTTTTTACCCGACTGCGTCAGAAGGAGGGTTATGTTTTTCGAGCGTATGTATGTATGTATGTATGTATGTATGTATGTATGTATATATGTATGTATGTATGTATGTATGTATGTATGTCTATTTCTGGGCACGCTCTGCAGCCTAAACGGCTTGACCGATTTTAACATACTAGGTGTCATTCGATTCGTCTTAATTGCCGAAGTGACATAGGGTATATAACATTTCAAAATGGCGTCTGCAAAAATAAAGAGGGGGTTTTTAAAAAAAAAAATGTTTATTATAGCAATATGGGTCTCAAATGAAAGCTAGTAAATAGCCCATTCCAAATATATATACATTATAATACTTTGATGCTACCATTTAGACAGGGAAATCAAAAAGGACGTTAATTGTTAAGTAATAAATATTTCTTGTTGAGCTGTAAACGCCTACAATATAAACCATTAAGAAAGTAGTGTAATAATTAATAATTCACGAATACCTACTACATACTTGATTAATGCACATTGATGTTATAGTAATTCACTTGTTCCACTTGTTGGTAATTCTTTAGCTCTGCCTACCCCACTCTGGGAATGAAGGCGTGAGTTTATGTATGTATGTATGTATGATGTTATAGTATAAATTGCTGGCTAATACCTACCGAATGCGCCATCCTGCCTACGCATGGACAGTTTATTTAAGTAGAGATACACGGAATAGGTAACCTCAATGTAGGTGCTCAGTCTAGTACCCAGGTACACGTATGACGTACTGACCGTTGAGGAACTAAATTGTTAGAGATTAAGAGAAGTTTAGTTGATTTATACCTACTTCAATTTCTCGGCCTAAGTAGGTATCTACAATCTGTTCGATCGGCCTCCATCTAACCAAATGAACTAATTTTACGTTACTACTGGGGATCGATTTTTGAATGCACGATGCTTCTTTTGCTAAAAGGAGAGTTCCGCTTGTAATTTGTTACTTATAGCTTCGTGACATTAAAAAATCAAGCTCCAGAGCTCATTTAACGTTTGGTTATATTAATAAAACCACTATTTTATTAAAAAAACTAAAAAATGTGAAATAAACTAAATTATTTAAATAAAAACAAAAAACCCGACTGCAGTAAAAAAAACAACTGTAAAGCGTGAAACAAGCTATATAATCGATAGGTAAATACTTATAATGTACCATGCAATGATTTTTTGTTTGATACCTCGTTAACAAGTAATGCAATTTATACCAATATACATACAACTTGAATAGTGGAAAAGGTATTGCAGGCGCTCCGCACTCCAACGGCTGCACACCGCGAGGGTGTGGCGAGCCGTGTCGTCCGGATCGCCGCACTCATGGCACTGCGGGCCGGGCTCCCTCCCAATCTTGTGCAGGTAATGACCGAAGCATCCGTGTCCGGTCAATACCTGCACAAGCCGGTACGATGTAGCACCGACTGCTCTCCCCAACCAGGTGTCCAGCGACGGGAGGATCGCCCCTATGGTATAAACACCATAGGGGGAATCCTCCAGGCTCGCTTTCCACCTGTCCCGCAGTCGGCGCTCCATCATCCGGCGCGTCTCCTCAACCTCCTCAGGGTCCGGGCGATCACCTCTCGCCCGGGCCCTGGACCTAACCTTGTAGGTCTCCGCCTGCACCTCTGCGTCCAACTCCCAGGGCGGGGTGCAGGCGAGGAGGCAGGCCGCGGCGTGGGCCACCGTCATGTAGGCCCTCACTATGCGGAGGGCCACCACCCGTTGTGGCCTCCGTAGCAGGGCCCGGTTCCGGGCGGACAGCTTGTCCGCCCAGATCGGGGCCCCGTACAGAGCCATGCTCCTCGTGACGCCGGCATACAGCCGGCGGCACAAGGAGCCTGGTCCACCCACGTTCGGCAGAAGCCGACTCATCGCCGACGCGGCGCCCACCACTCGGGGAGCTAACTTCTTGAAGTGCTCCCCGAAACTCCACCATCGGTCCAGAACAAGCCCCAAATATTTTATGTGGGGCTTGATCTGGACCGGTTCCCCCCCCAGGGTGAGCGCCGCGCCCGCCGGCAGCCTCCACCCCCGCCCCCCGAAGACTATAGCCTCAGTCTTCGGGAGGGCCACCCTCAGGCCGAGCCGACCGATCCGGTGAATCGCCAGCTCGGCCGCCGCTTCCGCCCGGCACAGCACCTCTCTCAGCTCGGTCCCGCGCGCGGCCACCATTGTATCGTCCGCGTAGCAGATGGTGGCCGTCCGCGGGAGCAGCTCCCCCCTGATGGCCCAGTCGTACCCCAGGTTCCATAAGAGCGGACCGAGCACGGAACCTTGGGGCACGCCACAGGCCATCTCCGTCGACCCCCGTCGACCGTCCGCCTGCTCATAGAGCACTACCCTATCAGTAAGGTAGTGCTCTATGAGCCGCCGCAGGTAGGGAGGCACTCGGTGGTATATGAGTGCCTCCCTTATCACCCCATAGGGGAGGGTGCCAAAGGCGTTGGCGATGTCGAGCGACACCGCCACTACTCCCTCCCCTCTGCTCGACGCGTAGTCGTAGAAGTCCCTTAGGGACTTCACCGCGTCGAGCGTAGACCGCCCCTCCCTAAACCCGAACTGTCTTTCACAGACGTTCGGGCCGGCGGTCTCTAGGTGCTGCCGGATTCTGGAGGCCAGGACTCTCTCCAGCATCTTCCCGGCCTCGTCCAGCAGCACTATGGGGCGATAGGCGGACGGGCAATCCGGGGGTCGACCCTCCTTCCGGATGAGGCACAGCCTCCCCTCTTTCCACACTCTCGGGAACCGACCTTCCCTCAGGCAGTCACTCATTAACTGCCTGAGTCGGTCCCCGAGGTGCTTTAGGGCGATGGGGAGTACCCGGCCCGGTACTCCATCGGGCCCCGGGGCTTTCTTGCAGCCCCGGAGCCGGTCCACCGCCCTCTCGAACTCGTCATCGCTCACCGGTGCGATGTCGAGTTCGAGTGGGTCCTCCAGGTCCCCCGGTGGCTCGGTCATCACCGGGGGAACTATCGACGGGGCTGCCGGAAACAGCCCCTCGATGACCCTCCTCAGGAGGGGGGGCTCCAGCGAATCCATGGGGGGGGCGGTGCGCATCTTGTTGCGCACCACCTTGTACGGCCGCCCCCATGGATTCTCGTCCAGCGTGGCCAGGAAGGAGACATTGCCCTCTTCCTTGGCCACCGCTATGGACAGGGTTAGGGCCCCCCTGGCCTCTTGGTGGGCCCTGTAGAGCCCCTCCTCCTCCTCCCGGGTGTGCCGCCTACGCCTGCAGTGCTGGTAGGCGTGGCGGGCACCGTCGGCGGTGGTCCGCAGGGCCGCAATTT
Organism: Acleris emargana; assembly: GCA_927399475.2. Lineage (NCBI taxonomy): Eukaryota > Metazoa > Arthropoda > Insecta > Lepidoptera > Tortricidae > Acleris > Acleris emargana. The sequence continues at coordinate 19,228,352 of OV656843.1, forward strand.
CTGCGGACCACCAATAGACACACCTCCGGGCAAACAACCGTCTTGCCCGGGGCATGGCCGCTCCGCACACCGTCTGCAACGATGTGCGGAAGTGGCGCGCCCTCTCCTCCACTCCTGAGGCGGCGGGTGGGGCGGAGCACCAGGCCTCCACCATCGCCGCCTCGTCCGCCTTGGCCCTGTCCAGAAGGGACAGGGACCACTTGGGGAACTCCCCCATTCCCCCCCTTCGCCCCCCCCTTGGGACTGGTGGTGGCTGGCCCAGCCCTGTGGAGACCCTGAACCTAATATATAGGTGATCAGACAGGGTCTCCACGTCCTCCAGGACGCGCCAACCTGCAACGCGTGCGGCCATGGCGGGGGTCGCGAACGTGATGTCCACGATTGACCCCCCTCGCCGCCGCACGCAGGTGTTGGCGCTGCCCCGGTTCAAGACCGCCAGGCCCGCTACCACCGACCAATCCCTCAGCGCCGCCCCGCGCGCATCCGTTACGGGGGATCCCCACGCCGCACTTTTGGCGTTGAGGTCCCCCAGGATGATTACTTGGCGCGGGGCCGCCCTCCTCGCAACGCCCCCCAGGACCCCGAGGAAGACCTCGAAGTCGGCCAGCGGCCTATTGGGGGAGAAATACACCGCAATCAATACGGTGTCGCTCCCCCATCCGGCCGCTGCATACCCTGGGCCGACCTCGATCCTCCCCAGAGGGGGGCCATTGCCGACCGCCGGCACCACCACGGCAGCCCTCTCGTCCGTCGACCCCACCCAATTGGGTGAGGGAGGGACGTAGTAGGGCTCCGTCACGACCACCGCGTCGATCGACCACTCCGCCATGACCTGCATTAGCAGGTCCTGTGATCTGGCGGAGTGGTTGACGTTGACCTGCAGGAGTTCCAAATGCTGTGCTGGCATTTAGGACTCCATGCAGGTCTCTTCCGGTGGCCCGTCGGCGGCAGCCGCTGCGGGGGCATTGCTTGCTGGGGCGGGGCGGGGGCGCTGCGGCCTCGTGCTCCTTCCTCTGAGGGCGGGGGGGCAACAATTTATACCCCCCATCCGGTGGTTGGCTGGGAGTTTGGCCTGGTGGCACACGGCACACCACGCCTTCTCCCAGCACTCCGACATTTTGTGCCCCTCTTTGCTGCACCGGAAGCAGCAATTGCTCCGGTCAGACTTGGAGGGGCACATCTCCCGCGAGTGGCCGACGCCGAAACAACGGTAGCACCGCATCGGCGTCGGCCCCACCACCTCGACCCTGGCAGAGGCCCAGCCTACTTGGACCCTGCCAGCGTTTTTCACCGCAATCGCCGCCAGCACTGGGCACTGGATCATTGCTGACCCAGTGCCGTTGTAGAGTGTGCGGATGTAGGCCACCCTGACCTGTTCCGGCAGGCAAGCCCCGGCTGCGGCGACGGCCCTAGCCACCGCCTCGTTAGTGGCCGACTCGTCCAGGCCGGAGAGCCGGAGTTCGGCCATCTTAACGGGGCGGCTGACGTTTGCGACGTCGCCCACTATCCCCTGCAGCCTGGCCGCAAGGGTGTCCGCCACTTTTTGCCCGTCCGCACCGGCGACCTCGATGACCCGGGAACCGGTCATCGAGGTCCTGACCTTAACATTTTGTAGGCCCACCTCGCTGAGGCTAAGGCCGTTGATGGCCTTCGCCATCGTGTCCTTCAAGGTGGTGGTGGCTCCCTCCTTGAGGGAGACCACGACCGCCGCCGTCTTTGGCACGGACAGCCTGACGGGCCTGGGCCCGTGCGCCGCCTTAACGTTCTTCGGGGGTGGAGGGGGGGGCTTGGGCTTGCCCTTCCCCTTCTTACGCACCACCTCCGACCACGACGACTGCGCGGGCGGGGGTGGCATGCGGCCCGAGGGGCCGGGTTCGCCCTGCGAGGGCCGGACGGCTCTCGGGGCAGGGCCGGAGTTCACCAACTTCGTTGGTCGTCTTTGGGCGGGTACCGCGGCGGGGGCCGGGGGTGCCGTCTTCTTCACCGCTGCGGCCTTCGGCCTCCCGTCACCTAGGCGGGCCCTGGCGATCGGCGCTAACGCCTCCACCGGGGCCGGGGGGGGGAGGGCCGGTCTTGCGACTTCCCTCTGAGGAGGGGCTGCGACGGCGGGCTTGGCGGCTCGCCTGTCGTGCGCTAGCGGGGGGCGGAGGATGGGCTCGGCCGGGAGGCGCCTATTTACTTCCTCCATCCTGGCATTTATCATGCCCCCGAGGCTCACAAAGAGGTCATGCTTCATGGCCTCTATGGCCTCGGTGAGCTCAGCCGTCCCGAACTGCAGGGAGGCGGCCACAGGGGCGGGAGTGGACGGACTCTCCCGCTTGCTGAAGGCGACACGAAGTGCCTTCAGCTCCGCCGAGTTTTGAGCGAGTTGCTCCCGCATCCTTTTGTTATCCGCCTTCAGGATGCGGATCTCCTCGCTCTCGGCCCTGGCCGCCTCGACCTCGTCCATCGAGCCCAGGATAACGCGGCACGCCCGGTTCATTCGGCCCCAGATTTCGCCTTTCAGGTTCCCCGATGACTTGGCCGCCTCCAAAATGTCCCGCGCCGCCATGCGCGTGGCGTCTAACGGGTCACTCTCCTGCACACACGCTAGGCACGCAGATTCCTCCCTTGCCTCGGGGGAGCTCGAACCGGGGCGAGAGCTCGAGCGCGAACGCGAGCGCACGGAGTCCCCGGTTTTCCCCTTGTTACCCTTCCTGGAGCGGAGCTCAGGGTACTCCCGCCGGTAACATTCACCCGAATCGGGCTCAGCCGCCTCGGCCGCCTCGGCAAATTGGGGCTCTAGCTGAAACAGCTTTGCCCGCAATCTTGCCGTGGCCAACCCGGCGTAGGCGCCCTTGGGCTTCCCCCGCACCGCTGTATTTACCTTTGGAGGACGAGGGTCGTCCTCCTCGTCTTCATGCGCCCTTTTAGGGCCCAAAGGAGCGTTGTCCTCGACCTCAGTGAAATCTTCGTCCATCTCGGACTCCGAACTGAGGACAACTTCCTCGCCCTCCGGTGGACCCTTCCAGAATTTGGTAGGCGAGGTCATGATGACCTCGTCTACCTAACTCCCGAAAAAGGTCAAAAACCGACCGCGACGACCAGAGTTATGACCTAACCTAACCCTGAATCGTCAAGTGCGAGTCGGTTTTTACTTTTCCTATACAAAAGTGAAATCGACGCCTGTTTTAAAAAAATAGCAATCGAAATTTCTCCTTCGGGGCCCGATTTCACCCACTTCCAGAGGTCGTGTGAGGTCCAAAAGGGAAACCAAGATGCCTCTCGCGAAGGCCTAGCTGGCCAAGGCGAAAAAACAAATTAAGGTTAAAAGGATAAAAAGTTACAGAATTTACAAAATTTAGCAAAAACGCTTAAGTTTGTAAAATCTACAACTAAATCTACAAAAAACTACCTAACACTAAATAAACTATAATAACTTTTGACCTAGTGGTCAAAAGGTTACACAATCTATTAGAAATATTTAAAGAAATACCTAAACTACCCTACACTATAACTTAAATAATTTACAAATTACCTAAGCCTATTTAAAAATACACCCAAACACGAAAAAGTAAATAAAGTTTTTCAGAAGCTTTGCGCGAAAACGCAAAGTTCTAAAAAATTAAAATTAAATACCTAAACTAACTAACTCAAAACCGAAACCTAACTATAATTAATTTTACCGCTGCCGGTACCCCCACCCAAAAAATGGGCAAGATAAAATACGGGCAACACGGATAAAATTAAAAAGAAAAAAGGTAAACAAACCCTAAAACTACCAAAATTACAAATAAAAAATATGCAAAAAGGCAAGGTCAATTATTTCGGACCTTGCGAACCGAAAAAATTGAGCCTAAATCCTAAAACTAACCTAAGTATCCGCTATCTTCCAGCCCTGAAAAGGACTGAAAAAGACGCAAGACCTAACTACCAAAAAATAAACAAAAGTACCAAAAACCGTAAAAAATGAAGAAAAAATTAACAAAAATTTACCAACCGCAAATAGTAAAATAAGAAAAATAAGAAAACTAAATAAGATAAAGCAAAAAGGGAAAAAGAAAACAGATCAGGGAAAATTATCAGATTTGGAAACAAAAAATCGCAATAATCCACCCAGTCACTACCAAGATACAACCTCAAACGACCTCCAACCTAACCTAACCTAACCTAACCTAACCTAACCTAACCTAACCTAACCTAACCCAACCTAACCCAACCCGCTTATATTGCTGTAACTGTAAATATTTCAGATTTTTAAAAAAAAAGCTAACCTAACCTAACCTATAGCAGGCCTGTGTCACTCCGCGTGTAGGTATTAAAAACATACCTCCAGGCGCCGGCCACGGCGGAAGGGTCAATCTAGTAGGCTGCCGCAAGAGAAAGACGACACACGTATAACCACGTATAACCACGTCTAACTTATTATGAACCGTAGTACAGTGAATTAAGGCCCATATTTCCTCAAAAAAAATTAGAAGGTATGTAAATGAACACGTGCTCGACTGGAACGCGAGCTAAATTAAATCATATTGTCTATCAGATTGAGTACATATTTCTTTGAAAACCGTTGTGAAGTAAAGCTTCTGTAACGCTAGTTACTAGTTATTATTCTGTGCCTATAGTCTACACAATGGTACAAAAATAAATCCTGAAATATTCACAGTTACAGAAATATATGCGGGTTGGGAAATGAAACAGTTGCCAAACGACTCATTCGGCCAAACGTATTTCGGTCAAATGAACGGACCCCACATTATACATATATCAACACGATTATAACTTTTACAATTTGGTATGCTAACAAGTTAGGTAGGTACAGTCGAAGGCATTAATATCCATACAGTAGTAATTGCGTCAAATACATGTACCTATGTATGCATAGACCTTACATTAGTAGCATAAGGCGTATAAATAGATATCTTTGACATCTTGGGAACATTGTATAAATTTATGACCTTTACTGCACATTAACTTAGGTCTAAGCATACTAACAACTAAACATTTAATGTACAATTAGATCAAGCATGGCCGTAAATTCCTATACTCAACTGGATACATACCTTAATTATAATAATGCAAGTTCCCATTAATCTCCCTACTGTAAACGCGTCCTTACCCAATAATAATTTTATTATAGTAACAAAATGGTCTGATCAATGATCATCATTCGTAATTACAGTTTGTAACGTGCTGGATTATCGATACGACACTTCCGTATCGGCCTAACCTGGGACGGCAAAGAACGTGACGGAGCTGACGCCTGCGGGGTCAGGCCGGCCGCCCCCGGGTCCTCGTCCCCGCTATCCCCTACGCTCGGGCCGTCGCTCGACGCGACCGCGGGGCTAGTACCTATGTTGACTGCTACCGGAGGCGTAGATCTTGCTGGACTCTCAGGATGGATGACTCGCGACTCCCTCACGGAACCTTCCGAAAGGTTTCGATCTGACTGATTGGTTGGGCAAATTAAAGAACTTATAGGCCGCTGCCTTAGCTGGTCAATATGCCTATATGAGGTCTGTCCTAAATCATCCACAACTGTGTAGTTCCTACTATAGTAGGATCTATTTAAAATGTCGGAATCCACTTAAGAGCTTATCTTCCAATGAATGGCTTTGTTATCTATTGTGAAGCCCGACCGCAAATTAGCAGTGCAAAATGAAACGCATAAATAACAAAAGATTTCACATGAATAGCCACTTTACCGAATACTACTATTTCGAATGACTTGCCATTACAAATTGAACCTTATTCTCTAGGCGGTAAAGTGGCTATTCATGTGAAATCTTTTGTTATTTATGCGTTTCATTTTGCGCTGCTAATTTGCGGTCGGGCTTCACAATAGATAACAAAGCCATTCATTGGAAGATAAGCTCTTAAGTGGATTCCGACATTTTAAATAGATCCTACTATACCTAACCGCTGCGTAATTTGCCCCGGCAACCACTTGTGGCCCCCGTGATACTGGCGCACCCACACTTCCTCTCCTGACTTTAAAATCGACTCAGAATGCCTGCTACTGCCGGCTTGTACTCTCTGCGCGTCGTGCACTTTGTTTGTACAATCGGGTCGAAGAACGTCTAACCTAGTACGTATTTTCCTGCCTAGCATTAACGACGCTGGGCTCTCCCCCGTAGTACAGTGTTCGGTGCTGCGGTAATAAAGCAAAAATGTAGATATGGACAGCCCTATTTTCTTATTTTGTCTAACCGCTTTTTTTATTACCCGTTTAATCGTGCGCACAGCATTTTCCGCAGCGCCATTGGACGCGGGATGATATGGGGTTGCAAATGTATGTTCTATTCCTAATTTGGACAAAAATGCCGAATTTTCGGCACTAGTAAAAGGCGGGCCGTTATCCGAAACTAGTTGCCTGGACAAACCCCACCTAGCGAACGTCTCACTTAACCTAACTATTGAATGAGGCGCGGCCTGGCTAGGTACTTCATACACTTCCATCCATTTCGTTCTAGCATCGACAATTATTAAATAAATTTTACGAAACATTGGTCCCAAAAAATCTACGTGTATCCGCGACCACGGTTTGGCCGGCCAAGGCCACGAGCACGGCGCATGGCGCGCCGATGTGAAGCTGCGGCTCTTTATTTTCTTTTCATCAAAAAATTGGGGCTCTTTAAAAACTTTGAAATTTTGTAAATTGTAACTTTTGATTATTCCGACTCAAAAAATTGCTGACCTCTGCATTAGGGCAAAAAAAGAACAACTGAGTTTAAAAGCTTAAGTGTTTTGGCAATTTGATGTTATGTTTGAATTACTGTCCTAAAGAAAGGATGAAACCGCAGCCCACGTCATCATGGAATGCCCCAAGGTAGCATCATACCTACCGGGCTTGTCAGCTCGGAACACCAACAACACAACACACAACACTGGAAAGAAGTGGTCTCTGCCTACCCCTCTGGGAAACAGGCGTGATTTACATACATACATACATACCTTCACGCCTTCATTCCCAGAGTGGGGTAGGCAGAGCTACAGAATTACCAACAACTCTAAAAACTTGTTGAGGTGTGATTTAATGTAATGTAATGTACTGTCCTAATCTGTCGAAGACGTCAAAGCGACAAGGTACTGAAGCGTGCAGCTACTTATAAAACTAATTGTACTCACGCAATGAGAAAATCGATTTCTCAAGATCGTTCCGGGTTACGTGGATCATTTTTGAGAATTACTTTTAATCATGATAAGTACGTATTTCTAAAAAACGTTCCAAGTCACTTGGATCGTTTTTCTGAATAACGTGTGCAAGGAAACATTTCTAAATCGATTTTTCAAGAACGTTCCAGGTAACTTGGATCGTTTTTGTGAATTAGTTTTAATCATTTTATTTTTATTTTTTTATGGCATAGGATGGCAACCTGATGGTAAGTGGAAACTGTGACCCATAGACATTCGCATTTACAAGACCGCAATCCTAAGACTGCAAATGCGTTGCCAACGCTGAGGACTACGATAGAATGCCTCTATGCTAGACATTTCACCGGCTGTCTTATCCCCAAACCGGAACACAATAATGCAAACACTGCTGCTTGGCGGTAGGTTAATAGATAAGATGGTGGTACCAACTAGGGCTCCTGGTCGTGTCCGTGTTTCGTGTACCCTTAGCCGAATCTCCGTTACCGAGTAACACGGCAACGGAGATCCGGCCCGTTCGACACGTGAAATTCGGCTACGTGTAATTAAGATACGTAGCTCCGTGTTACACGGAGATACGTTTCTTATTTACACGTAGATCCGATCCGCCCGTGACCGTGACGTTTAATTTTAAGCTTTCATTCAATAACCGTGCGGAGCGGAGCCGGAGCCGAGACCCGCAGATACGTAGCCGAACGCAGACACGGATACGTATCTTGGCGTGACCGTGTAGTTCGGGAACTTAGCACCGCCGGTGCTAAGATCACGGAGCTACGGTTCCGCGTGTAACACGGATATCAGGACCACTAGTACCAACCCGGACGGACCCTGCACAAGGTTCTCCCACAATTTTTCTCAAAAACATTCCAAGTCACGCACCAAAAACACGTTTTTTTGGTATTTTACAAATCGTTTGTCGTATGTGTGTGCTGAATTTAATTTGGAGTGATTTCTAATATTTTGAAATATCTATTCACCTTCATACTAGCATGTCATATAATTGTTAAAAAAGCAAAAGTAACAAGAAAATTGCAGGCATAAAGTCGCATCTAAATAAGCGAGTTAACATTTTTTAAACATTTTGGTAACTGGATAGGCATAAAGTCGGATGCGACTAATTTTGTACAAAAATCGATTTATAAAATTTAGTTTAAGCGATAATTATATTTAATGTTTAAACTATTAAAGGTACAAATAACCTGAAAAAATTAAAAAAAGAACTATCTCCATAGCCCTAATACTTTAATAAATATGCCCCGATATATTCGTGATTTTTATTTCTTCTCTCCTGAAAAGTAAAGATATTACACATAAGCCCTTATGCGTCGCAAGTCGAGAACTATGTCTTTGGAAATCATATGAAATACTGGAAAAAGGCCGAATCTTAAGTACCCGAAACCGATGTGCGTGCATGACTCGATGTATGAATGTTGAAGAAGTGAAATAAATTTGTCAAGATCGTAGCAAGTGGAAAGAAGTGGTCTCTGCCTACCCTTCTGGGAAACAGGCGTGATTTAACGTATGTATGCGTTGTATAAAATTGGATACAATTCTCAGGAATGTACTGGTACATTTATTGCAAATGAATCAGACAACGCGCTGGCCTAGTTGACCTTGTAGGTGGGGGGGTTCAAATCCCGGTAAGGGCAGATATTTGTGGGATGAGCGCGAATATTTGTTTCAGAGTCATGGGTTTATTTCAATATATATTTCTGTATATAAGTGTTTATAATCGTTGTCTAGTACCCATATTACAAGCCTAGGGCTTAGTTTGGGACTAGATCAAATGGTGCCACATTGCCATCAGGCCACAACAAACAAAAATAAGACTCGTTTATTGTCGTGTTTCTCCCCTAATTTTTATATCTATATATAACCAAATTCCTTAAAATCTTCTTCTATTGATTTCCTCATAAGAGAAATGCTTTTTAGATTTTATTTATTTTCTATATAACCAATTAACTTTGCTTTTACCATTAAATTTCTTCGTAATAATATTTTTTTACTAAAATTTTACAATAAAACTTATAATATTAGACTATTCTAGTTAGGCCAAAAATGTGTCGAACTAAACCTCTAAATTTCGTTTATCTCAAAATAGTGCTAGTTTGTACATATAGTTACGTTTATCCATTACTACGTCATTGGACGAAATATATACGAAATATTTATTAAATATGAAGATTTCCCGTGTGGTTGCCGGGTTAGAATAGTGCCACTCCATGTCTTCCCGTGGATGTCGTAAGAGGCGACTAAGGGAATATAGGCTTGTAGTACTGTTAGGCGATGGGCTTGCAACGGTTGCAACCTATCACTAATACGATGGTAAACATCTTAGCCTATTTGTGCAAATTGTGGTTACTGAATTGTCAACAACTTTTTGAAGTTGTAATTCTGTAGCTCTGCCTACCCCACTCTCTGGGATTACAGGCGTGAAGGTATGTATGTATGTACGAGGGGAGGTCCAAAAGTTAGCGGAATGGAGGGCTAAATAATTAAATAAAAAGACGTTACTATTTTTCCTTTTCAATATAATCTCCCTTAAGGTTAATACATTTGTTAGATCGTGATATTAATTTTTCTAAACCCACATAAAAATAATTTTCTTCTTTGCTGTCAAAATGAGCCAAAATTGCGTCCTTTACTTCATCACCGGTGTGAAATTTTCTTCCCCGCAACTCTTTCTTCAAATTTGGGAATAAATAATAATCACTGGGGGCCAGGTTCGGGCTGTAGGGGGGATGAACCAATTCTTCGAAGCCACATTTGTTCAGGGCAGCCATCGCAATACGACTCTTGTGAACTGGAGCATTATCCTGAAGTAACAGCACACCCTTAGCCAGCTTTCCTCGCCTTTTTTCTTTGATAGCTTCCCGCAACTGCTCCAGTAGCCTAGAGTAGTACTTTCCAGTAATTGTGACATCTTTGCTTTTGTAATCGATCATCAAAATTCCTTGGCAGTCTCAGAAAATCGTAGCCATCAACTTTCCGGCCGATTCTGACACCTTAAATTTCTTAGGTGGGGGGGTACCCTTCTTGTGCCATTGCATCGACTCCTGTTTAGAGTCAGGTTCAAAATGATGAACCCAAGTTTCATCTCCAGTAACAATCCGCTTCAAAATCGACGTACTTTCTTCTCCACACCGTTCTAAAAAACTGCTACACGCGTCGATTCGCTGCTGTCGCTGATGCGGCGTAAGCATTCTCGGCACCCATCTTGCACTCACTTTAATCATGCCGAGGTGTTCATGTAGAATCCGCAAAATAGTGGTTTCAGATACTCCAACTAATGCAGAAATCTGTTTCTTCTTCAGGCGAGCATCTTCTAATACTAATTTTTCAACTTTTCCGTCGGTATCTGATGTGGTGACCTCGACAGGCCGTCCTGGGCGAGGGTCGTCTTCAATGGACTCTCTGCCAATTTTAAAAAGACCGTGCCATTTGTAAATCATTGTTTTTCCAGGGCAATGATCACAGTAAACTACTGACATCTCACTCATGATGGTCTGAGGAGTTTTTCCTTGCTTAGTCAGGAACTTGATGATGGCTCGATACTCAATTTGCTCCATACTTCCAGGATTTTTCCAGATTGACTTGCTTGCTCGACGATATTTTGTAAAGTAATGAGCTCTTCAGGCTGAAAGTTGGTATATATACTCTTAATGAGTTGGCCATTAGTACTATACTAAAAAATATAGTCATCCCCACCCCCATCCCCTCCATTCCGCGAACTTTTGGACCTCCCCTCGTATATGAAGATTAATTGTTAAATTCACAATAAAGATATATTAAAACATAAAAGTATTATTTTATTGTATGCCAATTACATACAGTATAGTCATCCCCTATTGGCAGAGTGCAAAGCGGGTGGAGGGGGTAGCCTAAACGATCACAGCGCTGGCTACGGCTAAAATTGTCATTTTTGTCGCTGACTTGAGCTGTCAAATCCATATTGCAGTAAACATTTTCTAATCGTTTTTGAGATAAAAATATGGTCCTGGTAAGATGTGTTGTTGGGAATTGTAATAACACCAAGAAGAATAGCGACTGTAAATTTTACCAATTTCCAAGACCATGGTGGAAACGAGACCAAAGAAATAAGTGGATATTTGCCGTAAGAAAAAAAAAGTAAGTTACCTAACCTCTAAAATTTTACAGTACGTTATCATTTGATACAAGTATTAAATTGAAAAGTTACGGTGAATTACTATGTTACAGAGTTACAGTCCCGATTGTGTAATACATATAGTAAAATAACACAAGATTTCATTAATATTTTTCACAATATTTACTTACTTCTTGTTTGACAGCGGTGACAATATTGTCCATAATGGCCGCCTGTCACGTGGCGCTGTCGTCGCGCTCGGTCCCAATTTTGCAATACGAATTCGTGTTGCATCAGATATTAAACCGCGATACAAAATGTCGTCAACGGCCGCGTACGTATAAAAAGGCCCTCCCTCACATCGCTCACTCACTTACACAGCAACCGTTAAAGGAGTAACGCGCCATGGCTTACGAATACGTATTAATTGCGTGCGTGTGTGCGACAATGTGCGCGACACCGCTCAACGCAGCGTCAATTAACAAAATCGCAAACGCCAAATCACTTACTTCTATAAATGAAAGAGTACAACAAGCGCAATTGGCAGTTGAAGATTTCAACGAAAGCATGTCAGTGTCAGCAGCTGAAGACGCCGACTCTGAAGAAATGACGCCGTTTAGATATAGTGCTAAGTTGGAAGCGGAAATTTTGGCAGTTAGAGGACAAGAGCCGCTAGAAATAACCGATCGAAAACATAGGAGGTTGTCGAGAAACGTCGCAAATGTGAAGGCGTGCCCTCTACATTTTATCAGAAAAAATGGAATGTGTATACGCTGCCAACCGTGAGTACTTATTTAATTATTACAATAATAATAATAATAAACCCGTGTGGTTGTCGGGTTAGAGTAGTACCACTCCATGTCTTCCCGTGGATGTCGTAAGAGGCGACTAAGGGAATAAAGGCTTGTAGTAGGTACTGTTAGGCGATGGGCTTGCTACCTGTCACTAACACTGGGAAACATGTTAGCCTACTTGTGCAAAATGTGGTTACAAAATTATCAAGAAGTTTTAAGACTTGTTGGTAATTCTTTAGCTGTGCCTACCCCACTCTGGGAATGAAGGCGTGAGTTTATGTATGTATGTAATATGATAATTCGGTGCTTTATAAAATAACGTACGTATGTATGTATGCTAAGATTTTAGTGTAAAAATAAACAAATACAATAATTACAAAACGTAGATGTAAGTGGAAAATATCTCTATTAGTCCTATTGCCAGAACTTTTTACAGATTATTGACTAGATTGCGTAAAACCATATTGTCGTTGTCATGTTATCGTATTGTTAACGTAACGATAGCTCTTATTTACTTGACAGTAATGACGACCGACTAAAAAACCAACCGGTCAAGTGAGAGTCGGCGCAAAAGAAAATACTCATTTATCATGAACTTTATTATGTATCCGATAAGGTCAATTTTGACTAGCCTAAACTTTAATACAGTTTTTAAAACTTTTTTGATTTTTTCTCCAAAACTACATTTTTTTTTTGTAACATTCAGGGTGGTCCAAAGACTGACGTCTAAAAAAAATATTTAGATGCGTCACATCCGGGGCTATCCGAATATACCCCATGTATGTTGGCCGATTTTTTGTTGTTTTCGAGTAATTAATTTTTAAAGATTTTTTCAAGAATTTTCGGGCCGAGCCGTTTATTAACATGTAACTTTTTTTGGTTATGTTTTTTCTGGATGTTTTATTTTGCGACATTATCCTCACAAACTGTACTTTCACACATACAATAATCAGCTTCCCAACCTTAACGCAAGTTACAATAAAATTGACCGAAAGTGAAAGTTTTACCTTTGAGCAAATCGAAGTATGATTTTGTAAATTAAAAAAAACCTAAAAATCTTAGAACTCAAAGATCAGAAGTAATTTTAAAAACTTGGCCAGTCTCTGAACTTTCAGAATAATACAAAAAAAGTGACACTTAATAGGTCATAATTGGCTGGATTCGACTTTCAAACGTACTAAGGTAGAATGTGTAATAAAGAGTGTAACATAAAAACTGTTTTTTATTTGGTCGAACCTAATTTGGTACTGGCCATCAATAAAGCCATGTATTTTTATGAACAAATAAATTTGTTCTTCCTTTGTCTTAAGAAAGGAATCACGTATTTTATTGTGAAATAACTAATAGTTACTTCTGCTCTCGTTACGTTTAATTTCTGAATTCTTCTCGCTTTGTTAACTGGACTCTGATTGATTTGCCTTACGACCGACCTGTGCTTGTGTTTTGGACTTTTGCACTTAGCCTAGTGATTGAATTTACTTTCGTGTAGCAACATGAACTACACTCTTAGTGATTATGCAGAGATGCATAATTATTATGGTGCAGCTCAAGGTAATGGACATTTAGCGGCAAGGCTGTACCGGCAACAATTGGAGCACCGGGAAGCCCCACGGCAGCATTATTACCCGGACCACAGAGTATTCATAAACACACATTTGACACTGATGGCTGGACGTGATCCTGGCCATCCAACTCAAGAAGGAGTTCCCAGAGTGGATCCAGATAGGAGGGATGAAGTCTGGCAAAGGCAAAGTTTTTAAAATTACTTCTGGTCTTAGCTTGCTTGCATAGCTTCCAGTTCTGTTATTAATCCTCCTTGAACTTGTAGACGGGTCTCTTTGGATTTCTGCCAAGAATTCATCCCTTCTATCTGGATCCACTCTGGGAACTCCTTCTTGAGTTGGATGGCCAGGATCACGTCCAGCCATCAGTGTCAAATGTGTGTTTATGAATACTCTGTGGTCCGGGTAATGCTGCCGTGGGGCTTCCCGGTGCTCCAATTGTTGCCGGTACAGCCTTGCCGCTAAATGTCCATTACCTTGAGCTGCACCATAATAATTATGCATCTCTGCATAATCACTAGGAGTGTAGTTCATGTTGCTACACGAAAGTAAATTCAATCACTAGGCTAAGTTCAAAAGTCTAAAACACAAGCACAGGTCGGTCGTAAGGCAAATCAATCAGAGTCCAGTTAACAAAGCGAGAAGAATTCAGAAATTAAACGTAACGAGAGCAGAAGTAACTATTAGTTATTTCACAATAAAATACGTGATTCCTTTCTTAAGACAAAGGAAGAACAAATTTATTTGTTCATAAAAATACATGGCTTTATTGATGGCCAGTACCAAATTAGGTTCGACCAAATAAAAAACAGTTTTTATGTTACAGACTCTTTATTACACATTCTACCTTAGTACGTTTGAAAGTCGAATCCAGCCAATTATGACCTATTAAGTGTCACTTTTTTTGTATTATTCTGAAAGTTCAGAGACTGGCCAAGTTTTTAAAATTACTTCTGATCTTTGAATTCTAAGATTTTTTGGTTTTTTTTAATTTACAAAATCATACTTCGATTTGCTCAAAGGTAAAACTTTCACTTTCGGTCAATTTTATTGTAACTTGCGTTAAGGTTGGGAAGCTGATTATTGTATGTGTGAAAGTACAGTTTGTGAGGATAATGTCGCAAAATAAAACATCCAGAAAAAACATAACCAAAAAAAGTTACATGTTAATAAACGGCTTGGCCCGAAAATTCTTGAAAAAATCTTTAAAAATTAATTACTCGAAAACAACAAAAAATCGGCCAACATACATGGGGTATATTCGGATAGCCCCGGATGTGAGGCATCTAAATATTTTTTTAGACGTCAGTCTTTGGACCACCCTGTATAAATTATTATTTTTAAATCAGAATTTTTTCAGATGGTTTGGTTCAGAAACTTCAGAGATAAGGGGGGAGCGGTCATTTTTTGCAATTTCTTTGTCACGTAAAATTATAAAAAAAAAATGTTTTGAAATGTGCAGACTGAGCTCTTTCATATGATACTCCGTTTGCTATAATCAAATCACTTTCATTTTCAACCCCCCATTTTAGAGCCCTTTTCAAATATTGACAAAAAGAATTTCAATTTTTTTTGACAATACCAGATGCGGGCAAGCAAGTTATACAACTATGCCAAATTTCAAGTTAAATAGCATCTATAATATTTTCTGATAAAAACTGCTGTGAGATACATACAGACAGACAGACCCTTTTTTACCATTTTAGTACGGAGCCCTAAACAGAAAACCAATCAAATGCAATATGGTTATACCCAGTAGAATAGAGACCCTAATACTGCAGTCGCTTTAGTGGAGTTAAAAAAATATTGGGGCTTTTATATGTATATTTTGCTTCTTAGTTCAGAAAAATACTAGATAGTTAATGAATCCACAATGAATCATACATACACATAAACTCACGCCTTCATTCCCAGAGTGGGGTAGGCAGAGCTACAGAGCTGCCAAGCACTCTTAAATAAGTTGTTGATAATTCTGTAACCACGTTTTGCACAATCAGGCTAAGATGTTTACCAGTGTATTAGTGACAGGTTGCAAGCCCATCGCCTAAGAGTACTAGAAGCCTTTATTATTCCACAATGAATCCTTTTCATATAATAAATAGAGTTAAACTTATTCATGTTTGTATCATTATTCATTACTGTTAAACGTAATAGTACATTGTGTATTAAGGTCGGTAAGTAAGGAATTACGATCGAGGCTCTAGTAGAAGCCCGAAGTCGAAGACTGAGGGCTTTCTGAGTCGAGGTTCGTAATTCCTGTACCGACCGTGAAACATACAATGTTTTTCATCACATTTGCGAGTAAATAAATAAAATTATAGGACAGAAAACACTTATAATACTTACACAAGTCAGCACAACTATTATTACGAATTACTTGAACTTTTTTTAAGCGGATGACGGGCGGACTCCACAGATTATACAAATGTTTCGTTCAGAAACGTTAAGGGCAAATACTTACGTAGGTATACATACAACCCTGAAGGAGTGTAAAAAAAACGACGTTTTGATACAGAAAACTATTAAAATCGATTATTAAGAACATTAATTGAGTATTTAAGTAACATGTAGCGAGATTGCAATGAAAATCCTGTTTAAATAACATTTTAGGACAATTTTTCAATTGCGTGTAAACTCTTTGCTTGAACTTGCATGACCTGTGTGCTGTGCTATAAATTAAAAAAAAATTACTTACCGACCTTGGGTTTCATGGTAAAAAGAAAGGTCGAGGGTTTTATACGGGGCATTGCGGCCAAGTTAACCTGTATGTTTAGATACTGTTTACGTGCAAGTGTGATGAAAAATAAAATGTTACCTTAACTGTTAATAAATGTAATTTTCTTGATTCACCGGTTTAGAATTTGGTTAACAGAAATACATCATCTGTGAAAATTTCAACGGTTCCTGAGATACATACTGGTGACAGACAGTTAGACAGACGGACAGCGGACTCCTAGTAATAGAGTCTCGTTTTCCCCTCTTGGTACGGAACCTAAAAAAGGAAGTCAACCTTTAGCGTTACTCTAGCTATTGCTATCACACTTGCTCTCGCAACAGACAGTATATTTGTCACTCGTGTCGTGTTTTATAGAATAACTACTAAATAGATAAAAAAACCAAATTATTGCTCGAGTACTAATCTCGGAGCCGAATAAAAAAAAACCGGAATGTAAAGCAGCCTTTAAATTAATCCAGGGTATAAGCTATCTTCATTATCTATGTCATCCAAATCCATCCAAACTTTGCAGCGTGAAGGATTGACACACTAACACACACAAACTTTCTCATTTATAATATGCAGATCTAGGAATATGCGGGGCAAAATTAAATGACAGCTAGGGATTGCCTGCATCGATAAACTCAAGTATCGATGCTTTTCCCATATACTAGTGATCGCCCCCAGCATTGTTTGTAAGTGTGTATTTTTTTAACTTGCCCCCTACCACTTCTACAAAAATTGATTGTCTTTTAGCCACTTGAAATGCATTCATCATTCGAGACGGAGAAAATTAACTCCCGAAAATTTGGAACAAATTCTGATCGTTTACTTTAACATTAGTAATTGGGACAGTAATTCTGAAATACACAATGGGGAAAAAAAATAGATGATTATGAGTGAAGGTTCAAAAATCCTTTTAAAATTTACAATAACCAGAATTATGTTGCTATTTTGTTTTCACATTTTCAATAAATATTTTTACAAACAATACTTGGAGTGATCACTAGTAATATGGGCATAGCATCGATAGTTGAGTTTATCGATATAGGCAGTCCCTAGCTGTCATTTAATTTTGCCCCGCATATTCCTAGGTCTGATAATATGGTGTAGAAGTTAGTGGATATACAGACAGATTTACAGAAGACGCGGAAAGTGAATTTGGTTTATACTATGTAACGAAAGATGATGATATGTAAAGGAAGTCGACATTATGTATATTTTGTTTATCCTGTAGAAAGTTAAGCTAAACTTGTTTTTGACCGAGAAACCAGTTGGATGTATCCACTTTGTCACCTTATTGCATCGTAATAAGGTTTAAAATTGGATACATCTTTGTAGTTGACTTAGCCATGTTAGTTCATGTCAGTGTCACAAGGACAAATTATATTTATAAAACTGGTTTATCTGTATACATTATTAAAATGGTTTACATTCTTGCACTGGCTAAATTAAATGAGATTCATCGCGATCGCAAGCTAAATGTTCTTTAAATATTCATTTGAATTTATTGGTTGGAGAGTCGTTGACCCCATCCTATTAATTATGCTATATTATAAAACATTCGCGTTTTTTTTTGAAGCTTTTATTTAAGTTGCAGTGTATGTATGTGTGTATGTTCGGGTCAAATCTTGTGAGTTAAATTTGACCCAATTTCCGGTTTCCGATGAAGCTGAAAATTTACTTTTACCTTTAGTTCTGATGACAAGACAATAATATAGTATCATCGAGCTGGTCTGATGATGGATTCATGGTAACTCGTAAATTACACATGATAAACCCGTCGTGTTAGGGCTCGTTATAATTGTCTTGAAGAGTAGATGACGACTGGGCAAAAAAGTACAGTTGGCAACAAAAGCTTGTTCCAATAATGATTTTTTTGACAGAAACTTATTTTAATCATTTTATTTCGTAATGTGTAAAACGATATAGGTACAAGTAAATAATATAACAAAGCAAGTATCTCTTTACAATTCGGGAATTTCCCTTAATGACAAATGCTTATGTTACCAAGATGATTAATTACGCATAATAATTTACACAACAGTAAAGTTTAGTGTAGTGTTTAGCTTAGTTGTATCTCATGGTTGAACCACCATAGAACCATGTCACAATGACAGAATCAAGTACAGATAAATAAACGACCAAGTGCGAGTCGCACCCGCACCTACTACGGTTCATGAGATACAGCCCGCTGACAGACAGATGGCCAGCAGAGGCTTAATAACAGGGCCCTAGTTAGTACCCTTTGGGTACGAATTCAAAAAACTTAAAGTTTTTTGCGACATGTTTTGACGACGCGCTGGCCTAGTTGGTAGTGACCATGCCTACGAAGCTAGCGGTCCTGTGTTCAAATCCCGGTAAGGGCAGATATTTGTGTGATGAACGCGAATATTTGTTCCTTAGTCGTCTTAAGTATATATTTCTCTATATAAGTGTTTAATTCGTTTTCTAGTACCCATAATACAAGCCTAGAGCCTAGAGCTTTAATTGGGACTAGGTCAATTGGTGTGACATTGTCCCCTGATATTTATTATTTATTTATGAGATATAGCCCGTAGACAGACAGATGGCCAGCGGAGGCTTAATAACAGGGCCCTAGTTAGTACCCTTTGGGTACGAATTCAAAAAACTTTAAGTTTTCTGCGACATGATTATAAATATAAAAATGACTCAACTGCTAAAGTGAACTGTAAGAAGTTTGTTTTAAACGACTTATTTTAAAACCGCTACACAATCTGTGGCGCCTTCGCTCTATTAGAGATCTTCCTTATAGATACTTAATTGAAAGACTGCATGAGGAAGGCGCCAAGTCTATAAATAATGAAACAATTAACTCGTTGATGTCGTTAAAAACATAAATATGTATAAAACTGTAAAAAAACAAGTCGAGCGAGTCGAAGTTAGCGTAGAGTTCCGTCGCCTTAACCACAAAGAAAAAAAACTATGCCCGAAAATCATAAGTATTAGCTACTCGCTTATTTAAATTTATTTTAGACGATTCTAGGGATACGTTCGTCTTTGCACTACTTGTATTTGTGTAATTTTAAAATGTATGTTTTTTTTTAGTGAAATAAAGTGTTTAATATATAATATACTCGTATGTAGATGAGTTGCAGAACATTCACAGATGTTAAGAAATCATCTAAAAAAAATACCAACAATATTATCGGAGAAATTTGAGAGCATTGAGAATGTTCTCTTTCCGTACCAAATATAAGAATATTCTTAGAAAAAATAAAAAAAATACTTTCACAATTTGAGAAGCTACTTTTCGGTACAAAGCTCCGTAATGCAAGAACTTATAAAATAAACTCGGTTGTTTTAGTTTTCCTTTTAAATCAGTTATATTGTGTGCTTTCATTTAAGAAAATAAGATAAAAAGATAATAAGAGCTATTCAATAAGTCTTTTTATGTTGAAATATGTAAATAATAACTTTACGTCCGTGTGGTTGCCGGGTTAGAATAGTGCCACTCCATGTCTTCCCGTGGAAGTCGTAAGAGGCGACTAAGGGAATAAAGGCTTGTAGTACTGTTAGGCGATGGGCTTGCAACCTGTCACTAATACGCTGGTAAACATCTTAGCCTATTTGTGCAAAATGTGGTTACATAATTATCAACAAGTTTTTAAAGTTGTAGGTAATTCTGTAGCTCTGCCTACCCCACTCTGGGATTACAGGCGTGGAGGTATGTATGTATGTATATTGTGTGCTTTCATTTAATAAAATAAAATAATAAGAGCTATTCAATAAGAGTCTTTTTATGTTGAAATATGTAAATAATAACTTTGGGTAGGAATTACACCGAAACCATTACGATAACTTATTTTTATATTGCTTTTTGTACACCGTACAAATGTTAGCTTTTTATTTAACTTAAGAGCTAGGTTCCTGTCGATGGAAAAATAGCAACTTTTCTTTGTTCTCTGCCAGCCTTATAACCTCCTGATACGACATGACATTGGCCCTCTGTCTTATTTGGCTGAAGTAAGTAAGCCTCGGTCTGCCTCTTCCCCTTTTTCAAATGTTAGCCAAGTGACTTAAATATTTAAAATAACCCTAACATAAGAGTGAATTTATCTTAAGCACATAATTTCCTTCCTTCTCCAAGGCACTTAGGGGTATAAATAATAATGTCATTTCACCCACGCTATACAAAATCTCAGAGAAGATACGACTAGTAGCCGAGTCAGGTAACAAATTGACAACTTTCTTGTATCTCGGATATGGGAGCGACAACAATGGCAAACACGTCCAATCAACAACTCATACAAACGAGTACTTACATAACAGTAGGACAAACATAACAATCATGCGCGTGTTATCAAATTGCCTTTAGGTACTATTTGAAATTAGTTTTTTTTTATAGCATAGGAAGGCAATCGAGCACACAGGCCACCTGATGGTAAGTGGAAACTGTGACCCATAGACATTCGCATTCACAAGACTGCAAGTGCACTGCCAACCCTGAGGACTAAGATGGAATGCCTCTATGCTAGTCATTTCACCGGCTGTCTTATCCCCAAACCGGAACACAACAATGCGAACACTGCTGCTTGGCGATAGGTAGTACAGTCAGTGATGCTTCAAAACGGCGTAACTAACAAACTCGAAATTTGAAAATGTACCTTTATGACTTACATACTAAAGTGTATATTGCAACTAGTTTAATTTGTTAGTTACGCTGTTTTGTTCTATCATAGACGCTATACTTTTGCAGAATCTATAGCCTTAAAACCAACTCATTATAAACCTAAACGGCTCGACGGATGTGAACTTGTGAGGTGTTATTCAGTTTATTTTTAATTTTAATTGTTGAAGTGACTTAGGGAGTACAACTTCAATTTAAAAAAAAAAGTCCAGTGTCTAAACCTCTTCGTCTATCATCAGGCTCCTGCCCTTTTCCCAACTTATTTGGGGTCGGCGCAACATGTTTTTTTCTTCCATACTTAGAGCCATATCATTTTTCATACAATCCATCCGTCGTTTCTTTGGTCTTCCCCTACTCGTATAGCCATCCACATTCATACTCAAAACATTCCGATATTTTCCTCATTCCTCTGCATCACATGCCCATACCACGACAACCGATTTCAGTCACCGGTGTCACGTTCAGACTTCCTCTTATAATCTTATATACTCATTTCTTATTTTATCCATTCACATAACACCACACACACCAACAAGCCTCTTTGTTTATAATCTTACAAAGTTCCATATCCTACTTTAGCTTGCCGATTTTGGTTCGATATCGTTATCACACTTATGACAGTTATGACGTTATTGAAGTAAGAAAAAAGTTTTATACAGGTTAAAATATTATGTTAAAGTGACAAGGTACAATCTCACTGTGTTGTCTGCCGATGCATTTCTCGGTAATTGCCGTATTTCTTATCATTAAACAAATTATGTGATTGTTTTATCTCTACATATTTAGATTACAAAGATTTAGATTCTGCTGAGTTTCTTGCGGCGTTTCTTCTCAGCAGTGGTCTCCTCTTGTGAAGCGCTGGTAGATTCTTGACGTGTAAAAGTGCCCGTGCGGCCTACTTACTGAATAAATGTCTTTATGTATGTATGTATGTATGTAAACTCTTTATTGCACATAAACAATTACAAGACATGTTTGCATAATATAAATAATGTACATAGGCGAACTTATCCCATATGGGATCTCTTCCAGTTAACCTTGGAGTAGAAAGAGCAAGGACAATGCTGAAGGATAGACAAATTAACAAAAATTCAGGAAATAACAAATAGTACATACAACAGAGAAATTGGAAGAAAATAAAATATCTTCCTTAATAAGATACATACCTAAACATAGAAATAATATAATATACAATATAATACTACCACACATACGTAAACAACAGTTAAAACCTACAACAGAAGGATCAACACTCAGGCTCATCCTGTTTATTTAGCCACAACTTCTTTAATCTTTCCTTCAATGAACCGACAGATTTAGATTGCCTCAAGCACGATGGAAGCTCATTCCACAATTGGACAGAGTGTACCGTGAAAGATTTAGCATAGGTGCGAGTCATGTTGGATGGAACGGCAAGGGAAAGGTTATCTTTATCTTTTATTTACCCTATTGCGCGAAATATAGTGTGGTATTTCTTAATTACAACGATTTTGTAATTAAACACTGGCCTGATTCCTCACCAACTTACTTTATAAGTCGACGGACGAATTATATTATAACACGAGGGGTGTTTTATTATCAGGGAATATAAATATTCACACACACAATCGAATAACATTGTTTTCTATCTTTTCAGATTGAATGCCTGCTGATTTGGCGTTTAGACAAACTCTGGGACTAATAACATTCTTAAAACTGCGGAATACAGTTATTCAGTATTATTAGTATCAATAAAGAAACTACCAACTCTGGTTAACCACATCTAGATGAAGCGGTTTGTAGCGGTTAAAACCTGCCAAGTTCCAGTCACTGAAAAGGACAGAAATATATGTGTCTCTACTCTGCAAAAAACAATGTCACGTTTTGATAGTTTTATAATACCTCCTCTGACTTGAAGCTGTTCTTGATACTTGACGGTGTGTATTTTTTTTGTTAAGTTAGTTGTTGGAATTAATTTATTGTTTATGAAACATCACAATATTTAAGAAACTTAGTACTTACTTCGAATTTAACTTAAAAAAAAAAGCTAGGAGCCCTTATACAAACACTGTGCTGGCACATATATCTTTTAGTTTTTCTTGATACTTGAAGTCAATTAGAGTAGCATTGTTGTCTATTTAAATGTGTGTATTTATTATAATATTATTTTGCTTCAATTGGGAAATCGACATTGCCAATTTTACGTTTTGTTTATGATATAATAGCTTTTATTTACTTGACAGTAAAAGCTGAATTAAAGACAATACGGTAACGTGTCGAAACCAATTAGATTAAACCAAGTAGAATGGTAACCTTGCGCTTATTTGACAGCTGCACTGTCAAGTTAATGCAGCTAACTTTTTCTTCTATTTGTTTTTGTCTAATAACTCTTTGTATAAAAACAAATCAGTAAATAACCTATAATTAAACTGTTAGTGCCATTTTTACATATAAAAAAATTAGTCGGTTTGTTTATTTACGAACTTTTGCCACAAGTGAGACATTTTGCTGTGTTATTTATTTAGTTATTGATTAATTTAAAACAATTGTTCGTATTAATACCAATGCATTTGAAATAAGTTACAACATTCCTAAGCTTTATTATTTTAATTTTATTTATTTTTCTAGTCTAACATTTTCTCTCCATATAAAATATGCAATATTTTGTTAAACAATTTAAATAATAAAAAAATTAATTTAAACGGTATATTCATAGTTCATAGCACAATATCCTGTGCTATAGTTTTATAGACCATAGAACCTTGTCACAGAGAATAATTAACTACCGTTTTGATATAATTTGTTTCTTGTTTTCATCACTACTTAATTGTGACAGAGTTCTATCATGGTATAATTGTGACAAGGTTCTATATTAAACTATTAAAACCAGTAACGCTAGAGTAGTGGACTAAAAAGACCTCGCACGAATTATGAGCTCCTAGTAAAATGGAAGTCAAATCAAGTCCCTGTTTTTGTATATCCGTTTTTACTGGGGTAATCATTGTTTAGTTTAATTAGGTATTGTTACATATTTATAATGATGGTGATGTGATGATGTAATGATAAGGATAATTAAAATGATGATGATATTTAAATTTAGATATTTGTAAAAGATTTATAATATGTATGTATGAAAACTAGGGTAAATATTTCTGTGATGAGCACGAGTATTTGCTCCAAAGTCTTGAATGTATTTATGTATTTAAGAATGTATTTATCTGTAAAAGTATTTTTTTTGATTTGTATTCATGCGATCTTATAGGGCGTAGTTTCAATCTTTTTAGAAAATTGTAAAGGTAACTGTGTGCTTAAATAAAAAAACAAGACAAATAAAGTTTTTTTTTAAACCCGTTTTATTGCTATTGTGTTCTTTTACACAGTCTAACCGAAATAGTTTTCGGACACTAGTATCATCTCCTACATCGATAAACGCCTGAAATGATTATGTGTATTTAAAATTTACACAGTGGTTATTTTAGTGTGATTGACCTGCCTGAAGATAGCGGTCTCAGATTCGACCACCAGCTAGGGTAAATATTTTTGTATGGGCTCTTTGGTCTAACCAGAGACAACAGAAAACTATATATGTATGTATGTAAAATATTAACATTACACAAATATTACCTTTGGATGAGTCAGAAAAATAAATGTACCTAGTAAACAATTGAACAAATATTAAAGTAAATACAATATAATGGACGTGAGAAAACAATACAAATCAATAATTTGTGGGAGGACCTTGTGCAGGGTCCGTCCGAGTTGGTACCACCATCTTATCCAGTAACCTACCGCCAAGCAGCAGTGTTCGCATTGTTGTGTTCCGGTTTGGGGATAAGACAGCCGCTGAAATGACTAGCATAGAGGCATTCCATCCTGGTCCTCAGGGTTGGCAGTGGATTTGCAGTCTTAGGATTGCGGTCTTGTGAATGCGAATGTCTATGGGTTACAGTAAAAAAAAACTTTTAGCTTATCATTATCATCATCAGACGCCCACTGCTGGACAAAGGCCTTCCCCAAGGTTTTCCACAACGATTGATCCTCTAGTGCTGGGAACTTGAAGCTACAATCCTGATATAAAATATAAAATATAAGGTTTTATATGGAAAGAGATTCTCAATGGTGTCTATGTAGAGTCGAGTCAATGAATACATACACTTAAGTACCATTTCACTTTAATCGCTGTTACAATTCATATATGTCAAGTTAAACATGATATTAAATTGACAAGGTACTAAAATGTACACATATTAAGGCGACGGGGTGGGCAATTGACCTTGCTCATTCGGCCAGACGAGTAAAGTTTTAATTCGCGCGCCATCTAACAAGTAAGCTCTGCGATCGACCGCATAATGCTGTTTGTCAAACAGTCAGGCATGCATTTACCGTTAGATGGCGCTTGATTAGATCGACCAATATGATACACTTGTGTTTTTCTAAATACTATCTCAAATTCAGTAACGAATGTCAAAAATAGCTTTTAAAAAAATAAGTAAATACATAAATAGTTAATTATTTAACACGTAAAGGTTTTTTCATGAATAGCTGGCACGAATAGATGTGTGGCAGTGTGAGTGCTATCAGTTACAGTTTATATTTCGAACCAAAAATTTAATTATATATGTACATACTTTCATCCCCCATTTAAAATCGTTTCGTGCCAGCTCTTGTGAAACGATCCCTACGTGATTAGGATTTGGTACTATCACCGGCGGCTAGCAAAACTTGCGAGCGTCATGTTTGTCGCTTTCTAACTAGACAGACGCATAATGGCCGAACCCTATATTCAAACCATGGATAGATAGGCTTACTTCGGATTAAAATTTGACACATTTTGTAAGGGCAAATGTCAAATTTTAACCCGAAGTAAGCCTTAAATGTCCGCGGTTTGAATATAGGGTTTGGCCGTAAGTGAGCGAGAAAAAACAAGGTGTGCTAGCCCTAGGGTTGCCAACCGTACTATGATAAATAGTATTGTACTATATTTTGACTCTGTGTACTATATACTGTTAAAGAAATATATAGTACGCAAAAATACTATATTTCGGTCATTCCTTATACATATGCAGTTTGGGTTGGTCGTTTCAACCAGATTTTAAGCACCAATGTACTTGGGAGTGGAGAAATAGCATTTTTCAGCTTAGATAGTTGCCAATAGCAGGCAGAATGTTAGTAAGTAATAAATATTGTGCATTATATTTAATAAAGTACTGATTTACGCACTTTGTACATAAAAACTTCAAAATACTACATTTTCTTTAAGCGTACTATATTTTTTTATACTTTGGGCTTGAAAATACTATATTTGCCCAAGAAATAGTTCGCAACCCTAGCTAGCCCGTACCCGACAAGAATAGGAATTAAATTGTTTCAATAATACTACTTTAAATGTATTAAAATATTTTATTTTCGACGTGGTCTACGACAAGGCGGCAATTTGAAGTCACCCTGTATAATTATAATGTAAAAAACCACGGCTCTTTATCACAGAAACATCTGTTTCTCTTATGTATTTACTATTTTGTTTGTTCTGTTATTTTGTTAACGTGTCTATCCTTTTGCATTTTCCTTGCTTATTACACTCGAAGGTTACTTGGAAGTGATCCCATATGGCATAAGTTTGCCTATGCTCATTATATCGCTCATTGAGTACAAAACATATAAGTTCAAAAAAAAAATTGTCTTGCATTAAAAATCTTATACGAACAGCTTCTAATTTTAAAATGCAACACTGACTGATTTTGGAATGTGTCAGTTTTGTATTCAATGAACGATATATCGTCGGTGATACTGCAAAACCGCGTAAGTAACAAATTTATGATAGAGCAAAATAAACCTTACGATCTTATTAAAAAGGTGCATTTTGCTCCTTATTTAAAATGTCACTTACGCGGGTTTGCAGTTTCACCGACGATATATTGATGCAAACATGACATAATCTTGTAATTATTTAAGTACAATAAAGGGTTTACATACATACATATCGAACCCAGTCTATCGCGGCGTATTTTTGATTTACACTGGCGAGCAAAATAATTGGGTCACATAGTACAGAAATTGTTTACGCATTATATTCGCACGCCAGTGTAATACTTCTTAATCACGATAATGCACTGTATTCAAAATGACGTATGTACCATGGTTAATTGACCGATGGCGTAAACAAATGTTCAAACAAGTTACGCGTTTCAATACTTACTACGAAGATGAGTAATATCGTTTCGATGCTTTTTCTTTTAGGCGTGATTGGCAAGCGACATTGCAGTATAACTCATACCGCGACGCGAAGCGGATCACAGGCCGCCATCATGGATTTCAAATTAATGGTGTTATTTATTATCGCTTTTCTTGCGGCGGTGGTGGCGAGTTCCCCGACTGTTAATAGAAATAGTTCTACGATTTCCGTAACACTAATAGAAAATACAGCTAAGGAAATGTTCACGGCGAACAATCAAAGAGAAGAAAGAAAACATAGAAGGAAGAAAAGAGAATTTATCAGAACCGGATGTTCCAGCGGCAGGATAAGAATAAATCGCCGTTGCATTGATTGTAAAATGTAAGTATTTATTGATTCGTTAGTTCTGAGGTACGTTTTAAGTACTTTATTATGGAATATAAGTACTACAATTAAAAGATAAAACTAAACTTATTTAAATTTAAATTAAACTAAGCTACTCAAATTAAAATAAAACTAAGCTTCTCAAATATTAATCACCACTATAAAAAGAACACCCCCTCTAGCAGGTCCGCTCGCGGCATGGTCCCTATGACACTGGCTGCATTACCTCTCTGGATAGCTAGCCCAATTCTTTGGGAGAGGTAAGCACCAGATGATGATATGATTTAAGTTATACGATGACAACGCGACAGCTTAGTTGATAGTGACCTTGCCTACGAAGTTAACGAGTACATGCTCTTGCCCGATTTGTTAAACTTAGGACGGACGGATGGACAGCGTAGTCTATCAATAGGGCCCAGACGGGCTCAAACGCATTACGCATTTTTTTGCCAATGTTTATATACTACTCAAAACAAAGTAGGGGCCACTGTATACTCGGCATACAAAAGAACTGTTTTCGGAGAGGGATTATTATAACAAATTTTAACCTGTAAGTTTTGAATTTAGTATCATTCGAAAGCTGCAATGTTCAACTTACAAGTTGTGTTTTTACTTTTTTTGTCAATTGTTTTGTTTTTACCGTGAGGGTGGTTTTTAAAAAGTAGCATTTTTTTGCTCATTTTGTATGAAATTTGAAAATTGATTTAAAAAACCACACGCATGGTAAAAACAAAACAATTGACAAAAAAATTAAAAACACAACTTGTAAGTTGCACATTGCAGCTTTCGAATGATACTAAATTCAAAACTTACAGGTTAATATTTGTTACAATAATCCCTCTCCGAAAACAGTTCTTTTGTATGCAGAATATACCGTGGCCCCTATTTTGTTTTGAGTAGTATATTTTATGACGCCATAGTGATGGTTGCGAGGCCTCATTAGTTCGCATATAACCTTGTCATATTTGGAGATGCAAACCCACATTGTAATTGAAAGGCACCACGGATCTCAAGCCTGTTTGAGAACTAAAATATTAATATACTTACATGTGAAACTATAAAACCGGTCAAGTGCGAGTCGGACTCAAACACTGAGGGTTCCGGACCTACGTCGTTTTTGTTTTTAATATTACAGGGTTCACAATTTTTTTACCAAATCATCATAAGACAAACCATAATAATATCATTAAAAAAAAACATTTCGGAAAGAGATTTTATTTTTATTTTTTTTATTTCCCCACTCTGGGAATGAAGGCGTGAAGGTATGTATGTATGTATGTATATCTATTTCGGATATTTCGACAAAATTATATAATATATCAAGCCTTTGTTTGACTTTCTTTTTCGACTGGAAGCCCTCCTAGGTTTATCTTACGAGTCAGGCGAAGGCTTGAAAGATAATGTTTTAATACACTCTATTACAATCACTTTTCATGTCATAACCTCATAACTATTGGATAGGTAGGTATAAACAGGTAAGTCGGTACTATAAAATTGCACTAAACCTAACGTTTGCATATTAGGTATAGGCTTCATACTTTCGATTATTATGTAATTTGTCCATCAAACAAGCAACAGCCATTTTATTAAAAAAAAATTAATTATATAAGTCCTGGACTAAAATTTTTCAGGCTACTAGTTTTCTCACGCGATCTGTCATCAGCTTACGTCAATCCTATGACATTTTGTCTATTTTCGAAAAACGCTAACTTAGCGTTATGCGTTGACTACACCCGCAGGTCAAAGTAGGGGTTGCCATTGTCATAGTTATTTTTTTAACGGGGTTTTTATACATCATTATTTTGACATTTTCTTTCTTTTTTACAGACTCGAAGCACAAAACCCCAACATTTGCAAGTAAGTCGACCAATCGAAGCTCATTCGTCCAAGTCATCATTTCGTCATGCTGCATGGTATTTACGAAAAATGCTGCACGTCCTATCCAGAGAGTAACCACAGCATAAATAGTAGTTCGTCTTCGAATAGAGGTACATCGCGCGGCTTGCATGTGTGCGTGTCTCGACCGTACGCGCCACGAGCCACCACAAGCAAACTCAACAAGACGGACCAAGACGGCTTAGACGGGGTCGCGGCATCTCTGCGTTTGGTTGCGTGCGTCTTAAGTATAGAGCGACGCGCATCGTCGTAATAATAATAATTATAATTATAATTATATAACCGCAGGGCAGCTAGTGGCGAGCTGTTGGTGAGTGGCGACACCACGGACCTGAATGCTCCCGAGGGTAGGTCCTGTTCCTCACCTCACGCTTGCCTTCACCGGCCGGCTGGAGTGAATAATGACTAGGAACAGACCCTCACCTCTGGCTTGCCTTTATTGGCCGGTCAGAGTGGAGTCGCAAGAGCTATATGCTCGAAGGGTGGATGTGTTGCATAAGTGGTGAGTGGGCACCTTATGGTCGTTTAAAGTCCAGAAGCACCTCTCCACCCTTAGCCCCTCTGGAACTGTTACCTCCCTGCTGCTATATATATGCGGCTATTTCGGGAGGCCCATTCCATTGAGTTGGCGAGTCACCGCCTGCCATTTCAACCAAAGTAATTAGCATTGGCCAGGCAGGCGCCGTAGTTTCATCAATAGCCTAGTTCACCAATCCATATCAGTTCATACATAGAGCCCATTATTAATGTTTCCATCCTTCTTAAATAGTCCTACACTAACCATCGGTTGTCCGTGGGAGCATACTTCCATAGTTTGAACTCAGGGACAATCGCCGGTTGGTGTCCCATCACTTTACTAAATTAAACTTGTCTAAAGGGCCTCTGCGTGTTGGCTTCGGCTCCATGTACGCCTTCCAAAGGTCCGGGACTCCCATAGTCCCGTGAATGGTAAAGATATACACATTATAATATTAATAATTATCACAGACAGGACTATTGTCGCCAATAAACCTGACATCGTGTTGACAGATCGATCTCAACGCCGGGCAGTGCTCGTCGACGTCACCATCCCGCATGATGAGAACCTCGTGAAGGCCGAGAAGGATAAGCTCAGCAAGTACCTTGACTTGGCTCACGAGGTGACCACCATGTGGGATGTTGACTCGACGATCATTGTCCCGATAGTTGTTTCGGCAAACGGTCTTATAGCGAAGAGTCTCGACCAACACCTCAAGAGACTCTCGCTAGATGGCTGGATCAAGGGCCAGATACAGAAGGCAGTACTCCTCGACACGGCACGCATTGTGAGGAGGTTCCTCTCTCTGCAGCCCTAACCACCGGTAGCTTGAGCCCTGCCCCGCTGCTGGCGGCACCCGTAGATTAGGTTTTTTATAATGTTTATTTTTTGTATCGGTATTGTTATTTTACCTTTATATTTGAATATGTAAAAAACCTAATTTATAGAAAATTAAATGAATATCTAAATAATAATAATAATAATAATAAATTTTATTTCAGGCAACGAGGCCCATAGTTACAAATACCTTATAGACTAACATACATAAAAATATAAAACTTAAAACTAACACCGAGGTGACAAAACAACGTGGTTCTGTTTTGCCAAACTTGGCGTGATGGTCGCGGCTGTCGGTAGGTTGCCCCGAAACCGCCGAAACACGACACCATTCGGCCAGAAGTCAGGACACTCGACGGTTCCCAGCATAAACCGCGGCACGCGCACTAAAAACGAACTGAAGTGCACGTAGCGAAGCGACCGCAGCTGGAACACCGTCAGACTGCATCCAACCTTCTGACGGACGTACTCCACCACGTCGTCTCGCGTGGTAGAGTGGTGCAGGCGAGACACGTAGAGCGCCGTGTTCGGCATAGCTGCCCGCAGCTCAGAACTCGGGTCCGTTACTGCAGTACCACACCGAGTCTTATGAGGCTTCCTGCGTGGTTTGCTGTGCTGCACCAATGTGAATCCCTCCTTATCCACACCGGTACGAGGGAGCTCCTTCACGGAAGCTGGAGCTCTCTTCTTCGACGCCTTAACAGGCGCTCCAGGCCGCCTAAGTTCAGCGGCCTTGCCGGCTGCGTCAGCGTAGCTGCGGGCAGCCGGCGGGGTGGCGGGGGCGGGGGGGCTCGACTCGCGCGGGAGGCGCGCGGGGCGCGGGGCGGCGGCGCGCGGGGCAGTAATGCTAGCGCCTGTGCGGCAATAGGTAACAGAAACTCGTAAAGGGCTGGAGACGAACTACTTTTCTATTTATACCATGGTAAAACCATATTGTATGATGATTGTTCGCTTGATGTCTTACAAAAAAAAACTTGTACCATATGTATGATCTCATACAATGGAATCTACATACAT
This sequence comes from Acleris emargana, assembly GCA_927399475.2. Classification (NCBI taxonomy): domain Eukaryota; kingdom Metazoa; phylum Arthropoda; class Insecta; order Lepidoptera; family Tortricidae; genus Acleris; species Acleris emargana. The sequence continues at coordinate 19,260,113 of OV656843.1, forward strand.
ACATTAAATCACGCCTGTTTCCCAGAGAGGTAGGCAGAGACCACTTCTTTCCACTTGCTACGATCTTGACAAATTTATTTCGCTTCTTCAACATTCATAACTACAGTGAACAGCATAAATAAGTGATCATTTATGTACCTTGTCACTTTAACGTTATGTTTGAAATTCTGTACAAAATAGTGAAACGATTGAAAGCGACAAGGTACATAAATAATCACTTATTTATGCTGTTGACTGTACCTACATCGAGTCATGCACAAAGGAATCTTATCTGGTTTATCTGTTAAGAAATATATTTATAAACATTAGTGAGTAATTCAGTATTATTTCAACAATTTATTTGAATTTTAGACAAAAACCGCCCTTTCTAAAAATAATCAGATGTTGTTCCGAACCTGTGTTACAAAATGACTGTATTGAAAGAGGCTATTCCAATTTAATCATTTCTTTAAACAAATATAAACATGCCAGGAAAGTTTAAGAGACAGTGTTCGGAGAAAGTTATAAGCGTATGTCGTGTTGATTTGTCAAACATTGGGCGAATAATGGAGATTAATGGAGGTCAACTTTGTATTCACAAAATCGTACCTGTTAAATACAGTAATAATAATAATATAAAATGTTTATATTAATCATAATAATGATTAGGAAAGAAAATTGAAACTTTGAAAAATCTTAGTTATATTTTTATTTTTTATTTTAGCATTAAAAAAAACTTTTTACGCTGTTTAGGAATGATCAAAAAGTAATAAACTGAATAATCAAAGATGTGGAAAGAAATTAAACAGCTTTACCCATCCGATGACATACCGCATAACTAACAAATTTATGATAGAGCAAAATAAACCTTACTGTTTTATTAAAAAGGTGCATTTTGCTCCTTATTGAAGATGTTACTTACGCGGTTTTGCAGTTTCACCGACGATATCCCCATTGGTCATATAGGGCCAATTAGCGCACCCTTAATTTTAACACAAAACACCCATTTTATGCATTTATCGTCAAAATCATTAGAGCCGTTTTCGAGAACGTGATTACAAATATTTAAAAATATATAATTAAGGTTGACTGGCAGAGAATGCTTTTAGCATTAAATCCGCCTTTTGTAGACTATTTTAATTTTGTGCTATAAAATATTTAAATATATAAATGTTGCTCGTATAATAGTAGGATTACAATGTGTGGAAAGAGACTTTCCATTTTTCATTAATCATCAGAGGTTATCAACTGTGTACATTCATTTTAAAACCCGCTATGAATGAGCGATACAGTCATATACATTACTAGGAAAAGTCAGACTTGGTACGAATGTGAATAACTCACAACAGCTGAATATCTGCATAAAATCAATTGTATTAACTATCGTATACTAATTATTCAGAGTTACATCATCTATTTCAAGAAAAGGAAGGATACTAACAACTCTTCGACTCGACCACAATATATACTGAATGAAAAAGCTTTAGAAGTGGTACGTTTAGTACAGCTTCTACACCGTGTTTTTCTTGATTTACGATAACTTCGGCATATTACTAGGTACATCCGTAGAAACTAAGTGGTAGATAAATTTTTTAAATATTACAAGAAAAAAAATGTTTTCTGTTTAGAACAAAGTAATTAAATTTTGTATCTTTGGTCATTCTAAAAGGACCTTTGGAGTTAACTAATAGATAATCAGTGTCAAATATGTCAATGTTTGGCCTGACATACTCGAACACACACCATTAAGAGCCTTTTACATCCGTTCAACGTGATTAACTAATTAAATTTTAAAATGAAATATCTTTAAAACCGTAAAAGTTATCATTTGTCTGTCTTCGGGAAATTAACTTTATTTGACCTAAAGAACGTTCCCTTAAAGTTATCGTAAATAAAAAAAAACACGGTGTAGAACTAACTCAGATTAGTAATTTGAATTATTCAACTTCGGTAGTCAACCAGCAGCTACCGAAGTAATTCATACATCGTTATCGTGGGAGCAAAAACGAATTGACAGTTAGTGAAAAATTATGACAAAAAAGCAATAACAGAAGTAACACTCGTATCGTGAACCGTTTAAACCTACGAGTTCAAAATGTTCAAATATCTTACTTCCCTGCTTGACTTGGTTAGTAGTACTACATATTAAAAGAGATTAGGTGCGACATCCTAACGTCAACCTCTTCAGTCACTTTTCTTGCTACTTTAGACGTTTGTCATTCTTCATTGTTTTGATATTATACAAAAACAAAAAAAATATATCCATTTGGAAAATATGTACTTATTTAAAAAGTTGAAACTAGCTTTGAAGACAAATACCGGATTTGTAAGTACTGTTTTTGATCAATTATTCGTACGTATTTGTACTTAATTTTAAATGTCTACTCTCAAAATGACTAATTTCCACAAAATGTATCTTGCAGTTAAGATCATTTTAAATTTGTATACTTAATACAAATTTTATTAACTAGGTAGGTATAATATTAGTTAATTTTAAGTTTATTAGGTAAAAGTCGAAGGAAATTCTCGTTTTTCTAATATGGTTATTTAATAATTATGCTTAAAGACCCGTGTGTTTGCCGGGTTAGAATAGTGCCACTCCATGTCTTCCCGTGGATGTCGTAAGAGGCGACTAAGGGAATAAAGGCTTGTAGTACTGTTAGGCGATGGGCTCGCTACCGGTCACTAATACACTGTTAAACATCTTAGCCTAATTGTGCAAATTGTGGTTACAGAGTTATCAACAAGTTTTTAGAGTTGTTGGTAATTCTGTAGCTCTGCCTACCCCACTCTGGGAATGAAGGCGTGAGTGTATGTATGTAAAAACTAAGATACTTAAAAAAGTACAATTATATGGTAAAAATAATAACACAAATAAATCCCTATGACGCTGGCCGCTTTACCTCTTTGGATTCTTCAAAATGCGCGTCTGATTTGGATGCGGTTATCATATCACCAATAGATAAGAGTGATTCCGGAAAACTCACAGAAACTAAAACAAAGCGAGGGCGGGTCGCTTGTAGGGAACAATTTGTTTAAATAATGTTAAGGAGTTCTTAATACGTAGCTTAAAGATAGCAAAATTATAATTTAAGACATGGTATCACTTTACGCACACAGCGTTATTATTATTTCTATTTGAATTTTAGTGAGATTAACTGTAAGTATTTATCTAGTATTAATTATTATTAATGATTACAATTATAAATTAATAAATAGAATAATATCGTTAAGGAGCTCTTTGGCCTTGTTGGATTATTCTTGATACGAGTACTTGTGCTGACAGTCGTGCAATATTTTTGTTAAAATAATTTGATCGCAGGTGATTATTTGTTCTAGCACTCGACGCGCGAAATATTAACCGGCGAGTTGAGGTTGTCCCGTGAGAGTGTAAAAAACACATTTAAAGGGCGTGCATTCTCACCTTACCCGCTTTACCCGTCAAGTGAGCGAGCTCAAATAACTTTTTTAAAGAATTAGCTCAAATATGTTTTCAATTGCACTTCTGTTTAATTTGATGTTAAAATGACAAGTAATCTCGTCAAAGCTATTTTTTTCTTAAATTGTATTTTGTTTGTAAGTATTTAAATGTTGTAAGAGTACTAGGAATGAAAGTGTTATCTTTAAAAGACAAAAACAATGTACGTTTGAGTATCAAATACTTTTTTACTTCAGCACATCAAAAAGACAGTGAACAAAACTCGTTTTTGGTGCGAGCGTGAGATAAAGTAACATTTTAATAGACAATAATAATGCTGAAACACTGGGACACGCTGGGACAGGTAGGCCTCCAACTAGATGGAGTGACGACCTTGTAAGGATCGCGGGAAAGCGGTGGATACGAAAAGCACAAGACCGGTCTGAGTGGAGCGCCTTGGGGGAGGCCTTTTTCCAGCAGTGGACGTCTTTCGGCTGACATGATGCATGCTGAAAACAGTGCTGGCTCAATATATGGGGTGGGAAAAATATACATGTGGTTTAATTTCTATCATGTCTCGCTGCTAAGGTGAAAGTTGTATGAACAACAAGAACAAATATATTTGCATCTCGTGTCTTTGAATCCCTTGCTTCGCTAAGGGTCCTAACCTATAGAATTCTGAGCTTGATCAAGATTAAAATTCAAAACTTGCAGCAAAATCCTACTTTGTTCCCAGTTGCGCAAATAACTAGTTTTTAAATGTTACAACGCTGCTAGATCAAAACAGTAGTAACTCAAAATACACCTGTATATTAAAATCAACTTTAATACAACTTCTATGAACTTGAAATTAAACAAGCAAGGATTTTGAGTTGATACTGTTTAGATCTATCATTGCAACATGTGTTACGTATATTACAATACTGCCACTGAGAAATGTTTGCTCAAGAAATAAATATAATGAGAATAAGTGTTTTTTTTTTATTCGTACCTACCTATTTGTATTGAATGTAGTTGAAGCAACAATCGTAATTTTATAATCATCACTAAATAAATAAAACATCTCTGTCTGGTCTCTGACATGACATTATACCTAAAGGCATCTTTCCAACCGGATACAACCATATTGCCCCTGTCTTGTTATCGTATTGTTTTTAATTCGTTCGCCATTATTGTCTAGTAAATAGTCCGTTATTATTGTCCGTTGACTAAACGAAAACACTTCAGAGGCATTATTGTTTTTTCTCAAACATGCTATGTAATGTCGGCGTTATGTTAGTTATTTTAGGCTTCAAAGTGCCACGTTCCCGACGGAACAACTCGAGAGAACTGTAAAGGAATTTCATACAAAATTGAAGGCCTAGGCCGGAAAGTAATTTTTTTTAAATTTTAATATGGCCATGACAGCTGGTTTTATGAACAGGCTGAATAGCTGAAAATCGTTTTTTTTTTTGTATCTGTGTGGTTCGGACCAAAAATATCCGCGTTAATGCCTATTACACAAATGTTTTTGAGTGATGTTTTTTTTTATTTCATTGCATATGTTTGAGAAAAGCACTATACATACCTCGCCGTGAAAAGGGGTTGCCAGCCTCGTAACTATCCGACCTCGCTTCGCTCGGCCGTCTATATGAACTCGGCCTGCAACCACCTACTTCCCGGCGTCTGTAGTAATGTACTATACCTTGTAGGATCGGCCCTGCTAAGTATTTTCTAAATATGTTTCAAATACAAGAAACCGTCAGAAGGTATTTTAACTTGAAGCAGGTTCGCAAAAAACGACGCAGGAATAGATATTATGCTCACGCAACGAGTGCCTGTCCGTAAACAAAACGGGCTTAACTCAAAACGATCCACGGATCCAATTTCAATTATGACTATATGTCATTACAATTCATAATCGCGTTGCTCTCAGCGGAACTTTTGGTAATTTTTCAAAGTACAAGCATCTCTCGTAAACAAATTAACTAAAATTCTGCGAACAAGAGCGATAAGTAGCCAAATTATTGCTGATGTTTTAAGAAGTATTCTTTTTAAAATTAAACAAATGTCATACAATGATGAAATTTGAAGGTTTCTACAGTATTATTACAAGGATATTAAGGTCCCTTTACTTTCTCAACCTTTTATCTGATCGAATATATTGATAGGAAATTTGACTTTATAAACCTTGGAACATGAGTATTTTTTCTATCTATTTGATAAGATAAGAGGTTGGGAAAGTAAAGGGACGATATGTAGGCGAAGATGTTATAAAAAAGTGGGTCTAAATTGCATACCGTCATTGCTTTGGTAAAACCCCGTATCGTATTTCGTGACGTACGATTTTAAACTTAATTCAGATAATTAAGTTCAAACTAATACATATCGAAATATCAGATACGAGTTATTTCCAAAACAGTAACGCTGCTCACTTTTCTCGTCTATCGACTGGGAATATATGGAGTTGACGTATGCGGTCGACGCGAACTGTCATCAAACAGTCTCATTTCTTCTTGCCTTTGACATGCTATCGTATAGTTAAACGTTACGATAGCTCATATTTACTGGACAGTAATGGCCGCCAAGTCAAAAGCAAGATAGCATTACCAAGTAGAATAGAAACCCTGATGTCATTGCTGGTACCTACCTACTTTAAATTAAAAAAATATATTTGTCACGTGTAAAATGTGTGAAAATTTAACGCTAACTCAATCTTTCCGCGTTCTTAATATTCAACTCTTAATTCATAAACGCATAAAAAAGGTATTTTTGGTAAAGTATTCTGTGTCACTTTCTCTCAAATTCAAATTTCAGATTGAAATAAAAGGACAAAGCTTACTTTAAGCACACTAGCTACCAATTTAAAGTTTAGGTATACGAGGGTAATACTAATTAACTAAAGTATCTATGTATAGCTACATATATTAACTGCAAACCTCAAAAACAAAACACAATCATCACAAAAAAAGGAACGAGTTGCCAGCGACTACACAGCGACCCACACGAGCACAGTGACCCGTAGACATTCGCATTCACAAGACCGCAATCCTGACTGCAAATGCACTGCCAACCCTGAGGACTAAGATGGAATGCCTCTATGCTAGTCATTTCACCGGCTGCTGCTTGGCGAAAGGTTAATGGATAAGATGGTGGTACCAACCCAGACAGGGCCTGCACAAGGTCCTCCCACAAGTAAGGAAGTAGTAGTAGTATCTAGTCGTTAACGAATACTGAGCGACAAGCGAGAAAATATAACTTGTGCTAGTGCAAGTGTTTTTCGTCTGATGATCGAATCAATTTTCGACATGGCGCAACCATACACCCTGAGTGACATCTTCGGTGAATCATGTCATGTCATCTTGTCACCAACCTGTTTCTGAACGACGTTTTATCGCCTTTTAAATTTTTTAAATTTCAAGCCCCGTAAGTATTATGCTCGCTTTTAAATTATCGCGGTGGATAAAGCATGCGGTCACTCTCGCACTTACATATTGGTCAGAAAGTGATAGATGTTCCACCCACGTTTCTCCACATCGATAAACACGAACATAATAGATCCCCATGAGATATTCCAGCATAAATTATAGGGAAAATTATGGTAAGTTGATATAGAGAGAAAAGCAACCACTGACGTAATGAAAGATGGTTATTATTATATTGTCTAAATAAAGTGATATAAACCGAATCATTATGTTTTGATTATATAACTTTTGTCCGTGATTTCGTGCGCACGGAAGTTGTTTAACGATCTGTCCTATTTCCCGGGATAAAAAATACCCTATGTCCTTTCTCGGGGTTCAAGCTGGTACTCTATCGTTTCCCCGATATTCATTTGCCATAATTTTATCACTTAATATAAAGGCATTTTTTTGGAAATCGTGGACTATTCAAAATGTTACGGTTTCAGAAAAAATGTCTTTGTGGCATATGAATATTATGGCAAGTGATGATGAAGTGCATAGCAAATGAAATTCGGGCTAACGAAGGTTCAAGCAATCTGTACTTATACAAAATTTCATCAAAATCGGTTAGCAGTTTGGCTGTGAAAGCGTAACCAAAAAACAAAGTAACTTCAAGTTTATAACCATTAATACATTGACACAGAGACGAACGAGCAGACAGGTAACATGATAATGATCATAAAATGAAAATGAATAATGAAAATGGCATACATACCTACCTTCACGGCTGTCCCAATGGGCTAGCATTGTACCAAAAAGTAACTTCACAAATTGTGATAGTTATCAAATCAAATCAAAATCAAATCATTTATTCTGTAAGTAGGCCCTGTAGGCACTTTTACAAGTCTGAATCTACCAGCGCTTCTAGAGACCATTGTTGAGAAGAAGCGCCGCAAGAAACTCAACAGTAAGCCATTTTTTTTAAATAAATAACTTATTACTATACTAAACTTAAGCTATCTAATTTAAATGTCACAGGGATGTACATGTGTTATGATAAATTCTCGGAAATTTCAAAGATTATTTTCATTTTTTTATGGAAAGAGAACATTCTGAATGCTATCAAATGTTTCCGATAATATTCTCAGTAATTTCTTGAGATGATTTCTTATTTTCCGTGAATGTTCTGCGCCTTGTACATTGCTAGCAGAGACTATGAAACGCCAGGTGCACCGGTCCATACCTATTCCGCTTCTACATGTTAGTTTCAATAACACTATTGAATACGAACGTTCGTAATGTAAAAACACCTTAAAAACGAACGCAAGTTAATAATCTGACAAAATCAAATCAAAGAATATATTTTGGTTATCAAGCTGCCATAATACCAGATACTGAGACTGCGCCGTTAAACGCCTTCTTTGGTATGGCCGCAAGCCTGGCAACAATTTTTCAACCTTGATATCAAAGATCCTCAAGTTCCTGATCACCTGGTAGCTCCTGTTTTTTTTTGTGCTATAAAAACATCTTACCTCCATTGTAGTCATCGTGTTTCGTATGAGCAGTATCAGCGCCGGAGACGCTAGCAACACAAGGATGAGGATGGCAATACCAACGCTCAAAGTTTTTCGGGCTTGCCACACCTCTTTGGTCACCGATTGTCTGCGAAAGAAGGTTAGGTCGTTATCGAAGCTGCCAGTACCTTTACCATGAGTTACAATTAACGTACTCACTAGCGAGTCGAATGCCCTGTCCCACGCAGACCTCGCAGTATTCTTGTATAGTGCGAGGGGCAGAGTATTCGACTCGCTTGCGAGTACGGTTATTGCAATGTAAGGGTCCAGATGGCCGTGTCAAGCGCTTATATCAGTTTCATACACTTTTATACAGTTTTCGAAAATAGATTTCAATAGCGTTAAACATCTTTTCTAGGGCCTTTGTACTATATACTGGATAAAAATCAAAATATAATATTGCTTTTTATGTGTTTTGTGATTAAGACAATTCGATTTACATAAGAATTCATGAAAATCAGGCCAGCTCAGTTTCTAAGATATTTTTTGATGTGTAGTGTGTACAAAACTATCAAACTATAGTACCTACTACTATTGACTAAAAGTCATTATTAAACAGTTATATCTTACCTGACTTCGTTCCTAAAACCATATTGGAATCTTCTTAACCCGTCTAGGCCGCTTTTTGACTCTTTTTTAAACTTTGCTGCCTTGCTTCTAATTTCTGCCAATTTGACCGTTTCGTTAAACAAGTCCAAAGAGTTATAGCTGTAACAAAAACAAATCGACATCACAACTATTTACTTTAACAATGTTGAGAGGGGTTAATAAATAATAATAATATGGCTACTTTACAGGGCGCAGAAGAGGGGGGGGGGGGGGGGGGCGGTTACGAAGGTTAGGGCTTTCATAGCTATCGAATCGTTTTAATGTATATTTAATGTATTTGCAAATACACAATCCCATCAAGTGACAAATAAACAGGGTTATTGTTAGGTCGACCTATTCCCCTCTAGGGGTTGTGGGAGAGGTCATTTGCAATTAATTATTTTGGTCCCTTTATACCCTACGCAAAAGTGAACTATTTCTGAGATAATTTAAATTTAAGTTTTTTGCTAAAAAAAGTCAGTAACGCATCTTCAAAAATTTACTATTTATTTTAAATAGCATTTGTACAAGGTAAAATTGCTGTTCTTATGCAATATTAAAAGTAGAATTATCTGTAAACGTTTAAGAATGCGAAACCAAAAAATAAAAATAAAACGTGACTTTTTATCAGTTTATCCAACATAAATGACACATACACAAAAAATTACTAACTTTTGCGTAGGGTATTATGGGACCAAAATGATTGCAAATGATCTCCCCCATAACCCCTACAGGGGAATAGTTCGACTTACCAATAACTCTGTATATAGGGTAGAAGTACCGGCTTTGGCCATCTTAAGACCGTTTTAGGCCACCCTAAATTTTAACTAATATCTAAAGCATTATGAAAATTACAAAATTATTTTATTATTTTATCTTAATATTAATCATGACGACGCGCTGGCTTAGTTGGTAGTGACCCTGCCTACGAAGCTAGCGGTCCTGGGTTCAAATCCCGGTAAGGGCAGATATTTGTGTGATGAGCGCGAATATTTGTTCCTGAGTCGTGGATGTTTACTATGTATTTAAGTATTATATTTCTCTATATAAGTATTTATATCGTTGTCTAGTACCCATAATACAAGCCTAGAGCTTAAATTGGGACTAGGTCAATTGGTGTGACATTGTCCCCTGATATTTAATATTATTTTATCATTGGTGTTAACTATTTATGAATATTATTTTTAATTATACAGTATTTTTGATACTCATTTCAACCTTAAGTGGCCAAAAAGGGTACCTCTACCCTATTCACGGATGCAGGAGTAACATTAATAGTTTTGGTTCCGTTCCATTGCGACCCGGGGACCTTTACCTACGACTTTTTGAACCCATATAATTACGAATATCAAGAATACACTACATTGTTTCTTTTTCGCAACACTCAGTTAAAAAGAAAGAACACTTAATTTTTAACCATCTCCTCGCACATGATCTGCGAAAGGGCTCCTAAACAGGTTACGATGAAAATAAAAGGGAGTCCCAAAACCAGAAGCGGTAGTGACATCTGACAACACGTCGACTCGAGTCGGCGCGGTACAAATTTAGCATCGATATTTGCGCACGCGTCGCTTAGAGCCTACAACACACACGCGACCCAACAAGGGTCACAAGCTAAAAAGCAGTATCTCATTTTTTTTAATTTTTTTTATAGCATGGGAAGGCAAACGAGCACACAGGCATTGACAAGACTGCAAATGCGTTGCCAACCCTGAGGACTAAGATGGAATGCCTCTATGCTAGTCATTTCACCGGCTGTCTTATCCCCAAATCGGAACACAACGATGCGAACACTGCTGCTTGGCGGTACATTAATGGATAAGATGGTGGTACCAACCCGGACGGACCCTGCACAAGGTCCTCCCACAAGTCAATTACCAAATACCACCCAGCTAGCAAAACGATCTGATATACAGCTTATTTTAGTGATATAAGCAGTCGTATATCCATGACAGAAACGTTTCTATCATTGGGAAGTGGCCACAGTTTTACAGCTTTTTGATGATATATTGTGTGTATTTTAGCACCGCCTATTACAATTTTGTTAGAAATCCGTGATAATAAAGTGTTATTTAAAACTTTTTAGTGTTATATTAATGATTTTTTGATCACAATATCACTAAATAATCATATATTAGTTGCCACAACGCTGATATAGAGCTATTTGTTGATATTTTTATGATTGTGATCCTGTATATGACATTAAATTGTGTTGAGTTATTTTATATGCCAAGCAAAACATTAGTGAAACGGAAAACAAGATACGGTAAGGAAATTTTTTATCTTGCTGTTCATGTGCGTGCATTTGAGGTGAATTTCACTTGCGCTCACAATTTCACCGATGAAATAATATAGAATTATAAGTATTTTTTTCATGCGCCCCCGAATTTTTGAGATTTGATACAAAAATAATTCAATTTAAAATATGAATTACTTGGTAATCACTAAGGTTACTGATATATCATTGATTTGTAGCATTTTCGCGCCATGATAAAACTTTAGAGTTCCTCAAGAAATCGTGTGAAACCCTAATTAGTGCAAACTATTAAAATATATTAAATAAATTCTAATTATATTTACAGTTCATTATCAGAAAATCAAAATGGTGGCATTTTTGGACATTGACTGTTTTTTAAGTAAAGATGATTTCAAGAAACTCGGCGAATCTGAATGGCCTTGGGCTGTAACTCATTTTATCCTATCGGAAAATTGTTTTGGTTGCGGACGTTTCACTAATTTAAGATTGCGCTTTCACTTTATTATTGACAAAATCAATTTTAAAAAACTTGTGAATGTAAAACAATTGTGGTGTCAAGGCTGTCAATATATGCTAGTGTACGATCATTACCCGGAAGACGAATGTTACTATTGCCAACTATTACAAATAACAACAAGTTTGATTTGTTCCCATTCATTCATTATATGTAGACACTCAGTGAAACACTGTTAATATTAGATGTAGTTAAGTAGCACGATTTCTCAAGTTTAAATTGATAATAAGAAGTGAATAAATAATTGTATTTGAACCAGATACACACTATCTGTGTGCACTATGGTAAGTATAAATGCAACCTACAATTTTCAATTTTTTTTTACAATTACCTACAAAATTCGCTAGAAAGAATAATAAAAGTTGTAGGTTGCATATATACTACAGTGACATTGTAAGACGTAAGTTTTATTTTGTGTTATTTTAGGTACCTAGTGTTGATTTTAAGTAGGTACCTAATGATTTTATATTTTTTGTACCTGATGCTAACAGATAGAACTCGTGAGCTGTGGTTAAAGTTTAAGTTGCATTACAAATATTCATAAGTTTATTATTTCTGTTTTTTTTTTACGACAACTAGTACGAAAATTGTACTTGAGCGAATTAAAATTAAACACGATTCTCATAATTAACTCGTTTTATTAACTATGTAGCTATTCTATTGATATGTACATAATTATTTATACGTAAGTATCGGGTTTTGTGTTATTTATCTTGGTAGAGACATGGCAAACATTTAAACAGCCGAAAAGTGTAAATATTTTTGATTACAAATTACTTATTTGTACACATTTTACGCTCTATCAAAATAACGAATACAAAACCTTTTATAGTCTGTTTCACTTTTCGTAAAATCACAGTTCTAATGGCATTTTGGGTAACATTTATACGAATGTGTGAATTCGGACTAGCTAAATATGACTTTCGATGTTGGCATTCCCAAATTTCGGCCGGGCTTGGAATTCTATTCATGAAAAGAAAATTATATTTTACTCCCATGGTACTCGAAAAAACTGTAGCTGTACCTCCAGATCCGCAAGCAAAAGACGCTTCCAAGGTAGTTTTTTCGAAAATCCTCAAACAATTGACACAAATGTATAGTTTTGCGAGTACCTTAGGAGTAAAATTTAATTTGCAGTTTGTTGCTTGAACAGTCAATAACAATTTTAATTTCGCATTGTACGACGAAAATAACCCATTTAAGTAGATATAAAAATAGGCCTTGGGAGTCGAACTATCGTACCTACTTATATTGGAATCTTGAATTCTGAGCCACGTTGAAATTCGGAAGTGCCAAAATTCAAATTCGTGATCAGCAGGTCCGAATTAATAAAATATACAAAATATTACCAAAAATGCTGCTAAACTTGCTATAATAGCACTTTTTGTGATTATGACTTATTACACTACAAAGTATGGAGTAGAGGTATGAAATATACGTAATAAATCCATGTTAATTGAATCCTAATTTAGTCTACGGAACTGACGGAACGGAGTTTATTTTACATAGGTATTACATAAGTTACCTTTAACAAAGGCACGTGCTGGAGAGTCACATATGAAGACTCTAATATTCAGAATTACCCTTGACTGTTTGCCATTTATATTGTTTATTATGAGACCATCTCCTAAAAGATGTTGTATTTCATCCACAAACATTCTCAAATAAATATTTATTTACATCAAGTATCATATTACATATAGTAATCAGAATAAATTCCAATCACAATAGGTTGAAGTTTGGGAATCTCATAAACATTACATAATATTGGTCAAAGCTGACTTTTGGAGCTTTTAGAAATTGGTAATCCGTCAATATTTATATTCAATGAAAGCTTCTCTGGTAGATCATGAATGGTTTCTAGATATTGAATTAATGCTCCTTTCAAACCATTATGCCAATAATGACCACTACCCATGGAAATTACTTGTATGTCCGTATTAGTATTCAACAACGTTCGTGGGTCATTGGGTAATATATTTGGTAGTTGTTTATTCACTATTACCGATAAACTCTTGAGAGCATTGTGTGAAATATTTAATTCTATGGCCCACGTGATGGATGGATCACTTGTGGTTTCACTGTCAGATGTTTCTGAAAATAGTAAATTTTCTTCGTCTCCAACTTCGTCATCGAAATCATCCTCTTTTAAAATATATTTTTCACTTTGTACGGAACCCTCTTCTAACTTCTCCGCACGAGGTTGATTGTGTGGTTTATTCTTATCCAGGAAAGATCGTGCCTGTTTAAACTTGGTCCTATTTTTTCTATTGTAAGAACCACTTCTTTTAAATCTTTTCCAAGACTCGTAATTCATTTTTTTTATGTAGAACGATACGACTGTGAAGGTTTACTTTGTAGAGTTAGTAAGGGCCCCCTTTTGGTGATAACTAGATATTGAAAGTTCTCTTAACGAGCATAAACTTTCTATATTGAAGTCATTTGCAGCTATTATGTGTTTGTTTAGCGATATATCTAAACAAAAAACGTTTTTAAGTAACTATATGGCGATACAAGGGCCTTGCAAAAGTAATTTTACAACTCTTTAGTGTTACTATTCATTACTTATCACTTTTATAATTAAGCGATAAAATAGATGCATATTAGCTGCAAGGTATTGTTTTATATCACGGATATGTCACGAGAGCTAAAGTAGCGTCTTTGAAACCACAATAGATCAACTTAGCTGTGTAAATGTATCACTTAAACCTGTTGTACAAGATATATGCGCTAAATCGTTGTTGTGAGAACTTTTTTACAGCTGTGTTATATGTGCTGTAAAAAGCGGTCCAGTAAACGTTTATGTCGTTACTTACTATCCCGAATATACAGCTAGTATCACAGTAGCATAGGTGTCAAGGAAATGCTGTTATACCATAAATTTGTTGTATATCAGTTGCAATGTGTGCATTTATATCACGGATTAGATCCATGCGTGCCTGATATATAACCAACACTAATGCAGCGACTTTGCAATCAAATTAGATCTACTTTGCTATATAAATGTACCATTGAAGTCTGTTGTACAACATAATTACACTAAATCGCTGTTTTGAGAACTTTTTTACAGCTATGTTATATGTGCTTTACAAATCGGTCGAGTAAACGTTTATGTCATCATTTATTATTACTATTTGGCTGTTTAACCTTATACAGCTAAACAATGCTACGAATCACCAATATACAACAACGCTGACGGAAGAAGTCGCCGCGTTGCTTTTAAATAACTTTTATAACACTTTTTAGTGTTAACACATTTTCTTTTATCATTACTTTGCTAGCTGGGCAATTACCAAAGCAGTTGTAATTCTTTATTCTTAGTAATAAGGTTGATATTGCTGCAGGGGTATTATCTGAGATACTGCCTATTGGCTAAGGGGAGCAGTCTAGTCAATTTTGTCTTACTCACTGTCAAAAAAACGAGTATGTACGTAACTTGTTTTATACGAATTATTTAAATATACATTTTTAAATAAAAATAAATAGATATTTGAATAGCCCAGCAATTATAGCTTTACAGAAATCAGTGTTTGATGTAATATCTTAAGCTTTAAGATAAAATAGGTCCATTAAGTTAAGTGTGTAGATAAAAGTTTTTATTTTCAAAGTTTATTAAACCAATCAGAATAATTACTCAATACTACTTTAAAGTGCTTCAACTTCATTAGATTATGCTTTTGCTTATTTCCTAGTCGCATTATGTAATACATTACAAAATTTTAATATTCGAAAAAACACAAGCTGAGTGGAAACATTATTTTGCAAGTAATTATTCGTAATAGACAGATAAATTCTTTAAATAAAGGTAGATAACTTTCGGTTCATTTTATCCGTATTTATGGATTCTGCCAAACGAAAAAAGATACCTGTTTGTATATGCTGACAAATATCTAGCTTAGGATTAGGCTAGGGTTGCGAGATGTACTTAGTCGGTCCTAAAGTTCTGTCACTGGCACATTATTTTTTAATTTAGAACATAATTTTAAGAAAATGTTTTTGTATTCCATTTTTTAATGTTTAACAATTTTGTTAAAACAAAAAACAGTAATTTGCTGCGATTTCTCACGATGGAGTGGACATTGAAAGAAAACCGAATAGCTGTTTTAGCGTTGCACCGCTCTGGGCACTCGCCAAGTACCGTTTTCAAGTTGCTCAAAAAATTAAATATAACGCTTAGGTTTGTGTACCGTATTATTGATAGGTACAATGAAGTCTCTAGTGTTGAGGACAAAAAAAGAACTGGCCGTCCACGCTCCGTAAGAACACCAGCAGTGATCAAAGCGATCAAGGCCCGTATAGCAAGAAATCCTGTCCGAAAACAGAAGTTGATGGCTTTGCAGATGGGTGTCAGTAGGAATACCGTCAAAAAGATTTTAAACGAAGATCTTAGTCTACGAGCATACAAAAAAAAGTGTGGACACATGCTCAATGCCCGTTTAAAAACAATCAGGCTTAAAAGATCCCGAAAGTTGTTAAAACAGTACGCGAAAAATCGACACCGCGATATCCTATCTACAGACGAAAAAAATTTCGATATTGAAGAAAAGTATAATAAACAGAATGATAGAGTGTACGCTAAGAGCTCTGTAGAAGCAAAAAAAACCGCTCCGCGGGTGCAACATGGGCATCATCCATCATCAGTGATGGTTTGGTTGGGAGTATCTTATTACGGGCCAACTGAGGTTCATTTTTGCGAAAAAGGGGTCAAAATCAGTGCAAAAGTGTACCAAGAGACGGTTTTGGATCAGTTTGTCAAAGATCTGCCCAACACGCTATTTTCAAGACATCATTTTGTGTTCCAGCAGGATTCTGCACCTGCACACAAAGCCAAGACCACCCAAGCCTGGTTTGAGCATCAAAAAACCGACTTTATAAGACACGAAGATAGGCCTTCCTCCAGTCCGGACCTTAATCCTTTGGACTTCAACATTTGGCAGGTCTTAGAGGAGAAGGTCTGTGCTAAACCACATACAAAATGGGAGAGCCTGAAGTCATCTATTAGAAAAGCAGTCGCTGAAATAGACATGAATATGGTGCGTGCTGTGATAGACGACTGGCCGCGGCGTTTATTGGCCTGTATTAAAAACAAGGGAAGTAATTTTGAATAATTTTAAGTTATATTAATTCTCTATTAAATGTACTTTAAATTGGTATATAAATTACTAAAAACTGATTGGTACTTTTGTTTTTATCATTATTCTTATTTGTGACAGAACTTTAGAACCGACTAGGTAATACTTAGCAACAAAAAATAGACACTCTTTAACATAATGATTGGAAAAATATAAAAGCAATTCAATACAATTGCGAAAAACTCTAATCATAGGTTGACGTCATACATATCAGAGGCCCTAGACAAAATGCATTCGGCGTTCATTATCGTTATTAACAATGTTTAGGTTGACGTAAGCTACTATATAATATGTATAATTTTATCACAAATAATTTTTGCAATTTGGCGTTGGAAAATAAGACGAGGGCACGATGTAATCAACTAATCACACATTTGGGCGGGGGCGGGGCCAAATCAACGTTAGTTTGCGACCGGTCGCCAGGTGATATGGATCCGTTCCTATGTCAATCTACTTGTCCGGTGGTTGACATGGCTAACGGCCGAGGGTGGAGCTCACAGTTGCGTTGATACCTAAGGCAAGACTGGCTGTGCTCCTTCCCGAGGTTGCTGCCTGTTAACTACTCGGTTTACCCGGACTAAACGAGTAGAACCGAAATAACTAGTCAAACTCCTGATCGTCCTTTATTCACCCTTCCATGTTTCCTGTAACTCCTTTCCAATAAGCTGCAAGCGATGTCGTGGCATGTCGCAGCGGGCCTCCCATCCAACAGTATAGGATGGGTAGCGGTAAAATGCCACCCGCGTGTTTGTGCCGTGCGCGGGGACCCGTACGGGTGGAGAACGAGATCCTGGTAGGTTGAGTTTGAAGAGGGTCGGAGTCGTTACCCTCCGATAACAACACGCCACTTTGGCTCGGGATTCATCTCACACGGGAGGTTCTGGCCCAGCCAGTCAGAATCAATCGGCTGTTGCGTCTACAGTAGTCTGGCCGCAGGCGAGTGTTCTGGGGTGTTGAGGTCAGTAGCCGGCGGTGTACGGTCCCGAGTCGCCGTGGTAAGTGACGGAGGGCTTGACACCGTCCGGGCTCACTCGACAGCTCACCTTGGGATGCTATATCCGGCTCGTATCCCTGATGCGTCAAAGCATCCCCAGTAGGAGGGCTCCAAGGAGGGTGGGGAACGAGTGGGACGAATTTTTAGGTGTGATTTTATGGATATGAAAAAACCAAAATCGACGAAGGCTGAACCCTCCGCAAGGAGTGAGGCAAAGGCGCTTAGCGCATTGACGGACTGTGAGGTGAGACGCCGACCTGTCACAGACAGGGACGCGGGATCCGGTAACAGTCAAGTTCGTGGGCCCGTAGGGGCAGACAGGGCGCTTCACGCCAAGGGCAACAGCCGAAGTGTCGCCGAACACCCCAAAGGCATGAGCCGACCTCTCCCCTCGGGGCTGACGGAAGGACGCGCTGGCCTCCCTACCAAGGGAGCGACCGGCGTAGGTGCTGGAAGGGCAGACGGTGTAGCGGAGGCAGGTTGCAGTAAGGAGGGCCTCCCTACTCCTCTGGATCTAGCATCCCCGAAACCACCCCCTGCAAGCTTCCAGCCGGAAGGGGGTGTGAAGAAAGGGAGCAGGAGACAGAGGAATAGGGAAGCGCAGGCTGCGGCGCTTCAGCGTCCGGTTGCCGTCCCAACAAGGGACGTCACCGCTGAAGCGAACGCAGGAAATAGGACACTGAAAAGGCCGTTGGTATCACCGAAAACCAGTGGTGACTCCAAAAGGACGAGGGTAGGGTCGTATGCGGAGGCACTTTCCAGTGTAAAGGTGGCGGTGATACCAACGACCTTCCCAGCCAAGAAGATCTTGGGGTGTCATATGGCGGCCATTCAGGGGGTGGTAATCCAGCGCCTCCTGATCATCCCCAAGCCACTTCCCGACATCAACTTCGGGAACATTGTGGGAGGCGCCCTTCACATCAGTTGCGGTGACAAGGCATCTTCCACGTGGCTCAGCTCCCTCATAAGTGAGGGAGATATTGCGGGGATGAGCCTCAAGGTCGTGGATGCCAAGGATCTTCCAAAACCAGTAAAGATGGCCTGGAAGACGAAGATCATTGGCATCCCCGACGCAAGGGTGGTGTTCAGACTGCTCCAACGTGTCAACGAGCGGCTGAACACCGACCAATGGAAGGAAGTCGACACCTCGGAGTCGGCCGCTGGCACCCGGCGCATCATACTGATGGACCGGGAGTCAGCGGACGTGATCCGAGAGGCCGGCTACACTCTCAAATCGGGGATCGACGTCAGCACTTTTAAGCTCTTGGACGATGCCGAGAAGAGGAGTGCTGAAGTCGATCCTGAAGAGGCTCCCTGCGCTGTCGAGGCTGCAGAGGTGGTAGCGGACGAGGAGTCGGTGGGAGCGGACGAGGTCGACAAGGTTGGAGTGGACGAAGGGCCGCGTGGGTGTCGGGAGCCGTCACCGGTATCGGTGACGACATCCGAGAACCTGCGCGACCTTGAAGCCCTCTACCTTGGGAACCCCTCTTCGCCCATGTCCGAGGACTCCGAGTCGCCGGCGGAGGCTGCTGACCTCAGCAAGCCAAAGCCAAATATATAAGAAAGAGCCATGGGAGGCATAAGGTGCGTACAAATTAATTTGCAACACAATAAAGCTGCCACAGCCCTTCTGGCAAAGCAGCTAAAGAACGATAAATTGGATGTAGCCCTGATTCAAGAACCATACATATACAAGGGCGAGATCAGGGGACTAAATGGCACGGGAGGGGTTATCTATTATCTCTGCCCCGAGAATAACATGAGGACTTGTGTGTATGTCAAAAATGGCATAAATGCCATTCCTTATAATCCTTACTGTTCCAGGGATCTTACCACTGTTAAGATCCAGGAGAACAGGTTAGGCAAGACTCTCATCATCTCGTCTGCCTACCTCCCTTACGAAGCGACGGACCCCATCACACCTCAACTCCGGAGTCTGGTCGCGACTGGCAGTCAGGTGAACACCGACCTGATCATCGGCTGCGACGCCAATGCACACCACGTCATCTGGGGCAGCTCGGATTTTAACAAGCGGGGAGAGAAGTTACTGGATTTTCTGGTGAGCTCTTCTTTACAATTACTTAATAAAGGGAACAGCCCAACCTTCGTCAATGCTAGATGCGGAGAAGTAATTGACATAACGGTGGCGTCCAACCACATGTATGAAGATATTCACTCTTGGCATGTTTCCAATGAAATCTCACTTTCAGATCATAGGTACATATGCTTTAGGTACAGGACTGACATACCAATTGAAACTGTGCACAAAAGAAACCCTAGGAACACCGACTGGTCATCTTTCAAACGGGACTTAAAGGTAGAACTAGGGGATCCAAAAGGTAAGCTCAATTCTATTATTGACATTGAATTTGAAGCGGACAATATGGTACGAGCGTTACATACCGCGTGGACCAATAATTGCCCGGAAAAACGGGTGCTAGCCAAGAAGATACCCTGGTGGAACCCTGAGATAACCAAAATCAGAAGCGAAACAAGGGCGATCTTCAATGATGCGAAGGCGACGAATGACTTTAGCATGTACGCTCATAAGCTCACAGAGTACAACAAAGCTGTAAGGAAAGCAAAAAGGAGTGCGTGGTGGAACCACTGCAACCAAATAGGCTCGATACCAGAAGGTATGAGGCTCACAAAGGCACTAGCAGTAGCAAGGTCAACTCCGTTAACATCAATAAAAGATGACAAGGGAAGTATGACTGTAACGGGTTTAGATACCCTGAAAGTTATGTGTAGCACACATTTTCCCGGCTCCATTATACGTGAAAGCGAAATAGACAGTGTACCAATCTGTTTGTCAGAGCAGACAGCACGCACAACAAGACACAATTGGGACACTGCCAAAAAGGTAGTAGACGATTGCAAGATACGGTGGGCACTATCCACTTTCCAACCGTACAAAGCACCGGGCCCGGACGAGGTATACCCAATCCTACTACAAGAAAGCGCAAATATAATTGTACCGCATTTAAGCAGGCTGTATAGAGCGTGCTTAGCCTTTGGGCACGTTCCACGTGTTTGGAGACTTGTAAAAGTGATCTACCTGCCAAAACCTGGAAAAGCAGATTACAGCGATCCCAAATCATACAGACCAATAAGTCTATCATCATTCTTCCTAAAAACACTGGAGAAGCTGGTAGACAGGCACATAAGAGATGGACCTTTAAGGCGGTATCCGCTGCATAAAATGCAATGCGCGTATCAACCGGGTAAATCCACAGATACTGCGATTCATTTTGTAGTGAATAAAGCTGAAAACGCACTAGAGAACAAAGAGATATGTCTTGCGGCATTTCTCGATGTGGAGGGTGCATTTGATAAGACTACGTTTGAAGCCATAAGCACAGCAGCTGCTAGGCATGGCATTGAACCAACCATTTGCAAATGGATAGGCAACATGCTAAACAGTAGACTTATAAAGTCAAGTCTTTTGGGCGATGTCCTATTCGCCACAACGACAAAAGGGTGTCCCCAGGGGGGGGTTCTCTCACCGACTCTATGGAGTCTGGTGGTAAACTCACTCCTAGAGGAACTCAACACAGGCCCACTACACACGGTTGGGTATGCAGATGATCTCGTGATACTTATCAACGGGAAGTTCCCGGGAACAGTATCGGAAATCATGGGAAATGCTCTGGAAAAGGTGGAAAGATGGTGTATTAGTCATCAACTATCCATCAATCCCAGCAAAACTGTAGTAATTCCATTTACTAAGAAAAGAGACCTCAAACACATTAAACACCTCAAGCTGTTTGGTAAGGTACTAGAATTGTCAAGTGAGGTAAAATATCTAGGCATAATACTAGATAAAGAGCTCACTTGGAAGAAGCACGTGGACAACGCTATAACAAAAGCGTTGAGAGTGTTCGGAATGTGCAGATCAGCATATGGTAAGACATGGGGCCTTAACCCTAAAGTACTGAAGTGGATCTATACCATGATGGTAAGGCCCATAATCATGTACGGCTGCTTGGCCTGGTGGCCAAGAACAATTTTAAGAACATGCAGAGACTCTCTGACCAAGGTGCAGAGAGTGGCCTGCATGGCTATAACAGGGGCGTTCAGAACGACGCCAACGGCGGCAATGGAGGTCCTACTAAACCTACCACCACTGCATATCGCCATACAGTCTGAGGCGTGCAAGTCGCTGCAGAGGTTGGAAGAGACGGGCCTATGCAACGATGCAGCGCTTAGAACCAGACACACTAAAATGGCACACAATGGTTCTCTAGACAGAATACTGACGATGGGTTGCGACAAAATGCAGCCTAAGTATGTATTCCGGAGGAACTTCAATGTCCACATTCCGACAAGGGATGAATGGATGGATGGGTTGCACCTATTAGAGGATGACGACGCGATATGGTATACGGATGGCTCAAAAATGAGTTCCGGTACGGGGGCGGGTATTCACGCCAAGGACTATAACAGCAGCATAAGTATGGGCAACTACGCAACGGTCTTCCAAACGGAACTATATGCGATAATTGCCTGTACGCAAGAGAATATAAGTAGGACTCCGCAGGGTAGAACTATCTATATTCTAAGTGACAGCCAAGCGGCACTTAAGGCGCTGACAGCGCCTAAAGTAGACTCGAAACTAGTCTACAATGGCATCCAGGCCTTAAACAAGCTTGGTAGGAAGAACAAAGTGAAACTGATGTGGATTCCAGGACACGAAGGCTATCCCGGAAATGAGGCCGCGGATGAGCTGGCAAGGGAAGGGTCCAAGGGCGCATACGTTGGACCTGAACCATTTGTGGCACCGTCACCGGGCACCATAAAAGCAGCCCTGAACACCCTAGTAAACCACCAAAAAGAGTGGAAAAATACGGTAGGCTTAGGGCATGCGAAGCTCTTCATAGAAAGAGTTGATCAGAGCTGGACCAAAAAACTTTGGAAACTCAGCAGAAGACAACTCCGATATATTGTAGGAGTGTTCACCGGGCACTTTGGGGTCAAACATCTCCTAGCAAAGATGGGCCTTTATGACAATACAGATTGTAGAATGTGCGGCGAAGAGGCGGAAACAGTGAAACACTTAGTGTGCGAATGTGATGCCCTCGCCGGAGTAAGAATGAAAATCCTCGGTTGTGGCTACCCGGAACCAAGCGATTTCAAAGCCTTGCCATTGCACTACACTATCCGGTTTCTGGAAGGGGTGGAGGCTGCATTGGATTAAGCGCTAAAAGAGGGGTAATTACACAAAAGATCCCATAGGGTCGAAGTGTATCCGTAAGGACCCCATAGATAAGATAAGATAAGATAAGATAAATCACACATTTCATCAAATAAAGTATAAAGCGAAGTAAAAAACCTAAAAAGTGGTCTGACGTAGTTGATCTGTCAGCCTGTTGTCAGTCAATGATAATTCTGATCTGCGATACGTTAAGGCAATAATAATAACATATCAGGGGACTATCTCACACAAATGGACCTAGCCCCAAACGAAGCCCTAGGCTTGTACTATGGGCAACGATAAACTTACTTATATCTAGATAAATACGTAGAAAACACCCAAGCGCTCATCACACAAATATTTGCCCGTACCGGGGATCGAACCCGGGGCCGCCGCTAGCTTCGTAGGATTATAGAACAGTTTGTTTGATACTTCTTATACTTCATTTAATTTAGAATGAGAAACCAAAACAACATTATATTGCGGCTCGTGAACTGTAATCTCTTTACAATTTGTACTAGAGTAACAATTGACGACACGCAAATAAAGTGACATTAAAACAATTTTATTTTGCGGCTCCCAGACTATTGTACTGTACTATTTGCTAGGGAATAAATAGTTGACCAAACGCAATATAACGTTACTGTGGTTTCTCATCCTAAAATAAATGAACTATAGGACGAATCAAAACGTTATTGTGACACAGTTCTATGGTGGATAAGGGTTCCAATGGGCTCATAGTATATAGGGTAGAGGTACCGGTTTTGATAATCTTTACACCGTTTATGGCCACTCTAAATTTTAACTAATATCTAAAGAATTATGAAATTTTGCAAATATTTTTTTATTTTATCTTAATATTAATCTTCAATCTTCACTATTTATGAATATAATTTTTAATTTTACAGTATTTTTGATACTTATTTCCATCTATAGTGGCCACAAACGGTACTTCTACCCTACTAGTCTTTGGCAATAAAAACGCAAACCTTTTACAAACGCATCTGCGGGTCTGCCGTATTATGATTTGAATTATTACCGATAAATATAGTAAAGCGTTTAAGATATGATGAAAAGAATACGACTTCACTGAAAATCTTTTGCAGAATTCAACGGAACAAGATGCAAATTAGTTAGAATAGAATAGGTATATTTTATCTAAGTGTTTATAGTCACGCCACATAACTATTTCTTATTTAACTTCGAGGAACTGTTAGCACTTTGGTAGACTGCGGAATGTAAATTATTTCCTGGAATTACGGCACAAAGGCATTTGAATGAACAACAGCAAGGATAACATCAGATGTATTTTCTCGCTTTTCAATCAGTGCGTCTCGACTGGATAGAACGGGAAATACGAGATACAAACATGTCGCGGGCAACTTGTGCTAGCCGTGCTGTGGTTTTATTTTACCTAATAAGTAAACATCATGGCTCAATCTCACACGAATTTATTTAATCCAAAACTAAGCTCAAGGCTTGTACTATGAGTAGGTAGTAGGTATTTGTCCATACCGGGAATCGAACTTTAGACCGCTAGCTTCGTAGCTACTACAAACTACGTCGTCACTATATAAACCGTTGATTAAACATGGCAATAATTTGGTTGACCAATAAAGCATACAATTTGATCCGTCAGTGGCCATATTCTATTTTACTAATATTATAAATGAGAATAAAGGCTTGTGGTACTGTTAGGCGATGGGCTTGCTACCTGTCACTAATATACACTGTTAAACATCTTAGCCTAATTGTGCAAATTGTGGTTACAGAGTTATCAACAAGTTTTTAGAGTTGTTGGTAATTCTGTAGCTCTGCCTACCCCACTCTGGGAATGAAGGCGTGAAGGTATGTATGTATGTATGTATAAATGAGAAAATTGGTTTGTTTGACTCAATCACGGTTAAACCACAAATCGGATTGAGATGAAACTTGACAAATATATAAGTGAGGTCCTGGAATAGGACAAAGGATAGTTTTAATCCCAGAATATTGGATAGTTGCCGACGGAGCAGCGATAAACGACTTCTACGCGAACGGAGTCACTGGTAATAGCTAGTACAAATTCGGCGAGAGTTTTCGTTACAGAAAAGGTGTAGGATTGACGTTAGCTAACGGACGGTTGTGTCGGGTGATTATGTCATCCAGTCTAGGGACTCAAGTCAAACGCAGCGCTGACTCATCGCATCGCAGTGCATCAGTTCGATGACATTTGGCGGTATTTCCCAGAAGCAATTGAAAGTGAATCATTTGTCACGATATAGAGAACCAAGATAGTCTAAAACAATGTCAAACAAGGGACTTATTTGCTTACCGAAGGACATTTTGCAACTTTGGTTAGTAAAATTAAATAAGTCATGCACACCAAAAACTAGATCTGCAGGCTTCAATTTTTTTATTTTATTTGTTTCTTTCCACGAAATGTTGTCCCTGAAAGGATAACGTACCTACAGACCTTGTAAATTTCAAGATATCTACAATATCGTAAAGATCAGACTAGGTTTTACGGCAGAAAAATTTATCACATTTTGTATTTAATTAGCGTACACACCACTCGATGTTCAATGCTGAATGCTCATTACACGCAACGCAAATGATCTGTGGGGACGCTCCTTATTAGGAAAAAATAACTAAATACCTAATATATAACCAAGGCTACAACTAGGGAATGTAAAAACCGGGTGATTCTTATTATTTACAAAATAAAAATACGTTTCCCCGCTATATTTGTCATTTTATAGTCAGAAGAATATTCTGGGGTATCTAATAAAGGCAATTTACAGTATTTTAAGGAAAAGTTCCAATTCGGTTAATAACCGGCGAAAGTTATAAAAAAACGGTTTTTAACCGAGATCAAAAAGTTTCGGTTAATCGGTTTTTTCGGTTAACCGGTTAGCCGGTTTACATTCCCTAGCTACAACTAAGACATGAGCTAAAAAAATTTATGATGTACTTTTCAATAAGGAAACATAGTAACATGTAGGTAAGTACAGTCTATGCGTAGTCGTCTGTTTTTCCTTATCATTAAAACCTATCATTACAACTACAAGCCTTATTTAATAACAATAAACGTCCTTACGTCAAAATCTTTACATTGTATTAAACAAAGCATCTTTCTACGTGAGTCTGTGTGTATATCAGCTAACTCTTCCTAAATTTCGATGTGGTTTTCACTAATAGTTAGAAAAAAACACAGAAGGTTTTCATGTTTAATAAATTCTGGTTGATGAACGGGCGCTAACTACTGAAAACTTACACGAACCAAAGCGAAGCCAACGTGGGGGTGTCATTCGCAATCCATAATATCGTTTGTCCTAAAGTTCGCTTGTTCTAAATTATTGGTTGTCCTAAAATGGTTTTCAGCTGAGTCAGACAACTTTTCAAGCTTTCCAAAAATACCTGCGGTTAGGTAAGGTTAGAGTTGTGTTATAACAACACTAAAAAGTTTTAAACATCAGGCGAAATTGCTTAGGTTATTGCTAGGATAAACGATGAATTGTACAAATGACGATTAGGACAAATGACTATTAGGGATTCCTATATAGCCCCGAATGCTATCTCAAACTATTATTTCGTCGGTGAAACTGCAAAACTGGGTAAGTAACATTTTTAATAAGGAGCAAAATACACCTTTTTAATAACATTGTAAGGTTTATTTTCCTCTATCATAAATTAACAATCACAAATATCAGTCGAACCGTTTTGGAGGAGTTTGACTACAACACCGTGATACGAGATTTATATAATTATAAAGCTTTTACTACTCGATGACGATACAAAAGTCAACGTCAATGTCAACTTGCTATCAAATTTTAGTACTATATACGTAGAGGGCGCTGATATTAATCTCCTGATACACATTTTCTCGATGACTCAATAGAAGGTATAGGTCCGTGCTCGAGGTACCTACTAAAGACCTTGTCCCAATCAATCAATCAATCAATCATTTATTGTTATCACATAGAGGCACATACATTGAAAAGAAAAGGTGTTGTTATTCTAGATTAAGTCAGTTCCACATGGACGCCCTGCAAGGGGCACTACAATATTTAGGTACTTAAAAGCAGGACAAAAACAAAGAATATGTTACATGCATAGAAGTCCTAATTCTATGTTTGACAAATAAAATCAAAAAAATATATGTTAGTAAATTAATATCAAAACTTAAAGTTAATTAATTCATGTCAATTATATTATTATTTAACTTTCAGCATATTTTAATTTTCACAATCCTATAATATAAATAGAATAAATGTCGCAATAGCCACTTTGTGAGCTTAGTTTCAAAATCCAAACCCTGCAAAATTTTCAGGTTATCAGGAAGTCTATTATATACTTTAATACACATATTGAAAGCATTCCTTTTATATATATATCCGTACGGCAGAGAGGTTGACATAGTAGATGCTTATACTGGGCCTGTACCTAGTTGAAGCGAAGCCAAACTAAACTCTAGACTTTAGGAGAAAGGGATAGAGCTGTACAACTGCTATAGCTCTATCACTTTCTCTCAACCTTAACTGAACTGCTTAAGTAAGGCTTAAGTATGCCATGGCAATCCCTACGTGTACTGTTATTATTCTGTGTCATTTCTACTATTGAGCCTGGCACGCGACCGTGAGTCATACTATAGGGAAACCGTCTAAGAAGGCTGAATCGTTAGTAAGTGAAATAAGTGATTCAACACGTGCATCTGACTGCAGCGCTATTTATAGACTGCATAGAGAAATCTATGTTTTAGTGTAGAAGAAAGAGGTGACGGCACCAATGTCAGACACTTTAAGCTTTTTTTTTGGCGTAGGATGGCAAACGAGCACACAGGCCACCTGATGGTAAGTGGAAACTGTGACCCATAGACATTCGCATTCACAAGACTGGAAATGCGTTGCCAACCCTTAGGATTAAGATGGAATACCTATGCTACTCATATCATTGGCTGTCTTATCCCCAAACCAGAACACAACAATGCAAACACTGCTGCTTGGCTTGAATGCAGCAATAATGGACATCTCGTAAGATCTACCTAACATGTGGTAATATTATCACGGAACAACTTTGTTACTTTATAGCTTTCACACCTTCTCTAGCATAACAATTAATGCCAGAGAATGGGACGCAAATAGACAACCGAGTAATATGAATACTTTGGTTTTACAATAATGTATTACAACATTATTCTTAGGTTACATTTTTTTGCCACCAAGCATAAATAATAATAGCACTGATCTGGGAAATCTCCGCGAACCAAATTACCAACGAACTATTACTATTTTCCTATATCTTTTACTGTGATCTAATGACAATAACACTTATGTCTTATACATCTGTGTTGAAATATCAACAACTTAGTTTGCATGTTGTGTCATTTTAGAACAAGTTGGGTGTCATGTAAAGTAAAACTGGCTGGAGGAAAACCCGTCGGCTGCGAGTGTATAGATGGCGTGTGCGCGTAATAACAGTCGCACGCGCAGACAGGAAGTAGGTACCATTTATAAATAATTAATTGCTGGTAATTATAGATGTATCATAAAATAATAATAGTAAAGGTAGACCGAATAATTTTAGGCTACTTTTTTAAAAAATCAATAATGGTTTTGTGTTTGGCCTCAGTCTGACCTGATGTTATGTGAACTGAAGTCCATGTCCTACAATATTTTAACCAAATGCAGATTTTATTTGCACTGACCTACCATTTTAAAATAAGTTATGTTTTTCTTTTTGAAGGTGGTTTCTATTGTTGTTTAATAGTGGAGTCATTGAAGCATTACTGCTCCGATTTTTTTTACTGTGAACCGAATTGCATACAATTTTGGAATTAGGTTCATAAAAATTAACAATTTTTTATCAAGGGGTAGTTTTCAAGGGTTGAAAGGGGGTTAAAAATTTGATAATTATTATAGAGAATATAAAATATTACTTACTCTATACTTATATCTTTTTATGTCATAACAAAGTATTTTTTTGTGATTTTTTCAATTTAGGGGTTTGCAAACGCAAGGGTTGTAAGATTTTCAAGGGGTTGAAAATGATTTTAATATGAGGTAATTATGTTAGAAAATACTTTACAATTTCGCCACTTACTATTAGACATGTTTTCTAGCGATAAAATGGCTCAATGTAAATTTGTCCATTAAGGGGTTGTTTACACCCCTTAAAAATAATAGGCGGAGTTCAGATCATTTTCACTTTTAAAGTTAAGGATAAGATGAGCCTAATTCCAAAATTTCATGCAAATCGATTCACAGTAAAAAAAATCGGAGGTAAGACCGTATTTTTCGCTTCAATGACTGCACTATAAAGGCAGAGAGCAATCGATTTTGCTGACAAAGTAACTTTATAATCATCTTTTTGACGATGCGCTGACCTAGTTGGTATTGACCCTGCCTACGAAGCTACCGATCCTGGGTTCAAATCCCGGTAAGGGCAGATATTTGTGTGATGAGTGCGAATATTTGTTCCTGATTCAAGGATGTTTCCTATGTACTTAAGTATATATTTCTCTATAAAAGTATTTATATCGTTGTCTAGTACCCATAGTGCAAGCCTAGAGCTTAATTTGGGACTAGGTCAACTGGTGTGACATTTTCCCCTGATATTTTTGATATTAGGACAACTTGGACATTTTTGTACCATCAGTCACGCAAGTGGCACTAATATGTTGGTCCCAAGTTCCAAGTTTTGCAGTAGACCCCAAAGGTCAAACAACCCAGAAAATGGAGCTCCGGCATAGCCCTTTACACCCGAGCGATTCAGCCAATAAAATTTTCAAGTATATAAATTAAAAAAAAAAAATGAGGCCAAATTTTCTTATTTTTTTTTATACGGTTCATATTGAATCAGAAAA
The DNA here is from genome assembly GCA_927399475.2 of Acleris emargana. NCBI lineage: Eukaryota > Metazoa > Arthropoda > Insecta > Lepidoptera > Tortricidae > Acleris > Acleris emargana. The sequence continues at coordinate 19,289,990 of OV656843.1, forward strand.
AAACCCTCACAATCGTATCAGCTCGAGTGTAAAGGGATAGCAGAGCTCCGTCCACACTATCAAATTGATTTCTGGAGTGAGGAAAAATGCGACAAGAAACACGACACGGCTAAAGAAAGAAAATACTACATACAGTGATGACGGTGATGGAACTTTTGGGACAAAAATAAAATAAAAATATCAGTGCGACGTGTCCCATGTCCATTAGTATAATAGGAACAACTCAATGGGACGAGTGGGATAGACGGGAAACGTCAACCCGGTGCTACTTGTATCTTGCTGTTTGCCGCGACTTTTTCCGGATCAAGTGTACCACTATAAATTAACAAATAAATATCAGGGGAAAATGACACGTAAGTTCTCAAATAATCCAAAGAAATATATACTTAAATACACAGAAACTCCACTCTCATCATGCAACTCATCAATTTCAAGAAAGAGTCAAAGGACGAAAATAATTGAATTCATATGTTTATTTTAAGTCAAGGGAACCTAAAGTTAGTCATTTGGTATTTATTTTACCCGAACCATAAATACTAACGCTATAATTTCTTAGTTAGTATTATGTCTGTTAATATAACGTCGTTAAATGGTTTCTGATGAGCTCAAGTGGTTACACCTAGCAAAACAACACTTCTCAAACAATTCCTTTGACAATTGATTAGGAAATGCAATCTAACCGGTAATTGAACATTTTTGTATGAAAATAACCGGTTGAAACCAGTTATATCCGGTTATTTTCATTCCACTGAAACCGGTTAAAACCGGGTATTTTATAGCATGAAGAAGGCACACAAGGCACCTGATGGTAAGTCTGATCTATATCCCAAAGGCATTTGCATTCTTGAGACAACAATCCTAAGACCCAAATGCGTTGCTAACCCTCAGAACTAAGATGGAAACCGCTGTGCTAGTAATTTCCACGGTTATTTTATTCCCACCAGAACACGACGATGCAAACGCTGCTGCATGCCCGTGGGTTAAAGGCTAAGATGGTAGTAGCGGTCCGGACGGCACAAGGTGCTGCCACCACTAAAGTTAATGTTATGTGGCGACCTAGCGCCATCTAACGATAACTCGTATCAACCAACTCGCTAGCGCCACCAACGTCAGACACCGGAACTAAGGGTTCTACATCGCGCTAACAAAGTTTCTACAGCCGGTTGACATATGTATATACCACTTCCAACTTCATCCCAATGGACTTCGGTCCCCAGGCATAACACCCGCCTGGAGAGAGATCTCTCTATTGTCCTCTCTTCCTACATTGGTGACCGCGATGTGATCGTCTTCCTACAGTTACATAGAAATAGTACATTGTGCATCAAGGGTAGTAAGAAGGGAATTACTAACGAGAGTGTTAGAAGCCGACGCCGATGGCAGATAAGGTGTCGAATGTAAATCAAGTTTTCAGTGGCTTAGATACTAGTGCCCCACTAACCATGGAAAACTCCAACGATTAACTAAATACCATCACCGCAATCATCAATGGTAATTCCGAAAGTGACCCCGTCATTCCTGCGCGTGGTGACACAATTAACCTCAGCAATGTATTCGACGTATGATGACAAATGACAGTGATTGTACTTTTTCCAGCATTCTTGGTGCGATGACGTCAAATGACACACGACAGCGACCTAGGGTTGTAGACGTGTAAATAATATGATTGACGTTTAAAATTATGTAATATTATGTTATTATTGTAAATGAAATTGCATTTTTTACTTAATCATTTATTATAATTTAACACTTGACGGGACGTCAGCGAAGAAACAAAATGTCTTCTATATTTATGCACTGCCATTACCTACGCATTATACTGTCTATGCTAATATATAGTCAGTATATAAATTCCTAATCATAAATATGAACCTATATAACCTGAGATAAGAAGTTATTGCAACTGTGTTACATTTTCTCTTATACTCGTAGTAAATTAACCCTTCATTTCATTATGCATATTGGGTTAGGCTTTACATGTTCTGTTTTTTTTTTCTGTATTTCATTTAGATTTTATTTGATTCTTGATTCCAACAATTTAATATTGGGCACTACTGACAACCCTAGCACTGCACCAAAAATGCTGGAAAATCTACGATCACTGCAAATGACCGAGTTCTAGATTATTTGCAATGTAGTTTGATGGCTGTCCAGAATGCATAACCCATAAGAATTAATACTTGCTTTTTAAGGTTAAAACAAAATCAAGACTAAGCGTAATAATACTCTATGTATAAAAAAAGTAGAACCTAACTGGCTGATCGAAAAATGCACAGCCTAAACCGTTAGACCTTGGCACTCGAAATTTAGAGGGAATATTCCTAGCATATCCAAGGAATGCATTAAACAGGGATGTTTGAAAATTCTACCCTAAGATTTAAACCGGACAAGAGCATGTCGGACAATGCTCAGTGTAGCGTTCCGAAGGCGTTACTAGAAACAAATTAGACCTCGCGAAAAACTTAACTTTACCGTTGGAAAACTGTTATCGCCATACATCGACATAGGTCGCGGTCAGTTTACCAACACCGCAAATAAGTTTTCGGTAGATAAAAACATTATTATAGGGGGGGGGGGGGGACACACTTGACTCTAACAAAAATAAGCGCTTTAAGGCTTAATATTTCATGAACGGGTACCTGCTGCGGACGGACGGTTCCTAGTTTGACAAGGGAACCCTAAAAAGGTGGAGTACCGGAAAACTAATTGTACGCGAATGAAGCCGCGGGCGTCACCAAGTATAAAACTTACTGATACAATAAAAGGAAGGAGACAACAGAATTACAAATAAGATGATCTGACAAAACCTCTAAGGGAAAACCCTTGGGGATTCTCGAGGTCATCAGGGTTTTCAATAGTAATAAGTTCAAGGGTAATAAAAACTGATTATTTACACCTGGTTTTACCTCTTTAATGGCCGATATTGTATTAAAATTAAAATTTGTTTCATTTTTGTTATATCATAGGAAGGCAAACGAGCACACAGGCCACCTGATGGTAAGTGGAAACTATGACTTATAGACATTCGCATTCACAAGACTGCAAAAACACTGCCAACCCTGAGGACTAAGATGGAATGCCTCTATGCTAGTCATTTCACCGGCTGTCTTATCCCCAAACCGAAACACAACAATGCGAACACTGCTGCTTTGCGGTAGGTTAATGAATAAGATGGTGGTACCAACCCGGACGGACCCTGCACAAGGTCCTCCCACAAGTAACCGATACCGATATAACGAATGTAGAATATTTTAGCAGTGTTTGACAAGTGCAATTAATTCATAGAAACGTATTAAACTCTCAAATGTTATAATAAGGTTCGAAGTGCAATACAACTAGTATAGTAGATGTGCCTTTTTCCCGTAGGAGGGCAGCATAGATCATACGGTTTTTTAAAAAGGGACGTTGGCTCATGTTGAACTTTATTTTATAATCTAGTTGTATGGATTAATAAACTGTAATATGATATTAATAAAGTAAAAACAAACCAAAACAAATTAAAATTATTTAAAAAAAAGTTTAAAAAAAATTGTGATTTTTTATCCAATAGAAAAGGGTGATGGGCAATTTTGTATGGACCCCGTCCCCCCCCTCCAACAGTCACGGGATGCATGTTTATATGTTCGTTAGGACCCAAAACAAAACAAAATAACTATTTTAGTAGCTAAATCGATGGGATTTTTTCTATGAAAAAAACCTTTCAAGAGTCATGCAATGCAAGAATGTGTTCATTTTTAAACCAATTCCATACGATATGATAATGGTTTTCCAAGAGAACCCCATACATAGGACGATCGTCGTCATAGTAAAAAATCATCAGGTTGCCAAGATCTATCAAATGAGATAGGTTTCGTTTCTGTTGGTGGGTGGGGACATTTTGCCCATTGTCCTTTAATGGTATTATCAGTTTTTTTTTAATAGTAATTAGGTCCTGAAACGCAGTTTTTCACAACCGTAATGATGATGAATTGATGTTATAGCTCAATATGAATTTGTACTTTCTATTGTCAAAACCGTTTTAGGTCAAACGATTTAATGCAAAATGCTACATTATGCGAAAAAACTATTATAAATTCCGACATAGACCCTATATTTATATTGTAACAAGTCAATTTCTAAAAAGTTCTTGGTTATTGCAAAAATATACACAGCTGCGTAGCGAGTCCGGGAATTCCCATGTCTTTTGTAACAAAAGTGATGCAGATATTATTATTATGCACCTTACTGAAACTTTATTTATTAAAGTACTTTAATTGCACAACATTAATATAGTCTACAGACGATGAGAAGGCGGACCAGTCAACACAATAGCGGCCTATAAACGTAAAGTTCGGACCGCGGGAAACGCCACGCGCCGTTCCAATCTTCGTACCGAACCGTACATTTTTACTATTTTACTATTACAGTTGCATTTACACGTACATTTAGACGTAAATGATGTCATTCCAACACCTAAAATTGGAACGGCGCTTGGCGTTTCCCACGGTCCGAACTTTATGTATACCTACAGGCCGCTATTGGGTCAATTGCGATAGACCAAAAAAATCAACTCACGGTTTTTCGTTCTAATTCGAAAGAATAGGTAATTTTAAGAGACCGATTTCATTAATTTTGTATTCCACCCAATAGTTTTGTTTTAATATCTTTATTTATTTAGCAGACATTTTATGGATAACGACGCACGTGATTATTTAAGATTTGAGTTGGCATTTTCTAATAAAAACCACAATTAGATGATATCTAATAATAAAAAGTCATTGTAATAGTGTATTAAAATAAACTGTTTTAAACGGTTTTCGCCTAATCCGTATGATACACCTAGGAAGGCTTCAAGCCGAAAACGAAAGTCAAGCAGAGGATAAATAATAATTTTGTCGAAATATCCGAAATAGATAAATATCTCAATTATTTAAAAATGCAAAACGGCTTTAAAACCCATTCCTCGAAATGGTTTTCAAATTAGAGTAATTAATTCTAAAAATATGAACAATCCCAATTGAAATTGAATAGCTCTCATAACCGTGACAGTTTAAAGAAGTTTACTCACCTACCTGCCTACTTATTAAGGTTAACTGAATGGTGAATCGTATCGGCCGGATTATTGCCTTGTGGTTTGGGATTTACATCAGGAATTAGTCACCTAGAACTTTCGTACCCAATGCGAAGAGCCTGGCTCATCATATCTTACCTTCAGAACGACAGTGACCTAATTGACAACATAAAAAAAAAAAAGCATTATTGTTTTTTCGCGTTTATAATAGCTGGCTAAAAATTAGACTACCCGTATTTCTTGGTTTTTCTTTATTTAACTTAAATTCGTCGTTAATAATTTATTAAAGAAATAGTCATTAAAAAGACCGTATATACAAAGTTAGGAATACTGATGTCGTGATCTTAGCCTGATATAAAGTTTAAGTTTTGGAGGTGGGAGGACCTTGTGCAGGGTCCGTCCGGGTTGGTACCACCATCTTATCCATTAACCTACCGCCAAGCAGCAGTGTTCGCATTGTTGTGTTCCGGTTTGGGGATAAGACAGCCGGTGAAATGACTAGCATAGAGGCATTCCATCTTCGGCCTCAGGGTTGGCAACGCATTTGCAGTCTTAGGATTGCGGTCTTATGAATGCGAATGTCTATGGGTCACAGTTTCCACTTACCATCAGGTGGCCTGTGTGCTCGTTTGCCTTCCTATTATATATAAAAAAAAAAAAAAAAAAACTTTAAACTGTAAACAAAACTGACTGTCATGTCATGTCAATCATTCGCTGCCGTTCGTTCACAAATTTGCTATTTTGCGTAATTTAATTAATTACGTAATTTGTAGACGCCATTAAAATAAATAAACTATTTTGCGTAGTAATTGAAAGCGTGTCTTCAGAATCAAGTAATCCGTCAGACAGATAAACAATGAACATGACAGTTGTATATTTTTTTGAATTCCTTTGGTAATAAATGGACTAAGGGCACTATAAGTGTATTCCTAACATTCACAATCCAACTTTTTTTACTGTTTTTCCTAAATATAAAAAAAACTACTGCATAAAAAAACCCAAAGATATTTTTACTGTAATCAGCAGTGTAAAATCTAGAAACGGTATTTTATTTTACTACCTTAGCACAAAATGAATTGTTGTCAATTCAAAATTTCAGCTATCAAACTTTAAGTCATAAATTGATTATGATAGAGGGGCCATTCTACTTTTCGTTATACATAATTTTTTTGTCACATTCGCACTAAACAATTTTTATTTCAAAAACGGTGAATTGCACCGTTTTCTAACTTGAAACTCGAAGAGGGACGTAAATAAGCTTATATTTAGAATTATCCTAATACATAAAAAGTTATTTGTAATAACTATAATGTCAGTAACGCAGTGGATGTTGATGTCCCCGCCTTTTCTATGGAAAGAGTGCAATTTACCACTGAGTAATTATAATTATAATAAATCATGCACTCGGCTATTTGGCCTATGAGTCAGGGAAATACCTGAATGAGATCATCCCAGTATCGTTTGAACAGCCTCTAAACCTTTTTTTATTTCCTCTGATGACTCTATTAACCTTGTTAGCAGATGCGTTCACAACTAAGGGTATGTATTATCTTTCACAATTATACAGGGAAATACAACAAACGTACAGTTTTTTATGATCCGACTGCCGAAATATAAATATGTATGTTTGTTCCTTTGTGGTGCATCAGAAACTAAACGCGTGGTCCGATTTTAATGATTCTTACGTTATGTCAATCGATTTGTCTTTATCTTGCGAGTGTCACTGAACATAATAACAGTTAAACACAGACAGTTGCAGGCCACACTTCCAAGAACACAGAATACTGACTCTACCCTGCATATATATACTAGAAATATGTAAATTTGTTCGCAAATATAAAAGCTTTTTTACTACCCGAGCAGATCAACCTACAACGTATACACTAAGGAACCGACACCAACTCACAATACCATCCTCCAACTTACACATTCAATCCTCAAGTCCTTTTGTCATGGCAATTAAAGTATACAATAAATTACCCAAGTCTTTAACAAAAATAATAGCTGAACATTTATTTGCTAAGCAGTTAAAAAAACTACTGAGTGTGAAATGCTACTACACCATCAAAGAATATTTAGTAGATAAGATAGCTTTTTAAACACACTTATTTAATCAGTTCATTTGTATCAGCGTTAATTTTTTAAATATTGTTGTATTGGTTATAAATAAGCCCCTCACTAGTTTGTAAGTTGCTGTGCCCTACCTGGGTCCATAAAGATCTCATACCTTATAAGTAGTTATAAGATATTTAACACCTGTATATTATGTATAACTTATGGAAGCAATAAAGAATTGACAATTGAGTAGGTATACAAATACAATATGGCGGCACCCAGACGCCATATTGTAAAAAAGAAAGAAAAAAGTAGACAAATTATAACAAGTCGGGTATTAAATAGGTATTGAATAGGTTTCATTCATGTTTTTTTTTAATGATCAGTTAGGATTTATTACGATTTAAACTTAGTTAGCAACAGGGTTCCATAGTCAAACTAGGAACCCTTATAGTTTCGCCGTGTCCGTCCGTCCGTCCGTCCGCAGCCTAGCTCAGACACTCTTAGTCCTAGAAAGCTGTAATTTGGTATAAATATACATATTACCTAGTCGGTTACTAAGTTCTGTTACTTAGATTAATTACAATTAAAAAAAAAATTAAAGCCGTTTTGCATAAACCTGTATATTAATCAAAACTTTGATTTATATAGAATAATAATAAAAATAATGTATTCTAAACTATTGCAATTATTTGATGTACGAGCTTGAAGTATTCCCATTTCGGACGATAAAATCATAGTTAAAATCACGCACGACGATGATACTGATAACGGCCCCAACTTTTGTAAGAGTTCCTGTAGAGAGTTCAAATTTGCGTGACATATTGAACAGACTTCTAGCTTTCAATTCTGATACGAATGTATTCAAAGCAACTAAAGATCCGCTTGGACACCGGTCAATCTTGATGACTCATTAAATCGACTTTAAGATTTCACATGATTTTGCAGAAATACGAAAACACACCAATCTCTTGCTTCATAAGTTGGAATTAAGTCATGTTGAGAAATATAATTTTGGTCTCTAAACATATACAGATATAGGATTTTTAATAATATTATACAAAAAAAGTTCTTTGGTAAACAAAGACTAACTTTTAAGCGATTTCAAAAAATGAAATTTACAGAAAAGTCATGCGTAATTTCATCGATGCCGGCTGTGAATGTTAAAAGATCGTATCGGGAATTGCGGACACTAAGAAAAAATATTAATAATTAAAATGATTAGCTTTTAATTTTTATACACATAGAAATTAAAAAATAAACACAAGTTAGTTTTATTTGCATCAACCTTAGTAACAGAACTTAGTAACCAACTAGGTAGTCACCCCAATAAAGTGGTAAAATGATATATTGAAAAAAAACATTGTTTTGTGATCCTCCCCTACACGTAACGTGGGGATGTTTTTTTTTCTCGTTTACCCCATAGGGGGGTGTCGATGGATAGGTCTTTCAAAAATATTGCGGGTTTGTTACCACAGTTATTCGGTTAAGGTATCCGTTTATGAAATATAAAACTTTAAAGCGCTAATTTTTGTTAGAGTCAAGGTCCCTCCTACAGCCAATACCACAAATGTAAAAAATCTGAAAAATATCTTAAATGAAATCACATAATAATATAAGGATTTTTTTATTTTATTTTTATAGCATGGGAAGGCAAACGAGCACACAAGCCACCTGATGGTAAGTGGAAACTGTGACCCATAGACATTTGCATTCACAAGACTGCAAATGCGTTGCCAACCCTGAGGACTGAGATGTAATGCCTCTATGCTAGTCATTTCACCGGCTGTCTTATCCCCAAACCGGAACACAACGATGCGAACACTGCTGCTTGGCGGTAGGTTAATGGATAAGATGGTGGTACCAACCCGGACGGACCCTGCACAAGGTCCTCCCACAAAACAAAAACAAGGAAAACTAAAACTATCACTATTAAGTAGACTTCAGTAGTTCTTGAGTTACCGAAAACTTATTTGCGGTGTTGGTAAACTGACCGCGACCTATGTCGATGTATGGGGATAACAGTTTTCCAACGGCAAGGTTAAGTTTGTCGTGAGGTCTAATTTGTTTGTAGTAACGGCTTCGGAACCCTACACTGAGCATGGTCCAACATGCTCTTGCCCGGTTTTTAAAGCTTGCTTTTTGCTTCGATATTTATGGCAAGGACAAGGGATCTTAGGGCCGTATTGATAAACTGATCTTGACTGTAATGCTCTTCTCAAGATGTGTCAAAAATGACAGCTTTCTATGACTTGACGTTTACTTTGACGTATCTTGTGACGGGCATCTCAGCCAAGATGAGTTTATTAATACAGCCCTTAGTCCCATAGACATAAGCAGTCTTAAGACTTGAATCTTAAATGCATTGCAAATTGATTATGATTAGACCCCGGTATCGGAGGTGCAAAATGGTAGCTGTCAAGTTCTTAGGGATGGGTAATCATATTTTTGATGTTGATATCGATACACGATTTTTCTATACATTAGGTTGTACACAGTTATTTTTTTTTTGATCTATGATAATCATTGATCGTAAAAATATAAAGTGTACACATATTTATGAACTCGACTGTACAACAAAATATATATCTATGGTTGCTATTACTTTTCTTATGTTTCGAGTTGCAGAGCAGTGCATAAACACTCTTGTGATAAACCTTTTCAATAGAGATTAATACTGGCCACTTATACTGATAATAAATTATTTACGTCAATAGATAATCATTGTCACTTTACAACAATTTCTTCGATTAAATAGCTGTTTACGAGTTTATTCGTCTAAAATCATTTATACCATAGAAAATGGAGTCACTTCTTGCAGAACACCCTGAACTCCAAAAAACGAATGAAAAAATTTACTGCACAGTGTGCAGTGTACACATCATTTCCAGATCTTGGAATATTAAAAAGCACATGGAGTCGAAATGCCATCAAGAGAAAATCATCAACGCGTGTCCTAGTCACATTGATTATTTAATAAAGGACATTCCAATACTTGTAAACCAGGACGATAAAGTATATTGTATATCTTGCAACTCCGTTTTGACTCCAACAAAATTTTGTATTGAGAGGCATTTGAAAACCTTTACTCACAGAAAAACAAATGAAGATCAATTTAACTTTAACCGAGATCTGGTAAAGTTTTTCATCAGTTGTAACATACCTTGGACCAAATTGGAAAACCCAAACTTCAGAAGTTTCATGGACAATTGTCTCAATAAAAAATATGGCGATGTTACATTACCGAGAGAATCAACTTTACGCAAAAATTACTTGCCTATAGTATTTAATGAGAAAAAAGATGCTATAAAAGAAGAACTGTCCAACGAATATATATATTTGAGCATTGATGAGACTACAGATTCAATGGGTAAAAAAGTGGCTAATGTGATAGTTGGAGCTTTAACAAATTATTTATCTAAGCCCCACATCTTTGCTTCACGAAAATTAGACTCAACTAACAATATCACGATTAGTAATCTAGTAAATGAGGTGCTTCGCGAGTTATGGGGCCATAATTACGAACAAAACTGTGATAAATTGTTATTTTTCGTGACTGATGCGGGGTCATACATGGTAACATCGGGTAAAAATTTAAAGAAAAGCTACCCAAATATGACTCATTTGACATGTGTAGCTCATGGCCTAAACAGGGTAGCTGAAGCCGTGAGACAAGCTTATCCGAAGGTAAATAGTTTAATAAATTTTGTTAAAAAAGTTTTTAAAAAAGCCCCTAAAAGAATAGACATGTTTAAACTAGAATATCCTAATACTCCTCTTCCTCCTGAACCTATCATCACGAGATGGGGCACGTGGATAGAAGCTGTCAGCTATTATAAAGATCATTTCCATAAGGTTAAGAATATTATTTCTAAATTGAAATCCTCTGAAGCTGCTGCTATAGCCAAAGCACAAAGATTGTTCTCTGATGCAAATCTGATAAACGAAATCAATTTCATCGATAAAAATTTTAGAATTTTATCGATCTCAATAACAAAGCTAGAAGATCCAAACCTTTGTTTAAAAGAATCCTTAGATGTAATACTCGAGGTAACAAAAAAACTTTCCTTATTACGTTTGCATCCAATCGGAAAACTTATTTATTTAAAAATGCGGAATGTATTGCAAAAAAATCCTGGGTTCACAACTATACAAATTTTACAAAGTTTGTTGGATGGCAAAAGTGTTGAAATTACTGATGATGTAAATAAGAATACAGTACAGAATTACGCCAAATGTAATTTCTTGCCCATTACTTCTGTCGAAGTAGAAAAGTCATTTTCTTTCTTAAAGTGGATTTTCAACTACAGAAGAAGAAGTCTAACACCCGTTAACTTAGAACAAATTTTAGTAATATATTACGAGACATATATCTCTAATGATAAATATGACTAATTGTAAGATATTATAATTGTTGTGTATATTTATTGTAACTACACTAGTTTACTGCAAAGAATCTGATCATTCATCAAGAACATGGTATGACCTTTGGTGAATATAAAAGAGTTTATATTTTGTTTTAAATTTATTTATGAATGCTTTATGCTAAGAAGATAACTAAAACTTCTTAATGATGAAAGAATTTTTTTTGTAAATAATAAAAATGTTCAATACATGTTGGTTTTGTAATTATATAGTCCTACTTTATAGAATAAACGCTATCATTATGATATAATAAAATATCGACATATAACTATGTTTATCGACATGAAGTTAATATTTCAAAACAATGTTTACCCTTCCCTAGTAATGGCTCGAAATTGACAGCTACCATTTTGCACCTCCGATACCGGGGTCTAATTATGATGATGATGATTTATGTTTCTCTAAATAAATATGTTTTCCTTTGCCTAGTACCCATAGTACAAGCTGTATTTCAGTTTAGGATTAATTGTTAGTCAAGATGGGTGAGATTGTTCGCTGATTTTATACGGAAAGCGTGTTTATTTACATAAATGACTTGATAATCCCGTGTGAGGTAATAAAACGATAGCAGTGCCTGCGCCGGTCAAGGCCAGGCAAATTTATCGGTCAGCGGCTCACGCGTGCGGTGCGGAATTTTTAGCTTCCTCGCGTCTGTCCCTCTGTATGTACAGTAAAGGAAATTGATTTCTAGACCACTTTGAACTATCTAAGTGACACTGTTCACAAAATCATAAAAAGTCTCTTACGTATTAATTGATTACGTCATTTTAACATAGTCAAAAGTGGTTAAGGGCTTTAGTCCCATCTCGTAGCCGGATTTGATAGCTGGCTTCCAAATTGGAAATGTGGTTTCCCGCCTAGTCGCCAGCTATGAAATGGGAATGAATTTCCCATCTCGTAGCCAGATTTGGTAACTGGTTTGCAAATAAAAATTCTCATCTTGTAAGCAACCATACATATATTCTGAATATATTCTGCGAGACATTTCGAAGTTCTTTGCCTATATTTCCCTCTATGAGGTGAGGGTAGGTTACTAAGTTACTTAGGACTTTAAAATTCCCGTTTCCTAGCCAGCTTTAAATCGGGTCTATCTCTCCCATTTCGAAGCCAGCTTTAAAATCTAGCTACGAGATGGGACTTAAAAATTCCCCTTTCGTAACCAGCTTCGAATCGGGACTATCTCTCCCATTTCGTAGCTAGCTACCAAATCTGGCTACAAGATGGGACTAAAGGGGTCAAGGAATCATTTTCCCTGACTATATCTATACCCTTATATCTTTCAAGCTCCGCAACACAATTGAATGCGGTTTTCATAAATAGATAGTGATTCAAGAGGAAGATTTTTTTGATATGTATCACTACATAGTATAAAACAAAGTCGCTTGCGCTGTCTGTCCCTATGTATGCTTAAATCTTTAAAACTACGCAACGGATTTTGATGCGGTTTTTTTTAATAGATAGAGTGATTCTTAAGGAAGGTTTATATGTATAATACATTCCACGCGGGCGAAGCCGCGGGCGGGTCGCTAGTAATAAAATAAAGTATGGTGTACGTACGGGTGTTACAGATAAGGGCATTTCTATTTTTCCTTGTAGTCAAGTAAAAAATTGTTAACGCAGCGTTAAATTAGTCCATTTGGTAACGCATTTTTTTAATGATTAAATTTAAAAATATACAATTCTTGTTAAAACCTTTAATAGATCAATCAGAAAAATCTATTAAAGTTTTTAACAAGAATTGTATATTTTTAAATTTAAGCATTAAAAAAATGCGTTACCAAATGGACTAATTTAACGCTGCGTTAACAATTTTTTAATTGACTACAAGGAAAAATAGAAATGCCCATAACTCACATAAATCGAAGTGAAGACAGGTTGGTCCCTAGTTTGTCATAAATTAAAATGACCTCACTCCCGAATCGAATGATCTTGAAGTTACTCGAGATAATATTAATAACATACATCAACAATGACTGAGGATCAAAAATATCCGTTATCTTGTACCGTAAAGGAAAGAAGATTGACGAAAATATATACGGAGCGAAAGTGAATGAAAGTACTTTTTCGAAACAAATCGGAGAAAATTGGTGAAGGGCCAAATCACACCTGAAACCGATATGCATGCATGACTCGATGTATGAATGTGGAAGAAAAGCGAAAGACAACTTTCATGATCGCAGCAGGTAGAAATAAGTGATCTCTGTCTACCCCTCTAGGAAACAGGCGTGATTTAGTGTATGTATGTATGTATGTAAGTTGTACCGTAATGTTTGTGTGACCTTCCGTGTTTTCACCGAGCAGTCTCAAAGGAAGACCAGCTTTGGCTTGACAGCCAGCATGTGCTGAGTTCAGTTCGCTTTCGCTACAATCATTACATCATGCCGTCTTTCCTTTTACTTCTTTTAAAATTTTATTTTTTTCTGTGTATTATTGTTGTGAATAAATACTTCTTCTTTCTTTCTTTATCCATGTATCAATTTAATATTTTGAAATATATTGCAATTCATTAATTCCTAGATCACTTTGGACTAAGTCTAAGCGATACTGTAAATAAAATCATAAGAAGCCTTGCGTTTGGATTGATTACGTCAATTTGACAAAGTCCAAATCGGTCAAGGAATTATTTTCCATTATTGAACATATAAAAATAATTTAGGGAAAATTTATAAACCAGAACATTTTTGATTTAAAACCCCCGATAAAATAGCAACCCCTTCTTGAACCGTTGATACGAAGGCCAACTTAGAACCACCCTGTTTAAATTAACTTTCTATGTGAGAATGTTTGTAAACATGTATGAATGTATGTACGGGTCAAATCTAGCATAGCAATTTCAAACCAGCGCTCTCTTATCAGATCGAGTTGTAATTTCGGAATGTGAACCTAGTAAAATTAGCTTTCTTCGAACAATAACCACTTCAGAATTGGTCTGTCCGTTTGGCGGCTACGGTGCCACAGATACACAGATACACACGTTGAACTCACAACATAAAGTACCGGTTTTACGTCGGGATTAAAAACTTTTTTACGGCATACTAGTAAAGAAGGCAAAAGGGATCTGAGATCTGAGATCCGTAGATATTTGCATTCTCAAGACTACAATCTTAAGATTATCTTACTAAGACTAAGGAAGTCCTCAATGCTCTTAATTTCCGCACCGGAACACAACAATCCGAAAACTGCTGCTTGACCGTAGATTAAAGGATAAGATGGAGCACGTAACGACTAGGGAGTGCAATTTGGATTCGTTTTGTATGGGGAAATCCGGATTAAATCCGGATTTTCATACAAAATAAATCCGGATTTGCAATCCCTAGTAACGACGCATGTCGGTCAATGCCAAGCAAGGTTATCGGTCGACGACTTATAGTCGGTGATACAGCAAAAGCGTATATAAGTAACAAGTTCAATAAGTCGCAAAATGAATCTTACTGACTTACTTGCTAAGGTGTATTTTACACCGTATTTCATTTGTGTTTTACGATGTATACATTGCAGTACCTATTCCCGACGTTACGCATGCGATGCGGTATTCGATTCAAGACAAATGAAAACGTCCTTGTCAATAGAAAACTGAGTCACTGATTTCTTCTTCGGTCCAAAGTACAATTATATTGAAGGAAAGGATGATACGTGAATGTATGACGTGTCCTCTCTTTTCTCAATCAGAGATGAGAGAGATACCTTAAGGGATAGGTTCGCCAGTGAATGCCCTGTTATTGTATCATCGAGGACTTTGAATGTAAAGCCGGTTGATACATGCGGTTGTAGGTACATTTTCTACTCCCGGAAATGTATAGTACCTACAGCTAATTTATGTCTTATGTAATACTACATTTAAATTCCTTGATGAACAAAATAATAGAATGGAATAATTATATTTTAGGCAACAAGGACGATATTTACAAATATCTTAAAGACTACATAGTCATACGTAATAATATAGAACTTAAAATTAACATTACGAGTATGTGACTACTAAACCACTTTGCCGTGTCAGGTCAGCTGCAGCGGAGGCCAGGAAATCGCCAAAACATGTCACTCCTTGGCCAGAATTCCTGCTTTAAAAAGGTCTGTCTTTGGTCGGTACTCCCATCATCAGATCATCACAAGGCGAGGCGGGGCTCCTACTCTCCCAGGGCAACTCCGGTTTTAATTTGTTCATATTCTCTCATACATTTATTACTTACATACAAAACATACTATTAACTGTTCACTTCCCAAAAGCCCTAAAACATTAGCAATTTTTATAAAACATAAATAATTCCTACGACAGTAATTGCTGTAATTGCAGTCGATTTTATAAGTAGCTGCATACTTTCGTACCTTGTCGCTGTTACGCCTTTCACGGATTAGTCCATCATTTCAAAAATAAAGTTAAAATGTCAAAGCACCGGAATATGCAGCTTGTTATAAAACCGACCGTATAACAAGGTTATGAAATACGCGAGTGTAATGCCCTGCCGGGGTTTCCCGCCATTCAGCGGCTGCGCGTGAGTTTGTTTATAAACCGGTTGCAATTATCGGTATAATCGTGTAACTCGTGTGTTTTAGGGTAACGTAAAAATCAAAAAAATAATACCAAAATCTCTATTAACTAATATAACCATATACATATAACATATGTACAGATGTAGTGCATAATTGTTTTCCTTCGTCTTTTCACGGAAACGTACGAACGTGTCTTGCTATTTCAGTTCGTCACAGTACAAAAGTAGGTACTGAGATTGACTGAAGAAGCATGACAGATACGAATGTTTCCGACAAAATACGATGGGAAACAATTATGTACTACATCTGTACTTATCTATTATAATCGTAAGCATATTTTAGCTCCCCAGATTTCGCGAAGTATTCATCATTAGATATATAGATAGATAGATAACCTACATTACTCTCAGCTTCTTAATAGCGTTTAATTGGCTATCGTTGTCACACTCGCAGCTGACAGTATATTTGGCCCTTGTCTTTCATAGAAAAACGAAGATCGCCGATCGCTATTAAGAAACTGGTAGTACTGTAGATAGATAGATATGGATAGATATAAGTAGACAATTTGTAAAGTAGAAAATTCGTCCACCTTTGCTACCTATTAATAACATTATAAAACCTTGTAACTGTAATCTCACTGTTTTCGCACTTAAGATATAGCTTAATGATAGTGTTTGATATGTTGTTAAACGTTTTTCTTTATTAATATTTTTTTCATCGTTATGTGGTTTCTATAATTGGGTAAGCATTGATCTAGATATTAAATATAGATATAAGTATAGTCAGATGTACTATCTGACGGAAATCTGCAATAAATAAATAAATTTAATGAAGACCTACATTAAGATCTAATTAAAGGTAAAATTCAAGATAACATTTGCAAGAATAACTACATATACATACATACATTAAATCACGCCTGTTTCCCAGGCAGTTTGCAGGGGTAGGCAGAGACCACTTTTTTCCACTTGCTACGATCGTGACAAAATTTTTTCGCTTCTTCCACATTCATACATCGAGTCGTGCGCGCACGATTCGGCCCTTTTCCAGTATTTTATAAGAATAACTAATAATTGATAAAACTCCCGTTATAATGGTTAACCTTATTAATAGATCTGACAATTCTAAAACGACTTGACCAATTTTCATAAAACTTATATAATAAACTTCCTGATTAAAATATCTTGCTTCTACAGGAAAACGCATCCAAATTGGTTAACTCGACTGGGAGCTATATGTTCGTAATGTCGAACACGGCCATACAAAGCTAACTGTACAAAAGTTAATGATTTTCAAAAACTGATAAATATATGGGAGTCTAACAGCTTACGTCAATTCTACATTTTGGATACACACATACATACATAAACTCACGCCTTCATTCCCACTGTGGGGTAGGCAAAGCTAAAGAATTACCAACAAGTCTTAAAACTTCTTTATAATTCTGTAACCACATTTTGCACAAGTAGGCTAAGATGTTTCCCAGTGTATTAGTGACAGGTTGCAAGCCCATCGCCTAACAGTACTACAAGCCTTTATTCCCTTAGTCGCCTCTTACGACATCCACGGGAAGACATGGAGTGGCACTATTCTAACCCAGCAACCACACGGCAAACACCATATCTTGGATAACGATGACTTAACATTAACTTCATATTAAATGAAGGTAAATAGTAATAAGTATTCACTACATCTTATTCTGCACGTGGCAGACATAGCAATTACTGGATATTTATGGAACCAATATCTGTTGAGTCATTGTAATAAAGGCGGGAAAATCTAAACATGAAGGAGTCAAAAGGAAAATTATTTTGTGTTATATAAAATGACGTACACACCTTTGTACCTTGTCGCTTTAATGCCTGTGACAGATTAGTGAAGCAGTTCAAACATGATGTTAATGTGATAAAGCAATAAAGAGTACAGCTACTTACAAGGCCGACCATACTACGCTAAATAAACGTACACATCAGGAAAACCGGAATGTTTGTGGGTTTCCTAGCTAAATCTGTATCTAAAGTAAGTTCTAAGCACAGGTTCTACAACAAACAAAGTCGTCTATTTAGGTATATTTATTACCCTTAACCGAAAAAGGAGTGTTATAGATTTAAGAGAAATTTTGTGAAGCGTGCCCTTAATCCCGTAGCTGTCAAAAAATTCCATAGGTACTTTAGCTCTGGCCGTTAACGTTTCTCACCCCCGAAATCAAGTCCAATAGGCTATTTGATTGGCCATTTGCAACGTTAAAAGATGGCGGACGTGTAATTTGTTTTAGACTTTAATTTTTGGGTAATTAGGTGTTCAAAGTTCTTTTCTGATAGTGATTTGTACTTTTTATGCCTTTGTGTCACACAGTGATTGAAGACTTGGACTTATTTCGTGTATCTGGCATCTTTCTTCTCGTTTCAAGTGGACTCGCAGTGGTGCAGAGGTTAAAACTATCTTGACCTCTGACCTACAAATCACCGTACAACGTTGCCCCCAATCTTCCTAGAGAAGATTGGATTGTGTTTTATTGCTATATTGTTTTATATACTCATATAAACCTTGACACTGGCGAAATCACTTCACGTGGAAACGCCATTATCCCTGCGGTAGTAGCTGTTCAAGTCGCCGCGGGGGCAAAAAAAATAAAAAAATAGGCTATTTGACAGGTTTTTGAAAACCATCTCAGATTATTTGTTGGTGTTTATTGAGTACTCCAAAAGTGGTAATTTTAAATTCTTTTATGTATTTCGTCTAAAAAAAGGAAATAAAAATTCACTTTTAAAATATGCCGCCAAAACGCTTTCTTGGGCAAGATGGCGTCGCAAAAGAATCAGTGATGTCAGTGGTCAAAACATAAACAAACTGACATGACAACGACATGAACGACAGATGCAATATTTACCGACATCATAGATTACAGGATATACAGACATCCTATAATCTGTGATATTTACCGACCCTTGACGTCATCATGGATTCGGCGCCGTTTTCGATAAAATGGCTACAGATAAAAAATTATCAAGTTTTATCGTGGTTTTTTGGATAAAAGATCCATTTTTTTTAAGTAAGAATACCTCTAATCGATTTTAAAACTCATAATTTATATGAATATACATAATTATTACGTTTTTTTTCACCTTGTCAAATAGCCTATTTTCAGGATTTTTGGATTTCTTGTAGATATTATAAAGAATGAAGAATGTATGTAAATTTTTGTTTTTTGGTTTTTTAAATTTGTTTCATTGTAAGAAAGTATTTTCGTGGAAAGGAAAAGAGACAGTTTTTCATGATATCTACAACATTACATATTCAAAATCGTAAAAATTGGACTAGGTTTATGGGCAGAGACGCGTATTCGCATTTTGTATAGAAATTTTCTCTTCACAATTCTCTTAACGTACTAATGTATCTGTGTATCTGTGTGTCTGTGTGTCTGTGTGTCTGTGTTTGGTATCTTAGCTTCAAAATTGATGGACCAATTTGGTCGCGGTTTGCCTAATGCAATCAAAATCGACTTCAAAATGGAACAATTGTATTCATTTTGTATACAGACTCGCCTTCGGACTGTCAAAATGAAAACGATTGCGATGTGCGTTACGCAATAAGCCTGTAGGATGGTTTTTTACTAATTTTAATTGAAACTTACGGCTCAACGGCCGTTTAAGAGATTGATATTAACTATGAAAGAAGAAATCGCCATTTATTACTAGCTTTTAATTAACTTACAATGTTTGTATGTATGTAGTTGCCCCGTGTGGTTGCCGGGTTAGAATAGTACCACTCCATGTCTTCCCGTGGAAGTCGTAAGAGGCGACTAAGGGAATATAGGCTTGTAGTACTGTTAGGCGATGGGCTTGCCACCTGTCTCTAATATACACTGGTAAACATCTTAGCCTAGTTGTGCAAATTGTGGTTACAGAGTTATCAACAAGTTTTTGGAGTTGTTGGTAATTCTGTAGCTCTGCCTACCCCACTCTGGGAATGAAGGCGTGAGTTTATGTATGTATATCGGTTTAGGTCAAATCTTGCAAGTCTATAGCAGTCGATCAATTTATCGATTTGTTCATTTGTCTTAAAGCTTAATGCGCTCGCAATAATCGTTTTCATAAGGCTTATCTGCGTACAAAATGTAAACAATGGTTCTGCTTTGAAGCCGATTGCAATTACGAGTGCGTTAGATAATAGCGGCGCTGTTCCCGTTGATAGAATGGGCTGAAATTCGGACCATATAATAAACCTAATTACAATGCAATATTAAGAAACTTAAACTTAAACACCACACACATACACACCCACGCACATACCTACACACAAATACACACACACACACACCCCCACACACCCACGCTCGCACAAGCACACACACACACACACACACACACGCACATACCTACACACAAATACACACACACACACACCCCCACACACCCACGCTCGCACAAGCACACACACACACACACACACGCACATATATATATATACACGCACACACACACACATATACACACACGCACCCCCACACACCCACGCTCGCACAAGCACACACACACACACACCCACGCACATACCTACACACAAATACACACACACACACACACACCCACACACCCACGCTCGCACAAGCACACACACACACACACACACACGCACATATATATATATACACGCACACACACACACATATACACACACACACAATTCCCTTTTTTTAACAGAAACTCTTAATAGTAATCATTAGTTATCATGTGGCCAATTTACTGAATAAATATTTTGAATTTTGAATTTGAATTTTGAATATTATGTGTTTCATTACTAAGTAAATAAATTATCAGAACCCTGCAAAATGCAAGCGCCATTATACGAGACAGGTATTTCTAATGGGTTTCCCCTGTCATTACGTCATGTACACTCGAGAGCAATAATAAATGGTCACGGCGCACGTGAATTAGCCGTGTAATGACCCGTTTTCATTGATCTCGGATGTAATTGGATAAGAAACTTAGATTAGAAGGCTGTTTATATAATTTAAAATTGGGTTGTTGGACGTCGGAATCACCTCCATAAAAACTTGGATCTGTATCAAGGCCTTGTTATTAATGTAATGACATGTTATCCGACTCGAGATTCGGGAAATCCTTTAACGGGTCTGCAGGCTTCTGTGGGTTTTTACGGGTTTATATTAACCCTGGCCAAGATGCAAACTGCAAGAGAGCTGTAGGTAGGCCTCCAACAAGATGGACGACCTTGTAAGGATCGCGGGAATGCGGTGGATGAGAAAAGCACAAGACCGGTCTGAGTGGAGAGCCTTGGGGGAGGCCTATGTCCAGCGGTGGACGTCTTCCGGCTGACATTATGATGATGATGATGCAAACGCTAACTTTTTTGTTTTCTATCGCTCAAAATTTATTGGATGACAGTATCGTGCGTAGCGATTAAGACTGCGTCGAGCGTACGCCGGATGTACAGTAGTGGCGCCCTCATTACTAATATTGAGATTTCTAATAAACTAAAGTATTTTTCCTACTCCTGTACTTTTATCTGTCATTTATATAGTCACGAACACTAATATAAGAATATAGATAATATGTCCGCAGAACATTCCGTAGAAAAGTCTATCTAGTCTATTCCCTTTAACAGCACTTGTGCTTTTTTGAGCCAAAACGATATGCCTAGCTGCCAAAGCTTACACCTAGGTTAATTTGACCAATCAAAATACTTCACCAAATTAAACCACCAATCACAATACACATTGACTGTCAATCGGAACGTTAGGTTCTTTTTGGTATGTAAACTCTTTTACTAATTTAACTCTTTAAAAAAAACATTTTATTTGGTATCAACCAACCAGAACGCAGCTATATTAAAATCGACCAATCAGGTAAAAGAATTCATTTCTCAAATCTTTAGGTGTTTTTTAGTCCCTATTTCACAAGTTAAATCGATTGTGCAACTTTAAAAAAAAAATGAAACCTGGCAAGTGCACATCAATTTAAAAACAAAGTTAACCATAGACACATATTTTGTTGTTTTCGAATGTTTCTCGCTCGTTTGTTGTTCTGTGCTTCGTTCGTTCGTATTCTAACCTAGGTATATTAATTTAATTTTGCATTTTATTTGAAACCTAGTCGTAGAAAAAGTATTGTATGCAACGGTGTATAACTAAGTCAAAAAATACACGTGGCGTCTTGCTTTACGATGTTCGCCTGCGGCTCACATCGTAACCACACCACTCGTCTTTTTTGACCTCTCTTATACAACTGTTGCATAAACTACTATTCTTGAATTCGGACGGTGCATTTTTGTACTACAAATGAAAACACAACTTATAGGATAAATCACATAGTTTAATAACAATTGACTTTCGAGTTATCAACTTAACGGAAAAAAGTGGCCACCTTTTAGCGTTAAGCTGACTACTCAAAGGGAAACTGTTATCAAAGTTTGTTACGTATCTCATAAATTGTGTTTTTACTAGCGCTACAAAAAAGCATCGCCCAATTCCATGGAAACTCTTTAGTTTATCAGAAATCACAATAATAATATTGAGGGCGCCACTGGACGCTTGACGTTTGCTGCGTGCAGTCTTAACCACGTGGTCAACTGTCATCCCATATATTTGGAGTGATAGAAAAGAAAGACGTTAGCGTTTGCATCTCGGCTACAGCCCAGGGGTGTTATTCTCTTAAAAATGGCGTTCGGTCGGTCGATCGAGTGAAGGAGTGAACGCGGCGCAGCTTATATAAACCGGCGAACTTAAGTAGTCCCGTCAGAGCGTACAAAACACATTTAGCGCGTGCATTCTCAATGCAGCAGCGGGGCTTCTGTTGATTGATCGAACTTATAAGGCTGCTTATTGAGAATCCATGCTTGCTTCAAATATGCTCTTGCCCGGCATGTCCTTTCTTAGGCTCTAGACTATCTGTGTACCAAATTTCATTTAAATTCATTTCAGTCGTTCTAGCGTCAAAGCGAACTAGATAGACAGACAGACAGACAGAGTTACTTTCGCATTTATAATATTAAGTTAGGATAGTAAAGGCGATAGTGTTTGAGTTTCTTGCGGCGTTTCTTCTCAGCAGTGGTCTCTTGCGAAGCGCTGGTAGATTTTTGGCGTGTAAAAGTGCCCGTGCGGTCTACTTACTGAATAAACATCTTTTATCTTTTTTTATCTTTTACAACGTGACGCATGATTAACAGGTCAACGTTTGCAAGATTTTTCCCTGATATTCATACGAGTATATCTTCACTTGCAACACAATCCAATTGAGTTATTAATAAATAACCAACACTTTACCACGCGTTAATTGGATTTCCATCTCGTAATACGTAAATTGCTTACGATTATATTTGCATATTGACGTTGCCTCGTGAAACATTCGATGCCACAATCCTTGATTTTGATGCAGAAAGGGCTTCGATTGGAGTTTGATGTTATATCTGCGGTGTTTTCCCGCGCCGTCATGGGAACTTGGGTCATTTTGTCAATGCGAACAAAAAAACAGACTGGTATGGTTAATCTTAGTAAGTATCTTATGGTATACGAGTACCTAGTTGGTTACTAAGTTCTGTTACTAAGGTTGATGCAAATAAAACTAACTTATGTTTATTTTTTAATTTCAATATGTATAAAAATTAAAAGCTTAATTAATATACATTTCGAAAAACAATTAATCATTTTTCTTAGTTTCCGCAATTCCCGATACGATCTTTTAACATTCACAGCCGGCATCGATGAAATTACGCATGACTTTTCTGTAAATTTCATTTTTTGAAATCGCTTAAAAGTTAGTCTTTGTTTACCAAAGAACTTTTTTTGTATAATATTATTAAAAATCCTATATCTGTATATGTTTAGAGACCAAAATTATATTTCTCAACATGACTTAATTCCAACTTATGAAGCAAGAGATTTGGTGTGTTTTCGTATTTCTGCAAAATCATGTGAAATCTTAAAGTCGATTTAATGAGTCATCAAGATTGACCGGTGTCCAAGCGGATCTTTAGTTGCTTTGAATACATTCGTATCAGAATTGAAAGCTAGAAGTCTGTTCAATATGTCACGCAAATTTGAACTCTCTACAGGAACTCTTACAAAAGTTGGGGCCGTTATCAGTATCATCGTCGTGCGTGATTTTAACTATGATTTTATCGTCCGAAATGGGAATACTTCAAGCTCGTACATCAAATAATTGCAATAGTTTAGAATACATTATTTTTATTATTATTCTATATAAATCAAAGTTTTGATTAATATACAGGTTTATGCAAAACTGCTTTTTTTTTTTTTATTGTAATTAATCTCAGTAACAGAACTTAGTAACCGACTAGGTATAATGTATATTACATTCTCCATAGCATCAGATCTACAGTTATGGTCCCATTTTGATAAATGTTATGTCATTGGATTCGTCTCATGCTAGAAAGTTGCATAAAACTAGGTTTTTTTTCTATGAAATCGAACTGAAAATTGAATTTTAAAAACTACTGTGACGTCACGTCACCCGGCCCCAGCTTTGACTTGGACTGGTATGTCCCATTAGTTCCATGGAACTTTGCATTTTGTATCAAGCTGTGACGTAACGTTCAATACAAAATTCGAAGTAACATGGAACTAATGGGACATACCCGAGATGACAATGTAAAATAAATAAACTAGAATTCTTTTTTGCTGTTAGTTGTAAGTTTGCTGTTAGTTCTTTAGCATGAGAAAACATACGTTTTGAGTCGGCTACTGATAACCGCAACACCAAGAAAATTAACAAAATACGAAATAAACAGTATATTTACAATGACAGTGTTTACATGAATGACAGACGCATTGTGTCCATTTTTAATTACTCTAGTCTTTTTATTTCAAAAAAGTTGATATACAAACTGATTCATTTCTTACATTTTAGGATTCTCATTTGCAAATCTATCCGAGTTATTTATAAACCAACACATTAATGCAGGTTAATTGTAATTTCATCTTATAATACATAAATTGCTTACATTTGCATATTGTCGTAACATATAGAGAAACATTGAATGCCACACTATACCTGATTTTAATACAAAATGGGCTCCGTTTGGAGTTTGGTGGTTTCGGCAGTGCGGTGATTTCCCTTACTGTCATAAGAACTTGGGTTATTTTTAAATGCGAACATAAATCTAACCTGGACCCGTAGTATGGTCGCCTTTATCGCGGTGGATAAAGCAACCGCCACTCTCCCTTTTTTTATTTATGTTTCACTACCGAAGAGTAAGTACTAAAGTAAAAATCCTAAAAAAAACGGTGTGTGTGTGTCAGTATGAAACACTCAATGCAAAAGTCATACTCGCACTTGGCCGTTTTTTCTTAAGCTAAATGAATAGCACATCATATTATTGCTAAACCAAACGTAACCGGCAAGGAATTCAACTTGAAATGAGTAAATTATTTCATCTCACGTCACAACGAGCGGTAGCCCACGCTTTGGGATATCCGCTCTTGAAATATGTCGCAAGGTCTGACGTGGGTCCACCACACCGTAGGTACTACTACCAGACGCTAGTGAATCAACGTTTAAAAATGGCAACTCCCCGTCCCCGGCACGAAAGAGTAAGAACAGCTTAATGTGTGTTTCGGATCACACGTAGTTTCCAAGAATTTCGGTAGCATTGAATACAAATACACGACAAGTATCCGTCAAAAAAAAAATTACACATGCTTTTTTTCTATGTGCAAAAATATACAAAAAAAGATTTAATTTTGTGAAACACGTTTAGTGATTACGATTATGAATCTATTTAATTATATTAAGGATTAGGTATGCTTATTTGATTATGCATGGTTCAATTAGTATTAAACTAGTTTTCAAGTTTTAGCCTGTTGGCTAAATATGCGAGTTGTATAAGCGTAACTTTACAAAAAAAACCGCGGAACAAATTTGTTGTTTTTTTTTTAAATCAATGTTGAAGTCATGTATAGAACTTCGTTCGTCAATGAATTCATAGAGGCATATTAAACTCTCAAGTGTTATAATAAGGTTGGATATGCAATACAATTCATATAGCTCATGCGCCTTTTCTTCGTAAGAGGGCAGAATGAAACTCGAACGTTCCGCTTGGGTGGCTAAACATCTCGTGTCATTATGGCTTGTTTTAGTCCCTTGTTGAACAATCTACTATTAAGCATCTAAAAGATATTTACAGAAACGTCATTTCATCAATTTTTCGAGCGTTTTAATTTGTTTTACACCTTTAAGGGACTGTAGACTGGAGTTTAAATTTTAACTCGATGCCTCCACGTGTTCCCGAAATAAAGGGTCTTGACAGACAGACAGACGGACAGACAGACGAACAACAAAGTGATCCTATAAGGGTTCCGTTTTTTCCTTTTGAAATACAACCTTAACATATTGAAATTTGTTCAACATTATAATTAAACAAAACATAATATTTACTAGATAGACAATTCAAACGCAAGCTTATCCCTCAGTGCCCACTTGAGCCCAGACCAATGACGACTTTACGCACCACGCCATCTATTGGTGAGTAGTGGAACTAAGGCAACAGCATTTTCCCGTCGCTTTTCGTCACTGCCACCCACGCACCGGAATTTCCGCGCGTATATCCTTGATAGTCACAAGGTGTCTCACGTAAAGGTTACATTGACCTTAATATAAATGCAGAATATAGAGTGACGTGTGAATCGAACTTTTAAATGCAGGTCAATTGATCTCATAAACGTCACGTATGATTATTGAAATGTAATAAGATTCTAATAGGTTGGTTCACATTGGGTGTTACATACAACGCCATCTACCCGCTATAAGTGGAACTAAATTTTATTATGGTTGTATTTTCATGTCGTCTCCGCTTGGATTAATTGAAATATACCGCAATGCGTCTTCCATTACCTACATGTTCGTGTGGTAGTGACTACCGATATTTAACCCTATGCAGCCTCATAAATCAACCTAGTAGATAAAGTGAAGCATATAAATTGCAGCATACTTTAGTACTTTGTCGTTTTAACACCTTTGGCTTATTATCTAGTGCAGTAGGTAATTCAAACATAACAAACCGTTTAAGTGACAACGCACTTAAGTGTTCAGCTACTAATAAGGCCAACGGTGCTTAGGTATTTTGTTAACATGGCAGGAGCAACGCTGGCGTGGTATTTGAGCAGATCATAATAGGCAGTGACGTTATTAGAAAAACACCAAGGGCCGTAACATGGCTGAGTTCGCTTGACAAAGTTTGGATAAGCTATCCGTCACCTTCTGACACGTAAATAAGTACGAGAGTGACGGATGCTTTGGCCATTTGCAACGTTAAAAGATGGCGGACGTGTAATTTGTTTTAGACTTAAATTTTTGGGTAATTAGGTGTTCAAAGTTCTTTTCTGATAGTGATTTGTACTTTTTATGCCTTTGTGTCGCACAGTGATTGAAGACTTGGACTTATTTCGTGTACCTATCTGGCATCTTTCTTCTCGTTTCAAGTGGACTCGCAGTGGTGCAGAGGTTAAAACTATCTTGACCTCTGACCTACAAATCACCGTACAACGTTGCCCCCAATCTTCCTAGAGAAGATTGGATTGTGTTTTATTGCTATATTGATTTATACTTATAATATACTTGACACTGGCGAAATCACTTCACGTGGAAACGCCATATCCCCGCGGTAGTAGCTGTTCAAGTCGCCGCGGGGGCAAAGAAAGAAGAAGAAGAAGAAGACGGATGCTTTATCCACATTTGACACGCGATATAGACGCAGTCATACAAGGCACACAGGCCATAGAGTTAGACAAGTGAGTCGATTTATAAGAATCGCACGCTCGAAAATATCATTCGAAAATCAAAGTGAAACGGTATTTTTTTAGGTTTGTGGTAAGTTGTGATGTTTCTTTCTATGTGATTTAACCCTCTGACGAATCCTGTCCAGGTTCGATCTTTTTTAGGGTTCCGTAGTCAATCTATGTCCTTTGTCCGGCCGTCCTCACGTCCGCGGCTTAGCTCAAAAACTCTTAGTTCTAGAAAGCTGTTATTTGGTATAATCAAACCGCGATTAGAATGGGATTCGAAAGTACCGTTAGCACAACAGAACTTATAATTAATTAATATAATCATAAGTCAATCTAAAATATCTTCACAAGTACTTTAAGTACAGACATTACCTATAGATCAAATAGATTTACAAAGTATGCTTTATTATAAACAGAGGCCCTACTTCGATTTAAAAATCGATTTTCGAAGTTACCTAAGCTTCACCCTTTTCTCTCGATTTACTCTCGAATGACGAGTGACAGAGATGGAGCTCACGTAACTTCGAACTTCGATTTTCAAAGTAGGGCCTCAGTCACTACATATTTCAACTGTATTTTTGGGAAATGTGTTACTTGTGTTATAAAAAATATTAATATTATATTTGACAAATCTGTCATTATTTCACTTAATGTTCACGATATCGAATCGCTGCATCTATCAAAATTACATTTTTATAAAGTATTAAACGGTCGGGCCCAGAAATTATTTAAAATCGAAAAATATAAAAAGAAGGTTCTTCTGAAAACTTAACGTACTCGTATTTAACACTCATTTCTTTTGTTCTTACCATTTGATGATACAGACAGGTCTGATAATGATGATGTTGTGAGTGAATAATTTTTGACGGTGTTTCTTAAAGTAAATTACTTACAGCATTTGTATTTTATTAACGTACCCAATATAATTTTGTGTATTTTGTCAAGCTTTAGAAATAGTACTAAAATAAATATTTCCATTTATCTGCACACTCTACCATTGACAATGTAATTTCATGTATTAATTCAAAAATGACATATATGTGCTCAATCCCATTCTAAACGCGGTTTGATAATATGAATGTACATAAATATTAGTCACGCTGACAAAGTGGTAACATAAAATAAGGAAATAAGTTTGGGTACCTTTCGTACACGTACCTAACGTGGGGGTTTTTGGCTACCCCATAGTAGATCTTTCAGGTTTTTGGAAACCGTTTTTCGATTACGGGATTCGTTTGTGAAATATTAAGGTTTAAAGTGCTCGTTCTTGATAGAGTCAAGTGTACCAAGTGTATGTCAAGTTTACTAAAATTCATGAATATCGGTTCAACTATACACAACACAAGTTACTTATACTTACATACATAAACACACGCCTTTATTCCGAGAGTGGGGTAGGCAGAGTTACAGCATTACCAACAACTCTAAAAACTTGTTGATAATTTTGCACAATGAGGCTAAGATATTTACCAGTGTATCAGTGACAGGTTGCAACCCCATCGCCTACTAGTACTACCAGCCTTTATTCCCTTAGTCACCTCTTACGACATCCACGGGAAGACAGGAAGTGGCACTATTCTAACCCGGCAATAAATAACTATGCTCGTGGGCCTCCATCCAGGTACATCAGGGTAAAAGCTTATTGCCTTTGACATTTCTAATCGTTTTTAACTCCGCCGCCATTACTGTCAAGTAAATAAGAGCTCTCGTAACATTGACTAATTGTTTTAACCAGTATAATAGAGACCCTACTCCGCTACGCTAATGTTGCCCAATTAAAAAACGCGTAAACAAATGGCTACAATTAGGTACCGTAAAACTACACAACTATGCACACAACCTGCAACAATAGTCAAATTTTCCTCATAAAATTATTCTAAAATATGATACCTTACTGCCATTATTGCTGGGTATATGTACTGTTTGGCCTAAAATCAATTGCTCTAAACTCTAGCTATAGGTAAAGCTATCATATTTTTAGAATAATGTGATAAGTAAAATTGGATTATTGTTGTAGGCCAGGACCATAGTTGTGTAGTTTTACGGTATATTAGTTGACCCCACTTGACTTGACTTGATTTTGTCACCGTCCCCACTTGAACCTACTTAATGTTTCGAAGAAAAATTCGCACGAGCCGTTGTTGTAACTATGCCGCAACACGATTATCTTTTATCATCACACTTGCACGTAAACAGTATCTAAACATACAGGTTAACTTGGCCGCAATGCCCCATATAAAACCCTCGACCTTTCTTTTTACCATGAAACCCAAGGTCGGTAAGTAATTTCTTTTTAATTTATGGCACAGCACACAGGTCATGCAAGTTCAAGCAAAGAGTTTACACGCAATTGAAAAATTGTCTTTACCTAAATGTTATTTAAACAGGAATTTCATTGCAATCTCGCTACATGTTACTTAAATACTCAATTAATGTTCTTAATAACCGATTTTAATAGTTTTCTGTATCAAAACGTCGTTTTTTTTTACACTCCTTCAGGACTGCATGTATAACTACGTAAGTATTTGCCCTTAACGTTTCTGAACGAAACATTTGTATAATCTGTGGAGTCCGCCAGCCATCCGCTTAAAAAAAGTTCAAGTAATTCGTAATAATAGTTGTGCTGACTTGTTTATTTATTTACTCGCAAATGTGATGAAAAACATTGTATGTTTCACGGGCGGTACGGGAATTACGAACCTCGACTCAGAAAGCCCTCAGTCTTCGACTTTGGGCTTCTTCTAGAGCCTCGATCGTAATTCCTTACTTACCCACCTTAATACACAATGTACTATTAAATGATATCACATTTGCGTAATGTCTTAATCATTGTGTCAATTGTGGGCATATCTTTTACCCGTACACATTTTTTTTTTAATCATTTTTTTATTTTACCACTTTGTTGGCGTGACTAAAATAATGTATTAATTATGCCAAATTACAGCTTCCTAGTACTAAGAGTCTCTGGGCTGGGCTGCGGACGGACGGACGGACGGACGGACATGGCGAAACTATAAGGGTTCCTAGTTTGACTACGGAACCCTAAAAACACAAAACAAAACTGTTACAACAGAAGCTAATATAAGTTTTAAACAAAAACTTTACTAGACTTGGTTAAGGTGGTGAAATAGGCATAGGACAGGTCACAAGGTCCCTGATGTAGGATGTAGATGTTCTAGTGACCTTAACCTTGCGGTGTTGTAGCTGGACCGGATGATTCAAACCTTTTAGTAAGTGAATAATATTTTTTTCCCCAAGCGTCATAAAACCTCATAAAGGTCATCGGCCTAGGATTGAGGACTTTCCTCAAGTTATACAAAACATATTTTTTACATACAATACTGTATTAACTCCTTTAATGGCTTAACCTCCGCCAAGCGCGTTATTGTGTTCTGGTGATAAGACAACTGGTGAAATTACTAGCATAGTTTTCTGATTGCATTCTTAAGATTCTCAAGACTACAGTCTTAAAACTGCAATCCAAAATAGGTACAATTATGACATTGATATTCAATAAAAAAAATGCTGCATTTGCCATTTTTAGTAATGAGTGGTGAAAAAAAAAGATGCTGCCGTGCTTCATATTTTGATTGCGATTAAGCTGTATTTAACGCTAATAATTTTACCGATTCTTATTATTTTTTATTTATACCAGTTAATACATACCTATACACCTGCCAAATTAAAGCAGAGCTTCCTGTGTGTAAAATTTAGTCATTTTGACGTCATCGGCATGAAAAGTTCGACCCCTGCTGGGGACTAATGGTAGATTTTCAATTGTTCATGTTTTTCAAATGTTGATCAACATACCGAATGAAAGAGATAACATGCAACCGTAATATTTGACAAATAAAATAACAAAGTGAAATGCTACCTTTAGACGGAATAATTCATTGGTTGTCCTATCCTCACACCGGATCACAACAATAGGAACACTATTTATTACAGTTCTGGTATGATTGTGTAATTTTCGACAACTCGGGCCTTTTTTCATCGCGTTTTTTTTCTATCGTGTTTTTTTTTTATTTACGATAACTTTAAGGGAACGTTCTTTAGGTCAAATAAAGTTAATTTGCCGAAGACAGACAAATGATAACTCTTACGGTTTTAAAGATATTTAATTTTTAAATTTAATCAGTTAACCACGTTGAACTGGTGTAAAAGGTTCGTAATTGTGTGTGTATGTCACGCCAACATTGACGTATTTGACACTGACTATTAGTTAACTATAAAGGCTTTTTTATAATGACCAAATTATACAACATTGATTTACTTTGTTCTAAACAGTTTTTTTTGCAATATTCAAAAATCTAAACTACCACTTAGTTTCTTTGGATGTAGGTACCTAGTAATATGCCGAAAATATCGTAAATCAAAAAAAATACGGTGTGGATACCTTAATTTAACCAAAATATGCCGTGCAGGATATCCTTTCAAACACCAAAGCATATTTCTCAATACCTGACGTCGCTCATCTTTGACCCTTGCGGTATAATAAATAAGGATGAATCAACGTTTAAAGGATAAACTTATTCAGTCAATAATAGTAACTTTTCCCATTGACGTCACTTGAGGTAGGTACAGAAACGTATACTCGTAGCTATATCGGGATAAATGTATGAATTATTAATTAATTACGTGTCACAATATTAATGAAGTGCCGCAAAGGTCAAGGATTCGGTGTACTTGTGTACCTTGTCGCTTTAACGCACTTGACAAATTAGTGCAGCTGGGTTATTATGACATAGCTAGTTACGCAGTTCAGTTTACAAAAGAGAAGAACAGAGCTATATAACTGCTATAGCTCTGTATCGTAAAAATGGTCAACCATGCAAGCGTCAAATTGGGCATGATTTTAGTACAAACCCTGAAGAAAAACAACAAATACTAAAATAAAGTCAAGTATTAGTTGGGCTTGCGCTGATTGGATTCAAATCGGAATATAATAATATCTACTGTGTGGCGGGTAAAGAACCCTTTGTGCGAAATTCCGATTCCCATTTGAATACTTTTTAGTATTCCGAGCACTCTCGGTTTGTCGGTTGGTCCAGCCTCCACTCACGCATAAAATACCTAGTCGGTCCTAAAGTTCTGTCACAAATAAGAATAATGATAAAAACAAAAGTACCAATCAGTTTTTAATAATTTATATACCAATTTAAAGTACATTTAATATAAAATTAATATAACTTAAAATTATTCATATTGACTTCCCTTGTTTTAAATACAGGCCAATAAACGCCGCGGCCAGTCGTCTATCGCAGCACGCACCATATTCATGTCTATTTCAGCGACTGCTTTTCTAATAGATGACTTCAGGCTCTCCAATTTTGTATGTGGTTTAGCACAGACCTTCTCCTCTAAGACCTGCCAAATTTTGTAGTCCAAAGGATTAAGGTCCGGACTGGAGGAAGGCCAATCTTCGTGTCTTATAAAGTCGATTTTTTGACGCTCAAACCAGGCTTGAGTGGTCTTGGCTTTGTGTGCAGGTGCAGAATCCTGCTGGAGCACAATATGATGTCCTGAAAATAGCGTGTTGGGCAGATCTTTGACAACCTGATCCAAAACCGTCTCTTGGTACACTTTTGCACTGATTTTGACCCCTTTTTTGCAAAAATGAACCTCAGTTGGATGATGCCCATGTTGCACCCGCGAAGCGGTTTTTTTTGCTTCTTCAGAGCTCTTAGCGTACATTCTATCATTCTGTTTATTATACTTTTCTTCAATATAGATTTTTTTTTCGTCTGTAAATAGGATATCGCGGTGTCGATTTTTCACGTACTGTTTTAACAACTTTCGGGATATTTTAAGCCTGATTGTTTTTAGACGGGCATTAAGCATGTGTCCACACTTTTCTTTTTCGGACAGGATTTCTTGCTATACGGGCCTTGATCGCTTTGATCACTGCTGGTGTTCTTAGGGAGCGTGGACGGCCAGTTCTTTTTTTGTCCTCAACACTAGAGACTTCATTGTACCTATCAATAGTACGGTACACAAACCTAAGCGTTATATTTAATTTTTTGAGCAACTTGAAAACGGTACTTGGCGAGTGCCCACAGCGGTGCAACGCTAAAACAGCTATTCGGTTTTCTTTCAATGTCCACTCCATCGTGAGAAAGCGCAGCAAATGACTGTTTTTTGTTTTAACAAAATTGTTATATATTCAAAAATGAAATACAAAAACATTTTCTTAAAATTATGTTCTAAATTAAAAAATAATGTGCCAGTCATAAAACTTTAGGACCGACTAAGTAATTATCCAGCGTTAGGCATACTTCAACTCTATTTTACTAGGAAGAGAGCCGTCAGTTCTAATAATTATTATGTTACTAACAGCCCGTCAGCGGCTTCGCCCCGCTGCAAATTTCTGACTTCCCCGGTGGATTTTTCAATTATTTTCTTTTATACAAACCTTGTCCTGACAGTGACACACAACAAAAAAAAATTGCCAAATCGGTTCAGCCGTTCTCGAGTTTTGCGCTTAGCATTAAGCGATTCATTTTTATTTATGTATATGTATATTCTGTGGTACTTAATGATAAAAATCAATCAATCAATCAAAAGTTATCGTATGCGTGGTTTCAGTTTGCATGAGTAACGCTCAGATCAACACATATAAGATTATTTGTACCAACATTGATAGATCCTGCTTGCCTTCATGACTCACTAAAGCTAAGGTGAAACCGTATTCTCTGGGTGATATAGAAATCCTTCGTAATTATACTACTTAGACCAAATAGTAGAGGAGCGACTTTGGCTTCCTTTTCTTTCAGCAATATTTAGGACAGTCATTGTCATTGCCCCTGTAAACATTGGGCCAATACGTTGGGCCAAAGTATTGAGCCAATTTGTAGAGGACTAATTGAAATGAAATTAAATATATTTATTTGCGTTAGACAAAGAATCATTATATAAGAGTATTATATTGATCTTAAAAGTTAAAATTAGAACCATACATTTAGACTTAAATAAGTCATGCAATTTGTTAAGTGACGATGAGGTCGCAAAAGGTATACGATTATACAGAAAATGCCTATTCACTCTTGCCTTGAAAACACCAAGGTTATGATTCCGGGAATTCAGACGCAGGGAGAGCGTTCCACTCCTTAGCAGTGCGAACAAGAAACTACGCAACAAACCGCTGCGTGTGAACCATTGGGTATTCTACTACATGTGGATGGAAGCTCCCCGGCGTCTAGAAGACCGATATGAGAAAGTGGAGGGTGGGATGAGGTCATGCAGTTCTTGGGCACACTCTCCATGATACACCCTGTAAAATACCGAGAGACAAGCGACTTTATGCCTATGCTCCAAACTCTGAAGCTTGGTATTGGCGAGCGAGTCGACACCGATGAGTCTCCTAGCTCGTCAGTCCACCGAGTTCAGTGCGTCCAGCTGATATTTGGCATTATGAAAGTGTAAATTATTAATTATATTGAAATCAGATTAACATTTAAACTAACATCGTCATTTATGAACCTCTATGGTATAGCAAGAAAATCTTTAATACTGTAAACACATATTTTTTACCAGCCAAGTGAACAGTTTGATTTTAAATTTATTAAGGGTTAATTACTTTAGTTGCACTGGCAGATGGTTAAATATTTTAATGCACATGGCATAACAATTTCTCCTCTTTAATTCCCTGTGCATTTGAGAAGCACGAGTCTGTCCGGATATCGGGTATTGAAATTAGCTATATGACTTTTCTTTAAAAAAATATCAGTTTTGCTGTTTTACAGTTATACAGACCTCATAAATGTAGATTGAGTGTACCGTCAGCAGTCTTAATTATCTGTTGTCTTGGATTGTTTGTTAGTTGGCGACCAATGCTGGCCAGCCAATCGGCTGATGTCAGTTTTTCGTGGAGTGGAGTGTGAACCTGATTTCGTAATTTGGTCCATTACCTTGGTCCAACGCATTGGCCCAATGTGTACAGTGGCCATCAAATTATGGCCATCGTCTCAGCGCTCAGGCTCATAAAGGCTCAGTTTCAATGGTCAATAGCCAACATGCTTGTAGCAATCCATTGACGGGTTGTTTTAATATTTTGAGCCGAGAGCTATTGCAGCGACGCAACGTATCACGAAAAGCGTAAAGCCTTAACGTGGCCCTAAAACAACGCATTTAGCCCTCATGCACCTTGTCCAGTATAGGAGCTACTTTAAAAGACCCACGAATGTACACATTCCTGAAATTGTCTAACCTCGTTACGCTCACCTTAGCATTTGTATTCCTGTTAAGTGTATTTTGTACTCTTCTTACTCATGCATCGGCTAGTATTCCGCACCGTATTCACTTTTGAATCCCATAGCACCCGTGTCAAAAATCTCCATCAATATAATTAAGAACAATCAGTAATATTAAATAACACTGAAATGATTCATCTATTTAGTATGTAAACACCCACAACCAATTACGTCGACGGTAGTAAACAAATATTGGCACAACTAACCAAACCAGTTTACCGCTACGCCAGATATGAATCATCATACACCAGTCAATCTTGAGCTCTTTGCACACGATCATCTGATGCATATAGAGCTCCGGCTGAGTGGAGGCTTCGGAGAAAAGTCATGACTCAAGGCCGTGTCCCTCAAAGGATGCCGAACGGAATGTTTGTATACAATGTTATGTGTTTAAAATTGTGTGAACACTAATCTTAAGTTTTTATCGACTGACTCATCGATTATCATAACACTTTTTTTGGATGATTGATTGTTCTACTGATTCCTTTTAGGAGGATATAGTAGAGCCTATTTACGAGTGAAAGGGTCGGAAGGCGTACTTTTTCGAATCAAATCGGAGAAATACTGAAAAAGGGCCGAATCTTAAGTAGGTACCCGAAACCGACGTGCGTGGATGACTCGATGTATGAATGTTGAAGAAGCGAAAGAAATTTGTCAAGATCGTAGCAAGTGGAAAGAAGTGGTCTCTGCCTACACCTCTGGGAAACAGGCGTGATTTAATGTATGTATGTATGTATTTACAGTAAAAAAAGGGTCACGTCCGAATTTTAGCCGTTTCCGTAGTACCCGTTAAAATCGTCTGTTTCCCAAAGTATTTTCATCGTACTTTAAATCTAGTATGAGACCCTCTTCAGAGTGTTTTTGCAGCTTTATGACATGTCCTACATCAAAACACGGTTTAGCGTCAGCAAAAAACGAGCTGTAAATACTATGCAGCCTATTATACGTGAATAAATAAATAAAAATACTCAGTTTTCCGTTTCAATACAACAGTCTAAGTCTAAGGCCATTAATAAACGCTTTCTACACTGAGATTTATAGGTATGCATGGCTATAAAAAAATGCATCCTGCCTCACGCCTGTCTCCCAATGAGACAGAGACTATGGAACG
This sequence comes from Acleris emargana, assembly GCA_927399475.2. NCBI lineage: Eukaryota > Metazoa > Arthropoda > Insecta > Lepidoptera > Tortricidae > Acleris > Acleris emargana. The sequence continues at coordinate 19,327,129 of OV656843.1, forward strand.
CCAGGTGCACCACTGCTCTAACTTAGGCTTCCTCTCCTCCATCAACCTCTTCATGTACTGAAGATGTACTGAATAAGGGCCAAGTCAAAGGCATCCAAAACCGACGTAAGTGCATGAAGATATAAAAAAACATGAAACTCACTAATCAATTATTCCCTGTATCTCCATGGCTTCCACATCTTGCGCCTTGAGTGTTGAGATCAAGGAGTGCAGACGCTCCACCCCCGACTCCTGGTGCCTGATGAACTGTCCCAACGCGTTGGCATCTGGTTCCTCGAGGGACGAGAGGTACTGGTAGTCCAGGAAGGCAAGGGAGAGCTTCTCCCTCCCACTTATCAGCTCGTAACACGCTGATAAGCGCCTGGAAAAGAATGAAAGTATGCTGAGAACCCAAAATAAAACAAGCTGTGTTATTGTAATGTTCTAAGTAACTCAGACTGATCTCTAAGAGCCGTAAGCTATCTTCTTCTCGAGTCGAGGTTCTTCAAATACATGATACCCAGTAAGCAGCGGTGTTGACGGCCCTGGCCGTCGCATCTCTCAAGTCGTGCTCCGAGCAGGAGTGCACGCGGGACACGACAGAAGGTGCGCCATAGTTTGCGGTGCTAAGTCGCAGATGCATTGCGTTGAGCGGTCGCCGAGCAGTCCCCATCTGGCCATGTTCTGCTTGCAGCGTCCAACTTGGGACCTGAGCCTGTTTAGTGCCCTCCACCGTACGGCCGTAAGCTATTGTATGATTTAATGGTCTGATCTATCTACTTTAAAAATATATGTGGAGAGAATGGATGAAGTGAGATTGATGAAACAGATATACGAGTATAAGGCAAGAGGTAATGGGAATGTTAGAAGGGGATGGCCAAATGAACATTCCACCATCAGACCGGGGACGTATAAAAAAGGGCCAGGCCAGGAGAACACTAAAGCATTTTTTTTATGGCATAGGAGTGCAATCGAACACACAGGCCACCTGATGGTAAGTGGAAACTGTGACCCATAGACATTCGCATTCACAAGACTGCAAATACACTGCCGACCCTGAGATGAGAGAAACCAAGATTTAATGCCTCTATGCTACTCATTTCACCGGCTGTCTTATCTCCAAACCGGAACACAACAATGCGAACACTGCTGTTTGGCGTTAGGTTAAAGGATAAGATGGTGGTACTAACCCGGACGGCCCTGCACAAGGTCCTCCCACAAGTAATGTATGAAGACTTATGAGTGTGGAGGAAGAGAGGAAAGTTTGTCTGGATCTTAGCAAGTGGAAGGAAGTGGTCTCTGCCTACCCCTATGGGAAAGTGGCGTGATTGTATGTAGGTATGTATGTAAAAATATACAAAAAAACCTTTTAAAAACTACGGATTCCCTGAAAATATTGAAAAATCAAGTCACTAAGGGTAAAATTTTGTGTGAATAGTAGTAATAAGTAATACAAAACGTCAACATTATGATAAATTATATCCATCATTGCGATTTCAAACAGAATAATCAGGTACTTAACGTAAGTAAATTAAAAAAAATTGTAACTTCCATTATGTTAACTCAGGCTGGACGGGACTTAACGTTTATTCTTGTATAAATTCTCTTGAAATGACTCACTGAACCACGGATACAATTCTCATGTCTATCTTTTATTTGTATTTTTATATTCGCTAAATCGTAAAAACGGTAAAACATTGGTATGACATTGCATACATCATACATACATAAACTCACGCCTTCGTTCCCAGAGCGGGGTAGGCAGAGCTACAGAATCACCAACAACTCTAAAAACTGGTTGATAATTCGGTAACCACATTTTGCACAACTAGGCTTAGATGTCTACCAGTGTATTAGTGACAGGTTGCAAGCCCATCGCCTAACAGTACTGAAAGCCTTTATTGCCTTAGTCGCTTCTTACGACATCCACGGGAAGACATGGAGTGGCACTATTCTAACCCGGCCACCACACGGGTTGATATTGGTATTGGTATTTATAGTACAAACCCTAATAGCCTAAGAGCCCGTGACAACCAGACCTTCGTCATTTTATAAAAGCTGAAAGTTTGTTAAAGTATGCTTTGAACATAGGTAAGAACGATGGCAAAATCTGAAATTCGAGTCATGGTGGCTTTGGGAGGTAGGGGGTTGGACAGGTGCATAAAATACCAGCCAACTTTCGTTATTTTATAAAGCGTAATTTTTTAATATGTTATTCGGAATAACAATACAAATCATCTCATTCATTGTCAGACACTTTTTATCGTGGCAATCCCTTGCCAAAGGCCCTAAAACTTTAATAAATTTTAATTCTACTTTCGTTATAGTATAAAAGTTCAAATTTATACATGTTATTTGGGTAACTATTAGAAGATGTTTTCTCAGTTGCCAGACAGTTTCGACAGCTCCTACCTGGCCCAGACAAACATATTGGGTACCTATGTATAGGTGCGAGCGTAGGTGTGACCAAGCATATTAGTACCTTAGTTGTGGAACCCCCGGTGCGCGAGTTTGAGTCGTACGGTCAGCGTCAAAAGAAAATGATCACTTAAATACCTTGTCGCTTTATTGTCACATAAGCAATGTCAAACAAGATTGTCTAATGTGTTAATGCGATAAAGTACAAAAGTAGCTTGAAGTAACCAGTTACTTTTGACGCTGACTGTACTTGACCGGTTTTTTTTATACGTTATGCTTCGCGCCCCGCCACCAGTCGAATCGGTGTTTCACGCATAGCTGGGCAACGTTAATCAAGTAGTTAACTTCGTTAACCCCTAATCCGTCACTTCAAACGTTAACAAATAAGTTAAAGCGTTAACTCGTAATAGAAGTTATAGTTTACATGTTGCGTTAGTAATTGATTTATTAAAACAAAGCCGACTGCTAACTGCTGGGGGGCTACTATGGTTTCGTTTGTCACGTGACACAGAGGATCAAACATCCGTCACTTTTTGACACGTACGAGTATATAAGTAAGAGAGTGACCGATGCTTTATCCACTTTCTGTTACGCAATAAACGCAACCGCGTTTCTTATCAGCAGTATTCTCCTTTTGAGAATCAGTTGTAGATTTTGACGTGTAAAAGAGCCCTTGCATACTGAATGAAAGCTTTACTTACTGAATAAGTGTATTTTTTTTATTTTATTGTCTGGGCTATGGAAAAACAGACAGGATAAGAAAAAATAATATAAGAAAGGTTTAATTTAAATTTGTATGGATGAACCGCGATAAAATGCTTTGATATATTTTCGTTGGAAGGTAATGAGCGTCCTAAGAAAAGAAAAAGAAAAATATTTTTTGGTTGCGTCATATAAAAAAAACAGTTTACTAAATTTGGGACGGATTAAGATGGACGCTGGCCTTATTCCGTTACGTATTGAAAAAACAAGTGACATGTATGCTACTGACAGCTAACTTGTCATAAACAAACATAAACTAAGGTCTTACTTTGAAAATCGAAGTTCGATGTTACGTTCGCTCCATCCCTTTCTGTCAATTTAGTTTCGAATGACGAGTGGGGCCAAAGTGGGCCAAAGTGGGGCCTCTGAGCTTGTGATTTTGTGCCTTGGTAGCTATCAATGACACATATCGCTTTTTTTTTCAATACTTGACGGACTAAGGTTAGTGTCGTAATCCGTCACAAATGTAATAAACTGTTTTTTTTTTATATGACGCAACCAAAAAATCTGTTTTTTTTTTCATTACTTAGGACGCTTATTACCACCAACGAAAATATCTGTACCTCCAGTGTAAAAGGGTTAAACTCGAGTTTAACCCAATAGTGGATTTTGCTAGCATTGTACATATTAATATATCAAAGCATTTTGTCGCAGTTTATCCATACAAATTCAAATTAAACCTTTCTTTTATATATTTTTTTATATCTTGTCTAAATTTCCATAGCCCAAACAATAAAAACAAAGATAAAGTACATTTTATTCAGTAAGTACACCGCAAGGGCTCTTGTTTTTATTTTTTATAATTATATGACGCAACCAAAAAATCTGATATTGTTTTCATTTACTTAGGACGCTTATTACCTACCAATGAAAACATATCCAAGCATTTTGGCGAAGTTCATCCATACCCAATTAAGTAGGCACGCGCCGCAAGCTAATTGTTTACCAACCTAATTAGTTAAGTTCGGGACGAGATTAATTTGTATAGCATTTTCCTCTAACATAGTTTAGTTTATTTGTAATTCTGCGATTCATTTATTACCCGTGTGGTTGCCGGGTTAGAATAGTGCCACTCCATGTCATCCCGTGGAAGTCGTAAGAGGCGACTAAGGGAATAAAGGCTTGTAGTACTGCTAGGCGATGGGCTTGCCACCTGTCTCTAATACACTGGGAAACATCTTAGCCTACTTGTGCAAAATGTGGTTACAGAATTATCAAGAAGTTTTAAGACTTGTTGGTAATTCTTTAGCTCTGCCTACCCCACTCTGGGAATGAAGGCGTGAGTTTATGTATGTATGTGTATTTATTATTGTACGGTTTATCGAATAAGCTTGTATTTGATGGACTAGGATAGTCACTATTAGTCAGTTAGGATGCCTGATGATTGATTTATGGTCGTGTATTTGCACAACTACTAATCAATTTAGGGAAGCTGTTTCCGATCCAATTGAGACGAGACTTGTGTGCTTGTATAACACATACGTACATACATAACTTCACGCCAGTCTCCCAATGGGGTAGGCAGAGACTACTGTATGGAACGCCAGGTGCACCGATCTAAACATACAACTTTCGCTTCCTCTACTCTCTCATCAATCTCTTCATGCACATACGTCGGTTCCGGGTGCTTTTTCGATAGCATAGTTGATTCAATCGTCTCGAATATATAGCTAAGGTTAAAGCAATATGAAAAAACCGGCCAAGTGCGAGTCAGACTCGCTCACGAAGGGTGTATGGGAGCCCCCTTAAATATTTATTTTATTCTGTTTTTAGTATTTGTTGTTACAGCGGCAACAGAAATACATCATCTGTGAAAAATTTGACTGTGTAGCCATCACTGTTCATGAGATTCAGACAGACAGACGGGACAGCGGAGTCTTAGCAATAGGGTTCCATATTTACCCTTTGGGTACGGAACCCTAAAAAAGTAAAAGATTTTAATGGCACGGAGAGGCCCGGGTCCAAGATTTGAGGCGGTAAAATCCATTCTTGTGTTAAAAAGAATACTGACTTTATTAAAAAACACTGATTTTGGTTTTATTGCATAAATGGCCTACAAACTAACCAAAATTTGCTGATAAAGTGGTGCCATGCAGTATTTTGCTTATCGTAGTAGATGGAGCTCAATTTGACTTTTCTACTACCCGGTTCCCTTGACAACATTTAAAAAAAAAAGCATTATTGTTTTTTCGCGTTTATAATAGCTGGTTAAAAATTAGACTACCCATATTTTTTGGTTTTTCTTTATTTAACTTAAATTCGTCGTTAATATTTTTTTAAAGAAATAGTCATTAAAAAGACCGTATATACAAAGTTAGGAATACTGTTGTCGTGATCTTAGCATGATATAAAATAAAAAAAGTAACTTTAAACAGAAACAGAACTGACTGTCATGTCATGTCACTTGTCAATCATTGGCTGCAGTTCGTTCACAAATTTGTTATTTTGCGTAATTTAATTAATTACATAATTTGTAGGCGCCATTAAAATAAAAAAACTATTTTGCGTAGAATCGAAAGCGTGTCGTTAGAATCAAGTAATCCGTCAGACAGATAAAAAATGAACATGACAGTTGTATATTTTTTTCAATTCCTTTGGTAATAAATGGACTAAGGGCACTATAAGTGTATTCCTAACATTCACAATCCAACTTTTTTTACTGTTTTTCCTAAATATAAACAAAACTACCGCATAAAAAAATCCAAAGATATTTTTACTGTAATCAGCAGTGTAAAATCTAGAAACAGTATTTTATTTTACTACCTTAGCACATAATGAATTGTTGTCAATTGCGGTGGTAAAAGTATACTAATCAAAACAAAATAGGGGCCACGTTATGTTCTACATACAAAAGAACTGTTCTCGGAGAAGGATTATTATAACGAATCTTAACCTGTAATTTTTTAATTTAGTGCCATTTGAAAGCTGCAATGTTCAACTTACAAGCTGTTTTTTTTTTATTTTTTGTCCCTTATTTTGTTTTCACCATGAGTGTGGTTTCAGCTTTCAAATGGCACTACATTGAAAAAATACAGGTTAAGATTCGTTATAATAATCCTTCTCCGAAAACAGTTCTTTTGTATGTAGAACGTAGCGTGGCCCCTATTTTGTTTTGATTAGTATATGTACGTTTATGTAAATACGTGACATATTTTGCAACAACCTGGAAATTATCTGAAGTGAAAACGGCATTTTTTAAAATAAGTACGTCACAGTTTAGGGGCTCTATTCAACACGGAAAAACCATATCGTGTTTGAGCTGTTGTCGTATTGTCACCGTTTTGATAGCTCTTATTTACTTGACAGTAATGGCTGCTGGCGTCATAACAATACCATAACAGGTCAAAGACGATACGGTTTAACCGCCTAGAGTAGAGACCCAGAATTATGAACTTTACAAACTTCCCGAACAAATTCTCTAAATAATATTACCTATAAAAATCTCATCCACATCCATTGCGTAGTTCTCATTTAGTACATACATACATACATACATACATACATACCTTCACGCCTTCATTCCCAGAGTGGGGTAGGCAGAGCTACAGAATTACCAACAACTCCAAAAACTTGTTGATAACTCTGTAACCACAATTTGCACAATTAGGCTAGGATGTTTAACAGTGTATATTAGTGACAGGTAGCAAGCCCATCGCCTAACAGTACTACAAGTCTTTATTCCCTTAGTCGCCTCTTACGACTTCCACGGGAAGACATGGAGTGGCACAATTCTAAGCCGGCAACCACACGGCGGCAGTAAGCGATCAAAAATATAGACGCGGGCAGCGAATATGTAGGCCAGGTTATGAATCGTACCTAAATTCATTAGTGGCGTCGTCTGAATGACTGGATCGTTAGACGCGGCCGTGCGTGACTCATTGTACGAACCGCTAGAACTTTATGGCATATCATTCGCTTCATTTAGTCATAGGGGACCAAGGGAAAACGGGTATACGTCTACTTAACTCATTATTATACGTAAACGCAGTATATTAAGACTTATGGAAAAGGGCCGAAAGTACAGTCAGCATCATAAATATAGTGGCAGTCAATAGTTCCAAATATACCGCACCATCCAAAATATCCATAAATACGTACTCATTCCAAGTGATCAAATTGTTCAGGCCATCCACTGTATACAAATATACCGGAGCATCCACAACGCCATATACTTGGTAACAGTCAACCCGCCGTTAGTACAGCAACGTCCAGAACGCCGAAGGTTTCTAAGCATCCAAAGTAGCCAAAAATACGGGACACATAAGAAAAGTGAACCTTATTTACCAGTAAGTACGGTTGAATATTCAGTCAAATCATTTTAATAGGTTAGCCAGTAAGAAATTTGACAAACCACGAAAACAGTACCATACTGTCATGGTATATATCTGTCTCACGTTTTAATTTGACAGATTATTGCGTGGACTGCGTGGTTTTAAAAGGTTTTGTAATATTGAAGCTGCCAACTTAAACGCATCAATTGATATATACGTAACAATAATCACGGGTATGTCAGTATTAAACTAGCTACCGAACAGTACGGTCTTTCATTTGCCACCTTGCGACACTCCATCTGGCGACGACGCGGATCTACCCTCGTTTTATTTTCGTGCAATAATGGAAAATTTTGTAGGCAAAATTGGTGTTTTTGATCATAGTGTGCAAGAGTGGGACGTTTTTTATGGACGATTATCGCAATTTATAAAGCTTAATAAGATTTCGGACGATAGTAAAAGTGCAGTGTTGTTGACGCATTTATCAGATGAGTCGTACCGCTTGGTTCGGAATCTTGTGCATCCAGGCAAATTGGAAGATAAAACGTATACGGAGCTAGTTGACGTGCTCAGCCTACATTTCACGCCAAAAAGGTCAACGTTCGCGGATAGGGCCAAGTTCTTTGAAGCCACCAAGGTGACTACAGAAAATAGTGCGGATTGGGCAGCGCGTTTACGCGGGTTAGCGATTAAATGCGAATTCGGTGCGGAACTTGGAGTGACCCTCCGAGATCGTTTCGTGCTCGGGTTCAATGAGGGGCGGGAACGCGACCGATTGTTCGAAAGTGATTCCGCTACGCTAACGATCGCGAAGGCGCTCGAGATAGCGCAGCAGGCGGCGAGCGCCAGGCAGGCGCGCTCGCAGCTCGTCAAGGAAGAGCCCGTGTTCCGCGTGGAGGCGCGCACCGAGCGGCGCGCCGCCGGCGGCGCTGGCGCGGGCAGCGGCGGCGCAGGGGCCGGCCGCAAGGACGACGACGCTGGAGTCGCGCGGTGCTCAGTGTGCGGATTCAAGAATCACGATGCGGCGAGATGCAGGTATAAGAACTATAAGTGCCAAAGTTGCGGTCAAAAAGGACACTTGAAAAAGGTGTGTGGCGGCAATAAAGCAAAGTTACATAACATCGTTACGGAGTCTCAGGAATTTCAAGAATGTGAGAGTTGTAAGGAATGCCAACTGTTTAATATGAGGTACGTAAATTGTAAACCTTTTAAGCTATCGATTGATATAAATAAAATTAATATGTGTATGGAATTGGACACTGGTTCTGGTTTTTCGGTTATGTCTGAGGATTTGTATAGACAAAGTTTTAATGCGTTCGAATTGTGTAAAAATGATTTGAAAATGTGTTTTTATACTGGTCATCAAATCTCGCCCCTGGGCTATTTTTGTGCGGAAGTCTCATATGATAATAAATCAGAAATGATACGATTTTACGTAATAGCTAACGGTGGACCACCCCTTTTGGGCCGAGATTTCATGACTAAGTTTCAATTATATTTAACGACGGCAAATCATAGCATTCATACGTTCGATAGTACTGTACCAGAGATGCAGAACCTTTTGAGTCAATATCCAGACATTTGGAAAGACGAATTAGGTTGTTTTAACAAGTTTGAAGTTGAATTGCAACTAAAAGACGATGCCAAACCGAAGTTTTTTAAGCCGCGTTCTGTGCCTTTCGCGTTGAAAGAACGAGTTAGTGCCGAAATCGATAGATTGGTCACGTTAAATATTTTAGTGCCGGTGAACTACTCCGAGTACGCGACGCCAATAGTACCGGTCTTAAAGGAAAACGGAAAATTAAAAATTGCGGGCGATTTTTCTTGCACATTAAACAAGGACCTTAAAATAGATAAATATCCACTGCCTAGAATTGAGGAGGTTTTTTCAAATCTAGGCGGAGGTCTGCAATACACCAAGATCGACTTGAGTAACGCGTCAAATCAGTTTAGGTTATCCGAATCGTCACAACAACTGACCACTATAAACACCCATAAAGGTTTATTTGCTTACACTCGTTTGGTGTATGGTTTAGCAAACGCCCCCGCTATTTTTCAAAAAGCCATGGAAACTTTGCTGTCAGGGTTAGACGGGGTAAGCATTTGGTTAGATGACGTTTGCATTACAGGGCCCACAAAGGAAATTCATTTAGCGAGATTACAGGAGGTGTTAAAAAGGTTAAACGAATCTGGTTTGCGTTTACAGAAAGAAAAATGTGTATTTTTTCAAGATAACGTAACTTACTTAGGTTACGTAATCGACAGGAATGGCTTGAAAACGTGCCCTAATAAAGTAGACGCAATTTTAAAGGCACCAGCGCCCGAAAACGTGTTAGGAGTTAAAAGATTTTTAGGCATAGTAAATTATTATAGAAATTTCGTGCCTAATGCATCAGCTATGTTAAATCCTCTACACGAATTGTTACGCGTCGGAGTGGAGTGGAAATGGGGTGAGCGGCAGCAAGCGGCTTTCGAAGCAATCAAGCTCGAATTAGCCAGCGACCGCGTCCTAGCGCATTTCGACCCGGCGGCGCCGCTGTCGCTGGCCGTCGACGCCGGGCCGGCGGGGCTCGGCGCCGTGCTATCGGTGCTCGACGCAGAGGGTCGGGAGCGTCCAGTGGCGTTCGCTTCGCGCTCGTTGTCAACAAGCGAGCGAAATTATAGCCAAATCCATAAAGAGGCCACAGCAATTATTTTTGGCATTAAACATTTTCACCAGTATCTATATGGCAGACAAAATCCATTCATTTTAAAAACGGATCATAGGCCTTTGATATCGATATTCGGCAAAAAGAACGGAATTTCCGTCACCGCGGCGTTACGTTTGCAGCGTTATGCAGTTATATTGTCAGCTTATAACTATACGGTACAATACATAAGTGGACAAAACAATCAAGTAGCGGATTACTTTTCACGCGCACCGTTGCAAGAAGCGGACAGTGACGAGTTAGAGAAATATGGAGATAGGTCATTTTTATTTTTAGATGGTTGTACTGAACCGGTTTCGTTTGTTAAAATAAGGGCGGCGACAAAAGATGACTCCGTTTTAAAAACAGTAATAAAATACATGAGTCACGGGTGGCCTAGGAAAATAGAATGTAAATCCATATTGCCGTTTTTCCAGTGTAAGACTGATTTGGAATTAGTGGACGGTTGCCTATTTCGTGGACATAGAATCGTAATTCCACTTGTTTATCGAGAGACTATGCTAAAAGAATTGCACTCATCCCATTTTGGAGTCGTAAAAACAAAGAGCGCGGCACGAAGTAGGTTATGGTGGCCGGGCATCGACGGCGACATCGAGCGTTGGGTGGGGGCGTGCGGTCCGTGCGCCGGCGCTCGCTCGGCGCCGCCGCGCGCGCCGCCGGCGCCCTGGCCGCGCCCCCCGCGCCCGTGGCACCGCATACACATCGATTACATGACGTTCGACCAAAGGGACTATTTGATCGTGATTGACGCTTTTTCCAAATGGCTGGATTGCATTTATATGGACAAAGGTACTACGACCGGTGCCCTAATATCGAAACTTAAATTAATATTTTCTGTATTTGGTCTACCAAACGTAATTATGTCTGACAATGATGTAAAAATTAATTCGCTTGAATTTAAAGTATTCTGTCAGGCTAATGGCATTCATTATTTAACCTCGCCTGTCTATCATCCTTGCAGCAATGGTCAAGCAGAAAATTCCGTAAAGACTTGTAAGAAAATGCTCAAATGTTTAGTCTCAGGAGCGAGTCGCAGTCAACATGTACTGCAAGAAAAGTTACTGGGTTTTCTGTTTGATTATAGGAACACAGTACATTGTGCCACTGGTAAAACGCCGGCTCAACTGATGATGGGCAGAAATTTGCGATCAAGGTTAGATTTAGTTTTGCCACATAACAAGAATTATAGTAGCGAAACAAATATGGATGACGCGGTGTTGAAACCGAGTCGATGTTTTAATGTAGGTGAAACTGTATGGGCCAAATGGTTTACTGCCAGGAAAGGTGTTTGGAAACTTGGGACTATTGTTAGTGTTAAGAGCCAGCGAATGTATGAAATTTTGTTTAGCGATATAAACGATAAATGTAAAAGACATGTTGACCAGATACGAAAATATACTAAACCAAGTCAAGCACTACCTAGTCTAACAGAAGGTAGCGATTCTGGGCAGTATGATCCGTATCTTGAGCCGTTCATACTCGTGCCAGAGCAGCCTCAAGAGCGCGAGGCCGCGACCTTGCCTCAGCCACCGGGAGCGCCTGTGCGCTCACCACTCGCGACACCACCGCCCTCGCCTGCTGCTACTTTTGGGATAGCGCCCACAGAAGGGGAGGGTGGTGGTCGTGTTGATGATGACATTCAAAGGTCTGGGACGGAGAATGAGGAATGGGCGGAAGCTTGTGAGGTCCTGGAGGTCGGGGATACTGCTCAGACCGCAGATGAGTCCGAGCCTGTTGCTACCTCGGAAGGTGTAGGTGTTACTGGAGCCGGTGATAATGAGCCGGTGGGGCGTTCTAAGAGGCCCCGAAAAAAAGTTAATTATAAGTTTTAAGTTTTGTGTTAAGAGATAAAATTTGTGGGTACTATTGTATAATACCTAAGTAATATTTGCCATTTGTTTTGTATTGTTCTCAGATTTCCAAAGTAAGGGTGGAGAGATGATATATACGTAACAATAATCACGGGTATGTCAGTATTAAACTAGCTACCGAACAGTACGGTCTTTCATTTGCCACCTTGCGACACTCCAAACGTCACGTTTCAAAATTTCGCCTAGTTAGCCGTTAGTTACGATGGACCAGTGGTTTAGTAGTAACGCTATCGAGTCATGTGTTCTTGGTTCTAATCCCCGTATTAGGTGCTATTTGCATTTTTATTTTATATTTTTAAAGTCGTTGTTTTATTTTAATTTGTAATAACTACTTATATATAAAAAGCCGTATTCCTTTATTAGGTACTTGTTTACATAGACGAAACTCACTACAAAACAAATAAATTACATTGAATTTATATTTTTTAATTTAAGCAAAATGGGCAATGGGCTCTTTGGTTTTAATGGGTATCTACTCAACCGCTTTGGAAATGAGTAGTTGTACATTTTGTTTGAGCTCTATTGCATTCAAAATAAGGTTCAATTTTCAAAAATATAAAATAAAAATGCAAATAGCACCTAATACGGGGATTAGAACCCAGAACACATGACTCGATAGCGTTGGATAGGAGTTAGATGGCGCTGTCATCAAGTAAACATCAGCTCCGTATAAATTATTAATTTATAATTTCGATATATTGTGTTTTGAAGTGTGATAGTAAACATTCGACTTAATATTGTATTATGCGTGTGTGTAATTGTTATCTCTGAATGTTTTGCGGTAATTTTCTGTTAATTGTGAATCAAATAATAGAACATCAATTCAGAGAACTTGCAAAGAAGAGAAGTGTAAAACATTACCTAGTGTTAATATTAATAACAACAGTGATTGTGGAAAATAAAAATTGTTCAAGGAAACTGTGAAGGTGACTATAATCGTAAATTAATATTTCTTTGCGGCAAGTGCAGGTCTTATCTTGGGTTCAAAGTTCAAATTGCATTTGAATGGATCAAATGCAATTTGAACTTTGAACCCAAGATAAGACCTGCACTTCTATTTTGTATCAATCCTTACCACTAACGACATCTATGGTAAATCAGTAGCATCACTAGCATCACATCCTCTCAACCGCCTGACGCCATCTATTGGAAACTATCCTAAGGCTAGAAAGCTAGCGATCGCTGACCATTGCTATTGATCGAGTTGATCGCGCTGATTGATATTCGAGGAACTTTCGCACAACAGCACGAGATGGCGCCACAATGCTACAAATGTAAGAAAAGCATTGCAGATAAACATTTCTTGAAATGTTTATGCTGCACGGAATCATTTCATGTCGCATGCACCACAGTATCGGAGGCTAGATTTAACTCTTTCTATGCGGGAAACAAAGACAAAACAGGTAGCTGGAAATGTAAGACGTGTCTGGATAAAAGAAACGGGAAAAGTGGGACACCTACACTTGTACCTAACTCCACCCATAAGGCGGGGAAATCTCAAGATTATGTAACTGACCGAAAGCACAAAAAAATACCAATAAAATCTCCCTCATACGATAATTTATTAAGTTTAAGTGATGACGAAATGATTAACTCAACATTAAAAGATGAAAGTACATTTCATAATCGTAGTAGTAGCGTCCCAAATCTTATGTCGATTATGGATAACTCACTGGTTGTAGAATTAAGAACCCAAGTAGAAGACCTAAGCATGGAGTTATCAAGCGCACACGCCGAAATTGCGAAGTTAAATATTGAAAATTATGATAAACAAAAACAAATTGATAATTTAAAGAAAAAAATAATCTATACACCCAGTTGCTAAACGAAGATCCCTCAAAGAAGACTGATAGTTCGATGACTCAAAATATAAGTGTAGAACAAAGTATACCGAACTATGAAAACAAAATTAAGAAATTAGAAACAGAAATTACGACATATACTAATAAGATAAAAAATCTTCAAATTAAATTAAGTAAGGCTCTTTCATCCAACGTTGAACGAAAACGTAAATCTGACGCGCTGTTAAGCAAAGAAGTAACTCTCTCTAAGATACAACAATCCACCACGACATTGCAAAGGACTATAAAGCAATTAGAAGAGCAAATTAATAAAAACAATATGGAATCCAGCTTTAACTTATCAAAAAATCTCACCTTACATAAGGAAACCGATTCTCTAGTCAAGAAAACGGAGAGTAACCTTACTAAAAATAAGCCAAAGTTGTTGCTTTTGTCAGACTTCCATGGAGCTGAAGTTCTGAAACCTCTGTCAAAAATCCGGAGGAATGACTACGACTCTACGGCTGACATTATATATCACGGAACTACCGAGCGTGTTCTTGAAAATGTTCACGCAAAAATCAACAACTTCAAAAAAAGTGATTGTCTAATTATTATGTGTGGTGGATCTGACTACAATGTTACTCCGATAAAAGAAATTATGTGCTCTTTAGAGAACTTTATACAAAATTGTAGTCATACGAATATAGCAATTTGCGATATTCCTTACAGTGTTAATAAGTATGCCGAAGAATATAATAACTTTGTAAGAAAATTTAACTCTGCTATGCATAAGAAATTTGGAAAGTTCTCACATGTGTGGCTCCAAACTGCTAATAGCGTTCATTTTGGCATTGGAGATTACTCGTCAAGTGGCTATAAGCTAAATTATAGAGGGAAAAACAAATTAGCTGTAAGTTTAAACAGAATTTTAATAAGTGTAAATAATGCTTTTTACAATAGTCATATTTTTTTATGAATAATGCACCTGTAAGACCACTCCGTAATGACCTTATTGTCTATGATAATATTTATGTATTGCATCAAAACATCAATGGCATAATAACAAAATCTGACACACTAAGTGTGCATATACAAGAATTAGAGGACATAGGCAAGTCAGTTGATGTCATTTGCGCTACGGAACACAACATGAAATCGGGAGATGAAATACGTTTGGTCATTCCTAATTTCAAACTAGCGTCTTTTTTCTCAAGAGAAAATAGGAATGGTGGGTCCTGTATTTTAATTAAGAATATCCATAAGTATCATAACTTAAGTGACATCAATAAGCTTTCATTATCAAATGTATTAGAATGCTCAGGAATAGAATTAATTGATCATAAAATTATTATTATATGTATATATAGAGTTCCAAAAAATAACAGTCACAGTATAAGAGTATTTTTTGATAAATTTAATGTTATATTAAATAATGTATGTTATAAAAGGAAAAATATAATAATTTGTGGCGATTTTAATATTGACATTCTAAAAAGGACGACGCAATCGATTGACTTTAAAAATTTGGTTCTAAGCTTTAATCTAAGATTACAAATAACCGTACCAACCAGACTATCCAGCAACACATGTATCGACAACATCATACACAATGTGCGAGGCAGCACAGCTGAAGTGATCGAATTTGCCCTGTCAGATCACACAGCACAGCTGTTGAAGTGCCCCGTTAAGAAAACATGCATTCTTCCATATTGGTACAAAAAACAAAGGGACTTAAGTCCCGAAAATATAAATAAATTTTTAAAATATCTACAAAAGTTAAATTTTAATGGAGTGTATATGGCAAATACTGGTAATGAGGCATATGACTGTTTCGCTGATTTATTCGAATTACTATACAATTTGTGTTTCCCATTCAAAAATATTAAAATTACGCCAACAAAGAGACCAAAATGGATAACTAAAGGAATAAAGATATGCTGTAAACGGAAACGTGATTTACTTTGGAAATATCCACTCTCTAAAGATGATAAACTTTACAACAAAGTCGCTTTTAAAGATTATACGAAATTATTAAAAATAATAATAAAACTAACCCAAAGAGCCCAGAATGACTACTATATAAAACACTCGAATAATAAAACAAAAGCGTCATGGAATATTATTAACAAAACTAAATCAAACCAACCAAAAGAATATATCTTACAAATAAAATCAGACGGGAAAATTATAAATAATCCGAAGGACATTGCTGATCAATTTAATCGATACTTTATAGACCAAATTAACGTGAATTCTAACAATATTCATAATAACTTTAATTATAAGAACACATTGAGATGTAATTTGTCTAATTCTTTATTTATGAAACCAACAAATGCAGACGATATAAAAGTAATAATAAATTCGTTAAAAAATAAATCCAGCACTGGCTATGACGACATAAGTACAAAGGTAGTGAAAGAAGCTTCGGACATTATTTCGCCTTTAATCAGTCACATAGTCAACTTATGTATAGAACACGGAGAGTTTCCAAATAGGTTAAAATTAAGCATTATAAAGCCACTTTTTAAAAAGGGGGATAGAGAAGACTTAGGGAGCTACAGACCAGTGGCACTCATCCCCATATTTTCAAAAGTGATTGAAAAAGTTGTTTATAATAGTATATATAACTACTTTGAAATTAATAATCTTTTTGCTCAAGAACAGAAAGGTTTCCGCAAGGAGAGATCTATAAATATGGCGATTTATGATCTGTTGAAAATAATTTTGTCTAATGTTGATAAACGAATTCCAGTCTTAGCTTTATACATGGATATGACAAAAGCTTTCGATTTTGTCAATCATGATATACTCTTAGATAAATTATATACTTATGGCATACGAGGTAATATAAACAATTTAATTAAATCATACTTAATTAACCGAAAACAAATCATACAAATAAATAGATTATGTGTTAATTCAAGGGCAGAAATTACATATACATCAAAGATCAGACAAGTTCATTATGGTGTCCCACAGGGCAGTGTTTTGGGTTCTTTATTATTCTTAGTCTATATTAACGATTTGCCAAAAGCGATAAAATCCCCTATGGTTCTCTTTGCTGACATAGTACAGTAATTTTCACTGGTATACGCTCAGAAACATATGAAAGTGAAATAAACGACTCACTGCAAAAAATAATTGAATGGCTAACTAGTAACAATTTGAAAATTAATTTAGGAAAAACCAAAATTATGACATTCCAACAAAGAATGAACAATGTAACTACATTAAATATAGCTTATAAGGAATATCGGATAGACAAAACTGACGTTACCAAATTTTTAGGATTAAATTTAGACCATAAGTTGACTTGGAAAAATCAAACTGACATTATATGTAAGAAGCTAAATCAATTTTCTTTTGCCTTATATAATCTGCGAAAACTTGTCAATGAATCAGTTGTGTTAACCGCATACCATGCTTATGTAACATCCTCTCTCAGATATGGTATTATATTCTGGGCCAATTCAACTGACAGAGAAATGGTGTTTAGAGCGCAAAAAAAATGCATTAGATCTTTATGTGGCATTAATAATCTTGACTCATGTAAACCATATTTTCAGAGATTATATATATTAACTTTTCCGAGTTTATATATATATGAAATGATAATTTTTGTTAGATGTAACCTCCACTTATTCCAAAGCTTTAACAGTTTACGACTTCGGAAAAAAATTGGAGTAGTGCCTTCAAAAACTGCTTTACTACGGAAGAGCATACTCGGAATGGCTCCTAGAATATATAATAAAGTACCTGATGAGTTAATGGAAATAGAAAATTTAACCGAGTTCAAAAAACAATTATTTAAATTCCTAGTGAAAAAAGCGTTCTACTCAATTAATGAATTTATATCTAGTAATTACAATTAGTTAATAAGAACTGCATGTGTATCTTATTTAAGTGAACTACAATTTGTATGCCTCGCGGCTCAACATAGTGATACAACATTTGCTACGAACAACCTCATGTACCTACCTGTGTTGGAACAAATAAATGATTTTGATTTTGATTTTGATTTTGCGTTACTACTAAACCACTGGTCCATCGTAAATAACGGCTAACTAGGCGAAATATTGAAACGTATTGATGCGTTTAAGTTGGCAGCTTCAATATTGCAAAACCTTTTAAAACCACGCAGTCCACGCAATAATGTGTCAAATTAAAACGTGAGACAGATATATGCCATGACAGTATGGTACTGTTTTCGTGGTTTGTCAAATTGCTTACTGGCTAACCTATTAAAATGATTTGACTGAATATTCAACCGTACTTACTGGTGAATAAGGTTCAATTTTATTATGTGTCCCGTATTTTTGTCTACTTTGGATGCTTAGAAACCTTCGGCGTTCTGGACGTTGCTGTACTAACGGCGGGTTGAATGTTACCAAGTATATGGCGTTGTGGATGCTCCGGTACATTTGTATACAGTGGATGGCCTGAACAATTTGATCACTTGGAATGAGTACGTATTTATGGATATTTTGGATGGTGCGGTATATTTGGAACTATTGACTGCCACTATATTTATGATGCTGACTGTACCCGAAACCGACGTGCGTGCATGACTCGATGTATGAATGTTGAAGAAGAGAAATAAATTTGTCAAGGTCGTAGCAAGTGGAAAGAAGTGGTCTCTGCCTACCCCTCAGGGAAACCGGCGTGATTTAATGTATGTATGTATGTATGTACCCTTTTCCACTCAGGCCCCAGTAAATCACTGCTAACATGGCATTCGGTTCTAGTAATATGGGTCACTGCATACTTCTTTAAATATCTCTTATCTACACTAATATTATAAAGAGGAAAAATGTGTATTTTTGTGTGTGTGTATGTTTGTAACGAATAAACTCATAGACTAATGGTCCGAATTCAAACATTATTTCACCATTAGAATTGTACATTATCCCTGAGTAATATAGGTTATGTTTTATTTTGCTGCGCAGACACTTGTGGGAGGACCTTGTGCAGGGTCCGTCCGGGTTGGTACCACCATCTTACCCATTAACCTACCGCCAAACAGCAGTGTTCGCATTGTTGTGTTCCGGTTTGGGGCTAAGACAGCCGGTGAAATGACTAGCATAGAGGCATTCCATCTTAGTCCTCAGGGTTGGCAGTGCATTTGCAGTCTTGTGAATGCGAATGTCTATGGGTCACAGTTTCCACTTACCATCAGGTGGCCTGTGTGCTCGATTGCCTTCCTATGCCATAAAAAAAAAAAAAAGACGGAGTCGCAGCCAACAGCTAGTATCTAAATACATAAATATCAAGGTATGGTCTCACACAAATTGTACCTAGTCCGAAACTATGCTCTAGGGTGTAGTATGGGTACTAGACTTCGATAAACACACTTATATAGAAAAATATTAAATACATACATACATAATTTCACGCCTTCATTCCCAGAGTGTGGTAGGCAAAGCTACAGAATTACCAACAACTCTAAAAACTTGATGATAACTCTGTAACCTCAATTTGCACAATTAGGCTAAAATGTTTAACAGTGGATATTAGTGACAGGTAGCAAGCCCATCGCCTAACAGTACTACAAGCCTTTATCCCCATATACAAAACAACCAAGACTAAGTTACAAATACTCGCGCTCATAACTAAATTTTTTTGCTCTGATAAGAAATCAAATCCGGGACCGCTAGCTTCCTATTAAAAATCACTACCAACTGGAGTAACCACGTGGTCTATACATAGGGTAAACTGGGTACGATTGTGCCAGGGTACGGTAGTGACAGTCGCTATAACAGCGAAACTATACGGATCGCGGGGAGGGGTGCAAGGGGAAAGACACTATTTGTACACCTGAACATTAGCAGTTACTTACGAGTAATTACTTTTAATGCAGATCTTTTTGCTCAGTCATGGTCATTTTTTGTTTTCAAAAGTATGCGTTGGGTACGGTTGTGACAAATTTTGTGGGTACGGTTGTGACATTGTTTTTTTTGTTTTGTTTTATTTTAGATGCCTAGAAAACGCGTGCGGAAGACCGAGAGAGGCTTGTCTGATATTAGTAAATATGAAAATGCTTACGAAGAGGTGAAACGCGGTTCTTTGTTGTGTTATAGTTCTGTTAAAATTTTGTAAAACTTTTTCCAGTTTTTTTTTTTCTTTGTTGTGTTACAGTTTTGTTAAAATTTTGTAGTAGTTAAGCTAACATTTTGACTGACTATAAAGAAGACTGTTATATGTTACAGTGCCTTATTAATTTTAAGAAGAGAAGTGTTCAAAGATTTTCGCTTTTTTGCCATAAAGTGATTGTTAACTTTGTTTAGAAGAAGATTATGTTGTGTTCAGTTAATTATTTGTAACAATAAAGTCATTACAAACTATTTGGATGTATTTTGTATGCCTGTCACTACCGACCCCAACCACTGTCACAACCGCCCTTGGGGTGTGGCCGGTTGTGACACTTTCCCTTTTTTTTTTAATTTGATCTTATGCCTAATACAGCGTAGTTAGGGACAATATTTTAACAATTTTAGGTAGATAATATTCAAATTAAGTATTAAAGTGATTTTTCTCCCAGATAACTGGCAAATTTACAACATTATAGGCGATCAAACCAAAATTGTCACAACCGTACCCAGCTTACCCTACTCATAAAACTTTTCCTAGACTGAATATTTACGCAAAGCCTAAAATCCTCTGAAACTGACATTTGTAGGAATTAGGGCAGGGTTCCCAAACTTTTAAGGTAACGGAACACGTATCAAATCCCTTTATTATATGGAACCCTACATCAAATATTCTCGTGTATATCAGATATTTTTTTATCTTAACTGTAGTTTACCTACCTGTGTGGTCACCGGGTTAGAATAGTGCAACTCCATGTCTTCTCGTGGATGTCGTAAGAGGCGACTAAGGGAATAATAAAGGCTTCTAGTACTCTTAGGCGATGGGCTTGCAACCTGTCACTAATACACTGGTAAACATCTTAGCCTGATTGTGCAAAACGTGGTTACGGAATTATCAACAACTTATTTAAGAGTGCTTGGTAATTATGTAGCTCTGCCTACCCCACTCTGGGAATGAGGGCGTGAGTTTGTGTGTGTGTGTGTGTGTAACTGTAGTTTTTATGGTGTATTTCGAGGAACCCTGGTGTTTTTTGCACGTAATCCTAAGTTTCCGCGGTACCCACCTTAAGGGTGCACTAAGATAAGATTTTTCGAAAATTGACCTCGAACGGGAAAAAATAGGGGAAGTAAAGGAAAGCTAATCATACGCGTGGGCGACCTCTTATGGTTTATATACGGTCACACATAAGGGATAGATAGATAAAAACGGTGTAATCGTGACCCCTTCTTTAAGAGCTGATATCTCTTAATCTTCCCAACAGATGTTAATGACCAGTGATCGGATTTCACGGTGCAACACTGCGGGATATAGAATAGAAATCTTAATATGGATATGACTAAAATCCCGGGATCTGGTTCGAAAAGAAAATGCGATTGTTGGGATACTTATAAATAGGCATTAGGAATTTAGGACAGGATTGTACACGTGTAAATAAGTCGATTAAACATATAAAATATTGCGAAAATAATTGTATGCTATTTCAATTTCATACAAACTAATAAAATATAATATCTGTGTGTAGTGTGGTGAACTGATAATGCGTACCGTATTATATATTTTATTTATATTCATACCCAAAGACTATTTAACAGATCAATTTTAAACAGAGTATAATAAAAACTAACTTTTAAAAAAAAATTACATACCTAAATTACTTTTGTCAAAATATTTAATTTACTCGTTTAAATTGTATTGAAATTTATTTGAAGTAATAATATCAGAATAATATTTAACAACATAAGTCCCGGAACCCCGGGGCATATCCATATTAGCATAATGTTTGAGGTAATTCACCCCGTGTTGCACCGGGATATCCGATCATTGTTAATGACACATAGTTAAAACCACCGCTGGAAAACTTGCTTTCAAATTGAAAAAAAAATGTTTAAGAGCTACGGTGCCACATACAGACACACACACACACATAGCGGTTCAACTTTTAATGCCCCTCTTTTTGCGTAGGGGGTTCAAAAATATGGTTTGTGAAATCTATAAAGAATGCGGATAATCAAGCACCTTTTCAATGACATTGTCTCGCAATAAATGCGTCATTGATGTAAAAACGTCTTGCACCACATTCCGCAGTGAATTTATGGCAGTGACGCAAAATACGTAATTCCACGTCACGTGCGAAATTTACGCAACAGACGGTAAAGGCTGGATTACACAAGCCACTTTTTATATTGAACATTTAATAAAATGAAAAAAAAAACGTGCTATGTTTACTGTCTGTATAGCTATAAAAATAAACCTCTTAAAGAGCGCCACTAATACTTTTTTAATATGTTTTACGTGGGTTTAAATGGGAAAGATAGTTCATGTTTTTTTTCGCATTGTGCCAAAAATGATAGTAGGTAGTACAAAGGTAAGTGTAGCATGTAATTCTAATTTTAATTTTAATTAATGGCTTTCGCACCTGTTAAGGTGTATTTTGCCAATATCAAGATATTCATAGATACTACCATGGACTTAGCAGATAAATGAGTGCATGGATGGATATAACACACGAGGACATTGTTCGGTGAAAGAGTATTTTCTCTTGTGGACATAATGGGAATAGCTCCATGCGCTTCACTCAAGTCCAAGGTATACTAAATCAGCGGTAGATCACACAGAACTATATCGAGGTAGATCAGAGGTCAATCTTAACAGCTGTCAATTAGGTACTTAATACAACCTGTCCTAAGCTAGTTTAATGAAAAGACAGGTAAGAATTGACTTTTTCTTGTTTGATTATATTTCTGTTGAATTTTATTTTAAAACGTGATAGCCCGTTGGTGGTTCCCGGTTCAGAATAATGCCACTCCAGGTCTTCTCGTGGCAGTCGTAAGAAGCGAATAAGGGAATAAAGGCTTGTAGTATTGTTAGACGATCGGCTTGCAACCAGTCACGAATGTACACTGGTAAACCCTGTTTGTGCAAAATGTTGTGACAGAATTAACAAGAGTTGTTGGTAATTCTGTTGCTGTACCTACCTGCTCTGGGAATGAAGCCGTGAGTGTATGTTTGTATGTAAAACGTGATAGCTTGGCAAAAGAGTTTGACAGGTGGACCACTACAAACAAAGCAGTATTTGTGAAAATAAATTTAGTCCGAACCACGCCCTTTTTATTCAATTTCTAATTTAACTCTTGAAATTTCTTACACATTTAACAAAAAAAACTGTCTAGGCTTATTTCTTCGGAAGCAATCAGGAGCTCGACATATACAGGCTTACACTTTACATAAACATTCAAAGTCCCCACTTGGAAAAGAAAAACGTAAAAGATTAGCGTACAAATTGAGGCTCGTCCGACCGCACTCTTATGGGGAATTGGTAATTTTTCACTTCAAATTGCGTGAACTCTGTTGGGAGAAAGACTGGTCAGTATTTTACTACCCGATAATAGGGGAGAGAATTTTAGTGGCGATGACGTTGGAATGCCGTAACGAGGAATTATCATGAATATACCATCAAGTAAGTCGTTTTTTGGAATTTGAAAACAGTAGTGCCAGGAAATATAATTTGTCGATTGCACATTATAAGGTAGTAAATGGGGTCGTCAATTCGTGTGGTTGCCGGGTTACAATATAGTCCCACTCCATTTCTTCACGTGGATGTCGTAAGAGGCAACTAAGGGACTATAGGCTTGTAGTACTGGTAGGCGATGGGCTTGCAACCTGTCACTAATACGCTGGTAAACATCTAAGCCTATTAGTACAAAATGTGGTAACTGAATTATTAACAAGTTTTTAAAGCTGTAGATAATTCTGTAGCTCTGCTTACCTCCCTCTGGGATTACAGGCGTGAATGTATGTATGTATGTATGAATAATAACCGAGATAGTTTAAAAAGTGAACATTATATGGCGCTTAAAACTTGTTTTTATTGTCAAAGGTGTTCAACCTTATTTAAATATGTTTGAGCACCTTGTATATACTAAACGGGCCTGATTCCGACGTGTAAAAGAGCCCTCATGCATGTGGCCACTTTACGGAATATTTAAATATTTTAATTTTAATTATTATTTTAATTTCGAATTTTATTGAAATTGCTTTGATGGCGTCCAATGCTTTTAATATTACATATTTACAATTTGCATCGCTTTGTGTAACCTGACGTCAGTGGCAAAAAGAATTTGCTCTCTGCCGAGGGTAAATATAAAAAAAGAATGGCTGCTTAATACGGACATGCAAGAGTTACTCTGAATTATGTATATGACGCATGCCTTGCAGTTTTTTAATGACCTTTTATTTTATGGACATATTATTGTTTTGTTACACATTTTAATACATTAAAATCGTAAATTTGTGTTGAGTTTGTGAAGCGGATCTCGGTCGGAATTATATAAAGTATTTTCTTATTGAAATTAATTACTGAATACTACGTCACCTCGAAATAAAATTATGTTTTCCCGAATTTGATAAACACGAATTTCAAAATTCCTATTCCAAAAACTGTAAATTTTCGCTATTCCGCATTTGTTTCACGAAGCATCACAATCAAGATTGTTTCATTGGACGTATACAGTGTGTCTCTGACCTTGGGGCTTTAAATTCAACGATCGATTCTACTCGCTAAACTGAACTACTTTTGTTCTGCAACATGAAAAAATAACTTAAATTTAGATAACTAATTGATGTTAAAGTCTAATTGTAAAATCAGTGTATTACATACTGGCCATGTAATCACAATCTCGTGGTACGGGGGCGACATTACCTTGGTACGGAGGCTAAAGGAAAATTGAGAATTGGATCGCGTACATTGAAAATTAGATTTAACTTGTATGATAAAAAATAAATTTAAACTGAACATATTTTTAACAACTTACAGAACAAAAGAAGTTTAGTTTCAGGAGTAGAAATGATCTATGCATTTAAAGCCCCAAGGTCAGAGGCACCCTGTAGAAATCCCGATTATCATTTCCCCGGATGTAAAACCAATTCGAGTTTTTAAAATTCCGAATATTCCTATTCTAAAATTTAAATGGTCAATATTCCAAACCCTTAGGTCCTCATTCCGCTGAGTTAACTCATTCCTTTTGAAACCATACCGGACTTAATTAAATCCACTTCGCATAAATTTCCTCGTAATAAAATTATTTACAAAGAAATCCAAAACACTTCCAACCTAAAGATCCTTTAACAGAGTTTATATTAGCCTGTTGCTATAAAAAATCGCATATTTTCTTGATGATTCATTCATCACCCTTATTTTGTGCGGCCATATTGCGATATTATTGAATAGGAGCTAAAAATAACTAACAGCAAAGCCTTACCGGTGACTCAATTAATTATTTTATAACCGTTAAAGTTTTTGCGAGTAAAGATAAAATAGGCCATTTGCAACGTTAAAAGATGGCGGACGTGTAATTTATTTTAGACTTTAATTTTTGGGTAATTAGGTGTTCAAAGTTCTTTTCTGATAGTGATTTGTACTTTTTATGCCTTTGTGTCGCACAGTGATTGAAGACTTGGACTTATTTCGTGTATCTGGCATCTTTCTTCTCGTTTCAAGTGGACTCGCAGTGGTGCAGAGGTTAAAACTATCTTGACCTCTGACCTACAAATCACCTTACAACGTTGCCCCCAATCTTCCTAGAGAAGATTGGATTGTGTTTAATTGCTATATTGATGTATACTTATATATACTTGACACTGGCGAAATCACTTCACGTGGAAACGCCATATCCCCGCGGTAGTAGCTGTTCAAGTCGCAGCGGGGGCAAAGAAAAAAAAAAAAAAAAAATGAAATAAAAGAAATAAAAACCGACCAAACGCGAAACAGACTCGCGCACGAAGGATTCCGTAAGATTATCTATAAAACGTTACCAAAAAACGTCAAAAAATCACGTTTTTTTGTATGGGAGCCCCCATTTATTTATTTTTTTCTATTTTTAGTATTTGTTGTTAAAGCAGCAACAGAAATATATCTTCTGTGAAAATTTCAACTGTCTAGCTCGTGAGATACAGCCTGGTGACAGACAGACGGACAGACGGACAGACGGACAGCAGAGTCTTAGTAAAAGGGTCCTGTTTTTACCTTTTGGGTACGGAACCCTAAAAAGAAAAGGGACGCCTGCGAATTCGTACGCGGAGAATTAGTTTCTCGTTACATAGCCCGAAGAATAGCTAAACTGAAGTGGCAGTGGGCGGGGCACATCGCTCGCAGAACTGATGGCCGATGGGGTCAGAAGGTTCTTGAGTGGCGTCCGCGGACCGGGAGACGAGCTGTAGGTAGGCCTCCAACAAGATGGAGGGACGACCTTGTGAAGATCGCGGGAACGCGGTGGATGCGAAAAGCACAAGACCGGTCTGAGTGGAGAGCCTTGGGGGAGGCCTATGTCCAGCAGTGGACGTCTTTTGGCTGACATGATGAAGCATTAAGTAAGCAGTACCGTAAAATGGAGTTAAATTGATTAAATTAAAAAATATCTCTGTACCTACGCATCTTTTAATTTTTTTTATATTGTGTTGGCGACTACTCATTTGGAGTAACTAAAAGAAGCTAGAGGCAGACTACGGTTGACGGTTTAGAAGAAAAAAAAATACACAGTCTAAAATCTCTTCTTCAGTCTTAAAAGGGCTAAGTACTTTGATTATCATGTCAAATCCTTTAATCCTTTAATCATGACAAAAAGTAGTGTTTTTTGTTGCGAAGGTTTTAAATACAATTTGTTTGAAAATACTTGAAGTACTAATATTTTGCGCTCGCATATGAAACATATGAAAGTTATTTCACCAAAGAGCGTAATATTAACTCAGACTGCACAAAATCGATGATTTAAAAAAAAACAATACCGCCGCGGGTTACCAAAGTTACCCCATTTTACGGTACATACTTAAGCACTGCTCCCGAGCTCCGAAGCGCTGGTAGATTCACTGTACATTACCGACGTGTAAAAGAGCCCGCATGTGGCCAATTTACTGAATAAATATTTTGAATTTTGAATTTTTTGACTGAGTTTTATACAATAACAGTTTAACTCCTGGGAGGTTATTATGACATATATATGCAGTTCATTTTAGGGAGAGTGTAAAGGACAGACCTATAGCAGTTGTATAACTCTGTCCTATTCTCTCAGCGTAAACCGAACTGCATATTTGCATAGCTATGTCATAATAACCCTCCTGAACTACCAAACTTCTTGTCATTATGATTCACCTATACTGACAAAGTGTTGATATCATGTGCTGTAAAAGAATTAATAAAAGAATCATATCGATGAATCAGCCTATTGCCGGCAGTTGGGTTATTGTTTTTTCCTACTCCTGTACTTTTATCTGTCATTTATATAGTCACGAACACTAATATAAGAATATAGATAATATGTCCGCAGAACATTCCGTAGAAAAGTCTATCTAGTCTATTCCCCTTAACAGCACTTTTGCTTTTTTGAGCCAAAACGATATGCCTAGCTGCCAAAGCTTACACCTAGGTTAATTTGACCAATCAAAATACTTCACCAAATTAAACCACCAATCACAATACACATTGACTGTCAATCGGAACGTTAGTTTCTTTTTGGTATGTAAACTCTTTTACTAATTTAACTCTTTAAAAAAAACATTTTATTTGGTATCAACCAACCAGAACGCAGCTATATTAAAATCGACCAATCAGGTAAAATAATTCATTTCTCAAATCATTAGGTGTTTTTTAGTCCCTATTTCACAAGTTAAATCGATTGTGCAACTTTAAAAAAAAATATGAAACCTGGCAAGTGCACATCAATTTAAAAACAGAGTTAACCATAGACACATATTTTGTTGTTTTCGAATGTTTCTCGCTCGTTTGTTGTTCTGTGCTTCGTTCGTTCGTATTCTAACCTAGGTATATTAATTTAATTTTGCATTTTATTTGAAACCTAGTCGTAGAAAAAGTATTGTATGCAACGGTGTATAACTAAGTCAAAAAATACTCATGGCGTCTTGCCACCACCACACCACTCGTCTTTTTTGACCTCTCTTATACAACTGTTGCATAAACTACTATTACGTTTTGCTATAGGATGCCCACGATTTTATTAGCGTAGAATAAGTTTCCTCCTCCTATTTCTCCCAGTTGGTTGTGGGTAGTGATGGGCGGGTTGTAAGTTTCAAAAGTGAAACTATCACTTAAATTTCTGCAATATTCTGAAAGTTTCATAAGTGAAACTTTCACCTAAAATTTCATGTATAATTCTGAAAGTTACCAAAGTGAAATCGTTTAATTTCTGAAAATTACTTAAGTTCTGTAATACAACGTAAGTAACGGAAACTTTTCATTAAATTTATATGAAATTTACTTGTGTCAGAATAATTTCCATCTAATTATGTAACTTTCAGATGTTGTAATTTTCGGAGTTAAGGAAAGTTTTGTAATGTTTCAGAAATCGCCCATCACTAGTTGTGGGTCGATCCTTCTTTAGTGGACCTGTAGGGTAACCAAGGAATACTGCCTCAAAAATCAAGTCCCTAGGTCCCACGGTTTAGGCTGTGTTGTGTATCTGTCAGTCTCTCAGTCACGGTACTGTTTTATTATTAGGATTCCGTTCAAATAATGAGAATACCCTTATAGTATCACTTGTGCGTCTGTCTGTCCGTCTGTCTGTTACAGCCAATTCTGCAGGTGAAATTTGGTAGGATGGTTTAATCCTATGACCCAAACAGAGATGTGCAAAGTTTTTTTTTTAATATAATTCATTTTTGGAGGACAAATTAGGAAATTTAAAAAAAAAGTTTTGCAAACCTTACTGTGTCATGTTCAAATGAAACGGCTCGTTATGATCGAGAACTTAAATATATTTTTGTTATTATTGCAATTTTTTTTTATTATTATTCATGAAATAAGACAAAAATTGACCATTAAAATTTGTGATAACGGCTAAAGAGCTTAAACGCCACATGGTCTTTTTTACGTTACAGCTAAGTGCATCGGAACGCGGTGTGACAAAAAAAAATACGTCATGCTGACCGCTAGTTGACAGCGAGGGTACAAAAACTGAATACCTATTAAATTTTATGCTTCTGAGACAAATCTCTACCTATATAATACCATCCAGCTGATATGATGATGGAGACGATTTTTTGTCGTATTTCAAAGTTTTACTCTTGAAAAACACTCGCTCTTGATAGGTAAGAAATCAAAAACCATTCATTTCATTCAATAACATTTAAACAGAGAATGAAAAATGTTTATTTTATTTATGTACCTAGGCTAGCAGCAAAAATGTAATATCATCCACATGTTAAGAGGCCGTACACGATTTTTTTACCGTTTTGCTTATTTTTGTGATTTAACAGTTAAAATACTGCTTTTCTATAAGTTTTAATGCTCAACATTAAATATCATTTAAGTTATGATCGAATAAATGAGCTACGAATAAATGAGCCACTTTTTTATTTTTGTCGAGTATCAAAATGCGAGATTTAGGTTGTTTTAAAACATTATTTATTGCCAATTCTTTTGATTTTTTTGAATATTTTTTTTAGGTAATGGATTGATTATGAACTAAAGTTTATTTCTATTGTTTTAATTTTATAAACGAGAGTTCTGAGTAGCCGAAATAAAAAATATTTTTTGCCCGTTTTCTATAAAAAATTACCAAGTTTATTTATTTTTTTACTCGAAAATTTTATTTGAAAGTGGTAAAAAGTAGTTCATACATTCTTTAGACGACTTTCACAGCAATACATTGTAAATTTTTCATACCGTTTAGACGTCAAAACGGTTCATGAATATGTGACATTCTAAACCTCTTCCAGCAAAATTCACATAAACAGTCGCCAGTGTCAGGTCGATTAATCAAAATAAAATAATGAAAACAGAAAAGTAGCTCATACATTCGATAAAATTAGAATTTATCTTTCGTGTTGTGTATTAAAACTTGTAGAAATACAGTATTTCAACTGTAAAATCACGTCTGGAAAATCACGTAAATCAGCGATAAATAAAATTTCGTGTATGGCCTCTTAAAGTACAGCTCCCGCTATACCTAATAGAATCGTCGATCAATCAATTTGTTCCGATTCTGACGCTAAGTAAGATCAAATCAACACATCTTTGCTGAGTGGATTCTGATTTATGCTCTTAGGCAGCTAGTCGGGAATATTTCCCTTAAGAATTTATTTATTTATCTAGTTTGGGGCTAAGTCAATTGGTCACATTGTCCGCTGATATTAATTATTTATTATTGAAACATAATGCTAACTACAAAATGTATGTTTCTACTAGCTGTTGCTCGAAACTCCATCTGTGTAGAAAAACTCTGCTCTTCCTTCATTGATGACATACATAGAGTCATGTGGGGTAACTGTGCGCAGGGGGTAAGTGTGCGCAACCCCTTTGTTTAGGAATGGGGAGGGAGAAGTTTGTGATATGTGTCGACAAATTAAAGTTATGTTGGTAGAGCATTAGTTTATGCGAGAAAAACCCAGATAGTGTCATTAGTTCACTTGAAAAAGAAAATATTCAGAATCCGAAGCTGTAAAGGTAAAATTTGCTGTCATGGCGAAAATTGATACGAGTAAATGATCTTTATATCTGTTAAAAATTTATTTAAGCCTTTTACTTTGCATATTATTATCATTTGAAGCTATATTATGTCTCAATAAAATGAGGTAAGTTTGATCAAAATCAGTCTGCTAAGAATATTAAAAAAACCACAAAGTTCTCTTAACTGCGTACACTTACCCGCAGTATGTGCATTTTGAGCTGGTTGAATTAAGGTGATTTTTCTTCGAAGTGGCAAAGTTTTATTGATAATTTCTTGATTAAATCATTACCTAAATAAATACTGTGCTAGATAACTATTTTCATTTTTCTTTCATGCTTAAAATTTGATTTAGATACTAGCTTGAAAAAAAAGTGCGCACACTTGCCCCACATGACTCTACATATACATCACTGAAACGTTCACATCCTGTCACTGCTTTTTAATACTGAGACGGAACCCACACGCAAAGCAGTCTACATACCTAATCTAACTAATGCGCGTGACGTTAGAAAAGTAAACATACAACGCTTTACATGTGGGTTCCACCACAAATATCTACTATTTTTAATTCACCCTTCTACCTTTCTGAGCGATTTAGCTTCATGGCCCCCAAAACTGGTTGCACCCTCTCACATCGTATCGTCTCTCACCCTCGCTTTCCCGTCCCACAAGTCCAAATCCTATTCGAAGAAGAAGCGAAAGAAATTGGTCAAGATCGTAGCAAGTGGAAAGAAGTGGTCTCTGCCTACCCCTCTGGGAAACAGGCGTGATTTAATGTATGTATGTATGTACCTATTCCAAATCCTTCTTGGTGCATTCTGTCAGGGTGTGGAATCGGCTACCAACTAGCATTAGGCAATCACAAACGGTGGATTCCCTAAAAGGCAAATTAAAGAAGTTCTGGCTTGACTCTATCTTCTAAATATCAACTATCCTCTAGGAACATAAAATGTAATTTATTATTGTATATTTAAGTATTTGAATGTATTATTTTATTTTGGCTTTATTGGTAAGTTAATGTGTTATGTTCCTCTAAATAAAATTGTACACTTGCTTACTCGATGCACAACCTCTCACTTTTCTCAATCTCTTAAGAGTTAGCTGGAAGAGATCCCTTAAGGGATAAGTTTACCTTTGTAAATAATTTTATATTAATTGTAATGTTATGGACCAACAAGATGGAGTGACGACCTTGTAAGGATCGCGGGAAAGCGGTGGATGCGAAAAGCACAAGACCGGTCTGAGTGAAGAGCCTTGGGGGAGGCCTTTGTCCAGCAGTGGATGTCTTTCGGCTGACATGATGATGATGATGATGATTGTTAATTGGTTTGTCTTTTATGAAATAAAGTGTTTACATACATAGGTTCATACAATAGGTATTCCCAGGTTTCAGCTAGTTATTGCTATCACGCCTGCACTCGCAACTGACAGTATATTTGTTACTGTGTCATAGAAAAACGAAGATTGCCGATCGATATTAAAGAAATGGTAGCACAGTATATAATTCTAGAGGATTGCAAAGCGGCAATTACGAGTACATTGAGTCGTCCGCTGCATGTTGCATACGGCGGACGCAGCAATGTAAAAACCACAGCCGAAACCGCCCCATTAGGTAGTGAAGTAGGCGGACATACCAATGTGAAGATGACGTTCGTTTGCCGAAGTAGCTCCAAACCAACCTTGCAACCTTGTGCAGGGTCCGTCCGGATCGCTACCATCATCTTATTCATTAACCTACCGCCAAACAGCAGTGTTC
The DNA here is from genome assembly GCA_927399475.2 of Acleris emargana. Classification (NCBI taxonomy): domain Eukaryota; kingdom Metazoa; phylum Arthropoda; class Insecta; order Lepidoptera; family Tortricidae; genus Acleris; species Acleris emargana. The sequence goes on from OV656843.1 coordinate 19,359,225, forward strand.
GCATTGTTGTGACCCGGTTTGGGGATAAGACAGCCGGTGAAATGACTAGCATAGAGGCATTCCATCTTAGTCCTCAGGGTTGGCAACGCATTGGCAGTCTTAGGATTGCATTGCAGTCTTTTGAATGCGAATGTCTATGGGTCACAGTTTCCACTTACCATCAGGTGGCCTGTGTGCTCTTTTGTCTACTCTATGCCATAAAAAATAAAAAAATAAAAATCGGCGACCGCATTAGGTGAACGAAGTGAAATGCCGCTTAAAGCTAAAATAATCCATACATAATGAATACGATTTTTGGATGACTTGTTGATAGGTATTATGAAAAACCAGGCCTGTACGTTTTGCTTTCCAATAACATATTTCAAGGTAAGAAACAAATGAAAAAAATAAGGAACGGAAAAATACTTGAAACTAGTTCGAACTTGATTCAGGAGTGAGCATCGCTATCGCCCGTAACTATATTGCATTGAAAAATATTGACAGCTAGCGATTTGAGCATCGATTCACATCCTTATAAACGGTCCAATCCATTTTTATACCGCTTGACGACAGACCATTGTAATAAAATCATCTTCCTTTAAAAAAACGCAATTAAACCTGTCTATCCGTTAGCTACTATACCACAAACGGACACGCAGATTAATGTATTTGGCTTTCCTTAATAGATTTAAACTTTAAACCAATTAATTGTTTCATTTAATTCACAAATCAAGCTTACCTCCACAGAGCTGAGATGGTAGACTTGACCTCTCCCTCCAGCGACCGCAGCCCACTCGAGACGATCTCGTTGTAAATGGACATCCTGTTGTAAGAGTCTCGTCCCTTAACGTACCTGAAATTTACATGTTAGCTCAGAAAAAAGGATAAAGATATAGAATATAATAGAATATAATCATTTATTTCGTGTAAATTTACACTCATATATTGTTAGTACCATTAATCTTAATTACATACATACATACATACATACCTTCACGCCTTTATTCCCAGAGTGGGATAGGCAGAGCTGCAGAATTACCAACAACTATAAAAACTTGTTGATAACTCTGTAACCACAATTTGCACAATTAGGCTAAGATGTTTAACAGTGTATATTAGTGACAGGTTGCAAGCCCATCGCCTAACAGTACTACAAGCCTTTATTCTCTTAGTCGCCTCTTACGACTTCCATGGGAAGACATGGAGTGGCACAATTCTAAGCCGGCAACCACACGGCACATCCTAATTGTTAGTAACAATTTATAAATTACACTAATTGTAAGGGCATTTAGCCTACAACAATGACGCATGTCAGGGCATGTAGCCCACAACAATGACGCATGTAAGGGCAGTCTACTCTGCTCCCTATCATGATGAGGATGATATTGGGGCTGGCCCGCACGCGGCGCACCAGGGACGCGGCCCGCTTGCGCATGGTAATGTGAAAGCAGTCGACTCCGGTGGCTGCGAACATCCCTGACGCGCTACAGAAGCGAGGCAGCCCCACTATCACCCGGAACGCATCGTTGTACTTGACACGGAGGGCTCCATAGGCCCGTTGCGTGTATTGCATCCATAGGCTGCACGTGTAAAGGGATGTACAGAATGCTCTAAACAACGTAACTTTTACCTCCCTTGTACAGCGCGCAAACTTACGAGCTATCATATTAGCCCGAATGTGCATATATACTCGCTGCAGTCCGTACAGTCAGCAGCAATTATAAAATATCTGACATGTCTTTATTTCTAGAGGCATAAGAGCGTGTCAGATATTTTCGAGCCCAATGTTGGATTATATATTATTGTTGGCGACTGTACAGTCGACTACAAAGAGATTTTATATATTTTTTTATCTTATTGCATTGTCATAAGGTTCAAAAGTGACGTGAGTCCCGTTATTGACAAAAAGTCGATCCTTAGTGACAATTTTTCATACACAAGTTTGAAAAAGGAACGAGCTAATTGTACTTGAATGTGTCTGGCGTCGAATGGATTCGAATAAATTAATACGCATATAACTACACATATATAACTACTACATGTATAATGTCACGTCCTACCGGGTGGCAAGAAAAACTCGATAAAAGTTTAAAGAATTTATTTAAAAAGAACTCCGGTAGTGTGATCAGAAGAGGGTAGTAGGTTCGTAGGGTGTGGTCTGATTCTGTGAAGTGGATAGCACTTCCCTCGTAATTAGAGTGACGCGGAGCGGCAGTGGAGGTAACCCGTCGGCAGCCCGACGGTGTACGATGCCAGGATCCTGGCGTCAGGGGGATAGCACCCGGTGTGTAGCACCGGACCCCACTCGACGATCCTGGTCCCGGAGATAGTCGCCGCGCCGGCCAAGTAGGTGAGTAGAGGAGGAGTAGATGGGTAGCAGCGTTGGTGTACTCTTAGCGGTGAACGCTCCCAGCGGAGGTGTACTTCCAGCGGTGATTATGAACGGTGAACGGTGAAAGGTGAACGGTGAACGGTGATCCCTGAACGGTGAAAGGTGAACGGTGATCCCTGAACGGTGAACCCTGGAAACCCAAGCATTGGCTGTGTGAGCCTGGTGTCCAGCATAGGGATAGTTTATGCCAGCCGCCGTTGGGTGAAGCCCGAGGGAATAGCGCATTTAATTATTGGCGGTGGCAAGAACTATCGGAACGGAGTTACATAAAACAAAGAGAAGCTAAGCCAAAATAACAATTTGCTAAAGAAGTTAATGTACTAACGACCGTTATGAAGTAACGGTCGGTTATTAGAAATAAAAAATGGTTAAAAGAATAATTTGGAATAATCTAGAAGAACACACAATAAGAAAATATAAAACACGATAACATTACACAGCAATTTAGAAGTAGGATAGATAGTTAGTTCGTTGCACTGAACTTACCCGATTTGGGGATTTGCACCGATTTTATAAATAGGTATTAAGTACCTATACGAACGTTAACACTAAGTGTTCCAAGTGTAGTAGTTGAGGCGGTAAAGAGGACGAATGAAATGAGCGCGGCCCTTTTATAACCTTTCGCCCATTTCGGTTAATTTTGAATATGAGTAGGGCGAACAAAGAAATGCTAGAAAGCCAATTCGCGTCATGGGTGAAAATATCGGGTCATGTAGGTAAGACACCAACATACCCTCCATTATTTTCTCATGCGCTGAATCGGATAGGTAAGAATGGGTGCGTCCCACGAGATATAACTACATAATAACTATTTTCATGTTACTAACGTTTACGAGATATAATAAACGTTAGCTATAATAACAAAATCAATATTTTTATAAGGAATAACGGTCAAGTCATATAATATTCATTTTATATAATATTTTTTTATATAACACTCACAATGACTAATTTCAGTTCGTATAACATACATGACATATAGCGATCATAATACATATTATCTTTTAGTATAAGTGTTACAAGATATAATATCGTATGATATAAATGTGAGCGAGCGAAGCGAGCGAGCAAGACTTCGCTGGGCAGAACCGACTCGGTTAGGTTAGGTTAGAAGGCCTAGGCGGGAGCTTTGCTCCCGCCTAGGCCTTCGAGGTTATTTTTTTTAATACTGAAAATAGAATTTAATTTCAAATAACATATGCATGTATTTATATTATACGTGTATTATGTTTTTTGATGTTAGATAATTTACAACATATTTATTATATTTATATTTATTGAGAACATATGCATAATATCATAAATGTTTAATGTTTTTTTAAACTCAAATTTGAGGCTATCGCTCTAAGAAATTCGAAATTCGAAAGAAGTCGTTCTAGGCGTTTTTATATAATACGTGTATTATGTTTTTTGATGTTAGATAATTTGATTGATATATCTTTTAAATCTTAGGTGTTATGAACGTTATACGTTTTAATAGTTATATAAATTGATATTATATATTAATAACGTTATACTTTATGGAAATAGATATTTTGAAATTATATCTTCCGTTCATTATATCCAGTGAACGTTATACTAAACGTGTTTATACAAAGTGAGCGTATATATTATGAGTGTTATATTATCAGTTGTTATATCTCGTATTACTTACCCGGTAAGAATACATTATTTTATTATTTTATTAACGATTAACAATTAAAAGGTTATTTATATTTATGTTGAAGTTAATTTTATTAAAAGATTTAAATATAAGTAAAGCTACACAGAATGGCTAGTAACGCCATCTGTTGGATAAGTGTCGTCAACACTTGACAAAGATCGATTTGTGGTTAACGCAACTCAAATAATCTATGGAATTGAGCTGTCTGTTTGACAGTTATTAGTAAACAATTCATATAGATGTTTACAATACGAATTTAAATGAAAATGAAGTTAAATTGAAGTGAATTGAAGTGAATTAAGCTTGTTTGTATGTTAAAATGTAGCACAGGTAAACAGCGTAACAACTGCATTGTTACAATAATAAATAATAATATATCTATTACACAATAGGGAATATTTATGAATTTTTCTCTCAGCTTCAATAAAAGCTGATTAATCTATATCTATAAAAATGACCAAGATATACGCCAACGAAGATTTGTTCCTATTTTTTTCTAGCAAACCAGAATTTAACATGGAGTTTATATGGCCGACCTGTTACATGACGTCACAGTGCATATCGGTTCTCTCTGTCTAATTAGCAGTTTAAATTGCTCGGCTGATTTAAATTTTAATTTCACCTTCAGTGATCTATTTTTTGTTTTTTTTCATTTTTTATCCAGAAATTCCCTATTTTATCCTCGAGTAAATCAGTAGTTATAGCTATACTATGAATGACTTAAGTCGAATAGTAGAGTGAATAATAAACGAATGTTTTACCAAGCACAAAAAAGCTGTAGAATGGAACGATGACAAAGCTTCAGTCATGTCAACTCACTTATATCGTATTTTGATAACATTCGAAAATAACTCCCAGAAAATGTGTTGAGTTAATATGACAGCATTGAAAGCTCATAACAAGATACGGACTCTGTTATTCCATGCGACACGGTGGTACAGTAACTATGGACGAATAGGTTCACTATTCTTAGAATTATTATTGGTACGAGTAAAATGTAAAACTGATTTACCTACTCCGGAGCGAACATTTCTCTCGTTTGCTTTAGTCGAATCCACCCTTATGGTCTAAGATCCAAATAGGAGACGACCTTCACGCATCTGTTTACTCAATAAAAAGTTGTTTGTCCTTAAAAAATAAAAAAAAGTTTTTTTGTTATTGAAATTGCTTTTTTAATAGACAAAATACATACTAATCGAAAGTATGAAGCCTATAGAATATGCAATATATTTAAATAGATTCATATTCGTAATCATTAATCGTGTTTCTGGAAATTAAATCTTTTTTTTGCACAATGTCATTTTGAGGTTATTTCCACAGCCTAAAAATTATCCATACACATTGACTGAAAAGGGCGATAATCCTCCATTCACAAACATCGTGATTGGTTGTTTAGCGATTTCCAAAGTAAATTAAAGAAAATATACTTTAATCCCTAGAGTTAAAAACTAGCTATCAGGAGCAGAGAGAGATTAGTTCCGATGTGCAGATACTAAAGTAAGATTTTAAGAGCATGAGAAGTGAAAAAAACTTGTATAAAACCACTCATTCATGTACTGTAACATACCCATAGTATAGACCATTTGAGATTCTATACATATTTCAAATTTGACGTCAATTTCATTTAGGTTTTCCGAGGGGCTTAACTATAGAATCATTAGTATAGATTATCGCCCACTTCTGTATAGTCGCCATAAATATCGGCACACTTTAATATCGTTTAACGTCAGGCAAATTTGTATGTCGATATTTATGTATATTAGAAGAGACCAGACCAATATTTATGATGCCAACTCCACAGTAAATAAGCCCCCCTTCCCTTATTTTTAACTCAACGACTAAGCGGATTATTTTTATCCCGGAAAATTGGACTTGGATTGGAATTGTTTTTTTTTATATATCAGAATTGTTGAACCTACCAGAAGCAGAATAATGAGATCATCATTGATGATGATGGATAAAATAATGAGACAATATTTGGCGTACGAGAAAAAATACTTCAGGCTAACGCACATAAAAGGGGGCTTTCCACCGTCGAGGCGAGGAGAGGGTTATTGTATTGAAGTGATTTTAAATTCGGATGGCAACAATTCAATTTCCTCCTAGCGCGTTCCCGGTGGAAAAAATCTGGATTTCCGAGGCTGAACTAGACGAGAAGTATTTGTTTATATATTACATTCATTGCGTGTGTCGCTCATCCTGCATAGATCAAAGGTCGATGTGCAGGTGTTTCAACCTTTTTGCTGCGGCAGGCGAATTTTTTTGTAGCTGTTCCATGCCACCGATACTATATTAATGATTGTTGTTGTAATTAAATGGTATTGTTGATATACACTGGGATGCTTAACCCTTTGAACGCCTCTGACTTTATACAAACGTCGTCCTCACACGCCAATGACGGCTGAAAACCACAGCTAATGTCAACCTTACGTCACAAATACTCGGGTCTATTTTGCACTGTATCTGTGACCACTATATGGGTCGATGGCGTCGTAGGCACGACAGTACACGACCACTTTAGTGGTTTTTGGCGTTCACAGGGTTAAATGTACGCTTGCTCGTGTCAGCCAGCAATTTCTTTGCAATATTAATCTCGAGAATGCGATAGCCAATAGTGCTAATTTTTAATGGAAACGGGCTCGTGAGATTACGAATCTCGCCTGCTCTTGTGTCTTGAGCTGGTAAAAAACCACTTTAGGCCGCAGAAATCTCATTACTTTGATCATGTTTTGCATCTAAAAAGAAAATAATGCAAGTAATTTCTGACTTTTATTTTAAATTTTATTAGACTACTGAACTACTCGTTACTATTATACCCGTGTTATTCACATTTCAATTAGTTAAGGATAATTCAAAATTTGCATGTCGTGTTGTCGACGGAATGCCTGACCTGTAAACTATTTTTAAGACCAAATGTAACGCATTTTAGCAAATAAATTAATTGATTGATTGATCTAAAATTTCAAAATATTTGCTTAGTTACCTCTGATATAGTCTCATATCCTGCCAGATTTAAAATAATAAATTTATGGTTATTCATGGCATCAAACTTTTTGCTTTGATAAGCCTTATGCTTTTTGGCTAAGGCTACTAATATCTCTACCAATTATGGTAAGACACGTACATCAAAAACTCCATCACTTTCTTTCCGATTATTTTCTTTCCCCCGTTGTGTATTTAATATAATATAACGATACCTTTACTTGCAAACCTAAAGTTAATAAATTTTGATTTAACTCCACTTAAAACTACCCCCAGTTCTACGAACAGAACCGAAGAGGTTTCGTTTTAAAGTTAGTAGAAACGATCAGGAAGTTTCCGTTCCACGAGTTCTTCGACGATTCGATTCAAAGATAATCATAGTTACAGTCACGGAATTAAATATTACGTCGCTTTTGGAACGTAGCAGCATTGAATTTAAAAAGAAAAGAGACGTAATCATTCCACGACTGTACAAAGGCGAGCTTATCCCTTTGAGAGACTTCTCACTCTCATATTTACGTTGTTTTTCTAACAGTACTTACGTATTACTCGACGCGTCCTCTCGCAAATGGCTGCATGTAATTGAAATTAGAAATACAATACAATGACAACTAATTATATTCCACATAGCTCATCTTGTTTTATTATCGGAATAATATTGTTGATGATATCATAGCTCATATTCACTATGCAGTAAGAGCTGTTATAACATCAACAGTGTAATTACGATATCGAAGCAAGATAGGTATAACCAAATAAAAAAGAAAAAGGTCCTCCATTCTACTGGATAAAACAGTATTGCTTTTAACGTTTAATGTTACTGTTTTAAACTCGGCAGCCATAGCTGTCAAGTAAATAAGGCTATCGTTACGTTCACAATACGATAACACGTCAAAGGCAATATTACACAGGACACAAACGTTAATCGTTATCGAAAATTTATAAGCTGTCGGACATTCGCTTCGAGCGCTTATGTAAATTCCAATTTCAACAGTTAACGAGCGAGCAGTTAAAAGCGTTTACTAGCGTGATCCAAAACACATTTTTGTTATTTTTTGACCATGGCACCCCGGTAATTTATTACTTCCTACTACCTTATTACGATACCTAAATTATAGCTTTCTAGTTAAAGTGCAAAACGGTGCTCAAAGGACTTTAAAATTTATTAAAACTAGCGACCCGCCCGCGGCTTCGCCCGCGTGGAATGTATTATACATATAAACCTTCCTTAAGAATCACTCTATCTATTAAAAAAAACCGCATCAAAATCCGTTGCGTAGTTTTAAAGATTTAAGCATACATAGGGACAGACAGCGCAAGCGACTTTGTTTTATACTATGTAGTGATTTGCATTTTCATACAAAATTATCAAAAATATTTTTTTGATAGAGTTAAAATATTAATTCCAAACGTAAAGAGGACTATTGAATAAAAAGCCTTAAAAGCATTTTCAACATCAGACCAGGATTACGAGTTTAATTACTAGTGAGTGCCAAAGTGCTAAAATGAGTAAGTTTCTTACATGAAAAAAACTAGTATTTCGAATTTATTTATATTTAATATGATTTAAAACTATAATAGATAACGTTCAATTACACGATAATGTTCAGTAACTAATTTCCGGATACATCGGTTTTTGAATATTCGCAATCTGGATATGCAAACTTTGAGGTCGTTGAGCACCGCTTTATATTTGGTTTAGAGAACTGAAAGTTCACATAGATTCGTTTTGAAACATAAGTAACCAAATAAGCGGGTGCCGTGACTTATAACTGCACTTTGATTTTTTCCCATACAATCGTGGACCACCCTAGCGTTTACGTTAGCGTTATTTTGATTAGGACTTTAACATTTCGATCAGCAGCACTTGGCAGTTTTCATTGTCGACGGATTTAGCAATATTACATTAATTATAAATCTTATTTCTAATTGAATTTGAATGAGATACCATTTTTAAGAGGATGGTAAAGCGCCGCTAGAATCGCATAGTTGTCAAAAAAAACCCATACAAAGGACAATGGGCAGAAATGTCCCCACCAACCAACAGAGATGAAACATGTCCCAGTTTATAGATCTTGGCAATATTATGTATTTTTACTATGGCGACGATCGGCATGTTTATGGGGTTTTATTGGAAACTCATTATCATATCGTATGGAATTTGTTTAAAAATGAACACATTCTTGCATTGCATGTCTCTTTAAAGGTTTTTATCATAGAAAAAATCCCATCGATTTAGCTACTAGAATAGGTATTTTGTCTTGTTTTGGGTCCTAACGAACATATAAACATGCATCCCGTGACTGTTGGAGGGGGGGACGGGGTCCATACAAAATTGCCCATCATCCTTTAGCTCCGGGTGATATCGTTTCTCACCCCCTAAGTCAAGTCCCATTTCCACGATTTTTGAATAAATTGTAGTTATTTTAAAGAACTAGGTATTTACGTTTTTGTCTTTTGTTTTTTAAATTGGTTTCATTCTGAGAAATATACATACATACATACCTTCACGCCTTCACCCCAGAGTGGGGTAGGCAGAGCTACAGAATTACCAACAACTCACAATTAGTTGTTAATTCTACACCGTGTTTTTTTTGATTTACGATAACTTCGGCATATTACTAGGTACATCCATAGAAACTAAGTGGTAGATTCTTTTTTTTTATATTGCAAAAAAAAAGAAAAATCTGTATGGAGCTAAGTTCGGTTCACTAATGTTTGACCAAAAAATTATCGACAAATAGTCATTTGACAAACAACGTTTCACCAAATGATCATTTGGCAAACGAGACAATTGACAAAAGTATCATCTTACAAAAACTCACTTAGCAATTGATCATTTAGCAATTAGTTTACCTATTTCTGGGCAGAAAAAAAAACAACCTCGAAGGCCAAGGCGGGAGCCAAGCTCCCGCCTTTGCCTTCTAACCTAACCTATCCGAGTCGGTTATGCCCTGATACGTCTTCCTCGTAAAATGTAAATTTAACTGTTGATCATTTGGAAAAATAAGTCATTTGTAAAATGACTAGTAGTAAAATGATCAATTGACTTAACATTTTTTTGCAAGACGTTGTTTGTCAAGTGTAATTTTGCCAAATGTCTTTTGGTCAAACGGCAGGACACCGCTAAGCCGCTAAGTTCATTTAGTTACATTGCTCCATAGAGAATTTTTTTTTTTTTTTTGCAATATAAAAAAAAAGAATCTACCACTTAGTTTCTATGGATGTACCTCGTAATATGCCGAAGTTATCGTAAATCAAAAAAAATACGGTGTATAACCACATTTTGCAAAAACAGGCTAAGATGTTTACTATGTGTATATTAGTGACAGGTTGCAAGCCCATCGCCTAACAATACTACAAGCCTTTAATCCCTTAGTCGCCTCTTACGACTTCCACAGGAAGACATGGAGTGGCACTATTCTAGGCGGCCGGCAACCACACAGCATATATTCTTGGAAAATCAAAAACTACATCACATTTTTTTTTGAAAAAAGGTTTGAAATATTTAGATTGTGCCCTTTTATATGACACCCCATTTGCTATAATCGAAACCTTTTCATTTTTGAACCCCCCATTCTAGATCCCCTTTCAATTATTTATAAAGTTAATTTCATATTTTTTTACTAAAAACAGATGCGGGCAAGCAAGTTGATATCATTTGTAGTTGCTGAGAAAACCTGCTGTAACATACAGACGGCCGGAGACAACGAAGTCTCACCATAAGTGTTCCTTGTTTACCATTTTGGTATAGAACCCTAAAGACTGACGGAAAACTGTCATCCCAGTCCAAGTTATGCCCTCAAATAAAGAAGTTATAAATTCTACTGTGTTGACAGATGTCAGGATTTACTTCTAAATTGCAGGAACTATAGTTAGATTATGAATTATTATAATATAACTGGCTCTAAATTAGCTCAAAACTTAATATCCGAGACCTTACACCGCAAACCTTTATCAATCGCCAGGCAATATCGTTAGAATGATTAATGAGACACATGATCAAAACATTGGTTTATATTGTTAACTATTTAAATGCCTCATTTTAGTTAAATTACCGCAAAATTAACGAAAACATGAAGCGAAAGTTTGAACGTGTCCAGAAATATCAGTGGTACATTTATAACATACGCTGCAGATAAGAGTTCGCTGTCTGAGCACGACATTATCTCGACAGTTATTGGCCTAGAGCCGAGAGCATGATTTCTTACTACTTTTTTCCTTATGGGATAGAGAAGGCAAACGCCCACCTGATGGTAAATCAGATCTGTGACCCATAGATGTTTGCATACACAAAACTACAATGTTAAGATTGCAATCCTACGAACGCAAATTATGCCAATTAAATTACGGGTGTTTTTTTTTAAATTCATTATACTTAAGCACTTTTATTTATTTATTGATTTACTTTATTGGAGATAAAACAGAAACAAACAATGCAATACTTATGAACTAATTTACGAAGTTGTTCAAATACAGCTGCTGCCTTAAAAATATCTCATTAAGGACATAAAATAATATAGTTAGCAACATGCGACAATACTTCGCTTCGGTTTCGCTTACGTACTAGGAAACCAAAAAAAAATATTTTTATAAATACTCATAACAAAAACAAAGCTTAAATACATTAATTAATAATTAATAATAATAACATTTAATTTATTTTTTTATTTTTTATTATCATTATTTTTTAATGTACTCTGTATTTGTGTTGACGTTCTACTATTATCATTTAATTCTATTTCTGACGACCTCAATGTAACTGCATATAATTTGACATGCCATGTAATTTATACTGAGTTATATTGAGTAATAAAATCTGAAATCTGAAATCATATGATTGAAATGACAGTTTTCCGCAATAAATCATGCACCTAGCTCTCGGCCTATAACAGCTTTATTAAACTTCATACTTAATATTTAATTATGACTAGTTGAAATTTCGAATATGTAAATATATCTCCACATTTACATTTAGCATACATTGCTCATTATAATTTACAATGCATAATATTCAACGTATATACCGCAGACATGGACTGCTCATTATGTGTTAGCACGCCTCCGTAGCACCTGGAGGCGCTCAGTTGAAAATATCTGGCATTTCGCTTGATATTTGAGTTACAAAGTTGAGTTATAATAATACAAAGCTCTTGTTGAAACACCATTGTAAATATCTAGCCCTTATTCATAAATGTATGATGAAACAGTTTTAGTCACAGTACCTATTCTTCGTCCCTTTCTTTCTAATTCAAATGCCACAATGATAAATAAAGCCAGGGCATGTTTACAGCACAATTTAGCTAAAGCGCGTTAAATAAGAAGGCTAGGGTCGTATTACAAGTAATTAACAACTGCCTAGTGAAAGGGATAGAGTTATAGGAGTATATTGCTGTATCTTTCATTGACTGAGACTGTTCAGATTTTAATACCTACAGTCAACCAAAAATAAGTATCCACCTTTTCACCTTATTGCAAATGTGGATACATTTGTTTAAAGTCAACTGTACATCTCTACAGTACATACCACCAGTTTCTTAATAGCGCTCGGCAATCTTCGTTTTTTTATGAACTAAGTACAGTTTGTAAGCATTTAGAAGTTTCTGTAGGTTTCTACTTCCTTCTCACTCGCTCTTGATAAGAATATATGAGAGCGAGTAAGAGACAAGTACAGACAACATAATGGTTACAGAATTATCAACAAGTTATTAAAGTTGTAGGTAATTCTGTAGCTCTGCCTACCCCACTCTGGGATTACAGGCGTGAAGGTATGTACAGATGTAGTGCATAATTGTTTTCTTTCGTATTTTCACGGAAATGTACGAACGTGTCTTGCTATTTCAGTCGGTCACAGTACTAAAGTACTGAGGTTGACTGAAGAATCATGACAGATACGAACGTTTCCGACAAAATACGATGGAAAACAATTATGCACTACATCTGTAAATATGTATGTATTTTCTTAAAGCTCACGCACTACTCACGTACTATAAAAGACAATTACTGAAAAAATATACAAATGAAAAATTAAACAGCATACACATATTAACATAAGCTACTCGTAAAATTCAAATCCTATCGTATTCACTGATTGATGATGACGTTGTATTGAAAAGTCTACTTAAATTCACCTCAGGTGCCATTAATCATGCAAAATTCAAATTCGAATTCCAAATTCATTGTTACCTACTTATTAACAAGCGAAACTCCCTGCCGTTTCCCCGAATGACGAGCACAATACATTATATTCCACATTGTTTAATTTTTATTAAAATCCCGTAGGTTTCAATCTACATTCTTCACAGAAACGTTTTATACAGAAGGGCGAAAGGGAACAAAACAAATAAGACTTTGCCCTGGGCTGATTGCTTTTTGTGAACATCTGCTGAACGCAGAACAAAAAACCAGATCTATCCGGACACTAAAAAGCACTCTCATTATTTTATTAGATATCATAGTGATCGAGAGTACCTTTTTGAGGTTCCGTGCCCTAAGGTGGTCCAACGACACCCTATTAATATGCCTACTCTAGTGTGTTTCATTTTTCAAATCAAATCAAAATCAAATCAAATCAAATTTATTCACTTGAGAATGCTGCACCAGCATGTAAATATGTATAAGTATATATAAAATAAAAAAACTTAAAAAATATTTTTACAAATAATCTTAAAAATCTTTAATATAATTCTAGATTTTATGCATTGATACTCCAATCCGTAATAGTGCACATTAATTGTTATTAATATGTTTTAAGGATAAGAATTCTTTAATACAATAAAATCTCTTTTCCAGCAACCATTTACATAGCGCACTCACAAGTCTATTATAAGGCAATGTTTAAATTTCTTCAGGAATATTGTTGTATATCTTTATAGCCATGCAACAACAATTTCTTTGGCGTAATTTTGACACAGTTTTCTGCTGTACTATTTTTTGAGGATACCTTGTATTGAGTTTATATACTATGCTATAGCTATGGCTTTCACACTATGATTTTTTTGTGAATTGGCTCTAATTCTTTGATTCTCTAAAAAACTAGTATTTAAAATTGTAATAATGTTTGTTGGTATTTAGGGTGGCTCATCTTGACCACATTTTGAATCAATATTTATGAATGGTGATGATGGTCGATATCATTATTGATATAAGTTGAGAGAAGAGTTAGTTAAGGTTTATTGTTTAATGAAAGATAATACCTAAACATTGAACCTCCGCTAAGTGGTTATACAACCTTTAAGTATTGTTCAATCACTTTGAAATAGAGAGTTCGTCATCATGTGAAGTCTGCAAAAAATATGAACATGAAAATCCGTGATCGGCCTTTGTTTTGTTAGTTTGTCTAAGTAAGCTTTTGGTGCTATGGATATAATGATTTCATCATGTCATCATGTCAGCCGAAAGACGTCCACTGCTAGACGTAGGCCTCCCCCAAGGCTCTTCACTCAGACCGGTCTTGTGCTTTTCGCATCCACCGCGTTCCCTCGATCCTTACTAAATAGGTCGTCACTCCATCTTGTTGGAGGCCTACCTACAGCTCGTCTCCCGGTCCGCGGACGCTACTCAAGAACCATCTGAAGAACAATATTTAAGTTAACAGGCTTTGGCAATTTCCTTAAAATTTTGTGCTTACCTACATACTTTTTATGAAATCTTTGATAGAGTAGTGGCACTCTTGGATAAGCTATATATGGAGCTTGCTTTTAAATAAGTTTCTAGTAAGTTTACGCAAGTAGTCTGGCAGAGCATTATGAACTTTGACACCCATGGAATATCAATGTATTTTGTGATAATTAATAAAATTATTTAGTTATTTTAAATTTACCGAGTCTTATGGTTACGCTACTTCTTACGTTGAACTATCAAAGAGTCTAATAAATTTAATCTACATAACTCATCTATTAGAATAGTACGACCACACTATGATAATAAAAGTTTGAATTGCAGTTTGGACTGGGGCGTATACTTGTGGGAGGACCTTCTGCAGGGTCCGGGTTGGTACTACCATCTTATCCATTAACCTACCGCCAAGCAGCAGTGTTCGCATTGTTGTGTTCCGGTTTGGGGATAAGACAGCCGGTGAAATGACTAGCATAGAGGCATTCCATCTTAGTCCTCAGGATTTGCAGTCTTAGGATTGCGGTTTTGTGAATGCGAATGTCTATGGGTCACAGATTCACTTACCATCAGGTGGTCTGTGTGCTCGTTTGCCTTATCTATGACATAAAGAAAGAAAAAAAGCGTAGAACGAGCGTTACTTTTTATAAAAGGTTCTTCTTGTGGTCCCGTATTCAAATTTCGGTAAGCGCAAATATTTGTGTGACGTTTCTGAGTCTTCGATGTTTTCTATGTATTTTAGTATTTATTTCTCTATACAAGTATGTCTATCGTTATTTAGTACCCGTAGCACAAGCCTAGAGCTTAGTTTGGGACTATGTCAATTTGTATAAGATTCTACTACGATATTTATTTATTATTGTTAGTTAATCTATTAAACAACTCTATTTCTATTTCTATCATTACTAAGACCACAGTGCGCGTATTTTTAATTGGGTTGGCCTTATTAGCACTGCCGTGCTAAGCCAAAAAGGCCTTTGTCCGAAAATGACCAAATTCTGTTTTTTTTTGCGTTGGATTCCTTAAGCTACAAGGAATAAGATTCTGTTAACGAAAAAGTCGTATTTTTATTATAAGTGCCTTAAGGCGAAGGGTAGGGCAAAATTACGAAATCGAGATGTAGGGAGAGATCAGAGAGATGATAGGGGGGGGTGGTTTCGAGGGGGTAAAAAAAATTTTTTTTTTCACTGTGACTTACAAAATTTTCGGTGTCGCGAAATTTAGGTCAATATAACACTACATTTTTATGAATGAATCCAGTAAATCATGCTAAAAGAAACATATTTTGCTCTTTCACTTTTTTTCCTACGATCCATATTTTCCGTATCTCCGGCGCTGCGGGAACAGCAGCCCTTCCGCCCTTGCATGACGACGCACGGTCACTTCGCTCGGCTCCGCAGCTTCGGCTTGTTGGTCGCCTTCGGCCTCCCTCCGCGCCTCCGGCTCTTTAAAAACACTCTAGGGCGCGCAGTGTCGACACGCGTCCTAACCAGCGAGAGCCCTAGATTCGGACTTGTGTGAAAATGTCCATTTAGGAGCCAATATCTCGGTAATGATCAATATTGTTGCGTCCTCTATACGATAGCATCATAAAAACTTCGTGTTATAATAACACCACTTCTCTCAAACCCCAATATCTTGGTAAATATTGGTCGGAGAAAAAAAGTTTATATTACAAAACATGCTTATTTTACCATGTTTTATAGGATTTATTAACAAAAATGAGGGGTTATACTGACATCAATTTCACGACTCCAAAATTTTAGCCCTTCAAAATTACTGACCTTTGAACCCCAATATCTCGGTAAATATTGGTCGGAGAAAAAAGTTTAAGTATATAACAAAACATGCTTATTTTACCATGTTTTATAGGATTTATTAACAAAAATGAGGGTTATATTGACATCAATTTCCCTTCAAAATGACTGACATTTGAACCCCTAATATCTCGATAAATATCAAGTTTAGAGAAAAGTTGCCTATACAAAACACGCTTATTTAAGCGTCTTCTATACAATAGCATCATAAAAAATAGGTGTTATAATGACACCACTTCCATCAAAAAAAAATTAAGTCTTGCGCCCCCTTTGCTATACCCCAACCCGAAATTCTCGACGAATCGCCGCCTTGTCGTAGACCACGTCGAAAATAAAATACTTTAATACATTTAAAGTAGTATTATTGAAACAATTTAATCCCTATGCTTGTCGGGTACGGGCTAGCACACCTTGTTTTTTCTCGTTCACTTACGGCCAAACCCTATATTCAAACCGCGGACATTTAAGGCTTACTTCGGGTTAAAATTTGACATTTGCCCTTACAAAATGTGTCAAATTTTAATCCGAAGTAAGCCTATCTATCCATGGTTTGAATATAGGGTTCGGCCATTAGTGCGTCTGTCTAGTTAGAAAGCAACAAACATGACGCGCGCAAGTTATGCTAGCCGCCGGTGATAGTAATCCTAATCAGTAATCACGTAGGGGTCGTTTCACAAGAGCTGGCACGAAACGATTAAATGGAGGATGAAAGTATGTAAATAATTAAATTTTTGGTTCGAAATATAAACTGTAACTGATAGCACTCACACAATCCTAGTAGACCAAAGTTTTCATTGATCTATTCGTGCCAGCTATTCATGAAAAAAACCTTTACGTGTTAAATAATTAACTATTTATCTATTAATTTATTTGTTTAAAAGCTATTTTGGACATTCGTTACTGAATTTGAGATAGTATTTAGAAAAACACAAGTGTATCATATTGGTCGATCTAATCAAGCGCCATCTAACGGTAAATGCATGCCTGACTGTTTGACAAACAGCATTATGCGGTCGATCGCAGAGTTTACATGATAGATGGCGCGCGAATTAAAACTTTACTCGTCTGGCTTCGGCCAGGTCAATTGCTAATTGAGCAAGGTCAATTGCCCGCCCCGTCGCCTTAAAACGAATAAAAAAATTGACGTAAGACTGGTTTTTCCCCTTAACTCCTAAGGAAATCTACGTATTTATAAAATACTTAACAATTTGGTCCTATAGTTCCGTTACGAACTAATAGATAAGGTGTCCATTGTAGTAACACTAACGCATTCCTAAGCCAATTGGACATAAACCATGCTTTGTCCTTATCTGTCATTGTGACATTTGAATTTG
The DNA here is from genome assembly GCA_927399475.2 of Acleris emargana. NCBI lineage: Eukaryota > Metazoa > Arthropoda > Insecta > Lepidoptera > Tortricidae > Acleris > Acleris emargana. Next base: position 19,377,006 of record OV656843.1, read on the forward strand.
GCAGACAAGGACAAAGCATGGTTTAGCTACCCCACGGTTATTTCACGTTTAAGTATAATAAATAAGGGCATTAAAGACTACTTATTTCGTTCATTAATTTGTTGATTTAGTTGTCTATTCTAAATAAGTTATATTTTGCTCATAAGCGATGTTGTGATATTTATTAATTAAATAACTACTAATTGGGAAAAATAGAGACCTCATTTGATAAGTATTGATTACATTTCATAATAAATGTAACTTACAAAACACAAGTAGATTGCTTCAATATGAGTCATCAATTTATATGACTAGATCTGTTTTTTTTATAACATGTGCTAGGAGTACTTAAATAAAAGTTTAGTACATACCAATGTACATTTACTTACTTAATAAAAACCAAAAAAAGGAATGTTTTCTTTAAATTGTAGTGAGACAATTAAAGAATTGACTGACTATAATTTTCTTAAATTTAAGTTGAAACAAGTTGTTTTTTTGTTTTCTTTTTGTTTTAATATTAAAAAAGAGGAGTTTGTGAAGAGCAATAAAGTCAATTTAATTATTTTTCTCTTTTTTTTACCACATTTCATCCACTCAAATATTTTATTACATTGCTATAGAAACCTTCATAGAAAAATAAGATAAAATGTCGTATAACACGTAAAGAATATACTCAAGTGCTTAGCAGAAAAAGTCGTAAGTCCGTTTTAAGTTTAAAATATATATATAATTTTGTGTTCAAAATATAACAAACGTATGGCTCTTTTTTTAACTTAACCATAAGTACAAAAAAAATAAGAAAAGTCCGGTTTTAGATGGAGTTTTAGGTTGCGACGTTGAAAAAACATAAAAGCGCGTTTATCTCGAAACCGTCAAAACGCCTATAGGCCTTTTTGGCTTAGCACGGCAGAGCAGGCCTCATAATAAGCACTCAGGCAGGGGCCTTTTGCGTAACGCACCGCATAGTGCCACATACATACCTTCACGCCGGTTATCCCAGAGTGGGGTAGGCAGAGTAACAGAATTACCGACAACTCTTAAAACTTGTCGATAATTCTGTTACCACATTTTACACAAATAGGCTAAGATGTTTACCAGCGTATTAGTGACCGGTTTTAAGTCCATCGCCGAACAAGTACCTACTCATCATCATCATCATGTCAGCCAAAAGACGTCCACTGCTGGAAATAGGCCTCCCCCAAGGCTCTCCACTCAGACCGGTCTTGTGCTTTTCGCTTCCACCGCGTTCCGGTGATCTTCACACGGTCGTCACTCCATCTTGTTGGAAGCCTACCAAGTACTACAAGCCTTTTTCCTATAGTCGCCTCTTACGACATCCACGGGAAGACGTGGAGTGGTACTATTCCGACCCATAGTGACATCCGTAGGAATTAATATTTCCTCCACACACGTTTAATATTCTTGGCAAAGAGCTCCGCCACACCGGGCGTTTGAGAACAGTTCCCCGCCGCATGGCACTTGTAAGAACCCGCGTGCTATTGGTCCCAAGTATGAGTGAAACTTAACAATGTTTTACCCTACGGAGCATTTAAACATCAGCTCAGAAACCTTTTATTGGATAATCCATAATACTCCGTGGATAACAAAATATGATTGTAATGACATTTATTAGTGTTTGTACATTGACATCGTATAAGTGACCATTTAATAGTTTATTATTATGTTGTCTTAATTATTTGAGTGTTATTTTTGTATTCTTTGATTAATTATGTCAACGATCTCAATGTAATTTTTTACTTTTTATTTTTTATGCGTTTGCTTAAAAAAATGAAACTAAACCAATTATACTTAAGTCAGGAGCGTTGTGTTTGTACTTTTTGATTGTTTTTCCTTGAAAATGTTAAATGTGAATACATGATTTGAAACCAAAACCTTGATAGGTAATGCTGTTTTAAAAACATGACACATTTTTCGCGATGATTCTAAATTTAATAGTTTGGCATTTATAACTTTTTAATTGTAGTAAACCGTTTTTGAAACAAAATGCTGTGGTTTTACAGTAAAGAGCAATTAAATAAATTAATAAATTATTTCCATTCTACTTTCTTTACGCGAAATCTTCAGTAATGACCTGAGATCGGAAATTCGGATCGATATTTACCTGTACTTTTGCACCGGCTTTGTTGTTCAGTTGTATGGAGGCGGACTCAATCATAGAAATCATTACAAAAATTTCTGGGATTTCAAAATAAATAAATTGCACCGGCATTTATTCATAATCAATTATTTATATTGACTGTTGAAGTTATTTTTCATGTATAAATTTACCAAATGTTATTTAATTTACCTGTAACTCATTAACCTAACGAATTTATAGGAGCAAAAAGGATTTTTTTATCCTACATGTAAAGTAATTATTATATTAACATTTTGTAGAATCCCAGAATCCCGGAACTTATATTATTAAAATAAATATTTTTAAGAAGCCGACGCCATGTTTGCCTATCTTTTTCCGGGATTTTGCCAACTTTAGGTAAATATCGATCCGAATTTCCGATCCCTGGTAATGACAGACGTCTTTTTAACGCCCGTTGAAACACCCCGTCCGTGTGAATTAGGACTAAAACCCAGTTCAATGCCGCGTGCGAATGGCATTGACATGTTCACTTTGGAACGAGGAATGGTAACGTTAGGGATTTCCCGCGGTCCGAATTACACGTGTATAAGCCCGTCATTATTTATTAACACACTTACCCCCTTACTTATAAACGTGGAATAAGCTTGGAATAGTTTATGCCATGCTTTGTCACTTTCTGTCAGATGCAAAATGCAAATGTCACAATTACAGATAAAGACAAAGCATGGCATAAACTATTCCAAGCTTATTCCATGTTTATAAGTAAGGGAGTTATACTACAGGGCGAACGATATGAAGTGTTACCAAATTCAAAAGGCTACGATTTTTGTTTGTTGTCACAAATTATTTATTATTAAGAAAAAAATTGAGAAAAGATATCAATTTTTTAAAATTACTTTATGTTAACTCGACATGACCACCTTTTGCTGTCTATGGCCTTCAGACGGTAGAAAAATGAGTTGCACGCTGCATGAATGTGATCCTGCGGTATGCAATGCCAATTACGTATGATTGCTTCCTTCAGTGCATCCATACTGGCATGTTTTCTTCTCCTCACCTTGCTCTCCACAATGGACCAGATAGAAAAGTCCATCGGGTTCGCATTTGGGGAATTCGAAGGCCATTGTATGGACGAAATGAAATGTGGAACGCGGTTGTACAGCCATTCTTGGTGGCCGAGTGTTGTTGTATGTTGGCCACGGTCTACTACCGAAATGTTTGCGTGCCCATGGCTCCAACGCAGCTTCCAAAACATTTTCCCGATAGTAAGTCGCATTTACTTTGACACCAGGCTTGATTTTGTGAATTTGGTAACACTTCATATTGTTTGTCCTGTATGTCCCTTTACTTTTAAGTTAAAGTCTTCGCAGCAAAGGCGTTCTTTCCTTGACCTGTCTCTACCTTTAAAAATTGTAAGTGGGAAAGTCTGCACCTGTTTTGATTCAACGCTTGAACTTTACCGTTCCTAAACCTAACCAGAACTTGTCGTCGCACTTTAGAGGAGGGGGGGAGGTTTTTTTTTATGTCATAGAGAAGGCAAACGAGCACACAGACCACCTGATGGTAAGTGAATCTGTGACCCATAGACATTCGCATTCACATGACCGCAATCTTAAGACTGCGAATGCACTGCCAACCCTGAGGACTAAGATAGAATGCCTCTATGCTAGTCATTTCACCGGTTGTCTTATCCCCAAACCGGAACACAACAATGCGAACTCTGCTGCTTGGCGGTAGGTTAATGGATAAGATGGTGGTACCAACCCGGACGGACCCTGCGCAAGGTCCTCCCACAAGTTATTATGAAATAGAAGCAGTTCAGTTTACGCTGAGAGAAAAGGACAGAGATATATAACTACAGCTCTGTTCTTCACGCTCCTCGTAAAATGAACACTGGTAAAATGGACAAAACTGGGCAGGTATATGGCCCTTTATCCCATGCAAAGCTTATTCGATGACTATTTATCGCGTGACAGAATGTGGATAAAACATCCGTCTCTTTCTTACACTTATATACGACTTATGTACGAGAGTGACGGATGCTCTATCCACATTTTGTCACGAGATAAACGCAACCAAACTAGGCCCGCTGGCCCATAACGGTGCTATAGTCTATGAATTAAATACGGACTCCTTGCTTTTACTACGTCGTAGAATGCTGATTTACTGTCCGCCACCAGAATCCATAGTAAATCTATATAAATACAAATGTATACTATATGTATGTATGTAATGTAAAGGCTCTTGGTGAAATGCTCTCACCCACCTCAACCATTCTCTGTTTGGCCTAGTGGTTGACTGGTAGAGAATGCCGTAAAGCTTTAAGTTCGCCATTAATTTTTGTATTGTGCAATAAAGTTTAAATAAATAAATGTATGTAGGTACCTACGCGCATAACTTACGAACAATTGCAATAAATTGAAATTAAATAATGAATAAATATTTATTTTCATTAAATATTTTGCAGTTGGCTCAGCTTACTTAATCAGTCGTAATAATACAATAACACTGCCACTAAAACCGTACTCGGATTTAATGTCAATTGGTTTTACTGCAGCTACGCTGAATATTGGATTAACACTAATAATAGGGTTTTATCGCCAGTTGTAATTTTTATTTACGCCTTTCCGCTCCAAGCCAAAGTCCGTAACACGAAATGATATTATTTGTTAGTGCTATTCCTTTCACTCTTAACCTGTCTCTTGAATAAGAGAAAGAGACAAAATAATGTAATAATACCAAGATTATGCAGTATTCGGACACAAAATAATTATCAGTCAAAAATTTCACTTTTGTGATAAACTTCTGTTGCCGTGTCTACTTATTTTTTGCAGTTATTATCTGCTTATCTGTGCCAAACTAACGCTTGCCAAGACGGTGTGGGTCTTCGTAAAGTATAGCGGAGATCCTGTTGCCACCTTTCAGGAAGTATGATTATAATCAGATCAGCTCTTACATACATACATACCTTCACGCCTGCATTCCCAGAGTGGGGTAGACAGAGCTTCAGAATTACCAACAACTCCAAAAACTTGTTGATAATTCTGTAACCACAATTTGCACAAAAAGGCTAAGATGTTTAACAGTGTATATTAGTGACAGGTGGCAAGCCCATCGCCTAACAGTACTACAAGCCTTTATTCCCTTAGTCGCCTCTTACGACTTCCACGGGAAGACATGGAGTGGCACTATTCTAAGCCGGCAACCACACGGTAAGATCAGCTCTTAAATACCATTATATTGCATTGTCATCAAGCTTACATAAATATTTTGTGTTAAATATTTCAGCCCGATCTATGAACGGGAACTGGCTTCAAATTGACTTGCAAGATTTGGGTTGAACTGACATTACATACATTATAATATAATACAAAAATTACAAGTTAAATAAAAGTTAATCCTTCATTTGTTTAGGATTCCTAACTAAATGTAGACAAAAGAGCCAATTGATTCAGATTATCAGCCAATAGAAGTTGAACATTGATACGTCAAAGCTCGACAAAACTGTTCTGATTGAGTTATGTCACCGACAGCGCCATCTATCGGTATAATTGGATTTTAAACTACATTCAGTTCAGCCTAACTGACCGAACGTCCAAATATCCGATAGATGGCGCTCGATGGCTCATGTCAATCGTGAATTGAACATAATATGCCTGCTGCTCGATTCAGGTGGTCTCATTAAGGAGATCCTATAAAGGACCCGAGACTCCAATAGTTTGGTTTATTAACTACTCTTTGTACGCGGTTAGCAGGGCTCCATCGACTCAATCCACTGTTGGCGACCGCGCCTGATGACCTTTGAACTACTACATACTTTAGTATAGGTGAAAAACTTAAGTAAATGACCTCTTGCATGTAGTTGTGTACAAAACTACTATGGAATTTATGTAAAATTTCAAATATAGAATGTATAACGGTTTATACAGATAAGATACATTATACCTCAATGCCGATGACGGCGACAGGCGATCGCGATCGGGTCGCGTGGCCCGCTGCTTAGTATGAATTCAAATCGTAGTCGCTATCGCTGCAGACCAATTATGGCCGTGTTTATTGATGTGGATAATGCATCTGTCACTTTCTGGCCAGTATGTAAGTGTGAGAGTAACGGATGCTTTATCAACCGCGATAAAGGCGACCAGGTTAGTCAGCGCTCCATTGTTATCCTATTTTAGCGTTGGACGCGACTCAGTCCTTGCACCTTACTCAAAGTTGGATGTGACTTGGTCCATCAATCAAATGGGTGTCAATATATGTATGGAATGGACATAAGCGCTCAACACTACTATCCGGCAGCTTATTTAAATCTTATATATTTTCGATAACGATAACATTCGCCGAATACACCTTATCTAGAGTTGGATGTGACTCGGTCCACCAATAAAATCGGTGTTAATATGTATGGAATTGACATAAGTGCTCAACACGACTATTCGGCAACTTACTTCAATCCTATATATTTGGAATACCTATGATAATATTCACCGAATGATTTTTATCTAGAGCAGAAAGCGAGTCGGTTCATCAATCAAATCGATGCCAGTATGGATGGAATTGACATAAGCGCTCAACACGACCGTCTGCCAGCGTACGTCAATCCTATATATTTTCGAACGATAAGATTCGCCGAATGCATTTTATCTAGAGCAGAAAGCGAGTCGGTTCATCAATCAAATCGATGCCAGTACGGATGGAATTGATATAAGCGCTCAACACGACCGTCTGCCAGCTTACGTCAATTCTATATATTTTCGATAACGACAACGTTCACCGAACGTATCTAATCTAAAGCCAGTGTTTCAAATAATATTTCTTGATCCGGTTTGCTTTCGTTTCGCTTTCGAGATTAGTGTGCTACGGTACTGTAATATAACTGATGACTATGTAGCTGATTGGCGGCTAAACGCCAATTCGCTGCTGTTAGCCAATTAATCAATAACACAATCAACACAACTGTGTAACCTGTGTACTGGCAGCTAGGTAAATTTAAGTGGATTTGAGGTAGATTTAATGGAAATTAGGGTTGTTATTGTAACATACAACCTTTCGCCAGCAGAGTTATAGTTTGACGACGCGCTGGCCTAGTTGGTAGTGACCCTGCCTACGAAGCTAGCGGTCCTGGGTTCAAATCCCGGTAAGGGCAGATATTTGTGTGATGAGCGCGAATATTTGTTCCTGAGTCATGGATGTTTACTATGTATTTAAGTATATATTTCTGTAAATAAGTATTTATATCGTGGTCTAGTACCCATAATACAAGCCTAGAGCATTGGGACTAGGTCAATTGGTGTGACATTGTCCCCAGTTTTTATTTTTTTTAATCGACAAACTAAAGTAGCCTCGCGCACTCGTAGGCACTTGGCAGAGTTACGTACAAACAGTCAAGGGCACATATTCTGCCTTCCTACGGAATAAAGGCGCATGTGCAATTAATTCATAGAAGCATATTAAACTCTCAAGGGTTAATAAGGTTGGATTTTCAATACAATTAATATAGTAGATACGCCTTTTTTCCTTAGGAGGGCAGTATAGATATCCCAAGGTCTCAATCCTAATTACCATGGCAATAAGGGCTGTGTACATATTTTTGCACCTTTTTGTGCGTATATTTATGTTTACCCCTGACTGTACATTCTCTCGTATGGAATCAAGACGCTTATTTACTTAAGTACCCTTTTTAGGGTTCCATACGGAGAAGAGAGTTCGACGGGACCCTATTAATATGCCTACGCGGTCCGTCCGTCCGTCATTCCTAAATTTATAGATCTGTATCTTTTAAATCCGTAACAGAGGTAGATAGCGGATTGCTTTTTTTCGGAATACGTATTATTTGGCGGATTAACGAACAAGTAAAAAATAGTAAGTTAAATAATGAAAGGGTTTCCATACACGTATTTTTTTGTTGTATCGTAAAATATATAAGCGTTTAATTTGGTATGATTGTACACGAACACTAAATAAATACAACTAATACTAAGAATGGTTACGTGTGAGCTGGGGTGGTGCTGGATCGATTCGAAATCGAAATGAAATCGGAGTAACTATTCTGAATGTTTTTACAATGTGTATCCTTGGCATATTTTTTTTTTTTTTTAAAGTTCCAGCGACGATATAAATAAGGAAAATAATTAAAACCAAAAGTAGACACTTCTAAGAATACTCACTACAGGGTCCTCTGGTGATTGTCGTCTAGGAACGACGAAGGTAACATCTCGACAAACGCGTTCGTCGACGAGAACGCTTGTAGTAACTTTTTCCTGGAACAAAACATCGAAAATTACGTCACGTTTAAATCGTAAACCATACAAACTACTCTAAGAACATGTATATCAAGCGTGTCCGTGTATGTACACTTAATGAATTATAAGAAACTTATAGATATATACGTATTCAACTGTACTTTGGGCTCATTATAAAATGTTTTCGGAACAAATAATGAATAAGTATACCGTCGCTGGAAAGCAATAATGCTGTAACCCGCACCTCCTACCAAAATCGTTTTTTTGCATATTTTTACTTCATAATTTTTTCTGCGTCGAATGGTCGATGTCTCGTGTTTCTACGATGAAAAATAAAAACTTTACAGCATTAGTTGTTTGTGATATTTAGATTATTGGAAGACAAATAAATGTAGTAACTCGCTTAAATTCCGGTATTTTTTGTCGAAATGAGACTTGCAATACAAGGTAAGAAACTTAATCTCTGGAACATTGTACAGCGTTTTTGCTTTCCTAACTAATTTGGTCTTATTTTTTTAAATCAGTAAGTAATTTCGGACCAAAATTGTTGTAGTGGCTGTTATTTAGTTACAGCAATTTAAAACGCCCTTTCATTTGGTTGTTAAATTACACCACGACATTTCCCTTTTGGGTTACAGCATTCTTTCGGGGGAAAAAAAAAGAAAAAAAATGCTGTAACCCGCAAAAATCACCCTTAACCCATTTTATACCAAATTTGAGTATTCAGTTTAACAAAACTATTTATTTTAATAATATTTGCAAAATGGGACCGAAAAGCCTCCTGCCGTTTAGAAGTTATGATTTTTTAATTTTTTTTGCGTTTGTAATTTGGCTCTAGTATAAAGTTTGGTTTTTGAGGGTTACAGCATTATTGATTTCTAGCGACGATACTTTGATTTGTAATTATTCCGTATACATTATTGTTTGCGTTATAATGTTATTATTATACTACAATGTTTAATTTTGGGAACTATAGGTCTATTTAGTACAATCTATTTGTAATAAAATATATTTGTATGACAGTTTGTTCCTAAATAAATAAATAAATAAAAAAACAATATTTAAGGGACTCAATCGAGTCCACTTCGTTTACGAGCAAATTAGCTTTGAAGTGTTAAAAATGTCGGACGCGTCCTCGGCAAGATGCATGATGCTAACATTGCTAACGTACCTAATTTTAAATTTCTGAGTAGTTGTTCTCACTGGAGGACACACTCTGCTGGACATGACTCGCAAAATACATCTGCTTATAGTAGAAAATACTGATTGCAGATATTTAAGGAAAAAAATAAAAATAAAAAATATTAATTAATGGCTTTCACTCCTATTAAAGTGTATTTCGCCGTGTACAGACACTCTCATGGACTTATTAGATAAAATAGCTTCTGCCCGCGATTTTGTCCGCATAGATTTTGATCATTGTTATTCCCACGGGAACTTTTAATTTTTTCGGGATGAATAGTAATATATCGGCGTTAGGTACTTATAAACGTGGAGTAACCGTGAAGTAGCTAAACCATGCTTTGTCCTTATCTATCAAATTCAAATGTCACTCTGACAGATAAGGACAAAGTATGGTTGAAAGCTACGCTAGGACAATTTTATTGATCGGTGAAAGAGAACTTTCTCTTGTCGACAACACATTGGGATAGTTCCACGCGCTTCTGTCAACGCTAACGTCCCTACACGATTATCGAGGACTGTCAAAATGTATGCATTTGACATTCGCAACCGATAAAACAAATCGTCCCTTTACTTTCTCAACCTCCTATCTGATCGAATATTTTAAAGTAGTTTTTATAATCCTTGGAACACGAGTGTTTTTGTATGAATGTTGAAGAAGCGAAAGAAATTTGTCAAGATCGAAGCAAGTGGAAAGAAGTGGTCTCTCTGCCTAAGTACCCCTCTGGGAAACAGGCGTGATTTAATGTATGTATGTATGTAACTATTCGGTCAGATATGAGGTTGAGAAAGCAATACGAAGAATACGGAAACGCCTTAGCGTAACGTTTTTTCTTTGAACACGGTCTTAATTCAAGGCTTTATGCAATAGTTTAATCAAATTCATTATAAGAATTAGATTACTCTTTAGTTGTCTAAAACAAGATGTAACAAAATGGAATCCGCTTCTCTTCCCCTTAGCCTTCTTACGTAACCTATCCGAATCGCTTCTACGTAAACTATTTTCGAAAACTGTGAAAATGTATGGAATCGTCGTAAGCGCTCGACGCGACCATCTGACAGGTTACGTCATCCTATACATTTTGGATGTCGATAACGAACGCCAAATGCATTTCTTCTAGGGCCTCACTTTCATCTTGGTCGCTCGCTTTGCTCACTTACTGCCTATTGTTTTTTTATACTAAGTAATTAGGTAGAGTCGACCAGCGAGTGGTGACGCAGAAAATAGGTGGCAAAATCAAAATACCAAAATAACTTTCAAAATCTGTATACAGTTGACAAGGGAATCGGTGACCATACATTAAATAAATTACAAAGAACGGAGCATAAAACCTCCTCCTTTAAAAAAAAAGGAAGATACAAATGCAAACACTGTCTATTAGAGTCTGGAGCGTTTCTCAATAATTAATGATACAAGCTAATACAAAAAGTGTATTGAACAACACAACAAGGAAATCATATAAAAAATGCATAGCGAGTTAACAGGCGGAAGGAATTATCCGTCGCTACCTTTATTTTTGTTCAGTGTTTTCTTGCTAATTAATGTTTTCTTTATTTCTTTATATCACGACGCCGCTATAGCTCCTATTTCACAAACGAAACTGTTTTTGACAATTCGCCGCCATAATGTTTTGCAAGGTTGATATGATAACACAGCATTAAATAAGCTACAAGGCTAACCATTGTTCAAACTGTCAACTCTCATTGTTTTTTTTTTAAAGCCATATTTTATGTATTGAACTGCAGGAACTGAAAAGTCTTACCAATTTGGCTGGCTCTAATTTCACTCGCCCCTAAGGTGTCCAAATAACTAGACCCCGCTATCGGAGGTGCAAAATGGTAGCTGTCAAGTTCTTAGAGATGGGTAAAGATATTTATGATTTCGATATCGATATTCTTATTTTTTCTGTACAATTAGTTTTATATGTACCTATGCCATTTAACATGTTTTTTTTGGGATCCATGATAATCGTTATCATCAGAAATGTAAACTATTATCAGTACATCAAAAACACTATGGTTGCTATTTTACTTTTCTATGGGTTTGCATGGGTTTCGGGTTGCAGGGCATTGCATAAACGCTCTTAAGATAAACCTTTTCAATAAAGGTATAATACTGGCCACTTAAACAGGTTATAAATTATTTACGTCAACGGATAGTCAATGTCATATAGTCCCGTTTTATAAAATAAACACGTTTAATTAAAGTTCTAGACTCTCATGATGGTAAAAAAAATTTAGCGATGTTTTGACGTATTATCGACATATAGCTAGTATTTCAAAATATTTGTTACCCATCCCTATGAACTTGACAGCTACCATTTTGCACCTCCGATAGCGGGGTCTACAAATAACATACCAAAAATTTAGTTATACATTGCGTTCTGCCTGTAGGTACCTATAGTTCATTTATTTTAGGATGAGAAAAAAAGAAAAAGAACCAGTAGTCGTCAACTCTAATACTCGCTGGCAGAATTAATAAGAATCTATGCACTCAATATATTGTATATATGCATTTGTCATTAATGTTTTTGTGTTGGACTAAACATTGGGTCTCGATATTATATAAAAATATAACTTTTAATATTTGGATATGTATATATTGGTTTCTAACTGCTATACTTAATTGATTTACCTAATTTAAGACTGACTGTTCCGGATGAAGTGTCATCGTTTCTCCGCTAAAGAGTGCGGTAGTAGAGTAGAGATTAAAGATGTAGACTAAACGAGCAGCTGCCAACTTTAACAAGGAAATGAACAACAAACAACTAACAACAAAAAACAACTATGAAACCATATCAACGCTCACGCTCTCGAACTCGGGAGAAAATGACATAACATAACATGGGACATATCACATAAGGTTGTGACGTTCAATCTGTCAAAAAATGCAAACTGTGGCGTTATTAATGATCAATTTAAAAATCACTAGGTTTGCTATATGTGACAGGTGACAGGATAGTATTTGATTTAGTCAAGTTATATACTTAGACGTTTCGTTATGTTGTTAACACATGTTTGTAACCCCTGCTTCTTTAGGTCTTTTATAGACCACGTTTCTAATTGAAGTAAATTTATTCAACACAAAGAAAGAAGTGGTCTCTGCCTACCCCTCTGGGAAACAGGCGTGATTTAATGTATGTATGTATGTATTCAACACAAATAAAAAACGCAATGTAAATATTAACGAATATGACTTAAAGTACTACTGCAATAGATTATAACGTTCATTTAATATTTACTGTGAAATAATAGAAGTCAAAAAAGACGTTTTGGACCAATATTTTTGTATAACTATTATGTTGCGTGTAACGTGCCCAATAAAATACCTTTATTTCGTTCTGTATCATGCCAAAATAAATGAACTATAATATATGACTGGCCTACTAGGCTTACTGAATTGGTAGTGAGTAGGTCACATCGTTGGCAGAACACATGGCCGATGGGGTCGAGGGTTCTCATGTGGGTGGTACACCTCCAACAAATTGGATCGATGACGTGAAGCGACTAAGATTGCGGGAAACCGATGGATTTAAGAAGCGCAGGGCCGGTCCTCGTGGCAAACCTCGGGGGAGGCCTATGTCCAGCAGTGGACGTCTTGCGGCTGTAATGGTGATGACGATGATGATCGACACTGTAGGCCTATTTCGACTGACCCTCCCGAACCCCTATATGATTAAGTTGTATTTTTTTATTTACTGTTTATTTGGAGGTTTATATTATGGTGCCTCTGACCTTAGGGCTTTAAATGCATGGATAATTTCTACTTCTGAAACTAAAGTTCTTTGTTCTGTAAGTTGTGCAAAATATGTCCAAATTAAGGGTATTTGTACGCGATCCAATTCTCTATTTTCCTTTAGCCCTCGTACTAAGGACATGTCGCTCCTGAGATAGTGATTGTATGGTCAGTATTGAATACACTGATTTTACAATTAGCCTTTAACATCAATAAGCTATCTAAACTTAAGTTATTTTTTAATGTTGCAGAACAAAAGAAGTTTATTTTAGTGAGTAGAATCGATCGTTGCATTTAATTTTTATCCTCCTTTTCATAACTTTTTTTTGTGGCATTGGTAGGCAAACGAGCACACAGGCCACCTGGTGGTACTTAAGTGGAAACTGTGACCCATTGACATTCAAGACTGCAAATGCACTGCCAACCCTGACGACTAAGATGGAATGCCCTATGCTAGTCATTTCACCGGCTGTCTCATCCCCAAACCGGAACACAACAATGCAAACACTGCTGCTTGGCGGTTAGTTAATGGATAAGATGGTGGTAACAACCCGGACGGACCCTTCACAAGGTCCTCCCACAAGTAAACTGATCACTTTCTCCGTAACCATGTGCCTTTTTTAACCTAACATTGGAGAAAACATAGTGGCAACACAAATAATAAAAGGCACAAAACAAAGATAGATAGATAGCCTTTAAATAATACGCCATTACTCGTTAATTACCTACGCCTGTGGCTAAGTTTGAACGATAATGACTATGAGGGAAGCAATCACACAGCTCTGGTTTCTAATCAATAAACCTCCCGATCGTGGACGTGACGTAGCCGTACGTCCATTTATGCACGTCAATTTTGCACATGGGATGGACCTTTCGGTCCATTAAGGTTTTTAATTAACGACAGCGTAAGTGCAGGTAACAGGACTTTGACGGGAGAATAGTGAGGGGTATATTTAGGGGGAGTCAATATAGGAACTTACTATCTGAAGTCTATGATTATTACTAGGTACTCAATTGAAAAGGAAATATCGATGGCGCGGAGAACATAGATTAATCAAGTATCTAATAAGTATTATAAAGAAGTGAAATTGTGTGTTTGTTTGTGTATTGGAAGTAGCAATTTACAAGTTGCAGAATATTTTCAGAAGTAAATAAATCATCTCAAGAAATAACTGAGAATATTATCGGAAACATTAGAGATCATTGAGAAAGTTCTCTTTCTATACAAAATTTAAGAATATTTTTAGAAATTTCCGAGAATGTACCATAAAAAACTTTTACAATTTGATAAGTACCTCTTGGTACAGTGCTAATTGGAAGTTCTTCCTTCCTTCCTTGACTAAGTAATATGGGTAATATGTTATTTCCCATCCATTTTTTTTGTGAACGCCATATTGAAATTTTATATAGGTCCCCCACTTCCAATAATTAAAATCCTTCAAGATGTTTAGGTTATATATACATAGGTACCAACATACTCGTACTTACATATTATGAAACCGCGATTAGATTAGGATTGGAATAGCTGTCAATTCATATGCACTTTGACGTAAGTATATGGTAAAACTGTCACCTCTAATCCCTTTCTTATCGCGGCTAGATAATACATACGGTCGAAAAACATAACCCTCCTTCGGGCTGGGCAGTTGGATAAAAAACACAAACTACCTGCTAGGCAGTTTGTAAAATTACTGATAAAAGTTGAAAATGTACATTACTCATAACATAAAAAAGAAAAACACTTCCGGTTAGCAGCTGCAATGTATTTCTTTATCTTTTATACATTACTGGAAAAGATTATCCTCAATATACCACTCTAACCGATTGCAATAAAGATGATTAAATCCATACTAAATCCTCTCAGATACTTTTGTTCCTTTCTCTTAAATCTTTTTGCATTCAAGTCTTTGCAAAGTTATATAAATGTGCTTCTTTTTTCACCGTAAAAGTATATCAGTTACCGCACAGGGCACTCAGACAGTGCGCTTTTATGTGGGAAAAACTTATTAAGTGGCTAAGTCATTTTGCACATTTATTTCAGAGTGTGACTGCAATATTAAACATATCAAGACAGGAAAGTTACGATTTCTTTGGAGACACAACAATACTGCACTTCAAAATAATGTTTCGGAAAAAAAAATTTTTGGGCAAGCTTTTGTTGCCGACTGTACTTTTTTTTCGCAGAATCGTTATCTGCTTATCAAGACCAAACTATTGAGTCCTAACACGGTGGTTCTACGGTAAGAATAGCGGAGATCCTGTCGCCACCTTCCGACGTATCATAAGATCAGCTCTTAGATAGCATAATATTACATTGTGATTGGGTTTACATATGTGGTCCAAATTTCAGCCCATTCCGTTGACGGGAAGTGGGTCACAGTTAACTTGCAAGATTTGACTATACATACATTGCAAGTTAAATAAAATCTTGTAAGAAGGACACAACGTGCAATTTGATAGTCAAAGCAATTGTTACATACATACCTTCACGCCTTCATTCCCAGAGTGGGGTAGGCAGAGCTACAGAATTACCAACAACTCTAAAAACTTGTTGATAACTCTGTAACCGGGCGTTTTCACTAAAAAGTGTACCCAATTAAGGACTGAAATTAAGGAACTTTAACTTTGTCAGTTTTGTGACGAAAATTAGCCATACATTGCGGCCGTCAATATATAGCTAATTTTCGTCACAAAACTGACAAAGTTAAAGTTCCTTAATTTCAGTCCTTAATTGGGTACACTTTTTAGTGAAAACGCCCAACCACAATTTGCACAATTAGGCTAAGATGTTTAACAGTGTAGGTATATTAGTGACAGGTAGCAAGCCCATCGCCTAACAGTACTACAAGCCTTTATTCCCACGGCCGAACCCTATATTCAAACCGAGGATAGATAAGGCTTACCTCGGGTTAAAATTTGACATTTGCCCATACAAAATGTGTCAAATTTTAATCCGAAGTAAGCCTATCTGTCCGCGGATTGAATATAGGGTTTGGCCGTTAGTCGCCAATTAAGCAATTGTTATCTTAAGAAATAAGGCCACTAATACATACGCGGTTCTATGAGACATACGGCGTCTGGTGCCTTCGATATTTTTAGTAGGTGTAAACATTTAAGCCATCTGTATCTTAGGAACCAATCAAGTCTACAGTCGTGATAGTGTTCCTTTTATACTGTTGAGATTTTTTTTCTGATTTTTACAGTTACTTCTAGTTTCACCTATATTCACACAAATTACACATTTAAAATTCAATATTTCCTAAGCGGGACTTCCAAGTCTACAAATTGATAAAAGAAAACACTCTGGCACCTTTGTTCGTCCCAAAGTCGCGCACTGATAACTTCAGAACGGGAAAACAATGTATCCAGCAGTTGTATCCATGACTCGATGTATGAATGTTGAAGAAGCGAAAGAAATTTGTCCCTACCCCTCTGGGATACAGGCGTGATTTAATGTAATTGTATAATGTGTCCGTTACCGTCCGTGACGTCACTCGTCACTGATAATTACATGTCTATCATAATTTATCAGAAGTATTAAACCGTAGTCAGACGGACAGACAAACCAAGCGAAACTATAAGGGTTTCTAGTAAACTCTTTATTGCACAAAAATATAAGTATTAAACTAATGTACAAAGGCGAACTTATCCCTAAATGGGATCTCTTCCAGCAAACCCTGAAGTAGATGAGTTAGGACAATGCATAGGGTTGGACACATACAAGTTTGCACAAAAAATATCAAAAAGCAGATGATAATACTTATAAATAAATAAATATTAAATAAACCAGTTCTCAAAGTAATATAAACTTAGGTACCTACATATAAAGTACATATATAATATATAATCATTATAGGAACTTAGCTTCACGACTCATTCAGCCACAACGTTTTTGAATTTCGCTTTAGAGAGACTACAGAAGGTGATTGTCTTAAGGAAGACGGACGCTCATTCCAAAGTTGGACACCCCACCCAACCCAAAAATGAAAATGAACATACATACATACATAGCTTCACGACTTCATTCCCAGAGTGGGGTAGGCAGAGCTACAGAATCACCAACAACTCTAAAAACTTGTTTATAATTCTGTAACCACAATTTGCGCAAATAGGCTAAGATGTTTAACAGTACAATATTAGTGACAGGTTGCAAGCCCATCGCCTAACAGTACTACAAGCCTTTATTCCCTTAGTCGCTTAGAAAATGAACTAAATATAATTTACTACTATTAATATTATTACATATTATAAGTCCACTTATGTTTGTTGCACACTCAATCGCATAACTCGAATGAAATGAATTGCATCAATTCAGTCTAGTTAAGCTCGTGTTTTATGCAAGCTCACGCTATTGAACTGAATCTATCCTAAAAACAACAAAATATTGAAATGCTATGATTTTTTTTGCCAAATAAAATTGTAGCCTGTCCTTGTATCTGATGTAACATTTTCACCGTAAAAATAGCTGTTGCGTTTTTGCTCTCTTTGGGGTTAAAACTTGAAATTATATTTTGGTAGATTCAAAAATAATTTATAAATACATACATTAAATCACGCCTGTTTCCCAGTGGGGTAGGCAGAGACCACTTCTATCCACTTGCTACGATCTTGACAAATTTCTTTCGCTTCTTCTACATTCATACATTGAGTCATGCACGCACGTCGGTTTCGGGTACTTAAGATTCGGCCCTTTTGCAGTATTTCTCCGATTTGATTCGAAAATAAAGAGCAATAAAATAATACTCCAACCTTTTACAAAACATTCAGCCTAATAACCAATTACTTGACACTGACCAAGCTTAAGGCATCGGTGTTTGAACACAAAACCTTATGCATGCCAATTGATGACATGCATACTGAATATAACTTTAAGAAACTATACTCAGTGGAGATACCCTCCAGAGACGAATGGCTGAAAGGCCAGTTGGACCACAAAGAGGGTTGCCACGTCTGGTATACGGATGGTTCCAAAAAAGGGAACGATGTGGGGTGTGGAATCTATGGTGAGAGACCAAGACTCAAAGCTAGCGTCAGCATGGGTACGGAGGCCTCAATCTTCCAAGCGGAAATGTTCGCCATTAACAAATGTGCGGAGATCAACCTTGAGAAGAACCGTAGACACCAGCACATTTACATCAACTCGGACAGCCAAGCTGCCCTTTTGGCACTAGACGCATTGGAAATAAATTCCAAACTAGTCCAAAACTGCAAAGAAAACCTAAATACCCTGGGTGAATCCAACAAAGTAATACTTAGATGGGTACCGGGGCACTACAGCATTGATGGAAACGAAATAGCAGACGAACTAGCTAGGAACGGAGCTGACAACCCCCTGGTCGGCCCGGAGCCGTTCTGTGGCATCACAAAACGAAAAGCCTATTCCCTGCTAAGCGAGCTATACAGATATAAAGCGACCGAAATGGAAATCCACAAAAGGACAAAACCACTCGAAGTCACTTATTAAAAGGTTCAGAAGCAAGCTCTCCAAAGAGATTCTACAACTCAAAAGAGTAAAGACTTGCGCAGTGACCAGGATCCTAACTGGCCACTGCAAACTGAACAGACATTTGTTGTTAATGGGAATGAAACAAGAAGCGACATGCAGGTTCTGTCAGGAAACAGAAGAAACAGCAATGCACATCCTCTGTTCGTGCGGACCACTAATGCGCAGCAGAAGTATCAACCTAGGGCGATATATCA
This sequence comes from Acleris emargana, assembly GCA_927399475.2. NCBI lineage: Eukaryota > Metazoa > Arthropoda > Insecta > Lepidoptera > Tortricidae > Acleris > Acleris emargana. Next base: position 19,395,943 of record OV656843.1, read on the forward strand.
TTGACCCACAAGAGATACAACTACTCACTGCCCAAATCATCTGGAAATTCTTAGACGCAACGGGCCTGTGTAGTGAACTCTAAAACAAAGGGCTGCCACAAAAGATCAGCAATGGTCGAAGTGGTTCACAAGGCCCATCTCAACCTCCCCAATAATAATAAACCAATTACTTTAAAAAACCTTAGTGGCCTGGGTACATATCTGAACAAGTTCGCAGAAAAAAATATTTTCCGTGTTTGATACACTTTTTCTACACACGATTGAATTCCAATTTCAAACAAAATTCAATTCAGCCAATTGCAAAAACATTTTTCATTCCGTAGTTATTCTACGAAATATTAAACCCCCAAACCAACTATAGCAACAAATTGTGAATTACGTTGTTACTCTCTCCATTTAACATAGGTTTTGGTTTGTCGACGGTACTGTAAATTCGGAAGAATTAGTTTTAGGTTGAATCTTCACATAGTATAAAACAGCTTCCCGCGCCGTCCGTCTCTCTGTATGTATAGCCACGGACTTTAATTGATGAACCACTATAGAACCTTGTCGCATTACACCTGCGATTAATTCCTATGTCATTTCTATCGTGTCACTTGACGCTGTCATTATGACAATGTACTATGGTGGATCAATAATTAAACGGGGGGGGTCCATTTGCAACGTTAAAAGATGGCGGACGTGTAATTTGTTTTAGACTTTAATTTTTGGGTAATTAGGTGTTCAAAGTTATTTTCTGATAGTGATTTGTACTTTTTATGCCTTTGTGTCGCACAGTGATTGAAGACTTGGACTTATTTCGTGTATCTGGCATCTTTTTTCTCGTTTCAAGTGGACTCGCAGTGGTGCAGAGGTTAAAACTATCTTGACCTCTGACCTACAAATCACCGTACAACGTTGCCCCTAATCTTCCTAGAGAAGATTGGATTGTGTTTCATTGCTATATTGATTTATACTTATATATACTTGACACTGGCGAAATCACTTCACGTGGAAACGCCATATCCCCGCGGCAGTAGCTGTTCAAGTCGCCGCGGGGACAAAGAAAGAAGAAGAAGAAGAATAATTAAACGCTCAGATATTTCAAACTACACAACGGATTTAAATGCGGCATCAATAGATAGAGTGATTCAAGAGAAAGGTTTTTATGTATAATACATTCTGGTTTATGTACAAGTGTTACAGAAAACTCACTCAAACAAATGCGAAGCGAGGGCGGGTTGCTAGTACGGAATGTACAATAATTGACAACAATTTATTTTGTGCTAAGGTAGTAAAATAAAATACCGTTTCTAGATTTTCCACTGCTGATTACAGTAAAAATATCTTTGGATTTTTTTATGCAGTAGTTTTTTTTTATATTTAGGAAAAACAGTAAAAAAAGTTTGATTGTGAATGTTAGGAATACACTTGCACGTGCCCTTTGTCCATTTATTAGCAAAGGAATTCAAAAAAATATACAACTGTCATGTTCATTTTTTATCTGTCTGACGGATTACATGATTCTAACGACACGCTATCGATTCTACGCAAAATAGTTTATTTATTTTAGTGGCGTCTACAAATTACGTAACTAATTAAATCACGCAAAATAACAAATTTGTGAACGAACGGCAGCGAATGAGTGACATGACATGACAGTCAGTCACAGAATAAGTACAGAAGTAAATCACATGTATGTACTTCACTTTTCATACCTACGCTCGGCGGTCGCTCTAGGGTTGTGAACTACCTATGGCTTATGCACAAAAAACTATCGCGGTTGTGGCACTCGTAGGTATCTAGTCGTTTGATTCATTGTTGAGAATGAAACTGGAAGAATGGAAATATAAATTAACAATAACTAAAAAAATATTTAATGACATTGTTACCTATATAACAAATTTGTCACAGAAAATATAAAATATACCGTAGGTAACTTCAAAAATAGCCGACCAGACGAATTAATATCAAAGTGGAGGGGCATAGCCCGTAATAGCAAAAAACGTATCCTACAAAACAAAACAATAAACCTACCTACTAGGTATTACAATACAAAAAGTTTACAGAGCAGACACATACAAAATTTTACGTTTGTCAATTTTCATTATCCAAAATTCCTTATAACTTCTAAACGGATTACCCTAGTTACACAATTTCCATTACCATATACGTTTTAGACCTAAACCTATCAAAAGACAGTAAAAACAACACAATATCTACACAAACAAAAAAACATGTTTTCAACTTACGTAAGGTGGCGTGAATTTACCTTACAAAAATATAGTTAAGTACTTCGTTTATACTGATTCAAAATAGGAAACTATTATTTAAATCGATCTTAGATATATTCTTCGGGGGCCGGGGCGGGGCGCTTACCTACCTAATTCTTCTGTGTAACGTTAAAACGAACCATTGAAATACAAGTAGATACCTACTTACCTCTCTGAAGCCACTGGTAGCTTGAAAAAGGACAATTCACCGTTTAAAGTGGAATTTAAGCAACCGTCCACTGAACAGTTTTAATAATTTATTTTTTGTTACTCCATTATACCTAATTATCGCACAAAAAAGTCCACAGAAGCGACGCGTGTCAAGCGGACGGCGCACTCGCGCTCGCACGCGTCTCAACTCGTCTGAGATATTGCGTCCGTGAGCGGTGTCTATGTGTGCGTTGCTCGAGCGCACTTTGTATGTAGATTGTCTTCTGTACCTATCTGTTCTGTGAGTCAGTTTTGTTTCTGTTTAAAGTTACTTTTTTTAATTTTACATCAGGCTAAGATCACGACATGAGTATTCCTAACTTTGTATAATATACGGTCTTTTTAATGACTATTACTTTAATAAATTATTAACGACGAATTTAAGTTAAATAAAGAAAAACCAAGAAATACGGGTAGTCTAATTTTTAACCAGCTATTATAAACGCGAAAAAACAATAATGCTTTTTTTTTTTAAATGTTGTCAATAATTCATGTCGTGGGTCGAATAGGTATCAGAATTTATGTTGAAAACAGAATAACTACGTCAAACACTTATAAGGAGATTGACTGCGATTGACTTTGAGTTTACTTTTCAATTTCCAATAGTTCCACTTTACCACTTACTTCGTGGAACTTTAACCATTATCTACTTTCATTCGGTTATATAATTCATTCGCTGCCGTGAATCTGTTTGTGGATAATAATGCCTTTGCCATTCGCGAATGAATTTATAATGGAGGGTTATTTGGAAAGCTCTTGTTTGTTCTAATTTAAAAATAATAAAGAGGGAAATTTAAATTGAAAATAACATTATATTTCGTTAGTACCTAAATATAATTACTTTTGCTTCTGTAATGTTTTGAATGTTTTGGTATGTTTTAAGGTAGGTCGAGTGAAAATGAAAATGAAAAGTTTAAGAGGTGACACAGCCGAGCAACTCGTGGGGCTAGTTGAGAAAGCACGCCCAAAATGTGTTTTGTACGCTCTGACGCGACTACTTGGACTTGCCGGTTGATATCACGTGTGTCAAGACAAAAACGCATAACTGTAAAAAAAGTTTTCTCATACCTCAGATTAAGTTCGATTTCCACGATGTTTGAATGTGTTGTAGTTGTTATAAAAAATTAGTCTCCGTTTGATTTTTATTATTTAATTGAATTGTTATCACCGTTGAACATTCAAATGATAACTGTTTAGCTGTCTTGCTTCATTGGCAATATGTTTTAATACGTATACGGTTAAAGCGACACAAGCATATGTTGCACCATTATTTTACTATAAATATACGAATGGAGATGGACCGCCCGGCCAGCGCCACAGAATCCGGTTAAAAAATCGACAGATCCGGGTTAAAACCCGTTTGCTTTTCGCATCACACCGTACAGGCAATTGCCGAGTGCAAAATAATATTTTTCTTTAATTAATATTGATATCGTTAACGGTATCAGAATACCACCTAAGATAGCGTAACCGAAGCGGGAAAACAATTATATAATGGGTGTTGCCATGGTAATAACAGTTCTATAATCATTATTATAGTATTGTTATTACCATGGTTACGGTCATTCCGGATATCACTTGGCGTTTAGTGAACACTTGACATCCTAAATTATATAACAAACCGTTAAAAATATTTTAATACCGATAACAATATTTACAATTACGTATATTAAAAACAAAATTAATTTTGAGACTTATGTGTTAAATATTACAATTTTATAAAGTTAATAAAAATACATGGTTAGTATCCATTGATTTATTATTTGGTTAACACGGTTACGTTCAATGTGGATATCAAATAATGGCGGTTCGTTTGGCATTCCAACTTTTATGATAAATTGTCAGAACTGTTTTTGGTATCCAACTATTAAAATTGGCATGAAATTAGCAAACATTTAACAATAAAATTCAAAAACTATTAACTCCAATTGGAATTATGATAATGACTCTGCTGACAAGTAATTTGGTAGCAGAAAAATCGAGGAATCGTTTAATGCTAGTAGAAAGAGAAAAAAAATACAACGGTACATAATTAACTCTTACGGTACTCGTGCCTGTAATTAAGTGCTCGCAAGCTCGCGCTCTAACCTCGGCACTCGTACCTTAAGAAGCTTCATTATTTTAAATAACTATTATAAATGAGATGTAGGAACCTTATTGTAAGATAAACTGAATAATAATAATTAGCTTTGAAACCATTTTTACTAAAATAAAACCTACAGAGTGGTTTGTTAATTGGATATTCAACGTTAATAAGTCGCTAGAAGCAAACTTGGCTCTACATAAGATCTGGAAGCTTTTAACTGTAGAGTCGACTTGGCCTAATTTTATATTAAATTTATTTGATAGAATTATTCATTTTAATACGGCTTTACCACGCTTATTCTACTAATAACAGTAATTTCTCAGTTCTGAACAGCTGTACTCTAATAGCGATAATATTAGGAGACGGTTAGGCTGCAGCTCCACTGAGGCGGAGATGAGCGGCGTGGAGCGAAGCTGTGCCAATATTAACCAATAGAATCTAATCAAACGTGCGTAAGGCGCGCTCGACGTGACCGCATGCGCCTCCTATTGGTTAATATTGGCACAGCTCCGCTCGTCTCCGTTTCAGTGGATCCGCAGCCATACGAGGGGAGTGGTGTCTTGCTAAAATACAGTTTTCCTTACAAATAAAATAAATCTGGGGACTATGTCACACCAATTGACCCAAACTAAGCTCTAGCCTTGTACTATGGGTACTAGACGTATATAGATAAATATATACTTAAATACATAGAAAACATCCATGACTCAAGAATAGAAGAAGAAAGTGATGAGCGTGAATATTTGTATATTCACGCTCATCACACCAATATCTGAACTTACCAGGATTTGAACCCAGGACCGCTAGCTTCGTAGGCAGGGTCACTACCAACTAGGCCAGCAGCGCGTCGACAAGAAGCCGTAATTAGGGGATTATTGCGGGTGATAGGACCTTGTGTTGTGATTGACCTTGCGGGTTTTTTTTTGAGTTTATTTAAGAGTTCGTGCTCATGGTAGGTACAATTTTATTGGGATAGGTGCTGTGCACCTACTGCAGTGTGACCCTTGAGTCAAAAAGTTTAAAGACCCCTGCATTAGGTTACCACCATTCATTATATTTTTTTGTGCTTTTCATGGAACCTGTAATGCGGAATAAAACTATTAAATTTCATTTACTTTTTCAAGTGGTGTCGGTTGTTTTATATTGGTGTCAGTTTGCATTCCAACATTATATTGCAGAGTTCTTCCGTTTCTTTATACAGCACTTTTCTGCAGAACCTGGGCGATTTACAAAAAACTACTTTAAGAACTTTGTGCTCTTTGCAAACGATTAAACGTACCTACTTTAGCCACTCAAGCCGAGTTGTAATAACTAAGTACCGCTTCGCAGAAAGCGAAGTAAGCAGCTTTCAATAATTTCAGGTATGTTACTTAGTGGAAGTGTGTTGTTGAAGATGCTTTGTTTAATGGGGTTACAAGCTCAATATTATGATCAAAATAAAATATTTAATTTTGTCTTTTCTTATGTCATAGAGAAGGCAAACGAGCACACAGACCACATGATGGTAAGTGAAACTGTGACCCATAGACATTCGCATTCACAAGACCGCAATCCTAAGACTGCAAATGCACTGCCATCCCTGAGGACTAAGATGGAATGCCTCTATGCTAGTCATTTCACCGGCTGTCTTATCCCCAAACCGGAACACAACAATGCAATTACTGCTGCTTAGCGGTAGGTTATTGGATAAGATGGTGGTACCAACCCGGACAGACCCAGCACAAGGTCCTCTCACAAGTAAAACTTATATCTATTACTCCACTACAGATTAACGCACCAATATTGGCTCGCGCGGCGCGCCTCTATGGGGTTACCCTCCCGTCTCCCCAGCCACCGGGCGAGCCAATGTCCAAGGGTTTGCCGCGCGTAATATGGGCCTAGCTTATGCTTATGCCAGGGACCTGGGTATATAGTTTTAATTTCAACTCCATACCTTTACTTGTTCCGGAGATAATGGGTTACAGACAGACGGACAACAAAGTGATCCTATAAGGGCTTAGGTTTTTTTTTTCAGTCACGGAACCCTAAAAAAACTCACTAGAGCGCTCGTGCTTTACATCGGTCGAACCCCTGAGCTCATAGCATTAGCTAATAGTTATTAACTGGTACTTAATGAAGCTTCTTAAGGTACGAGTCTCGAGATAGGAGCGAGAGCTTGAGAGCACTCTAATGACAGCCACGAGTACCTTAAGAGCTAATTATGTACCGTTGTATACGAAACTTTTTCTACAAGTTAAAAGGGAAACTTAAAAGTTGGTCGTAATTAGTTCAGTTGTTTTTTTTTTTTTTTTTTTTTATGGCATAGAGAAGACAAACGAGCACACAGGCCACCTGATGGTAAGTGGAAACTGTGACGTCTGTGACCCATTGTTTGTGGCTGTTTCTAAGTATCAGTGCGAAGATCAGTGCGATCACACAGAAAAACTATGGCGTCATACGTCATACCTATCAATGTATGTACACACATCATCACACCTAACTAACCATTAAAGACAGAGCAGAGAGAAAAAGAAAGAGATGTATATATGTGTATTATGTCAACTTCTATGCATTCTAGTGCGACTCTCTTTCATGCAATATTTCAGATTTCTGAAGTGTATAGCTAGATGTGTTGCTGTGTGTACAAGTTGCAGAACATTCTCAGAAGTTAAGAAATCTTCTCAAGAAATTACTGAGAATATTATCGGAAACATTTGAGAGCATTGAGAATGTTCTCTTTTCATACAAAATTTAAAAATATTCTAAGAAATTTCCGACAATTTCTCATAAGAAACTTTCACAATTTGAGAAGTTACTTTTTGATCCATTGCTATACCGCACAGTGTGAAATTTGACCTCAAAATCGGGCATCCTTGTTTTGTCCGAGGGTAGGACAGCGGTTATTATTTTGAATGCGTGACGAAACTCCTGCGCGCCAAACTTCCTTAGTTTAAAAATTACGGAACTTCGAATTTCCTTTTATTTTATTTCCGGTTAAATTAAAAAGGCATAAATACTCTGAAAAAGTAAGCGAAAAAAATTGAAGCATAAAGTATCGAACAAAAGCATTAAAAATACACATATTAACACTTCTTTCTATTAGAATTTGTTACGGGACACATAAAAAATAGCGTTTTCCTTATTTTTGTTTTTATTAATTTTTTATGTTACCCTACAGAATTAGAATCTTATTTATAGATACATAAAATGCCTTGAATTTCCTTTTTAATGTGTTAATATATTGAATTCTAATTCTGCCCTGCAGAGCCTAAACCGCAGTAAGTGCAAAAAGTTCATTTCGAGAAAACGTAAAAAATGTCTTTGAAGTGTAATTTTTCTACCTTTCTAATGTTTTTTGTGTTAATGATTGACTTTCAATAAAGAGTAATAAGCACGAAAAATATGATTATGACAAAAAAAATGCTTTGAGTGTGTCATTAGCTAAAAAAAAAGGATTTTTCTAAATTCAGAGCCGTTACGGCACTCTGAGTTTTCCCTAAAAAGATGAGTTATACTGACTAAAATGCCGTAAAAAAACCAAGTACTGCAAAAACGTGTGTTATTTTTTGTCAATTGCAAGCTAAGATGCAGTATCAGAGTCATTTACACTGCATTTAAGTCAGTATCGTGATTAAAGTGTATGTGCTACGAACTCCAGGTACTGCGTTTTCACATAAATGAAATGCATATTTTCGAGAAATATAACTTTTATTTAAGTAAACCTTATAGTTTTATAAAAAATAAAGGACGACCGATTATCACACTAATTTTGAGCATATTCTTATAATTATTCTTTGTATTGCAGCTTGACCTTTTCATTGGTACAAATATAACCGCTAATGACTTTGCTGCATAATTAAACTAACACGACGATTGAGATCTACATTTGTTATAACAACCCAACTTAAAACTGCTAGAAATAAAACTTAGTTACTACGTACTAAAATGCTTAAAAAAACCTTCTTAAATACAAAAAAAACAGTACTTATTGAAATAAGATACTTATTAATCAGACATTTATAATGACATTTATCACACAGTTATTATAGTCTCTTAATTATTTGCATCGCATTAATTGCTTAACATTGTTATTGATAGAAATATCATCGCTAAGTACTGTGGCTTTGCCACAAAATAACTCAACTGAGATCAAAATTATGTTATAAAAACCTAAATTGAAGCAGCAAAGCTGCTAATAGTTATATGTTAAAATTAAAATAAAACCGCCTCAATCATTGGTTAATTTTTAAACTGGCTTAAACACGCATCTTTGCTTCATTATAAAAACTAATTCTATGTTAATTATTAACCACTAAAATACTCGGTAATCAGACTTATAGAGAGTAAAGGCACGCTATTCTAGTAATTGTTTTCGAGTTATTAAGGAGATCACACCGTCCGGGTCACTCACGTAAATTTTGTCGAATAACGCTTGAAATGTTTCGGGCTCATGACTAAGGACTCCAGATGAGCCTAAAACATGTCGAGCGTTTTTCTACAGTATATACGTAAGTAACCAGGTGTGATTTCCTTAATGTATCTTACGAAAGTTTTGTTTAAAATTGTTTTTGAGTTGCTTTAAAATATATATCAAAAAATTAAATGTTCTTCTAAAAAATAATACACACATTTGAGATTCAAGAAGATGAAAATAAAGCAATAATAATTTAGTTGATTTCAGAGTCTTGAAAGTACCTAATTCTATCCAATTATATTATATAATTTTACTTTATAATATCTAGGAGACAATCTCACATAAATATACCTAGTAACAAAGGAATCTCTAGGCCTGTACAATCGAGTTCATAAATTTTTCACTTCACTTTAGTACCTTGTCTATTAAAGTGACAAGGTATTAAAGTGTACATATATTTATGAAGTGGACTGTAAGTACTATCGATAGGAAGCACTGATAAACATGCTTATATAGATAAATAAATACTTAAACTTAAGAAAATGATCTCTTGCTGCTATATTTGAAATTTGACGTAAACGAAAACAATAAGAACAAAACTAACACTAAATACCTAAAGTAACGATCTGTTACTTAGAACATTATGAAGTTAAAATCGGAACTACATAGGTATCATAACATTAACTAAGTCAATCGGATAACTAGCAGATAATCAAAATTGGATTGCACGAAAACCTTTGGATTCATTGGTTGAAAGTTAAAGAAACGTAGGCATCAGGTATACTATTTTATCATCGACCATAACCTAGTCCGCTCACTAAATAAGTAATACCTAATATGAACACTAGCCTTTTCAAAAAACTAAAATATGTAAATCAATGTACGTTAATTACGACGAGCCTATTACCATCTAAAGGGCAGTAAATACAGACTGACACTGCACTTTAGACAGTAATTTGGTTTCTTAGTAACTAATATGTTACCGGTTAAACGTTAGTAAAAAGTCTTGCTACTGCGGTTTAAATAGTAATTACTAAAGGACTTAGATAGAGATGAGCCGACTAAAATTAAGTATTAACTCCTAAACTGCGCTTTAGTTAGTAAACACAATGTCAAGATTTGTTAAGAATACTTCTTAAAACTCACTTTCCGTACATCTTACTGCAGTTTAATAAGGAAATAATTGATAAAATGAACAAAATGAGGAACGCAGTTCATGATTTTTAATACAAAAATCTGTTGCTGCATTTTAATAAGTTATCTCATGAAAGAATTGATGGTTGCCGTAAAGCTAAATTGCACGTAAAATAACACACTTACTGCGTTTTAACTAGTAAACCTTTGGAAAACTGAAGTTGAAAGGCCAATTGCGGCGTTTTAGGTGGTTTCAATATGGATTATTCATTGAGCACTTGTACGTACTACATAACTATGTTTTTTTTTAATATATTTCCCGTTGTCTGAATCACACACCGATTAGATATACATATGCGTATTGATCTCGTGATTAAAAGTAACGAAAAAAATGTTTTTTAATTTTTTGCAGTTACTGCGGTTTAGGCTCTGCAGGGCAGAATTGCATGGCACTTAAAAGATAATCTACTTCGAAATTTTACATCAGGGCTGTCACAAAAAGTACCGGTTATATTGTTTGTATTTAATTGGACAGGTATATAAAAGAATTGAGACTATGTTGTTGAAATATCTTTATTACACGTAATAATTAGGTATCAAAAAATACCAGTTAAGAAATATAAAAACTTGCGATTTCCCTAAAATTCGTTACTCGCTTATATCATTATATTGAAAATATACAAGTGTCCTGTTTTCTCGTTTCTGTAGGAATGGCACAAAAACCTTTTGTTAGCAAGCGTAGTACTAAATTCTACTTATAAAATTTCTTACCTTACAAATGTTACAGCCTTCTTACTGTCACATGAAACTTTTTTCTTACTGTCACATGAAACTTTTTTATATTTTTTATAGGTACCTTAGTTACGACAGTTGTTGATTATGTCAAGTGTCACTTAAAATATCGGTACAAGATTTCGTATACGAACGTGCCTTTTTAAAACTCATACACGTTGGACAAACTGGAGGCTTCATGGAGCCGTCAAAGAGCCCTGAATCTACGCTGCCTCAAAAGGAACTGACCCGACCTGTTGGGGAATGTTCGACTGAGCTCAGATTAACAGACTCCATGCGAGGAGGGCATGAAGGCGCCAAACCTCATGCTGGTCAGCTACTGGAAACTGGAACTTCTTACTCTCCCGGAGTATGCGCGAAAAAACAAGGAGAGGATGCAGATATCATAAACAACCCAAGTAGCACACTGGGTGGGAAATAGCCCGTATATCATATCTATTTAGATACTTAAGTGAAATATATAGCCATGACTAAGTTCTATATAGGTGGAAAGAACCCTTAGGCAACCAATATAGAACCACGGGGAGAAAAATTGCAGCTTATTTTTGGTTCTATATTGAATCCATAAGAGATCTCACGATTACCTTAAGTGGCAATTAGAACTATGGGTGAAAGTTATGCGCAGTGAACGACGATTATTGAACGAATTAATAATAATATTTCAGTTCGGTCAATGAGTGATAAATGGGACGCCAAAGTTCCTTTGAGTGACGTGGCAACAATTAAGTCGGTAAGTTTTTTAAAGTGAATGTGATCTGCCATTTTAATTTTGGATTTATACATCTGTTTGGTAAGTGATTAAAATTCACGTTCAGGCATTGAAATAAGCACGAAATTCTTGCGAATGCTTTTTTACCGTGAAACTATAGTATGGTTTCTTTGTAAATTTCGATGCGCCTTTGATTAGATCAGGAATATTTAAAAAGAGAGTGTTAAATCATATAAGGAATTGATACTGATAAGAACTAAAACTGTAAAAACCTGACCTAATGATTGTAGGTTACGTACAATGTTAAAGTAACATCGTCACAACTATCAAAAGTCTATGATTATGCGTCAGTGTGATAAAATTCTGTTTAAAATAAATCATTTTCAAGGACTCCAATTTGTAAACATGGCGAAACGAAAAAGATCTTACAGTGTTTATTTTCACTTATTTGTTTTCTATTTGAAACTATCAGGTCTGAAAATCACTTATTTGTATCTTGCGAGTGGCACAGCAGTGAATGCTATGCCCTAGAGCTTTTGTGCTGTGACACTAGCGGCTTGCGTTAAAGCCTAAAACGGCACAGAGTTCGTGCTTCCTATAAATGCTATGGGAAACAGCCGGCCGTGGACGGAGTTCCGTTTTTGGTGTAATTAAAAACACCGGCCACAGCCGTAATGCCATATCACGAGGGTCTTAGTTTACGTCTCTCGACGTACTGTCCGTGAACGTGTTAACATTGTTTGACAACACTTATAGCTTTAAACACAACTCAAAATTGTATATGACTTCATCTTGTCACTTGTAGTTGCTTAGGAACGTTTTTTGTTTCCACTTTATTACATGGTTGGGTAAAGTCGATTTTGCTACTTAAAGTTGCATGCAGGTTTTAATTTTCACTGAATAAGAAGCAATAGTGCTTATAAGCAACTTTTACATATAAGTGGGAGCATACCCTTATTTGGATCTTTTAATTCCAAATGACTAGTATAATAGAGTAGTATATCACCAATAGTGGCTTAAGAGATAATTTTACGACCCTTCTAGGCCTTAAAGTTGCAATCACTTTAGTTTCCAAAAGGGCCGTAAAATTATCTCTTTAGCCACTATTGGTGATACACTACTCTATTATACTAGTCATTTGGAATTAAAAGTTCCAAATAAGGGTATGTTCCCACTTATATATAAAAGTGGCTTATAAGTTACTTTAGGGCCTTATATATCACTATTGCTTCTTATTCAGTGACAATTACAACCTGCATGCAACTATAAGTAATAAAGTAGAAACAAAATACGTTCCTAAGCAACTATAAGTGACAGGATGAACTCGTATACAAGTTTGAGTTGTGTTTAAAGCTATAAGTGTAGTCAAACACTGTTAAACCACTCATTTAGAACATAAAGCTATAAGATAAGCTGCAAAATTCACTAATGTGCTGCTTGGGAAGACTTACACACGACTTGATATTTATAAATTACTGGTAGAAGAGAGCAAAAAACAAGGCCGTAATTACTGACCCTGTTACTTGCCTAAAAACCGAAGATTGGACATAGTTTTAAGTGCCATTGGCCATCGGTTACGTTTACTTTCTGAAGCAGATAAGGAAACATTGGCAGATTCCGTGAAATGGTTTATAAGCAAGACGGAAAGTAAATTCAAAAATTGCAAAAGCAATTTCCTTTATTTTCAAAATAAAAACAAAGAATGGCTTAGCAAAGTTAAAAAAAAATCAGGCTAAAAAAAACTTGCCACCCTGAAGAAATATCAGTATCTGAAGTAGAAGGCTCCATTTCTTTACAGAGTTTACTGTGTCATACTTTTAAGAGATTGGTTGACTCTTAAGATGACGTGTTCTCACAGTATTGTAACAAATTGGGCATCAGTCATCTAAACTGAATCTTTGAAGGATCATGGGGTTTTGATGGTAGTACAGGGCAGTCCCTATATAAGCAAGCTTTTCTTTCAACTCCAGACTCATTATACGACGAGAATAGCATTATAGCTACTACATTTGTGCCGTTACGTATCGTCGACAACGTAAGAAATCAAACTCTTTGGCTTAACCCCAGCCCACAGTCGTACCGTACATGTCGTCCACTTCACATTCAGTACAGGAAGGAATCTAAAGATCTTATCCTCTCCGAGAAGGAGTATGTTGAGCAGCAAATACGAACACTTGATCAACTAACGACACAAACATCAAATGGAAATCAAATCACAGCGGTTTCTCGACTCACTTTAAGTATAATTGACGGCAAAGTACCTATTCAATATTATAACCAACACAAATTCCCAGTTACGATGTCCAATGTGCAGGTTAACAGCTACTCAGTTCAACAATTTAGAAGTAGTTTACTCACAACCGAAGTCTAAACCAGAAACTTTACAATACGGTATTAGCCCACTGCATGCGTGGATACGTATTTTGGAATTTCTTCTTCACATTGGGTACAAAAATTATCCAGCTGTGCGACAAATGGAGGATACACAAGTCGTCGGAAGCTGGTCGTATAACTGAAGAAAGAAAAAAGGACATCCAGGCTCAGATTCGGAACAAAATTGGGTTGCTAGTTGATGTAGTCAGGCCAAACTCGGGGACCACTAATGATGGTAACACAGCGCGGACTGCACTTTCAGACAAACATCGCGCTACATTTGCTGAGATTTTGGGAATTGCACAGTGGTTGGTCGATGATCTCCATATCATTCTCGTGGCGTTATCGTGTGGTTTACCAATCAACACTGAAAAGTATGCAAACTTTTGTAAAAATTTGGCATATAAATATGTTGAAACCTATAAGTGGCATCCAATGACTGTGACCGTGCATAAAATTTTGGTCCATGGGCATGAAATAATGGACTATGCTGTTTTGCCGGTAGGGATGCTTTCGGAGCAAGCTGGAGAAAGCAGGAACAAATTTTGGCGATTTGACAGAGAACATCATAGTCGAAAAATGGATCGACTAAAAACCATGTCTGATCTATTCCATCGGGCTTTGGAATCCTCAGATCCAGTAATATTACAAATACGACTGTCAAATCGCCGCAAAAATTGTAAAAAGCTGCCCTTACCTAAAGCTGTTATAGATATGTTAAAACCCACTTCTGAAACAGATCTTCAATCAGATTCATCAGACGATGAGGATGACGAATGTGTTGACGAAGATTTACGAACTGAAGACTGCAGCACTGAATACACTACGATTATTTCGAATGAATGTAACATTTACGAGGATTGAAAACAATGTTAGCTTAGTGTTTAGAAAACCAACACATGACATAAGTACAATGGCTATTTGGACTAGTCCATGGATTTTTATTTTGTATGAAATTCCTGCCTAAATAAGATAAGATTAAGTAGTCTACTTATCTTATTAGTCTAAAATTAAATTGCGTGTCACATGTGAACGGAAGGACTAAGTTCAAGTCAATAAGCCAGAAAAAAAAACCGGTATAATTTATTTGTTCCATAATGTGACAACCCTAGGTGTAAAAAATACCGGAAAATTTCAATTACCTGTAACTTTTGAGTACCGTGCAATTAGACGCTAGTTATTTCACAATTTATAGAATTTATACTAATCTATTACTGTGTGTTGAAATTAGATTCTAATGTGCTGGTTTGAGGCAAAAAATTGAAGAAAAAAAAAAAAAAAAGTCTATTTACACAACAAATAGGCATATTTTCTTTTTGAAAACATGTTATATAGTGCACTTGTAACACCTCTTATTGATGCACAAATCGCTTTGAAGATATATAATAGATTCTATGAGTTCTGACTATTTTCATATACACACATCCGGTTTTTACCTAAACTTTAGCACCCATTTTCTTATAAATCAAGAACGTTATGTTACGCGGGAGTTCTAGTCATGCATTCGGGATGGTAACTGCTGTTTTGTTGTCGAATAAAGCAGGGATGTCCGATTTCGGGGTCAAATTTCACACTGTGTACCGCCTAGTTGATTAATATTATGGTCTATGTGAAAATGCTCCTTGTTGAGCTTATCTATCTATATAATAAAAATTTATCGCTAAATGTGTTGCTAAGCGCAAAACTCAAGAACGTCTGAACCAATTTGGCTTATTTTTTTTGTTGTGTTTTATCAACGTCAGAACAAGGTTTTTATGAAAGAAAATAATTGAAAAAACCACCGGGAAAGTCAGGAATTTGCAGGGGGTTGAAGCCGCTGGCGGGCCGCTAGTTAATTTAATATTTTCGAGATTATGAGATTTCACTGTACTTCAAACAATGAAATGTCAATGTTATTCACCTAACGCCATTTTTACCATTTTGCTCTATCGCTAAACAGTCAATACCATTAATTTAATTGATGTTTTATTTATGATTATTTCTTTTCATTGGAATACATTAAATATTTTTCGTATTTTGATTTATAAAAACTATACTATTGTAAAAACCAAACTATTATTCATGCGCGTAACTATGGTAATAAAAATGCTATAATTGGTACAGAATTTAACCATGGCAACGCTCATTATAGAACTGTTTTCACACTTCGATTACGCTATAAGTAGGCGGTATTCTAACACCGTTAACGATATTAATATTAGCGCCAGTAGAAAAATGTTGCGTATGTAACATTCGCTTCAACTCATTAGATATTACAAGCAAACGTTTTTATGTCTTATATTCAAGATTATGGAAAATACTCTTACTTTTCCTCGGCGACTTTATTTATGTAGAAACTTGGCATTTGTTATCTCTGCTGGGGCCATATTTAAATACAAATTCAATTAGCCTACTACGAACAAGCGTCCTCGGGTCGCTTCGGTTTAAATAAGATTAAATATAGCCTATGTCCAAATAATATACTAATTATACCATGCCGCGAGCGGACCTGCTAGAGGGGGTGTTCTTTTTATAGTTGTGATTATTATTAACATATTTAATATTTGAGTTGTTTAGTTTTATTTTAATTTTAATAAGTTTAGTTTTAACTTTAAATTGTTAATGTAAAATAATATACTTATATAGTCAAGTACAATTCAAATATTGAAATAAATTTTCAAATAGTTTCCATGGGTCCGGATAGATACATACAAACTCACAAAATTCTTATTCTCTATTAATAATATCACTAGTGAACCGTCCTTACTTCGCTTAAGTATATGAATTTTCTGTACCTCGTGTGTTCATAAGTTTTGAGACGAAATAAATATTACATAAAAATTTAAAGAATAAAGCTATATTTATAAAATTTACAGATAATGATAATTAGACATTAACCAACAACCACAAGCAATTACTATTCAAAATGCCCACCCCTATTTTTAATACAAGCTTTTAGACGTTCCGGCCAGTCATCGATCGCGGCACGAATCTTCTCCAGCGGGATATCCTTCGCTGCTTTGATGAGGGCTCGCTTTAAAGAATCTAAGTTTGGGTGGGACTTTTGGCAGGCCCTGAGTTCCAATTCAGTCCACAAAGAATAGTCCAGTGGATTGAGATCAGGGCTGGAGGAAGGCCATTCTTCCGCCGCGATGAAGCCCGGCAAATTTTCCCTTAACCAAGCTTGAGTCGTTTTAGCCTTATGGGCGGGTGCTGAGTCTTGCTGGAAAATCCATTCTTTGTTGTGAAATAAACTATTAGATAGGGGTTTCACTACAGTATCTAAAATGTCACTTTGATAATTTTTTGCTTTAACCTTGACACCTTGTTGGCAAAAATGGAGCGGAGTGACACCTTCGTACGAAACCCCCCACCATACCATCACACTCGCCGGATGATGAGCACGCGAGACATTTCGTGCTGTAGCAGGAACATCTTTGCTGCTTTTGGCATAAACTTTATTATTTTGCCGGTTAAACTTTTCTTCAACCGTAAAGATTTTTTCGTCGGTGAAGAGTATCTTTTTCGCATCGTGTCTCTTGAGCAGCATCGGACAACGTTCGCGACGTAATTTACGAATGCGATCATTTAGAAAATGAACTTTTCTACGGCTGTAAGCCTTTACTTTGAGATCATATTTCAATATTCTGTTGACTGAAATACGCGAAATTTTAGTCTGCAGAGCGAGTTTTTTCTGGGTGCGACATGGATTTTGGCGAAGTCGCTCTCTGATTATTTTGATGTTTGCAGCCGTCCTTACGGACCGCGGGCGACCACTCCTATGGCGATCTTTCAAAGAATCAGTTTCCTTGTACCGTTTAATGGTGTAATATACGAAGTTTTTTTTTTTTTTTTTTTTTTTTTTTTTTATATAATAGGAAGGCAAACGAGCACACAGGCCACCTGATGGTAAGTGGAAACTGTGACCCATAGACATTCGCATTCATAAGACCGCAATCCTAAGACTGCAAATGCGTTGCCAACCCTGAGGCCGAAGATGGAATGCCTCTATGCTAGTCATTTCACCGGCTGTCTTATCCCCAAACCGGAACACAACAATGCGAACACTGCTGCTTGGCGGTAGGTTAATGGATAAGATGGTGGTACCAACCCGGACGGACCCTGCACAAGGTCCTCCCACCTCCCATCGGCTTACCCCAAAACATTTTATGTCACGGAATATCTCCATTGGTTTTTTCCCCGCCATATGTAGTGAAATGACAGTCGCACGCAATTCTTTCGTTCCCTCCATCACGAGAAAAACAAGAGAAATGAATTTTACAAACATACCAATAGCACACTAATATTCCAAATTCAAAATTGAAAAAATAATAAAATAGGTGCCAGTATTATTTTCTTTATTTATTAAGTATAAAGTTTCGTCTCAAAACTTATGAACACACGAGGTAACACCTATTCGTTAATCAGATTTTTTTATACACAAAAACCTTCCGTTAAAAATTAAAGGCATGCATCAAAAACCCGACTGCATTATTTGTCGTCCGTATGCTTACCTGTGTTAATAATTGAGACTGTGCCATTGTTGTTATTGAAATTTTAACAGTTGAGCTATTTTATGTCACCTAGAAAGGTAAAAGGATTCTAACGATACCACTCACATCTAAATCCGGTCAGAGGGCCCTGCTATTTTATTCGTTTCGTTTTTAAACCAATCCCGTCACTGCACTGGTAGGTGACGTGATACGAAAAGTCACGTGATCTACCAGTGACGCGATTGGTTTAGAAGTTATCGTGGTTTATAGAATCGTTCATACCTACGAGTACATGTATCCTGAAAATATTACACTTCTTACTTTGGGCAGTCCTGTAAAATCTATCTAATTGATGGTGAAAACCGCGACAAAATATGTTACGTTGTTTAGAAGGACTTAGCGGACATACAGAAAGACAGAAGACGAACGCGTAAAGAGACTTTATTTTAAACTCTGTAAAGAAGAAAGAAAGATGAAGAAGAAAATATGTAGCAGTATGTCTTTGTTTCCCGTGTTTATGAGCAGAGCTCGGCAGGGGTGAGCCGTTTTCAAAGTTTGCATAAGATATACCTACCTTGTCATTCAATGGTAGGTGTGGTGTAATTTAATAACTAATGAAATTATTTTATTTATCATCGTAGCCATCAAAACAAATGAATTTTATAGCAAGCTTTATTAGCAAATCTCTTTAGAAGAACAGATGTGGACAATGTAAAATTTCACTCCACTCACTTCAGTGGATGAAGAAAGATATTTTTCTATATACAAGTGGATATTAAGCTCAAGAAGAAATGTGTTCAAAATCAAAAATAAAGAAAAACTTATAGTTATTTATTACAATAACAAAGAAAATTTAGAATAAATAAAAATACCAAGTATTTACTCGTTTTGTTAATAATGTATGGTCATTTACTAATTTAGTTATGATTGATAAAGTTTTATTTTCTTTTAATATAACTCCTTTGTAAAGCTGGACTTATACATACATACATACATACCTTCAAGCCTTCATTCCCAGAGTGGGGTAGGCAGAGCTACAGAATTACCAACAACTCTAAAAACTTGTTGATAACTCTGTAACCACAATTTGCACAATTAGGCTAAGATGTTTAACAGTGTATATTAGTGACAGGTAGCAAGCCCATCGCCTAACAGTACTACAAGCCTTTATTCCCTTAGTCGCCTTTTACGACTTCCACGGGAAGACATGGAGTGGCACAATTCTAAGCCGGCAACCACACGGAAGTAAAACGAAATGATTAAAATTAATCAATTTAATATCAATGAGAACCTTACTACTACTAGTTCAAAGTTATTTACATTTTAAATTGACACATGTCATCATCAAAAGTACCACCGTGTCGTATATGCACGCTGCCGCTCGTGCTCGTGTATTGGCCCCTCTACATGTCAGCGGATCGTGGCCGTGCGTAAGGGACGGAGCAATACGTAAGAGTGGTATGCAAGAATATGTTGCTCACTCTAAGGTGTAAATGCGTCTCTTACGCACGCCCATGATCCGCCGATGTGCAGAGGGGCCTTATGACGGTGTACCTAGAGCATCTAATATCGGGGTTTTTTCCAGTACCGGTATTTTTTCGATATTGATATTTTAAATACCGGTTTTCCGGTATTTCGATATTTTTTCGATATTCATATAAAAAAGTTGAAAATGTTAAAAACCTAATGGATTTTTTAAGCGAAGGTGGGCGAAGTTTTTTGTTTTGTTTTTATCGCATAGGAAGGCAAACGAGCACACATTCCACCTGATGGTAAGTGGAAACTGAGACCCATAGACATTCACTCAAGACCGCAATCCTAAGACTGCAAATGCGTTGCCAACCCTGAGGACTAAGATGGAATGCCTCTATGCTAGTCATTTCACCGGCTGTCTTATTCCCAAACCGGAACACAACAATGCGAACACTGCTGCTTGGCGGTAGGTTAATGGATAAGATGGTGGTACCAACCCGGACGGATCCTGCACAAGGTCCTCCCACAAATTAATTATTTGTTACAAATCACACCAGCAAATTGCCGGGAACTCGGGAATAATGCATCCTATAGCTAGTTAAAAATGACATAAAAATAAAACGTTACTTTATTGGAAAAATTACAATTATATAAAACTAATCTAATATCGAAAAAATATCGAAATACCGGTTTTTTGCGAGCTCGAATATCGGTTTTATAATATCGGAATTTTAGTCCGATATTCCGGTTTTTCGATAGTATCGAATACCGGTATTCATACTCTAGGTGTAGGTGTAGTGTGTATTGATATATATAGATATGTATAATTATTAATAAGGCTTGATGTTGATGGGATGGGCAGTCTGTAAGAAGCTTTGCTATAATAAACACGTATTATCCGAGTGCGCCTTTCATTTGGTGATCCCATCCGTACATGGCGACCTTGCCATACCGGGCGTCGCGGCGGGCGCGAGTGATGTTAAATTTTACCAGTATGGACTAGGTTTCGATTGCAGTTTTAATATGTGCGCTACAGACAGTACCAAATTAGACCAGTTCTCGGACTCTTTGTATACTGGTGCAACGGTATTCTTGTGCGTGGTCTTCAGTCTAATAGCACTTGTTGTTTTGTTTAAACTGTGCTCGCGTTGGTGCCGAGAAGAAAAACCTTAAAGCTACGTGATGGGCTCGACTACGTCTACAGAGAAAGAAGAAGTCATAATAGCCCAAACTGCGTCTGGTGGTAATAATAATGCGCATATGGAAGAAGTTAAATTTCATCTTTCAACAACAAACATATTGTTAACAGTGCTACTGTTAATTGCATTGTTGGTGCTACTTTATGGTATTTTTAAGATATACCGCAATTGCCATAAAAAAATTATCCAGCGAGAAGTGAACCACATAATTATTTCCCGGAGGGCTACAAACAAACCAGCAGAGCCGGCGTTGGAGGTCATATAAGGCAGCGGTGAAACTACGCGACGCGGGTGAGATGTGTTGTGCCGTGAGTGATTTAATAATTATTATTTAACAAAAGTCGCGAACTAACAACAGATTAAGAGACACTATGAACAATTAACGTAACATTTTGAAATGGTCAAGGAATTAATAGAAATTTTCGATAACATAAAAAAGTTACAGGAAAATCTTTTTAAATTAGCAACTAATAAAAGGACAGATACAGCTTTAGAAAATTACCTTTCTAAAGGAACAGAAATATACGAATTATATCTAGCTTGTTCCAATAGATTAGATACCAAAATAACTAATAGCGAAATTAAGGGTAGCGATATAATTACCATTAAAGAGTTATGTTTAAGAATTGAAAATTTGTATCGCAAAATAGAGGAATTTTGTAAAAGGCCAGGTACTGAAAGTAAACACACCATGGAGAAGTTTGACCTCAAGACAGCGGTGTCTTTGTTACCCGTAATAAGCAACGGTGATGAAGGCAGCGTCAAAAAATTGGTGGACGCGATAGAACTATACAGCGAGATGATAGATACCGAGAGCCAGGCACTATTAATAAAGTTCGTACTGAAAACGCGCCTCTCAGAGAGTGCAAAGTTACGACTGTCGAATACATATTCAGCTTGCAAAGAGCTCGTTGCTGACATAAAAAAGCACCTTTTAACAAAAAAGTCAGCTACCGCTCTACACTCTCGTCTTATCAGGGAGAGCCAGGGTACCAGCACTATAGATCAGTACGGCGAAAGAATAGAAAAAATATTTGTGGATCTAACTATATCGCAAGCCGACGGTGACAGTAGCACTTATAATGTTCTAAAGCCAATTAATGAAAATTTAGCTATCAAGTGCTTCGCTGACGGCTTGAGATTACAAAATCTAAGTATAATTTTAGCAGCGCGAAATTATACGTCTTTAAAGGACGCTATAAGGGCCGCCAAGGACGAAGAACTGTCAGCTTTGCGCGGCCAGCCTCAGGATCCGGTATTTACAGGATATATAGCAGGGTCAAACCCATACTC
This sequence comes from Acleris emargana, assembly GCA_927399475.2. Classification (NCBI taxonomy): domain Eukaryota; kingdom Metazoa; phylum Arthropoda; class Insecta; order Lepidoptera; family Tortricidae; genus Acleris; species Acleris emargana. The sequence goes on from OV656843.1 coordinate 19,418,329, forward strand.
ACAGCAACGCGCTTTCACAGGTCGCGGGGGAAATAATTGGATTAATAATGGTAGGGGTCAATCATACTCCTATTCACAAGCGCTACAGCAAAATCGTGGACAAGAAACTGTAGCGGCGAATAGTTGGGGCAGCCGAGGGCGCTCACTCTACCGAGGACGCGCGTATCAAGGTAACCGGTACCCACGTAGGCCTTACCGGGGTAATTACAGTCGACCCATTATAAATACTATGCAGGATAATGCGGTACCTGACGCCGTAGAGCCGTCAGACATACCCCCAACAGACAATGCCGCAGAATTTTTTCGTTCGTAAATGTATTTTTGCGTGCCATGATAGTAATTATATACAAGTACCAATTAGTAACACAAATTATAAATGGCTACTAGACACAGGCGCAACCATATCCGCGGTGAAATACGAAACAATTATTCAACTAGGTATACCGATCACCAAAGATAGCATTCGCATAAATGGCATCGGAGGCCACCTCAATACCGAGGGATATGTTTATATTAACTTACCTATAAATGGATTGGAATTTATACACAAATTTTATGTTCTGAGAAATTTAACGTGCCGGACTGACGGAATAATTGGCCAAGATTTTCTTAGAAAATACAATGCCAATTTAGACTTCGAATTCAACAAGATAACTTTAACTAGTATAAAATCAAACACAACCATAACATTACCAATAGAAATAAGACACACAAAACCGGAAAATTACTTAACTGTACCGCCACGATGCGAAAAAATATTTTATGTAGCAACACGTTTTGAAAAAGACTGTATGATATGTTCCAGACAGTTGTGTCAGGGGGTATTCCTAGCGGGAGGCATTAGTCGGCCGAGAAATGGGAAAATACCAATTCAAATATTAAATACACGAGAAGAAACTGTCAGGCTCAGTTATTTTAATCCCGAAATTGAAGATATAGATGACTATACAGTGTGCAATTATGAACGAAATGACAATATAGACACTACACGCGCTCGCGAAATGTTCTCATTACTAAACTTAGCCCATCTAAATAAAGAAGAAAGGCATTCAATTCAAAATATTTGCGCTAAATTTTCAGATATATTTCACCTACCAAATGACAAATTAACAGTTTCTAATATATATGAACCGAAAATAACATTAAAACCGAATGCATCCCCAGTTTATATTAAACCTTATCGGTTACCACGAACACATAGAGAAGAAATACACAGAAACGTACAAAAAATGATAGCAGACAATATTATAGAACCATCTTGTAGTGAATGGTCTAGCCCCGTACTATTAGTTCCAAAAAAAATTATTAATGGTGAAAAAAAAATGCGTTTGGTGATTGACTTTAGAAAATTAAATGATACAATAGTAGATGACAAATTTCCATTACCCAATATTACTGACATCCTTGATTCACTCTCAGGAGCTATATATTTTACACATTTAGACCTAAATCAAGGATATTATCAACTAAATCTAGAGCCCAACAGCAGAAAGTATACTGCGTTTACGACGCATACGGGACATTATCAGTTGACTAGGTTACCTATGGGGTTAAAAACAAGTCCCAGTTGTTTCTCCAGAGCTATGACAATAGCAATGGCTGGTCTTAACCACGAAAAATGTCTAGTCTATTTAGACGATCTAATTTGTTTCGGCCGGAATTTAGAGACACACAATAAAAACCTATTAGATATATTTACGAGATTACGACAAGTTAATCTAAAGTTAAATCCAAATAAATGCAACTTTTTAAAGAAAGAACTCTTATATTTAGGCCATTTAGTTTCCGCGGAAGGGATAAAACCGGACCCAGAAAAAACCAGAGCTATAGAAACGTACGCCACCCCACAGAACTCAGACGAGGTTCGTAGGTTTGTCGCGTTTGCGAACTATTATCGAAAGTTTATCCCGTCGTTCGCCAGCATAACATTACCATTAAATAAATTAAGCCGTAAAAATGTACAGTTCAATTGGACGACTGAATGTGAAACGGGTTTTAAAGAAATTAAGCGTCTCTTGTGTAATCCGCCAATACTACAATACCCCAATTTTGACGAGGAAAATACATTCATTTTGACAACCGATGCCAGCGGACATTCTATAGGAGCCGTATTGAGCAATGGAGATCATAGACCAGTAGCTTATACCAGCCGTACCCTTAATAAGGCTGAGGTTAACTACCCCACCATCGAAAAAGAACTATTAGCTATTGTGTGGGCGGTTAAATACTTTCGACCCTATCTTTACGGTAAAAAATTCAAAATCGAAACCGACCATAAACCACTCGTATATTTATTTAATATGACGAACCCATCTACCCGTTTAATGAAATTTCGATTGACATTAGACGAGTACAATTATGAGGTAGAATACATAAAAGGAGCAGATAATGCCGCCGCAGATGCATTGTCTCGAATGCGTGTAAGTAGTACAGAGTTGCAAGGGATGCATGAAAATATTATTGCTGTATTAACGAGAGCCCAAAGTAGGCGGTTACGGAGCGAAAGTAACAGTAGCGCCATAACGGATCACGTGCCTAGTGACGACCGGGCCGAGCGTCCGAGAGTCGTAGACATGCTGAAAGTGCCAAATTCTTTTACAGAATTACTGTTTTTAAATGAGGAGGAATGGAATAAAGTAAGGACACAGGAAAGAATAGAAGGTGAGGAATTTGTTTTTATGGAGCATAAATCAATAATTTGCGTCAAACCAACAAGCCAATCGCAATGCGCACGAGCTGCCTTTGCTAAGGCGTTGAGTTTGTTTTGTAGTAATATAAATAAGAAAGACGTGTTTGTCATAAAAAATGAAATAAATGAGCAAAATATTAAAACGCTAGCACGTACAATTAACAAGTTACCGCGATGGACAGGACCATATCTACACATTCTCAGAGGCGTTAAACGAATTAATGATAGAGATACTATAAGATTAATTTTAAACGACTACCACATGCTACCCACGAGTGGTCATGCAGGCATAAGGCGTATGTTAAATAACTTAAAGCGACGTTATTTTTGGCAAGGAATGGAAAAGGATGTGACTGACTTCGTCACAAAATGTGACTCGTGTCAACGTCAAAAACATAGCAAATATACTAAAGAACCCATGATAATAACAGACACGGGTGACTCAGCTTTTAGTAGAGTATTTTTAGATATAGTCGGCCCATTAGTAACAGACAGCAACAATTATAAGTATATATTAACCTTACAATGCGACCTAACCAAATTTGTTGAGACTTATCCTCTTACAACAAAAGACACGACATCCGTAGCAATAGCCTTGGTCAACAATTTCATTTTGCGTTATGGAATACCCACTAACATAATAACTGATAGAGGAGCCGAATTTATTTCAGCAACGATGCAAAAAGTATGCAGCCTTTTAAAAATTAATCATTTGACATCCACAGCGTATCATCATCAAACTATTGGATCTCTCGAAAATAGCCACAAAAATCTAATTTCATTTTTACGTATCCAATCTGAAAACGCGTCAAATAACTGGAGCACATGGCTACCCTATTGGTGTTTTGCTTTCAATACAACTGTACACACAGAAACAAAATATACCCCTTATGAATTGGTTTTCGGAAAGCTATGTAACTTACCCACTAACTTAAGAGAAACATTAGATCCGTTGTATAACTATAATGACTACCCATATGAAATGAAATACAGATTACAAAAGTCGCAATTAGACGCAAAAACTAATTTACTAGCGAGTAAGCAGATTAGGAAAGAGCGTTATGACTCATATGTAAACACTGTTAAGTATAGTGAGGGAGATTTAGTTTTAGTTAAAAATGAGGCTTGCTCTAACAAGCTGGACCATTTGTATTTGGGTCCATTTAAAGTAGTGAAAGATGTAGAACCAAATGTAATCATTTTAGATAGTAACAACAAAGAAAGATTGTTGCATAAGAATAGAACTAAAATGTACTTATAAAAATAAAAAAAAAAATAAAAACAACTGTATTTTTTTTATATAAAAAAAAAGGGGTGGCGTGTAGTGTGTATTGATATATATAGATATGTATAATTATTAATAAGGCTTGATGTTGATGGGATGGGCGGTCTGTAAGAAGCTTTGCTATAATAAACACGTATTATCCGAGTGCGCCTTTCATTTGGTGATCCGTACATAGGTACCTTTATAATTATAACGTCATCGGATCCACTTGCTAGGGTTGCCAATGTGCAGATTGTGCACTAATGTTTAACAAGCTGTGTCTAAAACGGTTAGAAATATTAATATTAGTTAATTGGTGAAAAATAAAGTACAAGACCTAAAAAACTCCCCGTTTTCTTAAAAGTCCGTCCATTGCACGACTGTCAGGGGACTTCATTTATAATACGGTCTGAGTTTGACTTCAGTAAGTAAATTATTATAAATGAGGAAAACCAATTTATGTTAGGTGCTGAGCAAAAACTTCAGTTTTTACTTGGAATTTACTTGTGAAGTTCAACATTCTCTCTATTTACCGTTGGAATTACTTACAAAGAAAAATGTAGTTTCTCTTCTTCTCTAAAAATCTTAGCTAAAAACTTTGTGTAAAAATGAGCATTTTTAGGTAACATTTCTTTTAAGGATGATCCATGACTGTATTTCAAGTGCTTTAGGTTCTAAATGATTTAAGGTTTGATAATAATTATAAAGTCAATTATAATCTTACGTTTAAGGTTTTTCTAAATAAATGAAGAACAACTTCCACTAAAATCTTGAGTGATTATAAATTAATGGCTTTCACTCCAGTTTTTTTTTTTTTTTTTATATCATAGGAAGGCAAACGGAAACTGTGACCCATAGACATTCGCATTCACAAGACCGCAATCCTAAGACTGCAAATGCGTTGCCAACCCTGAGGACGAAGATGGAATGCCTCTATGCTAGTAATTTCACCGGCTGTCTTATCCCCAAACCGGAACACAACAATGCGAACACTGCTGCTTGGCGGTAGGTTAATGGATAAGATAGTGGTACCAACCCGGACGGAGCCTGCACAAGGTCCTCCCACAAGTTAAGGTGTATTTCGCCAGTGTCAAAATATTTATAGACACTCCCATGGACTTATCAGGGAAATAAGTCCGTGTTGTTGTTGTTGTTCGGTAAAAGAGTATTTTCTCATGGGGTTAGCTCCACGTGCTTCTGTCAAGTCTATCCTAAAGATAAAGATAAAGATAAAGACATTTATTCAGTAAGTAGGCCGCACGGGCACTTTTACACGTCAAGAATCTACCAGCGCTTCACAAGAGGAGACCACTGCTGAGAAGAAGCGCCGCAAGAAACTCAGCAGTCAGTCATTTTTTATCAGTGATCGGGTTCCAGATCAAAATCTGACAGTTCCCATCTTGTTTATTAAGTTATTTTTCTCAATAATTAGGTACCGGAAACGTTGACATTACTAATTCCATACTGTTCCCAAATAAAAATAAATACATTGCGTGCTCGCTACACTAGCCCGCAATGTTGCATACATCATTGTTATCTAGTTTGTAACTTTACAAAAATTGAAAACGGCCATAATAAAATGAGGGCACAAGTCTTATACATCCATATTTTATTCGAAACGTAACTTTTTTATCTGTCTGAAATAGCTTGAGTTTTTTTTTAAAAAGCTTGCGTTTCTCCTTCTCATAAACATAAAGTTGGTAAAGAGTGATAGTTTTTTCACGTGAAGTTTCTGCTTGTATGCAGTTCAAAAAATGAGTGATGAAGATTTTACTCCAACACAATTTTTTATGCGATTTTTGAGAAAAGCACTATGTCTGCCTCGGCAGGAACGGCAATTGCGGGCCGAGTATTGGTTGATTGCCGCAATTGCCTGCTTCTAATGTACTTTTTCTCAAACATGCAATTAAATATTGGCGTTATTTTTGGCTTCAATGTGTCACGTTGCGGGCGGAACAACTCGAGAGAAGTGTAAAGGAATTTCATACAAAATTTAAGGCCTAGGCCGGGAAGTAATTTTTTTAATTTTTATGTTGACATGGTGGCTGTGTTTATGAACAGCCTAATAGCTAAATATTTTTTTTCAGTGGCTTTGGGGTCATCGTACCTTCGCTTCGCTTCGCTTCGCTCGGCCGTCTATATGACTCGGCCGGCAATCCCCTACTTCCTGGCCTCTGTAGTAATGTACTATTAACATTATTTCATGAAAAACATGAATGAGAACTCGTGTGACCGGTAATATTAGGGTACGTTTTATTGATAAAAATACCTACACTTAAACCAAAACGCAGTATTCACAGCGAATGTGCGCACGTTGTGGTTAGGATTTTGATCTCGAATTCGATCACCGACTTTAGAGTACGAACATTTACCTTCTATCGAGTAGGTAAGTAACGTTAGCGTAGTGGTGGTAAAGTTATATGTGTAACAACAATTAGGAAAGCCGGCCAAGTCCACGTCGGACGCGCACGAAGGGTTCTGTGCCATTCTCTATCAAAAATACGTCTGTTATATGGGAGCCCCTCTTAATTATTTATTATATTCTGTTTTTAATATTTGTTGTTACAGCGGCAACAGAAATACATCATGAAACTTTCAACTGTGTAGCTATCACGGTTCGTGAGGTACAGCCTGGTGACAGACAGACGGGCAGACGGATATGACAGGACAGGACAGCGGAGTCTTAGTAATAGGGTCCCGTTTTTACCCTTTGGGTACGGAACCCTGAAAAGCCACCCCATAGATTCTAGAATCGTGGTATGCCACCAAAATCCTAACTCTAGTAATAACTAGGAAATATAGAATAAGGCTGCGTTTCCACCAGAGCTGTGCTAGGCGGCTAAGTGGTGTTGCGAGGAAAAATCCACCAATAGGATTATTTTGTTATACTAGCCTCACTCTTCTATTGGTCGATTATTCCTCGCAACACCGCTTAGCCGCCTAGCACATCTCTGGTGGAAACGCAGCCTAAAGGTAAAGTGATGCTGTGATGAAACCTTTCGTGGTAACTGGGAATTCAAACGGTCTTCTAAAAATATGCGCGTTATTTACATACTTTTACAGGTTACAGGTCAGGAATATGCCAAAAATTCCCGCTGTAATAAATATTGCGCCGCAAATCCAGCAATTACTGAATATTTGCAATATTACGCCATGCTTTATTAACATTTGGCGCGGTAGAAATATTTAATTAAGGTGAAATTTCGTTCATTTTAGAATTTTTGTTATTCACATTATGTGTGGTTACAGAATTAACAAGACTTTGTTAGAGTTGTTGGTAATTCTGTAGCTCTGCCTACACCACTCTGGGATGAAGGCGTGACGGTATGTATGTGCATTATGTGTAAATACTTTCATGTACAAACTGGAAAATAACAAACAACAAAATATATAGAGACACAAAAACACTGAAAAATACAGCTTGTACTCGTAGTACTTTGTTTCTAATTAATTAATGAGTAAATAATTACGTATATTAAGCAGAACGTTTAGTACCAGAAAAATACCGGAAATACGGAATTCGATATAAATAAATTAATATTTCACCCCCTTTGTAAGAGCTCCTTGTTTCTCATAATTTCTTTGGTCATAATGTCTCTCTGAGTAAAAAAAAGTCTTTGTTTTTCATAATAACTACAACATATTAAACAATCGTGAAAATCGGACTTGATTTAGAGGTTGAGAAATGTTTTGGCCCGCAACTAAATTAGAATGGATAATTTTTGAAATGAAATGAAAAATATTTATTTGCGTTAGACATCTTATCTTATCTTGTATATGGGGTCCTTACGGATACACTTCGACCCTATGGGATCTTTTGTGTAATTACCCCTCTTTTAGCGCTTAATCCAATGCAGCCTCCACCCCTTCCAGAAACCGGATAGTGGAGTGCAATGGCAAGGCTTTGAAATCGCTTGGTTCCGGGTAGCCACAACCGAGGATTTTCATTCTTACTCCGGCGAGGGCATCACATTCGCACACTAAGTGTTTCACTGTTTCCGCCTCTTCGCCGCACATTCTACAATCTGTATTGTCATAAAGGCCCATCTTTGCTAGGAGATGTTTGACCCCAAAGTGCCCGGTGAACACTCCGACAATATATCGGAGTTGTCTTCTGCTGAGTTTCCAAAGTTTTTTGGTCCAGCTCTGATCAACTCTTTCTATGAAGAGCTTCGCATGCCCTAAGCCTACCGTATTTTTCCACTCTTTTTGGTGGTTTACTAGGGTGTTATTGTTCAGGGCTGCTTTTATGGTGCCCGGTGACGGTGCCACAAATGGTTCAGGTCCAACGTATGCGCCCTTGGACCCTTCCCTTGCCAGCTCGTCCGCGGCCTCATTTCCGGGATAGCCTTCGTGTCCTGGAATCCACATCAGTTTCACTTTGTTCTTCCTACCAAGCCTGTTTAAGGCCTGGATGCCATTGTAGACTAGTTTCGAGTCTACTTTAGGCGCTGTCAGCGCCTTAAGTGCCGCTTGGCTGTCACTAACTGCGTTAGACATAGTATATTATAATACATTATGTTGATCGTAAATCATAAAATAAGGACCATACATCTAGACTTAAATAAGTCATTCAAATATTCAATATGAAAGTGTAAATTATTAATTATACTGAAATCAAATTTACATTTAAACGATGTATTCGTAACATCGCCATTTATAACGTCTGTGGTATATCAAGAAAATCTTAACCACTGTTAAAGCATCGATTTTAAATTTATTATGACTTTATTACTTTAGTTGCTCTGGCAGACTGTTAAATATTTTAATACACATTGCATACAAAATTCCACTCTATAAGAGGATTGTGAGGCGCTGCGCGAATCTATCTGTTTGTATTACTAACACAATGATCCTCGTTGGTCTAAAATAAATGATTTATTATTATTTGTATGTCTTTACCATTCACGGGACTATGAGAGTCCCGGACCTTTGGATGGCGTACATGGAGCCGAAGCCAACACGCAGATGCCCTTTAGACAAGTTTAATTTAGTAAAGTGATGGGACACCAACCGGCGATTGTCCCTGAGTTCAAACTATAGAAGTATGCTCCCACGGACAACCAACGGTTAGTGTAGGACTATTTAAGAAGGATGGAAGTATTAAAATAGGCTCTATGAATGAACAGATATGGACTGGTGAACTAGGCTATTGATGAAATTACGGCGCCTGCCTGGCCAATGCTAATTACTTTGGTTGAAATGGCAGGCGGTGACTCGCCAACTCAATGGAATGGGCCTCCCGAAATAGCCGCATATATATAGCAGCAGGGAGGTAACAGTTCCAGAGGGGCTAAGGGTGGAGAGGTGCTTCTGGACTTTAAACGACCATAAGGTGCCCACTCACCACTTATGCAACACATCCACCCTTCGAGCATATAGCTCTTGCGACTCCACTCTGACCGGCCAATAAAGGCAAGCCAGAGGTGAGGGTCTGTTCCTCGTCATTATACACTCCAGCCGGCCGGTGAAGGCAAGCGTGAGGTGAGAAACAGGACCTACCCTCGGGAGCATTCAGGTCCGTGGTGTCGCCACTCACAAACAGCTCGCCACTAGCTGCCCTGCGGCATTATTATTATTATTATTAAAATCGCGTAGCTGTCAAAAATTTCCATACAACTTCAGTTCTGGCCGTTAACGTTTCTCACCCCCCAAATCAAGGCTGATTTCCACGATTTTTAAATATGTTATAGTTATTATAAAGAACTAGGTATGTCCCTAAGTTTTTGTTTTTTTTATTTATTTGTTACATTCTAAGAAGTATGTTTTCTAAGAAACTTAATAAACGTTCCTCCATTACCGGTTTATGCGAACGGATCAAGTTTATAACAACAGTTTGAAAATTTAACTGGTATCCGAGACCTGGGTAACAATATGGTTTTCCCAAGTCTAATAGAGAGGTGTGATTATATTAAATAACTAAGTTTTCAATTCTCTCACCGACAAACTAAAGTTGCTCTGCGCTACAAGGGACATAATAGCAGAGTTAAACTAGTTTTGGCCGAACAACTTCGTCAACAAAATCGGGTACCAAATTAAAAATACATACATTAATAACTCTTTTCTAAGACAAATAAAACTCAGCAGTTAGTCAACTTTATGACATTTTTTCACAGCTTCAATAAATAGTACATTACTTCAGCGGCCGGGAAGTAGGGGGTTGCCGGCTGAGTTATGTAGACGGATAGTTGAGATGAGAGACTTTAGAGATGGATAGTTACGAGGCTGGCAACCCCTTTTCACGGCGAGGTATGTATTGTGCTTTTCTCAAACATATGCAATGAAATAAAAAAAACATGTGTGTAATAGGCATTAGCGTGGATATTTTTGGTCCGATAACCATTAAGCCACTGAAAAAAATAAAATAAAAATATTAAGCTCTTAGGCTGATCATAAACACAGCCGCCATGTCAACATAAAAATTAAAAAAAAATTACTTCCCGGCCTAGGCCTTCAATTTTGTATGATATTCCTTTACAGCTCTCTCGAGTTGCCCCGCCCGGACCGTGATACTTTGAAGCCTAAAATAACTAACATAACGCGAACATTTCATTGCATGTTTGAGAAAATCTAATTTATGCAACAAATAGTTGAAAACAAGCTTTTTTTTTAAACTTCAAAAATAATCAAGATTTGTTCCTATCTCATAAAGTGAAGTGACTCTAGCCGACTTGATACGAGGGTGGATTGAAAAGTTCTGAGCCTGGTAAAAAAAAGTAACGGGCTCACTTTTTATAACAATTTAATTTTCGACATATTCTCCATGAAGGTCAATGCACTTAGTCTACCTCGCCTCCGACTTCATTATCCCATTAAAAAAAAAAGAATCGCTGAGGTCGTTAAAATATGAGTCTACTGCTTCTTGTACCTCCATATTTGTCAAAAATATTTGTCCTCCCAAGTGTTTTTGAGGTTTGGGAAGAGATGATAATCGGGAGGAGCTAGATCCGGCGAGTAAGGGTCATGCGGCAGCACTACAAATCCACAATCATATATTTGTGCCATTGATTTCGCCGAAGTGTGAACGCGAGCGTTGTCTTGGTGAAACAGTACTTTTTTCGACAGCATTCCAGGTCTCTTTATTTTAATTTCCTCACGCAGATGACGTAAAAGAGCACAATAGTAGTCCGAATTTATTGCTTTGCCCTTTTCGAGATAGTCTATCATGATATTCATGATAACCCCCCTGCAATCCCAGAAAACTGAGGCCATTACCTTATTAGCTGACAAAATGACCTTGGCTTTTTTGGGTGGTGGTGAACCTGGTCTTTTCCATTGCCTGGATTGTTCTTTCGATTCTGGTGTACTGTGGTGGACCCATGTCTCGTCCATAGTTATAAAACGATTGAAAAAATTGTCGAAGTCACGTTGAAACATACATAAACAATCTTGGGAAATTGTAACACGTACTCGTTTGTTCTCGACTGAAAGCAGTCTAGGCACCCACCTGGTTGACACCTTAGAAAATCCAAGAACATCGGTGATGATGTTCTGTGCCCGCTCATAAGAAATACCCATTGCTTCCGCTATCTCCACAATCTTCAATCGCCTATCCTTCATTATCGCATCTAATATATTATTGACATTTTCATCCGTAGTAGCCGTCAACGGCCGCCCACTCCTAGGCTCGTCTTGAACAGTCTCCCGGCCACGTTTGAAACCAGCTACCCATCTTTTTATGGTAGCATACGATGGAGCAGATTGCGCTTATGTTTGATTCATATCTTCAAATATTTGTTTTGGTGTTAACCCCTTCTTTTGCAAACATTTTATGACAGAACGGTGCTCAATTTTATCCATTACTTGAAAAATCAGTGACCTTATGTAGCAGTTCCAGCATAAAATGCAAAATTGTGACAGGAAAAAAACAAAAGATAGTGCATAATGGCGACTAAATATGGCACTTTGACCTGCCAGTATTTATTTGTTTTTTTTTTATTATATTCAACCTTAGGCTCAGAACTTTTCAATGCACCCTCGTACATGACGTCACACGGCGAATCGGATCTCTCGGTCAAATCGATGTCTATTTTAGCAGTTTATAACGCTTGTACCATCCGTAATTTTTTACAAAGGTTCTTTAACATATATTGAAAAAAGGTACTATAATTATAAGTTAAAACTGAACTAATTTAAATTAAAATAAAACTAAGCTACTCAAATATAAAAAATGTAAATAATAATCACCACCATAAAAAGAACACCCCTCTAGCAGGTCCGCTCGCGGCATGGTCTCTTTGACACTGGCTGCATTACCTATCCTTTGGGAGAGGTAAGCACCAGGTCTAGGATCTCCGGAGGTGTCTATGAGCCGGGATGACAGAGCCTGTGGGAGGACTTATCTTGTGGGAGAACCTTGTGCAGGGTCCATCCGGGTTGGTACCTCCATCTTTATCCATTAACCTACCGCCAAGCAGCAGTGTTCGCATTGTTGTGTTCCAGTTTGGGGATAAGATAGCCGGTGAAATTACTAGCATAGAGGCATTCCATCTTAGTCCTCAGGGTTGGCAACGCATTTGCAGTCTTGTGAATGAGAATGTCTATGGGTCACAGTTTTCACTTACCATCAGGTGGCCTGTGTGCTCGTTTGCCTTCCCATGCAATAAAAAAAAGCCTTAATAAAGCTATCCGTATTTCTTGACCAATTTTAATTTCACTTTATGAGTTTTTTTTTAACGGTATTTTCATATTTAAGAATAAACGTTAAGTACGGTAGCCCTATCGAGACAACCCCAAATAGGTTGGACAACCCTACTCCAGCCAATTACCGACACTGCCAACATCAGCGACCCATGCATTTATTATTGGGGGGGGTTGAGGTGGGCCTTGTGAGCCACTTCGACCATTGCTGATCTTTTGTAGCAGCCCTTTGTTTTAGAGCTCACCGCAAAGGCCCGTTGCGTCCAGGAATTTCCAGATGCTTTGGGCAGTGAGGAGTTGTATCTCTTGTGAGTCCATTATATGTCGCCCTAGGTAGATACTTCTGTTGCGCATTAGTGGTCCGCAGGAACAGAGGATGTGCATTGCTGTCTCCTCTGTCTCCTGACAGAACCTGCATATCGCGTCTTGTTTCATACCATTAGAAACAGATGTCTGTTCAGTTTGCAGTGGCCAGTTAGGATCCTAGTCTATTTAAGAATAAACGTTAAGTACGGTAACCCTATCGACACGACGGCGAATAGGTTGGACAACCCTACTCCAGCTAATTACCGACACTGCCAACATCAGCGACCCATGCATTTACACAAAGGCAATAATGTTTGCGAGTGAATTACTCTGGTCGCAGCCTCCTGGTGTCACCAGTTTGTTACTAATTGCGACTATAAACTAGCGAAATGAACTTTAAAGCGTTTTTACGAAGACACATTGTGCCATTGTCAAAGTATGCAAACAGCTGTAATTTAAAGGGGTTTTTTAACAAGAAACAACATTTTGTTTGAAAATGTTTCTGATGCTTTTACAGCGGCTTTTACGTGGAAAACGGTTGTAACTACGTAACTGAGAACTCAGAAGTAGCTTTTAGAATGTTCTCGCAGTAACGTATAGAAGAAAATAAATTAGCATTGGTTTGAATTAAGCATGTGAAACTGCGACAAGGTTCTTAAAAGTACAGCTACTAAATTTATCCGTAAATCAAAATGCAAACCTTTTAAGGTTTCACTTGACCTTGGGGATTTCACTACGGAACTGCCATTAAAAATGCATAATGCACACTCTGGCTCATACGAAGTCGCCACTGGTTCACGCCTTGCATTTGGTGAACACGTTTGTACAGTTTGCCCCTGATTGTGATGTATTTGCCAATTATAAATAAATAATGCCGTTTTGTCTGCCAAGATCATTCCGTCGGGTGTCAGTGTAAAACGTAGACATTTTCATTTTGCTTAACACGAAATGCATAATTTCGATCTGTATAAAAAACCAATAATACAACAATTATAATTCAAAATTATTTAAACATAATGGTACGAGTATTTATGTTAAAAATGAATAAAGATAAAAAGTTAAAAGATGTTTATTAAATGAGCAGGCCGCACGGGCACTTTTACACGTCAATAATCTTAGAGCGCTTCGTAAGAGACCACTGCTGAAAAGGTACGCCGCAAGAAACTCAATAGTTTGCAGTTTTTTAAATATTGCTACACAATTGTAAAACTTAAACTAGCATTATTTACAACAATGAATCTAACATTAAAATATATATATCATGAATAATCGAGCAGGAAAAAGAGTCAAAACTATGTTCAGAAGAACTCATACCTAAATAGTAATAATAAAAAATAAAAAAATATACTTACCTATGACAGTGCAAAACAACCACTTATAAAGTTTCGACACCATTCTCCTACAGAAACCGTGTCCCCTAGCTTTTATTAAGTTATTTAGGTGCTTAATTAAGCCCAAGCATTTTTATCTGTTAGAGAGTCCTCGACCCTATATTAAGCTTTCGATATCAACGACTTTTTCAAGTAATTTTTAAGTACTGGAAATGATAACTTTAAAACTTCGTCAGGTAATTTATTATAGAAACAAATGATTTGTATACCTTACGGACACGTAATTGTTAAATAGTGATTTTATTTTTATATGATTCTAACGTCTTTGATTACCTACTACTAAATGGTTGTCATAATTCTAACCTTACCTAACATAGTAAGAATTTGACTTTAACTTTGTACATGAACAAGATAATGATTATTATAATAAATTTGTGTTTTGTTATTTGACCGTATTGCTTACAAAATTATACAATTGGTTTGTATGCTAAAGGTTTATTACACGCTAGAGGACACTTAAGGCTTCGAATGCTTCTAAGGCACTAATTGTTCTAGGGCACTTTTGGTCTACAAGTGTTTCTCGAAATATTGCGAATATAATATTGTCCCCATACTATCATTTATTTTTTGTGATGTTTCGTAGTGACGATAAAACACACATGCGTCTAATTTAGTCACAAACCCGGAAAAAAAGCAACAAATACTAAAAAATTACCAAGTGTGAGTTGGGCTTGCGCTGTCCATTCGAAATAGAGTTCAAATTGGAATATAATAATACCTACTGTACGGCGGTACTGAACTAGGGTTACCAACTATTTCTTGGGCAAATATAGTATTTGCAGGCCAAGGTATAAAAAATATAGTACACTAAGAGAAAATATCGTATTTTTAAGTTTTTTTTAGTGTGTAAATTAATTTACAGTATTATACATATAAACCTTCCTTAAGAATCACTCTATCTATTAAAAAAACCGCATAAAAATCCGTTGCGTAGTTTTAAAGATTTAAGCATACATAGGGACAGACAGCGCAAGCGACTTTGTTTTATACTATGTAGTGATTAAATAAAATACACAATATTTACCTATTACTTACTAACATTCTGCCTGCTATGGGCATCTGAGCTGAAAAATACAATTTCTGGTGCTTAAAATCTGGTGGAAACGGCCAACCCAAACTGCATATTATGTATTACTAGCGACCCGCCCGCGGCTTCGCCCGCGTGGAATGTATTATACATATAAACCTTCCTTAAGAATCACTCTATCTATTAAAAAAACCGCATCAAAATCCGTTGCGTAGTTTTAAAGATTTAAGCATACATAGGGACAGACAGCGCAAGCGACTTTGTTTTATACTATGTAGTGATGAGGAATGACCGAAATATAGTATTTTTGCGTACTATATGTTTCTGTTCTTTAACAGTATATAGTACACAGTCAAAATATAGTACAATACTATATATTATAGTACGGTTGGCAACCCTATACTGAACCATCGGTGCGCGAGTCCGACTCGCACTCGACCGACTGTATACAGGGTTATTGGTAATTCGACCAATTACCCTCTAGGGGTTACGGGGGAGATCATTTGCAATCATTTTGGTCCCATAATACCCTACGCAAAAGTTAGTTTTTTTTTTTTAATGAATTTAAGGTTTTCAGTTTTTGTGTCATTTATGTAAGATGTTTGAGTAAACTGACAAAAAAACATGTTTTTTTTTAATTTTTGGACTCGCATTCATAAACGTGTACTTACTGATAATTCTACTTTTAATGTTGCATAAGAACAGCAATTTTACCTTGTACAAAAGCTATATTATTTATTTTATTTAAAGTGCTACTTTTTTTTTGGAAATTTTTGAAGATGCCTTCCTGACATTTTTAGCAAAAAGCTTAAATTTAAATTATCTCAGAAATGGTTCACTTTTGTATAGGGTATTATGGGACCAAAATGATTGCAAATGACCTCTCCCATAACCCCTAGAGGGGAATATGTCGACTTACCAATAACCCTGTATACAGTGTGCCTCTGACCTTGGGGCTTTAAATGCAACGATCTATTTAACTCGCTAAAGTGAACTACTTTTGTTCTGCAACATGAAAAAATAACTTAAACTTAGATAACTAATTGATGTTAATTGATGTTTTTGTGATTAATTGTAAAATCTGTGTATTACAATCTGACAATTTAATCACTATCTCATGGTACGGGGGCGACATTGCCTTGGTACGAGGGCTAAAGGAAAATGGAGAATTGGACCGCGTACATTGAAAATTAGATTTAACCTGTATGATAAAAAAATAATTTAAACTGTACATATTTTTAACAACTTACAGAACAAAAGAAGTTTAGTTTCAGGAGTAGAAATGATATATGCATTTAAAGCCCCAAGGTCAGAGGCACCCTGTATATTTATACTATGGGAATCGCGCCGCATCGCGCTGCATCCGCTTTCACTGCGTTTGCGGCTTAAGCAAGTTTCCTATCCCATAAACAATAATTGCAAACGCGATGGTAATGAGGTCAGCATATTATTTCCTAAATTCGTATCATTAATATATTATTAATACATTATTATTATTTACTTGTGAGAGGACCTTGTGCAGGGTCCGTCCGGGTTGGTACCACTATCTTATGCATTAACCTACCGCCAAGCAGCAGTGTTCGCATTGTTGTGTTCCGGTTTGGGGATAAGACAGCCGGTGAAATTACTAGCATAGAGGCATTCCATCTTCGTCCTCAGGGTTGGCAACGCATTTGCAGTCTTAGGATTGCGGTCTTGTGAATGCGAATGTCTATGGGTCACAGTTTCCACTTACCATCAGGTGGCCTGTGTGCTCGTTTGCCTTCCTACGATATAAAAAAAAAAAAAAAAGCATTTTAACTGTGTCGCGGGCGACTAGCTTCGAGATAATCTACTGTGAGTTTAATCAACATGCAGCTCATACGTCGGGTTTCGTACTACGCAGTTTTACACAGTTACGCAGTTTGTTTTAGGTTTAGTCACTTCACCAAGCGGTTCCTGCTGGCTTTACGGCTAGCGAATGCTGAGTTGGGACCGTTTCGCAACTGTTTCTCCGTCTTGTTCTTTTTGTATCTATGTACCTGTGGTTTTGTATTGTTGCGAATAAATGTCTCTTTATCTTTATCTTTTATCTTTAAATGTTTGACACGGGTTCATATTGGGTTGCATAAAATTTTAAGTCGTATTTTTTATAAACATACGTGGATTCGTCATACTCATCATTACGCATAACTGTAAATAGACATATATTTATGTGCATAACGTTTTTAATCATAATGTTTAACAACATATTCTGTAACGCGCATAAATTTGATGCGCATAAAATTATTTAACCATACTTTATAATGGTCATAAAGTTATTCCACTCTGTTATAAAAAAATAACCCTAACCTATCCGCGATCCGAGTCGGTTTTGCCACTAAGTTCATTTTATGACTAAATAAATGTATGACATTCTACATTATGACTAAACCAATTATGACTCCGTATAATTAAGACAAGGAACAATTATGTCATAGTACAATATATGCCAAAAAAAAGTATGAGCATGAACTTTATGCGTAATGTGTTATGACAATCGAAATTATGACAATAGTTGTTATGCAACCAGACGGCCACACGTTTGACACCTACAGCAGTTTGTACATTTTATATGGCCTTGGTTCGGAGTATAATAGAGACGAAAGCTTTAGCATAGTCCCACCAAAATATCGACGCTAAAAAGCGTAAACGCTGTAACCCGCAAAAAGCAAACTTTACACCAGAGCCAAAAAACTTTTGAGATTTTAGAAAAAAAAACATAACTCTCTTTATATTCCACCGATCGGTGCGATTTTTATACCACAAACCTATTTTATAATTCTCTATGAGATCATTTACCTGCCATGTACTACAAGTGACTGTGTTTCTTTTTAATGTCGGTTACAGCAATCCGACATTTTTTTTTAATACGATAAAACGCTGTTAATGATTGCGTGAAATGTATGGACAGATGAAAATCCGTGTTATTTCCAATAAACCTAAACGCTGTAACCTCTTATAAGCTTTAAATGTTTTGGAGTGCCTAAATTGAGGTAACATTGTGTTATTTGTCTTTTTAAAATGTCATAAATGTATTAAATGATAGATACCAAAAACGAATACTAATATTAAAATGAAGTAAGTTTGTGATCACATTTATTTATCATTATTTTAAAATGTCACCTTAAATAATCATAAAACATCTTGAACTTAAATCCAAGATCTTTAATGATTCTTTCAATCATGTTTCAATAATAACACCAGGAAACATAAAAAAGTATATTATTAAGTGGAAAGAAGTGGTCTCTGCCTACCCCTCTGGGAAACAGGCGTGATTTAATGTATGTATGTATGTATTTTATTAAAAAAGTATTAACAATTTTCTTTACATTCAAAGTTCTCAACATAATTCGTTCTTTAAATAGTATTTTTTTAGCTTATATTAATCAGCCTTATGATGAACAAATAAAAATAACACTATTTTGCTAGTAGGAACTTAATGTAGGTATAAGCAAAATCACGCGTAATCGAGGATTTTTTAATTTTGCGCAAGCAAACACCGTCAGGGGGTGCTTTAGGTAATCTCCGGCAGAGATCCGGCTAGCAGAAACGACGACCTTTAGCTCTGGCAACATACAACTGCCGAACATTGCGGACCGACGAAAAGTTCCTGTTACTGGAGGAGGAATTGAGCAGGTTACGATGGGGAATCATAGGGTTGTCAGAAGTCCGTAGAGAGAGGGAGGTCATGATAACCCGGTAACCTACTCTATTTCCGGGAGGGCGACTACCAGTCCCAGGGAGGTGTCGGGTTTATCGTCCACAATTCCCCTTTGAACAACGTGGTTAATATTGAGAGCGTGTCGAGCAGGGTAGCGTACCTTGTACTCAGAATGACCCAACGATATTCGTTGAAGGTCATACAGGTATATGCTCCGACCTCGACACACTCCGACGATGAGGTGGAGGCTACGTATGAGGATGTTTCCAGAGCCATTGCATAGCTCCAAAACTCACTTCACGGTTGTTATGGGGGACTTCAACGCAAAGTTGGGCAAACGAGACGGTGAAGAGCAGAAAGTGGGGAATTTTTGAGTGGGGATATGAATCACAGGGCCACCTCCTAGCCAGTTTCATGGAGAAGGAGGGACTCTATATGATTAACTCCTTCTTCAGATAATGTGAGCATAGAAAGTTGACTTGGATGAGCCCTGATGGTGTAACGAGGAATGAGATAGACTTTATCATATCGACGAAAAAGCACATATTCAATGATGTCTCCGTCATTAGTGCGGTTAAAACCGGGAGCGATCACCGTATGGTACGAGGCTGATTGATTATCCAGTTCAAGCTTGAAAGGTCTCGACTGATGAAGTCTACGCTCCGCCCGGCATCCGCTCAGCTCCAAAACCCCGAGAGCTTTCAGTTCGAACTTCAAAACCGTTTCGAGTGCCTTGGCAGCAACGTGGACGATTACAACGACAACCCGAACACCCGTCGAAAATGTAGCTAAAGACCCGAGGGCTAAATTAACCCGACACTATACCGAAGATCTCCCCGACGTCAGCCTGTACGAGATAAGTATGGCCCTCAAACAGCTTAAGAATGGCAAAACCCCAGGTGAGGATGGAATTACAGCCAAACTCCTGAAGGCGGGTGGAAAACTCATCCTTAGGGGCCTTCAGACGCTGTTCAGCTCCGTCCTCCACGAAGGGAGAGGTGTGGTGGTTCTCTCCTTCAAAAAAAGTGATAAAACTTTGCTGAAGAATCATAGAGCCATGTTTACAAGCTGTTTTCGAGGGTCATCACAAATCGTCTCACGCGTAGGTTTGACGATTTCCAGCCTCCCGAAAAAGCCGATTTCTGAAAAGGCTATATAAGAACCATATACCACATACATGCGTTGCGGCAGGTTATTCAGAAGAACGAATGCCTTGCATTTGTGGACTACGAGAAAGCCTTCGATTCGATCGAGACATGGGCTGTGCTGCAGTCTAAGTGCCAAGTTGACTACCGATATATCGAAGTGTTGAAGTGTCTCTACGAAAACGCCACTATATCCGTCCGACTACAGGACCGCAGCACGAGGCCTATTCCTCTGCAGCGGGGAGTCAGACAATTAGATGTGATCTCTCCGAAGCTGTTCACCGCTGCATTGGAGGATGCATTTAAGGTTCTGGACTAGAAAAGACGAGGCATCAACATAAATGGTGAGTACATCACACCTTCGATTCGCTGACGATATCGTAGTCATGGCTGAGACCTCAGTGCAATGCTCGCTGACCTCAATAGAGTTTCCGACTGAGTTGGCTTGAGAATGAACATGGACAAGACGAAAGTCATGTCCTATGTCCATGTAGAGCCAACTCCCGTAATAGTTGGAGGCTCTACGCTCAAAGTTATTGACGACTATATTTACACTCGTCGAATCCGACTTAGCTGGGCAGCATTCGGGAAGCTTCGCAGCATCTTTTCGTCCAAATTACCGCAGTGTTTGGAGTCAAAAATCTTTCACCAGTGTGTGTTGCCAGTGATGACTTACGGATCTGAGACGTGAGCGCTAACAATGGGCCTCATAAGGAAGCTCAAAGTCACTCAGAGGGCTATGGAAAAACCTATGCTTGGGGTTTCTCTGCGTGATAGAAACAGAAATGATGATATCCGCAGTAGAACTAAGGTTACTGACATAGCCCGAAGAATAGCTAAAGTTAAGTGGCAGTGGGTGGGTCACATCGCTCGCAGGACTGATGGCCAATGGGGTCAGAAGGATCTTGAGTGGCGTCGTTGGCGGACCGGGAGACGAGCTGTAGGTAGGCCTTCAACAAGATGAAGTGACGACCTTGTAAAGATCGCGGGAATGCGGTGGATGCGAAAAGCACTAGACCGGTCTGAGTGGAGAGCCTTGGGGGAGGCCTATGTCCAGCAGTGGACGTTTTTCGACTGACATGAACGCCGTCTGAAAGTCAAAGTCATAAAATTTAAAAAGTATTGTAGAAAAAGAAGGATTAGATATCTGAAAGAATTTTGCAAATCGCCGCAGTACTTTTTGAGATAATCGTGATGATACAAATATACATTCATTCATTCATATAGACGTACGTACAAATATACAAACCAAACAACATACATACATACAATACAACATACATACATACAACATACTTACATACATATAAATCAGACGCAGATCCTTATTTTTATGAAGTCTGTAAAAACTACTATAAACAGAAAAACATCAATGTGTAACAAAATGAAACATCGATGTATATTTGTGTAAAAAAGCTACCTTATACCACTTTCGAAAATATGACATTTAAAAATTATAATCATGCAACCTTTCACGAATTTAATCATTCGTAAATGTCCTTTTAATTCTATGTACCTTCAGGAAACACTAAACTCTACATAATTCGACACAATTTAGTAAAGTAAGAATTAATTACAATAATAATAACTAGCCACTTTATTTGCACTATAAGACTGTAAAATATTAATTCTTACATTTTAACTTTCGTTGTCACGCGGTGAAAGAACGTTACACCTCACTCAACTTGTCCCGATGGTGCGACCGACCGACTGATCAAGGCTGTAAGCCGTTATCCACACCTAGTACGCGCGTGTTTAAAATAGCGGTAACTCCAAGCGACCCCTAATAAGTCATCTTTATAGAAATGAAGTAAAGGCAAATAGTAATTAAATGTATCACTTCATAAATGGTGTAACTGGTAAGTATTCAATTACGGCGACTCATTATAACGTAGTAAGTCACTGTCATCTGAATATATTTTACAAAAAACGTAGTAAGAGTAGTTCCACATTTTTTTCCAATAAGCGTAAACGCTGTAAACGACGGTAGAAATAGTTTTATGCACGCTGTAACCTACCGGACTTCAAACTTTTGTAAAACCTTAATTGGTGTAAGTGCAAATGGAAAATAATGACCTACTTATTGGCTATTTACTGCAATTAGTTTTGCTATGTGTTAAAAAAGTACATACAATTCCAACGCTGTACAAAATTTTCTAATCGTCGTAGCGCCACGGGACCCGGACCATTCGACGCAGAAAAAAAATCTGATTCCGAATATGTAAAAAAAATATTTTAGGTATATTGCGGGTTACAGCGTTTACGCTTTTTAGCGTCGATATGTATATTCTAATGTTAAACAAAGTCCGGAAAAAGTTTCTAAGGAATCTATACAGGCAAGACTGGTGTAAGAATGAGAGTACAAGAATGATCTAGAGAGAGAGAAGGGATGCTACTAGTATAATATTGTTCTTTTTTATAATTGCAATCTACAGGAAAACAGGCAGACAGCCCAGCTGATGGGATGTGGTCACGGACGCCTATAGATATTTGCAACGACGGAGGTGTCACCATGCGTCGCCGGTCTCGAAGAAATGTAATAATCCTGACATGGTTTTACTACTCGCGTACTATAAACTGCTAATATTGATATCGTTAATGGTATCAGAATACTACCTATAGCGTAACCGGAGCGTGAAAACAATTCTATAATGAGCGTTGCCATGGTAATAACAGTTCTATAATTATGAAAAAAGCGTTGTTATTACCATGGTTGCGGTCATTCCGGATATCAGTCTTGGCGTGAACACTTGACATCCGTATAAATAAATCTTTAAAACTAATTATGTGTTTAAAATTACATTTTTATTAAGAAAATATATGATTGATGATATCCTTTGATTTGTTATTTTTATGGATGGTTATCAACAAAATGGCGTTACGTTTGGCATCCAACTATTATGATTAATTGTCAGAACTGTTTTAGTAGCTATTAAAATTTGTATGAAATTTGTAAACATGTAGAGATGAAATTCACAAACTATTAACGCCAATTGGACTAGTTAAATGACTTAGCTGGGAAGAAAAGTTAGCAATTGTTTGTTTTTGTTATTATAATTTTAAGCTTCTAGAAGAACTTATGTATGCAACGGTACATAGTTATCTCTTAAGGTACTCGTGCCTGTAATAAGAGCGCTCGCAAGCTGCGCTCTAACCTCTATTCTTCATTATGTACCTGTTGCATAAAAAACTATTATGTGACTGGTGCATAAACCGGACGGACCGGACGGACGACCCGTTTTAGTTAAGGCGTTCTGCACTATTAAGTTTTTGAAAAAAAAAAAAAACGGGCATTTCGACAAAAGTATATTTGACCTTTGTTTGACTTTCGTTTTTGGCTTGAAGCCCTCCTAGGTGTATCTTACGGGTTAGGCGTAAACCGCTTGAAATAGTATGTTTCATTCCACTATCACAATCACTTTTTATCATTAGATATCATTTAATTGTTGTAATTTATTAGAAAATACCAATAAAATGTCTGCTAAATAAATAAAGATATTAAAACAAAACTATTGGATCAAATACAAAATTAATGAAATCTGCCTCTTAAAATAACCTATTCTTTCGAATTAGAATGTAAAACTCGTAAGTAATTTTTTTTGGTCTACCTATCCCAATTGTCATAATTTGCGGCCATACGCTAGTAGTTTTGGATGTTTTTACAATATAACATTTTTTAACTTAACCTAACCTAACCTAGTCTATAAAATAGACGTTTATTAAATACCGCAATGTCAGCCTAAAAGGGCGTTATGCGAAAAAAAAGCGTAAAAAATTATGCGTTCCAAAGGGATACCATAAAGTTTGTCAGCCAATAGCAGTAGAGCATTGATACGTCAAAGCTCGACCAAACAGTTGTGATTGGTTGATTAATAGAGCCACGTGGTTTAAGGTGTTTACATTTGGTTCAGTGTCTTAACAAATTTAGTATAGAACTTAGTATGGGACGTGTGAGATTGTCCCTTGATATTTATTTATTTATTCCTTTTCCTGCACGGGAATAGCATTGCACGTTACATGTGTAATTAAGCTACGTGGACCATGATAAACACGTATATAGAAATAATATTTTAATACATAGAAATGAAATAAGACTGAAGCACTACTCACGGTCAATACGATCATCACAAAAAAAAAGATGTCACTACCAACTAGACTAAACGTGTCATCATTTCTTTTAGTATGAAATACCCTATTACTCCTCTTCTTTATACGTATATAATGTATGAATGAATAGTGTTGATTCGTAATGATTCGAATTATGGAAGATACCATTAAAAAGTTATGAAATAGAACATAAAATTTATGATTTTTCGTGATACGTACGTACATAAGATAAGGGGTGAATTCGATAGGTCTAGACGTCCTCCATCGACCTGCTTCGTATGATCCACTCCTCCTTTCACACCCTGTATAATATATTCGAAATATAACAATATGGTAATGCTCAAAGAGCCTTCTAATTAAAACTATGTATGGTCGCAGGGCTCGAAGCCCTTTATCAAATATCATGTTTGAGCTTGGTAAGAAGACCTTCAAAGAGCTTTCGAAGCCCGCTCGGAGCTTTGGGACCGAGCTTAACTAAACCATTCATCGTTTGATACGAATACAAGTCGCAAACAAGTACAAGGCTGTTAATAAGCCGAAAAGTAATACATCTTTAATACTTTATAAGCTCAGTGGAGAAAAGGAGATCTGCTAAAGTCGTTTTAAATGTCAATGCAAAAGATATAGTTTGTATGCGAATATCAAAATTAAATGACTATCCAGGGCTATGTGAGGTAGCGGAGAGGTGTCAGAGTATAAATTCCACCAAAAGGAGAGTTGCGCTAAATGAGGTTGGGGAAATTAAGTAATCCTATTAAAAAAAAACTCGTTCATTGCTTCACACAGCTGTGGATACTCACCCTTACCCTCTTACGTATACATACATACATATATAAACTCACGCCTTCATTCCCAAAGTAGGGTAGGCAGAGCTACAGAATTACCAACAACTCGAATAACTTGTTGATAATTCTGTAACCGTATTTTGCACAATCAGGCTAAAATGTTTACGAGTGTATTAGTAACGGTTTACCCTTGTTTCGCCGAAAATCATTTAGCAAATTCTTAACTCCCCAAACTACGTATCCCATATTTTCATTTGGTCAAATTTTCATTTCCCAATTCAACGTTTCGCACTGATATCATTTCCCAACGAATGATTTGATAAATTATTGTTAGACCAATTATTACCTGGGATTCTTTTAAGATGTCAATTATGTTTTCGTCAAATGTATTGATTGGCATAAAAATTAACCATAACCTATCTATATCTGAGAGCAGTTTCGTTCTTGGGTTCATAAAAAAAAATAACCCTAACCTACCTATCTCTGGGAGCAGTTTCATTTTTAGGGTCATAAAAAAAATACCCTAACCTACCTATCTTTGGGAGCAGTTTCGTTTTTAATCCAATTTATATTTGTTTCAGACAACACAATTATTTACCACATAAAATTTGACAATATGTTATTTGCCTTAGCAAATCATTTGCTACACAATTATTTACCACATAAAATTTGACGTAATAAAATATTGCAATATAAAAATGTAGCGAAATAAAAAAATTACGTTGTAAAATTATGCCAAGGATTGATTTGCCAAATAAAACTTCGGCGCAAAGTTGATTGCTAAATAAAATTTGACGAAACATAATTCGGCAAAAAGGCAGTACACCATTAGTAACAGGTTGCAAGCCCATCGCCGAACAGTACTACAAGCCTTTATTCCCTTAGTCGCCTCTTACGACATCCACGGGAAGACATGGAGTATAAACGCGGAATAAACTTGGAGTAGACAAGCCATGCTTTGTCCTTATATGCCATTGTGACATTTGAATCCAACATATACACTCAGGGACAAAAAAAACGGGTCAGAGTGCGTTTTTCATACAAACGAGGCTATTTCGAAGCCTTGGTTCCTTGCCAGGGGTTGTTTTGAGTGAGGTTTAATGGCGGATACTCCGAGGTGCAATAGAAGAGGTCAAATGTTGTTAAGATACCTAACTTATCGCACAATCAGTTAACACAACAGCGAGAGAGTTTGGGTCAGCATTCGGATTGCCTTACATTTTATTGGCATTTTACATGTTTTTCTGAACATGATCAATGCCGGCGTTAGCCGCAGATTAAATCAGTTGGGTATCCTAGGCACTCTGGAAGTCCTGTATCGATGCTCGGTGTAGCCATCATCAGATTTCACTAAAAGCATCTCCTGGCGAGGATCCAAGGCTTCGAAATAGCCTCTTTTGTATGAAAAACGCACTCTGACCCGTTTTTTTTGTCCCTGAGTGTACATAAGTATCTCTGGGTTAAGTAAACGAAGCAAGCCTATGACGCCCAGCGCGTTCAATATAACAATGCCTTTTATACTGTTGGGTTCCTCGCGCGCATGCGTAAGCAAATATTAATCTTAGGTCGGAAATAATAAATTCCAAATTCAAATAATCCTTTTTTTATGGCATAGAGAAGACAAACGAGCATTCAGGCCACCTGATGGTAAGTGGAAACTGTGACCCATACCCATAGACATTCGCATTCACAAGACTGCAATGCAATCCTAAGACTGCAAATGCGTTGCCCACCCTGAGGACCAAGATGGAATGCCTCTATGCTAAATGCGAACACTGCTGCTTGATGGTAGGATAATGGATAAGATGGTGGTACCAACCCTGAAAAACCCTGCACAAGGTCCTACCACCCGCAATCCTTCAATACCAACGTAGTATTTAGGTCACTCGACGGGTTTAAGCAGGAAGAATTTCATAACCCCCGTGTGTGTGTATTTGCCGAGTGGTTGCCGGGTTAGATGGATGTCGTGAGAGGCGACTGAGGGAATAAAGGCTTGTAGTACTGTTCAGTTAGGCGATGGGCTTGCTACCTGTCACTAATATACACTGTTAAACATCTTAGCCTAATTACTGTGCAAATTGTGGTAACAGAGTTATCAACAAGTTTTTAGAGTTGTTGGTAATTCTGTACCTCTGTCTACCCCACTCTGGGAAAGAAGGCGTGAAGGTATGTATGTATGTATGAATTTCATAACTCCTGCGAATAAATTGTATGAGTGAATGTAAGTATTGTTATTATGAAAGTTGGGTGCAGTAAGTTATAAAGTTACTCATATAAAACTGGGTGGAGCTATCGGGACATTGAAAAGTTAACTTTGATATAGTTAAACGCACGGCAGTCCATATCTAGTTGGAAATGTCCAACGTACGATAGAAATATACGAGCAAAGGCAAACTTTAAGAAACCTGACAGTTGCAAAACAACTTCAAGTCGTTAGTTTACTTTAGTTTAGTTTATTTATTCATCAATGTAATATTACAATATAAATTGCATTGCATGTTAAAAACTACGAAATTACATTGAGATCGTCAAGACATACATACATACATACATTAAATCACGCCTGTTTCCCAGAGGGGTAGGCAGAGACCACTTCTTTCCACTTGCTACGATCTTGACAAATTTCTTTCGCTTCTTCAACATTCATACATCGAGTCATGCACGCACGTCGGTTTCGGGTACTTAAGATTCGGCCCTTTCCCAGTATTTCTCCGACATAAATACTAATAATCAAAAAATATTATTAATAATAAATAATTAAATTAAAACAACAACAATTAAATATCGAATAATGGTCACTCGTCCGATGTCAATACATATAATGATTAATAAATTTCAACAAAATAATAAATTTACATGTCCAGCTCCATAATATTCATCCACGGAGTATAATGAATTATTCAATAAAAGGTTTCTTAGCTGATGTTGAAATGCTTCGTCAGATTATTACTTGTGGGAGGACCTTATGCAGGGTCCGTCCGGGTTGCTACCACCATCTTATCCATTAACCTACCGCCAAGCAGCAGTGTTCGCATTGTTGTGTTCCGGTTTGAGGATAAGACAGCCGGTGAAATGAGTAGCATAGAGGCATACCATCTTGGTCCTCAGGGTTGGCAGTGCATTTGCAGTCTTGTGAATGCGAATGTCTATGGGTCACAGTTTCCACTTACCATCAGGTGGCCTGTGTGCTCGTTTGCCTTCCAATGCCATAAAAATATGTAATTTTTTAAATTTAGGGGGTTATAAATTCTAAATGACCATTCATAATGTAAAAATATGGGAGAAACATAAAAATGTTTTTTTAGATACCTATTCAGTGATATCACTCTTATCAGTGTTCGTTGTTTTTTTTTTACTTGGTGTCTGGTGTCCGCCATATTGAATGTTGATACCTGTCATATCTTTAGTGACACTCAAGATTTGGACCAATCTGGACAAATTGACTTAAGAATCATTAAAACGATCCACGCGTTTAGTTTATAGAGCGCCACAAAGTATACAAACATACATAATATAGACTGAAAAACACATTACCCTCTTCCTTCGGCTGTCGGGTAAAACGGGTTTCTTTTTACAAAAACCAGTCGTGTTTAAAAAAACCGTTTCAGTAAAAAACACTTTAGGAGTTGCGCAGATTAGGAATAAAATTACATTCGAACTAAAAAAAAATAGGTGAATCAATATGGTCTCAAAAAAATAATTACTAGGCGTAGGACTTTTGGTAGCATGCCGTGGTTCTAGAAACTTATAAACTTACCACCTTGATTTTGACCCTCAGTAATTGTCACAATAAGTAATACTTATTTCAAAATGCATTCATTCGTTAAATCGCTAAACCAGTTTACGAGTAAATTAATTTTGGTAAAGAGAGTGATTTTGTTTCAAACAAACAAATATTCAAATCGTAGGTATGGATAAATCGAACTTTAAATGTACATACATACATACATACATTAAATCACGCCTGTTTCCCAGAGGGGTAGGCAGAGACCACTTCTTTCTTCCACTTAAAATGTATTTAGTTTATTTTGTAATATGACATACTGAAGACGAAAATCAAAGTAGTATATTTTATAATAATTAGAAAATAGCGACTCCAAGGATTCTAGAACCACGTCATGTCAACAAAAGTCCTAATCTTAGTTATTATCATACAGTAACAAAATTATAAAACAAAACACTATTATTCCAACATTATATTTATGCCATTTACTTGATTAATTTTATGATAATGTCACCAAACGTATTCACGCCTTTAGGTATGACAAGCGCTCATAAAATGTCCTCGACGAAATAAAGGTACCTACCTACAAACAGCCACACACTTAACTGCCCATTAAAGATAGAGGTGAGAAAATGTAGAAAGAGATGAATATTGATTTTACATAAGAATCTCATGTGCATGACAGAAATAGTTTCTCTCAAGCAATAAACATAACCCCTACACCACCAATACATAACAGGTATAGTCTGTGTCAATTTAATTTGCCAAAGTTGTAAACAATGCCATGCGAACCAATTTAAATGTTATGTTTACTTACCAACTTCATAATTATAAATGATAATGTTGTTGTGCATTAATTTCATTATTAATGTTGGTCTGGGCAAAAGGAAAATGAAACTAAAATCGATATTTTACGTCTCAGATGACGGTAAATTTTTCAACCAATCTTTTTATAACTTAAAATCTTTTTAATTTAAATACCCTTGCTTAGGCATATCTTAGGTACAGTCCATAGATATGTGTACACTTTAGTAGGTACCTTGTCTATTTAATTTCATGTCTGAACTGCCATATATGAATTGTCACAACGATTTCACTGACAAGATACTAAAGCGTATACACATTTATAAACTCGAATGTACCTTCCTGAGTTCACTAAATCAATTTTTTCTACTCGCGACTTCGAGCACCTTTTCGTCCAAATTACCGCAGTGTTTGAAGTCAAAAGTCTTTTACCAGTGTGTGTTGCCAGTGATGATTTACGGATCTGAGACGTGGGCGCTAACAATGGGACCCATAAGGAAGCTCAAAGTCACTCAGAGGGCTATGGAGAGGGCTATAATCGGGGTTTCTCTGTGTTATAGAATCAGAAATGATGATATCCGCAGTAGAACTAAGGTTACCGACATAGCCCGAAGAAGAGTTAAACTTAAGTGGCAGTGGGCGGAACACATCGCTCGCAGGAGTGATGGCCTATGGGGTTAGAAGGTTCTTGAGTGGCGTCCGCGGACCGGGAGACGAGCTGTAGGCAGGCCTCCAACAAGATGGGGTGACGACCTTGTAAAGATCGCGGGAACGCGGTGGATGCGAAAAGCACAAGACCGGTCTGAGTGAAGAGCCTTGGGGGAGGCCTATGTCCAGCAGTGTATGTCTTTCGGCTGACAAGATGATGATGATGATATTAAAAACAAAAATTATTTTCATGCTACTTACATACATACATACCTTCACGCCTGTAATCCCAGAGTGGGCTAGGCAGAGCTACAGAATTACAACTTTAAAAAGTTGTTGATAATTCAGTTAAAACAATTTGCACAAATAGGCTAAGATGTTGACCAGCATATTAGTGACAGGTTGCAAGCCCATCGCCTAACAGTACTACAAGCCTACATTCCCTTCGTCGCCTCTTACGACATCATACTGATGCTACTTATAGATGGTTAATCACGTACGGCTACAGTTGTCCCTTTCGCGCTCTACTTAGCCGCCTGAACGCAGACAAAACCACTACAATTGTTAATTAATATACCTATCTCCGAGGTCGCGTTCCTCTCAAGATCCTATTGACTCACCCTTTACAAACTCCCTCCTCCTTTACTGTCAGTTGCAGTCACGGAACCGTCTTTAAAAAAAGTTAAATAACTTTTGCTCCAGCCTGTATATAAAAAGTGCTATTACGTCGCTTGTCACTCAGTGTGTCTCTTTCGTTCCAGTCTACGTAGAGAGGGATTACCGAACCAACAAAACGCGGGTAACTCGGCTGGCCGTCGAGAGATATACCGTTGACGTCACGTCTACGTCGGAAAATCGTTTTATTTATTAGAAACGGACAATGGTTGTGTGATTGCTTGCATAATTGCATTTATAGCAGAGAGTCGAGGGACTAAAATTGGATTTAATGACACGGGACGGTTAGCCCGTGTGTAAAGCAATGGGAAACGATAGTTGCCAGTGTCATTATGGTATTTTAGTATAAAGATAAACACTTCACTTTTCACTTGGATTGCGAGGAAATAAATCTAAAACCATTACATTTTTAAAAAACAAACTCGACCGTTCCGTCGGCTATTCTAATGTTCGTGATGATCTCAAAAATTACTGAACGGATTTTCATGCGATTTTCAATATCAATAAGATATTTTTTTACGAAAGTTTTTTATGTAAGTATACAAAAATCGGTATCGGTACAGATGTTACAGAGCACTCTCATAAACCAAAGCGTAGTGAGAGCCGGTCGCTAGATTAAGAATAACTTCAAGACAGACCAATGAAAAAAAATAAAGATGAAGCGCTACCTTTTTACAAGCTTTTGTTTGACTTGCAATTGTACTTATGTATGTATGTAGGTAGGTCAAATATGGCAACGTAAATTTGACCCACTTCCCGGATTCCGATGAAGCTGAAAATTGCCATACACCTTTAGTTCTGATGACAATACAATAAAATAGTACCATGGAGCTGGTCTGATGATGCAGCCGTATGGTGGCCATAGGAACTCCTTTACACATGATGAACCCGCCGTGTTAGGGCTCGTTAGAATTGTCTTGACGAGTAACTAACAACTGAGCAAAAAAAGTACTCAGCAACAAAAGCTTGTCCCAAAAATGAAATTTTTGACAGTATCTTATTATATATACCCTACCTGTAACTCAAATGCGCATAGTAATCACTACAAAGTTGTTTTGGGGTTACCTAGACGACATCGACAGTTAAGTACTGAGGCGGTGGTACCCCAGACAGTCAGCTATGTCTTTCTTAAAAGCCGTCGGTGAGGGCGGTTGGGCAGGTTGACCCAGGATACCTATTTAATTTTTCACACTATTCAATTTTTTATGAATTTGCTCGAATTCTGACTCCTACAAACATGAATTCATGCCTTTATTTCTAGAGTGGGGTAGGCAGAGCTACAGAATTACCAACAACTAAAAACTTGTTGTTAATTCTGTAACCACACTTAGCACAATATTAGTGACAGATTGCAAGCCCATCGCCTAACACACAAGCCTTTATTCCCTTAGTCGCCTCCCGCGACTTCCACGCGAAGACATGGAGTGGCACTGTTCTAAAGCGGCAACCACACGGGTAAATCGTAATAAAACGAAGTAAGTAAGTACAATTACTTTAATTACTTCTAAAAGTAGAATTTCTGTCATATGACTGTTATTTTTATTATTTCTCTGATGTGGATGTATTGATATTTTTATGTATTTATGTTTGTATTTATTTATAATTATCTGTTTATTTATGCAAGGCATATGTATTTATTTGTATATATATACTTATTTAGTTCTTTATTTAATTTTTGTTAAGTGACCGTTTATTTGTTAATTTTTTAGTTATTTTTGAATTCACGTTTAATTACAAGGGTGGATCAACTTTTTATTGTTGTTATTCTGTCCCGTAAGCCAGGAGACAACAGTGATAGAGTTTCTTAGAAAAAATGTTATAATATGTACTTCCAGCACACTCAGGAGAAAGGCCATAAAAGAATGGGTGTGTAATTGCCAATAAAACAGTTTCTTAGTGGACTTATATCCTTTGAAATCATAGTTTTAAAGAGTGACCCAGGAGACGTCACCATGGCAACGAGCTACAAAGAAAAGTTGATTGACCCACAAGCATCTATCTTGTTATTGCTCTTGTTAAGTCTGCTCCACCTACTGTATGAAATTTATTAATTTGACACCTTATCCCTACTAAGGTTGTCTGGAAGAGATCGCTAATCAGCGATAAGACCGCCTGTTGTTTACCTGTATTATTTTTTAAATTGTGTACCATCTCTGTTATGTTTTTGTTTGGTGTACAATAAAGTGTTTTGTATTGTATTGTATTGTACAATGACCAAGAATCAGGGATCGTGTGGGCACATCAATGTAATTGCAAGGAAATTCCCTTTGATGCGCGCCCGTAAAACCGACAACTCGCTCGCTGGTAAGGAATGCAATTTAACCGGTTATTAACCATTTTTGTATGAAAATAACCGGTTAAAACCGGTTATAGCCGGTTATTTACATTCCCTAGTCGCTGGTGATCATAGACGATGATCAGCGACAACAGCCGAGTATGCGAGCTACATGATCATGCCTGCCCGTAATCGTCGAAGATCGTTTATTGTGTAGTACAACCATCAAACTGGTACTTACGTGTCGGTCTTGTCAGCATGCTCCGGCCACGAGAACAGGTGGTTGGTGACAGCATACCGCTCGTCCTGGATCGCCATCAACGTCTCGCCTAGCGTCAGTATTCCGCTAACCTGGTAAACATATTTAATTGAGTCCAAATTCATCGACACAGAATCGAAGGTAATACTTATAACGAACAAAAACAGGAATACGCAATCAAAAATACCTATTGACTAGTTTAGTTTAGCTTAGTTTATTTATTCATCAAAGTAATATTACAATATAAATTGCATTGCATGTCAAAAAATATGAAATTACATTGAGATCGTCAAAACATAAATCAAAAAATACAAGAATAATTAATAATAATTAATTAAAACCACAACAATTAAATATCGAATAATGGTCACTCGTCCGATGTCAATACATACAATGATTAATCAGCACAATAATAACTTTACATTTCCACTTCCATATATTCATCCTCGGAGTATAATGAATTATCCAATAAAAGTACCCACTAAATTAGGTATTGTCCCAACGATTTTAAAAAGTTTGGTTACGGAGATGACGTTCAGAGTTTACAATAAACTGGTAACTGGAGGGTTATTATGACATACCTTTGCAGTTCATTTTACGGTGAGTGTAAAGGACGGAGCTATAGCAGTCATATCGCTCTGTTCTTTTCTCTCAGCGTAATGTCATAATAACCCTCGAGTTGACAAGTGGAATCTGGGTAAAAACCATATCGTATTTGAATTGTTATGGTTTTGTTTTAAATTGGCCACCATTACTGTCAAGTAAATAAGAGCTGTCGAAACATTGACAATATGATAACATGTCACAGACGATTATGGTTTTACTGCCTTGAATTTCGGTCCTAGATAGTATATTTACTACCGAGTCCTGAAGGTGTATTACAAAACTAATTTCAGATTGTTTGATAATTTCAATGTGCCTTTATGTAACGGTTTTAGTATTAAACTTTTAAATAGTTAAAAAAAAAAAAAAAAAAACCGTGTGGTTGCCGAGTTAGAATAGTGCCACTCCATGTCTTCCCGTGGATGTCGTAAGAGGCGACTAAGGGAATAAAGGCTTGTAGTACTGTTAGGCGATGGGCTTGCAACCTGTCACTAATACGCTGGTAAACATCTTAGCCTATTTGTGCAAAATGTGGTTACAGAATTATCACCAAGTTTTTAAAGTAGTTAGGTAATTGTGTAGCTCTGCCTGCCCCACTCTGGGATTACAGGCGTGAAGGTATGTATGTATGTATGTAATACTTAAAATATAATGTTACTGTTTAAAAGGGTGCGCTTCAGTCAGTAGGTATACAAACATTTTGTATAATTTCATTTAACTAATCACGAAAAGCATAATGAACGTTTAGCATAAAAACCAAATTGTATAATTATATCTGGCATACGATCGAATAACATAACACTCATTTAATATAACTATAATTTTCTTGTTATTATGCATTTTAATTCAATTTCTTCTCACTAGGTTAATAGTTATGAAAGCCGTGAAAGAAGGATAAGCTCAGCAAGTACCTTGACTTGGCTCACGAGGTGACCACCATGTGGGATGTTGACTCGACGATCATTGTCCCGATAGTTGTTTCGGCAAACGGTCTTATAGCGAAGAGTCTCGACCAACACCTCAAGAGACTCTCGCTAGATGGCTGGATCAAGGGCCAGATACAGAAGGCAGTACTCCTCGACACGGCACGCATTGTGAGGAGGTTCCTCTCTCTGCAGCCCTAACCACCGGTAGCTTGAGCCCTGCCCCGCTGCTGGCGGTACCCGTAGATTAGGTTTTTTATAATGTTTATTTTTTGTATCGGTATTGTTATTTTACCTTTATATTCGAATATGTAAAAAACCTAATTTATAGAAAATTAAATGAATATCTAAAAAATAATAATAATACCTCACGCTTGCCTTCACCGGCCGGCTGGAGTGTATAATGACGAGGAACAGACCCTCACCTCTGGCTTGCCTTTATTGGCCGGTCAGAGTGGAGTCGCAAGAGCTATATGCTCGAAGGGTGGATGTGTTGCATAAGTGGTGAGTGGGCACCTTATGGTCGTTTAAAGTCCAGAAGCACCTCTCCACCCTTAGCCCCTCTGGAACTGTTACCTCCCTGCTGCTATATACAGGGTGTCCCAAAAATAGCACGTCACAGTGACACTGGAGATTCCTCAGCCTTAGACGAACCAAACCAGCCTAACATGACCTCAGTAAAAGTTGCACCGTTTTCGAGTTATACCAATTTAAAGATTTTTCCAATTTTTCACCTCTTTTGACATTGTAAGTGCTCGCATTTACTGGGATAGCTTTAGAATTTAGTTTTTTTTATTTGTGCGCGTTTATGAATAGTTCATTAAGATGATAAAAGCATTATTATGTCAATAACTAATGTACAAGTTGGAAAAATACTGTAATGAACTTGACTTAAATTATCATCCACATAGTAATTTAAACTTTGAACACCTGCCATAACTTTTTTTTTACTACAAATGTTATGAGCAAATAACTTTAAAAACATGCGTGTTTTATGCCAATTCTAAAATGGTATGACACATGATATCTTAATGCATAAAAGTATGAATTCGTATGACATTTGCCAATATGGATCCTCGGAAATCAATGCTAATCATCTAAAAAATTATCTTGTACTCTACGATATCTCATTTGTTTGTGCTCCTTTGAAGAATATGATTGATTTTTGGTTGACCTTGGTTCAAAGATAATAAAAAACGGGTTTAATTTTCATAGTTTTTACAGTAAATGTTCGAATTGTTTCCCTCCGACTTTAAGGCACAAATGTCATCTTCGAATAAAATTTCGGTTTAATTTTCGTAAACTGGTTTCCGATATGTCTCGGGCTGCATTGAAGACACGTCGCCGTAGTTCCTCTTCGTTACTTATTGGTTTTAAATAAATATTGTCTTTCAAACATCACCAAAAAAATACATTTTACAGAGCGAAATCAACTTCCGTTAAGAGTGCCGAGTAGTCGTTTCAGTTCCACAAACAAAATCGCAGTGACACATGATATCTTAATGCAAAAAAGTAGGAATAGGCTATATTTAAAATGTTAAAGCTGGTTTGGGTAAGTGTCAACAAAAAAAATCTTTGTGCCTCTCTTCTGATCGATATGTCGAAGGCTTTCGATTGCGTATGTTAATCCTAAAACAGCTGGAATACATTGGTATAAGGGGAATCGCTCTAAAGTTATTTTCCAATTACTTGACCAATAGAGAGCAAGTAAGCGGTAGAAATTTTAAACTACAATGCTCATAATAAAACAGTAGAACATGTACAGTCTTCATTTGAGAAGGTTCTGCTAGGAGTTCCCCAAGGCAGCATTCTTGGGCCGCTTCTATTTTTGATATATCTAAATGAACTTCCCGATGTAGTTGATGTACCATGTGTTTTATATGCAGATGATGTCACTCTACTGTTCTCAAAGGAAAATACCGATGATAATATGCAGGAACATATAAATTGTGTACTGAAGAAAATTACAAAATGGCTTGATAGTCTGAACCTTAAGGTAAACCTCAATAAAACGAAGCTCGTCCAATTTAGAAACTATAAAAGTGTTCCTAAGTTTTTTGTTGTGTCAAATGCAAATACTTCAATAGATGAGGTAGATCATGTAAATTTTCTTGGAGTCGAAATAGACTCACATTTAAATTGGAAAGCGCATGTCAATGCGATAAACAAGAAGATTTCTAGCAGGTGCTATGCGTTGTCAATCCTTCCAGAAACTTGTTCTGAAAACATAGCTATAAGTTTATATTATGGTACAATCTACCCATTGCTTACGTACGGTGTAATCTGTTGGGGAAATTCTGTTGATGTACATAAAACTTTTATATTACAGAAAAGATGTTTAGGTACGGAAAATTTATCGAATGTTTATAGAAGAATCGCTGCGAAACGTCTTCCGTGAGAAGCGTTTCTTGACACTGACGGGCGTTTATATTCTAGAATTATGCCTATTTGTAAAAAATCATCCCGAATATTTTTCGAAGCAATCATGCAAACGTAATGTCCGATCCCAATACAAATATAACATGACATGATACTTCCGAAAGCTAGCATCTATATGTATAAAAAGAGTGCATTCATATCGGGTATATTTAATAAGCTACCTATGGAATTAAAAAGCCTAGAAGGAAATGCTTTTAAAAGATCCTTAAATATTGTATGCCCGAAAAGGGTAAAACTGTTGATACTGCCTCAACATGTACTTATCATCCTACACAGTTTTAAACAATAAATTATTCTTATTCTTATTCTTATTCTTATTCTTATTCTTATTCTTATTCTTATATAATAATACCTTCTGTGCGGCGTTACGGAACCCTCAGTGTGCGATTTCGACTCGCACTTGACCGGTTTTAAACATTCGCATTCGCGTGAATGCATGGGAATGTTTGGCGAATGTGAATGTGTGCAGATTAGCGCGTGCGGTGAGAGGTATGTCGCATAAAGCTGTTTAATTGAGAATGCACTCGCTTACATGTGTTTCGTGCGGTATGACGTTTTATGTCAATTACTCTTATAATATATTAATAAATTGAGTTTAAGTGTGAAATGGCAAATGTACGAATCCACCCCATAAGCGGGGTACGGTCGTACATGTTCGTTTTCATACGTTCAGAGGGTGTGGAGTTCCTTCGTACGAATAAAAAACACAATTACTTATAACCAAAAATGTGATTTATTAATCACAAATAATATAAATGATTATATGATTTAGTAGCGCTACAAAAAAACCTGCACAAAGTTAGTATGTAATGTATATATAGACGGTGTATGAAGATGCCTCGGAGGTTAAAAATAAAATATATCAACCAACATAAGAAACGTTGACAAACAACAAGAAAATTGAAGCGTTATCATAATCATGACCAAGGTTACATGCAGTTGAATAAAAATCCTTTAATAACTTACTTTTCTTAGCCACAAAACATGTCAGAACATGAGTACTGTATTTACTTCGAGGCCGCCAAAGCACACAACGTCCTACCTAGTCGCTCGCAATAGCAGCATTGTTGCCATACTTTGTTGACGACTGGCTGGCACCAGTGGCTACGCACACACGCGAAGTCGTGTAAATACTTCGATCTGATTAGTTGTAGTAGTGGTTGTATGAATCATCCCCGTGTACGAATGGTGCCAATGTTCCCCTACTACTTACACTCGCCGGTAAATATTAGCTGTGTCGAGTTTGCAATACGCTTAAGAGAATCACATCCCTGGCGATGTGACTCGCCAACAAACCCGCACCTTGTTCTTTTCCCGCAAATTTCGACTTTAAAACAACTACAAGTTTAACTTTACACTTGGGTGAGTAACTGCTTATTTTATTTTGATGAAAGATATTTTCAAATGTTATTCTTTAAATCATGTAAAAATATAGCGATACAATTATTAACTATTCTATTCTATTCTAACATTCGCAATCGCACATTCGCATTCTGAACATTGCGCATTCGTGAATGTGAAAAATATGACATTCGTAATATGCCCCTTCATAAAATTGAAAGCTACAGTGGCTCTCCAGGCCCATTCATTTCGTTTTTGCTTTAGCCGCATCCACTCAAGTAAGACCTCGCATGAAGTGGAGAGTATCACCGTGACAAGCTGCTTGCGTTTACCCTTTTAGATAAAAATACAAACATTCCGACCAAATCACAAATTACCATTAGCAGACAAAGTTTCTGTCATTGAGTGCCAACCTTATTAAGGCGGTTTATTTTGAGTAAATTATTACCGGTGAAAGGTTATATTTTCAGCTTTGCTACCATTTAGCAGCCTAAAATAGAATAACTCAGATCACACACGTCTACGAAACGTACAAAACCACAGACAATAAAATAGTTAAAAGCATCAACTCCACAAAATAAACCTTGAAAAAACGCTTACGCGATGGAAACTAAAGATTAAAAACTCGTTGTTTTTTTTTTCGTGTACTGTTACGGTATAAAGGGATTACAAGCACTTTAAGTTTAAAATATCGTCTTTACCGTCATACAAAAATGCACTTAAATAATAATGGCGTCCATAACGCGCTCAACGTCATAGCGCTCGTTGTGTAGTAATTTTTCATTAAAGCATTTCTAATCTC
The DNA here is from genome assembly GCA_927399475.2 of Acleris emargana. NCBI lineage: Eukaryota > Metazoa > Arthropoda > Insecta > Lepidoptera > Tortricidae > Acleris > Acleris emargana. Next base: position 19,457,858 of record OV656843.1, read on the forward strand.
AAGTTGATTAACGCAGAGTTGGTAATCCATTGATATTTCAGAGTAGTTACAGTGTTTTGTTACCAAGTACGCTCTTGTTGTGTGTCACTTGCCACAATATAATGGCTTTTTACAATACCATCTAATGGCCTGTGTCCTTGTTTGCCTTCTCTGTGCTATGAAAATTGGACAAGAGTATAGCAGACCATGCACAATGTAGGGTTCCGAAGCCTCAAAGAAAACGTGTATGATCTAATTTTCTATGTATTTTAAGTTATTTGGTGCTATTTTAGATAATTTTTAGGGTTCTGTATTACCACTTTGCTGTCCGTCTGTCTGTCTGTCAGTCTGTCAAGACTCTTTATCTCGGGAACACGCGAAGGTATCCAGTTGAAAGTAAGTTAGCCTAAGTAACCTAAGTTAACGTAAAAAAGATACGGCCGTAGGATTTTTTTTTAGGGTTATCTCCGCTGACCTAGATATATGAAATTTGGTAAAATACAAGTAATACTGCGTTATACTACAAGTAGGTACCTATAGAGAAAAATTGGAAACTATACATTTTAAATTTAATCACAATAAAACAGTTTCTTTATGCAAGGAACGGCGGTCCAAATTTTGAATTGAGTTAACCGTTGCATGTGGGTTATCGTATGAAAATCTTAAATATGGAACCCACGGTGCGCGATTCCGATTCGCACTTGACCGGGTTTTAGTAGGTATAAATACATGAGCCGCCTGTATCTCGGGAACTAATTAAGTTGTGATAGTTTTCCTTTTAAGTTAGTTATATTTTCTTGTAGTTTTGACTGTTTGTGATGGGGACACATAACTCTAACGAAAATTACACTTTTCGAGTTCAATATATCCTAATCGATTGTCCAAACATAAAAATTTGAAATAAAGAAATAAAGTGTAGGTACATAATGTTTTTTTATGAGCTACCGGTAAACTGGGGTTACTTAAGACCTAGGGGGTAACATTGACCACGCTTAAAACTATGACTATTTTAGTGGTAAACATCTTTAATTGTTAAAATAATTTTAGAACAATATAAATAGGTTGTTTCTGATGGAACATTTAAAGGAATAATTTAAAAAAATCCTACTCCTGTACTTTTATCTGTCATTTATATAGTCACGAACACTAATATAAGAATATAGATAATATGTCCGCAGAACATTCCGTAGAAAAGTCTATCTAGTCTATTCCCCTTAACAGCACTTGTGCTTTTTTGAGCCAAAACGATATGCCTAGCTGCCAAAGCTTACACCTAGGTTAATTTGACCAATCAAAATACTTCACCAAATTAAACCACCAATCACAATACACATTGACTGTCAATCGGAACGTTAGGTTCTTTTTGGTATGTAAACTCTTTTACTAATTTAACTCTTAAAAAAAAACATTTTATTTGGTATCAACCAATCAGAACGCAGCTATATTAAAATCGACCAATCAGGTAAAAGAATTCACTTCTCAAATCATTAGGTGTTTTTTAGTCCCTATTTCACAAGTTAAATCGATTGTGCAACTTTAAAAAAAAATATGAAACCTGGCAAGTGCACATCAATTTAAAAACAAAGTTAACCATAGACACATATTTTGTTGTTTTCGAATGTTTCTCGCTCGTTTGTTGTTCTGTGCTTCGTTCGTTCGTATTCTAACCTAGGTATATTAATTTAATTTTGCATTTTATTTGAAACCTAGTCGTAGAAAAAGTATTGTATGCAACGGTGTATAACTAAGTCAAAAAATACTCGTGGCGTCTTGCCACACCACTCGTCTTTTTTGACCTCTCTTATACAACTGTTGCATAAACTACTATAAGATGATTTTTGGCGTGGTCAATGTTACCCCCTAGGTCTAAAGTAACCCCAGTTTACGGTATCTAATGATACCTCATTTTATTTTATAATGTAACAAAAAATACCTTTGCTTTACTTGTATTGGAGGCGTAATTGAAATGTATATCTATGCCAAGTAACACCTTTGTGAAAAAATCCGGACAGATGGACAGACAGAAATGGCGAAACTATAGAGGGTCCCGTTTACTACGGTAGGTAGGTAGTGTTACCTCGTCGTGTAGATACAGCGAAGCGTCGAGGGAGGCTGAGAGCTGCGCCATGATGGTGCAGTTCTGGACGATCAACGCCGCTGCCGGGATGAAGCACAGCACCAGCATCTGCAGCATGTACAGACGACGGCCGTGTCTGCACAAAAAAAAAAAAATTAGTTCAGTGCATAGGTTTGTAAAGTGGTCCCTACCGCCTCTAAGTAGTCGCTGAAGGAACCAGGAACCAGAACCTTATTCTCAGAAAAAGTACGAAGGCCCTGAAGCTGGTTAATGGGCACTGCCCGTATTGATTAAATATACTTTTATGACTATACATACATACAAATTATATGAAACAGAGTACGAATAGCAAAATCTTTTTAAATTAACCGAAATTCCATCACGATACAATCAATATACCTATTATAGTGCTTTCACAACCTCTCAGTGGTCGCTGAAGGAAACAGGGGACGGTAAGGTCCTCAGAAAAAGTACGGGGGCGCTGTAGCTGGTTAGTATGCACTGCCTTTATTGATTAAATATACTTACGAGTAATTGACAACAATTCATTTTGTGCTAAGGTAGTAAAATAAAATACCATTTGGATTTTATTATGCAGTAGTTTTTTTATATTTAGGAAAAACAGTAAAAAAAGTTGGATTGTGAATGTTAGGAATACACTTATAGTGCCCTTAGTCCATTTATTACCAAAGGAATTCAAAAAAATATACAAATGTCATGTTGTCTGACGGATTACTTGATTCTATCGACACGCTTTCGATTCTACGCAAAACAGTTTATTTATTTTAATGGCGTCTACAAATTACGTAATTAATTAAATTACGCAAAATAACAAATTTGTGAACGAACGGCAGCGAATGATTGACAAGTGAGTGACATGACATGACAGTCAGTTCTGTTTATGTTTAAAGTTACTTTATTTTTATTTTATATCAGGCTAAGATCACGACATCAGTATTCCTAACTTTGTATATACGGTATTTTTAATGACTATTTCTTTAATAAATTATTAACGACGAATTTAAGTTAAATAAAGAAAAACCAAGAAATACGGGTAGTCTAATTTTTAACCAGCTATTATAAACGCGAAAAAACAATAATGCTTTTTTTTTTGAAATGTTGTCAATTATGATGTATACAAATATAAAATAGGGTACGATCATAGCAAAATTTTATAAAATTAACCGATTTTTTATTAAGATATAATTTATTTAGCAATCAATGTATTTTAGTGCTTTCACAACAGCAGCATCTATGGCAGTATCTATGGTATAATTTGGCTCCCAGTCGTATTAAGTATTTCTCATAGGAGGATAGATTTGTTTTCTAAGCCCTGATATCCAATGTGCTTGTACCATTTTTCTTTTTATTATAATTTATAAGGTAAGTAAGTATCTACCCTTATATTTCCATGTTTTTTGTGGCGTTGTAAAAAGTTGTTGAGCTAAGTGGGCGGTCAGATAAAAAAAAAATTGGGAGCCTATGGTTCAGTGCTACAGTCCGACAAGTTCAAGCGCGATCGTCCCGCAGAATGAAACGTTAGCAGGGAAGCGGGGTACCTTCATAACGTTATGAAAAATATCGATACGATATATTTGCTGTCCGTCGCTGAGGTACACAGGATAACTCCGCGTGTGCGCACACGCTCCTTACTGGCCTTCGCCAGCTACAGGCACTGTGTCGCACGAAAACTTACCGCTGTTTTGTGCCCTGGCGCTGCTGAATGCGCTCCTGGCATCGGAACCGGATAATGACGTGCGTTCATGTCGATAGAAGGCTGTGTGGTCGGAATGCTTGAGGTTTTGCGAGACGATGGATATCATCTTTAATTCAAGTTGTTTCTCCTTTTTTATTTTTTTTATTAATGTAAATGTGTAAAATATATAATTTGAAATAAATAAATATTGGTTTAAAATGTGTGTAGATAATTGTATGTTTCTTCATAACGTTAAGCTACATCCCAGCAAAATCAAAGTCATAATAAATCACAATAACGGTACATAGGCGGTTTTCAAAAAATGTACATACTTAAGGACTAAAATTTTTTTTTTAAATGTTAGTTGAGTCACGAAAATTAACTATACCGTTATAAAACAAATGGTGATATCTCGGACAAAACTCCTGTAGCAAGTGCGTCCATATTACTTACGGGTGAGGATTGAATCTGCTTCGTTTATTGAATTAGAGAATATAAATGAATGATAAATTTTCGTGACGCACCTGACTAAAATTACGGTTTCTTAATTTGAGTTCTTAACAATGTGCACTTTTTTTGAAAACCACCCCCTTATTGGTAATGATTTTATAAATTGCTCACTGCGGTTTGTATGTTTAATGCAGAATCGTTGCTCTACTGGTCACTCTTATGATGCATATCGGACGCTCGTTCCCTTTAAACCATAATTGCAAAATATCTAATTGCCGATATACATGCTTACCAAAATATTCGATTCCCACAATACCAGTATTTTTATATATTATGTTCCTTTTTATATCAGTTTTATAAAATACCATGTTCTCAATACACCATGTTCCCTATAAAACCTTATACCGAAAATATCAAATTTCGAAATCACAAGAATCTCAAAACACTGAAATACTTTACAAACCTGATTAGGAAAACACAATTTTCTCGAAAGAACTTGATCTCGCCTTAGCATGATCATGTAATACTAGATTTTTCAAAGAGCAGATTTCAGATAAACCATATTTTCGATATACCAGATTGAAGAACACCAGATCCCCAGAATATCAAATATCAAACAAGTACGGTCAGGTGCTTCAGGACTTCGTTTGCGTTAAATACCAACTTTGTCACTCCTTTTCTCTTCTTTTGGGTATGAGTTGTAAAAAATGCTGAAATACATGTCTAATGAATTTTATTCAGAGATATTCAATCCAAGATTCAAAAAATATGTCAAAAAAAAAGCTCTTTCACCTACTTAGTGTTTGAATTTCAAAAAACCCCGTCTTTTCGGATCTTTACGTTACAAAAGCAAATCCAGATTTAATGTTTCTAGCTCCCGAAGTATTGGCTGGGCGACGATGAATCAGTCCGTCAAGACAGGTCTCTTTATTATATATAAGACTAGCTTTTGCCAGTGACTCCGTCCGCGTGGAAGTCGTTTATCGCAGTTCCCACGGGAACCGTGTAATTTCCCGGGATAAAAAATATTTAATGTCCTTACTCGGAACAGTCGGAACTCAAACTACCTCCATACCAAATTTCATCAAAATCGGTTCAGCGGTTTAAGCCATTTGCTAATGATAAAGTTCAGTACCTAGTTATAAATAGTTGACAATAAAAATTTGAAATTTACGGTTGGTTTTGTTGTCTAACCGTACTTATGTAATCTACCAAAGTAAAAATCCGGTGTTTTAGGAATTTAGGCATTCGGAAATCAAGTATGATCAGCATCTGGTGTGTTGGGAATTACGTAAACTGGCAATCTGATATTTTGAACATCAGGTAGCTTAAGAAACTGGGTGTTTCAAGTACATTGTGTTTTGCCGGCCTAGTGTTATCAAAATCTGGTATTATGGGAATTCGGTTTTAAAGAGAACATGATGTTTTGAAAACATGTTGATTTGCCAATCCGATATAAAAAGAAACACGGTAAAAAGAAAGTCTGGTATTTTGGGTATTTCATATTTCAGAAAACGGGTAAATCGGCAATTAGATATTTTGCAATTATGGTTTTATGGGAACGAGCGATATCGGACGCTAATGAATGCGATCGCGTAATGCAAGCTGCAGCGGGGCTAAGTGCAGTAAAAATGTATAACGTTATTAGACTAATAATCGAATTGCCGGTGTATTTGCCGGGTTAGAATAGTGCCACTCCATGTCTTCCCGTGGATGTCGTGAGAGGCGACTGAGGGAATATAGGCTTCTACTGTTAGGCTTGGTTGAAACCTGTCACTAATCTAATACGCTGTTAGACATGTTAGCCTATTTGTGCAAAATGTCGTAACAGAATTATCAACAAGGTTTTAACCGTTTTAAATTTTAAATGTACTTAATACGGCCATTGCAATAAAATATCAATTGTAAAGAAGATAAAGTAGAATTTCTCTTGTTTTTATGACTGGCAATTAAATTAGAAAATAGACTTTATTGCAATCGCAATAAGTTTATTTTCCACTGGTAAATTTTGTTATATGGTGGGTCTTAGGAGATTAAAGTTTTAGGTAATTCTATAGCTCTACCTACCCCACTCTGGGATTACAGGCGTGAAGGTATGTATGTATGTAGATCATTCATCGAGAATGCCGGCACTTCATCCGCGTAGGATTACGTTTCCACTTCTTTTTCCGTTTCTTCCATTTTGGGTTTGATTTGAGAAAAATGGTAAGTACCTTTAAACTCCTAGGTTACCCAAGGAACACTTACTTTTAATTTCAAAAACCTAGGTGCAGCTGCTTATGATCTGCGTTGTCTTTCTGACAGTCAGTCACGCAAGAGTTTTAAATGTACCGTTTACCGTTAAATTGCCTCGCCCCTCCCACTTCATCTTTGTCCCCCCGCTGCACGTGAACTTTACTTGTCCGACTACATTTTTTTTCGATAATAGAGAAATCATAAACAGTTTGAAAATAGTTATATTTATGCTACATATTAGACATAAAATCAGATTTTGACGCGATGAAAAAAAAGGTCAACAAATCCGCGGTATGACCCAAAGTTCTTCTTACTTATACATGCTGATCGCCACTATTACCATCGCCATAATTAAAAAGGTCCGTGAAGCAATTGAGATCGTAAAGTATAAGAATTTTAAACGAAAAGACGGATCTAAGTTATTTACGTCGTGGAATCCAGTGATTAACAAATACTTGTTACCGAGCGACTGGAGGGCAACGGGCTTCAAAGTGGAGCAATTGTTTTCATTTAGTATGAGACAATTCTTCGATTTTCAAAATGAAAACAATTGCGATTGCGAGTGCGTTAGACTATAGCAACTCAGGTCGATACTGACAGTGAAGTGTGTTGGCCCGTTAACATGTTCTTCTTTCTTTGCCCCCGCGGCGACTTGAACAGCTACTACCGCGGGGATATGGCGTTTCCACGTGAAGTGATTTCGCCAGTGTCAAGTATATATAAGTATAAATCAATATAGCAATAAAACACAATCCAATCTTCTTGAAGATTGGGGGCAATGTTGTACGGTGATTTGTAGGTCAGAGGTCAAGATAGTTTTAACCTCTGCACCACTGCGAGACCACTTGAAACGAGAAGAAAGATGCCAGATACAAGAAATAAGTCCAAGTCTTCAATCACTGTGCGACACAAAGGCATAAAAAGTACAAATCACAATCAGAAAAGAACTTTGAACACCTATTTACTTGTGGGAGGACCTTGGTTGGTACCACCATCTTATCCATTAACCTACCGCCAAGCAGCAGTGTTCGCATTGTTGTGTTCCGGTTAGGGGATAAGACAGCCGGTGAAATGACTAGCATAGAGGCATTCCATCTTAGTCCTCAGGGTTGGCAACGCATTTGCAGTCTTAGGATTACGGTCTTGTGAATGCGAATGTCTATGGGTCACAGTTTCCACTTACCGTCAGGTGGCCTGTGTGCTCGATTGCCTTCCTATGACATAAAAAAAAAAAAAAAAGTCTAAAACAAATTACACGTCCGCCATCTTTTAAAGTTGCAAATGGACCCCCGGCCCTTTAAACACTTCACAAAAATAAACACGGTAGGTGTTTCACCAAACGCCTACACATAGATGACAGTGCTGCCGTCCAACGGCAGAAGAACGCTGCAAGTCAAAAACCCTAGTTTTGAGAAAAACTCGTTTAAAGAACTGCAGTCATGGTGTTTTGGCTAGTTTTATGCAGATTTGCCGCGTTTTGACAGATTTCTACAGCCTAAACTAAAACATATATTTAAAAGGACTTTCGTAGGTATGATAGAAGCACTCACGAGGAATCGTTTGATGCAAGTTAACACAAAACGCTGTACCTCGAGTTGCAGCGTTCTGCCGTTGGACGGCAGAGTAGTCCTTCCTTTACTGCTGCTGCTACCCAGCCAAAGGACTTGACAGAAGCGCGTGGAGCTAACCCCGTGTGATTCTGTTTAGTCCATTAAAAAAAAACTCTTTTATCGAACAATTGTCGACGCGTGTGATATCCATGGACTTGTTTATAGGTAATAAAACTGCGATACCTGGAGTTACAGAAACTCTATATTGAAACAAATAACATTATTTCTTTTGTTGGTACCACCATCTTATCCATTAACCTACCGCCAAGCAGCAGTGTTTGCATTGTTGTGTTCCGGTTTGGGGAAAAGACAGCCGGTGAAATGACTAGCACAGAGGCATTCCATCTTAGTCCTCAGGGTTGGCAGTCCATTTGCAGTCTTGTGAATGCGAAGGTCTATGGGTCACAGTTTCCACTTACCATCAAGTAGCCTGTGGGCTCGTTTGCCTTCCTATGCCATAAAAAAAGGTCTGAACACTTCGAAGAACTAACCACGAAGTAAACTCAAACGAACACCTCAGTCCTTTTATAACGTGGTGTCCTTTGCAAGGGTAAGTTAGGCGGAAGCACGATACTAGTGTTGCCATAAATTACCCTAAACGATGACATTAATAATAAAAAACTTGAAGTTCATAGTGATTATATTAGCGAAACACAACTTGTTAAAACGTGGAGTAAACGCCATTAATTAAGAACAAAAAGAAGGTTAGTTAATATCGAGTTAAAACCGGATTTTATGTCTAATGTGTTCAGTAAATGCGAATGGGTTCCATGGTTCCGGAGATAAGATACGAGTACCTGAAGTGATAGATATAAACTCACAAAATCCGCACATCAATTAATTGGACACTTTTCTTAAACGAACTAAACGCATTTTCAAATGAGAACATTAAAAAAAACTATTCACCGTTTTGCCGTGTGGTTGCCGGCTTAGAATTGTGCCACTCTATGTCTTCCTTGGAAGTCGTAAGAGGCGACTTAGGGAATAAAGCCTTGTAGTATTTAAGGCGATACACAGTTACACATCTTAGCCTAATTGTGCAAATTGTGGTTACAGAGTCATCAACAAATTTTTAGAGTTGTTGGTAATTCTGTAGCTCTGCCTACCCCACTCTGGGAATGAAGGCGTGAAGGTATGTATGTATGTACAATTGGCTACTTGACAGTTGTAACAATTAAATATAAAAAGTGTTGAATATGGTAGTTTACACTAAAAAAATAACTGCACATATTTTTATTTGCAATAAAAAATGTGATAAGTACTTTATTTTTGGAAAATAACATCGTCGATTTTTACCTGTGGCTCCAATGAACCCAAACGCTAGCGACCATGACTGATTTACGTGTGACGTCACTGCAGCCTAAATACAAAGTTGACAAACATCTCCGTAGTCAAAATAAACGACTCGAAAGCTTACCATAATTGTATTCGTGAGAAGTTGCACTAAATGGAGGCGGGATATTTAAAGGCATATAGTGCAAATCTGCAAATGCGAAGTGGACAGATGTTAACTTCGAATCTCGACGTGCCAACTGCAACTACTTCTTTCGATGTTGAGGATTTTTAGGAACGTGTATAAATAATTTTTCAGGAGTATTGATCGTCGTACTTCTACACATTGGTACGGCACACGTCTTATAATTAGACATTTTCACAAAATATATTTTTAAAATTTTATCCTTTCGCTTAAGTTGGCTTTATAATAATTCGGTTCGTTGTTTTATGTGTAGTGACGTCACCAACGACAAAAGTCACGTGACCTACCGTTTACGCGCGTATTTCAAATTAATTTCGTTATAAACGTGTTTTTTCTAATAATTAACATTTTTTCTAGAAACAAAATAATGTGAGATGTATAAAATAAGCAAACGCACATTTTAAAATACTTTTCTGAAAACTGTCAAGTAGCCAATTCACATTTCAAATACTTTGATCATGTAAGCTCCGTTATTGCAAAAGTTCTAGATAAACAAATGCTATTATTGAGATTGTAGTAGCACTTAAACCAGCTACTACTCAATATCCAGTTAATTTATTTTGCTCCGCTATCGAGAATATAAAGAAATCTAAAGATTAAAGATCGATATCGGTCTTCTGGCTATGGCAGGATAAATAATACAGAGGATGGTATTCATTTCTTCACTCTTTTAACGTCAAGGCTTCATTCTGATTAGACTGCGCTATTGATAAATTCTCTTGGAAGGGTTTCTTTTACTTTTATTTTATTTAGAGAAATGAAGGCGAATGGTTACAGAGTTATCAACAAGTTTTTAGAGTTGTTGGTAATTCTATAGCTCTGTCTACCCCACTCTGGGAATGAAGGCGTGAAGGTATGTATGTATGTATGTATGAAGGCGAAATCGAGAAAGTCTTTTATGACTTCCACGTCGAACATCAGCTATTTTTACGACTGCCGAAGGAGGAGGATAATGTATTTATGAGCCTATATGATGTATGTTTGTTTCTTTGTGGCGCTATAGGAACTAAACGCGTGGACCGATTTCAATAATTCTTATCGCAATCGATTTTTCTTAAACTTATGTTTGTCACTAAACGACAGTAATTAAAATACAACATGGCGGCAACTAAGTAGTTGCTATATTGTAAAAAAGAAAATAAAGAAAGTCGAGGAACTATGAGGAATGGGGTAGTATCATTGAATTGGTATTTACAAAGTATCTTTAGGTTTCTTACGTCATCATTTTACATTTTGAACGATCATTTAGAATTTATTACGATTTAAAGTTGTTGGTGGGTGGTTGGTTGGTTGCCGTGTGTGTGTGCCGTGTATAATGTGGTTACAGAATTATCAAGAAGTTTTAAGACTTGTTGGTAATTCTTTAGCTCTGCCTACCCCACTCTGAGAATGAAGGCGTGAGTTTATGTATGTATGTATGTATCAACAACAGTCGGGTTTATTAACCAAACTGCCGCAGGAGGAGGGTAATGTGTTTATCAGCATGCATATAATAACTATGTATGTTTGTTCCTTTGTGGCGCTCCAGAAACTAAACGCATGGACCGATTTTGACGATTCTTATGTCAATCGATTTTTCTTAATCCTGTGAGTGTCCCTAAAGGTATGATGACAATCAAAATTAAATATGGCGGCAACCATACGCCATATTGTAAAAAAACTATAACAAATGGGGCATCATTGAATAGGTATTTCAAAATCATATTTAGGTTTCTTTGATCATTTTTCATTTTGAACGATCATTTAGGATTTATAACGATTTGAAAGTTGGTTAGCAACGACTCGTTGAATGAAGGACTGATTTTTAATACTGGCAAATGGAGATTAACCTTTTGATTCAATTGATAATGTAGTGAATTTTCTGGAACTACAAAACTAGAATTTATTAAACACTAGCCGTATCCGCTTCGTCCGCGTGCAAATCGTAACAACGCATCATCTTTGAGTACACACAACATCACACCTAACTAACCATTAAAGACAGAGCAGAGAGAAAAAGAAAGAGATGTATATATCGTCGGTGAAACTGCAAAACCGCGTAAGTGACATTTTAAATAAGGAGCAAAATGCACCTTTTTAATAAGACCGTAAGGTTTATTTTGCTCTATCATAAATTTGTTACTTACGCGGTTTTGCAGTATCACCGACGCTATGTGTAATATGTCAACTTCTATGCATTCTAGTGCGACTCTCTTTCATGCAATATTTCAGATTTCTGAAGTGTATAGCTAGATGTGTTGCTGTGTGTACCTCTGGAGCTTGAAATAAATTAGTTATCAACCATTCGTTGATTTTTCACGGCTCGAATGCGCCTAAAGGCGGAGAATTAATGATTTTTTAGCCACTATAAGTTTTTTCAATTGGAATTGTTCATATTTTAAAAATTACTCTAATTCGGGAATTATTTCGAGGAATAGGGTTTTAAAGCCGTTCAGCATTATTAAGATTTTGATTTTTTGATGTATATTTAACCTTTGTTTGACTTTCGTTATCGGCTTTAAGCCCTCCTAGGTGTATTTTACGAAATAGGCGAAAACCACTTGAAATAGTATTGATGTAATTTATTAGAAAAAGCCATCCCAAATTTAAAATAATCATGTCATCCATAAAATGGCTGCTAAATAAATAATAGTAGTTTATGCAACAGTTGTATAAGAGAGGTCAAAAAAGACGAGTGGTGTGGTTACGATGTGAGCCGCAGGCGAACATCGTAAAGCAAGACGCCACGAGTATTTTTTGACTTAGTTATACCTACATCGTTGCATACAATACTTTTTCTACGACTAGGTTTCAAATAAAATGCAAAATTAAATTAACAAAATTTAATATACCTAGGTCAGAATACGAACGAACGAAGCACAGAACAACCAACGAGCGAGAAACATTCGAAAACAACCAAATATGTGTCTATGGTTAACTTTGTTTTTAAATTGATGTGCACTTGCCAGGTTTCATTTTTTTTTTTAAAGTTGCACAATCGATTTAACTTGTGAAATAGGGACTAAAAAACACCTAATGATTTGAGAAATGAATTCTTTTACCTGATTGGTCGATTTTAATATAGCTGCGTTCTGGTTGGTTGATACCAAATAAAATGTTTTTTTAAAGAGTTAAATTAGTAAAAGAGTTTACATACCAAAAAGAACCTAACGTTCCGATTGACAGTCAATGTGTATTGTGAGTGGTGCATGGTGGTTTAATTTGGTGAAGTATTTTGATTGATCAAATTAACCTAGGTGTAAGCTTTGGCAGCTAGGCATATCGTTTTGGCTCAAAAAAGCACAAGTGCTGTTAAGGGGAATAGACCAGATAGACTTTTCTACGGAATGTTCTGCGGACATATTATCTATATTCTTATATTAGTGTTCGTGACTATATAAATGACAGATAAAAGTACAGGAGTAGGAAAAGATATTAAAGCAAAACTATTGGTTCAAATACGAAATTGATGAAATGGGTATCTTAAAATGATCTATTCTTTCGAATTCCCAATTACCAAGTTTAAAATCAATTTGACAACTAACAGGGATCGAAACTTTCACGACGATATTTGCGACCCTCACTTTCAAATCTGGGAGCTTTGAGCAAAGCCGACAGGCTAACAATAACTTTGAAAAGGAATTTACTCTACACACGTTTGTCAGTTTTAACGCTACTAATGCTGCACTACTTAGAAAAAGGGCGTATGTCTATATAGAAGCGCGAATGTTATGCATGATGACCTTATTTCATAACGTAAGAAGGTAAAATTTGCTTTAACTTTGCAGAATGGGCGACCTACCAAGAATAAATTTGAATTCAGTGAAACAGTTCAAAATTAAGACCTTATTACCATTATGATAGGTTTAAGGTTATCAAATCGCAAAGACATAACCGGCGTTTGAAAAAAAAACGTATGCTCGTCTCTTGAAGGTACCTAAGTGATTGCGGTGTTGAAATACCGCTGCAATATTCTAGTTTCACAAAACGGTTGAGTGCAATAAAAAGTGGCCTGCTATCCAACGAAAGGGTGGAAAGATATTGAGCACACCTAGCTATTTTGAAGTGAATCTAACTTTATCTGTATTTCCTAAGTAATTTTTACACATTATATTGGTCTGTGCAGTCTTGGTTGGGTTTGACTCCCAGTACCCATTTAAATAAGCGTTTAGATGCACGTTTGCGAGGGGTGTGTAATGTTTAGCATAAAATCGAATGGTTTAATGATCATTTTACATAACACGAATAGCATAATTTCGATCTGTATAATAAATTATCAATATAATGGCCATGATGCATAAAACTAAAAACATAATTTAAAAAACTATAATGTTTATAAATTAGAAAATAAATATTTCTAATGGCTTTCGTTACAATCAATGTGGTTACAGTTCTAACATAACCTAGTGAGAAGAAATTGACTTAAAATGCATAATAATAAGAAAATGATAGTTATACTATATGAGTGTTATGTTATTCGATAATATGCCAGATAAAATTATACTATTGGTTTTTATGCTAAACGTTCATTATAAATAAAGAAATATCAGGGGACAATGTCACACCAATTGACCTAGTCCCAAACTAAGCTCTAGGCTTGTACTATGGGTACTAGACATCGATATAAATACTTATATAGAGAAATAGATCGATACTTAAATACATAGAAATCCATGACTCGGAAACAAATATTCGCGCTCACACACAAATATCCGCCCCTACCGGGATTTGAACACAGGACCGCTAGCTTCGTAGGCAGGGTCACTACCAACTAGGCCAGTGCGTCGTCCAATTATGCTTTTCGTGATTAGTTAAATGAAATTATACAAAATGTTTGTGTACTGATTGAAGCGTACTCGTTTGCGAGCATTGGAACTTACAATTAAATTGACGTTGAAGTACCGTTGCGACAAAGAGCGTAAAACGAAATGTGTTTGTAGTTTTTTAATCAAGGAGAAGGGACACGAGCACCCGGGCCACCTGATGCTGAATAGGATCTAAGACCCTTAGACATTTGAGTCCTCAAGACTACAATTCTAGACTTCAAATACGCAACCTTGATCAAGATGGAATGCCTCTATGCTAGTAATTTCACCGGTTGTCTTATCCCGACACCGGAACACAAATGTAAATACTGCTGCGTTAGGCTAGGATAAGATAATGATAACGATTGATTCTAGATTGTAAAAACCATATCGTCCTTGACTTGTTATCATGCTGTTGTCATTTCGCACCTTCAGAACGACAGTGACCTAATTCAAAATTTCAGCTTTCAAACTTTAAGTCATAAATTGATTAAATCTAACGACCCTCCCTCACTTAGCTTCGGCTTATATGCGTTTTCTGTTACACCCATACATAAACCAGAATGTATACCTACATAAAAACCTTCCTCTGAAATCACTCTATCTATTGTTGAAAATTGCATTAAAATCCGTTGAGTAGTTTAAAAGATCTAAGCAAACAGACAGCGGAAGCGACTTCATTTTATACTATGTAAAGAAAATATTTTAAAATATAATATTTTGTTTTGTAACGTAATACGATTTGTTCCTGATTCGTCATATTCCAAATTGGTCATGTTCCAAACTCGACAATTTCCTAACTGGTCATATTCCTGATTCGTCATATTCCAGATTCGTTATCTTCCAAACTCGTCATTGTACAGTCAAATTAAATCGCGAACACGTGCTTACAGGAATAATAAGTATAACTTAGGACTTTAGGACAGATTTTACTTAGTAGTTAACAGAACCATTTTTATTTTTTTGTGAAAACTGTTTTTGTATCTAGTGTGCAACAGTAACTTTTTTCCTCTTTCACTTGCGATAAAATGCATTTCTTCGTCCGTAGGTACCATTATTACAAGCCATCTTCTTATTTCATTAAAATGATATTGTATGACTCGATATAAATAATAAAGTGACGATGACATTAACTTCATCATAGACAAGTAACACTCATCTATTAATTATCGGATAAAAAAAAAACTATTAATTATCTAAAGAGGTTCTTATCATAACATTTACCACAGAGGATTTCTATAATAAATTTGTGCAGGCAAATGTACATGGTATGACGAATTTGGAAGATGACGACTCTGGAATATGACGAATTAGGAATATGACCAGTTAGGAAATTGTCGAGTTTGGAAGATGACCAATTTGGAATATGACGAATCAGGAACAAATCCGTAATACTTGCTCTTAATAGGCGTACTTTTAGTACCAAAAATGGAATACTAAAATCTTTTATATCTCCGCTCCGATATTATTTAACGCCATAAATTAAATATATCTATGTGTATTTGAGATCCTCTAAATAACTATGTAAAAATCATTCGTGGTTGCTGAAAAAAGTGTCAATTTTCTTCATACAAACCTACACCAAAGAAATCTAAAACCATTTATTTGACTATTCAAAATGTTATGTAAACTTAACCTTACCCATATCATCATTATATTACCCATGTTACATGCCTAAAGCTTGATTTAAGACCCAGTCAATTTGTGTACGAATGTCTTCCTACTCAGCCCATTGGAAGCCAGCCTTTGTGTACGGTCGACTTCACTAGCAAAGCCATCATTTGAAACTCACACAGGCCTTATTGCTACTAACGAGGGCTCGTTTTAGAAGCCTCCACTAACAAGCATTTACGTTCCGGACAGTATGCAATCCGCTCCGTTAGATTTGAAGTTGAGTGTAGTGCGTCGGAAATTTTCAATTTCAGTTAGGGTTGCCACTCGATCTATAAAACTACTTCGTTAGGCAATGAACATTTTTTTTAGATTAATGTATATATAGCCTATGACGCTCACAAATAACGAGGCTTTCTATTGGGTTCAGTAGGTCCAGAGATTCCCCCTTATAGCGTCACTAACTTTACCTCTTTATAATTTTATTTATTTATTAAATCTTTATTGCACAAAAGAATACACTTAGTATACAAAAGGCGAACTTAATGCCGTAACGCATACTCTACCAGTTAACCTTTGGGCAAAGCAGAGATTGTGGTGGCGGTGCATTATAGGGTCTAACATATATGTAACTTATACGTAATAATATATACTTACATACCAATATATTAAATTAATATAAATACTTGCATAAATACATGATATAAAAATGAGGATAAGCACAAAACATTACAGATATATAGATAGTAAAGTATAGAAAGTAAAGATTGATAGTTTGATCATTTAACTTAAGAGCTAGGGTCTTGTCGATGAAGTTATTGACACTTTTCTTTGTTCTCTGCCAGCCTTTCAACCTCCTGATATGACACGACATTGACCCTCTGTCTTATTTGGCTGAAGTAAATAAGCCTAGGTCTGCCTTATCCCCTTTTTTCCCTCAACTTTGCCCTCCAAAATGTTGATGTTGTAGATTTATAGTTTATCTCATCATCATCATCATGTCAGCCGAAAGACGTCCACTGATGGACATAACTAGGCCTACCCCAAGGCTCTCCACTCAGACCGGTCTTGTGCTTTTCGCATCCACCGTGTTCCCGCGATCCTTACAAGGTCGTCACTCCATCTTGTTGGAGGCCTACCTGCAGCTCGTTTACCTATAGTTTATCTCGTACTTAATAATTAAGGTAGGGGGTAGGTTAGGTAGGTACAATTTAACCGATAATTAAGAGCTAGGTTTCATTTAACTATTACAAATAATAATCAATCTATAACTGTTCGTAGTCGCTTCAAGTCTATCGCTTTGTTTATAGCATATATTCGCTTCGCTTTCTAACCTGAGACTAACTTACGGCCGCGTTGGTCTCGCTTTTTATATTCACAATCCCCGACTCTTCCAAAATGCCTTCTTGAATGTTTTTTTTTTTTTTGTGGAATAGGGAAGGCAATCGATCACACAGGCCACCTGATGGTAAGTGGAAACTGTGACCCATAGACATCCGCATTCACAAGACTGCAAATGCACTGCCAACCCTGAGGACTATGATGGAATGCTTCAAGTGATGGATGTACTTTGACCCGAGGACGATCTAGAGTATTCATTGCTGGCTTCCATTCTATTCGATAAAACCATATTATAAATAAATAAATAAATAAATAAATAAATATCAGGGGACAATGTCACACCAATTGACCTAGTCCCAAACTAAGCTCTAGGCTTGTACTATGGGTACTAGACAACGATATAAATACTTATATAGAGAAATATATGCTTAAATACATAGAAAACATCCATGACTCAGGAACAAATATTCGCGTTCATCACACAAATATCTGCCCTTACCGGGATTTGAACCCAGGACCTCTAGCTTCGCAGGCAGGGTCACCACCAACTAGGCCAGCGCGTCGTCAAGCTTTGCTTTTGGCATGTTATCATATTGTCATCATTACGATTATAGCTCTGATTTACAAAACTTATTTAAAAACAATACCATAACACGTCAAAAGCAATATTGTTTTATTCAGTATTATAGACGCCTGGCTCTACTAGGTAAAACGATATTGCTTTTGAAATGTTATTGTATAGTTGTTAACTCGGTCGCTATTACTAGCAAGTCAATAAGAGTTCTAATTACTGTTTTTTATCATGTTTAATTGGTTTTTATTAACTGTATTACCGTTGATGCCCCAAATAAATAAATAAAATATGTACTTATTCCCCCGTGTGGTTGCCGGGTTAGAATAGTACCGCTCCATTTCTTCCCATGGATGTCGTAAGAGGCGACTAAGGGAGTAAAGGCTTGTAGTACTGTTAGGCGATGGGCTTGCAACCTGTCACTAATACGCTGGTAAACATCTTAGCCTATTTGTGCAAAGTGTGGTTCAAGAATTATCAACAAGTTTTAAAATTTGTTGGTAATTCTTTAACTCTGCCTACCCCACTTTGGGAATGAAGGCGTGAGTTTATGTATGTATGTATGTAAGAACATGACCAAAGGAGAACATGACCTAATCGGAACATGGATCAAACATACTATGGCTAAAACAATCTGTAATTATGACCAAACAAAAATATGACTAAACCAAAACTTGACCAAATCACTGTACCTATGACCAAAGGTAGAATATAAATAAAGCCGAACATGACCGACATGACATTTATCTAAAAACACAACTGAACAATAACATTCCAAAAGAAATATGGTTTTACCGTGTAGTTGTGTTAGTGTTGATGAGATTTCAGCTTCCAAAGTACAAATCATGATTATGATTAAAAATCAGAAGCATTCAACCACCGATAAGACAAAACATTGTTTTAAATCAGAAAGTGGGAACCGACAATTCAAAAAAATAGGTACGTCATTATTATTGTGTACTTTATTTTTTGCTTATTCAAACCAATTAATACTATATTTCCTACAAACCCCTGATAACCCTAATTTCTGTCCACTATAGCTTTTGTTGCGCTTCCTTGTGACCGGTGTTCCAGCGCTTATTTAAGTTTTTCAATTCGTTTTATTATTTGAAATAGTGATAGCAATATTTTGAAAACAGATCTTTTGGGATCTGAATGAGGGATACGTCTAATTATTTATAACTACGCATTGACCGAGTTCCGCTAGCGGAGCTCCTATTCCAGGATGATTTGGCCCTTCGGGCCTGCTGAAACACTAGTTTAACCTTTAAGAGACAGTCTTGTCCAAAGGTCCGACTAGCTAGTTTAAAATAATAAATTGAAATGTTTCTTTCAAACAGTTAGATGATCGAACTACTAGTTAAACGTAATGGAATACATTGTATATACGTGTCTAGGTTATACATTATTACATATATAACTATGTGACAAAAAAACATGTTTAGTGCAGCTACAGAACTATTGAAACTTGAATAATTTATTTATAAATTGGCCACATACATTGGTGTTGGACCTTGTGCATGGGCCGTCCATACTATCGTTTAATCTACTGCCAAGCAGCAGTGTCCGCATGTATATGTTCCGTTGTTACATTTCCGTAACAACGTGGCTACCAAGTGTTTGCCGCAAAATGGGCGACGTAGAATTGGTAGGCCTAGACGGATGGTGGGACCACTTGGACGCATTCCTCAGTAATTGGCCGGAAGAGGCACCGTAGGGACTCATAGATACCAAAGGGAGCGGCCTTCGCCCAGCAGTGGGACACTAATAGAGGCCAGAAAATATTCTTCATAGATAGATAGATAGATAAAAATCTTTATTCACATATTACGCCATGACAAATTAAAACACGTTTATATAATTAAAATAATGTAAAAAGAAGTAAAAAAAAGCATTAAAAGCTTAAACTATAATTAAATCAACAACTAAAATTAAGATGCGTGATTCAGATGTCACGGCATAGTAATGAAAGTGCGCCGACTCAGCATGTGCTGCGCGCATTGGTGCGCCAGCGCTGATAGTCTGCCGGGACCCGGCGAAGTGAGACGCACTCATCAGAAGAATAAACTTGTTTAGTGGAACATTATAACTCCTTGAATTCACCCGACACACCTACGATGATTTTTTAGATGAATTCCTCATGACCCGCCACACAAAACTCTTATATAAAAAACCTTCGTCGTTTTAAAAATATAACCTTTATGTTTTCCCCATCTCATGGATGTATCCAACCACAGCCCTATATATTTAATAGTGTCCTCAGTGAGTAATAGTCCAAAAGCTGTCAAGCATTTTTGAGTAGGTATTTGAGGCACCGTGGAAACTTGTACAGTACAGCTACAAATGATATTTAAGTACAAAGAGGCCGACCTGGCTGAAGGGAATGAGGGCTAAACCCAGATATTTTTTAGTAACTAGTGTTTTTTTTTCGAATAAACGTCCTTGAGGCATTTTGAAACATTTAAAAACTTTAAATTGAATATCTAAACAGTTAAAAATTAAAGACGTAATTTAGTCGGTCCTCAAATTGAGCTAGGTGATTGCAAAATTATTATTTAAAAAAACTGAAAATGTTTTTGAGGCACGCTGAAATTTTAATAGACCACAATGTTGGTAATTAAAAATTAATATTTATTCAAAATTACCAACATTGCTTTGCTCGAAAAAAATGCTACTTAAAAGAATAATCACTCGAATTAGCCCCAATATCCTTCAGCCAGGTCTGCTTTTATGTATTTAAATAATTTAAAAAAAAAACATTACAAAAATTCCACGGTACCTCTAACACCCACTCAAAAATGCTAAACAGCTCTCGTACTATAATAAAAGATAAAAGATAAAAGATAAAAGATAAAAGATGTTTATTCAGTAAGTAGGCCGCACGGGCACTTTTACACTTTTACACGTCAAAAATCTACCAGCGCTTCGGAAGAGACCACTGCTGAGAAGAAACGCCGCAAGAAACTCAACAGTAAGTCGTTTTTTAAATATTGCTAATGATATTATACAATAATAAACTTAACCTAGCATTATATAAAACAATGAATCTCACATAACACCAAAAATGTATTCATGCGTAGTTGAGCAGGAAAACGTGTCAAAACTCAGAATTGTCACAAAACTAATAAGCAAAAGTAATATAAAAAATATATATATATATATAGAAAGTATACAAGTTATACTTACCTGTGACGGTGCAAGACCACATGCATAAAAGTTTCGATACATTCTCATACAGAAACCGTGTCCCCTAGACAATAATACAATATTTACATATTTTTAAGACTAATTTAAATTATTAAATTATTTAGGTGTTGGCCAAGCATTTTTATCTGTTAGATAGTCTTCGACCCTATAGTAAGCTTTAGACATCAACGACTTTTTCAAGTAAGTTTTAAGTATTGGAAATGGTAACTTTAAAACAACGTCAGGTAATTTATTAAAGAATAGTTGCTTTACTCCCTTCAAGGTCAATTTGCTGCACTTTACGACCTCTGGGGAAAATACAAAAATTTCATTTGCTCGCTGAAACAGCTAACTCTAAAGCCTCTAAAATATTCAACATTACATCTAAGGCTGAAGCCAGACGAGCGTATTTTTTGAGTTGTGAGTCGCGTAATTTCTGCTCCTCCATTCATCATACTACTACTACTACTATGAAACTGAATGGAGGAGCAGAAATTACGCGACTCACAACTCAAAAATACGCTCGTCTGGCTTCAGCCTAAGGCTTAGGGCAGAATGAACGGCTGACCGAATCGACTGCCCGCCTGCTTCGGCTGGGCGTCCCCACTTATCATCATCAAGGCTTGCTGCATCATGTTTGTGCTGGCTTGTAAGCTTTTTCTCTCAGCGTAAATTGAACTGCATAGCTACGTCATAATAAACCCCTGTTCACACAAAAAAAACGGATTTGGTTATCAGTAGGCATTTATACATTGCTTGTCGTGACACAATCAAATTAAGTTGCCTATTCATTTCCAATTGAAAATGTACATGACTCATACAAAATGGCAGCCGGAGGGCAAGTAAAATGAAAATTACTTACTTGGTGTTTATGGACAAAACAAAAAGGAATGTGTTTACATATTTTGTTGTAAGATTTATTGATGCAGTGTCAAACAATATAAAATTGGTTATGTACGTAGTAATGTAGGCAGGTAGCCACGTTCCTCATTCTCTTCAAAAGAGACCCTCGTAAGGCCAAACGTCCTAAATCTAGGACATTTGTCAAAGTGACTGTTGACTTTAGTTGACTGACACAAGATTCTTTTTCGAATTCACGAAATTTGACTTTGGCCTAACGAGGTTATGATTATGAAACAATAATTCTGTGGTCTTAGTGCAAAAGGGTACAAGTCGACTTAACTCGGAATAAAAAAGGGTATACACATGAACGGACAGCACTAGACTTACACCCTTTTTCACTTGACCTTGAGAAGGCTTATACCCTTTTTCACTAGGACCACAGAATTATGAGTTTATTTTGTGTTTTGAAACACGGCATAACCTACGACCTTGATATGTTAGTGAATTTTTAGAAATATCTATTCGGAAACCCCATAGGTAACACCCGTATTTATAGTCAAGACAAGTAATTACTTGAGTAATAGTAATGTCAAAAGTCATATAAAAAACGTTGCTAAAGTCATTACTTCTACTTAAGTAATTACTTTTCTTGACTATAAATACGGGTGTAAGTCTCTAAACGAAACTGTTTGGCGAAACTAATTGGTTTTCTGGAACGAGTACAAGGTATGTGAGTGATTTAAACTGAGGATGGCGTTTTTCAACGTGGAAATGGCAATTGCATTCCCGAATTTGTACAAGATTCTGACTTAGCCAACCACATACTTATTGTTAGTCGAGTCGATATTGATGATCGATATAAAGAATCAAATTAATGGGGCCCTGTACTCCTTTGTGAGCAGACGTGGCGTTTCACAAAAAGCCCGGCTGGCTTTCACAATGGAGTGCTGGCCCCTACCCTGATGTATGGTAGTGAATGTTGGGTGTGGTAGAACAAGCATGTTAGTCTGCCTACCTCTCTGGGAAACAGGTGTGATTTAATGTATGTATGTATGTATGTATGATTATTCCTCGTAGCAATTTTTTCAGTCGCGATTCTTCCCATTCGTTGTTTTACACATATGCATTTTTTCCCAATCTTAATTTTTCCTGATCGCATATTTTCCATTCTGGTTTTTTTTCCAGTCACAAACTTCCTCATGGCAATTAGGCCGAAATAGGCAGGTAGATTTAAATTTTTATTATATTTATTATAACTGTTCAGATAAATGCTTTGGGAAGATTTAGAAATTATGATAATGTAATTATTTCTGCTGAGTAAAAATTTTTCCGGCATAGTAAACTACTGAAAAAAGAAGACCGTAGATGCGAATGGAAAGATACCAGAAAAAGAAGATTTTGGGAAAAATATCGCCACACTCCAAACAAAAATTACAAATGAAGAACTTAATACCTAAATGCATTATCCACTAGTCAACCACATTATACGGCATTAAACTGTTGCTACGCATGCCGGTCCGTCTGTTTGAGGTTGACGTAACGGTATTAGCCATGTTGGAGCCGATTAGTTACAAAACTAACGAACTTGACTAGATCGGATTAAAATAGCCACCCAGTTCTATAGTTTGACACCATTTCGCATGAAACTAATTAGATCGTTTACCTCTATTAATTTTTCCCCTTTTATTTTAAAACTCAGATCACCTGAGGGTCCTGGGGGGTTATTATGACATCGCTATGCAGTCCAGTTTACGCTGAGAGAAAGGGACAGACTTATGTAGCAACTATAGCTCTGTCCTTTACACTCGCTGTAAAATGAACTGCATAGTTATGTCATATTAACCCTCCTGAGGCCCGAACGATGTTATTATTAAATTTGGGGTAAAACTTCCGCTCCAAGAGTATAAGCCGTAAATATTCAATGAATAGCTTAATTTGTCAATCCCACGTACAAACTTTATATTATTATCTTTTTAGTAACTTGCAGTGTTTATAATATTTGTTCGTTTGTTTAGGTCAAATCATGCAAGTCAATTTTGAACAATGAAATATGACGGTATCTTAGAGCTGATGTAATGATGGAGTCAGAAGATGGACGTAGACCCACCATGATGGGAATCTTTAGTTTTGTCTTAACAAGCAGATTATGCAAAACAATACAGTCTGCAGAAAAAGCTTGTTTTTCTACGGAATATTTTTTATTTTATGGTTGTCATACGCATTCTTCCGATCCTCACCTACGGAGCGCAGAATTGGTCTTTGACAAATAGTCAGAAATCTGTCCTTAATGTTTGTCAGAGAGCCATGGAGCGCAGTATTTAGGGAGTCAAATTAAAGGACCGCATCAGGAATACAATACTACGCTCCAAATCTAAAATAACTGATGTAGCCCAAGCAGCCGCCAAGCTCAAATGGGAATGGGTTGGGCATGTCCAGGCGCATGCCGGAAGAATTGTGGGCTAAAGTGACAACGGTGAAATTCCAGACCCGTGAGCCAACCCACGGGTCTGGAATGTTCCGCGTATTGCTATCTCATTTCCAATTGTGTTATATCTTTTATACGCTTCTTGAAGGTTCTTAGTAAAGCTGTCTCTTTCTAATCATGCTATGTCTTTCACTCCTATTGGAAATTGGCTATAGGTATACTTAAATGTACTTCAAAGGGTTTTCAGGTTATGGCGTAATCTGATAGACGGCGGCCTGAAACGGACTGTAACGATATTTCAGCCTGCCGAAAACGCTTCTTTAGCACCAAAATCCACGATCGAAAATAAGACGCCTTATCCCATCGGCGTAACACTATAAATGAGAAAGGTTGGATGTTTGGATGTTTGTTACTCATTCACGCTTCAATCACTGAACTAATCAGGACGAAACCAGCCATATAACATACAATCTACGCAGACGAAGTCACGGGCAGAAGCTAGTGCTGTAATTTTTTGCAGCTCCCTTGTATAACAAGATACCCGCGTGAACTCATTACGTCGCGTGCCGGTGACGTAATCATACCGGTTCGAGACGCCCCTGGGACAGCACTGTGACGCCTGTTGTTACAGAAATCCTGGGATAAATTATCTCCGGACAATTGCATCACTTTTATTCTATACACCAACTATCGTAGTTATGCCAGTATTTCCAAAATTCCTAATAATAAAGTGTCCAACCTTATATTCAAGTGTAATTTAGTTACGGTGGGTTTAGACCAAACGAGTGAATGTTGTGTCTTTATTTTTACAAAGAAAACATTAGAGATAATGTCATACAATTCTATGGGATAGCGGTGTTCGAGCACAGGGTATTAATTTACAATTACAACCAGGCGCCTACCCGTACTTTGTATTCTGTTGTCACTGAATAAACCATTTTCATTAATATTATTTATTATCTATCACTTGGGACCCATTTGGTACACACTTTAGCCCACAAATCCTCCGGCATATTCATATTCATTTATTATTGCATAACCATGGTATTTATTACAGGTGGTCTTAAAATTAAAAGTACATACATGGACCTTGCTAGGGCATTGCAAATAGCTTATTGTAATATTCATAACTTAACACCTATATTAACTATTTTCTTAGAATTATACAGGGTGTAAGGGACGGCTCACGGAAAACTGAAACCATAGCTTCAGACCATTGTACTGAACTGAAATTCAGTGGAAATTTTCCCGGGAAAACGAAAATTTAATAATTCCATATTCCCGTGATTGGTAAATACATACAATAATAATAAAAATATAAAATAATCATCCCTTAGCCTAACAATCAACTATTACATCTTGAGTAATGTTGATCCTCGTTTAGAATTCTACTTAAGCATGCAATCTTTTAAACAATCACGGTTATTATTCATGACCCTAATAATAATATAAATCGTTCTTGCTGCGGTTAGAAATGATTCTTGATATTCATTCCCGACAATTAATTCAAACAGCGATAAGAACCCGTTTATTATCATAACGGTCATGAATAATAACCGAGATACTTTTAAAAAGTGTATTCAATAGACTGCTCACCGGTACTTTATCATTTTACTCCCTTGTGAAATAATGTACTATAACAAAATCAATTGTAAGTTACTTATCAAGGGAATAAATAGGCCATAATAACAAGAGATAAAAAAAACAAAACTCTCTATTTCACTCTATACTCATCACTCAAACCCAGAAAAGAACCACTACACGTAATTTTTGGGGTTACCTAGTAAACCTAACGAATGCCTCATAAACAACTTTTCTAAATTGAAGACTTAGACAGTGGTGCGCCACATACAGCCATTTAAAAGTCACTCATGTCATTTGGAGAGGGCAGTGGAGTGCAGATTGGCCCGACACACGCAAATTAAGTTACACAACCACCCTATACCCTCAACGCCCTCTCTGACGAAATGAGCAACATGTAGCAATGTAGCTATCTGATGGTGGCTTTCAATGAGAATTAAAATTAAAAGGCGGTTAAGACTGATGTCGTATTTTTTCATCGCTTGTTTTTATGGCCTATTACTGTCCCTAGTGGCATAAAGAATTACTTCAGTTGGCAGACTATACTGATGTGAATTTAGGTGGGTATACATGGCATTTTAACATGGCACGAAATAACTATTTGAACGCGTCGGCAAACGTCATTAGCGAATTTTCTGATGGTCCAACTGTAAAACTGTTATAGGCCTCTTTAATCCCATTATGATGAATAATGAAATTGTAAAAGGCATCTAAGATTCAATGAAAATGGTGACAAAAACTTTCATTACGTTAAAATCACGGAAGAACAACCAAACATATATTTTTTCTTGCTGCATTATTCAGAACCCCGTCCACGTTCATTTTTACCTTCTATCGAGTAAGTAACGATAACGTATCGTCATGGAGAAAATGTGTATGGCGAATGAAAGCAGCGCCCTCTATTATGCATTTAGTATTTTAATTTGACAGCAAGCTGACATTGACGTTATCAATTAGTAAAGGTAAAATGTACGTATGTATGCACGTTTTTGATAGCTCTTATTTACTAGAGAGTAATGGCAGTCAAGCTAAAAACAATACTATGACCGATCAAGGGTGATACTAATATGGTTTGACGCTATAGAAAGACTTTAGGCAAGTTTCTAAACGATTTTCAAAAACTGACCAGTATGGAATTGTCGTAGGCGCGTCTGACAGCTTACGTCAGCCCTATACGTTTTGGATAACGATAATGAAGGCCGAATGCATCTTATCTAGGGCCTTAACACGTTTTGGAATAGAAAAGGTGATTCGAAAACATGACGTATGGTTGTAATATAATGCTCAAGCTACAGTGTTGCCTAACACAAATGGCGACATCTCAGACAAAACTTCTGTAGCAAATGCAACCTTAATACTAACGGAAGTGAATTCAATCTGCTTTGGCTATTGAATTTGATATACGACCTTTTGGCTCATGCGGACACAGTGACTGGTATGTAATAATAATAATGTATCATCGCTGCAGGAAATTAACCTGTTTGGTCGAGGGCAGTACGGTTTCGCCAATTTCCGTGATATTAATACACAAATGTCGCTTTTGATCCCCGTAAATCCAGTAACACGTGAGGGATTAGGATCTGTGTGGACAAGATACGACTCCCAAGGGACGTAGACACAAAAGGGGAACAAAAGGGATGTTTTTATTTGAATAACAACGCGGGTGTAGAAAAATACTTTGATTTTAATAACGTTCGTACCATATAGTCCAACGCCATACACTTGCGAGCAAAACAATTGCATCACTTTGCATTTTTTCATGTCCATGTTTTTATCCGACTGCGGAAAAGCACAAAAGGAGGGTTCTGTGTTTGACTTGTATATATGTCCGACTCAAGTTCCGCTGGTAACTACTAAGCGGCTAAACCGGTTTTAATAAATTATACGTGGTTAGATTTAGTAGTCTTACAAAAAATATATCATACATTACTTTGACGACATTATCCAAATAGCAGTTGGTTTTTTTTTTAAGGCTTGCTTTTCGTTACACTTGTTTCTTTCCGAAATATTTATTACCTTAAAATAGATGAAAAATATCTAAGTTTTAAGTTATTTAAGTTTTTATTATGTATCTCTGCCTACCCCATTCTGGGTACGAAGGCGTGGTTTATGTATGTATGTAAAAATATCTAAGCTTTACAAAAAGTAAATAAACATGGACACTATTAAAACATTGTTTTATTACAATATTTTAGAAAGAAAAACCGGTACACATGAAAAAATGCAGAGTAGCAAAATTTTTTTTGTGCTGAAATTGTAATAAAAAATTACAAATTTTATCCAGAAGGATCAAATCTATCCGTACTTTCAGTTTTAAGAACGGGCATTGGCTCCGTAGTAACGTATTACCTACACACAACATACGACGACGATAAGCGAAGACTACGCGTTTGACCTAGGTTGGTAGTGAAACTATCGGTCCTGGGATCGATTCCCGGTATGGGCAAATATTTGTGTTATGACCGCGAGTATTTGTTTCTGAAGGGTGTCCCTCGGAATCCCTTCCCCTATGGAATCGCTAACCCGTCATTTGTCCTTATGCATCGTTTGTCCGAATTTTCGTTTATCCTAAAGCCATTTTCGCTTAAATGTTAAAACTTTTTGTTTTACACAACCCTAACCGAACCGCAAATATAATTGGAAAACTAAAAAAGTTGCCTGACTGATCTCAAAACCAGATTAGAGCAAATGAAAATTCGGACAAAGAATGTGTTAGTATGGGTTTCTGGATCTTGAATGTTTTCTAGCCTAGACCTTAGTTTGGGACTAAGTTAATTTGTGCGAGATTGTTCCCTGATATTTCTCTATTTTTATTACATTACTACGTTCACATTCTCATACATTGCATGCTATAAGTCATCTCAATAACATTCTCAACTAGGGAATGCAATTTAAACGGTTATTAACCGATTTTGTATGAAAATAACTGGTTAAAACCGGTTATGACCCGTTATTTGCATTCCCTACTCTCAACACAAAGCAGTTCTACATGACAAATGTTTGATAATTATGATACTGACATTGTAAAAGCGAAAGTGTCAGTATAGATACAGATCACAAACAATACTCTCCTCTGGCAGTCGGCTACTAACACCATTAGGCAGCACGTGTAAGCCTTCCTGTCAGTAAACACTCTTAATGACTAAATTAGCACGCTCAATAGTCTTATAACAGCTTCGTTAGAGCGCTTTCAAGACTGCCTTCGTTATGGCTTTGATTACGGCGACAAAGAAGTTCATTACGTTACCGTGTTACATTATACTATATTATATAACTCTTGTATGAAGAGGTTTTGCTCGTGCTTCGTGATGATTGAATTACTAACTGGCTTTTGCCTGAGACTAGAGTTAGGTAGTTCTTCGTAGACTTTCTCAATCTTATTCTTGGAATCACTTAGTTATCAGGATAAAAACCTGGTTCTATTCAGGGAACTGCAATCCCAATTTCTTCGAAATCTGTTCTGATTAGTAAACTTATGTGAAAAGTAAATCATAAACCGGTCAAGTGCGAGTCGGACAGCGCAATGTATGTAGGGTAAAGTCACCAGTGGTTAGCCAGAGTCTGTAGTCCTGTAGTAGTGTAGTGGGAAGAGTATGAAAGATATATTTGCCACTCTTCGCACTCATATAAGGTGGACTACTGGTCTCTGGCTGACCACTGGTGACTTTACCCTATATGTTATTATATTCTGATTTGAATTCTATTTAGAATCGAATTAGCGCGAGCCCAACTCACACTTGTCCTTTTTTTACTGTATTTTTTTACTTCAAAATTGCCCGAAAGAAAATATTCGAATATGCATTAGGATTTTTGAAAGCTTTCAAAATGTATAGAATTGACCTTTAAAATGACATAAGCGCTCCACGCAACTATCCGACAGGTTACGTCAACCCATTTTCGTTAACAATAAGGATTACAGAAGGGCTACAGCATTTCTTGTACGAACATTCGAATCATAAGTCACGTATCCGAATCGTCTTTACCATTCGAAAACGTGTGCTGAATGTTTCCGCCGCTACCATTATTATCTTAACATAATGTAAAACCAAGCCGCTTCCCGTGTCTGTTCCTCTGCAATGTCATATTGTATAGCGAGCGGTTTAGACGAGATACAATCTTTAACGATATTCGAATAAAACGTAAGATTGATTTACCCTGCCCTTCGGCCACGTGCTTCAACTCCAAACAATTTAACAGTTTTAATTAATCGTACTTAATCGATAGTAATCGCGTACTGGCCGGTATCCGGTGCTATTACCCTACCCTAACAGACGTATAATTCATTTAGCGGCTGATGCCACAGCGGTACGCTGTTATTTGATATACGTATCATTATACGAATCAATTTGTGCTAAGATTGCGTGCGATATCGTGTCTAAGTCTTTAAAGTTACCTGTTAAACTTTTTCGACGAAAAAACATTGCATAGAGAGCTGTTTTAGAGAATTTCACCTTTAAGTCTAGACAAAAAAGCAATATAAAACGTAATAATTTAGCGACTACTAAAATCAAACTAAATGTATGATTGAGGTAAGTTAGCGTTAGGTTGCGTCGGTTGTGTGTCAATAATACATTTCGATTAATTAAAAAAAAATGTTTAAAAGAATCCTAGCTGCACTGGGGGAGAAGTTATGTGAGTTTCAAATAGGGCCTGAATGGGTTCTTGTAATATTCATACTTCAATGTCGCGTTTTTATTTAAACTTGTCTGGACACACCACCGTGTGTCTAAATTTGTGTTTTTTTTTAAGAAATCTATATAACAAGGGTGGGCTAATTGGGCTATATGACCAATGAAGACAAGCGATATGTCAATGGATAGGTAATTCTAAGTTGTACAAGTATTACTTCGGCAGGTAGTTCGACATCTTTGTGAGACAAAAAGTTATCACCAAGCAAAGACAGCGGTATTTCAAAGTAATCATGCTAACGTCGTCTATGTAGGCGTACGGTGTCCCAGATTTTTTAAATATTTCTCACAGTTATTTGAGGTTTCCCGCTACACAAAATCGGTGTATGATATTAGGTTATTGTTATTGGTTTTTAGGCCAGTGTTCATATATTTCTGCCCATTCTCCTTTAACAAAAATAAAACTTTCTCTATATATTTAATATTATGGTCTAGAATTTACTTTACTGGAGGAAACAAAACGTACATTCTTATTTCTATCCAGCGGATTAATTCCTGCTTCTACCTAAACCAAGAAAACGTATTTAAATGAGGAAAAGGAGTAATATTTCTGTAATGACGTATTTTTAACTTTATAAAAAAAGAACAGTTTTTTTCGTACGTTTGTAATATACATTGACTGATGTCTAAATGTATAAATAAAATTGAGAAGCGAATTTTATATCTTTGGACGTGCGTCCTTTTGAATTAGGTCGACGTTCCCGGCCGGTATATGTTGCTGATACCCTAACAGACATACCTGTACGGTTAACAGAAGTTTTATTTTCTCGCTTTTCATTCAGTGCGTCTCTATTGTTACGGACTAGATAGAAAGGGAGATCCAAGCGATAAACAAGTCGCGGGCAGCTTGTGCTAGCCCTCCTGGAATTATTATTGGCTGTCGTAATAGTTGCCCGCCATGATTTGATTTATGTATCATTATACTATCCTCCTATTCCAATAAGCAGTATATTAAATTCAATGACCGAAGCAGTTTAAATTTGATGGTGTTAATAATGTGGTTGATATCGCTACAGGAGCTTTATCGGAGATAAGCCTATTTATATCCTTTGGGGGGCAGTATATAAATCACGCGTATTCTTAAGATTACGGACGATGTTTGAAGAAGTATTTGGATCTTTAAAGTTATCTAACTACTTAGACAAGATGCAATTTGAAACGTTAATTACTTCTTAAATCAAATTAAATGTAGGATGAACATTGCATCGGTCACGTGCATAAAATTATTGTTGCAAAACCTTTGTTTGGAACAACTTTTCATCTACAATAATCCTAACCCATTACTGTTTATCCATTATACAACTGATCCTGTCCATTAGGTATATAAAAAAGCTCAATAGTCGAAACAACAACAAAATGGCATGAAATTTCCACTATTACGATACACAGAAAAACCTGTTTTAAACTCTGTTTTTTCCGTATGTTCATTTTTTTAAATCAAAAAACGTAAAAACTTTGTGAATGAAACGCATTGGAAAGCGAACAGTTTAATAGAATCTCCCCTGTAAGCTTACACGAGAATGCAATTTGAGAAGTTAATTACTTCTAAAATGAAATTAAATGTAGGATTAACATTGCGTCAGTCGCGTGTGTCAATTTCAAACATTTTGACAGCTGTCAGGCCGAGTACTTTCTCTTGCTTTTCTTTTAAATAGGACGCGTGTGTATTCACAATGTTTCACGGTTCACTCGGTCAGACTCCAGAATGAGTTTTCATTGTCTGTAAGACAATCTTCTTCTGTAGCTTCGCTTAGGGAGTAACTTTAGAAATTGTGGCTTTTAAGTGATCCTTAGTGTGTATGTATACACCGTGTTTTTTTTTCATTTACGATAACTTCGGCATATTACTAGGTACATCCATAGAAACTTAGTGGTAGATTCGATTTTCATATATTGCAAAAAGAAATGATTTCTGTTTAGAACTATGTAATTAAATGTTGTATCTTTGGTAATTCTAAAAGGGCCTTTAGAGTTAACTAATAGTCAGTGTCAAATACGTCAATGTTGGCGTGACATACACATACAATTAAGAGCTTTTAACACCATTTCAACGTGATTAACTGATTAAATTTAAAAATTACATTTCTTTAAAACTGTAAGATTTATCATTTGTCTGTCTTTATTTGAAAGAAAGTTAAAGTTATCGTAAATGAAAAAAAAACACGTTGTATATATTTGGTGTATTTATTATTTATTGTATATGTATTATATTATAATATTGGTGTTGGGATTGTATATTTTTCTATTTATTTATTGTTGTTTTTATTTCTAACAAGGGTTATCTGGAAGAAATCCTTTAAAGAGATAATTTCGTCTTTTTACTTTTTTTTTTTGATATTGCCTGTGTTTTGTATTTCTTATACATACTATTTACAAATGATAAATAATAATAAATAATTATAGCAACTTGCCTATTTAGGCTTGCGGTCACCATCTGGTACTGCTACCTTAACAAACATAACTAAAATTAATTAGTGACTGATGCAACAGTGGCCCGCTATGACTTGATTTATGTATCACTACTTGTATCCCGCAACCTCGTCCGCGTAGAGATTGTTTATCGCTATAGTCTCAGGAACTGTCATTTTTCCTGGGATAAAAAGTATTCTGTCCTTCCGTGGGACTTAAGCTATCTCTATACTTTCTCATCCATCTCTTTCATCAAAATTGGTAGACGCGAAACCGTAACGAACAGACTGACAAAGTATACTTTTACAATTACTACCTATATTTAAATAGATTATAAATCATCGCCTTTGGGTCTTCAAAAAAGTGTCATTAAGGTAACGGCACCAATGATGAACCCTTTTAGCTGACAGGCATCAGAAATTCCAATTTCATACCGACCTAAATTGATTGATGAAAAACAAATGAATTCAAAATTCAAAAAATTCAAAATTCAAAATCTTTATTCAACAAAAACACGTAAAGTATGATCTAAGGGATGGAGCCTCCCTGTAAGCAAAATAAATGCCTGTGTTGGGAGACACCGCTCTTCCTTAGGTAACTTGAGGTAAGTACAGCAGCATTTAGGTATCTACAAGATTATTATTCAAAGGTATAAAAGTATTTAAGGACAATTAAAACAGATAACAATACAGAACTATACTAACTAAACTAACTATAGTAAGAGATTTCCAGATATTCTATGTGCGTGTGTGCGTGCGTGCGCGCGCGCGCGTGTGTGTGTGTGTGTGTTTGTGTGTGTGTGTGTGTGTGTGTGTGTGAATGATTACCTAATTACATTCTCTGTCTCATCGTAAGTTTTTGTTTTTAGCCAGTTTATTATGAGCTTTTTACACTCATGATGTGGTATTGAGTGAATATCTAATAGTTTGTTTATTTTATTATAGAGATGTGAGGATTTTATCTGGTATTGAGAGCTAGCAAATTTGGTTCTAGTTTTAGGTAGCTTAGCTATGTTCGCTATTAGTCTTTTTTTTTATAGTTCGGGTTGTATGGCAGGATCTTGTGCTTTTTTAAGGTTGTTTGTAAAATATATAGTTTCCTAACTGACAAAAGTCCACTGATTTGGTACAAATATAATAATAACCCTTATCTTCTATAAAAAAAGTAATTTGTCCTTGTCCATAACTAGTTCTATCATAGTAATTCTAAAGACAACGGCCGGCAACAATATCCGTAAAAGTTTAATTTAAGTTTTAAGTATTTCTCGTTAAAAGTCTGGGCGACTTTCTTCACAGCGCCTCTATCCTAGGCGGTAAAACTCAACTCGAATTTTGTTTAATCGTTTTATTTTGGTTCCGCCATTACTATCAAGTAAATAACAGCTATCAAAACGTAGACAGTACGATAACAGCTCTAGTTTTTGAACTACTATATTATAAATGCGAATATTTGTATGCATGTATGTGTGATGTGTGTGCGTGCGTGTGTGTGTGTGTGTGTGTGTGTGTGTGTGTGTGTGTGTGTGTGTGTGTGTGTGTGTGTGTGTGTGTGTTTGTTAGTTTGTTACTGCTTCACGCTGCATCAGCTAGACGCATTTGGAATTTGAAATGGAGATAGATTATATTTCTACTTACCTATGACGATGCACCCAACACAACACGACCGCATAAAATAAAGTTTCGATACGTTCTGCTACCGAACTTGCGCCCCCATGCTTTAAATTAAAGCAACTGTTCCAGTTAACCTTCGTTATCAAGTAAGTCGCCGAAATAACCTTATCACGACGGATTTGAGCGACGGCGTCGTGTCGATAACAGCCCCAATGCCGGTGTAAGCCCAATAATACTAATGTCCATAACATATTAAGTCCTCACGTAACCTTATTTCAGAAGACAGTGACACTGAGCGGACAGTTACAAGGTGATGGATGACATTAGTTGAATGAGGGAAGTATAAAGCTGGGAAACCATACTCAAAAACATAGGAGCCAACCAAGAAAGATTTTCAGTTGATGAAAAATTAACAAAATAACGGACGAACGTAATGTGGGACGCCCTACAGCTAGGTGAAGCGATGACATAAAAAAATGGCCGTCAGTGGTTGGAAACAAAACACTCAAGACCGACCTCAGTGTCGTGCCATGGAAGAGGCCTATGTCCAGCAGATAATGAACAAAATACTTACTGTTATTTATTTCAACTAAAGCTGACAGAAACAATAGCAAAAAGTTGTATAGGGGCCTGTATCTTTATATTTATATCGTTACATTATGTGCTGTCTTTTAAGATATGTTTCAGTTCGTGTCAATACAATGCAGATATAATAAATAGAAGGCGTGCCGCAAGGAAGTGAATGAACTGGGACGAAATAATCTTTCATGCTTTAGAAGTGCCGGCCATTTGCACCGTCACGGCCCAATTAATGATCTTATCCATCGTCCGCTTGTCACTGCCTCTGTATCAGCTGTCCTGGAACCAGCAAGGTTGCATAGAGACGACGGCAAGCCACCAGACGGAGCTACATTGGAGCCGTGGAAACTGGGTAGGGCACTGGTGTGGGACGCGACGTGTGTTGGCACATTCGCCCTTTCCCACGTCCATCAACCTATAATCAGGCCTGTGCAGCAGCTGATCAGGCCCAAACCCTCAAGCTTTGAGGCGCTTGCGGTGGAGACCATGGGAGCTTGGTCAGCTGATATGAAAAGCTCTGTTAAGATCCTGACATCCCGGCTCATAGACTCCTCCGGAATTCCTAGAGCTGGTGCTTACCTCTCCCACTGAATTGGGCTAGCTATCCAGAGAGGTAATGCAGTCAGTGTCCAGGGACCATGCCGCGAGTGGACCTCCTAGAGTGGGTGTTTTGAGTAGCTTAGTTTTACATTTTTAATTGTATTATTATTGATTTCTGTATTGGAAATAAATGTTAATTACTTTATGAAGATACTCTTATAGCCGGGACCTTTTGGTTTCGTCACTCATAATCATAAATCTCATATCATTATCATAATAAACAAATCAAATTACCATTAAGTTATGGAACTTACGGAGTAATCCGTAAGGTCCATAATCACGTATTTTTGAAGTTTGAGCGTTCATATTATTTATTTATAAACTTAATCTTCTTCATGTCTGTTTTGAGGTAAGTAGTAATCTCTATTCAATATTGTATTTTTTAATGAAAAGCAATTTCGGTGAACATGCAATGAGAGCTGACAAATGGTTGTCATAATATTTTACTGTTCGAAATATTCCTGTCGTTGAAAATGATGTGACGTAAAGTACGAGTAAGAAAAAACGTTTAAATAACGAAAAAAAAAGAGGATCGCGCCCAGTATTGAATTAACCGACATCAATAAAAGGGAATGTTCTATGTTCGGTTTATGTTCTAATTAAGGCTTGAATAGCTGCTTATTAATTGAGTCATGAGACTACATAACAGCATATTATGATTACTAAAGAGTTTAAAGTAAAATCCCCGTGTGGTTGCCGGGTTAGGATAGTGCTACTCCATGTCATCCTGTGGATATCGTAAGAGGCGACTAAGGGAATAAAGGCTTGTTAGGCGATGGGCTTGCAACCTTTCACTAATACGCTGGTAAACATCTTGGCCTGTTTGTGCAAAGTGTGGTTGCTGAATTATCAACAACTTTATGAGTTGTAGGTAATTCTGTGGCTCTGCCTACCCCGCTCTGGGATTACAGGCGTGAAGGTGTATGTATCATCATCATCATCAGCCTGTTGCAGTCCACTGCTGGACATAGGCCTCTCCCAAGGAACGCCACAGAGCCCGGTTTAATGCTTTATGCATCCAGTTGCTGCCGGCCCTCTTATGCAAGTCATCCCGCCATCTGGCCAGAGGGCGTCCCACGCTACGTTTGCCAAGACGCGGTCTCCACTCCAGAACACGCTTACTCCAGCGGTTATCCGTTCTGCGACATACGTGACCAGCCCATTTCCACTTCAACCCACTAACTTTCAGAGCTATGTCGGTCACTTTAGTTCTCTGACGGATCACTTCGTTCCGAATTTTGTCCTTCAGAGAGACTCCGAGCATAGCTCTTTCCATAGCACGTTGAGCTACTTTAAGCTTATGGACCAGCCCCACAGTCAGTGTCCACGTCTCGGCTCCGTACGTCATGACAGGTAGGACGCACTGGTCAAAAACTTTCGTCTTCAGGCTCTGCGGTATATCCGGCGAAAATATGTGGTTCAACTTCCTAAACGCTGCCCAGCCCAATTGGATCCTCCTTTCGGCTTCCTTTTCGAAGTTGTTTTTACCCAACTGCATTAGTTGCCCGAGGTAGACATATTCCTTTACAACTTCGAGAGGCGAACCATCGATGATTACTAGTCCCGGAACGACGTGGTCATTGAACATGACCTTTGTCTTGTCCAGATTCATCCGGAGACCAATTCGTCTGGAGGCTTCATTTAGGCTGTACAGCGTTTCTTGAGCTTCTTGCAGCGATTCTGCAATCACTACGATATCATCGGCAAACCTTAAGTGCGAGATGTATTCGCCGTTAATATTGATGCCCCGCCCGTTCCAGTCAAGAGTCTTAAAAACGTCTTCCAATGCATTTGTAAATAGTTTCGGGGATATGACATCCCCCTGTCTTACTCCTCGATGCAATGGAATCGGTTTTGTTTGACTGTTCTGTACTTGGACGGACATAGTGGCAGCGTCACACAGACATCTCAGCACTTCGATGTATCGGAAATCAACTTGGCACCGCTGCAAGGAGCTCAGAACAGACCAGGTCTCGACGGAGTCAAAGGCCTTCTCATAGTCCACAAAAACAAGACACAGAGGCTGATTATACTCTTGGGTCTTCTGTATTATCTGCCTCACAGTGTGTATGTGGTCTACGGTGCCAAATCCACCGCGAAACCCGGCCTGCTCTGGTGGTTGGAAGTCGTCCAGCCGTCGCGTCAGCCTATTTGTGATGACCCTCGAGAACAGCTTGTAGACGTGGCTCAGGAGCGATATAGGGCGGTAGTTCTTGAGAAGGGTTTTGTCCCCCTTCTTGAAAAATAAAACTACCATGCTCCTGCTCCACGCCCTTGGAGTTCTCCCTTCGTGGAGAGCGGAGTTGAATATAAGCTGCAGCTGTCTAAGGATAGGAGTTCCTCCTGCCTTCAACAGCTCAGTTGTAACTCCGTCCTCACCCGGGGCTTTTCCATTTTTTTGTTGTTTGAGGGCCAACTCAATTTCGTCAATGCTGACGTCGGGAAGTTCGTCGGTATAGTGTCGGACCAAAGCAGCTCGAGGATCGCAGGGGACGGGTTCAGGTAGTGGAGATTGCGAGGCATACAACTGTTCATAGAAGTCTTCCACTTCCGAGAGGATCTCTGGCTTAGAGGAGACGACACGACCGTCGGCGGTAGTCAGCTTAGACATATGGCTTCTCCCGAGACGCTTCACGAACACTTTAGACCCTCGGTTTTGTTCTATTGCCTCCTTAGTGAGGCGTGTATTGGAACTCCGAAGATCCCGCCGTACCGCTTTTCGAATATGTCTCGTGAGTGCTCGCTGATCTGCCGCCGTAGCCTGTGTATTTTCGCGTCTCTCCCTCATGAGTTCCAGAGTCTCGTCTGAAAGTTTGGATATCCTGCCCGCATGCCTATTCCGACAGAACCTGTTACCCACATCCCTCACGACCTCCATTACTCTGCCTAAGTTCTCGTCAATATCGCGTTCGGTGTTTTCCAGCACATCAAATCGGCTTTCAAGTTCCAGTTGGAACCTTTCGGAGCCAGCAATGGCTTGGGACAGGGTAGGGCGGAGCGTGGAATTTATCAGACGGGTACGTTCTAGCTTTAAGTTTATATTCAGAGTACCTCGTAGAAGTCGGTGATCACTTCCGGTATTGAACCTATTGATCACAGAGACATCTCTGAACATACGCCTCTTATCCGTCATGATAAAGTCAATCTCATTTTTGATCACGTTATCGGGGCTCCGCCAAGTCCACTTCCTCTGGGGCTTCTTCTTGAAGAACGAATTCATCAAGAATAGCCCCTGTCGCTCTAGGAAGTTAACCAGCATCTGCCCCCGGTGATTCCTGTTGCCAATACCGTGTCGCCCCATAACCGATTCGGTGTCCGTGCGTACTCCCACTTTGGCATTGAAGTCCCCCATGACAACATTGAAGTGGGCCCTCGAAGTGTTGTGTAGGGCTTTGACTATGTCTTCGAACATAGCTTCCACTTCATCATCCGGGTGTGTGGTGGTCGGCGCGTATACCTGTACGACCTTAAGAGAATATCTCTCGTTCAGTTTCAGTACGAGGTACGCAACCCTTGACGACACACTGGATATTTCCACAATGTTGCCAGTAAGGGCCTTGTTGACGAGAAAGCCGACACCGCCCTGGGAAAGGCTGTCACCTTCTCGGAAGTAGAGTAGATGGCCTGATTCCAAGGTCACTGTGTCCTCCCCTTCTCTTCGGACTTCAGATAATCCCAGAACATGCCATCGTATTTTTTCTAGCTCTACCTCCAATTCTGCCAGATGTTCGTTAAGCCTCAGAGTTCGTCCATTATACGTAGCCAAGTTCAATGTGTGGTGGTAGCCGTCCGTATCCCGGGGATTCTTAGCACCCCGTGCCTCACCGACGCTGTGACCCGTGAAGGTGTATGTATGTATGTATTAAAATAAAATGGTTTAAAAAACAAAAAAATATGCGTTCAGAAACGCAAAAAATAACTTCTTTCAAAAAGTTAGATCACTCAAATAGAAGTCGGCTTTTGGTTAAAATATTGTAAGACGCTGTCTCGCGGCTTCGTATTTTTCCTTGTCTGGTCCTTTCTTTTGATCACGTCATAACTGTGGAGTAAAAGGGACAGCTTTCAAAGCGATGCAAATTGACGAATTGGTTCGCTAGACATAGCGAAACGACGACTTGGCTACGTTGTGAACAAACTTTGTATTTTCTGATGAAAAAATAATTAAATTAAATCCAGACGGCTTACTAAATAATAAATAGCTGGGTTTATTATCGTAATTATAACGAACCGAATGGCTTCGACACACGAGCTCGGCTCGGGACACGAACTGTGGGTAGGCATCCAACAAGATGGAGTGACGACCTTGTAAGGATCGCCGGAAAGCGGTGGATGCGAAAAGCGCATGACCGGTCTGAGTGGAGAGCCTTGGGGGAGGCCTATGTCCAGCTGTGGACGTCTTTCGGCTGACATGATGATGATGATGATGATGATGAATGGCCTCGTGAATAGAGTAGAATATAATAGAAATAAGAAAAACCAAGTAAAACGCAGGGAAAACTAGTTCAGAAAAAAATTGCAATTGTTAAAATGATCATGATGATAATGAATATAAATAAGTACAGTCAACCTTTTTAATTAGTTTTTTACATGTGGGAGGACCTTGTGCAGGGTCCGTCCGGGTTGGTACCACCATCTTATCCATTAACCTACCGCCAAATAGCAGTGTTCGCATTGTTGTGTTCCGGATTGGGGATAAGACAGCCGGTGAAATGACTAGCATAGAGGCATTCCATCTTAGCCCTCAGGGTTGGCAGTGCATTTGCAGTCTTGTGAATGCGAATGTCTATGGGTCACAGTTTCCACTTACCATCAGGTGGCCTGTGTGCTCGATTGCCTTCCTATGCCATTAAATAAATAAATAAATAAATAATAACATTATTTCCCGTCACTATTCCATCCTCTATCTAAAGGCAATTACAGCCGGGTATGCTTGTTATTGTTATTAGCAGCCCAAATAGGACCCGACTGTACTGAAGCTCACGCAACTAATGACGTCAGTGAGCACACGCCTAAAACAATTGATGTACACTCAGACTCACTGGTTCACGTGTATAGCGTGCGTGCATAGCTTTAATTTAGGTCAGGAATTATTTAGGCTCGGGAATTTTAGTGTAATTTTTAATCCATAATAGAAAACGGGCTTTCTTTTTCGGAATATGTGTTATTTGAAATAAAAATAGAAAATATTACTTACAATGGATTTAATTATCATATTTTTTTAAAGAAAGTAAAATAAAAATACATTGATTAAAAAAACGATTCACGCATGGGGATACATGTTTTTTTTTATTCAACTTATTTTTATCATTGTTGTACCTATAGTAAAAACGTACAACCGTCGAATTTTGTGTGATTATAGCACAAAATCTAAAAAAAGTCAACAAATTCAAAAAAATGGTCAAGTGTGAGTCGTGCTCGCGCTGATTCGATTCGAAATCAAATTCAAGTCGAAATATAATAATACCTGCTTTGCTGCAATACGGAACCATCGACGCCAGTCCGACTGGCACTTGACCACTTTTTACCATTTTGGTACGGGACCCTAAATACTAACTATGTCCGTGATTCCATCCGCGTACAACTCAGTTATCGTTTATTTCTCTGGGACATTTATTTTACCAATATTAAAATAGGTAAGCCTTTATTATGAACTACGTGTGTGCCCAATTAGAGAATCCAACATTCAAATACATTTTATATTCCTGAACTTGTTACATAAAAGAGATATCGCGCAGTATATTTATTTCGGGTGATGTCACCAATGTTAGACACTTTTAGCTGAAAGTCAATGCCAATAATGAACACTTAATCAGGGCTAGTATTGTACCGAAAAGTAACTTGTCAAATTGTGAAAGTTTCTTATGAGAAATTTCTAAGAATTTTCTTAAATTTTGAATTGAATGAGAACATTCTCAATGCTCTCAAATGCTTCCGATAATATTAGTAATTTCTTGAGAAGGTTTCTTATCTTCTGAGAATGTTCCGCAAGTTGTACATTGCTAATCAGGGCCTATATTCGAGGAGGTAAAAGCTAGGGCGGTAATATAAGGACCAAAAAGTTCGGCACGGTGACACACTCAATTAAATTTTCTATTATTTCTATTAAACTTTTCCGTTGTGACTGTTAAGTATCCGCTCAGTTTAGAATTTAGATATGGCAACATTCAACAAAGATGTCAGTTGAACTGTCATGTAATAGAATCTCTTCCCTTTTGGATCGCGCGCGAGCTGCCACGTAAAAAGTGTCGGTTACTACAATTTAAATGTTTGGTGGTTAATTCGTGTCGGTACCACCTCCAATACCTTGGACAATCGGAAGGACGCCTGCTGATGCTGCTAATCAAGCTGCAGGTAGAACAGGAGCCTCGGTAAGTCTTTAGTACTTAAGCTCGGGGCCTGGAAGGCCTGCACTTGAAAGCAGTGAGGATTCACCGCTGCACCGCATGAGGTGAGTGTTCTCTTGATTATTCAAGGTATTCGGCATATAATATTTGTAGTAGTTTCGTTATCGTTTGCGTCTATCGTGTCGTGTCGTATTAACAAAATAAACAAAAATATTACAATACAGTCCACTCTTAACATTTTTGGTCCATCGAGCGGATTCTTGGAAGCGCGAACTGTGGATATTTCGCTTTATTTCGACTGTTTTTAAGTAAAGTTCCTTGCATTTTGGTGTATAATTTGTCGTTTCGTAGTTATTATTTTCGTCCACCAAATTGTAGGGTATGCTTATATTATTGCGTTCGGAAATATCATCGTTAGGAAATATCGTTTTGGGAATTTGTTGTTTCGGAGTAATTATTATTAAATTAATAATTAATTTAATTTTCGTAGTTCTAAATATTTAAAGGTAATATAAATAAACGAAAATTAAATTAATTGTTTCTAGTAACTTGGTTTAGTTAACAGTTAGTGTGTAACGGAACGCAACCGTGTCGCTCATTGCTCAGACTTATTGTTGCATCTGTGCCAACTTAAACGTCATATGCTTATGTTCTGACATTTGATTGATACTGAATATTTATTTTCGTGATTTTGTATGATATTATTGTTTTTCAGCTTGCGTTCTGTACAAACCGAGTAAAATGAGTGATAGTGAGGTCGAACCCGCGCCGGTTGATGTGTATCGTGTCGCGCGAGACTATTGTATTACGAGATTAGAGTATATAGAAAGTTCAGATTTAGTTGGTTATAATGAACAAGATTTTAAAGACTTGGAGAAGGATTTTCATGATGCACAAATTCGAGTTTTACGTCCTCTTACTCCGCAACAACGTTCCGAGGAATATAAAGTAACTAATGATTTTGAGACACTGATGAAGTCTTTGAAATTTAGATTAAGGCAAAGTGCTGAAAGAGAACACAAACCTGTCGTTTCTAATGACAATTCTTTGGCTAAGCTACCTAAAATATCGATTAAACCTTTTGATGGAAAGCTGGAGAATTGGGTGTCTTTTAAGGAGCTCTTTGATTCATTGATTCATACTCGGAACATAAGAAATGTTGAAAAGTTACACTATCTGGTATCGAGTGTACAAAATTCCGCATATGAATTGATCAAGAGTTTTCCTCTATCGGATGACAATTATTTAAGTGCTTATCAGACTTTGTCTAAGTACTATGACAGGAAAAGACAAATTGCACTTATTTATTATGAAAGGTTGTTAAATTGCGAGTGTGTTAAAAATAAAAATGATCTGGATAGGGTGTTCAGGACATTTAATGAAAATTTAAATATTTTGTCGAAATTTCAGTTACCTGATGAGAATTTCATGCTTTATTATTTATTGTGGTCAAAGTTAGATATCGCTACTCGGGAAGCTTTCGAATTGCAACTTGACTCTAATATTGACATTCCAAGGTTTGAGGATTTAAGAAATTTTATTGAAAAGAGGAGTAAAGCATTAGAAAATTCAAATATAAAACTGAATGTTTTAATTTAATTACTAGTATTAAACCAACTTTTAGAAATAAA
This sequence comes from Acleris emargana, assembly GCA_927399475.2. Lineage (NCBI taxonomy): Eukaryota > Metazoa > Arthropoda > Insecta > Lepidoptera > Tortricidae > Acleris > Acleris emargana. Next base: position 19,501,585 of record OV656843.1, read on the forward strand.
TCTTCGCTTATCGTACCATCAGTTCCTAGTTGTAGTTGTCCAATGTGCTCAGATGTTGGTCATGAGTTGGGAAAGTGCCCTAGTTTCTTGAAGCTAACACCTGCGGAGAGGTTTTCAAAGGTGAAGGAGGAAAGACTTTGCATCTTATGTTTAAAGCCATCGCACACTATGAAATATTGCAAGTCAATTACACGCTGTGAAAAATGTACATATCGTCACCATACACTGCTTCATTTTAATAAAGGCGTTGAGACCGCTAATGAGTCAAAATCAAATTCCCATTTTACCTCTTTATCGGTCCCAACTTATAACTCTCAGGTTTTGTTTTCAACTGCTGTTGTTTTGATAAATGACTGTCACGGAAAGTTAGTGTCAATCCGTGCCCTTTTAGATTCAGGTAGCGCCTGCAACTTTATAACAAAGGCTGCTGTAGATCGGCTCGGGTTGCATATAGACGACTGTCAACAGTCAGTACATGGTATCGGTCAAACAACAGCAGCAACTTTAGGTTCTGTTAAATGTGAAATATTTCCTTTAAATGGAAATTATAAAAATAGATTTTCGTTCGAAGCTTTCGTTTTGTCGCAAATTTGTTCAGATATGCCATCTGGTCAAATTGATATTTCGACCTGGAATCATATTAGGAATTTGGACCTTGCTGATCCACATTTCTATGAACCAGGACCTATCGATATGTTGGTCAATGTCAATTTTCTCGCGTCAGCGCTTCAACCTGGTCTTGTTAAGGGCAAGGCAGGTCAGCCTGTTGCCGTCCGCACTGTTTTCGGCTGGATAGTGATGGGTGAATGTGCTATTGGCATTGACTTTTCTCGTTGTCGTTTTCGTGACGATTCTGGTGTCGCAACACTCGCAACCCAGGACTGTCTTTTCGTGTCGAATTTGTCTTTAGACAATAATATTAAGCGGTTTTGGGAGATAGAAAATGTCGAAGCTCCTAAATCGGTTATTTTGTCGAAAAATGATTTGTCGTGTGAAAACCATATGGAGGCTAATTATTGTCGTAATCCTACAGGAAGGATGGTCGTGCCATTAACTTTTGTTGATCCTCAGGATAAGCCCCGGTTTTCCAATTCTCGTGATATCGCTCTAAAGCGACTTTTAAATTTGGAAAGGAAGTTTGTTTTGAATCCTCAATTTCGTACAGCTTATGTCAGCTTTATGGAAGACTATTTGAATTATGGTCATATGGAAGTGGTTGAAGCCCCTTCGTCAAATGAAGGCAACTTTTATTATATTCCTCATCATGGAGTGCTAAGGCCTGATTCCGTTTCTACCCCTTTACGTACAGTTTTTGATGCCAGTGCTAAGGATGCCCAAGGAAGGTCATTAAATGAGGTTTTATTGCCAGGCCCAAAATTACAAAAGAATATTTTCGATTTGCTGATTCGATTTCGCTGGCATGCCGTAGTTTTCACAGGAGATATAAAACAAATGTACCGTCAGTTTCTCGTCGACACTCTGGATTGCGATTACCAACGGATCTTGTGGCGGTCGTCTCCAGATCAACCTGTGCAGGATTTTCGTTTACTTACTGTGACATATGGTGTCTCCTGCGCACCTTATCAAGCACTATGGTGCATCTTAAAGTTGGCAAAGAAGTTCTCCTCTACTGCCCCTCTTGGTGCTGCAGTTCTCGACAGAGACTGTTACGTTGATGACATCGTGTCTGGTGCGGACTCGGTCGAGAGTGCTGTGCATATTCGGGATGAGTTGTTAAAGATTTTGTCGTCGGCACACCTTCATTTGAGGAAGTGGACGTCGAATTGTCGAGAGTTTCTTGAAGATTTGTCGGATTCCGATCTTTATTCGGAACAATTTCGTAATTTCGAGGACGCTCATGACGTCTCGTTAAAGATTTTAGGGCTTTTGTGGTTGCCTAAATCGGATACTTTCTCGTTTAAAACCACTGCCCTGGATGGTCGTTGCACTAAACGATCCATCCTCTCTGATATCGCTCGGATTTATGATCCGTTAGGCTTCCTTTCGCCTGTCGTCTTTCTCGCTAAGTATCTTATGCAGCTCTTGTGGTTATCGGGTGTGCATTGGGATGATGATGTTCCTGAATTAATCGCTATACAGTGGCTCAAATTAAAATCTCAATTTTCGTCCTTGAGTTCGCTCTCCATCCCTCGGAGAATGATAGTTTCGTTTCGGGATCTCCAGTTCCATGGTTTCAGTGATGCCTCGGAGCGCGGGATGTGCGCTGTAATCTTTTGTCGCGTAGTTAACGATAACGGGGAGATCATTGTGCGCCTTTGTAGCGCTAAATCAAAGGTCGCACCGCTTCGTAAACTCTCGATACCACGCTTAGAATTGTTAGCTGCAGTGCTTCTGTCTGACCTGATGTCAGCGGTTTCACACGCTCTCAAAGATATTTACCAGGACACCGTTACGTATGCTTGGTCTGACTCGACTGTCGCTCTGACATGGATAAAATCCTGTCCCTCGCGATGGAAGACCTTTGTCGCCAATAGGACTGCTTCAATTCAGGACAAGATAGCCCCCGATTCTTGGCACCATGTGCCCACTGCGGATAACCCAGCAGACCACGGTTCTCGTGGCTTACTTCCAGCTGATTTAGTGCAGTGTGATTCATGGTGGGCGGGGCCACCCTGGCTGTCGCGTCCAAAAGAGAATTGGCCAAGTCACGTACCTCTCGTTGATCGATCGGCTTTCGAAGAAGAAAAGGTTTTGACTTTGTTTAGTGCCCTTAACTCTGACTTTATCGATAAAATTTTGTCGCGTTTTTCGTCTTTTCGTCGTGTCGTTAATGTCTTATCGTATTGTTTTCGTTATCTTCATAATTTGAAAAATCCTAGCCGGAAATTAATCGGAAAGGCTCTGTCGTCCCTTGAAACTCATTATACCATTCGGTTTCTCGTTAGACACGTTCAAGAGCGTGTCTTCTCGACTGAAATCCGAGTTTTACAAAAGGAATCAACGAATTCACTTCCCAAACCTCTTCGTAAACTATGTCCTTTCTTGGACAAAGAGGGTTTGCTGAGGGTGGGCGGTCGCCTCTCTCATAGTCATAACATGGACTATGAGAAGAGGCACCCTTTGTTGCTACCTCGGGACCACAGAGTCACTTCGCTCATTATCGAAGAGTATCACCGTAAGTTCCTGCACCCTGGTTTGCAAACCTTGCAAAATCTTATCGCCCAGGAATTCTGGATCTTGTCAGCCAAGCGGGCTATTCGCTCTGTTATAACGTCGTGTGTTAAATGTTTTCGTGTGTGTCCACGGATGGCGCCATCCCCACTCATGGGAGATTTGCCGTCGTTTCGTGTCAGCCAACTTAAACCATTTTCGTCGGCCGCTGTCGATTATGCCGGTCCGTTCACCATTTCTCTTGGCCGAGCCCGGGGCAGTAAATCGTATAAATCATATATTTGTGTTTTCGTGTGTACTGCCACAAAGGCAGTACACCTAGAGCTCGTGTCGGAGCTAACGTCTGAAGCTTATCTAGCCGCTCTCAGGCGCTTTATAGCGCGAAGAGGCCGCTGTTCAAAATTGATATCGGATCAAGGAACAAATTTCGTTGGCGCGAGTAATATAATTCGGGACCTAACGTCTACTGCTTCTGAACAAGAGCATATAGAGTTCGTGTTCAACCCTCCTGGTAGCCCTCACTTCTCTGGCTTAGCCGAAGCAGGAGTAAAGTCGGTTGAAACTCATTTGTCGCGAATAATCGGTTCGCAACGCCTCACCTTTGAAGAGTTTTACACTTTATTGACCCAAATTAAAGCTCTCCTCAACTCGCGCCCTTTATCGCCTTTAAGTTCAGATCCTAACGATTTTTCTGTGTTGACACCGGGTCACTTCCTAACTTTGGAACCGTTGACCATTCTTCCTGAACCAATTTTAACTGAAGTTAAAGTTAGTCCCCTTCAACGTTGGAAGCTACTACAACAAATGCACCAAGATTTCTGGCGTAAGTGGCATTTAGAGTACCTCCATACGCTTCAGCAACGTCACAAATGGTCTAACAAAGAACTTAATCTTGTCGAAGGAACCATGGTTCTCGTAATAAATGAACAATGTAGCCCTTTAAAATGGAATTTAGGAAGAGTGGTGCAGCTTCATCCGGGTGCTGATGGTACTTGTAGAGTCGTAACTATCAGCACTGCATCAGGGGAGTATAAACGTCCTGTAGTAAAGCTGTGCCCACTACCTCTCCAAAATTAGTTAAGTTAATAATTAGATACCTAAGTTGTCGGGTTCTTAGCTTGAACTTGAAACTGGTATTCTCGTGATCGTTGGAAGTTCAAACTATTTACCTCCTTTTCGTTGCATTTTAGCTAGTAAGTTTCGTATATCGATGGTAATTTCGAAAATACCTTGTATTTTGGTGGGCGGAATGTTAAGTATCCGCTCAGTTTAGAATTTAGATATGGCAACATTCAACAAAGATGTCAGTTGAACTGTCATGTAATAGAATCTCTTCCCTTTTGGATCGCGCGCTAGCTGCCACGTAAAAAGTGTCGGTTACTACAATTTTAATGTTTGGTGGTTAATTCGTGTCGGTACCACCTCCAATACCTTGGACAATCGGAAGGACGCCTGCTGATGCTGCTAATCAAGCTGCAGGTAGAACAGGAGCCTCGGTAAGTCTTTAGTACTTAAGCTCGGGGCCTGGAAGGCCTGCACTTGAAAGCAGTGAGGATTCACCGCTGCACCGCATGAGGTGAGTGTTCTCTTGATTATTCAAGGTATTCGGCATATAATATTTGTAGTAGTTTCGTTATCGTTTGCGTCTATCGTGTCGTGTCGTATTAACAAAATAAACAAAAATATTACAATACAGTCCACTCTTAACAGTGACCTTTTTCGACTTCATTGTTTGTATGGTTAACTGCGCTTAACTACGGTTCAAATTTTTAGTCCTTAACCAAAAATTAAATGGTATACGACCTATTATGGTATTGTTTTTAAACCGGCTGCCATTACTGTCATGTAAATAAGAGCTAATAAAACATTGACAATACGATTACAGGTCAGGTCAGATTTTTCCTGCACTGGCCTCTATTCTTCACTGGAAATTAAATTTGCTTTTGACCGTATTGTTTTTAACTCAGCCATTACTGTCATGTAAATAAGAGCTATCGTAACGTTGAACACGATAAAACGTCATAAGCATTAACTCTTAATTCAAAGATCACACGGTTATAAATTGATTGTTGCAAAACAAATGAACTACTCCAACATTGGACTTTATGTACATTACTGGTTCAAAGTTCATCAGAACAACAACAAACTGGCATGAAATGTTGGTACTTTTGCAATACAGACAGGTTTAAAGTGAAATAGACCGATAGGGAATAGTCATGACTTCTTCCACAGCTCCCATAGAAGCTCATTCATGTAACAAACAGTTTAAAATAATATGTTTTTGAATAGCTATGAAAAAACCAAAATATAAGCCAACAAAGATTTGTATATCTTTGTAGCAAAACAGAATAAAACATGGTGTTTATATAGACTTGTTACACTAGAGGTTAACCCCGAGAAGAGTGCGGCTGTCTGGTTTTACCCGTCCTTGCGCCAATACCACCTTGAGAATATCGTTCTTTTCGATAGGCCCATTCCTTGGTCACCAAAGGTCAAATACCTCGGCGTGACCCTGGACAGACACCTGAGCTTCCGTCATCACATCCAAATTGTACTCAACAGGGCCAAGATGATCAAGGGTCGTCTTGGTCCCCTTCTCAACCGACGCAGTAAACTCAGCGCACACAACAAGCTAACACTATACAAAGTATGTATCAGACCGGTTTTCACATATGCCAGCGTGGCATTCGCACACGCTCACGACTTCCACATAAACACTCTACAGGTATTTCAGAACAAACTTCTCCGATCGGTCGCGGGGGCCCCTGGGTATGTTCGCAACGCGGACCTTCACAGGGACCTCGGCGTCCCGTCGATCAGACACACTATCAAGGAAGCGTCTAGGCGCTTCTTTGATAAAGGCCCACACCACCCTAACCCGCTCATCGTCCGTGCCACCTCCTACACTCCCAAACTCACCCCATCCGATCCCGACGTCCTTGCTGCGCTTGGGGCACCTGTCAGGCGCCCCAAGCACATCCTGCTCGATCCCACCGATCCCATCCAACTCCCAGTGGATGAGGGCACTGAAGACCGGAAGAAGCTCCGGCGCCAGGGACGTCGTGGCCGCCCTCCCAGATCCGGACCTGAGCCTCATAGCATCACTGCAGGGATCGAGAAGATCGAAGAAACCGAAGAAACCGAACATATTCAAGAAACCGAAGAATCCGAACACTTTGAAGCAACCGAAGAAAACGAAGTCCTTCAAGATACTCAGCCGGCCGAGCTGCGCTCGACCGGCCTGAAACCCGACGGAGGCACCCCTCCAGAGGTGCGACCACCACCGCACCTCTAACTAAGGGTTCAGCATGCCCCTCCCTAGGGGCATTGCTACCCGTGCCCGGGTGAAGTAGTCACGGTAAAGATACCAACTACATTGTCAACCATAATAATGACTTGTTACATGACGTCACAGAGCACATCGGATCTCTCCGTCTAATCGCTGTCTAATTTGTAGTTCTAATTCTTCTTTATGTGAGCTGAAAGACGTCCACTGCTGGACATGGGCCTCCCCCAAGGCTCTCCACTCAGACCGGTCTTGTGCTTTTCGCATCCACCGCATTCCCGCGATCTTCACAGGGTCGTCACTCCGTCTTGTTGGAGGCCTACCTACAGCTCGTCTCCCGGTCCGCGGACGCCACTCAAGAACCTTCTGACCCCTTCGGCCATCAGTCCTGCGAGCCATGTGCCCCGCCCACTGCCACTTGAGTTTAGCTATTGTTCGGGCTATGTCAGTAACCTTAGTTCTACTTAGTATCACGCAGAGAAACCCCGAGCATAGCCCTCTGAGTGACTTTGAGCTTCCTTGTGAGGCCCATTATTAGCGCCCACGTCTCAGATCCGTAAGTCATCACTGGCAACACACACCGGTCAAAGACAAAAAAAAAACTACTATCATCCTTATTTCTAAGCCGACTTTATTTTAATTTTTTTTTTTGATGATCTCTTTTACATTATTTCCATATTTTGTTGCGAATTACAATTTAAAAAATCCATGCGTATTTCCTATTACACTGTACCTACAATACAGGAAAAACTTTTGCAAAATCCCCTTTTTACCAAATACTCATTTGTTCAAATGAGAAAGACTGTCAAAGTTAAAACATCTCTCATTTGGCTGGCTGTAAGTTGACTAGAATTTATGGCATAGCTTGGATTTCCATAAACACCTTTGTGCGCGTCCAAGCCACCGCATCTAGATCATTATTCATGAATTTAAACTCGGGAGTTCGACCGCTCGCAGTGGAACTGCCCCCTAATGCTCACTTGCCCATACATGAAGAGAAAAGTATTTTTATACTCGTCGATTAAAATCTGTGTATTAAGATTTCATAGAGAATACTGCAACGTCACTCTTTTCATCGTTGTTACTTCCGAAACAATCGAAATAACTATTTCGATACGCTCTAGACAACCGAAAAAAATTTGAAAATAGAACTTTGGATTTCCATATATGTGTCCTTGTTTAAGGAGACTCGATCCGATACAAAATTGCCAATCTGTGGCGTTTCGGAACGTAGCAGCGTCGCGGCATCTGTCAAAAATCTACTTTTCAATTATCTTGTGTCAAAGAAGTCGGATAGTAACACTTACGATATTTAGTTTTCTTGTATACTCGTATTAATGACTTAAATTATTAATTTTAATGAACTCGTACAAAAAGTATTGTTCACAATAGTGTCATAATTAAGCTTTTTAATCTCGTACCTTACTTAGGCCACTCAGCAAGCTTCGTGGCCTAAACACGGTACTCGACTAAAAAGCTCTCTATTATAACACGATTGTGAAAAATACTATTTCGTGTTTTAGGTTTTAGAGGAATGTGAATGATATAAAGAAACTCTTATACTCAATTTGTGTATGTAGATTCTTCGTCATTATCATCTTCACATGTCATTCTAAAAAAAAATTAATCTTTCCTGTGCCGGAGAGGCTCGCATACTTATACCCGTCGTCTGTCGGGCTATGACGTCATCGGTGTCACGTGACCGAGTTTAATTGCTCCTACCTGGAAAGTGATTTGACGTTTCGAGCAACTGAATGTTCTCTATGGAACTCAAATTAGAACCCTATCTTTAGGGTAATAGAGTCCAATTTCAAATAACCCGATTAAGCCCCTAAGTGACGGATCCGGAACTAGGCATACGAAAGTTATGAAACTAGTACTAGGACTTTTTTTTTTCATAAGCTGCTTATTAACTTGATAAGGTTTGTTTGCCAGTTTAAATCAAATCTTGCAATTTAATTTTGAACAAGTTCCCCTAACTGGAATTTGGACTACGTCATGCGCAAACTCGCAATAAATATACATATCAGGGGACCATGTCACACCAGTTGACCTAGTCCCAAACTAAGGTCTAGGCTTGTAGTATGGGCACTAGACAACGAAATAAATACTTACTTACATAGGAAACATCCATGATTCAGGAATGAAAATTCGCGCTCATCTCACAAATATTTGCCCTTACCAGGATTTGAACCCAGGACTGCTAGCTTCATAGGCAGGGTCACTACAAACTAGGCCAGCGCGTTGTCAGAATGGCAATATTATGGTATCTAAGAGCTGATCTGAAGATGGATTCGGAAGGAAGCGACAGGATCTCCGCTATACTTAACGTAAACCCACTGCATTGGGACTAGCATTGCACCGTAAAGTAGCTTCTAAAATTGTGAAAGTTTCTTACGATACATTCTCCGAAATTTCTAAGAATATTCTCAAAATTTTGTATGGAAAGAGAACATTCTCAATGCTATAAAATATTTCTCAGTATGTTCTTGAGAATGTGTTGAAACTTGTACATTGCTAATTAGGGAGCATAAAAAAGTTTTAAGGTAAGGTGGGGGAAGATTGAATGGTTTTTTGATGAGATGGATAGTGTTGTGTTAAAACCCTCGTAAAATAAAAAACTATTTACTTCCTTTCAATTGCATAAATTGGTAGGTATGAGCAAGGGCTATATTTTTGTAATCTGTCGATAAAACTCGGTTACGCCTATTCTAATATATAAAAATAATAAAATCAAATCAAATTTTGTCTAAAAAATTGACGGGTTAAGATGGAATGGTCGAGGGGTAAGATTGACATAGTGTCTAAAGTCTTTTAAATTAATGCAAACGGTTACTGTTGCTCGTTATTGTATAGAATTCCTTACGCTTAACAGATACAGATGATTTTTGCGTAAATATTCCTGATAGGTAACAAGAAAAGTGCAGTTGAAAAAAAAAGTATTTTACTCTTACCCCGCTTCACAGGGAAAACGACAGTGATACTCAAACTTATTATTGTATATTCTTCATATAAAAAACGTAAACACATTTTTTTTTAATATTACGAAGATCAGTTTGGAATTAAAATAACAGTTGCATGGAAACAATTATTTATTTAATAAAAGAAATGAATACAAAAAAGTAAGTATTTTCTTGCAGCATGACTAATTTTGTCACAAATTAAGCCACTTACATGATTTCACACAATAGTTTCACACAACACTTCTTAGTTACTATTTATCTTATCGTTATATTAGGTCAGAAAATAAACCTTACGTTAATTATTTTTTTAAGTGCAAAGTTTGAGAATATGTGTCTTTTTCTATGACTTTCAAAAACGGGGGAAGATTGAAACATTACTATTTCAATGTTACCCCAGCGAAATTGGCTGGGTAAAGATGGAAACTTCTCGTAAATCTCAATATATGATTAATAGCTACACCTAGCAGAAGTAACTAAAAATAGAATCTCAAATAACACATAAATAGTCAGTCAGAACTTTTATACTCCCCTTATTAATCAAGTTATGAAACACGGGGTAAGATTGAAAATCGACGAATTCACCACGAAATGCCGACCTTCACAAAATAGCACATAACACACGTCTACTTACTCCGAGCGGTCACTGGCGAATGTGCGGCGGATCGTAACAAAATGGCGGCTTAATGGATGATACCAGCACTAAAAAAATTCAACCAAATAGGGAGTTATATGAGACTTTTAATCTTTCCCCTTTTTTTATCTTCCCCCGCCTTACCTTATATAAAATACCTATCTACTCACTGACTATACGTCATCAGACGTATAGTCAGTGAATAACCGCGTAAGTAACATTTTTAGTAAGGAGAAAAATTGACCTATTAACAAGACGGTAAGGTTTATTTTGCTGTATCACAATTTTGTTAGTTACACGGTTTTGCAATATCAACGACGATATCGCTTATTGCTGCACTAGGCTCTGTAGTTTTTGAATATAAATCATATTTATACAATTTATTTATTTAATAATTATTGTTCAAAAATAAGAACAAATAGCGGACCTAATGCATAATGGTACAGCAAAAGAAGACAACCATATTATACTTACTAAAATAAATATATACATCACATATACCTAATACTCATAGTTAATACAACATACACACACAACAACAACTTTACGAGATAAGCCTATGTGCATTTATATTCTATATATTAATGTATAGGTACGTGTTGTGAAATGGCGCCGCGCCGGTGCTCAATAAACTGTCGCCTGTGACGTCACAGGTAAAGGATCGTTTCAGGCAATATTTTTAAACGGAAATTTTACCACACTAAGTTCTCCTCAAATGAAATTATTACATAAGTAGATAAAGTAGTGTATGCAACTGTACATAATTAGGCCTTAAATGAGTGTGGTTTTATAAAACGAGCGTGAGCGAGTTCTCATTATGCATCAGTTGCATAAACTATTATTACGACATTCAATTAGGGTGATGGTGCCGTCTCACCATGTTATTGCGAAATTTGAACTTACAATAACTACTGAGCTGTTAAGTACTATTAGACAACTACTACAACTATCTAAGAATAAACAACTTTGACGGTTAAACATAGATAATTAATATACCTACTTATGCCCATATTGTCCATCTGTTATGATATATTATATACCTTTCAAACGGTAAACCAATTCAATGTACTATCAGCCCAACGGAACCCTAACCGACCATAGAACGGTGTCACAGTGACATTATATAACAATTTTCTCAAAACTGACCGGAAACGTTGACATTACTAACTCCATACTGAGACGCGAAGTACATAGTTTACAGACAGTTACCAAATAAAAAAAAAATTACATTGCGTGCTCGCTACACAAGCCCGCAATGTTGCATACAAATATCATTGTTATCTAGTTTGTAACTTTTTAAAAAGTAAAAACGGCCATAGTAAAATGAGGGCACAAGTCTTATACATCCATATTTTATTCGAAACGTAACTTTTCAATCTATGTCTTGAATAGCTTGAGTTTTTTTTTTCTTAAAAAAAGCTTGCGTTTCTCCTTGTCTAAACATAAAGGCGGTAAAGAGTGATGTTATTTCACGTGAAGTTTCTGTTTATACGCGATTTATATCTTACGATTTTTGAGAAAAGCACTATATATGCCTCGGCAGGAACGGCAATTGCGGGCCTCGTATTTTTAAACGGACTCGCAAGCTCGTCCATTTAAACCGATTCTCGGCCCGCAATTGCCTGCTTCACTGCCTAGGCAATAATGTACTATTGTCATATTTTACGATTTTAATCATAACGTCACTGTGACACAGTTCTATAATGGGTCAGGGTTCCGTTGGGCTGATAGCACATGGCGCAGCTCATATGAATCCCACTTTGTAAATTTTGTAAACTTTGCAATAATACTTACGTGTTTTTTTAACTGAGATAGTATAGGAAATCCGAAACCACAGGAGATACAGGTAAAACCTTCTTAGCAAACATTAGGTTTTTTTTGGTTAAAAGTTTTTGGTGAAGAGTGAGTCGTCCGTAAAATGAATAACATACATACATACATACCTTCACGCCTGTAATCCCAGAGTGAGGTAGGCAGAGCTACAGAATTACAACTTCAAAAACTGGTTGACAATTCAGTAACCACAATTTGCACAAATAGGCTAAGATGTTTACCAGCATATTAGTGACAGGTTGCAAGCCCATCGCCTAACAGTACTACAAGCCTATATTCCCTTAGTCGCTTCTTACGACATCCACGGGAAGACATGGAGTGGCACTATTCTAACCCGGCAACCACACGGGGTGAAAATGAATAAATTTGACAAAAACTCTAACCTAACCTAACCGAGTCGGTTCTGACCTGATTCGTCATGCTCGTGGCATTTTCTGTTTAATTAAAACAAATTACAAGCAAGACCGTTCTGGTAGACTCGAGTTCATAAATATGTGTACACTTTAGTACCTTGTCTATTTATTTTATGTCATGTTTAAACTGCCATAAGTATATGAATTGTCACAGCGATTAAAATGACAAAGTACTACAGGGTACACATATCTATGAACTCGACTATACCCGCTCCTTACAGTACCCACCCATTGAGTATAGCATACGATATTAGATCTTATAATCCTTATACTAAAAGATGTTATGTATTATGATCGTTATATGTCATGTATGTTATACGGTTCACTAATGTTTCACCGAAATACGTTTGGCCGAATGAGTCGTTTGGCAACTGTTTCATTTCCTAACCCGCTTATATTTCTGTAACTGTAAATATTTCAAATTTTAAAAAAAATAGCTAAACTAACCTAACCTATAGTCTACACAATGGTACAAAAATAAATCCTGAAATATTCACAGTTACAGAAATATATGCGGGTTGGGAAATTAAACAGTTGCCAAACGACTCATTCGGCCAAACGTATTTCGGTCAAATGAACGGACCCCATGTTATACGAACTGAAATTAGACGATGTGAGTATTATAGACAAAAACATTATATAAAATGAATATTATGTTAATTGACCGTTATTCCTTATTAAAATATTGATTTTGTTATTATAGCTAACGTTTAATATATCTTGTAAACGTTATTAACATGAAATTATAGATTTTGTTGTTATATCTCGTGAGACGCACCCGTTTTTATGCTCTTCAACTCAGTTTCATGTAAGAATCATTTTAATAGATAGAAAGAAAGAAATTGGAACAGAAGACGTTCTACTGTTCCATTTTTTTCCATACAATGAAATGATCCAAACTGAGTAGATTTGCATTAAAAAAAAATTGACAAATGCCAAAAATGTTTTGACAAAAAAAGACCTAATGTTTGCTAAGACAATTTACCTGTATCTTCTATGGTTTCAGATTTCCATAATACCCCGTTAAGTTAAAAAAAAAACACCCTATATACCAAATGTTATCGTCAAACTATCATTCACTAGGATGGTAAAGTAGGCAGGGCCTCTATTCAACACGGTAAAAACCATATCGTCGGTGAAACTGCAAAACCGCGTAAGTAACATTTAAAATAAGGAGCAAAATTCACCTTTTTAATAAGACAGTAAGATTTATTTTGCTTTATATTAAATTTGTTAGTTACGCCGTTTTGCAGTAACACTGACGATATCATGTTTGATATGTTATCGCATTGTTAAGGTTTGGCTAGCTCTTATTTACTTGACAATAATGGCGGCCGGGTTCAAAGATAAAAAAAAAGATAAAAGATGTTTATTCAGTAAGTAGGCCGCACGGGCACTTTTACACGTCAAAAATCTACCAGCGCTTCGCCTAAAATAGAGGCGCAGGTCTTTCTTAACTATTGCTAAGCATACTAAGATACTGAACACTAAACTACGGAGACTAAAACAGAATTTGGTCCCGATATAACTTACCTCATTTCCATACCTGGGATAACTCGGGGCAAGTTCTAGGGATTTGATATCGATAAAAAAGATGTCGATATAATTAAATTAATACATGTGCACATTGAACATTCTCGATTACTGTAAAGAGGTTCGATGTCATATCTGATATCGAGCCTCTTAAGATAATAAAAGTATGCGAATGTAATTTCAATCAAAATGACAATTTACTGTCAGTGCCATTCATATCTTAGAGTAAGAATAATATACGAGGTAATATTCCGCTACGTTTGTTACAAAGTCCAAAATAATCAGGCCGCCCAAGAAACATCCACTCCCACGCGATAATTATATTAACTCGTGGATTTGTGAATATCCTGACATACAACTACGTGAGTCAAAATTATTTTGCTCTAAATTTAATTACAGTTTTCTCCAGAAAAAAATACAATGTCAAGCGTCACGTTAAATATATACATACATACATACCTTCACGCCTGTAATCCCAGAGTGGGGTAGGCAGAGCCACAGAATTACCTATAACTTTAAAACGCGTTCACGTTAAATATATAAATATTATATCGACATCTTTTTTATCGATATCAAATCCCTAGAACTTGCCCCGAGTTATCCCAGGTATGCTCATTTCCCGTTAGGGGATACATTTTGAGGTGTCATTTTCTTAATGCACCTTTATATTAGGTACTAGAGGAGTAGTTGTACAGGTGATCAATCAAAATATAGTAAGGGGATATCGGAAATCCTTAAACAGGGTGCCCCAGAACTTTTTACGGGCCTAGAATATAATTATAATTTTCCAATATATTAATTAGTTTAGCAGTTATTAAGGTTTTAATGATACTCATTAAGAGCTATATTTAGCTCCCATGGCTAGAAAAAGCTTTTATTTGTGATTTCAAAATCTTATATACTCAATAGTTTATAAATGAAAATGTATGTTGTGTATCCCGTGTGGTTGCCGCATTAGAATAATGCCACTCCATGTCTTCTCGTGGATGTCGTAAGAGGCAACTAAGGGAATAAAGGCTTGTAGTACTGTTAGGCGATGGGCTTGTAACCTGTCACTAATACACTAATCTAATATAATCTTAGCCTTAGTTGTGCAAAATGTAGTAATAGAATTATCAACAAAAAAAATTGAACTGTTGGTAATTCTGTAGCTCTGCCTACTCCACTCTGGGATGAAGACATGAGTTTATGTATGTATGTATGTATTTGTGTATACGAGTATGTTTCAGTTACTGATGCACCCTTTGGTTTGTATATATATTAGGTATACGAGTATATTGTTACTATAGTTTTGTTGCTGAATACTATCGTAGGTATAAGCGTTTGACTTATTATTTTACTGGGTCCTGTAGCACAGGGCGTCCTAGCTCAGGGCCCAAAATCGTTGTTACGTTAAAATAATTTGTTTTTCGTGAATAAATATTTTCATTTTTTTTATGTGTGGTTGCCGGGTTAGAATAGTGCCACTCCATGTCTTCCCGTGGATGTCGTAAGAGGCGACTAAGCGAATAAAGGCTTGGAGTACTGTTAGGCGATGGGCTTGCATTGCAACCTGTCACTAATACGCTGGTAAACATCTTAGCCTGTTTATGCAAAATGTGGTTACAGAATTATCAACAAGTTTTTAGAGTTGTTGGTAGTTCTGTAGCTCTGCCTACCCCACTCTGGGAATGAAGGCGTGAGTTTATGTATGTATGTATGTATTTTTTTTTATTTAATCCACAGCATAGCTATACATATACCTACCATATATGTATAACTGCTAAAATGAAACATAATTGCAAAATTTAGAGACACGCTTTAAATAAATCCATACTTAAAAAGTCTTCGTTTCATTTTTTTTTTCTTGACAGTATCATTCAAACTGTAACTACTCCTACATTAATGAATACAATCCAAAGTTCAAAACATATTCTGGACCGGAATAAACAGGGCTTCCTTAAGTTGTAATATGTACGCCAAGTTCTAGAACACCCCATAAATTGCCCCGGCAATACATACAATGACTAGATATTCTACCGAATTACTAAATTGTATGCTTTGCCGCTCGAATGGGATCCATCGATAAATATAGGTACTTTTGAACATCTATCAATGGATTTTTGTAAATTAGGATGTCCACAATGTAGTTATACATGAATTCTATTAAATTTTCAATACATTCAGATCTATCAATAGGTATTAATGAACTGATAGTTGAGTTTCCTGTATCGCTTCTTAGCAGTGGTCTTCTCTTGGGAAGCAGTAGTATATTTTTGATGAGTACACGTTTTGATTTGGCTTTATTTTTTACTGTCGCTTATTAATTATACCTAACATAACCTACGTATCTAACAATTCAATTTTACACAAAGGGCCGAGTCCACCAACCAATTTAACAGACTTGATTGAGTCTTAATCAGCTGTTAGTCAATATATTTGACAACCGTTAAACCACTAACCGTCCGTTTAATTGTTGCTGAACACTGCTCTCAATCTTTAATAGCTCCAGCATGATAGGTTTTTAAGGTTTTCCCATTCTTGACGTGTAGAAGACCCCTTGCGGCTTACTTACTGAATAAACATCTTTTAACATTATCTACTTCCATGAATATCCGTCATATCCATCAACGTCTAGGGGACACATCACTGCTTAGTCAGCTATCAGATTACACGTGCCCACTATGCAGTCCGGAGCGCGCCAGTAGCGTCCCACACAACGAGTAACTAAATTATCTATTTGTCCTTAATATAAACCGTTGAGAATCAATTGGACGTTTAACTTGACGTTCCCTTTAAAATCTCAGATAATATCCCATACGACATTTGTAAAGTTTTCAAATGGATTCTATTAAACCATAGAGCACTAATGTGCAAATGGGAATGCGAATGTTAAGGCATTACGTGGAAAAATGTAATTGTTACTTACTATACACGAATTGTTGGGTTATACCTACCTATTACCCCATGCGAAGTTTAAGAGGGGTATCTTTACGTACAAACAAAGTGGCTTCCCACCGTCTGTCCCTCTGTATGTACGCTTCAATGTTTCAAACTACGGATTTTCATGCTTTTTCCATCAATAGATAGAGTAATTTAAGAGGAAGGTTTCCTCTGGATTATGTACGGAAAACTCATATACTCGTAAGCCAAAGCGATGCGAGGCCGGAGTCGCTATTGCCTAACGTACTCGCAATTGTCTTCAAAGTGGAACAATTGTTTTAATTTTGTACGCAGACTCGCCTTCGGAATGTCAAAATGGAAACTATTGCGATTGCTAGTTAGGTAGTTCGCTAGTTATATTTAAACCTGCTATCATTTGTATTCGCTAAACAAATGTTAAAACCGGACATGAGCATGTCTGACCATGCTCAGTGTAGAGTTCCGATAAAGTTATTTCACAAAAATTATCATGAAATAATGTTTTATAAAATTTTTATTTTATCACTTTTTTGGCTGCCATTTTTTTTTATGGCTTTGAGAAGGCAAACTAGCACACAGGCCACCTGATGGTAAGTGGAAACTGTGACCCATAGACATTCGCATTCACAAGACTGCAAATGCACTGCCAACCCCGAGGACTAAGGTGGAATGCCTCTATGCTAGTCATTTCACCAGCTGTCTTATCCCTAAACCGGAACACAACAATGCAAACACTGCATATGTATATTCATGCCAAATTACAGTTTTCAATTATATTATTTTAGTTTTCGCATACACCCCTACTCTGAATATGTACTTGCATCCATCAAAAGACTTTAATGAACTGTGATATTAACATACGACTACATGCAAGATGCATTAAATAAATGCTGAATAAAACCGTTGCAGTTGAAAAGTAAAATTATGCATTCATTGAATTATTCACTCCCGCAACGTTCGCTGTATTGCATATTAATGGAAAAAAATATTTGCTGAAGGCAAACGTTGCAGTTTTATTCAATATAGATAACTGGTTGTTAGAAAAGACTTTGCAGTCTGTTAGTCTTGCTAATGGAAACCAATGTAGCATTATTCCTGCTACCTAACAATGGAGCGGATAGCAAAACTAACAAAGAGGACAATACATAATTTGAAATAGAAGAAAGAGAAAGGTGATGGGCCACCTGATACGGTACGATAGTTTCTTATGAACATTTTGGAGAGAAAAAAACGAATGAAGAATATAGGCTTTTTACCCAGGGCTCGAGGGCGAACACTGCTGTTTGGCGGTAGGTTAAAGGGATTAGATGGTGGTAGCGATCCGGACAGACCGTGCACAAGGTCCTACCACATCACCCGCTGCGTTCAATACAGGTTTGTGATTGGTCCTTTTTGTTTATGAGGCGATTTGAATCACCCTGTGCGTTCGTGAGTACTGTGAGACGTCATAGTGACTTTTGTGAATACAGATATTAGTCTGTGTAACTTCTCGGTTGTACAATTTCATTAATACACACATACTCCCAGAGTGGGGTAGACAGAGCTACAGAATTACCTACAACTTTAAAAACTTGTTGATAATTCTGTAACCACATTGTGCTCAAATAGGCTACGATGTTTACCAGCGTAATAGTGACAGGTTGCAAGCCCATCACCTAATAGTACTACCAGCCTTTATTCCCTTAGTCGCCTCTTACGACATCCACGGAGTGACATGGAGTGGCACTATTGTAACCCAGCAACCACACGGGTTTTATTAATTTGCCCTTTAATTAACATCGGTTGGTATTCATATAACAATAGAAATTCAATCGCAACTGATATTTAATCTTACACAAAACAGTCTCTTAAGATTGGATTGTTAATATCGGAGTATACTTTAGTACCTTGTCACTTTAATTGATGTTACAATTCATAATATATGGCAGTTTATATACATGAGATTAAATAGATAAGGTACTAAAGTGTACACATATTTATGAACTCGACTAACATTACTTTTTCGGGAACCTTCTTAAGAAAATCCTGGGAAAATTATTAGAAGCAATCAATAGCATTGAGATTGTTTTCTTATGATTTAAAAAATGAGAATAATCTAAGAAGATACCGAGAATTTGTAACTCATTAATGGGGATCGGAAATTGCTTTTATACCTACAATTAACAAATTCCAGAAAAAAGCTCAGCAAGTATGGCTTCTTAAAAATATTATTTTAATTATTTAAGATCCGGGATCCCGGGATTATATAAAACATCAGGAAAACGTAAAAATAAAATGTTAGAATAATATGTAACTTAACAAATTTAATTTAGTTTGATGTTAAATAATAGTGTAGTTAGGTACTGTTAGTAAAACCACATATTTTGTAAAAGGAAACAACTAAAATATGTTATTTAATCACTTTAATACGTATGTGTATATGTGACCTAATTTCCAGTATTCCGGGAAATTACCTACAGGGAAGTGCCTACACCGTGTTGATGTTAACGCGGCGCTGAGGCCGAAGTTTGGGTATAAAAGGATCCGAATTTCCGATTATTAGGTTATAAAACTTATGGCTTATCGAAAATTTTAACTGAATTATTTACACCCTGTTCTCCGACTTTATAATACAACAATCTTCCATCATTAGCTAACAATATAATATATCGTAGTTTCCATTCAAAGGTAACAGCAGCTTCATCGTCAAACAATACGCAATCTGGAGAGGTAATCTTATTAAGTTGTCAAGATGTTCGCATACGCCAGCGGCCTCTGTTGCGTTGAAGTAAACTAGTGTCGCCAGACGTCGCGATTTCTGCAAGATGTCCCGATTTTCAGGGGTCTATAATTCTGACTCCATCGGAATATTTAGTCACGTTTTGTCTATCGCACCGTTTTTCCGAATTATAATTTGTCCTAAACTGGTTTTCAGCTGTGTTGGACAAGGTTTTAGGTTTTCCAAAAATAGCTACGGTTAGTTTAGGTTTAAGGCTGTATTTGCTGGCTGGATTTCGGATAAATTAAAATTCGGCCGAACGATGCGTAAGACAAGACGATAAAATGTCCCGACTTTCAGTTCATCATAATTAATATACTCGTACATACATACATACATTAAATCACGCCTGTTTCCCAGAGGGGTACCTAGGCAGAGACCACTTCTTTCCTCTTGCTACGATCTTGACAAATTTCTATATTGTCCTTTTAAAAAACCAAGTCCCGATTTTTCAGCACTGTCCCGATTTTCAATAGAGTAATCCTGGCAATACATGTCCAGATGTTCATTCATGTCACAGAACTAGCACAAATTGCATTGTCTAGCGTGTCGCTCAGTATGTCTCTTTCGTTGCAGACTCGTTAGAAAGGGATTAACGAGCGACACGAACGACGAAGGTAAATGTGTGGTAGCAGCCCGAATGTTGCTCTTAATTAGCAGGCACCGCTTCAATTACGGACGAAGGTTTCGTAGAATAAATTATATCCCAGAATTTCGCCGAAATCAATCCACTGCAGACTGCAGCAGTGTTAATGGAATTCATAAAATTGATTACGTGTTGGACTTGTGGCTATCGCAAAAAGGTTTAATTCCCACCGTGGAAAATGTTTCAATATAAGCGTGTATGTACATTGTACACTCTTTAAGTCCTTTCTGTTACTTACCTACCGATCAAGGAATGTCGACCTTTTTAAAGAAGGAATCGACAACTGGACCATTTTAAAAGGTGTTCTGAAAAAGAACATGTTATACTTAAGGGTTTGTCTCAAAAGCATAATATTTTTTTGTTATTTATTCAGAGATTAAAAAAAAAATGTCTGCTAATGGCTAAAGAGCTTAAAAAGCCACACGGTCTTTTCTACATAGACTTGAAAAAACAAAACACAGTTAAAAACAAAATGACATTCTCAGTAAATAATAATTTAAAAAATGAAAGGAAAAATAGTATGCTTTAGAGTCAAAATCAAAATAGTAGGAGAAATACATAAAAAATATTTATACAGGGTGCTCCTGACCTTGGGGTTTTAAATGTAACGATCGATTCTGCCTAAACTGAACTACTTTTGTTCTGCAACATTAAAAAACACACACAGCACACATGCGCCGCGTGCTTGTAGTAGTGCAACCGATTCGCGAGATTGTGTATAGCTTTGTCTCAGTTCCGTTTATCTACTCCTGTGGTAATAGACTCACGTAGTCGACGGGTTGATGTTGAGGCAGCCCACGCGCACGGTCGCGGTGACGGGCCGCTCCGGCGGCACGTTGCAGATTGACAGAGAGTTCTCCACGCGCAGCATGGCGGCGCACGCTGCGGACAAGCAATGGACATCAAAATCTGACCCAACACTGAAAAAGTCTAACAAAAATCAAGCTTTGAAATCCGCCTGTTGATAAGAAACTTTAAGTCGTTATAATTCCTAAATGATCATTTTAAATGAAAAATTATGAAAGAAACCTAACGATGATTTTTGAATACCTATTCAACACTAACCCACCTGTCATTATTTGTAAAAAAAAGTAGGTTTAGGTTTTTTGCTCTACTGTGTGTAGTAGGAAAGTTTTTTTAGTGTATGGAATACAAATGGAAGAGATCAAGCAGTTTCCTAACAATGTTTTCCAGCAACGCCGCGGGAAAGTCATATTTAAACAATTTAATGTTCTTTCTTGTAGTCGCTGAACCTCAAATACCTCGATCATCTTCATTTGGTAAGCGAGGCTTCAAAATCCTTCTTTAAGGATCTTCACGACGGTCGGTTCTGTGCCACCCTCATCCATCGGCTTCCTGCAATCGTCACCAAAACGTGGGTTAACCATGGGTTGTTGGGGCCTACCAACACGTGATTCCTATCCATGATCGCTACTCTAGAACTTTCCTTAGCCTAGTTGGTAGTGACCCTGCCTACGAAGCCAGCGGTCCCGGGTTCAAATTACTTATAATCCCGGTAACGGCAAATATTTGTGTGATGAACGCGAGTGTTTTTTTGGGTCTTGAATGTTTTCTATCTTTTTTTTTATAGCATAAGACATACGAGCACACAGGCCGCCTGATGTTAAGTGGAAACTGTGACCCATAGACATTCGCATTCACAAGGCTGCAAATGCACTGCCAACCCTGAGGACCAAGATGGAATGCCTCTATGCTAGTCATTTCACCGGCTGTCTTATCCCCAAACCGGAACACAACAATGCAAACACTGCTGCTTAGTGGTAGGTTAATAGATAAGATGGTGGTACCAATCCGGTCGGACCCTGCACATGGTCCTCCCACAAGTAAAATGTATTTAAGTATGTATCTATCTATATACGTAAGTTTATTGTTGTCTAGTCTCCATACTACAAGCCTAGAGCTTAGTTTGGGACCAGGTCAGTTTGTAAGAGATGGTCCTTGATTTAATTTTCTTCCCCAACAGCCATCGCGTTTTCAAACAATGTGCCCTACATTTCGCCTACATTCGCCGAGCTCTGTCGTTACTTTAATTTTTCCACTTACCCTAGATCCCATTAAAATAGTACTTAACCTTCCACTTAGCGCATAAAGGTACTTAGTGGTTGTTCGATCATTAAATTCTACTAGCTGCGCCTGTATTCTAGGCGGTACAATCCAAAGCGTATTTGACCTGTAATGTTGTAGGGCCGAATCTTAAATACCCGAAACCGACGTGCGTGCATGACTCGATGTATGAATGTTGAAGAACGAAAGAAATTTGTCAAGATCGTAGCAAGTGGAAAGAAGTGGTCTCTGCCTACCCCTCTGGGAGACAGGCCACCTGCACCACTCTACCACGCGAGACGACGTGGTGGAGTACGTCCGTCAGAAGGTTGGATGCAGTCTGACGGTGTTCCAGCTGCGGTCGCTTCGCTACGTGCACTTCAGTTCGTTTGTAGTGCGAGTGCCGCGGTTTATGCTGGGAACCGTCGAGTGTCCTGACTTCTGGCCGAATGGTGTCGTGTTTCGGCGGTTTCGGGGCAACCTACCGACAGCCGCGACCATCACGCCAAGTTTGGCAAAACAGAACCACGTTGTTTTGTCACCTCGGTGTTAGTTTTAAGTTTTATATTTTTATGTATGTTAGTCTATAAGGTATTTGTAACTATGGGCCTCGTTGCCTGAAATAAAATTTATTATTATTATTATTATTTAGATATTCATTTAATTTTCTATAAATTAGGTTTTTTACATATTCAAATATAAAGGTAAAATAACAATACCGATACAAAAAATAAACATTATAAAAAACCTAATCTACGGGTGCCGCCAGCAGCGGGGCAGGGCTCAAGCTACCGGTGGTTAGGGCTGCAGAGAGAGGAACCTCCTCACAATGCGTGCCGTGTCGAGGAGTACTGCCTTCTGTATCTGGCCCTTGATCCAGCCATCTAGCGAGAGTCTCTTGAGGTGTTGGTCGAGACTCTTCGCTATAAGACCGTTTGCCGAAACAACTATCGGGACAATGATCGTCGAGTCAACATCCCACATGGTGGTCACCTCGTGAGCCAAGTCAAGGTACTTGCTGAGCTTATCCTTCTCGGCCTTCACGAGGTTCTCATCATGCGGGATGGTGACGTCGACGAGCACTGCCCGGCGTTGAGATCGATCTGTCAACACGATGTCAGGTTTATTGGCGACAATAGTCCTGTCTGTGATAACAGATCGATCCCAATAGAGCGTAGCACGACCATTTTCGAGAACTGGCGCCGGTGTGTATTTATAGTACGGCACTTCAGACTCAACAAGACCGTATTGAAGAGCAAGCTGCTGATGAATGATCCTGGCTACGAGGTTATGTCTGTGCAAGTACTCGCCGTTGGCCAAATGCGAACAACCGGAAATTATATGTCTGAGGGATTCGCCGGGACAACGGCACGCTCGACAAATGTCGACCGTGCCATCCCTCAGAATATATTTCCGGTAATTGTTCGTCATTATGACCTCGTCAGCAATTGCACAGGCAAAACCTTCGGTTTCCCCAAAGAAGTCACCAAACCGTAGCCAGTTCACGGACGCTAAAAAGTCTACGTCGGGCCTTGTTAGGGCCCGGTAGAAGCGTCCGTGTAGCTCCTTGCTCTTCCATACGTTCTTGCGGTCTTCAGTGCTCAACACTGTTGGTCTACGCCAGTTTTCGTTTGCCAAGGAGAGAGGCGTGAGGCTCCTGTCTACTGCAACCACATCACGATGCATCCCACACTCATTGCCAAGGAAATAATCCCTGAGATTGCACACCTCGCGGTTATGGAGATTCTTAGCATTTAAAATGCCTCGACCTCCACATTTCCTCGGGATGTACAATCTCATGACAGATGAGCGTGGGTGCAACATGCGATGTGATTTGAGCAGTAGACGGACCTTCCTATCCAGGGCGTCCAGCTCAGTCTGAGTCCATCTTAGTATGCCAAAGGAGTATGTGAGCAGCGGCATCACCCAGCCATTGAAGGCACGCACCTTATTGCCACCCGACAAAAGACTGTTAAGAACTTTTGTCAAGCGGCAAAAGAAGCGCTCCTTCACTGACTGCTTGACATCGCCGTCCATAATACCCAAAGACTGTGACATACCAAGATATTTGTAGGTTTCAACTTCGGAGAGAGATCTGAGGGTCATTGTCTCAGAAAGCTGCAAATTAGATTATTATTATTTAGATATTCATTTAATTTTCTATAAATTAGGTTTTTTACATATTCAAATATAAAGGTAAAATAACAATACCGATACAAAAAATAAACATTATAAAAAACCTAATCTACGGGTGCCGCCAGCAGCGGGGCAGGGCTCAAGCTACCGGTGGTTAGGGCTGCAGAGAGAGGAACCTCCTCACAATGCGTGCCGTGTCGAGGAGTACTGCCTTCTGTATCTGGCCCTTGATCCAGCCATCTAGCGAGAGTCTCTTGAGGTGTTGGTCGAGACTCTTCGCTATAAGACCGTTTGCCGAAACAACTATCGGGACAATGATCGTCGAGTCAATATCCCACATGGTGGTCACCTCGTGAGCCAAGTCAAGGTACTTGCTGAGCTTATCCTTCTCGGCCTTCACGAGGTTCTCATCATGCGGGATGGTGACGTCGACGAGCACTGCCCGGCGTTGAGATCGATCTGTCAACACGATGTCAGGTTTATTGGCGACAATAGTCCTGTCTGTGATAACAGATCGATCCCAATAGAGCGTAGCACGACCATTTTCGAGAACTGGCGCCGGTGTGTATTTATAGTACGGCACTTCAGACTCAACAAGACCGTATTGAAGAGCAAGCTGCTGATGAATGATCCTGGCTACGAGGTTATGTCTGTGCAAGTACTCGCCGTTGGCCAAATGCGAACAACCGGAAATTATATGTCTGAGGGATTCGCCGGGACAACGGCACGCTCGACAAATGTCGACCGTGCCATCCCTCAGAATATATTTCCGGTAATTGTTCGTCATTATGACCTCGTCAGCAATTGCACAGGCAAAACCTTCGGTTTCCCCAAAGAGGTCACCAAACCGTAGCCAGTTCACGGACGCTAAAAAGTCTACGTCGGGCCTTGTTAGGGCCCGGTAGAAGCGTCCGTGTAGCTCCTTGCTCTTCCATACGTTCTTGCGGTCTTCAGTGCTCAACACTGTTGGTCTACGCCAGTTTTCGTTTGCCAAGGAGAGAGGCGTGAGGCTCCTGTCTACTGCAACCACATCACGATGCATCCCACACTCATTGCCAATGAAATAATCCCTGAGATTGCACACCTCGCGGTTATGGAGATTCTTAGCATTTAAAATGCCTCGACCTCCACATTTCCTCGGGATGTACAATCTCATGACAGATGAGCGTGGGTGCAACATGCGATGTGATTTGAGCAGTAGACGGACCTTCCTATCCAGGGCGTCCAGCTCAGTCTGAGTCCATCTTAGTATGCCAAAGGAGTATGTGAGCAGCGGCATCACCCAGCCATTGAAGGCACGCACCTTATTGCCACCCGACAAAAGACTGTTAAGAACTTTTGTCAAGCGGCAAAAGAAGCGCTCCTTCACTGACTGCTTGACATCGCCGTCCATAATACCCAAAGACTGTGACATACCAAGATATTTGTAGGTTTCAACTTCGGAGAGAGATCTGAGGGTCATTGTCTCAGAAAGCTGCAAATTAGATGAATTTACAACTTTCCCTCTTTGAACATGCATGACCGCACACTTATCTACACCGAATTCCATCTTGATCGCACTACTGAACTCTTGTGTGATTTTCAATAATGCGATAAGATCTTGGCACCCCGATGCAAACAATTTGAGGTCATGCATGAACAATAAGTGAGAAATGACTTCAGCCTCTCTACGAAGTCGATAGCCAAGCCCGGAATCCTTCAGCAAAGAGCTGAGAGGATTCATGGCTGGCAAAACCACAAAGGACTCAGACTGTCACCCTGGAAGATGCCTCTTTCAATCCTTATCAAGTTAGGCGAATCAGAGGGGATGTCTCGACCACCTGGTTGACGAAGGACTGTGACCCACTGCCTCATACACACACCTAAAAAGGACCTCAAAGTTGTATCAACTTTATACAACTCTAAGATCCTTTCAAGCCATGAGTGAGGCACCGAGTCATAAGCCTTCTTGTAGTCAATCCAAGCAGCCGAGAGGGCCGCCTTGTTTCGCCTAACTTGCTGACAAATGGTCATGTCTATGAGGAGGAGCTCCTTAGTACCACGGGACCCAACCTTACATCCATTTTGAGCAGAGGCCAAAATATTGTTTGCAATAAAATGTGCATTTAATTTTGTGCTCAAAATGGATGTAAGGAGCTTGTAGATGGTAGGCAAGCATGTAATGGGTCGGTAATTCTTTGGATCCGCGGTACTACCGGACTTGTGGAGCATGGAGGTGACACCAGTTGTTAATAAAGGTGGCAAGGAACCGATTTCAAGGGCATTTTGGAGTTGCGCTGCCAAACACTCATGTGAGGCTTTGAACCATTTAATCCAGAAATTGTGCAATCCGTCCGGCCCAGGACTTTTCCAGTTCTGAGCCATTCGAATTGCACAACTTACATCTTCGGGACAGATGGTAATAGGCCCCATTGGTTCAATAGCCTCACACGTGCGCTCAACAGCACGTATCCAATCTCCTTCAGTGTGCACGACCGGCACCGACCAGATATTGCGCCAGAAATTAATCATAGCAGCAGGATCTGGTAGGTGTCCGTCGCTCACACCTTGATCAGTTCCTTCCCACTTTCGGTACACCTTCCTCTGATCACTTTGGAAGAGGCGATTTTGCTGGTATCTATTCACACGTTCTCTATAGCGACGAATACGGCTTGCCCACGCGTAAACCTTCTGCTTCAGGAAGTCGATACGTTCCGTGACACAAGCCATATAATGTTGGGACCTTATTCCGGTCCCAGCAAAGGCTTGGTTCACGAAACGCATGACTCGGGGGCGTTGATTGCCTCCCCTGAAGCAGATTAGCTTCGCTATGAGAGTCCTAAATTTATCAATACGCCGCTCAATTCGCACTTGCCAATCGGGGACAGACCCACGAGCGCGCGGAGCTCGGTCAGTGTCCGAAAACTTGACTCGAGCTACGCGGCACGCAGCTATGGCCCCGCAGTACAAAATTGAGTGGGTATCGATTATATCCTCGCTGGCTTGTAAATATGGCGCCATATAAAAAAAAAAAAAAAAAAAAAAAAAAAACAGAAAAAACTATGCGGGACTCTTGGATTACATTACAATGATCGTTTTTGATGATTTGCAGGGGTCTAACTTTTGGTTCCCATTACATAAATTAAAGAAATGTGACACTAACACTAGTAATAAAAGGTTCAAAGTTTGTCTGGGTATCGAAGTATTTGATCTGCATAAAACCTTAGGTAACCCTTCAAGTGGCAATCGCTTGTTTGTCATTTTCCGTCAAGTGTGGCGGCCATTTTTCGCGAATCTCCGTCAAGTGGTAGCTAGCCCCGCGTGTGATCATCAGATTGAAATTTTCATTATTCAAAAAAACATTACCAATTTTATATTATAATCTTATATTGTTCGATGCAGCATAAAATGCCCTAACTGACAATTTAATAATGAAGGCCGTTACAGTTATGAGAATTTTGCTAGCCTTGATTAAATCTCGGATGACCAACTTTTTCCATTTTGTTGTACTTATAGAAATACAAGAAACTAACATTGTCATTAAAAAAAACTCAACGACACCGAAAGACGTCGGAAACGCCTCGTTTGGTTTTGTTTACATATTTTGCAAGTTGTATGGACGGCGACTTTAAGGTGAATAGGCATCCTCTGGTCACTTCATCGTGGACAAAATCATCACCCTCCAGGGGCAAGAGACCACTCATTATCAACAATACAACGAATTTGATGCCGTTTTCAATAGGTATCATAATGTCATGTTACTTGTATTTATAAATTTCTTTCACATGCACGAGAAAGAGTGCCTTTGGAAACGATAATCGATCTTAATGTCCCCAGATTGGTGGAATTTCGAGGTCTTGTGTCACAAAGATGTCGTAAACTTTAACAACCTTGCGATTTTATTACCAATTTTATGAGTAGGTATTCCCAGGACTTTAGCGGAAATATTAAATATCTAACCGAGTTTCACAGTTCAGAGATCCTTTGGGAGGTAGTCTCTTACGGCTTTATTTATAAACGTGGAGTTTAACCGTGGGGTAGCTAAACCATCCTAGGCCCTTATCTGTCATTGTGTCGTTTGAATTAGACAGATAAGGACAAAGCATGGTTTAGCTGCCCCACGATTATTCCACGTTTATAACTAAAGTACATTTGTTACGCAAATTAATCGAATCGCCTTGAGCTATGATACAAGTTTAACTTATTGATCTGTGTCAAAAAATAACCTGTTGTTTTGGCACCTGAGACCTCCTGGACCGAATTCTGTATCCCCCTTGCCAATAATAATTACGGGTAGAGTTTAAGGTTGTTGGCCATGTGGCGAATTTACAGAAAACATATTTTTAATTTTGTACAGACAATTAAAAATATGTATTCTGTAAATTCGCCACATGTGGCCTCTTTTACTGCCCTCGTACGCAGTATCTCGGATAAAACTACTGTAGCAATATTATCCTCATTACTAACGGAATAGAATTTAAAAAAAAAAGCTGCGCCGCAAAACGCTCTAGCAGAAGGTATTTTTTCAATCATAAATACAATAATATTCGAAAGTATAGTTATTTCAATTATTTTCTTTCATATAAACCTTGCCATGACAATGACGAAACACAACAAAAAAGAAATCAGCCAAATCGGTTTAGCCGTTCTCGAGTTTTGCGCTTAGCAACACATTTAGCGATTCATCTTTATTATATAGATAATTATTACTAAGACTGGCACAAAACAAATTCAGTACAAAATGTAAGGTCTGTTCAACAGGTTTGTCGAAAACTTTAAATTAAAAATAATGACTAGGAGAACAACACGACGTTATACGGGAATAGTGACGCAAAGACGTGCTTTAAAATGTGCTTTATTTATATAGTAAATAGGCACATTTTAGTACGGTCACAATTCATGGATTATATGCGCGTATAAATGTATATATCTGTTTCTCTGCGACCTACTAAAGATTAAACGGCTTGGCGGGTTTTGAAATGCGAAGTTTCGTGTTTATCCAAGGAGTTTATTTATTTTAACGACCCGGATAGTCCAGTCGTCAGTTCTAGCGGGCCTATTAGTAGTGTGCCTACAATTCCGAATTGATTCAAATTTCGAATGCAATGTTTTGATAGAAGACTTGATTTTTTCATATCGCTTATACATAAAAAAACCCAACCTAACCTACTTGTAGCAATTGAATTATGCATTAAATCTAAAATAGCTCCAGCATAACATAGCTTTTGGAAAATGAAAATTTAGAGATATTCAGAATAAAATATTTCGGAGTACATATTTGGGTGCTCCCAGCCTATTTATGGTCGTGTCAATCGATGTGGATATAAAACCTCTGTCACTCTCTGATCTGTATGTAGGTGCGAGAGTGATGGAACTTTATCCACATCGAGGCGACTATTATACCGGCATAAGGTTTCATTTTCGATAAGGATAAATATTTGTGTGATAAGTAATGAGTGCGAATATTTGATCCCAAGCCATGGTGTTTCTATCTATTTATGTATGCACTTATATGTTCAGCGTTGTCTACTACCCATACTACAAGCTTATAGCATAGATTTTTATGTCAATCCGTGTGGAATTTTCTTTTGATATTTTATTTTGAAACATAAGTTATAAGTTATATTTATAATTTTTTATAACTTTTTTGTATTTTTTTATTTGCCCGTGTGGTTGTCGGGTTAGAATAGTGCCACTCCATGTCTTCCCGTGGATGTCGTAAGAGGCGACTATGGGAATATAGGCTTGTAGCACTGTTAGGCGATGGGCTTGCGACCTGTCACTAATACGCTGGTAAACATCTTTGCCTATTTGTGCAAAACGTGGTTACTGAATTATCAATAAGTTTTTAAAGTTGTAGGTAATTCTGTAGCTCTGCCTAATCTACTCTGGGATGACAGGCGTGAAGGTATGTATGTAAATTTATAATAGCGCTTTCCATAATAAGTGACAACGGAAAAGGTCGCAAGAAACTCAATAATGAGTACTCACTCTAAACCGATTTTTCATATAACGAAGTTAAGCGAAAACATGGGACGCTGACTGTATCAGATTTATTTCTGACATCTTTTGTATTGAGGAAAAAATATATAAATTGGGGACAGATGCTAAACGTGTAAGAATCATTTACATAATGTTTGGATGTGACATTCCTTTTATGAAATGGACTTCCCACGCGCGTCTGTGAGAGATCTAAAAGGGTGTTCTATTTTGGGTAAACACAAACATAGGTAGACTTACATAAAGCGAGCGAGTAAACAGTAAATATGAAGGTATTTTTTATATAAAGGTGGGATAGTATTTTTGTTAATAAGCACTTTTATGGTACTTTTATGTTGGAAAAGAGTCGAAGCTTGAGTACCCGAAGCCGACGTGCATGCATGACTCGATGTATGAATGTGGGAGAAGCGAAAGAGATTTGTCAGGATCGCAGCAGGTGGAAAGAAGTGGTCTCTACCTACCTCTCTCTGGGAAACAGGCGTGATTTAATGTATATATGTAGTAAGTAATGCGATCAAAAAAAAAACAACTTATAACCTTCTCATTGTGAATCTCGTTTTCATTGACATGCCTGTCTTTTGAGGTTTCTTTTGAAGTTTATTATGACAATGCACTAACGTGCTAAACATTTTCGTTGGAGTGCCATTAAAACTGGTTACTGGATACTTTGATAGTTTTCTAAATATAACGTTAAACAAGACAGACGAAGTTGCTGGCATTGCAAAGGCTAGTATTCAATATGACATTTAATTTATAACATTCAGTCACTTAACAGTCTTTGTCACAACCCTTCCAATATCAATAGAAATATCCCTTTGTACGGAAACCCTTTCAAATCCAAATAATTAATACCCTTTGTAAATCAGAGGTTGAACCGTTATTCAAAGCCATTTCCTCGTTTTCTTTACGCGCATAAGCTTTGCAAATATTATAAAAAGGGAGAGTGTATTATTTTTTCAGCCAAAGTTCAGGATCGGTTTATTTAAATTTTTAATACTTAAAGTTTTAAAATATACGTTTTA
Source organism: Acleris emargana (assembly GCA_927399475.2). Classification (NCBI taxonomy): domain Eukaryota; kingdom Metazoa; phylum Arthropoda; class Insecta; order Lepidoptera; family Tortricidae; genus Acleris; species Acleris emargana. The sequence continues at coordinate 19,532,882 of OV656843.1, forward strand.
ATATCTTTCTAAGTAATCGTTAGACGAAACGTTTTACTGGGTTTTTATTCGAGGCGGTAAAATCATTATCGTCTTTGACCTGTTACGGTATTTCAGCCGCCATAACCATCACGTAAGTAAATACTTAAGAGCTATCAAAATGTTAACAATACGATAACATAGATATATACAAGACGACATGGTTATTTATTACCACTTAGAATTTCGGCTCAACCCATACCATGAGTTACAATTACCGTACTCGCTAGCGAGTCGAATGCTCTCTCCCGTACTCTATAATGTGACTCTAAATACTGTAAGGGACAGAGCATTCGACTCGCTAACGAGTACGGTAATTGTAACTTATGGTAAGGGGTACAAGAGTGCTGCTGTCAAACAAGTTTCTGTTAGTCATAGAATGTCAATATGCAGCTAATGATAAATTATCTCACTGTGAAAATTATATTTTTGCATTTTAAATGTGGACTAGAAGTCTTTTGTATTTATTTTATACTACAAATAAAAGTATTTTTCATTTCATATTTGAAATACATTTATGAAAGTAGGTATTTTGACTAAGGTGACGCCTTGTTAATTCTACATTGTGCTCACACCTTTTGTTGTCGTATTGATTTCAACTCAAACGCCATTACTCTCAAGTTAATAAGAGCTATCGTAACGTTAACAATACTATAGAAATAAGGATCAATACAGTGTAGAATATGGCCCCGATGGTAGGCAACAATACAAACTATCGTGTAACTGTAAACAATGACTTGCAGTGCAGCTAACAAAATTAATATTCTATCAGCGCTGTTCGATGCCAAACGAGCCCTTCCAAACCAAAAACGCATTTACAACTCAATCATTAAACTTAAAGAACCCTTAACAGATACCAATAAAATCGCGTTTACTCTATTACTTTGAGCAGATGTGCTCTTTTGGATAAGAGTTTAACCAGTCGCTTGTTTCGTTAATGAAAACAAATAGCTAGCGTGGGAAATACGTATTCTATTGCTTTTTGAACAAATAACAGTTATTTTGGTAACATCGCGTTGTGACGCTGAAACAGTACACATGCAGATACTAGAGTTTTTGTACCGCTTTTGAAACAATGATTTCTCATTTCTCGACCATCGATGGATACGGATACACGTAATAAAGTGCGTGGCTATAATATGCTTGACCAAGTTTTTTCGAGTGCATACCTATGTCTAATTCGTCTATTTTATCGAAATCCCTAACTTGTTTGACAACGTTAATAAAGATATCATGTCGAAAAGGCAACGAAAACGCAAACGCAAAAAAAACTATCAACACCTCTTAAGTTTGCCGGGTTTTACCGCTCGCCTTGAACTACCGAATTTATTTCCTAACTTCCATTCTTTAATTTAATCGCATAATCGCGTGACTTTTTATTCTAATATCGCTATACGTCTACAGTGATAAAGGTGCGACCCCATCGCTGCGTAAAATACGGAGACGTTACGGAATCACAGTGACGCATTGTATGTCAAAGTAAAGTCGTGATGTTTACGACACGTCAGAGCGATTCCGAACCGTCATCGTATTTTGAGCTGCGGTGTGGTGGAGGGCATGCGGTAAAAACGCTACGGATACGATGCGTCGCTGCGATTCCGTAACGTTTCCGTATTTTAAGCACCTTTAAGGTGCGACCCCACCGCTGCTAAAAATACGGAGACGGTACGGAATCGCAGCGACGCATCGTATCCGTACCGTTTTTACCGCATGGCCTCCACACCGCTGCTGCTCAAAATACCCTACGGTCTACGGTGTCGTTGCGTAAACAAAAGATGGGGTCATAGTAACAACATGGCGCCGTTTTTGACGCAACGAAACATACGCACCGTTAAGCAGCGGTGTGGAGGGCATGCGATAAAAACGGTACGTATACGATGCGTCACTTCGATTTCGGACCGTCACCGTTTTTCAAGCATTGGTGTGGGCGTACCTTTAAACAGTAATAAAACGGTTTATCGCGTCGATAAAAGTAACCTTAACAGGCTGATAATCTAGATTGTCGTTAGTTTATCGTGCCTCGTTAAGTGCTGGCAATTAAAAGGGCGCAACTAAGAAGTGGAGGTTTTTGTGATTTTTCAAATTTCATATCATCTATACATATAACACTATTCCGTGACTGATTGACTGACTGACAGACAACGCAGAGCCTAAGCTACGGGATCGGACGGGAATAGTATCCCAAGTTGTGCACTAGGAATGATTTTTGAAAATCGTTCCTCAACGGAAAGACAGAGGGGGAGTAAAGGGAAACTAAATGTACGCTTACGAAATTGCTAGTCGGATATAAAACAGCATAGTTACAATATGCAAAAGAATCCCTTTTTACAGACTAACTCTCCAATTTTAATTAAAGAATATGATCGATTTTTACAAAAATGCGCGTCAGTTATTTTAAAACATCATAACGACATTAAATAATAATTAAATTAGTAGGTAGGCCTCCAACAAGATGGAGTGACGACCTTGTAAGGATCGCGGGAACGCGGTGGATGCGAAAAGCACAAGACCGGTCTGAGTGGAGAGCCTTGGGGGAGGCCTATGTCCAGCAGTGGACGTCATTCGGCTGACATGATGAACGACATTAAAACAAACATAGAATCTATTATAATTAAATGCATTATTGTTTAACGATATAGTCATTAAGAAGCTACTGCGTATAAAAATAGATTTCATGGTTTTGACCACGATTTAGAACGGTTGCCAGCTAATTAAATTAAAATTACTCGTAACCATGTATGATGGAAAGAGATAAGATTTAAAAAAAATTAGAGCTCTCGTGAGTATTTTCCTTTAACAACTCATATCCATTTCCATTTGTCAACATACACTTATGGCGAGCCTAAATGGTCCTGTCAAAATATAATTCATCAATCATCATATTAACGCGTGTACTCGTATATTAAATTTGCTAAAAAGCTCGCACAAAACGCTAAGCTCACGTCTCTTACGTGGGTACGAGCTACAACTAGTGAAGGGCGGCTTGTAAGTTTCAAAAGTGGAACTTTCACTTAAATTTCCGCAATATTCTGAAAGTTTCAAAGGTGAAACTTTCACCTAAAATGTCATGCAATATTCTGAAAGTTACTAAAGTAAAATCATTTAATTTCTGAAAATTACTAAAGTTTTGTAATGTAACGTAAGTAACGGAAACTTTTCATGAAATTTACATGTGTCAGAATCATTTCCATCTAATTATGTAACTTTCAGAAGCTGTAATTTACGCAGTTAAGGAAAGTTTTGTAATGTTTCAGTAATCGCCCATCACTAGCTACAACTTAAAGCCGGATAATACTTTCCCAACAAATTGAAATCGAGTTATTTAAGCCCCAGTGCACTTTGCGACGTCCAACCGTCTTCAGAGTACGTCGTTTTACGTCGGCTATTAAATATTAAGGTTATTTGTTTTAACTCAAGACTTACATTTTGTTACTAGTGCGCCCCCCCAAGTCCCTCCCCCTCCCTTCTTTGCCAATTTTCCAACCCATTTCGTGAAAGCTAAGCGCATCTGCGATCCCTAAGATATCGCAGGTGTTCATGGGAAGTTGTGTCTTCATGTGCTTGTATACTTAGTATCGTTTATTTGCTTATTACATTAAGGGAATAAAGGCTTGTAGTACTGTTAGGCGATGGGCTTGCTACCTGTCACTAATATACACTGTTAAACATCTTAGCCTAATTGTGCAAATTGTGGTTACAGAGTTATCAACAAGTTTTTAGAGTTGTTAGTAATTCTGTAGCTCTGCCTACCCCACTCTGGGAATGAAGGCGTGAAGGTATGTATGTATGTATGTACATTAAATAATACTCAACAAATACATTTTTTCAACAACTAAATTCACTGAGCAAAATTTTAAATTACATACATACATAAACAAAATCACGCGTGTTTCATATAATGCCCTCCTAATCAAATAAGCAGTAACGCAAAATCAATAACCAAAGCTGTTTTAGTTCTCTTCTCTTAGTAATAAGGTTGATATTGCTACAGAAATTTTATCTGACATACTGCGTATAAACTTAGAAGGGCAGTGTAGAGGTAGACAGAGACCACTTCTTTCCACCTGCTACATGCATGCACGTCGGTTTCGGGTATTTAAGATGTGGCCCTTTTCCAGTATTTATCCAATTTAATTCGAAGAAATACGCCTAAGGCAGCCCCTTTTTTTTTGTATAATAGGAAGACAAACGAGCACACAGGCCACCTGATGGTAAGTGGAAACTGTGACCCATAGACATTCGCATTCACAAGACCGCAATCCTAAGAATGCAAATGCGTTGCCAACCCTGAGGCCGAAGATGGAATGCCTCTATGCTAGTCATTTCACCGGCTGTCTTATCCCCAAACCGGAACACAACAATGCGAACACTGCTGCTTGGCGGTAGGTTAATGGATAAGATGGTGGTACCAACCCGGACGGACCCTGCACAAGGTCCTCCCACAAGTAAAACCCTTTCACTCACTTTCGCTCTGTATATGTCTTTCATCAATTTTGAACTATTTAAAATAACTGATCTGCATTTCTGAAGTTTGTCCTCAAAAATAACTAACATTGATTGTTTTTATCGCATCCTAGATGTTGCCAGAGACTCCGTCCGCGTCGAAGTCGTATACTGATTTTCCCTAGGGAACTGTCTTATTTTCTGACATAAAGAGTATCCTGTCCTTCCCCGGGACTCAAGTTATCTCCATATAATTTCATTGTAATCGGATGCCTTATAACAGCACACAAAATACGAACAAACAAACAATAATATTAATTGTATAAGTATATTGAAAAAACTCCCCCTACAAGAACAAAACAAAGTCACAGCTGGGGTCCCAATGAAAAGGTGTATAACTCTCCTGAAGATCAAGTGAAAAAGGGATTAAGTCTAGTATACTCCATTCATGTAAATATATACCCTTTTTTAGTACGACTTAATTTGACTTATACCCTTATTAACAAGGACCCGAGTCAATATTAACCAACTTACATGTTACAAAAATAAACCGATGCTTTCAGAGGTTAATCAACCTTATTTTTGTACACGATTCAAATTAAATTTTATTTATAAAACAACCTCACATTAATCTATTTTAGGCGTTGCTTTTAAATTTATTACGGGTGGTCCTTCGAGCCGGATTTAATAATTAATGAAATGATGTTACAATTTACCGGCAAAAGAGATAAACTACTAACAATTATGGACATATTAAAACCCTTTTATCGTTATGATTTTCATTGAGTATAATTTATTGTTACTTATGATAATTGTTCATGCTGTACAATTTATTAATTTAGGCAAACTAATGTTTAACCTACTTCCAGAGCCGATATATTTATTTTAAACGGCTCAACTGATTTCCATGAAAACTTGCTAAAACTCCGACTTATTTTTTTTTTTGGAGGACGCGCTGGCCTATAGTAGCCCTCAACCAAAGTGACGACCGGGGCCATAAAGGGTTATATGGTCCCGGTCGTCACTTTGGTTGAGGGCTACTATAGTTAGTAATGATCCTGCTTGCTGCTGCTGTAGCTTCGTAGAAGCTAGCGGTTCTGGGTTAAATCCCGGTAAGGGCAGATATTTGTGTGATGAGCGCGAATATTTGTTCCTGAGTCATGGATGTTTTCTATGTATTTAAGTATATATTTCTCTGTATAAGTATTTATATCGTCGTCTAGTACCCATAGTACAAGCCTAGAGCTTAGTTTGGGACTAGGTCAATTGGGGTGACATGGTCCCCTGATTTATTTATTTAAACACTTACCTTTGGCTCGTTTCATAAAACCACACTCGTAATTTAAGGACTCATTATGTATCAGTTACATAAACTACTAGTTTAATTAAACGACAAACAAATGTAAAGACTCCATTAGGTTTCAGTATTAATTCAAAGGATCATTTCATTTCTGAACTTGATCCTATTTACGCTCCTCTAATGTGTCTGAGAGTGTTTAATACCCTTATTTGTCTTTCAACGTTGACCCTTTCCCCAGACGGGTTTAACATTAATCTATTTTCAGAAGGGATTTCACAAACGAGACGTAATAAAGACAATAACTTGTAAATTGGATGCTTAATTAAAAAGTTTTCAACTGGCCAGTTTGAGCTCAGTCATTATTATATCAAATATAGAATATTATTTTTTGGGATCCGTAGTCAAACAAGGAAACGTTATAGTGTTGCCATGTCCATCTTTTAGCAGATAACCTTGGACTCTAGGTACTAAAAACTTTAATTCTGCATACCTATACATTTAAAACGCGCCGATAAAGTTGTAAAGTTGCCGATTGCTTCCCATATTAAGTCAAGCAATAGTAGTTTATGCAACTGATGCATAATGAGGAGCATTAAAATACTAGTGTGGTTTTATAAAACGAGCAACAGCGAGTTTCATAATACGATCACACGAGTGTTTTAAGGCCTAAATATGTACAGTTATCTATGCAAATATCATAAGTTTAAAATTATCCTACTTTCGTAACAGTAACATACCAACAAACAAATGACAACAATAATGGCGGCAATTCGATCCTCCGTCAAGACAAATGTGTTTTATTCAATCATAGACAAATTAATGACGGCCCAATATAATTTAAAAAACATACTCAATTGACGTTTCGAGTCGATACCTGTATTTAATATCTATGAATACTAGAATAGAGACCCTCTTGAATTTTGCAGCTTTTCCAAATTTAAACTCATAACGTGACAAATACTGTAATAAAATTACAGTACAGATTTTACCTACTACCACAGTGACCACAGACAAGAAATTTCTCATATTAAAATTGGTTCTAATAGAGCATGTAATTTCCTAAGGGTTTTGAACGCATAATAGAGGACTTATGATTATGTGTGTAGATAAAGGTATTTTTTTACAATAAAACATTGCATGAGATATTATTGAAAATCTCTCATAAAATCATTACGTAGGTACATGTTATTATCAATGTTTAGATTTGGCGAACCGTTTAGCAAATACTTAACTCGAAAAGTGTAATTAATGTTTCAGTTCTGAGTCCACCCACGCTTGTAGTTTTAAAGGAAATCTATCACGCTTAAGTAGACTTGATTGGATCCTGAGAGACAGGCAATTATGGTGTTTATACCTATTAAAAACGATCTAAGGCTGCACGAAATAAATTTAAATAGAGAATTTGTCCGTACGTGTTGTTTTTGGAGATATTTTTGTATTTGTGATAACGGCTTAAGGACCCTACACTGAGCGTGGCCTGAATGGCCCTTGCCCGGTTTTTTAATAAGAGTTAAACAGAAAGGGCTAATTGGAACAGCATATTTTGTGAAGATGCCAAAGTTACGGAAAAATGGATCGAAATTCGAAATTGGGTCGACCTAAAAAAATATTATCATTTTTACCGTTTTAATTTGAATTTTATATGTATTTTTGTGTCGTGGATTTTTATGGATGACTGCATTATTATAAAATTTTAATTCGCCGAATTTGAATATCGAATAATGAAGAGGTGGTGAAAACAACAAATTATCTGCGAAAGGTTTTCAAATTACGGTTTCCCGATTCTAGTAGATAGCTAGAATTGGAATACGCTAATTTGAATACGTGACCAAATTAGAAATCACTATTTCTCAACTGAATTAATTTTCTTTCGTATGAAACCTGAAGTAAACCTTTTTGTTATAGATATTTATTTTTAATTTCGTCAAACTACAGAATGAAACACGGTGAGTAATTTTTAAATAAACTATGATATTTTTAATGGTTTATACACATTTGCTTGACATTTTCTAGCTTTTACAAATATTTATTTAACTTGCACTATTTGTAGGTATGTATGTCCGAGTATGTAAATTCTCCGCTACTAACCCTCTGTATCACAGTGCAGACTGTTGGCAACTAAGTAAACATATATTGGTTATGCATGCACAGCATAATGGTACAGATAGTGAAGATGGTCTAGATGACGATGACGACAGCCCTGCAGACCCTGATTTTGTATCATATTTTTTGGCCTCATAACTCAGTGTTGCCTCAAAGCAACAATTACGTTTTTCACAAAATATGAAGAAAAGAATACCGACGTATTTTATTTATTTGTTATAAACTCGAATATAAAATATTTTAAAAAAAACGAGTTCGTGAGTGACAGAGGGTCTTGCAAGTCAATTTGGAACCAGTTCCCGTGTACGGAATGGGCTGAAATTTGGACCACGTGTAAAGCCGATGACAATGCAATATCATGGTATAGCTAAGAGCGGACCTGATAATGGAGTAGGAAAGTAGCGATTTTCAGTTGTTGCACAATCGTTGTAATACCACCAAAATGAGCGCAGACCAATATTTCATGTCATCTTCTCGGCGATGTGAGTTAATTGAAATGACAAACATTTGGCCAAGGGGGGAGGAAGGGAGAGGGCTTTGGAGGAGAAGACCTTATATAACTCCTAAACTAATAACACAATCCCAATTCATTCATTGCAAATAATCATAGTAAATAAATGAAATAATTATCACATTGAAAAGTTATAATTAGATTCTGATACGGTATTAAAACGGTTTCCGTATGCCGGGACACCCTGTATGTAGGCCTCGATGCTTAAAATCAATGTTTGTTGTCATACCAGAGGGGTTATTATGTAAAAAAAAACTCTTTATTGCAAATAAACAATAGGGAATATGCATGTTTTTTTTTACAGCTTCAATTGAAGCTGATTCATGTAACAAACAGATCACAAAAATAATTTTTTGAATAACTATAAAAATAACCAAGATATAAGCCAACAAAGATTTGTTCCTATCTCTTTCTAGAAAAACGATGACGTCACGGTGCACATCGGATCTCTCTGTCTAATTAGAAGTTTGAAATGCTTATAACTTCCGTATTTCTTGACCGATTTTAATTTTAATTTCCGTTTTGGTGATCTCTTTTACGGTATTTTCATATTTTGATGAGAAATGCGATTTTTAAAATCCATGCATATTCCCTATTACGAGACATGTTTGCATCAATATAAATATAGCAGTTATATAGCTCTGTCATTTTCACTCAGCGTTAACTAAACTGCATAGCTATGTCATAATAACCCCCCTGTACTAACTCGGGGCACCTATACTAAAGTGATGTAGCAAAATATTTTATCGACAAAAAAAAAAATCGATGTTACCGTCACCATCTTAATGATATTTAACTTTTTTTTTTCGTGTTGAAATAGAATAGAATAAAATAGAAAAACGTTTATTCAACAAACACATCAACATGATGTACCCCTGGGTAGGTACATCATAGAAAAGATACAAACGTAATAACAGTCACTTATTATCCCCTAACAAGCGACACCATTAAATTAAAAAGGTACAATGAGGATGATGTGTGCCGAAATGGTCTCCACTCAGCAAAATGTTTGGCATGGGGATGACAACCGGGTTGGTTTTGAGTACTGTGACTTACGAAGGATAACTACATACATTACAATATGACAAGGGACTGAATGAAGATGTTACATACAGACTGAACACCCTGCGAAAAGATTTTGTTCAAAACCTTAAAAGTGGCGACCGTAAGAAATATGTAAGGCTACTAAAGGCCTACTGGATGCATTGTGATAACGATATATCTAGCGATGTATGTATAATGTAAATTTAATTGTATTTTTTTTTTTTTACTCGCGTATTGCTACTGCTAATATTGACATCGTTAACGGAATCAGAATACCACCTATAGCGTAACTGAGGCGTGAAAATCGATTTAAAATGAGCGTTACCAAGGTAATAACAGTTTTTTCACCTCAGCAGCTCAAACAAGCAGGTTTTGCTGCTTAAAAACAGTGCGCAAAATTCAATTTTGCTGCGAGCGAGAGGCAAAGTAGTTTTTTAATTATTTTTTTTAAATGCCGTGAGCAGTGCTGGGGCTACTCACAACATTCGAAAAAATTGAACTTCACTTTGTTCTGTCACTTTCCCTTCGATAGGAAAAAAGCGAGAGATAGAAACAACTTGATTCGAAGTTCGATTTTCAAATTCCACACATAGTAGGCCCAAAAAGAAACGCATGTTCGGATGCACACATAACCGTAAAATTGCAAATAAAACTATCTGTTAAAGTTTGAAATGTGTTTATTATAACTATTTTATACAGTAGGTATAATCTTTTTTTTTATCTAATGTTTTGAAGACAAAATTAATGAAAAATAAGAAGTTTATCATGTATCTACATAATTTTGTTATCGTTTTAACAATCTTTAATTTCGTGACATAAACCGCGGGGGCAGTTTCAGAACGCATTTTAAAAATAGCGGGATTATTGTAGCCAATAGCCATAGACAAGGCCTAGTTAGGTTTTTTTTAAAGCCACAGACTACATAAAGCTGTATAAAGTTGTGTTTGCACTACGGCATTATCAAGTTGAGTGACAGGTTTTATCTGTTTCATGTTTATTTTTTCCACTTTTTATATTATTAGTATTTTGCAAAAATGCTTGTGATTGATGCATATGCGATCGTGTCATTATTTTAGTCGTGTATTCACCAAATGGTCACAACGGAAGACCTGCGTTGGCCCTACCAGCTTCACGCTGTGTTGTTCTCGCTGCTGAGGTGAAAAGTTGTATGTCTCACACGAGACCAAAGTTTTTTACGTCTCGTATCTTTGAACCCCTCGCTACGCTCAGGATTCTAACCTAGAATCACTCGCTACGCTCGTGATTCAATAATAGAATCCTTCGCTTACTCGGGATTCAAAATCATCACTCGCAGCAAAAACCAACTTTGCTCTCTGGTTGAACAAATAACTATTTTATAATTATTATAGCGTTGTTCTTACCATGGTTACGCGCTTGAACAATGTCAGTGAAGGTGTTTGGCGATCAACGGAAATCTCTATTTTAAATTTTCTGTCAGACAGTAGTTACAAATATTTACATGTATCAAAATACGAAACAGATAACAAAACAGATATAATTCGTCGGTGATACTGCAAAACCACGTAAGTAACAATTTAAATAAGGAGCAAAATGCACCTTTTTAATGAGACAGTAAGGTTTATTTTGCCATACATTTGTTAGTTACGCGGTTTTGCAAGATGCGGATATGAGGCAAGAGTAAATGGGAATGTTGGAAGGGGAAGGCCAAAGCGAACATTCCACGATCAGATCGGGGATATAATAAGAAAGGGCCAGGTCTGGAGACTCTAAACCGACGCACGTAAATAAATATAAATAAATAATGTGAACGAAGAGACATGAGTGTGGAGGATGCGAGGGAAGTTTGTCTGGAAAGGGCTGTGAAATATTGTAATAATCACCATAACAGATAATAAAACAATTAAAATAACACCACACAGCAACACCATAACAGAAGCCTATAGTAATTTGGAAGATTGTGAAGCGAGCTGTCAAAAAGTTCCATATATATTTAGCTCCGGCCGGTAACGGTTCTCTATACCTAAACCTAGTCCAATTGTAGATATCATAAATAACTATGTCTGTATGTTTTCCTTTCCCCGAAAATACTTCTTAGAATGAAACATATTTAAAAAACAAAAATCAGAAACGTAGAGACCTAGTTCTTTATAATAACTACAACACATTCAAAAATTGTGGAAATCGGACTTGTATTTAATAATCACAGAGAAACGATAAATAATATAAATCAACTAGGATGTATGCCGTATGAAGCCATTTTTTTTCTCTGTGGTCGCTGTCGATTTGAAAACTGCCAGAAAGAACAAAACTAATTACGGCCAACTTTGTAGTTTCCTTTATAAGCTTGAAGAAAAAGTAACGTATGCAACGGTACATAATAAGCTCTTAAGAAACTTCATTATGAACTAGTTACATAAATAAGTATTAGTCGAGTGGACTGCATCGACGGCGTTCGTCGATGTAGCTTAAACCTTCAGAGGTTTCTTATAGCGGTTATATAATGAATGTACCTTGCGTGCAAATAAATTATATGTGAGCTCCGCCCCACCATTAGGTAAAGGGAGCGTCATGATGATCGAACTTGGATGTAGGCAAGGAGAACAAAAAGACTTTTCTAGGTGGTCTACAGATTCTTGTTTAATTATCAAATTACAATCGCTGAATCATAGTTAAAACTTCCCTTAAGACGTTCCACAAGTCACGTGGAACCAATTGAAAACTATTTCACTCACGGCGTAGCATGCTTCACGACCGACGCACGTCAGAGATCTTCATCCAAACACCACAGTATGCCAATCGCACCGAAGTCGAAGGAAAGCGACAGAGCAAGCATAACGTTCGAACTATGATTTTGAAGTAGAGCCCGAGTGCTTATGTTACGTCAGAGTAAGCAAGACCATAACCAAATAGTATGTCTAGCTCGCTCTCAGAATCACATTAAAACCACACACGTCATCATATATAAATAAATAGAAAATAGAAATCTATTGCAGACGATAGACTTATTTCTTTAACACTGTGATTGAATACGAGTATGTTCAATTTTTTAATAATTTGTGTAAAATTAACGCCCATAGATTGTATCAAGAAGTCTTTTTTTTTTCACGTGTTGAGTTTTGTGAGGTAGGTACAATCTATAACAAAGAGATATTGTATCCATTTTTGGACCTAATTACAATGCAATAAGGTGATTAATTATATAGGTCATTGTAAATGACATAGAGGTTTACATGAGATTTAGGTAGGTGTAAGGTTGTAGGTTTAATAATAAATATTTGGCGAGACATATTAAGCTCTTAAAATCAGTAATATTATTCTCCCCTCTAACCTTTTTAACAATAACTTTTTTTATTTTATTAAAGCTTAATCTTAGTTCGTTAAATTGTTTATTTAATGTTAACGTTATTACGAAACATCTAGTCTCTTTCACTTTTGTACGTTTGGCTATTTGTTGTTTCAAACATTTCCCAATCGCTCAAAGTGTAACTGGGAGTGATCCCTTAAAGTCCCTTTCGTGTTTCTGTTTATTATTTTTGGTGTTTTTTCCCATTATTTTTTTTGTGACATGGGAAGGCAAACGAGCACAAAGACCACCTGACGGTAAGTGGAAACTGTGACCCATAGACATTCGCATTCACAAGACTGCAAATGCACTGCCAACCCTGAGGACTAAGATGGAATGCCTCTATGCTAGTCATTTCACCGGCTGTCTTATCCCCTAACCGGAACACAACAATGCAATCACTGCTGCTTGGTGGTAGGGTAATGGATAAGATGGTGGTACCAACCCGGACGGACCCTGCACAAGGTCCTCCCACAAGTACAATAATAAAGCATATACATTCATAAAGAAATCCAATTGGTTCAAACTCAGGGGGTAATTTTTTCGGGTAAAAGGTGGTTAGTTTGATTAATTTCCATATTATAAATCTTCTTTAACTGCTGCATTTAAATAAAGCAAATAAATAAGAACTACCGTAACGTTGACAATACCATAACATATGCAATATGGCTTTACCGAATAGAATAGAACCCCAGTTGAGTAAGTAGGCAAGTACTGGAATAATTGTTTTAATATGCATACTGGTCATTACGCTTCTCACTCTATTTGTCTCGCCTACAGCACATAAAACAGGCAGGAGCAAAGGAGAGAGCACTACTCGGCATAATTAGGTCAACGGCCTTGGTTATTTCCTACTTCTTTACGTTACATATAAACTTTTCAGTGAGGCTCTTAACGAGTTTGCCCTCTGTAACTTTAAACAACTGAAGTTATCTCAACTTCCAGTATCTCAAACTCTCAATAGTTTATATTCATGTAAAATTAAGTTTGACCCACTTCATCATTATCCATGGGGCCTAATGGCTGCGTTTATCGCGTGACAAAGTGTGGATAAAACATTTGTCACTTTTTGACACGATATAGCACACATAGAAGTTTTTTTGGAGATTTACTAGTAATTGTTGTGATCTAATTTATTAAAAGAGCAAGCTAACGTTGTGTATCCTAGTTATGTTTATGTTCAAGTAAGGTACAGTCTGTGAGCACTTAGAAGATGCTTCGGTTTATTACTTCTCTCTCACTCGCTCTTAATAAGATCGTATGAGAGCGAGTGAGAGAGAAGTAATAGAACCGAAGCCTCTTCTAAGAACTCACAGACTGTAACTATGTACAGAAAAAGTCAAAATTCAAAATATCAATACAAAGACATAAATTCGATTAGATAAGTAGCCAGTACTCCAACAAGTTTTGTGGCAAAAACGTGAATTAATTAGGGACTTCATTCCGATATTAAATTTATCGATAACTGTTTCAAATACTAATCAAAGTGACATTTCATTTGATAGGTTCTGCTTTTCCGCGTTTGAGTATACAAATGCTTCTTATGTGTTTATTAAATATTCACGACACTGTTTTCTACCCGTACCCGGCATTTTTACCCGTAATATTATTTCCAATCTTTCCCTTGCGGTTCCGTCTAGTAAAACACATTTCTATGCCAAATCCTTCACAGTCCGTGGTGTCCAACTTTGGAATGAGCTTCCGTTGTCCTTAAGACCATCACCTAGTGTAGTCGCTCTAAAGCGAAATTTAAAAACGTTATGGCTGAATGAGTCGTGAAGTCAAGTTCCTATAATGATTATAGTTATACATATATATATATATATATATTATATGTTTATTTTATATGTAGGTACTTAAGTTTATATTACTTTGAGTACCTACTGGTTTATTCGTATAATATTTTTTTATTTATAAGTATTATCATCTGTTATTGATATTTTTTGTGCAAACTTGTATGTGTCCAACCCTATGCATTGTCCTAACTCATCTACTTCAGGGTTAGCTGGAAGAGATCCCATTTAGGGATAAGTTCGCCTTTGTACATTAGTTTACATACATACAATATTCCCATCAACTAATCTTTTTGAGCAGACAAGACTGTCATGTTAGGTCAACGTCTTATTTATCAGTATAGGATGAAAACTACAGCGAGTGGAGCGAGGCACGTAGGGACTCGCTTTAGCTTACAACGGTGGCTGCAATTGTTTCCACCGCGAGCTAATCTCTTAAACAGACACCGATGTAAGCCAAACGGAGTTCGTATGAAGCTCCCTCCGCTTGCATTATCTTTTTTAATTGACCCATACGGACTTTATACTGTATAATAGGTATGCAAGTTGCATGTTCATATCATACATTACCTGATAAGACAGTTGTCTTACGAAAGTACAATTTATCGATTTATTTTTTTCTCGCCTTCCCCATAGTGTGGGGTGTTGTTGGATAGATCTTTCAGAAATTTTGCCGATTTTTGCAAAACAATTTTTCGATTAAAGCGTTAATTTTGTTAGAGTCAAGTGTCGTCGTCGTCCCCGTCCCCTCTACAGCAAAGCTACAAATACTAAAAATCTGAAAAATATCTTAAACGAAAACGCATATAACGAATTTTAAAGGAAAACTATTACAGCTAAGCTAAGTAGATAATGATTAGTTCCTGAGATACAGGCAACTGAAGTGTTTATACCTAACTAGCGACCCGCCCGCGGCTTCGCCCGCGTGGAATGTGTTATACATATAAACCTTCCTTAAAAATCACTCTATCTATTAAAAAAAACCGCATCAAAATCCGTTGCGTAGTTTTAAAGATTTAAGCATACATAGGGACAGACAGCGCAAGCGACTTTGTTTTATACTATGTAGTGATAGAAACGCATAACACACCAAATAACTTTAAATATAGAATTAGTACATACTTGTTGTTTTTTAAGAGTTTTTTTGTGAAGTAACGGCTTCGGAACCTTACACTGAGCATGGTCAGACATGCTCTTGCTCAGCTTTTCATTTTGTTGGAGGTTGAAAAGCAATATGACAACGTGACCCATAGATTTCTAGACGGAAATAAAATAAAATGTGGAGCATACTAAGAGTACAAACACTTAACTGCCCATTAAAGTCAGAAATGAGAAAATGTAAAAAGAGATGAATATAGATTTTACATGAGAATCTCATGTGAACGACGGAGACAGTTTCTTTCTGTTTATCGTCATTGGTCACTCAGCTGTGTGGGTGATTGTACATATTGGAGGTGGGAGGACCTTGTGCAGGGTCCGTCCGGGTTGGTACCACCATCTTATCCATTAACCTACCGCCAAGCAGCAGTGTTCGCATTGTTGTATTCCGGTTTGGGGATAAGACAGCCGGTGAAATGACTAGCATAGAGGCATTCCATCTTCGGCCTCAGGGTTGGCAACGCATTTGCAGTCTTAGGATTGCGGTCTTATGAATGCGAATGTCTATGGGTCACAGTTTCCACTTACCATCAGGTGGCCTGTGTGCTCGTTTGCCTTCCTATGATATAAAAAATAAATAAATAATAAATATTCGTATTGCACGTACGCGAGAGCAAAACTTCCACCAGCCGTGAAAACACTCACGTTGATTATGGAGTCCAAATAGCAGTGAATATCAGAACGTATTTTGGCTGTTTATTCATATTGTAAGGCACAAATAAGGTAAACAAGCTCACGCCATTTGTAATAACTACACTCTGAGCATTACTTCGCAGTCTCAAGATTCATAACACTGTCTAACCGAGAGGACTGATATGATGCGCGTTTTTGATCGACTTTCCCATGGCACAACTGACGACGCGTTGGTCTAGTTGGTAGTGACCCTGCCTACGAAGCTAGCGGTTCTGGGTTCGAATCCCGGTAAGGGCAGATATTTGTGTGATGAGCGCGACTATTTCTTCCTGAGTCATGGATGTTTACTATGTATTAAAGTATATATTTCTTTTTATAAGTATTTATATCGTTGTCTAGTACCCATAATAAAGGCCTAGAGCTTAAATTGGGACTAGGTCAATTGGTGTGACATAGTCCTCCTGATATTTATTTATTTTAAATAAGGTAAACAAACTCACGCCATTTGTAATATATATGCTTTGAGCATTAATTCGCAGTCGCAAGAGTCTATCCACTGTCTAACCGAGAGGACAGAAGATGATGCGCATTTTTGATCGACTGCCCCATGGCACAACTACGTGGCACAACTGACCTAGGCCTCTATTTAACACGGTAAAAGCCATAGCCGGTATTCTAGGCGGTAAAGCCTGTTATGGTATTTTTATGACGTCAGCCACCATTACTGTCAAGTAAATCATCATCATCATCATGTCAGCCGTAAGACGTCCACTGCTGGACATCGGCCTCCCCCACCCCCAACGCTCTCCACTCAGACCGGTCTTGTGCTTTTCGCATCCACCGCGTTCCCGCGATCCTTACAAGGTCGTCACTCCATCTTGTTGGAGGCCTACCTACAGCTCGTCTCCCGGTCCGCGGACGCCACTCAAGAACCTTCTGGCCTTATCGGCCATCAGTCCTGCGAGCAATGTGCCCCGCCCACTGCCACTTCAGTTTAGCTATTCTTCGGGCTATGTTGAATAGAGGGCCAGGTCCGTTGTGCCACGCAGATATGCCTAAAGGAAAAACCGTCTTTTTGCTAGTTGACCACCCTGCCCCAAAATATAACAAAATATAACTATGTTGTAGTGTCCGACCGAAATTTCGGTTTCGGTTTCGGCCAGTTTCGGCCAAAAAATCAAGTTTCGGCCCGAGTTTCGGTTTCGGCCAAAAACGGCCGAACCCTTCGGCCGCGCCGAAACTTACAACATCGTACCTTTGGGTCGCGCTCGGCTAACGTCGGGCCCGCTCGGCACGGCTGACAATATGGCGTCGCTCGCTACAACTACCTAAATCAGTGCGCTTTGCTCGTGTAGACTTTGATTATTTTAATTATCTAATTAGGTATATTTGAATTAGCCATTCGAGGCTAACTGATTGTGATATTTGTGAGTATAATTAAAATGTAAGTAACTGAAATAAATAAACATAATATATGAGCATCATATTTTAATAATAAATTTGTTTTATTTTATACCACCATTAAAAAAAAATCGCTAACTTTGTGTTACAAATAAATAATAATGTATTTTTTTCACTTTATAGGGTAGTTAAATTTTCAAACAGAACCTCTGTAACTGTGCTAAAATTTCATTGTGATAAATCTTTGAAAGTAGAAACCTGTAATTATAGGTCGGCGAGATATTAATTTTAGAAAAAAACGGGCTTACTAACATTTTTTCGACTTTTTAAGGACTTTTTTTTTATATAAAAGGTTCGGTTTCGGTTTCGGTTTCGGCCGAAACTACAATGAAACCGAACCTTCGGTTTCGGTTTCGGTTTCGGCAAAATAACATGTTTCAGTCGGTCACTACTATGTTGCTACTGTATCCGCACTAATTATGCATCTTTACACATAATCGAAAGTTCGCAAATTTCCACTCCTCGCTATTTCCAATCCCCCTCAAAATAATATAAAGCAAAGAGGTGAAAGTTACTCTTTTCAGAGCTTTCTGCACTTCTTTGTACACATGCGCCCTGTGGGTCAGCTTTACTCGAAGATCGTTTAGCGCCCTACTCGTACAGTATAATCACGCGTTCAGGGTGCTAGTGCGGCTGCCGCGTCGCTGCAGTGCGTCAGGCATGTTCACGGAGGCGCGCATCGATTGCTTCTACACTCCTCTGCGCAAGTGGTGCGCGTCTCTGCTGAGCAGAGTGCGCGGTAGCGGCAACAGCCTCCTGGACATGATAGCGAGTAGGTTTGATTGCCCCTACATGGTTCACTGTATGCAGCTCCATGTATGAAGCAATCGTACTTATTAGTACTTAATTGTGTTTTAGTTTTTAGTTTTGTGTAATTTTAATGTTAATTGTGATTCTATTTTTAACTTTAATTTTGATTTAAATTTTTTGTTTATTTAAATCTGGTTCCAATATGGAAATGTAATTTTTGAAATAAATATGTTTGTTTTTTTTTATTTGTTTTTGAAAGCAACTATTTGCAAATCATAAAATACGAAATTTTCAATAAAGTCACCCGCTTAACAGATTGAAATATGAATAGAAATAATATAGATTGATTAAACACAACACTAAAAAAATATGTCATTGAAAAATGTTTTTTATCGAACCCTGATTTAAAAATCAGTAGAGAAAGAAGTAATGTCACGATTATCAGCTAAAAAGTTTATCCGAGATAAAAATATAACCAAAGCATAACAAACTTCTGTGCGAGATTGTCCGCTTACATAAAAACATGATTTATCAGTTTTACTTAACCTCTGTTCACTCAAGCAACAAGTTACTTAGAAAGAGTTTAGCTTAGAAAATTCCTTTAAAGTGATTAGTTCGCTTCACTTTACATAAATGCCCGTGTTTTATTTTTTATTGTATTATAGACACAATAAATAGTTTAAATATTCATTATTATTAAATAATTACGAATTTGTGGCACTTGCAGTGGCGACCATGGGTCCTTGGTCAGCTGAAATGAAAAGCTTTATGAAGGCTCTGTCATCCCGGCTCATAGACACCTCCGGAGATCCAAGAGCTGGTGCTTACCTGTCCCAAAGGATTGGGCTAGCTATCCAGAGAGGTAATGCAGCCAGTGTCATAGGGACCATGCCGCGAGCGGACCTGCTAGAGGGGGTGTTCTTTTTATAGTGGTGATCATTATTTACATCTTTAATATTTGAGTAGCTTAGTTTTATTTTAATTTGAGTAGCTAGTTTAATTTTAATTTTAATAAGTTTTGTTTTAACTTATAAATAGTTTAGATACAAACGTAATAATCGCGTGTTAGTATTCGAAAAGGGCATTAGCATTAGCAGCGGCATCTCATCTGTTGAAATTAAATATCGTCGCTGCCTTGTTTTGCAGTCGCTAAGCAATAGGGGTAAATGCTTGTCGCTTACTAAACAGCTTCCATTACTCTAACATGTAATTTAACCAATCATTTGTCATTGGACCATTATAGGCACGCATACCTGATGGCCGATGGGGTCAGAAGATTCTTGAGTGGCGTCCGCGGACCGGGAGACGAGTTGTAGGTAGGCCTCAAACAAGATGGAGTGACGACCTTGTAAGGATCGCGGGAAAGCGGTGGATGCGAAAAGTACAAGACCGGTCTGAGTAGAGAGCCTTGGGGGAGGCCTATGTCCAGCAGTGGACGTCTTTCGGCTGACATGATGAGGCTGAATTGTTTGATTATTTAAACTTAAACTTGGGAACCTTTTCGTTTGTCCGAAATTTTCATTTGTCAGAAAATCATTTGTCGCTGAACCCATTCCCTTTTCAAAATGTTTTAAGAGATATATATATATATATATATATATGTATATATATATATATATATATACCTACAGAACCTGCAGGTTAGGTTAGGTTGGTTTTTGGAAAGTTAAACGGTTCTAGAGAAAAATGATTTACGCACAAATTAAAATTTCGGACAAACAAAACAGCGGACAAAAATTATTCGAACTTAAGATAGGTAACCTTATACTTTCTTGTCCCACTGGACGAGGAAGCGATTAGCTATGGACTATTTTCCCGCTCAAGAAACGAACAAAAAATATAGATCCCGTGTCAATAAAAGAGACACATTTAATAAGGCTGTTCACACTGCGGACGAGAACTCTCTCCACTAGTTTGTCGAAACAAAAGATATAGATCCCGTGTCAATAAAAGAGACACATAATAGTTGGTCGAGAACTCTCTCCACTAGTTTGTCGAAACAAAATATATAGATCCCGTGTCAATAAAAGAGACGCATAACAGTTGGTCGAGAACTCTCTCCACTAGTTTGTCAAAACAAAATATATAGATCCCGTGTCAATAAAAGAGACACATAGTAGTTGGTCGAGAACTCTCTCCACTAGTTTGTCGAAACAAAATATATAGATCCCGTGTCAATAAAAGAGACACATATATTATTCGTTGATCGCTGGCTCTACTTGCTTCCCACTCATCGTCGGCGGGACAAATGCCATAGGACGCCAAATGGCACCGCTAGCCTATAATTGGTTCAAGCCATACATTGATGGTGGTCTACTCTAACTAATAAACACTATTACTGGTTTGAACTGACTGGGATAGAAGCTTGACCTTGAGCACGAATACATTCTATCGAATACTTATACGATATATATGTCATGTATCGTTAGCTATCGGAAAAGTTAGAATCTTCTTACTTCCTCAAGCTTCAGTCAGCTTTAGTTTATATCGAAAAGTTAATTGACAAATCAAGAAGAATACAAACTTATCTGACAAAAGTAAGATTGTTTACCAAGGGATGAAAGCCACAAGCGTTGAAATGGGTCAAAATGGTACAAACACTTCACTTGAATTAAAAAAAAAAATGTTTTTTACTTAACTTTCTACAGACAGGCATATGTTTTTGCTAATGCAAGGGTCCACATAGACATAGTTAAGATAAGATAAAAAAGATAAAAGATGTTTATTCAGTAAGTAGGCCGCATAATTTTCACAAGATCTAATAAGTAATAGTAATAAAAAAAGAAATAGAAATTATACAAGTTATACTTACCTATGACGGTGCAAGACCACCCACATAAAAAGTTTCGATACATTCTCCTACAGAAACCGAGTTCTTTTATCTAATCACTTTTCTTCCCTAGGGCTGTCATAAATCACTTTCATTCCGTTTCTAAGATAAACAACGGCCTACGTTCAGAGTATAAAACATGAAAAATACAATATCGTATGATTTTCCACTACATTAAGGCCTCTGTTCTACCCGATTAAATAATATTGCCTTTAATATGTTATGGTACTGTCTTTAACTCGGCCGACATTACAGTCAAGTAAATAAGAGACATTACGTTGACGATACAATAACATGTCAAGAGCAATATTCGTTTAGATTTTATTATTTGTCATCGAAAAATAATACTAAAATAAAAAAATACTTTTCTGATTTTAATAAAACATGTCTAACAACCACGTGATTGATGAAAACCTGATTTAAAATAAAAAAAACCGCATCCAGATCGGTTCACCCGTTTAAGAACTACGATGCCACAGACAGACACACACACACACACTTACACGTCAAACTTACAAAACCCCTTTTTTTTGCGTCGGGGGTTAATAAAAGATAAAAAGATAAAAAATGATTATTCAGTCATTGGACCGCACGGGCACTTTTTCACGTCAAAAATCTACCAGCGTTGTAGACCACTGCTGAGAAAACACGCCGCAAGAAACTCAACAGTAAATCAGTTCGTTATAGTATGGCGATTCCGTATTTATCTAGTACAAACATTTTCTAGAATGAGCTTCAGTAGTTAAAGTAAAGTAACAGACCGGCTATTTTAGGGATTAGTGCTACTGATACACTCCTTAAATTAATGTACAGTCTGTGAGCACTTAGAAGGTTCTTAGGGTTTTTTTTATGGCATAGGAAGGCAAACGAGCACACAGGCCACCTGATGGTAAGTGGAAACTGTGACCCGTAGACATTCGCATTCACAAGACTGCAAATGCGCTGCCAACCCTGAGGACTACGATGGAATGCCTCTATGCTAGTCATTTCACCGGCTGTCTTATCTCCAAACTGGAACACAACAACTAAATTTGACTTGGTCTCTCACTCGCTCTTAATAAGACACGAGTACACGAGTGAGAGACAAGTACAAACCCGAAGCTTCTAAGAGCTATCGCTTTGTACACGTTTTCGAATAATTGACGTGATTCGAAACCGTTACATATAATTTAAGTCTTCGTCCTCGAGCTTCAGAACATATAAGCACTCAAGGCAGCTAGTAAGTATTAGTCACTAAACTCGTGTAAACCTAGTATAAATTTCTTAGGGCCTTTCCACACAAACTGCGCTACATCCGTGCCTAAATGAGAGCCTACTGAGAGAGATTTTCTATTAGTTGACAAAAAATAATATAATAAATAGTTATGATATTAATTATGTCAACCTAACCCTTTAAAAAAAACCAGTTCTTTAGGGCCTGTTGTTTGATCGGAGGTTACACTAACCAATCGTTAAAAACTTTAAGTAATGGTTATTCGCAACTGAAACCAAGAGATCCGACAAAACTGGTAATACCTAAATATAGGAGTGCGTTGTATAAAAACAATTGGCTACTTGACAGTTGTAGTAATTAAATATAAAAAGTGTTGAATATGGTAGTTTACACTAAAAAAATAACTGCACATATTTTTATTTGCAATAAAAAATATGATAAGTACTTTATTTTTGGAAAATAACATCGTCGTTTTTTACCTGTGGCTCCAATGAACCCAAACGCTAGCGGCCATGACTGATTTACGTATGACGTCACTGCAGCCTAAATACAAAGTTGTCAAACATCTCCGTAGTCAAAATAAACGACTCGTAAGCTTACCATAATTGTATTCGTGAGAAGTTGCACTAAATGGAGGCGGGATATTTAAAGGCAGATAGTGCAAATCTGCCAAAAGTGGACAGATGTTAACTTAGAATCTCGCCGTGCCAACTGCAACCACTTCTTTCGATGTTGAGGATTTTTAGGAACGTGTATAAATAATTTTTCAGGAGTTTTGATCGTCACACATTGGTACGGCACACGTCTTATAATTAGAAATTTTCACAAAACATATTTTTAAAACTTTATCCTTTCGCTTAAGTTGGCTTTATAATAATTCGGTTCGTTGTTTTATGTGTAGTGACGTCACCAACGACAAAAGTCACGTGACCTACCGTTTACGCGCGTATTTCAAATTAATTTCGTTATATACGTGTTTTTTCTAGTAATTAACATTTTTTCTAGAAAAAAAATATTGTGAGATGTATAAAATAAGTAAACGCATATTTTAAAATACTTTTCTGAAAACTGTCAAGTAGCCAATTGTCATGCTATGGCCATTACAGTCTTCAACCATATACCTATTTCCATCAAAGAATTGCCAGTTTTTTTTAAAATCAAAATTATAATGTATTGTTTGTTGATGCATGTCTCTTTACTATTAAAGTTTTTTTTGAGATGAATACAATTGAATGATTTTGCCAATGTTGTATAATATTAAATATAATTAATTGTTATTCAAAATATTCAATTGAGTGTAAGATACTTTTAAGTAATACAATTTTTGCATGCTGAACACAGCAAAGTGTGCGATCTACTGCAATTTAAACGACATCTTAATGTACCACATTTACAGCAAATAAATAAATTTTATTTTCACTGTTTTTTTTTCATTAAATCTCAAGGAAATGTGTCAAATTTTCGACTCCTATTTCTAATTTTAACAATGAGTTGAGTTAGCTATTGATCAAACAACGGACCCTTAGTGATTCGACTAACATCTTACGTTATATCGAACGTCTTGATAAGCCCGTATGGAATCAAGACGCTTATGCACAATAATCACCATCTTGTTAGAAGCTAACAATACCTTTTTCCGAGTTAAGTACCAATTATATTATAGAAACACCTTTTATCAAACGTATCATTACGCAGAATTTCCATTTCATCGAATACATGAGGTATTTTTTTAGCAGTAACAAGTCTACCTTTTTTTTGTTTTTTTTTTGCCCCAGTGGGGGCTAGGACGGATTATGTCCAACTTGCACTTGCGTTGCGCCAATTGCTTTAGGAGGGGGCTACGTGACCCCTATAGTGCCAAGACGGAGCCCCCCAATAGCAGATGCCCCTTGGGCTCGTTTTCCGGCGGAGGCTTTTACAAGGCTCGTCTACTCCGCTTAGGAGGCCCTGGAGCAGGGGCCTTTAAGCTCAAGACCTTTTACTGCATGTGATAGACCCCCCGAACTATCACCCGCAAGTCCTCGTGACGGTGGCATGCGGTTGACATTAGCCAGCCGTTGCTGACCCAGTGGCGTGCGGCGTATCGGCAGCGCTTCGGGTCCAGCCTCACGCTGCCACTCCGCTGCTTCCTTCAGCGTCATTACTATCTTGATGAAGGTCGTCACCGCCATGTCTTGGTCCCATGCCTCCTCGCCACCAACCATGGCTTGCACCAAAGCAGGCAGCGAGAGGTTCCCGCCTGGGTGAATATTCGGGCGTTTCATTCCGTCATTGTTGTCTTCAATATATAGACGAAAATAATTATAGCTACTAGCTACTTTTGATATCAAAAATAGCAGACCTGGTGGTAGTATCCCTTCCAATTAAAAGAGCGAGACAGTTGTTAATTTTGTCAGGAATAATATGCGAAGACAATAATGACGGCGTGAGAAACGCTACATAATCACCCGCCTACTACCGCGTGCTAGCGTGGTGGAGACTAACCTAACCTTTTTTTTTTCACGCTGGTTATATGCGTTTTTGCATACCACCCAGGCCTAGGGGGACCTGGAATGGTTATGTGGGACTCACCAACCGGGAGCGGAAGGAATACCCACTAAAAACCCAGCGATAAACCATCTATAAGAGTAAGGACTAAGCTAGCCTAACCTAACCTACGTAATTAATGTTTCAGATATCCTAAAAACTCATAGGTTCAGCAAAAAATAGCGTTCAATGAAATGATACAATCAATGAAGTGAAATTTGATAAGTTACCCTTTCCAGTGTCCAGACGCATGGTGCGGTGCCGCGACGTATCACGGCGTCGATGTGGACAGGCCCTAACTTATTAAGTAACCCTTGCGCTCAGCCACTCGATGAATGGATCTCTCCGGTTACGTTACAGATTAACAAAGCGGGAGATGATAG
Organism: Acleris emargana; assembly: GCA_927399475.2. NCBI lineage: Eukaryota > Metazoa > Arthropoda > Insecta > Lepidoptera > Tortricidae > Acleris > Acleris emargana. Next base: position 19,558,373 of record OV656843.1, read on the forward strand.
GAAATCGATGTGCACGAGTTTCATACATACGCAGTATTCCCAGCTTCTTAATAGCTTCCGGGTGGGTATCGCTATCACGCTTGCTCTTGCAACTGAGTGTATATTTGTCACTCGTGTCGTGTGTCATAGAAAAATGAAGGTTGTCGATAGATATTAAGAAAATGGTAGCACTGTATATGTTATGCGTATATGATGTTTTGCTAGGTTCACTAATGTTTGACCAAAAAATTATTGACAAACGGTCAATTGACAAACAACGTTTCACCAAATGATCATTTGGCAAACGAGACATTTCACAAAAGTATCATCTTACAAAAACTCTATTCACCTTAACCTAACCTATCCGAGTCGGTTCTGCCCTGATTGGTCTTGCTCGTAAAATGTAAATATAACTGTTGGTCATTTGGAAAAGTAAGTCATTTGTAAAATGAATAGTAGTAAAATGATCAATTGACGAAACATTTTTTTGCAAAACGTTGTTTGTCAAGTGTAATTTTGCCAAATGACTTTTGGTCAAACGGCAGGACACCGTTTTGCTAGTATGATGTTTGGCAAATGTGATACGTAGGTGTAGGTTTCCGCCAAGTCTCGCCTCACTACTTAATTTCTACCCCCAGGCGCTTAAAGAGGGGTGTTGTAACACTTATAACCAACAAACTGGGTAACAATCTGGCGATCATGTAATTAGAAATATAACACATGTACCTTTATTAACCCCCGACGCATAAAGAGGGGGGTTTTAAGTTTGACGTGATACCTGTCTGAGCAATCGTAGCTACGAAAGAAATGGACCGATTTGTAAAAAAAAATATGCTATATTCATTGGCATCACTATCGACAACCGCTAGGGTAAACGTGTTCTTGAGTGGAGACCGCGTCTCGGCAAACGTAGTGTAGGACGCCCTGAGGTCAGGTGGGATGACGATCTGCTAAAGACTGCAGGTAGATGCTGGATGCGGCAAGCTGAAGACAGGGCGCTATGGCGCTCATTAGGGGAGGCCTATGTCTAGCAGTGGACTACAAGGCTGATGATGATGATGATTGAATTAATTGGCATGGTTTTTAGCTAAAATGCATGGAAATTGCTTAAGCCATTTAATCACTGCCTTGGAAGTAGAGGTCGCCTTTATATCAAATCAAATTTATTTTCAGACTTTATATCCAGGGTTAGTACCTTAATACAGCAGTTGTACTTCATTGTTTTGTTTTTGTTTTGTACAAGAAATTGTTTTCATACATAAATATTTAGCTAGCTTTTGCGCGCGACTATTCCCTCGGGAACTGTCCAATTCTCCGGGATAAAAAGCAGCTTATGTGCGATTCCAGACTATAATTTGGTGCGATTGAGTCACAAAGTAAACGTTAGTTAGGCCAAGTACAAAATAAAAAAAATTACATGCAAATAACTTCATAATCATCTTATTTATATTATAAATATGAAAGTTTGGATGATAATGTGTGCAGTGTATGCATGTTTTATTTAGATCGAACTAGATTTTGTATACGACTTTGTCTGCATGTCGAGATACGAGGGTGAATTGAAAAGTTCTGAGCCTAAGGTTGAATATAATAAAAAAAAAACAAATAAATACTGGCAGGTCAAAGTGCCATATTTAGTCGCCATTATGCACTATCTTTTGTTTTTTTCCTGTCACAATTTTGCATTTTATGCTGGAACTGCTACATAAGGTCACTGATTTTTCAAGTAATGGATAAAATTGAGCACCGTTCTGTCATAAAATAAGAAGGGGTTAACACCAAAACAAATATTTGAAGATATGAATCAAACATAAGGGCAATCTGTTCCATCGTATGCTACCATAAAAAGATGGGTAGCTGGTTTCAAACGTGGTCGGGAGACTGTTCAAGACGAGCCTAGGAGTGGGCGGCCGTTGACGGCTACTACGGACGAAAATGTCAATAATATATTAGATGCGATAATGAAGGATAGGCGATTGAAGATTGTGGAGATAGCGGAAGCAATGGGTATTTCTTATGAGCGGGCACAGAACATCATCACAGATGTTCTTGGATTTTCTAAGGTGTCAACCAGGTGGGTGCCTAGACTGCTTTCAGTCGAGAACAAACGAGTACGTGTTACAATTTCCCAAGATTGTTTATGTATGTTTCAACGTGACTCCGACGAATTTTTCAATCGTTTTATAACTATGGACGAGACATGGGTCCACCACAGTACACCAGAATCGAAATAACAATCCAGGCAATGGAAAAGACCAGGTTCACCACCACCCAAAAAAGCCAAGGTCATCTTGTCAGCTAATAAGGTAATGGCCTCAGTTTTCTGGGATTGCATGAATATCATGATAGACTATCTCGAAAAGGGCAAAACAAGAAATTCGGACTACTATTGTGCTCTTTTACGTCGTCTGCGTGAGGAAATTAAAATAAAGAGACCTGGAATGCTGTCGAAAAAAGTACTGTTTCACCAAGACAACGCTCGCGTTCACACTTCGGCGAAATCAATGGCACAAATATATGATTGTGGATTTGTAGTGCTGCCGCATCCCCCTTACTCGCCGGATCTAGCTCCTTCCGATTATCATCTCTTCCCAAACCTCAAAAAACACTTGGGAGGACAAATATTTTCGACAAATATGGAGGTACAAGAAGCAGTAGACTCATATTTTAACGACCTCAGCGATTCTTTTTTTTTTTGATGGGATAATGAAGTTGGAGGCGAGGTGGACTAAGTGCATTGACCTTCATGGAGAATATGTCGAAAAATAAAATTGTTATAAAAAGTGAGCCCGTTACTTTTTTTTACCAGGCTCAGAACTTTTCAATCCACCCTCGTATGTCTATAAATATTACCTATGCAGTTATGTATATAAAAAAGAGGTCATTATGCCAAGTTTTTGGAATAAATATTTTTCATTTTCATTTAAAGAAAATATGTTATTATAAAGGTATTATTTCTCCAATCTAACCTGAATCTATTTGGACGTTTTTTTTTTCGAACTTACTAATATTTGGTTTTAATTCAAATTACAGTTTTATTTAATTTTTGTGTATTATAATTTGCACCTACTTTATAATGAACTGAATTCCTTATGGGGTTAAATATTTTTAGTCAAATTTACATTATGGAAAATTTAAAAGTTCCCGAAGGAAAATTGATAATCAAAATCTACGCGGACGAAATCGCGGGCAGAAGCTAGTAAATAATAAAGGCAATCGGGTTTTAGAATAGAGAAGCTGTGTGTTCGTTTGAGTAATTTTACAATCTATGCAATGAAAAATACATACATACATAAACTCACGCCTTCATTCCCAGAGTGGGGTAGGCAGAGCTACAGAATTACCAACAAGTCTTAAAACTTCTTGATAATTCTGTAACCACATTTTGCACAAGTAGGCTAAGATGTTTCCCAGTGTATTAGTGACAGGTGGCAAGCCCATCGCCTAACAGTACTACAAGCCTTTATTCCCTTAGTCACCTCTTACGACGTGCACGGGAAGATATGGAGTGGCACTATTCTAACCTGGCAACCACACGGCTTCATGAAAAATACAAATAATAAAATATGAAAAAATCCATTCGACGAGTGATTATACGTAACACTGTTAGGAAAAGGTCGCTACATCAAATAGAGATTTACAACAGTCAAGTCCAGCATGCAAAACCGCTATAAATTGAGTACCTGCTTATTCCATCGTATTTTGTACTCGGAAATCGAATGACGAGCGCGGTTAACCAAATTTAACGCTGAATATTGATATTGATGAGCTTGAAAGTGTTTCGGCAAAAACCAAGCGGCTTTTATCTGTCGACGGATAATTAAATTCAGTTTTTGCTTAACAAATAGACAGACGAATTATTAACCGATGAGTTTAAGACCATTTGGACCATGTTTATCCAAGTAATATTATGTGGTTGCTGGGTTAGAATAGTGCTACTCCATGGCTTCCCGTGGATTTCTTAAGAGGCGACTAAGGGAATAAAGGCTTGTAGTACTGTTAGGAGATGGGCTTGCAACCTGTCACTAATACACTGGTAAACATCATAGCCGGATTGTGCAAAATGTGGTTATAGAATTATCAACGAGTTTTTAGAGTTGCAGATAATTCTGTAGCTGTGCCTACCCCTCTCTGGGAACGAAGGCGTGAAGGTATGTATGTATGTATGTATTATAAATGCAAAAGTTTGTGTGTGTGTGTGTGTTAGTTTGTTACTCCTTCACGCTGCAACGGCTGGACGGAATTGGATGAAATTTGGAATGGAGATAGCTTATACCCGAAAATTTAAAAGTTCCAGGATGAGAAAAATTATAGTCGAAATCTATGCGGATGAAATCGCAGTCAGAAGCTAAGTAGTTGCAAATAAAGAATATAAATCTTTTAACCCTACATTGCATACTGTTCCACATATGGCACAACCAAAATATTTGCGAATTGTGACAAAAGTCAAGTTGCTAACGACATATCACATTATAGTTTTATTTCTCAAAAAAAAAAAGTCATGCATTGTAGGGTTTAAATGGTGCGTCAGAGCGCGTCCCTATTAGGGTAAGGTCACCAGTGGTCAGCCAGAGACCAATAGTCGACCTTATATGAGTGCGAAGGGTGTGAAATATATATTTCGTACTCTTCCCACTCATGCAAAGTATAGGTAGAGGCCGACTACAGGTCTCTGGCTGACCACTGGTGCCTTTACCCTACTTAGTTTTTTTTATATGAAAATGGAGACCGACGATGAGCAAGCGAGTCACCTGCTGCTGAGTGATTATCGCGATCCATAAACATTCGGAACACCAGAGAAACATTAATGGCGCTGCCGGCTGTTGCGAAAAAAGTAGGCACGTTATTTCGAAGTATCCGGAAATACAGACGCTGAGAGCTGATTCTACATAGATAAGGTGCGTTGCAAGAAGACCCTTTACTTGTGGGAGTCCGAGTTGGTACCACCATCTTATCCATTAACCTACCGCCAAGCAGCAGTGTTTGCATTGATGTGTTCCGGTGAAATGACTAGCATAGAGGCATTCCATCTTAGTCCTCAGGGTTGGAAACGCATTTGCAGTCTTAGGATTGCGGTCTTGTGAATGCGAATGCCAGCAAGGTCACAGTTTCCACTTACCATCAGGTGGCCTGTGTGCTCGTTTGCCTTCCTATGCCATAAAAAAAAAACCTCGAAATATGCACGGTAAGTACTTAGTCAATTTCCAACTATCAAGATGGTGTTGACAAAATGATAGTTTGGTGCGATGGTACAGAATCCAGCGGCTGGTATTAATCCGAGTAACTCCTTGGAGCACTCCCCGTAATAAATGGTTATTGTAATAAACGGTTCACAAGAGAAATGTTGCGACTGCTGTTCTTAAGAAGTACGGCTTTGAATCGCTGGTTCACCCACCCTACAGCCCGGATCTGGCACCCAGCGATTATTATTTTTTCCCAAATTAAAGAGCTAAAAAAAATGCTACGTCGAAAAAAAACTCGTGCCGATGAAGAAGTGAAGGAGGCAATTTTGGCTTATTTAGAGGATAAATAAAAAAAAAATGTTTAATGGTCCACATAAATTAATTAGTCGATCTCAAAAATGCAATTAGCTCGAGGGTAATTATATTGAAAAAGAAAAATACTTCTATTGTTTTATTTCATTTGCGATCACTTCATTCCGCGAACTATTGGACCTCCCTCGTATTATGAATTAGTTAATTAGACAAATTGGTGATAGTCAAAGTAAAATATGATATTAGTATTATGCACAGTATAAATTAGAACAACCGACATGATATAATGTATAAATGATGATAAACTGTAAAAATGTATTAAGGTCCGGTGGGGTAAGGGGAACTACTGGAAAGGGAAACACTAGTTGATATATCAAAAACTATAGACCGCAGAGTTGTGATTACACGATCCATAAAGCAGTAACTGAGATTTATTTCCAAAAAAAAAACACAGATGGCGTTATGACAACTGAAACTGCGAGTGTGACAAAAACAATACTTTAAAATAAAAAATAAAAATAAAATAAAATCATTTATTCTGTAAGTAGGCCCTGTAGGCACTTTTACAAGTCTGAATCTACCATCTACCAGCGCTTCAAGAGACCATTGTTGAGAAGAAGCACCGCAAGAAACTCAACAGTAAGCCATTTTTTTAAATAAAGAACTTATTACAATACTAAACATAAGCTATCTAATTTAAATGTCACAGGGATGTACAGGTCCCAGTAGTAATAATAATGAAATTAATAAAAATGTCAGGTTAAAATAATAATACAATTCCGGAGATGTAAAGAGTCTCCAAATGTCAAATTAAAATTAAATAGGTATAGGTAAGTAGGTAATTAAACAAAAAAAACAAAACAACAAACACAAACAAGGGAGATGTAGAAAGTCTCCACGGTCAATTTTGGAGATGTAAAGAGTCTCCAGATGTCAAATTAAAATAATAAGCATACAAGGAGATGTATATAGTCTCCACGGTCATTAATAATTGTAATACAAATAATTCAGTCCCAAGCATTGTCATCATTTATATAATCTTTAATACTATAATACGCTTTAGAAATTAGTTGACGTTTAACGTAACTCTTAAATTTATTTACTGATAAATGAGTAACACTACTTGGGAGCTTATTATAGAACCTTATACAATTACCCATGAATGAGTTTTTTATTTTGTGAAGCCGTGTAAAGGGCACTGCGAGCTTATGTTTATTCCTGGTATTAACATTATGTATGTCACAGTTCTTTCTAAAACTACCGATGTGTTTATGAACATGCATAATATTTTCATAAATATATTGACTGTATACGGTTAATATATTCGTTTCTTTGAACTTATCTCTAAGCGAGTCTCTATGACCCATCTTGTAAACAGCACGAATAGCCCTCTTCTGTAGAACAAAGATGCTGTTTACGTCAGCACCACTACCCCATAGTAAAATACCATATGACATAATACTATGGAAGTAACTAAAATAAACTAATCGAGCGGTTTTCAAGTCTATTATATTCCGAATTTTACTAACTGCAAAAACTGCAGAACTTAGTCTATTCGCTAATTTAGCCAGATGAGGACCCCATTGGAGTTTGGAGTCTAACGTTATTCCAAGAAATACTGTATCATTAACTAGGTCTAATCTATCATTTTTTATAGTTACAGTAGTTTGTCTATTTTTCACATTTGTAGTCATAAATTTAATACATTTAGTCTTTTTCTCATTCAGTAATAAATTATTAACACTGAACCAATCTACTACTTCTGATATAGCATTGTTTACATCGATTTAGTTGACAAACAACGAAAACACGAGTTCGACGTACTTTATTTAGATACTGATTTATGTTATAAAAAGTCTGGTAACAAGTCTGCAAATGTCAGTTAGTATTGTTTTATAGATATATTTTGTTTGTATGCATATAATTGTTTGCTGAATATGCTATAAATATTAAATTTTAATGTGATTCGTAACATAACCTACAAATGCATAAGTGGGGTAAGGGAAACTATCATGACCGGGTTAAGGGGGACATATGTTTCTCTTTCCCGACGTCAGAAGTAACAAACATTTTGAGACAGGCAAATTTTATAAAAAGTAGAAATTGCACCTTCAGAACGATAGTGACCTAAGTCAGGAATTTTAAATTTCGAATTTGGTCTCTAAAATAATAGATTTATGACTTAAAGTTTGAAAGCTGAAATTTTGAATTAGGTCACTATTATTCTGAAGGTGCGAAATAGTCTCTTGAATCGGTAACTAACTATAAATGTTATGATATTTTACATATTGCTTGGGTACACAGCTGACCTCTCCATACCGATTATACCCTAAATGGCAAAATAGGCTATTGATTGGTTTTTAAAAAAAAATTGGGAAAATAACTTTTTCCCAATTTAGTTATGGGAAAAAAAATGTTAAGTATTAAACTATTCTATTGGTTATCTATTAACTATTATTATATGTCAAATGACGGTTGGCGATATGAACATATTGTTTTAATTCTTTCAGAAAAAAAAAAATTAAAGACTACATTATTTTTTACAAAAAAATGCCTAGGAACTATGTGAGAACAATTGTATGCCAAAGAAAAGTAATTTAAATAGGCTACTTTATTTTAACCATTACTTAATAAACATTACAATAACAAATTGCACCTACTTTTTACTTCCTTTGTTTTTAGTTGACTACCCCTGTTCGAAACTCGTACGTTTCCCTTTCCCCAAATACCGATTATGGTAAATATTTTATATTTGTAACCGTATTTCGTTAAGATGAAGTACACATTTCAATAAAGGTGTTTTTAAAAATGTTTTGCGTATGAATAATCCAAACTAGTATTATTAGTTGTAGATTTATTGAGACTGTTTCCCTTACCCCAAAAATAGGGAAAGGGAAACGATAGAACTAGTCTTACGAATAATCATTTTCTGGCGATGTGCATTAGAACTAGCATACAAAGTATTTTGTCCTGAAAAGCTAAGGGAAATAAGTATGTTTTGTCTTTAGCGAAAAAACTTAGAACCTAATACTTTGTAGTATAGAACTCAAAATAAGATAAGAAGAATAAAGTATGTTCCCCTTACCCCACCTGACCTTAACACTAAACGATTATAAAGGACACTAGATAATTATTGCTGAAATTATGCAAACGGCAAATATAGAAATAAAGTTATACAAAACATAGCCTATATTTTCGATAACATAGCCACCATGTTTCCGTTTTTTTATACACGTTTTTCTAAATTCTAAACTTGGCCCGCGAGCCCGACGAACAAATCGTGTGTCCCTGTCGCTATGACTTTTTTCGTGTATCCTGTTTTAGTATTTTCCAACAACTAAATTTAAAAGTTGTTGTCACCCTGTTATTTATATTTATGATTCAGAACCTATTCTAAATTATGGTCTTATATTCTTCTTACACGTTTTCTATTTAAAATGTTTTTTTTTTAATTCATTTTTTGACCTTAAATATAATATTATATTAATTATTTTTAAACTTTCATGTGTTCGAATTTATTTTTCATCGAAACGATATTCAACGTTTGCCATCTTTTGAATGAATGCCCAACAATTTTTTTTTTAATATTTTTTTACTAGACAGTTGTTTTCTTTGTGTATGATTGCAGCACTGCGCTCAGCACGAACAGTTCAGAATGTTCGAACTTTTTACTGCTTCCTTTATTTGATTAAAAATAAAATGCATTCTGATAGCGCTCCTCTGCACAGCCATGTCTGGAGCTTACTTTAATAGAGTTTACTTCATGCGGAATCATCTTTTTTTTTCTTTCTTTTTTATAACATGGGAAGGCAAACGAGCACACAGGCCACCTGATGGTAAGTGGAAACTGTGACCAATAGACATTCGCATTCACAAGACTGCAAATGCGTTGCCAACCCTGAGGACTAAGATGGAATGCCTCTATGCTAGTCATTTCACCGGCTGTGTTATCTCCAAACCGGAACACAACGATGCGAACACTGCTGCTTGGCGGTAGGTTAATGGATAAGATGGTGGTACCAACCCGGACGGACCCTGCACAAGGTCCACCCACAGCGTGTAAACATTTTCTTATCATTGCCAATCATGTGGCAATGATGAGAAAAAGTTTACAAGCTGCGTTTAAGAAGATCAACTAAGCTGAAGTATAAAGCGGGCTTACATACATATATAAACTCACGCCTTCATTCCCAGAGTGGAGTAGGCAGAGCTACAGAATTACCAACAACTCTAATAACTTGTTGATAATTCTGTAACCGCATTTTGCACAATCAGGCTAAGATGTTTACGAGTGTATTTAGTGATAGGTTGCAAGCCCATCGCCTAACCGTACTACAAGCCTTTATTCCCTTAGTCGCCTCTTACGACATCCACAAGCGGACTTAAATTTAAGAAAATTGAATTGGTAAACATTAATTATACAACATGGGTGCATATAAGACAGGAATTGTTTTTTTTAATTTCTCATTGCATAATAATGCATAAATGTCATTTGTGACACATGGTTCAGCGATGACTGCACTTACTCCTTATCGTCTAAAGTCGGCTTTTGTAAAAAAAAAATGTACAATAAAGTGTTTATTCACATACATACTGTAACACCCGTTTTTTTAAATAAGCTTTTTCATATAGCAATACTACCGCTGGTAGACTTCTGCACCAAAATCGAGGAACGAATACACCTAGTGTTGTCCTTTTCTCTCGCTTTGGTTATGAATGGAGTGAGACGGAGCCTTTCAATAATTCGGTCAAGCGTGAGCGTGCGTTACGTTTCACTGCGCCTGCGCTTCGACCTATGGACTAAGGCTCGGATCCTTCGATACTTTTCGGCATGTCAAGTTACATTGTTTCAGGATTCATGGAATATCTTTAGAATAATCTTTGGAGTGTTTAAGATTGGTTTTGATTTCTAAATTGTTAAAACAGTGTACGAGCGTTGCCAGCGTTTAAAAGTGAAAAGAGTCTGGCGTCCATAGTGACGTAGAAGATTAGCCACATCATCTATGTTCGCTCTATGCTCTCTGATTCGGATTTGGCTTGAGGAAGAGGCAGCATTGCCTCGTCGTATTATTTTAATATCCTTTACAAATGGACAATTAGCGGTGAGTTGCGGTGTTTATTCGATGTTTCTTTCCATCGTGCCCAAGTGGGATTTGTTTTTATGTCCATTTACATTTTGTTTCAGGCAAATTATACGATGACAATTTGATGCATCGTGGCAGTACTTATTCATGTCTGCATGCTGTTAAACAAATGGGCAACAAACGACGATAACTATACGAATAAACCGTAAGTAATTCTCGCGTCTCACCATGTTAAAGGTGTATTTTTACTTTACTTGTCGATTCACGTAAACTATTTTGTTATAGCTCAATGCAGTCTACCTTATCCCAAGCGCTGACTCCTGCCTTGTAAAACAGGGTCATCAGGCTATATACGTGCCTGATTAAGGTGAGTATCGGGAGAGGCCACGTTGATGTCGGCAAGCACCACTCATAACTTAATTATAATAAGCTACGTTTTCTTTCAGCCAGTGCCGCGTTATATGGAGGCACCGTGCGTATGCCGGTCTCAACTAGCCTCACGCTATATAGCTACATAAAACCCACTTTGTGGTAAGTACTTATTGTTACCTCATGGCTAGGGCAGATAGATTAGTTTCAAAGTTTCTTGTATTAACAACTGCAATTATTGTTGCAGGGTTTTATTATTAAGTTAGGCATAGTCCTAACCACCGGATTGACCGTGAAGGGCGCTTCGTGCTCAACCACATGGGCGTGACCTCCGTGCCACGTGTTGCGACCTAGAGAGGCTCGGGGCAGTAGCCCTCCTCTTCGCTCTCCATGTGTTTTGGGTCTTTGCTTGCCACTTAACTTCACCTTACACATACATGACATCGTGCATACTTCGCTCTAGTTAAGTGACCTTTCTTTTGCTGTAGTCGATAATGCTACCATAATTTTCTATGACCTAAGGTTGCTACAGTGGTCTGTAAAATGCAGGTGTGTGTGTAACTTTAAAAATATACTAAGGAGAACTACACTTTTGTTTTACTTATAACAAGAAACCATCCCTGTTTGTAGTAAGTTTACCCAGGGCGCCTTTTTACTAAATTCGAGGTGACTTACTCTCAGGCCTATGAACCCTCTGACCCTCTCAGAGTCTCATGCCTGTTTGCCGATTGAGGATGTTTCATTGGCGTACCCAACGTATGGCCTGAAGGAATGGTTTCTTAGTTTTAAGTATTCTGTATAGGAATGTACTGCTTTCTCTCATAACTTTTATCTGTCTTAACAGGGTTAATAGGGTTATAATAGTTATTAAATTCCTGTATACCTTATTACAAGGAATGACTTGCCTTTTCATAACTTCTTTTGTTCTGACTGTATCAATGAGAAGATAGCACATGTATGTATTTCTTGTGTTCTCCTTCAAGACACTTTTACCTTTTTACAACCTTTAACTGTTTTGAGTGTGTAACAAAACAGCGGTTACTTTGTTTTAAATGTATGTTGTGTGCATCTTTTATTGCTAATAAGCACGTAGCATACTGCACTATTGCAAGGCTTGATTTGTGACCATTGTACTGTTTTACAAATTGACCATGGACCTGAATGTAAAGGTTGAGTACCTCACTAAGGAGGAACTGGCACATGAACTGACTGCTTTACACATACCCTTTGACACTAAACACAGCTGTGATACTCTACGAAAATTGTTTCGACAGACTCGTGCTCTTGTAAGACGTGGCAGTCTTAAGCCGGCGTCTGATAAGATGGGAGTAGATTCACAAATGGAGGTTGATGCATGCAGAGTGAAGGTGAATGAGCTGCAGTCGGAGGTTATGCAGGGCAGTGAGTTTTCCAAGTCGGAGCAAGACAGGTTAGTGGGCAGATGTAACTACTATTTAGACCGTCTATCGCGTGTGTCGGATTTTAATGTTGAGGTTAACAAACTTAAAGGGATCCTTGTCAGTTGTCTGTCAATTTTAAATCCGTTGTCAGAGTCTTCGGAGTCAGAAGATGAGGTATTTCAGGTTCCATCTGAACCAGCTGCTAAAGTGGTCTGTCATTCGGAACCTCGACACAATTTGTCGAGTCTTAATCTAAAGTATAAGGGTGATACTTGCGTGCGTGCTTTTACAACACGACTGGAGGAACTTAGGCTCTCTCGAGAGATACCAGAGCGTGTTGTGTTCAACGGATTTCCGGACATAGTGGAGGGTCCAGCATTATTTTGGTACCGAGCAAATAAAGATGGTTTCAAATCTTACTCTCAGCTACTCGAGGCTTTGAAAGCAGACTTTGACATTCCTGATTTTGACTTTAAGTTGCTTCGCGAGATAAGGTCTCGTACACAAGCGCGAAACGAATCGATAGTGGTCTACCTGTCAATTATGGGTGGTTTGATCTCTCGTTTGAGTTCGCCTATATCTGAGGCAGAAAAATTAGATATTCTTGTCCGAAATATTCGTCCTGAATATAGTCGCGAGCTCGCGTTAATAGACGTCACGTCAACGCAGCAACTTAAGGCGTTATGCATGAAGCTTGAATTAGCCCATTCGCGCGCGGGTGATTTTGTCGAACCGTCTACGTCACGTAGCTCTTTAGCTCCGGACATGCAGTGTCAACAAAGTAATAGCCGTTCGATGCGCAAAGAGGACGTGGCCTCCGCGGCTGCTAAGCCTAAAACTTTGAATTCATTTAGTTGCTTCCGTTGTACTGGAGCGCACAGAACTAGTCGTTGTCCTAAATCGCGTGACATTGTCTGTTTCAAATGTGGAGAAAAAGACTTTAAAAGTACTAATTGCCCAAAATGTGGAAAGACTGTTCCGGAGTCAAAAAACTAATTAGGCCAGTCTCACGGGTTACTTCGGTGCCTACTTCTAACCCGCCCGTTGAGACTTACTTTGTGCCACCTGTCCATGACCACCGCCCTTACTTAACGGTTCAGGTGTTTAATGTTAACGTTTGTGGTTTGCTGGACTGCGGTGCGTCTTGTTCTATTTTGGGTGATGACGCTCATTTAAAGTTTTTAAATTTAAATATAATAATGCACGAATTTGAGCGGCCTCGCCGATTAAGGGTTGCTAATGGGGAGGATTATGCGTGTCGATATTATATGAACATTCCCATTCAATATAAGAATAAGGTGAAGCTAGTCTTGTTTCACATTCAACCAGAAATATTATTACCGATTCATTTTGGTATCAACTTTTGGAAAGCTTTTAATTTAGCACCAGACATTTTAGCTTGTTTGCCTAGTCACGTGTCATCCGTCCTAAACGGTCATTCAAATATTGTCGAGGAGGGACTTCGACATTATGACTCGTTGTGTCCCAAACAAAAGCAGAGTATGGACAAAGTCAAGTCACTTTTCGAGTCTATTAATACCGATAAGGTAGGGTTGGGTCGTACGTCATTGACCCAGCACGAGATACACACGGGTGACGCTGCCCCTATTAAGCAGAAGTACTATCGTCTGAGTCCGGAAAAGTTAAAGTTGCTTGATGCTGAATTAGATAAAATGTTAAAAAATAATGTGGTTGAGCCTTCTTCATCTCCATGGAATTCTCCTGTGACCATGGTACCTAAGTCGAATGGTGAAATGCGCTTATGTTTGGATAGTCGTCGCCTTAACGCTGTATCCAAAACTGACGCGTATCCTCTCCCTTACATAAACTACATCATTGATAATTTACGCGACGCTAAGTATTTAACTTCTTTGGATCTTAGTGCTGCTTACCATCAAATACCTCTACATCCAGACTCGAAGGAAAAGACAGCTTTTACTGTTCCGCGTCGCGGACTTTTTCATTATAATGTTATGTGTTTCGGTTTGGTTGGTGCGTCTGCTACTATGCAGCGATTGATGGACAGCCTATTCTCGGCAGAGTTCGATAATAAGATCTTTGCTTATATCGATGACATCGTCATCTGTACGTCCTCTTTTGACGAGCACGTACAAATACTCAAACGTGTCTTTGAGAAGTTAAAGCATGCTGGCCTAACCATCAATATGAAGAAATCTCAGTTCTGTCGGAGTGAGTTGAAGTACTTAGGCTATGTCGTTGATCGTTTCGGTTTGAGAACGGACCCATCCAAGGTTGAAGTTATTATGAATTTTCCTACTCCTAAAGACCCGAAGGAACTAAAACGCTTCTTGGGTATGGCTGGATGGTACCGACGTTTCATTGAAAACTTTTCTCAGGTGGCTCGTCCATTAACCCGCCTTACGAGTAAAAAGATTCCTTTCGTGTGGTCGAATAAAGCTACGGAGTCTTTTAACACTTTAAAGTCGGCTCTTATATCCGCACCTATCTTAAAGTGTCCTGATTTCAGCAAACCCTTCTATATTCATACGGACGCGAGCTCGTTTGCTATTGGTGGAGTTTTGGCCCAGCGCGAAGCCGATGTAGACCATCCTATCGCGTACTGCAGCAGAACCCTGAGCGCGCAAGAAGTCAACTATACGGCGACGGAGCGAGAGCTCTTAGCGGTAATTTACGCTCTCGAGCAATACCGGTCTTATGTCGAAGGTTCCAAGTGCTATATAGTTACTGATCATGCGTCGCTTCAGTGGTTCTACAAATTAAAAAATCCGATGGGAAGGCTAAATCGGTGGGCGTGTCGCTTAAGCCAGTTCGATTTTGAAATTATACATAGAAAGGGGAAGGAACACATTTTACCGGACACTTTATCTAGAATCAAGGTGGACTCTATATCATTCGACCCTCAGGTAATCCAAGATCCTTGGTATAAGAAGCTCTTAAAGGATTGTAGCGATAATCCACGTTTATTTCCCAACTTCACGGTAAAGGATGGCAAGTTATTTCGTTTATCTAAAAATAAATACAATTTAACGTCCCAATTTGAATGGAAGTTGGTCGTGCCTGCGGATCATCGCGATGAAATCTTAACAAAGTACCACGACGACCCGGTCTCTGGACACTTTGGAGTAGCTAAAACTCATAAACGTATAAGTGCTGTATACTTTTGGCCAAACCTATACCGTGACGTTGAGAAATACGTCGGTGCCTGCGAGGTTTGCAAATGTTATAAACCTAGCAACGTTGCCAGGGCAGGTCTGATGGGCAATCCACGCGTGGTCACGCGACCATGGGAAGCCATTTCTTGTGACATTATGGGGCCGTTTCCACCTTCGTATGCGAGGAATCAATATCTCTTTGTATGTTCTGATTACTTTAGTAAGTACGCTCTTTTGTTTCCTCTGCGTAGTGTAACGGCGAAAGCCATAGTTAAATGTTTAGAAAAGGGTGTCTTCCTACTACATGGCGTGTGTAAATTTATATACGTTGATAACGGTCCTCAGTTTATCTCGAAGGAGTTCAGGGAAATGCTCTCTAATTATGGTGTCCCTAACATCTTCTATAACCCTCGTTATCATCCTCAGACCAATCAAACGGAGCGTGTCAACCGCGACATTGTACGAGCCATTGCTTCTTACGTGCGTTCGGATCATCGAAAATGGGATCAGAACATTCCTGAGATACAATGTGCTCTCAATACCGCGGTGCACGAAGGTACAAAGTTCACGCCGTTTTATTTGACTCACGGCAGAGAAATGATAACAGATGGTTCTCTTTATAATATCGAGGAGCCGTTAGATCCCTCGACGGTTAAGATAAATGTAGAACCGTTTTCTTCTAAACTTCCTAAGCTGAACGATATATATAAATCGGTTCAAGGCCATTTAAAAAAGGCTTATAATCGTAATGTAAAGTATTATAATTTACGGAAGCGAGCAATTCAATTTGAGGAGGGCCAAATTATTTATAAGCGTTGTTTTCCTCTGTCAAACGCTTCTAAATATTTTAGTGCTAAACTATCTCCCAAATATGAAAAATGTTTTATTGATAAAAAACATTCACCGTTGGTTTATTCGTTAAAGTCTCTTAACGGTAAACCCTTAGGGCGGTTTCACATTAAGGATTTGCTAGAGCGAGGAGATTCTGAACCTCCAGGGGTACAACCCTTAAATTAATATAGAATTGTTAGGTTAGGATGAGTTCATGGCAGATTCCATGAGCTAGTGGACTCTATTTCCAATATTAATGCTTGTGTTAAGCATAGTTGTTAGGTGTAAGAAATCTGTGTTTATTTATTAAGTATGTGTTTATTACTATGTACGAAACGCATAGTTATGTCTGGACTTGCTGAGATTTTTGGCGTTGGTAGAATATTTGTCCCGACAGTTGGCTCTTTTAAGGTGTGATTTACTGGTTTGTTAGATATATTACGTCCGGACTGCAGGTGTTTTATTGAAAGGAAAAGACTTGTCCTGACTGTTGGCTCTTTTAAAGGATTGGATTACTGGAATGAAAGCATTATGAAGTAGGGTGAGGTAGGCTAAGTTTTAATTTTAAGTAACCAAGGATGCGCATCCATTTAATTTTAGTTGTGCTGTCATGTTGTGTCCGTAGTAGGGTAAGGCATGTGGAAATTGGTAATAAAATATTTACCATTTAGTTGTAGGATTTCTTCCGTTTATGCCATAGGTGCAATCGGTTCGAGATAAAACTATTTTAAAGGTTTTATCTTTTCTTTGTATAGTTTTTGTGAAAAGGACATTCTGAGTACAGAGTGCGTCCTATTTTCCATTATTTGAATTTCATAAACTGGTTCAGTTGAGATTTTCTCACTATGTAGGTTGAAATTGGTATGCTATAGCTTCAACACTTGTTTCTACATAGTTTCACTTAATTAATAAGGTTACTTCCACAGTTCTTATAAGTGGTAGTTTAATCATTATACTTAAGCCGCTTAAGAGGTTGGTAGTGTGTCACACCCCTCATGGTATTTGTAGTTTCTTGTGTAGAGCTGTAATCTCGCGGATGTTTCGCTAAGTTAAGGCTTGTTGTGTACTTAAACAGACACTAAGTTTAGTACATCCTTGATTTTTTTTTCTTAAGTCGTTCAAAAGGCGTTTGTTTGGGAATAGAGCCAACAAACTCTGTTTTAGGTTTAGAGCGTTTGGTTGGAGGCAGAGCCAACAAACACTTGGAAAGTATGTAGTTTACGAGCATACTTTAGGAAGTAGTAGAGTAAGATTCGTTCTCTTTAGTAGAATGTTTTGTGTTTTTTTTAATTTCAGACGTCTTCCCCTGCGGGCGAAGGCGACCCCTCCCTTGAATATTACTTTCGTTCTCTTGATGGTGTAGAATAATTTTATTTCAGAAGCTTGCAATTCTGAAATAAAATTATTTCCCCAACTAAGCCGGTACTGTAACACCCGTTTTTTTAAATAAGCTTTTTCATATAGCAATACTACCGCTGGTAGACTTCTGCACCAAAATCGAGGAACGAATACACCTAGTGTTGTCCTTTTCTCTCGCTTTGGTTATGAATGGAGTGAGACGGAGCCTTTCAATAATTCGGTCAAGCGTGAGCGTGCGTTACGTTTCACTGCGCCTGCGCTTCGACCTATGGACTAAGGCTCGGATCCTTCGATACTTTTCGGCATGTCAAGTTACATTGTTTCAGGATTCATGGAATATCTTTAGAATAATCTTTGGAGTGTTTAAGATTGGTTTTGATTTCTAAATTGTTAAAACAGTGTACGAGCGTTGCCAGCGTTTAAAAGTGAAAAGAGTCTGGCGTCCATAGTGACGTAGAAGATTAGCCACATCATCTATGTTCGCTCTATGCTCTCTGATTCGGATTTGGCTTGAGGAAGAGGCAGCATTGCCTCGTCGTATTATTTTAATATCCTTTACAAATGGACAATTAGCGGTGAGTTGCGGTGTTTATTCGATGTTTCTTTCCATCGTGCCCAAGTGGGATTTGTTTTTATGTCCATTTACATTTTGTTTCAGGCAAATTATACGATGACAATTTGATGCATCGTGGCAGTACTTATTCATGTCTGCATGCTGTTAAACAAATGGGCAACAAACGACGATAACTATACGAATAAACCGTAAGTAATTCTCGCGTCTCACCATGTTAAAGGTGTATTTTTACTTTACTTGTCGATTCACGTAAACTATTTTGTTATAGCTCAATGCAGTCTACCTTATCCCAAGCGCTGACTCCTGCCTTGTAAAACAGGGTCATCAGGCTATATACGTGCCTGATTAAGGTGAGTATCGGGAGAGGCCACGTTGATGTCGGCAAGCACCACTCATAACTTAATTATAATAAGCTACGTTTTCTTTCAGCCAGTGCCGCGTTATATGGAGGCACCGTGCGTATGCCGGTCTCAACTAGCCTCACGCTATATAGCTACATAAAACCCACTTTGTGGTAAGTACTTATTGTTACCTCATGGCTAGGGCAGATAGATTAGTTTCAAAGTTTCTTGTATTAACAACTGCAATTATTGTTGCAGGGTTTTATTATTAAGTTAGGCATAGTCCTAACCACCGGATTGACCGTGAAGGGCGCTTCGTGCTCAACCACATGGGCGTGACCTCCGTGCCACGTGTTGCGACCTAGAGAGGCTCGGGGCAGTAGCCCTCCTCTTCGCTCTCCATGTGTTTTGGGTCTTTGCTTGCCACTTAACTTCACCTTACACATACATGACATCGTGCATACTTCGCTCTAGTTAAGTGACCTTTCTTTTGCTGTAGTCGATAATGCTACCATAATTTTCTATGACCTAAGGTTGCTACAGTGGTCTGTAAAATGCAGGTGTGTGTGTAACTTTAAAAATATACTAAGGAGAACTACACTTTTGTTTTACTTATAACAAGAAACCATCCCTGTTTGTAGTAAGTTTACCCAGGGCGCCTTTTTACTAAATTCGAGGTGACTTACTCTCAGGCCTATGAACCCTCTGACCCTCTTAGAGTCTCATGCCTGTTTGCCGATTGAGGATGTTTCAATACATACATACAACTTCTGAAATAAGAGTTAATTTTTTAAAGCAGGGGTTTTATTCCACATGATAAAATGATATTGTTTTACATGTATCGTATTGTTTTTAACTCAGCCTTTAGCTATTCTAGGGCCTTACTATGGCTGCGTTTATCACGTGACAAAATATGGATAAAAACATCCGTCACTTTCTGATGTGTACGTGACGGATGCGTTATCCATATTTTGTCACGCGATAAATGCAGTCACACTAAACCCGCTAACATCATATTTTCGTCAAAAAAATTATAAAACGAATTATTTAAGAAGTTATTTCTAAACTATGACAGTTCCAGTGGCTTTAATCAAACGAATGTTTTACCTTTTTGGTTGCAATTTCATAAGTTTAAAACATGAAAGTGAAACACGATTGCTGCATAGTCTATACCATCTGACTTGGCTTATTTAGTAAACACTTTTACAACCTCAAAATGGATTGTTTTTGGCTAAAATACCCGTGCGTACCCGTATGAGTTTGAACTTAATTCTCTTCAAGTTAAAGTTTAAAATCGTACGTCACGAAATATAAGATACGACGTTTTGTCAAAGCAATGACGATATGTATAATAATATTGCTACCTCGTTTAACCCAAAAACTTTGAGCCGTAAATGTGTTACGAAGGGTGACAGCTTTTATATGGGTAATGATCTGCTTCGTAGCACATCTACGCCGTAGCACCCTCTACGCCTACCCTCAACGTACCGTATCATAATAGATAAACTGCTTTAGTAAAAGCTCGTTTATTATACACGTCATGGGTCCGTTAATATTTAATAAAATATTTGTCCAAATTAGGGGCAGGTCCACACATAGTTTTGACCGGAGATTTAAAAACTGGTTGACACAGAAGAATTGATATTCCATCGATGAGTACCTGGATGAGGTTACCCTTATAATATAACGTAATAAGGGTACCTACGTCATTATCTTGTAGTACTGTTAGGCGATGGGCTTGCAACCTGTCACTAATACGCTCGTAAACATCTTAGCCTAATTGTGCAAAATGTGGTTACAGAATTTATCAACAAATTTTTAGAGTGGTTGGTAATTCTGTAGCTCTGCCTATACCCCACTCTCGGAATGAAGGCGTGAAGGTATGCGTGTGTGTGTAACATTATGTAACTTTGATTTTGAATTACCATTTTTAAATCACCTGGTAGGTATATGTATTTGATTGAGTCTATATTATCCCTTGAAAGATCTTGTAAAGATTGCGGGAATGCGGTGGATGCGAAAAGCACGAGTGGTCTGAGTGGAGAACCTTGGGGGAGGCCTATGTCCAACAGCGGACGTCTTTCGGCTGACATGATTAATTGATTGATTGACATTATCCCCCATAAATATGGTTACAGAAGTATAAACAAGTATTAATATTGGAAATGAAGGCGTTAGGTTTATGTATGTACGAGTACGTACTAATCATTTTGCAACCCGCCGTCACTTTGCGTCGTTTTATCTGAAAATTCTGTAACACCTTAAATAAACCTAAAAACATAAAACCTTTCTCTTGAATTACTCTATCTATTATTGATAACCGCATTAAAGTCCTTTGCGTAGTTTGGAAGATCTAAGCGGACATACAGACGGACAGACGGCGGAACGCGATTTTGTTGAATACAACATACATACATACATTAAATCACGCCTGTTTCCCAGAGGGGTAGGCACAGACCACTTCTTTCCACTTGCTACGATCTTGACAAATTTTTTATTGTAAAAAAAAATATATAATCATATTTAACGCGGTTCACTAATGTTTGACCAAAAAATTATTGACAAATGGTCATTTGACAAACAACGTTTCACCAAATGATCATTTGGCAAACGAGACATTCGACAAAAGTATCATCTTACAAAAACTCACTTAGCAATTGATAATTTAGCAATTAGTTTACCTATTTCTGGGCAGAAAAAAAAACAACCTCGAAGGCCAAGGCGGGAGCCAAGCTCCCGCCTTTGCCTTCTAACCTAACCTATCCGAGTCGGTTATGCCCTGATTCGTCTTCCTCGTAAAATGTAAATTTAACTGTTGATCATTTGGAAAAGTAAGTCATTTGTAAAATGACTAGTGGTAAAATGATAAATTGACTTAATGTTTTTTTGCAAAACGTTGTTTGTCAAGTGTAATTTTGCCAAATGACTTTTGGTCAAACGGCAGGACACCATTTAACGCAAGTCATCACAAATAAAAAAAAATATATTGTTTGGATTTTTATTAAAGTTTAACCTAACCTACCTAGCACGCTAGATATCTACACGTTAGTTTTATAAAATCTGAAAGTTTACAGCGATATAAAAATTATAACCATCAATAATTATGTAAGCCTCTAATGGTGTGCCTGACTCACCTCCTTTTTGTGATTGTCAGGTAATAAAAAGGCAAATTGTTGTCAAATACCTAGGCCTTCTATTTGACCAACACCTCTCTTTCGCACAGCATATCGCCGCTCTCGCTGCAAGAGTTAGAAAAATCATTTATGTAATGAAAAGACTGCGAAACTGTGCCACGCATGAGATACTTATACTCGTCTACCATGCGCTGTGTCAGTCCATCTTGGAGTATGGAGTGGCCGTTTGGGGTTGTGCTGCAAAGAGCCACATGCTACTTTTGGAACGTGCACAGAGAGCTGTGCTCAAAGTAATGCTCAAAAAACCATATCGGTATTCCACAGATTTGCTGTTTTGCGAAACGAAACTGCTAAGGGTAAGGCAGCTCTTTATTATTAAAGCAGCCGTTCGTGCGCACACTCAGATCGTCGGCACGGATCTTCACGAGAAAATCCTTAAACAACGCCACTACAAGCTTCCGCTCCCTCCATATAGATCCGCTCTTGCTAGAAGATCATCCGCCTATTCACACTGCTGTATTTACAACTATATCTGCAACTTCTGCAACATAAAGCGTCTCGCAGCTCCTAAAGCACTGAGAATAGTGAAAATATGGTTAATGTATGTATGTATGTAAACACTTTATTGTACACAAAAAAAAGAAACAGAAAATCTAATACAATACAGAGTTAGAATATACAAAGGCGAACTTATCCCTTTAAGGGATCTCTTCCAGCTAACCTTTGGGTGATTGAGTAAAATAAGAAAGCAGAATGCGGCAGACATTATTTAGTACAAAACAAAAGTTTACAGAAACGGCGTTAACAAAATTTTAGAGCTTGTGAATAAATACTAACAGAGACATATAAAAGTAAAAATAAATAATAAACATAAAATCAATTAAATACACAAACTTATATATATACCTACACATATACATCATAAATATACAATACATATAATATATATAAAAATAAATATATACGTATATATCACACACCTACAGTGAAACTGAAGACATCATTAAAGCCACTAAGATAAAATAAACTCCCACACACGCGCGAACACACACACACACACACACACACACACACACACACACACACACACACACACACACACACACACACACACACACACACACACACACATACACACACACAAGGACATGTATACAAACAAATTAGCACACATACATGTTTGAATTTGAATTTGTAACTATAGCTCGTATTTAATGTATAACCAAAAATAATAACTCGTAGTTTCTTAAGATAAAGATTTGTTACCTACTTCAGCTATTTTGTAAACCGCACTCGCAGACGGCCAAGATACAGGCTCAGCCTAGTTTGGTCTCTGACGGACATCTACGCTTATGTAAAATGTTGTTTTTTGTCTAATAAATTATTTTGTATTTATTTTTTTTGTATTCTAAGTAAACAAAATCATGAAATCGAATCGTAGAAAACAAACCGGCTCCCATTTCATTTTATACCGGTAATAATTTGACAGCTTACCGGAATAAGCCGGTTTACAGTCCCCGCTTTAAAGCTATAATAAAATGCTTTCATCACAGTAAATGCGGAGTTAAATTAATTATGTTAATTATGCATAAACATGTGTTTAACAAGGTTAACGCTATGGATTATTATTACACTAGCGTCCGCACTCCAATTAGTTGGCATAGAATTCATTTGCTTCATTTACCATAGAAATGCTAGAAAGTCTTAAAATGAATGAGGCTTTTTTGGCCCATATAACTTTTTGATTATGACCGTGTTAAAATATCACGGTAGTGCGTTTTACTATTTACGGTTGTTAGGGTTTTGTACCCAGTTAAAATAGACCTTATTGCATCGAAAATAAAATTCATAACAAAACTAGTGTTTTCTTTTGCGTTTTCGAACAATATGATATTAAATACGGAAACCCTGCCGCGTGACTCTGACTACAATTTAACCGGTTTTTTTTATTAAAAAGTTTTTAGTGATCATCATACCTGGGATAACTCGGGGCAAGTTCTAGGGATTTGATATCGATAAAAAATATGTCGATATAATTAAATTAATACATGTGCACATTGCACATTCTCGATTACTGTAAAGAGGTTCGATGTCATATCTGATATCGAGCCTCTTAAGATAATAAAAGTATGCGGATGTCGTTCCAATCAAAATTACAATATACTGTCAGTACCAATCATATTCCGAGTACGTTTAGCAGTTTAAAGTAGATATTTTCAATTAGACGGCAATCATTAATACCGACGAATATGGAAAAAATATTGATTGTATATTATGAAAACTGTTGTAAAATAAACAAATAAATATACGTGTTAATTTGTTTATTTTTTATCTAAAAATGAGGAGAAAATAAGTAATATTTATTTATGTCGAATAACATTTAGATGTTGGCAGTAACATCGATATATTTTATATCGATAAAATATTTTGCTACGTCACTTTCGTACAGATGCCCCGAGTTATCCCAGGTATGGTGATCATAATAAGAAACTGATTGATAGAGTTAGAAATGAAAAAATCAGACATAAATGTGGAATAAAAGAAGATGTAGTGACTAAGATTGAAAAGGGCATGCTTCGATGGTTCGGTCATTTGGAAAGGATGGATGAAAGAAGATTGACGAAAGAGATATACAGAGCGAAAGTGAGTGGAAGGGTCGGACGGGGCCGCCCTAGGCGTACTTTTTTGAATCAAATCGGAGAAATACTGGAAAAGGGCTGAATCTTAAGTACCCGAAACCGTCGTGCGTGCATGACTCGATGTATGAATGTTGAAGAAGCGAAAGAAATTTGTCAAGATCGTAGCAAGTGGAAAGAAGTGGTATCTGCCTACCCCTCTGGGAATGATTTAATGTATGTATGTATGTACCATATCAAAAAACGCTCGACATATTTTGGGCTCGTCCGGAGTCCCTGATCATGAGCAGACAAACGCTGCGGGCCAGCGCTCTGTCAGCTCGGCTGCTCGGTGCGGGTGGCGTGGCTATCGAGAAACTACCCCACCTTTAAGCTCGTCTTAATCAACGTCACGTGAAATTTGTTGTTAGTTAGTTAGGTAGGATTATTATATTATTACTTCGTGCGATGTTTCAACTCATTTAAGCCTCCTCTATGAATTTGTGCAAAACTTTTGCGGCACTAACTCTCTTACCGGCTTTGTTAGTTCTAGACAACATAAGGGATCCATCAAGGCAATAGGTAGTTTACTAGATTGAGAGAAGATAGACTTGTCGGCGTGATTTATGTGTATATCCATGCCAAATAACATCTTTCTAGAACTAAGAATCTCTGAGCTTAGCTGCTGACGGACGGACGGACATGGCAAAACTAATAAGGGTTCCTAGTTTGACTACAGATCCCTAAAAAAGGCTAACGAGTACAAAGGCCAACAAATTGTAGTGGGATCTGAAACCATGGACATTTGGATTCTCAAGATTAGAATCTCAGGATTGGATTGGATGCTTCCCGATTCGGCACGAAATTGTCCCACTTTAATATTAACTAATAAATTATTGTTTTTCTTGGGTTTCCTACTCTTAATTCTTCTTGTAAGATAGTGTGTGTTCAAATGAATACTCAAGATTGTTGAATAATAAATATTATGGGAGATTGTTCCTTGGAATCAGCTTTCGGTGTCTGTATTTCCGAACCAATACGACTCGGGGCCTTCAAAACACGAGCCCACTCTTTTCTAATAGGCCCCAATTTGCGATTCTTCTGATGTTGCGGGTGTTTGTGGGTCGCGATGATCACTTACCATCAGGTGGCTCGCTTGTTCGTCTGCCTCCATTGTCAAATAAAAAAAACATTCGTAATTTTTCACATTTCCTGCCTCGCACAACTAAACTGTGGAATGGTGTCGCCTGCGGTATTTCCGGACCGTTACGACCTTCAAACCTTCCAGAAAAGAACGTACTCTCATCTGAAAGGCCGGCAACGCACCTGTGACTCCTCTGGTGCTGCAGGTGTCTATAGGTAACCGCTAAAAAAAAATCAGAAGAAATATATTTGCGTCCGTTTTTGATGTTATGAATAAATATTTTTTCTCTTTATTCTTTCTTTAAAATGTCCATTGGAGTCACAGATCACTAGACCAGGTAGTCTGTGAGTATATAACCCTTTCCCACGCAATAAGACCCGCTAAAAAAAATCGTTTCCTTATTGGGTCATGAGTCATGAGTCAATATTCCCTAAGATCGTAAAGCAGTCGATGCGGAATGCCTTGCCAAATGTCTCCGGTGAACTTTGAAACAGCTGTAAATCCTTCGACGTGACACGGCAACCGCTTACGCTCGGGAAAACAATGTAGCTATTTCCCGAATGCTTGGGGAGAGTAACAGAGGTGTTTGGGTGTATAATCAACTTCACTCAAAAAAAATCGACTCTATTTGTATGGAGTTAAGGTCCAAAATTGGTATAGTTTTCTTGGTTGGATGCATAGTGACCTCCTGTATGCAACACAGCTTGATAGATTTTATTATGCAGTTTTATTTGTAAGGTTTTAACTGTTTAATTTAAATATAATATAGGTACTACAAGTAAAAGTTAAAACTAAACTTATTTAAATTAAAACTTAACTAAGCTACTCAAAGTAAAATAAAACTAAGCTACTCAAATATTAAAGATGTAAATAATAATCAACACTATAAAAAGAACACCCCCTCTAGCAGGTCCGCTCGCGGCATGGTCCCTATGACACTGGCCGCATTACCTCTCTGGATAGCTAGCCCAATCCTTTGGGAGAGGGAAGCACCAGCTGTAAGTAGGATCTCTGGAGGTGTCTATGGGCCAGGATGACAGAGCCTTAATAAAGCTTTTCATATCAGCTGGCCAAGGACCCATGCTCTTCACTGCAAGTGCCACAAATTCGTAATTATTTAATAATGATGAATATTAGATTTTATCTTAAAACTTTGACGGTGTAATTTGAATGTATAACTATACCAAATTACAGCTTTGTAGTAATAAGAGTCTCTGAGTAAAACGGACAGACGGACAGACGGACATGGTGAAACTGTAACGGTTCATTGTTGACTACGGAACCCTTTAAACCAGAACCACCTCATACAGAGCAACAACCCTTTTATTGTACGATTGCCAGTCAGTTAATCGATTATATCGATACATCATAATTATTATCATCATAGAAGGCGCTGCCATAGATAAAATAGGTCATGTCGGTTTTCTCCGCTTGCTCCATGTCATGTAAGTAAGGCTAAGGGACTGTTGCCCTTTCCGCTATTCCGGACGGGCACAAAAAAGTTTTTGCGAAACTCAGAACTTTGCGTTTTTTTTTTCTCGTTCTATTACTCATGTTTTGTGTTCAAATAATTATGTGTGTGTGTGTGTAACCTTCCGTGGTTTCACCTGATAGTTCCAATGGAAGACCAGCGCTGACTTTAATGCCAGCATTACGCTGAGTTGGGACCTACTTGGCTACTTTCTTCTTGTATTTGTTAATCTGTTCTTTGTTATGCATGTCACGAATAAATGATTTTCTTTCTTTTTTTCTTAAGATGCCCATATTTTGCGCCTTATTTAATTTGCTCATTAGCCGGTATCGCAGGCCGATGCCGATGCCGGTATAGCACGGCTCTATTCTAAACTATATTGTCTATGATCTGTTATGGTAGGTTACCTGTCTTAACTCCGAAAAATGTTTGACCGAATTTTGCTTCGAAAAATATTAGTCGACAATGATGGTTTAGGTTTTTTATACTTTTGCCCGAAATATCTTTACCTTAGTATCATTTGCCTAATGTATCGGCTCGGTTTTTTAATAGTTTACCTATTTTTAAATCAACTTTTTTCAGTTGACAGAGAATTTAAAATAACCTCGATGGCCAAGGATTCTTTAGGCGAAAGTATGTACTAGTGTTCCATAGGAGTCGAGCCTTTTTAGCCCGAATTTTAAAGCTCCGGAGGTCTTTTTAGAGCTGGTTTAATGGAATGGGTTTCAAAGAGCTAGTGATTTTAATAAGACCGTAGTCTTAAAAAAGTCTAAAGCCTTTTTTTTAGGGTTTTAGCTTTTTTAAAGGCTTAAGCCTCTTTTTAAGGTTGTAGCCGAGCTTAGCCTTATAAAATGTTTAACTTTCATGAATGCAGTCGCGGTTCGGATCATATTAGTAAAAATCAGTTGTGTATTTCTGTTGAGTTTTTAGAGTTGTAGGTAATTCTGTAGCTCTGCCTACCCCTCCCCGGGAACGAAGGCGTGAGTTTATGTATGTATGTATGTATTTCTGTTGCCGCTATACAACAAATAATTAAACTCAAAAAAAGTATTAATACATATTTTTATTAAACTCAAAAATATTTTAGCCTCCAAGGCTAAAGAGGCTTGGAGGCCAAAATATTTTTAAGTTTCAACATTTTGACAAGGACTTTAAGTCTAAAAATATATAGCCTTTTATTAAGGTTACGAGCTCCGAGAGTCAAGGCTGCCGAATATAACAAGGCTTGTGGGCTAAAGAGCTTTATAGGCTTTTAGCCCTCTAGGCTTCAAAATCGAAGCCAGGCTTAAAAAAAACAGCTGAAAGGCTCGAGTCCTTTGGAACACTATATGTACGTCTTATTTATACTGAAGTTCTTTTACTTAGGAAAACATATTTTTAAACTTTGTACATGAAGTCACGCGGAAATGTATAATCCCTTGTAGTCGAGTAGAAGCACAAAACATACGATCGCAAGCTATTTGTTAGCATAGTAAAGATAAATAAAACGTACGACTCGGTCTTAAGCATTGAGGATTCTGCACCTACTCGTACTGACTTAACTTTATGAAATACTAGCGGCTCGCCAGTGGCGTTGCCCCGGCTGCAAATTTCCAAACTTCCGGTTTCTTTTTTATACATCTGACAATAACGAGCGCAATAAAAAAATATTATCCATTTTGGTGCAGTCGTTCGGGAGTTAAGAGAGTACATTTCTGTGATTTATTAAATCCAACTTAAGCCCTGCCCTGTCTGGGCTTAAGTCCTGCTGCTACTTGCTGTCTTGCCGTCTTCAACAGGGGTGACAGGGTGTTCTTCGAGCCGTTTCAAGTGAATTAACCAATTAAATAATTAAATAATAAATAAATATCAAGGGACAATTTCACACCAATTGACCTAGTCCCAAACTAAGCTCTAGGCTTGTTACCATGGGTCCGTATTTTTTACTGCGCAAATATGCAGTTTAAACTTTTTATGACATATTTTGGGGTTTGCATTGGCCATTTTATTAACATCAGTTATAGTTCCTAAACATCATATCGCAAAATTTAATTTCGTTAAACTATGCATAAAGGCCATAGCCGGGTTTCCATAGTAAGTCGGCCCTTACATCAAATGGGCTCGGGGATTTTTTGTCAGTACCTCTTGTAATGAAGAATATTTTAACCGAGTATAAACATCCTACTTGTAATAGTTTTTGACTTATGATTTTTTCAAGTTTTTTTTTAATGTTTGTGTTTTTCTGGATGTATTCAAGTGATTTGCTTCAAATTTTGAAATGACGTTCTTTAGATAGATTTGCATCGCCACCCAAAAAACGAATATCGTATAAAAAAAAGAAAAAAAAACAATTTAAAAAAAACATTTTTTTATGTGGTTGTGAAGTAGTGACACCCTAGATTTTTTTCTCACAATAGGCCATACATTGGCCTACTACTTGCCTAAATATCAAAATTTTCCAGACGGTACTTCCTACAAAAAATCAGCAGAATGTGAGACCAAGCAGTTAAATAATGCGATAAACATCTTGCATCACGATGACAATAAGTTGTCATTAGCATTTTACTCTTAAATACGACAAACTAATAAGAAAACTGAGAATGAGCTGTAGAATTACCCCTTTCAAGGGATACGGCGAATTTCCAGTCACCCTGTATACGTTGATGATGTACTAGGCAGGTAAACTCAAAACAAAAAATCACCATGTTGCTCCAACCCAATTCATATGAGACAAATATATATTAGTACGGAAAGAGATGTCACATTAGTGTACTAAAAATGGTAGGCGTCGCTGACTCACAAGTGTCAAAAAAAAAAGTTTGTTATGTTTGACATCCAAAAACACCAAGTTAATGTTGACCTAGAGACATTATTCCTCTTTAAGCCATTAACAACATACGTTAAACGCAAAAGAAACGGATCAGTAGTTTTTAAGATATTTAGAAAAGTAAAAAAAACTTTCAACTGACATTTCAAGGAAACTGTCAATAATTATGACATGAAACTTGGCAGATTAATAACTGTCATTATGACCAATACATAGGATATACTCATTGGCTAATAACGCCAGGGGCATTTTTTGTTCCCTTACCCGTCTATAGCCTTTCAAGTTGTTAGAGAAAAACTGCTGTGAGATACAGACAGACCGACCGAAGCCTTAACATAATTTTTCAACACTTTGGTACGGAACCCTATAGGTAAACAACGGGCCCCCATGACGCTCACTATACTCGTACCAAGGCGAACTGAGAAGCAGCAACAAAACCTAATTCCTTCCCCAGGGGACTAACAGTGAGCAGTTGTTTGCGAAACATGTTGCTATTTTCCAACGGAACTCAGAATACCTTTACTTTCTGTAAAATTGGGAAACCTATACTTCATTTTTACCCGGCTGCGTGATGCAAAGGAGAGTTATGTGCCCTCCGTCGTTGGATATCATATTCGCAAAACATGATATTCCGAAAAATATCATAAAAGTAAAACATCATATTCGCAAAACATGACATTCGCAAATCATCATAGTAGCAAAACATCACATTAGCAAATATAACAATTATTAAGATATAAATTAGACAGTGTCGACGGAGCTCCGCTACTGCGGAGCTCCTGTTTCTGGGTGGTTGGGCCCCCCGGGCCATCTGCAAAACTAACATAACCTAAACCTACCTACGATTTTATAACAAAACCCGACCATTTGTAAATATCATGTTTTGCGAATACCTATCGTGTTTTGCTAATGTTATGCGGATATGATGTTTTGCGAGTATGATGTTATGCGTATATGATGTTTTGCGAGTATGATCTTTTGCGAATGTGATATTCACATATGAAAGGCTCTTAGTTACGTCCTCCCGCGAATGTTAGGCAAATAGACACTGCCTATTCCAACCTCTGCTAATGATAAACAGTGATTGTAATAGTGTATTTAAACATACTATTTCAAGCGGTTTTCGCCTGACCCGTAAGATAAACCCAGGGCCGGTATTCTAGGCGGTAAAAACGATATCGTAGTTAATCTTATATAAGCCGCCATTACTCTCAAGTAAATAAGAGCTATCAAAACGGTGACAATACGATAACAGCTCAAACAGAATATGGTTTTTACCGTGTTGAATAGAGGCCCTAAAACCGTATTCCTCGAAATTGTAATATTAAATATATTTTAAAAAATTACTGACTGCTGAGTTTCTTGCGGCGTTTCTTCTCAGCAGTGGTCTCCTCTTGTGAAGCGCTGGTAGATTCTTGACGTGTAAAAGTGCCCGTGCGGCCTACTTACCGAATAAATGTATTTATCTTCATCTTTATTGTTTTCTGATTAGAGCTATTGTAATAGTAGTTTATGAAATTGTTGCATAAAGAGGGGTATTAAAACACGAGTGTGTGTTTAAGAACCGAGCCGCTAGGCGAGGTTTTTAATAGTTTCACTCGAGTGTTTTAATACCTAGTTATGTGCAGTTTCATACACTACTTTATCTACTCTCATACATTGCGATTCAACCTACTAAATAAAATAATAAAATATCAAAGTTAATAAAGTAACTACAGCAAAACGTATTCAATGAATGGCGCCAAAACCTAGCACATCACCGCGCATGCGTTAAAGCGGGCGCTGTCACAGACAAGTAAAAATTGGAATGAAAACTTTTTGTAATTCAGTAAAAATGACGCGAACCGCATGTGCGTACCATTATAAAAAAATAAAAAATATGGATCCTCGTTGGTGACATTAACTTTTTGGATTAACTTGTATCGTAATGGTAAAAAAATTACTTTATAACATTATTTTGTTAGAGAAATAATGTTATAAAGTGATTTTTTAATTTTTTTTCGGTATTGTGTTTATAAAGTATGCCAATATAAATTCGTTTTGAATTTTATAATTCGAACTTTACGATATGAGAGTAGATAAAAATATGAACAATCCCAATAGATGTATTATGTAATCGATATCAAGTTTTTCTAAGCAATCAAATTCCTCACCAAAACGAAACTAAACGCACCTACAGTCATTTATAATGATAAGAAGATCTCATCTTCCTTTTATTTGGCAATAAAAGATGTTTGTTTCTTATACTAAAACAGCTTTTTATGATGTAATATCTCATTCAGTATTTGTGCCAAGCCTCAGTTATTCTCTGAAGGGTTCGCGGAATCCTAAAGAGCTCTACACACCGATTCTGTTTTCGCCGCGGCCGAGTCGTTATCGTCTTCTTATTTCTTCTTACCGCCTTATTATTTATTTATAAAAGTTTAATAAAAGAATCACAACACAATAAAGGCTTTGTTATATAATAACAGTAGGATTATATTATACGAGTGGGAAGACAAAGACGACGCGTGGGCCTAGGTAGTAGTGACCCTGCCTACGAAGCTAGCGGTCCTGGGGTCAAATCCCGGTAGGGGTGGATATTTGTGTGATGAGCGCGAATATTTTTTCGTGAGTCTTGGATGTTTTCTATGTATATATTTCTCTATATAAGTATTTATATCGTTGTCTAGATAGTACCCATAACCAAGCTTAGCTTGGGGCTAGGTCAATTGGTGTGACATAGTCCCCTGATACTTATTTATTTATTTAAACATTTATGTTTATTTAATTTAGAACGTTAGGGAAGACTATCAATTAACAATATTGATCCAATTATTTTTTTATATCAATTATTCTCTAGGTACGTAAAATGTAGTTTATGTATGTACATTTAACTATTGATATATTTCTGTATCTATTTATGTAGGTATTTGAATGTAGTTTTATTTTAATTTTATTTATATAAGTTTTATTGGTTACTTAATGTGTTATATTCTTCTTCTTGTACACTTGTTTACTCGTTGCACAACCTTTCACTCTTCTCAATCTCTCAAGGGTTAGCTGGAAGAGATCCCTTAAAGGGATAAGTTTGCCTTTGTACATATTTTTATATTAATTGTATTGTTCTGTTTGTTCTTTTCTACAATATAAGTGTTTACATACATACATACATACATACATACATACATACATACTTATTTTACTAACCCCCGATGCAAAAAAAGGGGTATTTGTACTCTCAGAGCTGATATCTCATAAACAGGCCAACCAATTTTCATGAAATCTTGTTAAAAACCATCCACATTAATGTAGCTTTATTAAAATAAACTTGCGTCTAAATCCTGGCATCGGTTTGGGAGCTACAGTGCCACAAACAGACACAATTATAAAAATTTTACACCACTCTATTTTTATTTATTTATGTAATACGACGAAGTCGTTCAAGTTTTAGGGGCTGTTTAAAAAGCGTGAAATAAAAATAAAATAAAAAATTTAAATGAAAAAGTACAGTTAGTGCTTACATGTAAGAAATTCAAAATTCAAATTCAAAATTCAAAATATTTATTCAGTAAATTGGCCACATGAGGGCTCTTTTACACGTCGGTAACATGGAGTGAATCTACTAGCGCTTCGGACAAGACCATCATTGCGGAGAAGAAGCGTCGCAAGAAACTCCAGCAGAAGGTAATTTTTTTTCAATGATTAAATACAATAATACTTAAAAGTATCTAAATTACATTACAAGGTAATAAAGCAATAAATAATTATTTTTAAAACTAACACAAATAAAATCATTACAAATGTAAGGTCAATAAAACCTGTTTTCCACTAACTTAATTTAGGTATCGTGACATAGAGACTACATCGTGTTGTTGTTTTCCTAGTCACTATCAATTAAATTAATTAGAATTGCAACTTCACCCTACTTGGGTGCACAGTTTTGTGTATCCTTACTGTTGCCAATTTGGCTCTGGCGTTGATCAATTGGTCACGGTTTACGCTGTACGCGAAGTGCTGGAAGATTTTTCCGTCAGCCTTAATGATGTCATTCGTCGGGCTTATACCAGCGCCAATTGTGCGGTTATTTTATAACCAAATGGTCTCATACGCGGCGATGATAAAAGACAAGAGGCTATATAAGTTGCATTTGGCGTTCGTTATGTATAAGCTTTTTTTTGTTTTTTTTATGGCATGGGAAGGCAAACGAGCACACAGGCCACCTGATGGTAAGTGGAAACTATGACCCATAGACATTCGCATTCACAAGACTGCAAATGCGTTGCCAACCCTAAGACTAGGACTAAGATGGAATGCATCTATACTAGTCATTTCACCGGCTGTCTTATCCCCAAACCGGAACACAACAATGCGAACACTGCTGCTTGGCGGTAGTTTAATGGATAAGATGGTGGTACCAACCCGGACGGACCCTGCACAAGGTCCTCCCATAAGATTTATGTAACCTTGATGAATTGCGTTCTTTTACCGTTTCACTCACTCATTCCCTAAATACCATAATTTAAAGATACCAGATTACTATACCAGATTGCCAAAACGTCGGACTCAATTTTTTTTAAATTCAAATGATGGTATTTTGGGAATGAACGGTTTTTCTAGGCACTTTGTACCTCCTACTGTGGAACGAACTCCCTTCGACGGATTTTTCCATCAATTTATGACATAAGGAAAGAGCTTACATTTCCCTAATTGGCTGGCAACGCACCGACAACTCTTCTTGAGTTGCTGGTGTTTATTGGCGGTGGTGATTACTTCCCATCAGGTAACCTATATGCTTGTTGGCCTCCCTCTTGTAAAAAAATATACCTTTCCGACGGCCTACGTCAATTGGGATGGTTCAAAAAAATAATGCACGGTTTTTACATTCTAATTCGAAATAATAGGTGATTTTAAGAGGCCAATTTCATTAGTTTTTACCCGACTGCTTTATTTGATCCAATAGTCTTGTTTATTTAGCAGACATTTTATGGATTTTTTTTTTTTTTTTTTTTTTTATATCATAGGAAGGCAAACGAGCACACAGGCCACCTGATGGTAAGTGGAAACTGTGACCCATAGACATTCGCATTCACAAGACCGCAATCCTAAGACTGCAAATGCGTTGCCAACATGACACCATTATTTTAAATTTGGGTTGTTATTTTCTAATAAATTACAACAATTAAATGATATCTAATGATAAAAAGTTATTGTAATGGTGTACATAAAACATGCTATTTCAAGCAGTTTTCGCCTAACCCGTAACAAACCTAGGAGGGCTTCAAGCCAAAAACGAAAGTCAAACAAAGGTCAAATATACCTTTGGCGAAATGTGCGAAATGGATAAATATTTCAAAAACTTCGTCATGCAGAACGGCTTTAAAACACTATTTCTCAAACATGCTATGTAATGTCGGCGTTATATTAGTTATTTTAGGCTTCAAAGTGCCACGTTCCCGACGGAACAACTCGAGAGAACTGTAAAGGAATTTCATACAAAATTGAAGGCCGGGAAGTAATTTTTTTTTAATTTTAATATGGCCATGACAGCTGGTTTTATGAACAGGCTGAATAGCTGAAAATCGTTTTTTTTTTCCAACAGGTTAGTTCACGTATAATTAATAAAAAAAACACATTGTTACCAGGCCAACGCTCTTTACGCCTTCCTTTATAAAAATGTGGCACAGTTAATGTATCCCGCACTGGGTCACTCTTTACGGGTCGGCGGGTCCAGTGTGAAGAGCCCTTTAGCATAAGCATTAAGTTAAGAATCGTGGGATGTGAAGGAAATTTCGAGGCCATAACGCCGTCCACAGACGCAACTGCAAGCATTCTAAGTAGGCTTCAGTGCTGTTCAATTTGTTAAAAGAATTTTCACCTCAGCAGCTCAAACAAGCAGGTTTTGCTGCTTAAAAACAGTGAGCAAAATTCAATTTTCCTGCGAGCGAGAGGCAAAGTAGCTTTTTAATTATTATTTTTAAATGCCGTGAGCAGTGCTGGGGCTACTCACAACATTCGAAAAAAATGAACTTCACTTTGTTCTGTCACTTTCACTTCGATAGGAAAAAAGCGAGAGATAGAAACAACTTGATTCGAAGTTCGATTTTCAAAATCCACACATAGTAGGCCCAAAAAGAAACTCACGTTCGGATGCACACATAACCGTAAAATTGCAAATAAAACTATCTGTTAAAGTTTGAAATGTGTTTATTATAACTATTTTATACAGTAGGTACAATCATTTTTTTATTTAATGTTTTGAAGACAAAATTAATGAAAAATAAGAAGTTTATCATGTATCTACATAATTTTGTTATCGTTTTAACAATCTTTAATTTCGTGACATAAACCGCGGGGGCAGTTTCAGAACGCATTTCAAAAATAGCGGCATTATTGTAGCCAATAGCCATAGACAAGGCCTAGTTAGGTTTTTTTAAAGCCACAGACTACATAAAGCTGTATAAAGTTGTGTTTGCACTACGGCATTATCAAGTTGAGTGACAGGTTTTATCTGTTTCATGTTTATTTTTTCCACTTTTTATTTTATTAGTATTTTGCAAAAATGCTTGTGATTGATGCATATGCGATCGTGTCGTTATTTAGTCGTGTATTCACCAAATGGTCACAACGGAAGACCTGCGTTGGCCCTACCAGCTTCACGCTGTGTTGTTCTCGCTGCTGAGGTGAAAAGTTGTATGTCTCACACGAGACCAAAGTTTTTTACGTCTCGTATCTTTGAATCCCTCGCTACGCTCAGGATTCTAACCTAGAATCACTCGCTACGCTCGTGATTCAATAATAGAATCCTTCGCTTACTCGGGATTCAAAATCATCACTCGCAGCAAAAACCAACTTTGCTCTCTTGTTGAACAAATAACTATTATCTGTTTCACTCAACATTTTCGTTGCCGAGAATTTTATTTTTCCTGTACTTATTTATGTAGGTATTCATTTATTTTAAGCGCATTCCAGAATGTTGTGTTGGGATGGTATTTGTTTTAGTTTAACGAAGTAAACATTTAGGTTGGTTATCTATCTATCTTCTATCTTCTATCTTCTATCTTCTATATATATAAAAATTACGTGTCACGTTGTTTGTCCGCGATGAACTCCTAAACTACTGAACCGATTTTAAATTTGATTTGCACACCGTGTGCAATTCGAGCCAACTTGAAAGATAGGATAGCTTACATTTCAATTTATAGTCGCAATATTATTTTATTGCTAATTATTTGTCTTTATTATTTGTCTTTATAAGGCAAAACAACGTTTGCCGGGTCAACTAGTTATAATATAAGGAAGGACACATAGTTTACAGTTTGCATATATACACAAATGTATATACCGGGTGTAACTACCTAAAACCAGCCTCAAAACTAAGAGGGCTGATAGAGAGGCTCATAAGCAATAGGGTTAAGCAAGTTTGACTCGTATGAAAATTTCATAGTTTTTTTAGAGTTCGGCTCTTATATAAGACTCTTGATTTTTGATAGATACCTTGATTTCAGAGCCTATGACTCCGTTATAGGCGTTGTGCTGTATATAATGTGGCTAAAGATTTTATATTCATAATGATGTAGCGTTAATAAATAAAGTAATGTTTTTAATTATTTTTTTAATAAAACTGAAGTAATGATGAAATTTAATTAAGATCAAAGAGGCAAGTGACGTAAAAAATAAAGCAAATTCGTTGTAGCTGTCAAAATGTACAGTATTTACTTATTTGCGCAGTAGTTTACGAGACTATGATATTTTAGTTCAAAAAGTGCTTCTATTGCAATCATTGTTTGGAACCAAAGTTTAAATTTAGAACAGAAATTCGAATGTTTGCAGGATAATTTATAATTGGAACACAATTCGAAATTCGAACTGAAGCCGGTCTACTAACTTATTTCAGTACACTTCGTTAATTCGTTTGACGTGTATTGTTTGTTTTGGTTTTTTGTTTTCTTAATGGACTTTCTCGTGTTGCACCTAGTCATTTTTATTTTGTTTAACTAATGGACTTTGCTTTGTGTATCCTGGACTCATGTTTGCCTTGTGATTTGAATTTTAAATTGACTAACGAACTTTGCTTTGTGTGCCTGTCAAAATTGCTTAATCCTATAGCTTATGATTCCTTTTAGTTTTGGCTCTGATTTTATTAGGGATGAGGGTAACAAAATCGAGGGCATTGTCTAGTAATATTATAATTTGGGGAGTCAATCCAACTTGATTATAGGGTTGTCAAAACACGTTATAACCAGTGTTGGGATTTCAATCGTAAGCCTAAAAAATATATATATATATATATATATATATATATATATATATATATATATATATATGCAGATATATGCAAATATTGGCAGGTTAAGAGTTAATTATTGTCTTAATTATTGTATTATACTTTAAAATAGTTAATTCGATATAAGCACTTATTCTGTAGGTAAGGTTATTTTTGTATTATGTATGACTTTCCATATTATAAATTGAGGGTAAAAGCGAATGCAATGTATGCTGTCTAGCAAAACCAGTCCTTGGGTCCACTGAAAACCAGCGTCGCACTTCCAATAGGTGGTGCGACATCAGCTGAGTGGACACCATTTTCGCAGCACCTCTATTCAAACAATGCATGTATGTTATAGTTTAGTAAGCGAAATAAACGTTTTTTGATTTGATTTGATTTGATTAAAAACTCGAGTCCTATGGAAACCTAAAGAGTTAATTTAACCATGATCATCTATTCTCATCGGTAAAACCTTATTGCTTTTGACATGTCATCGTATTGTTAACGTTACGATAGCTCTAATTTATTTGACAGTAATCTCAAAACAATACTTTAACACGTCAAAGGCAATTTGGTTTTCTATTTGAATAGGGGCCTGTAAGAGTCTACTCTACAAAACTTATTTATATTATATATTTATACTCAATAAGTCTCGCTTTGCTGCTGCCAAGCAAAAAGCAATCAAATCTTTAGGACTTAAGCCTTATTTTAATATTTCGGGCCTCTAAGACTGCTTTGCGCCTTAAAAGCTCTTGAACGAAATTGGATCATTTGAATTAATCTTACTTGATAGTCTTTAATAAAGGGACACTTAAAATCCATGCTTGTGAAGACTCCATTTTCAATATTGAAACCTATCAGGCTCTATTCCTAAAAAGTCCACATATGATAAAGTCGGTAGTGTTCTGCGTTATGGATCTCAATAACCATAACGCGTTTGTCTTGTTCTTTGTTAAAAGCGAAAACAGGTTTTTTTTTAAGTATAGGAAGGCAAACGAGCACGCAGGGCACCTGACGGTAGAGGAAACTGTGACCCATAGACATTCGCATTCACGAGACTGCAAATGCACTGCCAACCCTGAGGACTAAGATGGATGGATGGATGGATGGATGGAGGTTAAACATGACACCTTTTTCGCATATTTTTGGTTAAATCTTTGAAACCCTACGATTTTTAACGGTGGTTTTTGACTCAATAGTTAAGTGTTCAGGATATCTTTTTCCTGGTAAACCATTTTTTTAATTAATGCAGTAGTATTAAAGTATATACAGCAATTACTTGAATTTGACGCTGCCATCATAGCGCGCGCAAACTATCTCCGTCACATTCATCGCGCGAAAGCACATAAAGCCATCCTTTTTCATTCTTGTTTGAGGGTGACAGAATTATGTGGTCTTCTTACACACAAATTATCGTAACGCTAATTTAAACTTTTTTCACCTCAGCAGCTCAAACAAGCAGGTTTTGCTGCTTAAAAACAGTGAGCAAAATTCAATTTTGCTGCGAGCGAGAGGCAAAGTAGCTTTTTAATTTTTTTTTTAAATGCCGATAGCAGTGCTGGGGCTACTCACAACATTCGAAAAAATTTAACTTCACTTTGTTCTGTCACTTTCACTTCGATAGGAAAAAAGCGAGAGATAGAAACAACTTGATTCGAAGTTCGATTTTCAAATTCCACACATAGTAGGCCCAAAAAGAAACGCACGTTGGGATGCACACATAACCGTAAAATTGCAAATAGGTAAAACTATCTGTTAAAGTTTGAAATGTGTTTATTATAACTATTTTATACAGTAGGTACAATCATTTTTTTTATTTAATGTTTTGAAGACAAAATTAATGAAAAATAGGAAGTTTATCATGTTATCTACATAATTTTGTTATCGTTTTAACAATCTTTAATTTCGTGACATAAACCGCGGGGGCAATTTCAGAACGCATTTCAAAAATAGCGGGATTATTGTAGCCAATAGCCATAGACAAGGCCTAGTTAGGTTTTTTTTAAAGCCACAGACTACATAAAGCTGTATAAAGTTGTGTTTGCACTACGGCATTATCAAGTTGAGTGACAGGTTTTATCTATTTCATGTTTATTTTTTCCACTTTTTATTTTATTAGTATTTTGCAAAAATGCTTGTGATTGATGCATATGCGATCGTGTCGTTATTTAGTCGTGTATTCACCAAATGGTCACAACGGAAGACCTGCGTTGGCCCTACCAGCTTCACGCTGTGTTGTTCTCGCTGCTGAGGTGGAAAGTTGTATGTATCACTCGCAGCAAAAACCAACTTTGCTCTCTTGTTGAACAAATAACTATTGTTATTTTTATCTTTCTGCATGTATGTTTTGGTTTACTACAACGCTCGCAAATCTGGGCCTCTATTCAACACGGTAAAAACCATATAGTGTTTGAGCTGTTATCGCATTGTCCTCGTTTTGACAGCTCTTATTTACTTTTCAGTAATGGCGGCTGACGTCATAACAATACCATAACAGATTAATTACGATATCGTTTTTACCGGTCCTGTTTGAGTAATCGTGTGTAGTCTCACTCTAGAAGACAAGCTTCGCCTAGTATAACTAACTATTGCCCTCCTTAGCCAAAAAACAGTATCTCAAATTCAATAACCAAAGTAGTTTGAATTCTCTTTTGTTAGTAATGAGGTTGATATTGCCATAGCTGGGCACCGTTAATCAAATAGTTAACTCCGTTAATCGTTAATCCGCTACAAAAAAAGTTAGCTTCGTTAAACGTTAAAGCGTTACATTTCGGAAGAATTAACGCAAGTTAACGTTAATCGTTAATCCGTTAATATGTGTAGAAAAAAAAGCATTTTTATATCGTTGCGTTAGTGGACTTATAAAACCTGTTGGTTTAGGTTCTGGAAGTTAACAGGATAGGAACAAAACAAAATACAAAAGGGCATAAGGTGCATATTTCCTTTCATGAACATTAACATGTTGAAGTTCTCGTCTGAAAGCGAGGCTCGTTTTGTATTTAAAATGTCTTTACCCGTGGAAAACAGACGTTTAATTGCAGCGCTTGAGGGTATAGCAGTATTGTATTTAATGAATAGATTTTTGAATATCTGTTCCCTGAGGAATGCAGCATCTTTGAACGAATCTTTTGATTTCATGTCCAGCCACATTTTAACGAGAGTTTGCGCTTCACTCTTAAAGAGTTGGAGCTCTTTGGTTTTTCTATAGACTGAGTGACAGAATTGAAAAAGTCTTCCTTGTCATCATCGTTGTTTCTCACACTACACACTCGCTGCTACGCGCCGCCCGGCACTTGTCATTTCATACTTGTCTGAACCTGTTTTTCTTGCGGTGCCGTTCGGTAAATAGTAGGCATTGGATTAACGATTAACGGACTTCTGCATATTAACGGAAGTTAACGTGTCCATTAACATTTTAAAAAGTTAACTTAAAAGTTAATCCGTTAATCAAAATCTTAACTTCGTTAATTAACGATTAACGGATTAACGAGTTAATGCCCAGCTATGGATATTGCTACAGGAGTTTTATCAGAGATGCTGCTTATTGTCTTAGGAAGGCAGCAGGCGTTACAAGTAAGTATTTATCAGCTAATCCTTACACGGTATGACTTATTCTATAAGTAACATAATCCCTATGTAACGACATACCATCACTTTTTATTAATAAATAATTTGATTCAATTTATTCGATTTTAATTTCAGGGCGTAAACTAATGTTTGAGTCTTAAAAACTTAACCAATAAAGTTTGCTAGTTTCATACTCAAAAGCCTTCAAGATAAGTGCTTTCCAACTCTAGTCCTTTCACAACTCAGTTATAACTGAGCAATTAAAATAATTACCTAAATTACCAAACTAACTAGGACCCAGCGCTGCGCAGCATTCCTCTAATGGCCGGGTTACACGAGGCTAGTATCTCAAACGAGTTTAGTAAGCAAGTAGTAGTTATGATTATTTTTTGGTTATCAAATAGCTGTCGTTATTATAAAGTAGCAAGTAGGTTAGTGATTAATCGCTTTTACCTCAGAAACTATAAAAATAACCGGGATAATAAGTATCCAATGGCCTATGAATATAGGATTTGGATTATCTATGTGCTACTTAATCTAAATATAATAGAATAGAATAGACATAGTTTTATTGTCAAAATATGTCACAACGCATATAACACGAAAAAAAAACAAAATATACAGTATAACAAAGTTTCGAGTATCAAATAGTGCCAAGTGACCCATGACACTGTTTTTCATTGGCCCTTGTTTGAGTGACTTCACGAAAAGCCGTCAACCTACATCAAAATAAAATGGCACAAAATTCCAAACAAACATTAAAAAGTAAAAAAAAAAAAAAAACTTGTTTTATAATATTAAAACTGAAATTGTAGTATTTTTTTACTAACTCAGTTCCTAGTGGCACTCGTGACCTGGTAACGCTAAGACACATCTAAAGATGCCTCGTTCGTCGAGAACGGGCCACTCATTCAGCTTCTACGAGTATAAGGGGACAAATAACCTATGTTCGACTACGTACATTATCTACAAACCCCGGATTGCCGGGGGCAAAAATGTACCAATGCTAGTGATTAATTAAATATCGACAAAATTTTATCGACATCGTTAAAAAGTAATTATCGATCATCATACGGAACCCTAAATAGAAGGAGGTTCTCAATTCGTCGAAATGCTAGGGAATATATTTGCATTGAATTAATTGTTATTCAATGTAATTTCAAAATGACTCGAGTCGTTGCATTGAGTATGTAAATAGGTTTACAAATTATTAATTATGACGATTAAATATAACTTTTTAACAATGTCGATAAAACTTAGTCGATATTAAATTAATCATCAGCTCAGCATCGTTAATCCGTAGTTTGACATCTATAATGATGCCGACATGTCTTGTGATTATTTGTGTACAATAAAGAGTTTACATAGACTATAACCCTTCTTCTTTGGCAGTCGAATAGAAGCTTAAAAACTATTTATTAGATAAATCCTAAACCTAACTAAGAATCATCGCGATTCTATTCTATTCTATTAAAAATAAACATCCAAATCGGTCCATCTAGGCATCTGTTTGAGAGGTACGATGCCACAGTCAGACACACAGATTCACATTAAACTTATGGGGCGATATCATCTGCCATAATTAAGCTATTTGAACCTAATACACGGAGACGAAACGCTGGAAAATACCGAAGTGCAGCACAAAAATTGCTCAAAGGCACGATTTATAGCACCTTTTGTCATGAGGCAATTTGCGAGGTCGCTTGAAAAAGTGTCAAAGACACCTAGCAAGCGTTCTATCACAGAGTGGCTCATGCGTCACGACTACCACCAGATCGAGCAACTATCGGAAGTTCCAAATTAAAAATAAAACCCATTTATTTATATGATATCAATAGCATATAACATTATTAAACATTGTAACGCGTCTGGTAGGATGGAGGGTTTCCGAACTTACGTAAACTGATGATGAATTCTTTAGTTATACTTTTAATAA
Organism: Acleris emargana; assembly: GCA_927399475.2. Lineage (NCBI taxonomy): Eukaryota > Metazoa > Arthropoda > Insecta > Lepidoptera > Tortricidae > Acleris > Acleris emargana. Next base: position 19,601,860 of record OV656843.1, read on the forward strand.
TCTTGATCTAATCTAACTTTAACAATAACAGTTGAAGAGTGGTCCAATTAAGCTCGGTAATCCGTAAACTCAATCGTACTCACTTAGTTGGAAGTCGATACAAAACAAAATCTCTTAGAACCTACTAAGTATTCTCGGGGAACCAAACGATTGTGCGAGCTAACTCGATCCCAGCACCATCTAGCAAGGAGGCAGCAGTGCAGGGCTGGTTAGTCCCGCTACCGACCGGCAGATGTCGCTGGTAAGCAACTATTGGATATGGACTAATTTGGTTAGTCCAGCTAGTCGGCGGTAGATGTCGTCGGTAAGCAATATTCAGGTTTGTTACAGTCTCCCCCTCTGTTCCTGAAGACGTCTCGGCGAGGGAGACAGTGCTAGAAGTGTCTTTAATTCCGGTCTTTACGTGGCCTTCCTCTCTTACGAATTGGTCGTACTGGGTCCGGCAGTAGGGGACTTCAAGGACATGAGCCACTTGAGGGCCTGATGATCAGTGAGCACGGTTACGGGAGTTCCTTCTATATAACCGCGGAATTTATTCACTGCCCAGACCACTGCAAGTGCCTCGCGCTCAGTTGTCGAGTAGTTCCGTTCTGCGGGTTTTAGTAACCGACTGGCATATTCGACGGGATGCTCGTCTTCTCTCTCCCCCTGCACTAACACGGCCCCAATGGCATAACTGCTGGCATCAGCCTTTATCACAAAGAGTTTCGTCTCGTCAGCTTGGGCTAAAACTGGGGCAGTTGCTAAAAGCGCGCGTAGCTTATTAAAGGCGAGGTTTTGCTCGTCCTTCCATTCCCATTTCTTATTTTTCTTCGTGAGATGCGTCAGGGGTTCAGCTACTTTCGCAAAATTTGGTATGAACCGCCTATACCATGAGCACATTTGCATAAATGATAGTAGGTGTTTGATGTTGGTCGGAGGAGGCAGGCCGGTTATCGATTCTACCTTATCGGGGTCCGTTTCTAGTCCGTCAGGAGTAATGTAGTGTCCTAAATATTTTATTTTCGAGCAGCAGAACCTACACTTTGCTTTGTTAACTGTAAGGTTGAACTCTTTCAGTAGGTCAAAGACTTCTTGTAAATCTTGGAGGTGGTCCTCTAAGTTTCTTGATAGAATGATAAGGTCATCCAGGTAGACTACCAGCTTGATGTGGCTTAGCCTGATCCGAAAACGATCCATTAAGCGTTGGAAAGTAGCCGGGGCGTTCCTAAGCCCAAACGGCATCCTTTTGAATGCAAACATTCCAAATGGAGTCACGAAAGCGGTTTTTATCTGGTCCTCATCTCTTACTTTAATCTGCCAATATCCGGCTCGAAGATCAAGTGTTGTCATGCAGGGGGTTCGCCTGGCATTGTGTAGAAGATCGTCAATTCGAGGTAGCGGATAGACGTCTGGTGTGGTGATCGCGTTTAAACGTCGGTAGTCAACGCAGACGCGCGTGGTGCCATCTTTCTTAGGCACAAGAACTGTAGGTGCAGCCCAAGGTGAAACACAGGGTTCTATTATTCCGTCGGCTAGCATCTTGGTCACCTCGTTCTGTAGGGTTTGTTTTTTAACAGGAGACAGTCGATACGGGGGTACTGCTACAGGCTGGTGGTTTCCAGTATCGATTATGTGTTCAGCTTGCGTGGTTGGTTTTCCATTGGAAATGAAGATATCCTCGTTAACTTGCAGTAACTTCTCGATTCGTTCTTCCACTAGCTCCGTCTCTGTACTGATAAGTCCTATGTCTATTGTAGCTATATCGGTGCGGGGAATAAGTTTTCGGAACTCGGGGACAACGTGAAATCTTGACTTTCAATCGCTTTGCACGCGTCCTCAAACAACTCGTTCAGGAATGGCATGTCGTCGTCGGATGGTACTTCCTTTCGCTTAGCTGGTGAGAGAGCTATACGGATTAGGGGGCCGTAGGTTTGCCCTATCCTAGACTGTGGGGCAGTTTTACTACCTTCAGGCAGCGCAGCAGTGTCGGCCTTCTTCAGGTGAGCGATGCTGACGTCATCCTTATCTTTGAAAGATGTGAAGTCCTCGCTGTACAATTCTTGTGGGTTATCCTCACGGCCAATGAAGTTCCACGTAAACTGGGGTAGGTTTAGTACTATACGTGCATCTTGGATAAATCCAACGCCAAGGAGGGTTCGGTTCTCGCGGGATTCCGGCAGAACGATGAACGTGGTACTGACGATTATTCCGCAAATGGTGACATCAACCACTGTGGTGAGTACTTTCTGGTTTCGCCGGATGCCGTCCGCTAGGGTCACTACGACGCGCTCCTCCTGAAACGTACATCCAGTCGTACGCAAGTGTGTGTATAGTTCGAACGATGCTATGTTGGACTTGGCTCCAGTATCTATGAAAGCTGCTCCAGTCTTGCCTTTAATTGATATATATACAACGGGTCTGGCCCGGGCATCAGTTCGGATACCCAGAGCACAAAACCCTATTTCCTTCGGGACTCCGTCGGTATTTCTGGTTTTATAACACGTGGCGCAGTTGCTACGCACTACGCCAGGGGTACCACACCCATAACAAGAGTATTTGTGGCCAGAGGAAGATGTAGGTTTGGGTACTGTTGCTTCTGGTGCTACAGATGTTGGTGGGGCAGTCGGGGTAAAATCCGTTGTCCGTTTTGAATCCGCCTTCTCTTTCTTTCTGCAGTTTTCGATCGTGTGGTTGTTCATTCTGCAGAATGAACACCGCACTTTCGTAGGCTTGTTGGATAATCCAGCAGGCAGAGATGCGCTTGGACTTGGCACCTTGCCGGGAGTCTTCCGGTTACGAAGACGTTCTTCTGCCTCTTCAGCAGCTTTTAATAGGCCATCGTAAGTGGTGAAGGAGTCACGTGACACCTTTTCACGAATGTCCAGATTAAGCAATCCGAACAGCATGTCCAGTTGTTGGGACTCCAGCAGCTCTGGACTGGGTAGTAGTGAGAAAAGCATCCTCTTCTGGGCTATAAAAGATTCCGTGGTGGTGCCAGGTCCCTGTGTTGAAGACATGATTTCTTGGTAAATGGCATATGCTGGTTTTTTTGGTGCAAAGGCCTTCCTGATGCGTGCTTGGAACTCCGCCCAGGTATCTACTTTGCTCTTCATCCCTTGCCACCATGTAGCTGCCTCGTTTTTAAGAAGGAGAGGGAGACCCGTCAATGCGTCCAAGTCACTAATTTTCTCTGAACTCTTGAAGATATTGATAGCCGCCAGGAAAGGTTCGAGTATGTCCGATTCTTTGCGCCCATCATACGTTATGCTGCACGTGGTGAAGGATCCACTTTTAGGTGCCATGGCGGCTAACATCCGCTCAAATTGGTCTTCTGTGAATGATACCGCCATTGTGTTGGTCTTGCGGGGCTTCCGGGGTTTTGGCGCAGCGCGTCTTCCAGCCGTCACCAATTTGGGTCCAGAAGTTCTCCGTTTAGGGTTCGTTGGTGTTGAATGATCTTCAGTCTTCATCAGAGCTACGTCTTCATCGGGTGAACTCGGGTCCCACCAGGCGTCAGGGTCCGTTAGGGCCAAACGTTGGGCAGCCAGTGTAACGCGTCTGGTAGGATGGAGGGTTTCCGAACTTACGTAAACTGATGATGAATTCTTTAGTTATACTTTTAATAATCTTGATCTAATCTAACTTTAACAATAACAGTTGAAGAGTGGTCCAATTAAGCTCGGTAATCCGTAAACTCAATCGTACTCACTTAGTTGGAAGTCGATACAAAACAAAATCTCTTAGAACCTACTAAGTATTCTCGGGGAACCAAACGATTGTGCGAGCTAACTCGATCCCAGCACCATCTAGCAAGGAGGCAGCAGTGCAGGGCTGGTTAGTCCCGCTACCGACCGGCAGATGTCGCTGGTAAGCAACTATTGGATATGGACTAATTTGGTTAGTCCAGCTAGTCGGCGGTAGATGTCGTCGGTAAGCAATATTCAGGTTTGTTACAACATTAGTTTTAATTTATAATAAAGTATAAAATTGCAGTGCCCTTACATTGTGGTGCCCTTACAGGGTATCGCATGGACTAACCTACCTATACAGGGCGTCCCACGGCTATGCCACATGGAAGGAAAGTACCTTGAATATTGTAGATGGGACATTTTACTTAAAGAAGACATTATTTGATTTTATAAAACAATTTTAAACTGCATTCATAGATATTTAAATAATTACAGTGTCGAACCGGGAATCAACCCGTTACACGAGAAAAATAATTACCCTGTAGCTTTATCATACCGATCGAAAGGCTTTACCATAAGGATGATTTTTTGCTTAATAACATAGTGTCAGAAATAAAAGGAAGACCATGACTTTTAACATTTTTAATACAAAATTAATCAACGTTGATGCGCTATGGTTATGTAAAAAAATCACAACACAATGCAAAAATCGTACAATGAAAATCACAGAAACAAAAGAATAAAAGTTTGAAAATGGAACACATTTTTGAATTACTTCTTTATAAAAAAATCATCAATCAGCCAGCCGCATTGCGATGGACAAAATAATTTACGCGTCTTTCGGCTTACTTCTCAAGTGGGTACATTTATTAGTAATAGGTACTTATAATGTCAGTTGTATGTCCTTACGGCAATGTCAGCTTTTCATTTTTCTGAATAAAATTTCACATCAAATGTTAAGCTTCCACCAATTCTATACTCTGTGTTTATGTACATAGTCTTTAAATCGCAAAGTGCAACGTATGGGCTCACTTTCGATGCGCTTTTAACGACACAATGGCCTTGGCAGTAGTGACCCTGCCTACCGTTTCGGTGCTGGCGGTCCTGGCTTCGTATCCTAGAAAGGGCAGATATTTATGTGATGAGCGTAAATATAAAGTTCCTTCGTCTTGGATGTTTTCTATGTATTTAAGTTTGTATTTCTCTATATTAAGTAAGTTTATCGTTGTCTAGTACCCATAGTACAAGCCTAAAGCTTAGTTTGGGACTAGATCAATTTGTGTGACATGGTCCCCTGATGATTATTTGTTTATAATGATACCTATTGATTGTCTACTATTACCCGTTTTATGTTTAATTTAGGTTAGTTTTCAATCAGGGTCCCTCTGAAAATCAGCGTCGCAGTTTTAATGCTGAGAGGGGTCCTATTCAACGTAATGCCTTTCTTGTTCCTCTGTGTGGGTAAGTAATACGAGATATAAGAACTGATAATATAACACTCATAATAATATACGCTCACTTTGTATAAACACGTTTAGTATAACGTTCACTGGATATAATGAACGGAAGATATAATTTCAAAATATCTATTTCCATAAAGTATAACGTTATTAATATATAATATTACTTTATATAACTATTAAAACGTATAACGTTCATAACACCTAAGATTTAAAAGATATATTAATCAATATATCTAACATCAAAAAACATAATACACGTATAATATAAAAACATGCATATGTTATTTGAAATTAAATTCTATTTTCAGTATTAAGTGGCCTTCTTAATTAACAATCAACCTTACCTTACTAACTTTACTGGCAGCAGTCTGATTTTTCTGGGCAGAAAAAAAAAAAACCTCCTAGGCCTTCTAACCTAACCTAACCGAGTCGGTTCTGACCTGATTCGTCATGCTCGTGGCATTTTCCGGTTAATTAAAACAAATTACAAGAAAGACCGTTCTGGTAGACTCGAGTTCATAAATATGTGTACACTTTAGTACCTTGTCTATTTATTTTATGTCATGTTTAAACAGCCACAAGTATATGAATTGTCACAGCGATTAAAATGACAAAGTACTACAGGGTACACATATCTATGAACTCGACTGTACCCGCTCCTTACAGTACCCACCCATTGAGTATAGCATACGATATTAGATCTTATAATCCTTATACTAAAAGATAGTATGTATTATGATCGTTATATGTCATGTATGTTATGCGAACTGAAATTAGACAATGTGAGTATTATAGACAAAAACATTATATATAATGAATATAATGTTAATTGACCGTTATTCCTTATGAAAATATTGATTTTGTTATTATAGCTAACGTTTATTATATCTTGTAAACGTTATTAACATGAAATTATAGATTTTGTTGTTATATCTCGTGAGACGCACCCCCTCTGTGTGCGTTAAATAAATATATTCTATTCTACTCTATTTACTCTCTTAAAATACTTACCTCGTGTAGTACGGGCCTAAGATCGCGGCCGACTGAATTTCCCTCGTCATCTAGTTTAATTTCTGCATTTTGTTATTGTGTTAAGATAGAAACTGAGGTAATAAACTTAACAGAAATGAAAACGCTGGCGAAGAATACTTAGAGGCAGTTACTTTTCCTAGAAGAACGTTGCTTTTAAGGTAGAACGTTATGCTTCTGTTTTCGTAGAAACGTTCATTGCAATTTTACATCATTAAATTGCAACTAGAACGAAAAGTCTTTGAAGTCGTTTTGCAAAAAGAATAGGGTAAAGTCACCAGTAGTCAGCCAGAGACCAGTAGTCGACCTTATATGAGTTCGAAGAGTGGGAAATATATCTTTCGCACTCTTCCCACTCATACAAAGTATAGGTAGAGGCCGATTACAGGTGTCTGGCTAACCACTGGTGACTTTACCCTATGTAGTTAAATATTTTTCATATCAAAGTCCAAAATTCAAAATATTTATTCACTAAATTCCTCTCATAAGGGCTTTTTTACACATCGGTAATATGAAATGAATCTACTAGCGCTTCGGACAAGACTATCATCACGGAGAAGAAATGCCGCAATCAACCCCAGTATAAATGCATTTTGTTTTTCCGAAATTTTAGTTCAAGATACTCGTAAATTATCCCTAGTCTTAATTGAATTTTCGGGTAAGTAATACGAGATATAACAACTGATAATATAACACTCATAATATATACGCTCGCTTTGTATAAACACGTTTAGTATAACGTTCACTGGATATAATGAACGGAAGATATAATTTCAAAATATCTATTTCCATAAAGTATAACGTTATTAATATATAATATCAATTTATATAACTATTAAAACGTTTAACGTTCATAACACCTAAGATTTAAAATATATCAATCAAATTATCTAACATCAAAACACATAATACACGTATTATATAAAAACGCCTAGAACGACTTCTTTCGAATTTCGAATTTCTTAGAGCGATAGCCTCAAATTTGAGTTTAAAAAAACATTAAACATTTATGATATTATGCATATGTTCTCAATAAATATAAATATAATAAATATGTTGTAAATTATCTAACATCAAAAAACATAATACACGTATAATATAAATACATGCATATGTTATTTGAAATTAAATTCTATTTTCAGTATTAAAAAAAAATAACCTCGAAGGCCTAAGCTTTGCTCCCGCCTAGGCCTTCTAACCTAACCTAACCGAGTCGGTTCTGCCCAGAGAAGTCTTGCTCGCTCGCTTCGCTCGCTCACATGTATATCATACGATATTATATATTGTAACACTTATACTAAAAGATAATATGTATTATGATCGCTATATGTCATGTATGTTATACGAACTGAAATTAGTCATTGTGAGTGTTGTATTAAAAAATATTATATAAAATGAATATTAAATGACTTGACCGTTATTCCTTATAAAAATATTGATTTTGTTATTATAGCTAACGTTCATTATATCTCGTAAACGTTAGTAACATGAAAATAGTTATTATGTAGTTATATCTCGTGGGACGCACCCTGAATTTTCTGGTTAGATAAACTAAAAATAAATAGGTTTTTAAAATAAGTGTCTCTTACTTACCCCTCTGACGCGTTAGTATAAGTCGGGTTAGAATAAGTAACTTAATATTTCCTTATAATTAGTAAAAAGTAGGCATGTGTTAATAAGTTAAGTGTGGCAATTAGTAGAAATAACTTTCTGTGATTAGTATAAGTATTCAATTTTGTCTGTTAACGCAGAACTTTTTTTTTTTGAAAACTAGCACACAGGCCACCCGACTGCAATGCAATCCTAAGACTGCAAATGCGTTGCCAACCCTGAGGACTAAGATGGAATGCCTCTATGCTAGTCATTTCACCGGCTGTCTTATCCCCAAACCGCAACGCAACAATGCGAACACTACTGTTTGGCAGTAGGTTAATGGATAAGACGGTGGTAGCGATCCGGACGGACCCTGCACAAGGTCCTTCCACCCGCTTTGCGCCATCTTTGGTGCAGACATAACCAGAACCGCTCAAAGGGAGACATTGAAAAGTGAGCTTTGATTTGTTAGTACTAGACCTAGAGATTTTCCTAGCACAAACGACGTGTTGTTAGGGCTTGAGACAAAAAAACATCGACAGTCCTGTAATCGATAACCACCTCTTCAACTTCATAGAGGAAATAATTGTACATCATTACGAGTATGATACTTATTAAGAAAATATTAACAATGTCCTAAAACTCATTGACGTACCTAACCGGAAAAAAAATACAATCATATGTCTTATCATTCATATAACAATGTGGTGCGTTTTAAAAATTAAAATAAGAATGATAAGTTAATATCAAAACTATAAATTTATTAATAATTAATATTTTACATAAATCAGTGAAAATCGCTCTATGATATTGAAGTGGTAATTATCGATAACAGGATTGTCGATGTTTTTATTGTGTCTTTTCAATGTCTCACTTTGAGCTGATCCGGTGCCGAGCGGTTATGACGTCTGCGCCAACCTTTATGTTGTTTATTTGTCTGAGTATATTTCTAAGTATATATTTTACTGTGGTTCACTTCCTACTTAACAAATCTGGAGCTGGGTAAAGTTTTCTGAGCCCCGACTGACCTTACTTATGCCTTGAATAAATCACTATACTATGTAAAGTTGTTACTGCTGAATGACCTTCCAGACACTATAAAGGCTGCTGACATTCTTATGTATGCCGACGACGTTGCTGCAATCGTCACTGCGTTATCTATTGGCTGCCTGGAAAAAAAACTGAACGAAACTGCAGCGCAACTCGCTCGATGGTTTGGTGCAAACGGTCTAGCACTAAACCTAAAAAAGACCCACTATCTGGTCTTCAATTTGTCGGGCCGCAGCTCCAAACCACTGGCTGTATTCGTAGATAGAATATCCCTGGACCAAACTACCACTACTACCTTCCTGGGATTCGATATAGACACTTGCATGAAATGGGATCATCATGTGAACAAGCTGTGTGCTAGAATTAGTAGTGCGTGTTTTGCCTTAGGACGAGTCACCAGGATGGTCTCTGATGAGGTGGCGCGCACGTGTTACTTTGCCACGGTGCACTCCTTGGTCCAGTATGGCGCGGAGCTCTGGGGACGTTGTGCTGAGTGGGAGAGAGTGTTCCGCCTTCAAAAACGGGCAGTGAGGATTATCGCGCGTGTGCCACTTGACACCCCTGCAAGGCTTTATTTTAGTAAACTGGGTATATTAACACTGCCTGGTATAGTCATTTTTCAGGTGGGAGTATACGTGTGGGTCAACTTAGCGTCCTATAAAACCCACAGCATGGTACACAAGTACAACACGCGCAACGCTAACAAGCTTATCGGTATCGGCAGCAGACTAAAGAAAGCGTCCAAGCTCACCCACGCCATGGGCCCCGCAGTATATAATAAGCTACCGGATAGCATCACCACTGCCCCGAGCTTATGCAGTTTTAAAAATCGCCTGAAACGCTGGCTTATTGAGCACTCTTTCTATAACTTTGACGAGTTTATCGCACTCAAGTGATCTCGGTAGGCTAGGTTAGGATATTTTATTTTTTTGACTTGTTAATTATATTGCTTGATGTGACTTTGTTATGTAGATATTTAAGATTTCGTGCAATTTTTGTATGATAGCATTTTTGGAATTATCCATATAACTATATATTTTTAACGTGTAAATTGGCTTTACTAATAAATTACTTATGACTTATGACTTATGACTTAAAGATAAAGATAAAGATAAAAAAAGATGTCAAAAGCAATTAGGTTTTACCGAGCAGAAAACAGCCCCTGTTTACGGATCCACTATAAAAAAGTGTCGTGTCACTTCTCTATGGCTCAACACATGCAGAGCGGACATTTTTGGTAAACTCCGCCTTCCGCATGCCTGTGCATAAATACGACTGTATTTTTTAAAATATAGCCGTATAAATCAAAATGGCCATTATGGCGGCGGTAGGCAGTTACGCCGTTCTTATAATCTGCTACCTTATTATCTGTATCATTACAAGAATCAGAACAGCGTTACCGCCAGCCGCCATAAGGGTCTTTTTCATTTGAACGGCCTCAAATTATAAATGTTATCTAAATGTAGAAGCAAAGCAGCTTTACCCACATAAAGTTAATTATATTCTATTCTAAATTTAAACTTCATTTCGATAATACCTTACGATTTAAAATCCGTCAAGCCATTCAATCTTAATTAGGTAGCAAAGTAACAGACATAGATGAATAAACACCCACATACTGCACTGCTAGATGAAGACAGTATCAACTCAAAATCATTGTTTCTTTTGTTTCAAGCTTAAAGACGTTGTATTAAAGTTGATTTTAAAATACAGTTGTATTTTGAGTTACTACACTTTTGATCTGGCAGTGCGTACATTTAATAATGTCATACGACTTCAAAGTCAGGCTAAAAAAAGAAATATTGATTTGAAAATATTCAAACGACCAGACATTACGCGTTTAGAATTTTTACCCACACCACAGCAAATAGGTAAGACCCAGTGGGATGAAAACCCACGATTCTATTTACCCATCCTTGCAGAGGTTACAAAATTAACTTTGCGCTCAAAATTCCGCGACTCTCAAACGAATTGTGTACAAATATTCAGTAGTTACAATTTGAGCAGCCGCACGTATAACTTTGTACTGTTGGTATCGTAAATAAAATTATTAAACGTTCCATAATTTACCTGAAATAGGTACAGTCTGTAAATTCAAACATGATTGGTCTCTTCTCGGAATTGTGCTGACGTTAATAGTAACATTAATTTCTGAACCGAAAGCTCTGGGCTATGAAAGATTAGATAGAAGAAAGGGCTGGTAGATTTTTGACGTGTAAAAGTGCCCGTGCGGCCTACTTACTGAATAAACATCTTTTATCTTTTTTTTATCTTTAAATATATCGCCCTGCTAGATCAAGACAGTATGAACTCAAAATCATTGTTAGTTTTGTTTCAAGCTCATAGACATTGTATTAAAGTTGATTTTAAAATACAGTTGTATTTTAAGCCATTTAAAAATAATAGAAGGTTTCTCTCTCTGCAGCCTTAACCACCGGTAGCTTGTGCCGTGGTCCTCTGCCGGCGGCACAAGTAGGTTTTTAATGTTTATGTTTTATTACCGTTTATTTATTTAAATACTTTATTGTAGGTACAGAATTAAAATAGTGTACAAAAGGCTGACTTAAAGCTACACGCATTCTCTACTTGCCAGTCAAAATTATCAGTTGTATTTTGACCTACTACACATTTGATCTGGCAATGCGATATGTATCCCATAATGAGTAAATGCGGTAATGGACTTTGCTCAATTTTAATGTTTTATCCATGTAAAGTTTGAAGAACTGCACTAGAATCCTTGTAGTAGGACAACCATCCAACAACAACCAACCGCTATAAATGACCGGTATAAACGACTTTATTATGGTTGCCTGTATCGCGGTGTATAAATATAGTTCGTCCGTTAAAATAGTTAGCATTCTTGACAACAATTCATTATGTGCTAAGGTAGTAAAATAAAATAACGTTTCTAGATTTTACACTGCTGATTACAGTAAAAATATCTTTGGATTTTATTATGCAGTAGTTTTTTTATATTTAGGAAAAACAGTAAAAAAAGTTGGATTGTGAATGTTAGGAATACACTTATAGTAGTGCCCTTAGTCCATTTATTAAAAAAATAAATATACAACTGTCATGTTAATTTTTTATCTGTCTGACGAATGAAACTCAAAGCAGATGCAAAGCAGTAAACGCACGCAAAATAGTTTATTTATTTTAATGGCGTCTACAAATTATGTAATTAATTAAATTACGCAAAATAACAAATTTGTGAATGAACGGCAGCGAATGATTGACAAGTGAGTGACATGACATGACAGTCAGTTCTGTATCTGTTTAAAGTTACTTTTTTTATTTTATGTTATGCTAAGATCACGACATCAGTATTCCTAACTTTGGATATACGGTCTTTTTAATGACTATTTCTTTAATAAATTATTAACGACGCATTTAAGTTAAATAAATAAAAACTGAGAAATACGGGTAGTCAAATTTTTAACCAGCTATTATAAACGCGAAAAATAAATAACGCTTTTTTTTTTAATGTTGTCAATTGGTACAAAAAAAACCGCACAAAATGGTGTCTGCGACTTCAAAGGGTTGCAATGCACACTATTTGAATGTACGAACTTTAAAAGCATCCGTCACTCTCGCCCTTAGAAACTGCAGGCTTTTGGCTAACGCACTCGCAAACGCAATGGTTTTCATCTTAACAGTCCGAAGGCGAGTCTGCAAACAAGTCGATTGCGATTACGTGTGCGTTATGGCCCCTCTACACGTCGGCGGATCATGGGCCAACGTAAGGGACCGAACAATACGTAAGAGTGAGATGCAAGAATATGTTGCTCAGTCTAAGGTATAAAGGTGTCCCTTACGTTGGCCTATGATCTGCAGACGTGTAGAGGGGCCATTAGGCATTTTCATCTCACTAGCTCGGAAAGACCTTTTTGTTTGTTTGATATCTATTGAGAAAATCGCTTTTTATCCACAAGTGAGGGAAGATTTTTGACATTTGAAGGCAGCTCAAGTGATATTTGACAGCTAACCAAACGTAAAACCTTACGAGTGCTGAATTTTTAACATCACAATTAATGAATTGCATCGAGTAAAAAACACTAAATACAGTCTTACTACTTTATTTTAATTCATAAATATCAGCATTCAAAATTAACCTTCATTCTTGATTTAAAAACGGATAAAATGTTCTGACAGTCCAAATAAGTCGATGTGCAAACAAAACGCATCCGAAATAATAAAAAAAAACTTACGTCAGAACTTTTCTATTAAGCCGTCAACGTTAAAATATTCGCATGTTTTTCTAGTTTGTTTTGTTATTAAAAATGAGTGAAACCGTGCAAAATGCGGAATTGAGCTTACAGTACAAACCATTTTCTTAGTTTCCTCGCTGTAGTCAACGTTAAGTATTCGCATGTCTTTCTAGTTTGTTTTGTTATTATAAATGAGTGATTCGAGTGATAAAGATGTATTACCACCTGTGGAATTACAGAACACCGTGCAAAATGCGGAACTGAGCTTACAGTACAAACCCTTTTCTTAGTTTCCTCGCTGTAGTGAGGTGAAAAGTTTTGTGTTATACAAGGGTGAAAAGTTATTTTACGTCTCGTGTCTTGAAACACTTGCTACGCTCAGGATTCTATTTTTGAACCACTCGCTTTGCTCGTGGTCAATCATAGAATCCTTTCGCTAGCTCGTGTTTCAAACGAACACTCGCAGGTAAAATACAACTTTCCCCACTTGTATAACAAATAACTATTTTCAAACTAAGCAACGGATTTTAATGCGTTTTTCATCAATAGATAGAGTGGCTCAAGAGGAAGGTTTGTTTGTATAATAAATTCTAGATTGTGTACGAGTGTTACAGGAAACTCACATAAGTAAACTACTAAAATAGAGAAAAATAAAACGGGAACAAGTTGTATTCTACGATGGACGCCAACCGCCATTACTGTTTTTTTTTTATCCGTAATGGGTTCGCGTTTGAACTCAGTCTCACCTGATGTTAAGTGACGACGAGGTCGAAGGTGGTACTGTAAAGTAAATAAGAGTTTTGAAAGCCTACTTCCCCATAACGGAAAACTATTGACGCCTTGAGGTATGATTCCGATGCAATCGACTGCGAGTCGACCACGACGAAGCCAAGCGATCGTGTCGCTTGCGTTGGTCAGGGCATTTATTCTAGACGGTAAACACCATATCATATTTGACCTTTTAAGGTATAGTTTTTAACTTGGCCGCTATTCTCTTCTCTAGATCTGATCTTCTTCAGCGTGTTGCCACCCAATGCTGATACAGGCCTCTTCCATTGCACTCCATTCTTTACGATCTTGGGTCTTCCTTATCCAGTTTTTACCAGCTATTTTGACCAGATCGGTCGGTCCATCTTGTCGTCTGCCTGCCCACGTCTAGAACCATTACTGTGAAGTAAATAAGAGCTAACAAAACATTGACAATACAGGTCAAAGACAATATAGTTTTTACAGAGGCCCTGCGCTTCGTATGGGTGCGTCCCACGAGATATAACTACATAATAACTATTTTCATGTTACTAACGTTTACGAGATATAATGAACGTTAGCTATAATAACAAAATCAATATTTTTATAAGGAATAACGGTCAAGTCATATAATATTCATTTTATATAATATTTTTTAATATAACACTCACAATGACTAATTTCAGTTCGTATAACATACATGACATATAGCGATCATAATACATATTATCTTTTAGTATAAGTGTTACAAGATATAATATCGTATCGTAATGTGAGCGAGCGAAGCGAGCGAGCAAGACTTCTCTGGGCAGAACCGACTCGGTTAGGTTAGGTTAGAAGGCCTAGGCGGGAGCTAAGCTCCCGCCTAGGCCTTCGAGGTTATTTTTTTTTTGCCCAGAAAATTCAGACTGCTGCCAGTAAAGTTAGTAAGGTAAGGTTGATTGTTAATAAAGAAGGCCACTTAATACTGAAAATATAATTTAATTTCAAATAACATATGCATGTATTTATATTATACGTGTATTATGTTTTTTGATGTTAGATAATTTGATTAATATATCTTTTAAATCTTAGGTGTTATGAACGTTATACGTTTTATAATAGTTATATAAATTGATATTATATATTAATAACGTTATACTGTATGGAAATAGATATTTTGAAATTATATCTTCCGTTCATTATATCCAGTGAACGTTATACTAAACATGTTTATACAAAGTGAGCGTATATATTATGAGTGTTATATTATCAGTTCTTATATCTCGTATTACTTACCCGCTTCGTATAATCTCATAACGTTCTCCAGTCGTTCGTCGTGGTCGCAGACGTCACAATCATTTCCTTTAGCGATTATATTGAAGGCCCTGATTTATTGAATAGCATTTCATTTAAAGCCTTAGCCATTGGCTAGAGGCACGAACCCTACGCAGAGGGTCGTTACTAAACGTGGTTATTCGAATCTTATTTGCGCAACGGAATTTGTTTAACATCTTAAGTAAACCTATACACACATGCGAAGCAATTGAAAGCTGTATATAAAGTCCTGACATCGCACTAGGTCAGCGTAAATTTGCAATTCAGAGTCTCTCGAGCTGTTTATGTGATTTTATGTGCTCCGGATAACCGGCCGAAGGCGTGTTGGACTTTTCCAATAAAATGTATGTAACAAAAATCTAAAACTTGAATTAAGATTAACATAAGATTGATTGTTAACAATTAAAAGTTAAAACTAAACTTATTTAAATTAAAATAAAACTAAGCTAAATAGTCAAATATTAAAGATGTAAATAATAATCACCACTATAAAAAGAACACCACCTCTAGCAGGTCCGCTCGCGGCATGGTCCCTATGACACTGGTTGCATTACCTCTCTGGATAGCCAGCCCAATCATGGACAATGGATCGAAACTTTTATGCAGGTTGTCTTGCACCGTCACAGGTAAGTATAACTTGTATAATTTCTATTTTTTTTATTACTGTTACTTATTAGTTTTGTGACAATTCTGAGTTTATATTCATTTTTGGTTTTATGTGAGATTCATTGTTTTATATCATGCTAGGTTAAGTTTATTATTATATAATATCATTAGCAATATTTTAAAAACGACTGACTGTTGAGTTTCTTGCGGCGTTTCTTCTCAGCAGTGATCTCTTGCGAAGCGCTGGTAGATTTTTGACGTGTAAAAGTGCCCGTGCGGCTTACTTACTGAATAAACATCATTCATCTTTTTTTTAATCCTTTGGGAGAGGTCAGCACCAGCTCTAGGATCTCCGGAGGTGTCTTTGAGCCGGGATGACAGAATTTATGTACATATATTTTATTGTGTATTGGGCGGATAATGTGGTTATTTCTCTGAACATATTCATAGCACAATAGTATTGTATTAAATAGATTAATAAACAACTTTATAATTATCTTCGTTTATTTCAATCATAGAAAACCGGAGACTTTAATGAAAGATGATACAGCAGTATTATGTGTCAAAGCTGTTACTCCGAGTCGTAAATGATGTCACGACGGATCGCAATTCAGTGCCAAGCAAAGAATACAAAGTAAACATACGCGAAGTCGGAGCGTATAGACGGATAAATATGTATATTCGACATTGTAATAACCAGAGATCGGACAAATGGGTGTCATTACTCGCAATAATGTGGACATGACTCCAAAGATTTTAATTAATCAAATTAAATTACATTCATTGATTTGTTACCTGAACCTTAATCTTGATCCTTTACAGGTCAATAATAAATAAATAATACAAAGACGTGTGGAGTGGCCATTATTATTAACCTTTCAAAACCCGATATATATAGCGAAAAAACCAAACAGTCATTAATGTCTTAAATTAGAATTCAAATACTTTTTGTTACGCCAGTACCCTTTCGGTGCCCGCCGGCTCCCAAAGGAGCCATCCTTTGGGAGCCGGCGGGCACCGAAAGGTTAATCTACTTAAGTTTGCTCCATTAACATCCGTGGATTGCAAAAGAAGCTTTTCACCTCGTAAGTTTATTTTAACGTTGAAAAGGAATAAACTAACCAAGGCAAAAATATTATTAAATAAAATTAAATATTCTATGCATTATTTTTAGGGTTAATCAATGAATGTAATTTAATTTGTTTAATTAAAATCTTTGTAGTCATGTCCACATTATTGAGAGTAATGACACCCATATTCCGATCTCTGGTAATAACACATAAATTATAACAGAAAATATGCACAGAGGGGTTATTATGAAGTAGCAATGCAGTTCAATTTACGCTGAGAGAAAGGGACAGAGCTATAGCAGTTATATAGCTCTGTCCCTTTCTCTCAGCGTAAACTGAACTGTATAGCTATGTCAGAATAACCCCCCAGTAAACAAGTCTAACGAAATTGGGGTCCTAGTAAAAAGGGTACAAGTCGGCTTAACTCGTTATAAAAAGGGTATATTCATGAACGGAGTATACTCTAGACTTAAACCCTTTTCCACTAGATCTTCGGAAGACTTTATATAACTCTTATTCACTAGGATAGCAGCTTAAAAAGATTTCTCCTAATGAAAGCGGAAACCAAAATGTCCTGGAAATGTAGGCCATGTCTGACAAAACCCAATATATCAGACGAAAATGTTACTTTGCGTAGGACATTTCGCGCAATGATCCCGACGAATAATTCATTTGATATATTGTCTAGCTTATCGATTGATGAGGATGATACTGAACAATCTTCTCCTTTGTCCGACCGTGAATTAAACAGAAGTTGTCCGGAACGGTTGTGTACGTATGTCAGGACGGAAGAGTTAGAGAAATCTGTATCGGACCTGCTGGATAAATTGAAAATAGCCGAAAATGAAATAGATAATTTACTCGCAGAAAATTTCAAATTAAAAGATAAGTTAAAAAGTTTCGAAAGCAAAGTTAGTCATCTTAAAACCCTAAGTAAATCTATAAATACAAATAAAAAAGGTTCAAGTAAGCAAAAAAACACCAAAAGAAAACTCGCTAACAGACAGAGTTTAGATCAGAGCTTCGTCGAGTTAAATACACAGCGTACCACCCGAAATGACCCTCCTGCTAAGATTTCTCATAATCCAGACCTTCATTTATCACCCATTACTCAACCGATACTTGTTAGTACACCTGTGGCAGCTACAACTACAAAAAATAACTTGAAGAAGCCTTGTATATATATTTTCGGTGATGAGCATGTTCGAGGATTGTCAACACGACTAGTTCACTCCGGGTCCAGCAAGAACAATGATGAGTACAGCGTGACAGCGACGGTCAAGCCTCACGCGCCAAGCTCGGAAATCCTTAAGTGTCTATATTCCATATCAGAAATTGTAACAAACAATGATATTATTATTTTGTCTGTAGGAGGTCATGATAAAAATCCCTATTTATTATTGTCAAACATATTTAACATCTTAACAAAATTCAAAGAAAATAACATATTTATATTAAATGTATGTAACAACCGAAATCATTACAGTAAATTTATACACCATGAATTACAATTGTTTGAAAGAAAATATACAAACTGTAAAATCATTGAATTATTTAAAAATGTAAAGTCAAACAACTTTTCTTTAGCGTTTTATCTCGGTTGGATGAGGTATAAGATTGATGAAGAGATTATCCTGTTAAAAAATAACTTTGCAATCGGTAATGTTTCTATGAGTGAAAAAAACACAAATGCAGTATATGGGTCGAATATTTTTTTTCGGTTCTCAAACTAGAAATAGTGTCCCTAGGCCAAGGGATAAGACTTCAGTCTGTACCTGTGTTTGCAACCTAAATACTATGACGGTTCTAAACCAAAACATAGGAGGGCTGTGCGGCAAACTAGACTCTTTAGAGATGGCTCTGCAGGAATTTTATGATAATGGTAAAGAAATTGATGTGTTGTGTCTTAGTGAAACGTTTGTTCGTAAGGGCTCTGAATGTAATGTCGTTCTAAAAAACTTTAAGCTAGCTTCGTCCTACTGTCGTGACAAGGGTAGGGGTGGAACTTGCATTTTGATTAAAAATATGTATGAGACTAAGATTTTACCCTGTATTTCGCAACTGGCTACTAAATTTTATTTTGAATGCTGTGGTGTTGAGGTCGTTGGTATGGGAATTATTATTGTTAATATTTACAGAATTCCAGAACAAACCAAGTCTCATGTAGGCATTTTTCTGCATAAATTTAATAATTTATTATATTGTTTGACATCTAAGTACAAACACAAGAAAATTATAGTATGTGGTGATTGGAATATCGACTTATTAAAACAGAACCCTTTTGCTGCTGAGCTCTCTAGTACGCTTCAGAATTATGACTTTGTCGCACATATATTAGTCCCAACTAGGTTAAATGCCTGCATTGACCAAATTGCAAGCAATATTAAATCTGCTCAATCAGATGTACACCACCTTGGGCTTTCTGATCATGAAACTGCCCAATCCATAACCTTGCCAGTAAGGAAACTAAATGCCATCACAACTTGGTTTGAGTACAAGCGAGATTACGGTTCTGATAACGTACGAAAGTTTTGTGAATGCTTATCGGCTCTTTCGTTTTCGGATGTAATACAGTCAACGAATGTTGCAGATGCGTTTACATGCTTTTATGATTAATTGCGTCTATTCTATGACTTATGCTTCCCTCTGATCAAGGTTAAGATAAACAACAAACCGAAGAAAAACAAGTGGCTCACAAAAGGTTTAAAACGCTCGTGTCTAGTGAAACGTACGCTATACTTTAAATATAGATCCTGCAAACATAACAAACTACAAAATAAAATAAAATTTAAAAATTACACTAAGATTTTAAAGAAGTGTTTAAAAAATGCCCAACAAAATATTAACGGTAAATTTATAAAAAATAGTAAAAATAAATGTAAAGCTACTTGGGATACGATATCGTCCACTATAATGAGCAAATTTCATGAAGATGACATAAATCAAATTAAATTTAATGACGATATTTACTCTAATCCTATTGATATTTGTAATATTTTTAATAATTATTTCATAGACCTGACATGCAACCAAAACTTAACGCAGGATAACTTATCTTATAAACATAATCTGCGTAACTATAGTCCCCAATCAATGTTTTTATTACCAATTGACGAAAACGAAACATATAATATTATTATGACTCTCAAAAATAGCAAATCCAGCGGATACGATGACATTACCACAAAAAATTTACAACTATGTGCCCAGTTTATAACGGTGCCTCTTACTCACATCATTAATTTATCTTTCTCTGATGGAGTCTTCCCACAAGAATTAAAATATTGCATAGTTAAACCTTTGTTTAAGAAAGGGGATAAATTAAATACAGACAATTATAGACCCATCTCACTAGTCCCTATATTGTCCAAAATTTTCGAAAAGGCTGTAGTTAAGAGGATAAATGGGTTTGTAACTAAACATAATATACTTTGTTCAGAGCAGTACGGTTTTCGCAACGGCCGGCCGTTCGACCACGCTCGCGTGTTTTGACCTTGTACGTGCCATAACAGAGAGTATTAATGATGGAACCCCGGTAGTGTCGATATTTTTAGATATGTCGAAGGCTTTTGACTTTGTTGACCATTCCAAGCTTCTACATAAACTTGAGGTATATGGAATAAGAGGGAAAGTGCTTGATTGGTTAGGGAGTTATTTGGCAAATAGATTGCAATGTGTAGAAATTAAGACAATTTCGGTGGGTAGCTCAATTAAGGAGTCGTCAAAAAGGGTTTACAGATCTCAATACAGAGCTAACAATACAGGAGTTCCGCAAGGTAGCATTCTGGGGCCTTTACTCTTCCTCCTTTATATCAACGATCTACCAGAAGCCATCACACAAAAAGCCATTATGTTCGCTGATGACACAACAATTGTGGTGAGGTATGAAAGGATGGATACATTTGAGTTTAATATTAGTGGAGTACTGTGTGACACTATCAAATGGATGAATAATAACAATTTGCATATTAATATTAATAAGACTAAATTAATACAATATCAATCATATAATTCTAATCCTATACCTCTTAAAATTAAATATAATAATCAGACAATCGACGCAGTAGATTCAATTAAATTTCTGGGCATAATGATTGACAAGCACCTAAATTGGAAAGACCAAATTACTCAAATATGTAATAAATTAAACCGTTTTGTGTTTGCCCTTAAAAGGTTAAGAGATACGGTTTCGATAGAAGCGGCGTTAACGGCTTACCATGGATATGTGTCTTCAGTACTATGTTATGGCTTGATTCTGTGGGGAAACTCAGTGGAGTTTGATAGAGTATTTAAAATTCAAAAAAATTGCATAAGGGTAATGTGTAATGCTCGGTTAGACTACAGCTGTGTCCCGTTATTTAGAAAACTGAATATTTTACCACTACCGTGCATGTACATAAGAGACCTATGTGTGTTCGTCAACTCCCACCCAGAATATTTTATGAAACGGAGTCAAGTCATTAAAAGACAGACACGAGTACGTATTATGTCTCTTTTGTACAAACCTCCCTGTTGCAAGGATATGTATAAACGAAATATATTTAATATGAGCATTGTAGTTTTTAATCATTTACCGGATGAATTAAGTATGTTGTCGGGGAAAATGTTTAAACGTAATTTGACAAAATGGCTAATGGAGAAATGTTTTTACAGTGTCAAGGAATATTTAGACGCTTAATTTTGTATTATTTTATTATTGACTAGAATTTATATTGGAAATAGAATATTTATAATATTTGTACGCTTGCTTGCATGCTGAATACAAGTGCTTTAATTTTATAACTAAGACCGTGTATTACTGTATTCTGACAAATAAATGAATTTTGATTTGATTTGATTTGATTTGATTTGAAAAATCCGACTGAATGCTTTGATGTAATATCGAAGTGTACACGTATAGTAGTGCTCTTTTACCTTTTCTGTTCGATCATAGTCATTAGATTTATACACTAATAACCCTCTTATTCATAAACGCGCAAAAGTTAAATGTACTCGAAGTATGCTCTATCCTTGTCTGTCATTGTGACATTTCCAATCGACAGAAAGCGGCGACGCATATTTAAACTGAAATAGATTATTTGTGCTTTTGTGGGATTATAATTATTTTCATTTGACGAAAAGATATTTGGGTGAAAATACGACGTCATGCGACAAAATGGTTATCATACCTATTTATTTAAATATCGCATTTTCAAGTCGTTGATAATGTAATGATGGATTTCATTAATTAATTAATTAATTAAATAAGAGAGTTTTTACATAATGCAGAACTTTTCAGTAATCTTAAAAAACAATTGGTGAATTTTAACATTTTGAAATGCTTTTCGTTTTTATAATATAAATATATAATTAAGGCCACGAGAGGATCGCGCCAAGCTGGGGCCTTAATCTCCAAATAGGGGCTTAAATACGTAATTTCATTAATGCTTTCCCTGTGTTTTGATAACTGTGGATTAAAAGGGATGAAAGTATTTCGAAGTAACCCGCCGGGTCCGCGACTGGAGGCGGGGCGCCGGCTCAACGTCCGCAGGGCGCCAAATTTTGCGTACCCTCCTGCCGGCTTAGTGAGACACCATGGAGCCTGCCAAGGCATTGCCAACGGTGCCCCCTGGCTGCCCCAGCCACCGCCGGGGCTACCCGCGCCACTACTACTAAGTCTAACCTAACCTAACCTAACCTTACTTATTCAACCAGGCCATGTAAACTATGTAATAAGTAAAAGTGTTTGTGCTAGCACAAAAACTTTTTTGCGAAATGAAAGTTTATAAAATGATTATTTGGTAAAAAGTCAGTATGCCGGCATTTTTACATAAACAAAGTATGTCTAAACTAAAGTTAAAAGTGATCTCTATATATAAGGAAAATGTTTTCTACAAATGTGAGAGTAGTGTGCTTTTTTTTATGGCATACAGTAGACAAACGAGCACACAGGCCACCTGATGGCAAGTGAAAACTGTGACCAATACACATTCGCATTCACAAGACTGCAATGCAATCCTAAGACTGCAAATGCGTTGCCAACCTTGAGGACTAAGATGGAATGCCTCTACGCTAGTCATTTCACCGGCTGTCTTATCCCCAAACCGGAACACCATAACGCGAACACTGCTGTTTGGTGGTAGGTTAATGGATAAGGTGGTGGGGATCCGGACGGACCCTGCACAAGGTCCTACCACCCGCATTCTGCACCAGTACACGCATGCATGCGGTTGAATACCCAATGGTTGGGCGCAGTGGTTTGCTGCGTCATTTCTTATTTACACTGACTAGGAGTGGGATATTCTCCCTGCGTCTGTATTCGAATCGTATACGATTCCGGGAAGTAATAACTTTAGTGTTTTCAAAAGGAGAGTGAATAGGCTTTTTCTGGGTAAGCGTGTAACCTTGACCTCGTCATCACTTAACGTAAGATGAGACTGAGGTCAAACGTAAATCAACTTTGGATAAAAAGCTTACACAGAAATTAAATTTTGCTGCGAAGTGCTTGCCTTACTCCATCCAAAAGGGAAATAGAAAATAAGCGTTTAAAGTAATAAGGACACTTTAATTAAGTAGTCCTACTAATATTATAAATGCGTAAGTTTGTGTGTTTGTGTGTTTGTTATTCCCTCTCTCTTCAATGGCTGGACGAATTTGGATGAAACTTAAAATGAAGATAGCTTATACCCGGGATTAACACATTTCATCCCGAAACAATTAAAAGTTCCAGAGGGAATGACGATAATCGAAATCTACACGGACGAAGTCACGGGCAGAAGCTAGAACTAAAATAATATTAAAACTTGAAAAACAAAAATTGATTACTTTGATCATTCTTCAGACGAAATAAAATAATGTTTTTTTACGAGTAATTGGAGAGTCTTAATACTTTTGATGGCTAAAAAGCCGGTCAAGTGCGAGCCGGACTCAAGCAAAGACGGTTCCTTAACTACGTCTTATTTGTATAAAATATTAGGAACTTAATGATTCCAGCTGCTGCTTGGGTCGTTTATTGCACAAAAAAATACACTTAATATGCAAAAGGTGCCTAAAGGCATTCTCTACCAGTTAACTTTATATACCTAGTTGGTTACTAAGTTCTGTTACTAAGGTTGATGCAAATAAAACTAACTTATGTTTATTTTTTAATTTCAATATGTATAAAAATTAAAAGCTTAATTAATATACATTTTGAAAAACAATTAATAATTTTTCTTAGTTTCCGCAATTCCCGATACGATCTTTTAACATTCACAGCCGGCATCGATGAAATTACGCATGACTTTTCTGTAAATTTCATTTTTTGAAATCGCTTAAAAGTTAGTCTTTGTTTACAAAAGAACTTTTTTTGTATAATATTATAAAAAACCCTATCTCTGTATATGTTTAGAAATCAAAATTATATTTCTCAACATGACTTAATTCCAACTTATGAAGCAAGAGATTTGGTGTGTTTTCGTATTTCTGCAAAATCATGTGAAATCTTAAAGTCGATTTAATGTGTCCAAGCGGATCTTTAGTTGCTTGGAATACATTCATATCTGAATTTAAAGCTAGAAGTCTGTTCAATATGTCACGCAAATTTGAACTCTCTACAGGAACTCTTACAAAAGTTGGGGCCGTTATCAGTATCATCGTCGTGCGTGATTTTAACTATGATTTTACCGTCCGAAATGGGAATACTTCAAGCTCGTACATCAAATAATTGCAATAGTTTAGAATACATTATTTTTATTATTACATACATACATACATAAACTCACGCCTTCATTCCCAGAGTGGGGTAGGCAGAGCTACAGAATTACTAACAACTCTAAAAATTGGTTGATAATTCTGTAACCACATTTTGCACAATTAGGCTAAGGTGTTTACCAGCATATTAGTGACAGGTTGCAAGCCCATCGCCTAACAGTACTAGAAGCCTTTATTCCCTTAGTCGCCTCTTACGACATCCACGGGAAGACATGGAGTGGCACTATTCTAACCCGGCAACCACGGGGGTATTTTTATTATTATTCTATATAAATCAAAGTTTTGATTAATATACAGGTTTATGCAAAACTGTTGTTTTTTTTTTTTTTATTGTAATTAATCTCAGTAACAGAACTTAGTAACCGACTAGGTACATTATCATTTACACCTACATTTCAATATTTTAAATTATTATAAATACATAAATTGCATTAGTAAATAAATATGAAAACAACCACAAAACATTACAGATAACGCAAGGAGAAAACCGAGATGATGTCAACCCTACCTGCAATTAAATTTGCGAACTTTCTTTTACAGCAAACTTGTTCGGAGCTTGCTGAATATTAAGGGAAAGGTCGTTCCAAAGTCGTGTGGCCGTCCACTAGCCTGTGCGGTGAAAAAGGGTAGAAAGTGTGGAATTGTCAGTAGGGCATTTCTTTCTTTACTTTTTCTTTAAAAGTGTTGTTTCTTGTTAACTTTTACGCTGAGCTACGAAAATTTTAATAACAGTATAGCTAATTTTCTCTCAGTGGAAAAGTTAACGTTTCTTAATTGTGTCCTTAACTACCTACAAACTTTTTAAGAAATGCCCATTAGATGTTTTCTTTAAGAAACTACAACACACAGCTGCCTAATTGATAATACACGCGCTAAAATGTGTTTTGTACGCTCTGACGGGACTACTTAAACTCGTCGGTTAATATTAGCTGCGTCGAGTTCTCTATAGAGGTCCTAGTCAACAAGCACCATTCATAGATCATTTTACTATAGCATGCATTCTGGAATTCCGGAATTGTACATTCCGGAAAAGAGTGCGTGAATATTGAAATTCTGGATTCAAATTCATTTTAGTTTTCGTAGTTCGGCCATGAGATATACGAGCAAATTCGACAAACCATAAGCATTATAATGACTGCAATTCTATTTTGAATACAGCATTGGGAGTCCGTAAACTAGTGTCCGTAAACTAGTTAGGTACTTCATATTTAATTTTGATCCGAAGAACAAAAGGCCGCTCGTATTAATTAGTACAGAAGCGCTATTGTCCAACGCACTCGCAATCGCAATCGGCTTCAAAGGTTTGACAACAATTCATTATGTGCTAAGGTAGTAAAATAAAATACCGTTTCTAGATTTTACACTGCTGATTAAAACAGCTGCTGCTGCTGCTGATTGATACAGTAAAAATATCTTTGGATTTTTTTATGCAGTTGTTTTCTTTATATTTAGGACAGTAAAAAAGTTGGATTGTGAATGTTAGGAATACACTTATAGTGTCGTAGTTGGACGAATGAAACTCAAAGCAGATGCAAAGTAATTAAATTACGCAAAATAACAAATTTGTGAACGAACGGCAGCGAATGATTGACAAGTGACATGACATGACAGTCAGTTCTGTATCTGTTTATAGTTACTTTTTTATTTTATGTCATGCTAAGATCACGACATCAGTATTCCTAACTTTGGATATTATGGTCTTTTTAATGACTATTTCTTTAATAAATTATTAACGACGAATTTAAGTTAAATAAAGAAAAACTGAGAAATACAGGTAGTCTAATTTTTAACCAGCTATTATAAGCGCGAAAAATAAATAACGCTTGTTTTTTTGAAATGTTGTCAATTGTTTTCATATTGTATACAAACAAGCCTTCGATTTTCAAAATGAAAACGATTTCGATTGCAAGTGCGTTAGACAATAGCCCCTCAGGTCCACTCTGAAACATTTTAACCACTTAAATCCCCGCGTACAAAAAAATGTACATAATACGCCCATTGCAATAAAATATCAATTGTAAAGTAGATAAAGTAGAATTTCTCTTGTTATGACTGGCAATTAAATTAAAAAATAGACTTTATTGCAATTGCAATAAGTTTATTTTCCACTGGCAAATTTCGTTGTATGGTGGGTCTTCGAGGTTAAGGCACTTATCCCACCGCTGGCGATGAGTAACAAGCAAGTAGTGCCAGTGGTCACCTATTAATAAAAAAAAAACAGGGGACAATGTCACACCAATTGACCTAGTCCCAAACTAAGCTCTAGGCTTGTATTATGGGTACTAATTAATAGAGGTAATAATTCTACAACCACTAAAAGCGAAATTGATAAAACTGATATTTAGGCTCTTCTAATCTTCACATTTTTAGGGTTCTGTACCTCAAAAGAAACAAAACGGAACCCTTATACGATTACTTTGTTGTCCGTCTGTCTGTCTGTCAAGACCCTTGATCTCCGGGACGGTGTACTGCCTTTTTGCCGAATTATGTTTCGTCAAATTTCATTTGGCAATCAACTTTTCGCGGAAGTTTTATTTGGCAAATGAATTCTTGGCATAATTTTACATCGTAATTTTTTTATTTCGCTACATTTTTATATTGCAAAATTTGATTACGTCAAATTTAATGTGTTAAATAATTGTATAGCAAATGATTTGCTAAGGCAAATAACATATTATTGTCAAATATGTGGTAAATAATTGTGTTGTCTGAAACAAATATAAATTGGATTAAAAACGAAACTGCTCCCAGAAATAGGTAGGTTAGGGTTATTTTTTTTTATGACCCCAAGAATGAAACTGCTCTCAGATATAGATAGGTTATGGTTAATTTTTATGCCAATCAATACATTTGACGAAAACATAATTGACATCTTAAAAGAATCCTAGGTAATAATTTGTCTAACAATAATTTATCAAATCATTCGTTGGGAAATGATATCAGTGCGAAACGTTGAATTGGGAAATGAAAATTTGACCAATGAAAATATGGGATACGTAGTTTGGGGAGTTAAGAATTTGCTAAATAATTTTCGGCGAAACAAGGGTAAACCCTCCGGGACGTCTTAAGGTATCGAGTTGAAATTACCATTTACTTAAATCTACAGTCCCTTGAAACTGTGAAAATATCAAACTTCTAAGTTAACGTAAAAAAAGAAACGGCCGTTCATGCCGCATACAACGTATATTTCGACACTCTCAAAGGAATCAAAATTTATAGGGTATTTTCCGTTGACCTAGAGCTATGATATTTGGCAAGTAATACCGTCTTATACTACCAATATAGGGGACAATCGGAAACTATATACATTATTAATTAAATCACAAAAAAAAACAGTTTCTTTATGCAAGGAACGGCGGTCCAAATTTTGAATTGAGTTAACCGTGTCATGTGCGGAACCCTCGGTGGGCGATAAAATAATAATACATACATACATAGATTAAATCACGCCTGTTTCCCAGAGGGGTAGGCAGAGACCACTTCTTTCCACTTGCTACGATCTTGACAAATTTCTTTAGCTTCTTCCACATTGATACATAAGTAAAATGAATTAAGTCAACCTAAAACTAGGTTACCATCAGAGCGAAGGCTTATATGAATTCGTTGATAAACGAGGTTAAACTTGGGAATTTAATTTGTACGCCATTACACGCCTCTTGAATACGAAAGGGACACGCGTTGCTTAGGGAATAAAGGCTTGTAGTACTGTTAGGCGATGGGCTTGCAACCTGTCACTAATACGCTGGTAAAACATCTTGGTCTATTTGTGCAAAATGTGGTTACAGAATTATCATCAAGTTTTTTAAGTTTTAGGTAATTAATTCTGTAGCTCTGCCTACCCCACTCTGGGATTGCTCGCGTGAAGGTAATATATGTATTTTTGACATATATTTTATGTATTGCACAAAAACCAAGATACTCAAGGCTTCTAATTCTACGAAGTTAAACGACGTTATATATGAATTTATTTCTCTATGTAATTATTTATATCGTTGTCTAGTACTAAAACCTTTATATTAGAGTAAATTCTTATACCACCGATTTTCGCCGAGTTAACTGTTATTCGTTGGTTAGTACTGTGATGATGGCCACGTGTCACCGTCACGACAATTATAACCTCAGTTAAAATATTACCCGAGCAAATGTAAAAATACGCATCGCCATTACTTAAGCACGGGACAAACTCTACATCTTACTTAGTTGCATAACGTTTTCATTCCATTCTTTAGTTCAACGTCACAGAGTAAATATACGAGAGAAACATATCCATAGATGAAACGAAATTGAAGTTGGGTGTTTTTTATACCGACAGTAAACCGACGATTTTCATCAGAAAAACTATGTCTGTATGTTTTCCTTCCTAAAGATTTTTTTTTTAAATAAAACTGATTTTAAATACCAAAAACAGAAAAGAACAGACATAGTTTTTTATAATAACTACAACATATTCAATTCAGTTTTATTTTTGGGACAAGCTTTTGTTGCCGACTGTACTTTCATTTGAAAAATCTTTATCTGCTTATCAAGACCCAAACTATTGAGCCCTAACACGGTGGGTCTACGGTAAGAATAGCGGAGGTCCCGTCGCCACCTTCCAACTCCACAATCAGATCATCTCTTAGATATCATAATATTGCATTGTCATCGGGTTTATATATGTGGTCCAAATTTCAGCCCATTCTGTTGACGGGAAGAGGGTCACATTTAACTTGCAAGATTTGACCCATACATACTTACATACATACAAACATTGCAAGTTCAAAAAAATGTTTCTCAAAGAAGGAAAATCCGACTTGATTTAGGAGGAGAGAAACGTTATCGCCTGTAACTAAATTTATATAGATTTTTTTATTTTATTTTATTTATGAATTAATGTTGAAGAAGCGAAATAAATTTGTCAAGATCGTAGCAAGTGGAAAGAAGTGGTCTCTGCCTACCCCTCTGGGAAACAGGCGTGATTTAATGTATGTATGTATGTATTTTATTTATTTATTAGGTTCACCAGCAGATATAACACCTTTATCTTAATTTTTTGTATAGGGCAGAGTGACAGGGTGTTTACCCAATTACAGGCAAACTCAGCTTTTCGGCAGCTACGCGATTTTAGCGGCGTTTATTTACCCTATTTATCCCTATTTACCCTTAATCTTAACACATTCAGTATCAACGACCCGATATTCCGGTCCGCACTCTTCGTAGCAAATTTTCGCTACATGGCGCAATATATTGCTACGGTCTACAGCGTAGCACTCGTAGCATTACTGGAACTGAGTGCGTCTGTCTTTTAGTGCGGCCATTAGTGTTACACTGACACTTATAGACATTTTGACACAATAATATTGAATTTGAGGAGTAATATTTTACAGTGCAGCTCCTTTGGCTTTGGGTAAATTCGGTTAGGATAGCATAAGATCGTATGAGCGCGAGTGAGACAGAAACATAAACCCGAAGGTCTATTTAAGGATTATTTCTCAAGAAATATTATAGCGTAAAGCAAGACAAAACTAATTATCATGTGGTAAATTATTCAAATTATGTGCTTATCAACGACATCAACTGTGAACCAAATGTCATCAAAATCCGTCCAGCCATTTATGGGTAACTAAGGGATGCTCTTGTGAATTATTTATGAATGACTGTGAATCCGACGTTACATCGTTTACCTTCGTAAAAGTTCCAAAAGGTTCGCACACCGAGCCTTAAAGGGGTTCCTAGTTTGACTTCGGAACCCTAAAAACCTCCCTAACCAAAGGCTCTTAAAACGGGTCGGAGCACTGTTTTAACGGCCGTTCTGACGGTCCAGGTTATGACTTTTATATCGATCCTTAGTGGATATTTTTCATTGGTATACAAGTTTGAAAAAAGAACAAGTTAAATTTCTTCGAAAATTTGAGTATGGCGGTAAGAGTGGGTTCCCACTTGTCGGATACCGGATCCGACAAATACCGGGTGTTCTGGTAGCAAGACATTTTGCACATTACACGTACATCTTCTTGAGTT
This sequence comes from Acleris emargana, assembly GCA_927399475.2. Lineage (NCBI taxonomy): Eukaryota > Metazoa > Arthropoda > Insecta > Lepidoptera > Tortricidae > Acleris > Acleris emargana. Next base: position 19,632,345 of record OV656843.1, read on the forward strand.
ACTGGTATTTATTACTTCGCATTAGGTAAAGTACGTGCTCGTTTGCTCGCAAAACTATAAAAAAGCGGCCAAGTGCGAGTCAGACTTGCCCGTGAAGGGTTCCGTAGCAGCAATTTTATTAAACCTTAATAACGTATTTAAAAAAAATACTTACTAGATCTCGTTCAAACCAATTTTTGGTGGAAGTTTGCATGGTAATGTACATCATATATTTTGTTTAGTTTTATCATTCTGTTGTTGTAGAAGTTACAGGGGGGGCACATTTTACCACTTTGGAAGTGTCTCTCGCGCAAACTATTCAGTTTAGAAAAAAATATATTAAAAACCTCAATATCTTTTCTTTTTTTTTTTATAGCATGGGAAGGCAAACGAGCACACAGGCCACCTGATGGTAAGTGGAAACTGTGACCCATAGACATTCGCATTCACAAGACTGCAAATGCGTTGCCAACCCTGAGGACTAAGATGGAATGCCTCTATGCTAGTCATTTCACCGGCTGTCTTATCCCCAAACCGGAACACAACGATGCGAACACTGCTTGCACAAGGTGCTCCCACAAGTTTTTGAAGACCTATCCATAGATACGCCACACTTGTGGGAGGACCTTGTGCAGGGTCCGTCCGGGTTGGTACCACCATCTTATCCAATAACAAACCGCCAAGCAGCAGTGTTCGCATTGTTGTGTTCCGGTTTTGGGGATAAGACAGCCGGTGAAATGACTAGCATAGAGGCATTCCATCTTAGTCCTCAGGGTTGGCAACGCATTTGCAGTCTTGTGAATGCGAATGTCTTTGGGTCACAGTTTCCACTTACCATCAGGTGGCCTGTGTGCTCGTTTGCCTTCCCATGCCATAAAATAAATAAAATAAAATAAAAATAAATAAAATAGGAATGGGTTTGATGAAAAAAGAGTTTCAGTTCTAAGTATGGGAAACCCCCATAATTTATTGTTTTTTTCTATTTTTGTGTAAAAATCTTAATGCGGTTCACAGAATACATCTACTTACCAAGTTTCAACAGTATAGATCTTATAGTTTCGGAAAAAAAGTGGCTGTGACATACGGACGAACAGACAGACAGACAGACAATGACATGACGAATCCATAAGGGTTCCGTTTTTTGCCATTTGTCTACGGAACCCTAAAAACACATTTGCTATTCATTTGACGACGCGCTAGCCTAGTAGGCAGTCGTATTTAGCACTGTACCGAAAAGTAACTTTTCAAATTGTGAAAGTTTCTTATGAGAAATTCTCGGAAATTTCTAAGAAATTAAATTTTGTATGGAAAGAGAACATTCGCAATGTTCACATGTTTTCGATAATATTCACAGTAATATCTTGAGATGATTTCTTAACTTGCTAGTCGTACCTATAATTGCAGTTTTTTTTCGACAGTAAAAGTAAGTGTCCTTAGCGTAGAATTTGCTATTTCCAATATTTAAGGTACTTGCCGTCCATGGGGCATTATTTTTTCCACGCTGTATATTTATTACTTACACTGTACGACTTAATAAGGGCAAAAAATAATAATTCATTTTGCACGCGTGTCAAAATGCTCAAAATGGTACAATATTGCTTTTAACATGCTGGCAACCCTACGCGAGGCACTAAAATGTTGAAATGCCAGAAAATTAATCAGTACCTACCAGTAAAACTCCGTGACATGAAGAGGGTTTTATGTAACTTGTGAGGTGAAGTTAATACAACTTTATTGTACTAACACAAAATTCAAAGAACCAACTTATATTTTACTATTACGCTGTTCATTTGGAAATACCAACCCTCGTCATTCAATATTTATTTAACCCCGCCTATTGCGAAACGGAATTAACGGGAAACCGTCATTTTAACGAAACCTATTTCATCGATTATTATTTCCCGTAACCCGATTCACAGAATTTTATAACGATTCATCGAACCTCATTATATCGCTCGTACATTTGCTCAAAAAGCCTTTTACTCAAAAAGCAACTCATCGAATTTTACTGCATTATTTGAGCGTTTTTTCTATAATTTTAATTCAATGTAAGTTTTAGTGCCTATAATTTTTATTATATCGAAAATCATTTCATCAGTGTTTAATCCGATGAACTTGGGAATGCGTTATTTTAATCAAACACCTTTCATTAAAGTATTTTCGCTCTAGATTTAGGTGTTCCCTTGTTAAGCATACAGTAATTTCCTAGAATTACGTTTCGCAGAAAATGTTTCATATAATATTTGGTCCTTGTATTTTTATTTACAATATTGTCAACGACTGTTTTCTTGAATTAAACATGTTTCACAGAAACATTATTCATTGAATTTTAAAATCTTGTTTTTTTTCAAACATTATTTGTTTGGTAGAATACCAGAAAAGCACGTTCGGTTAAAACTGCGACAGCGTCAGAAATTAGTTTCTAACAGAAAAGTAGTTTAGGTTAGGTTAAAACTGGGATCCCGTCAGAAACTAATTGCTACCAGAAAAGTAGGTTAGGTTAGGTTATATCTGTGACCCCAACAGAATAAACGCACTTGCATTAAAATGTACATTCTTGGTAATAAGTTTTACAGACAGAGACATTTATTCAGTAAGTAGGCCACACGGGCACTTTTACACGTCAAGAATCTACCAGCGCTTCACAAGAGGAGACCACTGCTGAGAAGAAACGCCGCAAGAAATACGGCAGTCAGTCATTTTTTAAATATATTTAATGTTACAATGGTTTAGTTAGTCTAGCATTAAGGTAACGGCGCCTATTACCGGGGGTATCAAAATCGGCGCCCATCACCGCGGTATTTTCAAATACCCTTTTTATAAACAAACCGATCGATTTTCTAAAAAACAAATTTTACACGAACGAAGCTTATTTAGTTGACCTGCGGACCTGTTAGCGCTAGTGTGTGTGAATGAAACAAAGTGCTCGCAATTCGTCAGTTTCCGCGAAGGCAGCGCAGAAAGAGGACGTTCCATACTAACGCGTGACGCCGCATGTAAGTGAGCTCGAATCTTATTTAGTGTTTTAAGTAATGTTTATGGCAATTGAACTAATGTTATGGTATTTAAATGGTTGTTTATTGTTTTCTGCACGACTTATGAGTGTTTTTTATACATTTTTTGGCCTGGAAATATGTTTAAAATGGAAAATCAAATACAGCGGTCATAGACGCCATTTTTTGCTGTGGATACTAATACCGTGGTGTACCCCGGTAATAGATTTTTTTGATTTCGGTTATTTCTAATCTATCCACTATGCTCTACTGATGTATCTACTAATATATCAAATCAAACTGATTTTCTCCAATTTGCTCTACTAGTTTTAACGATAGAGCAAATTGAACTGTTTTTCTCCAATTTGCTCGACTAGTTTTAACGATAGAGCAAATTGGACATTTTGCTCCAATTTGCTATACTAGTTGGAAAGGTAGAGCAAATTGAACTGCATTTCTCCAATTTGCTCGACTAGTTGGAAAGGTAGAGCAAATTGGACATTTTCATTGAACTTTTTCCTCCAATTTGCTCTACTTGTTGAAGAAATAGAGCAAATTAGATATTTTCTTCCAATTTGCTTACTAGTTGGAAAGGTAGAGCAAATTGGACATTTTCATTGGACTTTTTCTTCCAATTTGCTCTACTTGTTGAAGAAATAGAGCAAATTGGATATTTCTTCCAATTTGCTCAACTAGATGAATCGTATAAATCCGACCGTATGAAAATAGAAAAATAATTATAATGCTTTAAGCAGTGGGTTCTTAACTACACATACATACCGTCTCGCTTTTATCCCAGAGTGGGGTATTTCAATTCAATTCAATATTTATAGGTATATAGGTATATATGCATATGGTAGGCAGAGCTACAGAATTACCAACAACTCTAACAACTTGTTGTTAATTCTATAACCACATTTTGCACCACACAAACTGGCAGATGTTTACCATGTGCATATTAGTGACAGCTTGCAAGCCCATCGCTTAACAATACTACAAGCCCTTAATTTTTTATTTAGGTGGTGATACTAGTCATAATAAAGGCAAAACATGGCTGAGACGGTAAAACGGTGTATGTATCGTATGAAGCGAAATATATATTATTTTATTTTAACGAAAGTTATGTACTATGAAATAAATAGAAACGTTTTATAATGTATTTTTTTTTCTTTATAAGTACATACAAAATGGATACAAAAATATAAAAAAATCTCTAAGTAGGTAAAAGATATATTATAAAACAATGAATCTCACATAACACCAAAAATTCATATATTCATGCGTAGTTGAGCAGGAAAATGTGTCAAAACTCAGAATTGTCACAAAACTACGCAACAGTAATAAAAAAATAAAAAATAGAAAGTATACAAGTTATACTTACCTGTGACGGTGCAAGACAACCTGCATGAAAGTTTCGATACATTCTCCTACAGAAACTGTGTCCCCTAGACAATAATGCAATATTTACATATTTTTTATGACTAAGTTATTATTAAATTAAATAATTTAATAATAACTTAGTCATAAAAAATATGCACCTAACAAATAAATACCACTTAAATGCTTGGCCAACACCTAAATAGGTGTTGGCCAAGCATTTTTATCTGTTAGATAGTCTTCGACCCTATAGTAAGCTTTAGACATCAATGACTTTTTCAAGTAAGTTTTAAGTACTGGAAATGGTAACTTTAAAACAACGTCATTTAATTTATTTAAGAAAAGGATGCATTGACCTACAAATGATTTATAAACCTTACGGACACGAAATTTTTTAATAGCAATTTTATTTTTATTTCTTGTATTCAAATTATGTAGAGGGTTAAAAACTGGTATGAAGTATTTTCTCCTCACGGGGCATCATCTGATACTAGTTCCAAACTCAAAGCCTAAGGGGCGATTTTTGAAGGGCTACCCTGCTAGGGCCTTTGGCATAAATGCAATTAAAATTTAAAAAGCTTTCCAAAGATGTACTGTTCCGTGTTTTGTTTTTCTGGTGTGAAATAAAGAGTATTTATATTGTATTGTTGACTCTTTTTGTCCACCTGCCCCCAGATACAAACACCGTTTTACTGTCTCAGCCATTTTTTGCCTTCTTTATCACTAGTACGATTGACTAGTGGGGTACTAGCCCCCTACATATAAAATAATACAAAAGTAAGAATAAGAATTAAGCACCTACTTCTTAACGCATTATAATTAATATTTTTCTATTTTTATACGGTCGGATTTATACGATTCATCTAGTTGAGCAAATTGGAAGAAAATATCCAATTTGCTCTATTTCTTCAACAAGTAGAGCAAATTGGAAGAAAAAGTCCAATGAAAATGTCCAATTTGCTCTACCTTTCCAACTAGTAGAGCAAATTGGAAGAAAATATCCAATTTGCTCTATTTCTTCAACAAGTAGAGCAAATTGGAGGAAAAAGTCCAATGAAAATGTCCAATTTGCTCTACCTTTCCAACTAGTAGAGCAAATTGGAATAAAATATCCAATTTGCTCTATTTCTTCAACAAGTAGAGCAAATTGGAGGAAAAAGTTCAATGAAAATGTCCAATTTGCTCTACCTTTCCAACTAGTAGAGCAAATTGGAAGAAAATATCCAATTTGCTCTACCTTTCCAACTAATAGAGCAAACTGGAGAAAAACAGTTCAATTTGCTCTATTGTAAAACCCAGTAGATCAAATTGGAGAAATGCAGTTCAATTTGCTCTACCTTTCCAACTAGTATAGAAAATTGGAGCAAAATGTCCAATTTGCTCTATCGTTAAAACTAGTCGAGCAAATTGGAGAAAAACAGTTCAATTTGCTCTATCGTTAAAACTAGTAGAGCAAATTGGAGAAAAAAAACCAATTTGTTCTATTAGTAGATACAATAGTAGAGCATAGTGGATAGATTCATTTTTTATTTTTGGTATATGCGATCGGTTATACATACTTTCTTACGGTTATTCCAATCTAGATCTATTCACGCTATTAAAGAACTATTTCCGTGGTATGGAAAGTATTCAACAAACTCTTATTTTTTGACAAAAACTTCAGTACTGAATTTGTAGTTTGTATATTAAATTGTCAAGTTGTTTAAATATTGAGATAAAATCGTGTATTTACTTACCAGTTATGTAATTTTGGTTTTATACCTAGGTTGTAATATATACTTTTGATTTGTAATGAAAATAAAACTGTATCCGTTTGTTTTTATGGGTCGGAATTAGGTTTTTCAAACCCTCCATATTGAGCCTATTACCGATGGTACGATCAGATAACCCTCGGTAATAGAATGTATGGGAATCTATTACCGACCCATTCAATATTTGTTTGGGTCGGTAATAGGTTCCTAAAGAAGAGTCTATCACCGAGTGACATTTTAGTCTTCTATTAAATTAATCACATTTAGGGTACCATAAGTACAGATTTCTTTGATAAAGTTGAGACTTTTACTCATCTGAAGGAAATTTCCGTGTTTAGGTATTGCATATGTAGTGATCATAAGCTATTTCTACTTTTCATACTTATATTATATTTATTTATTAGTAATGTATTTAATTATAATTATACTTCCTTAAAAACGTGATGTAAAAAATAATATACGGAACCAAGCCATTATTTATTTTTTAACCCGCGGTATTAAGTTCCAAATCGTGAGCCGGGCGTCTATTACCGATGGTAGAAAATTGGTGCTTTTTATACCCTCGGTAATGGAAGCTGAATTCGCGGTAATAGAATCACAACCTGTGTATTACCACGGTAATAGAAGACTTGGGTATTTTGGTTTCAATAATTATTTTACAATATATAATAAAGTAAAATGAGTCCAAAAAGTTACGACGCTAAAAGTTCAATAAACACTTTTAAATAAAAAAAATATTTTGGGTCGCTAAGGAGCTTTGACAACCTTATTTTTTTGGTATTATTTGAAAACTTCCTTAAGTACCACGGTAATAGGCGCCGTTACCTTATATAAATCTATAAATATTAAATTAAAAATTATTTTAAATAAGCTGCGTAGTTTCAGCAGGAAAACACACCAAAATGTTGCGAGAAAAAAAAAACACCTATCTAGGTGTAAGTATATAAGACGGTGCAAGACGACCAATTAAGATTGATATGTTTTCCTACATCAACTGTCCCCTAGATAAGATATACGCTTTAGACATTAACAGTTCAGATATTTGTGTGGATGGATGGATGCATGGATGTTTTCGATGTATTAGTATATATTTGTCTATATTAGTATTTATATCGTTGTCTAGCAGCCATAGTACAAGCCTAGAGCTTAGTTTGGGTCTAGGTCAATTGGTGTTACATTGTCCCCTGATATTTTTATTTATTTATATATTTATTTATTTCAGTGCGTGTGTTTTTAGTTAGGTCGCAGCTTTTGCCAACGATGAACGTTAGCTAATGCGACAAATTAAGCAGCCTTTGTGTGGATTCGACCTAAATTAAAACGCGAATATCTATACAAGAAACTGGGTAGGGCACTGGTATGGGACGCGACGTGTGTTGACACATTCGCCCTTTCCCACGTCCAGTCAAATCGTAAATGGGCCGGTGCAGCAGCTGATCAGGCCCAAACCATCAAGTTCCGCCAATATTTATTATTATTAAATGATTACGAATTTGCCTATTTGTGCAAAATGTGGTTACAGAATTATCAACAAGTTTTTAAAGTTGTAGGTAATTCTGTAGCTCTGCTTACCCCTCTCTGGGATTACAGGCGTGAAGGTATGTATGTATGTATGTACGAATTTGTGGCACTTACAGTGGAGACTAGGGGACCTTGGTCAGCCGATATGAAAAGCTTTATTATGGCTCTGTCATCCCGGCTCATAGACACTTCCAGAGATCCTAGTGCTGGTGCTTACCTCTCCCAAAGGATTGGGCTAGCTTTCCAGTGAGGTAATGCAGCCAGTGTCATAAGCGGTGTTCTTTTTATAGTGGTAATTATTATTTAATATTTTAATTTAAATAAGTTTAGTTTTAACTTTTAATTGTTAACACTAATTACATAATCCCCTGGCAAAAAAAAAAATACAAGGGATATATCTATTCCACAATTTTATTTTGGAGTAAACCAGTGGTCGATTCTAACGTAACCACCAAGCATTCTAACGTAAAACTGTACGGCATTACGAAACTGTGAATGATGAACGAAAATATTACCCGGCCAAAAAAAATATCCTAGACACCGAAACTACGTCAAAGCTTCACCTATGTCATGTTACTTTTGTAGAATTATACCTATAGGACAGGCAAATAACTGTTACTATAAAATTGGAGTCGAGTTGATATGACGGCACGGACAGCAACTGACAGCACAAAACAAGATCTGGACGCCATTAAATTATTCTTGGAATAACTCTATTATACTTCGAAAAACGGGTCGCATTGTAACATTTCCCATTATTAGAATTATCGCTGGTAAAATGTATAACTGATTTACCCCGGATTAACTGGCGAGTTATTCTAAGAATAAAATGTACTGAATAAATTCTGGTTGAATCCGCCCATTATTTTAAAGTGGAGTAGATAATCCATATTTTGTCCGTAACTGTCATTGTGACATTTTAATTCGACAGATAAGTATTATACAAGGCCTCTATTCTTGGCGGTAGAAACCATATTATCGTCTTTGAACTGTAATGGTATTGTTTTTAACTCAGCCACTATTACTGTCAAGTGAATAAGAGCTATAAACGTTGGCAATACGATAGCAAGTCAAAGACAATATGGTTTTTACCGATAATAATCTCGGCCCTGAAATGAAATAGCTATTAGAAAAATGGAGTTTTAAAGCAAATAAGATGTTGTTTTTTCTGCGAGTTTTATGGAATATTAATCTTGGGTTGCCGTCGTAAGATTGCAGTCTTGAGATTGCAGTCTTGAGATTGCCATCGTAAGATTGCAGTCTTGAGATTGCCATCGTAATATTGCAGTCTTGAGATTGCCATCGTAATAATGCAGTCTTGATATTGCCTTCGTAATATTGCAGGCTTGAGATTGCTATCGTTATATTGCATTCTTCAGATTGCCGTCGTAAGATTGCAGTCTTGAGATTGCCATCGTAATATTGCAGTCTTAAGATTGCCATTGTAATATTGCAGTCTTGAGATTACCATAGTAAGATTGCAGTCTTGAGATTGCCATTGTAATATTGCAGCCTTGAGATTGCCATCGTAAGATTGCAGTCTTGAGATTGCCATCGTAAGATTGCAGTCTTGAGATTGCCATTGTAATATTGCAGCCTTGAGATTGCCATCGTTAAGATTGCAGTCTTGAGATTGCCATTGTAATATTGCAGCCTTGAGATTGCCATCGTAAGATTGCAGTCTTGAGATTGCCATCTTTAGATTGCAGTCTTGAGATTGCCATCGTTAGATTACAGTCTTGAGATTGCCGTTGTAAGATTACAGTCTTGAGATTGCCATCGTAAGATTGCAGTCTTGGGTTGCCGTTGTAAGATTGCATTCTTGAGATTGCCATCGTTAAATTACAGTCTTGAGATTGCCGTTGTAAGATTGCAGTCTTGAGATTGCCATCGTAATATTTCAGTCTTGTTCTCTGATTGTAGTAATATAATTTTAATATTTCCTCACATTGCTTGAGAAAAGCACTACTTATACAATCCTCAGCCGGAACAGGGATTGAAGGACTCGTTATATCCCAAACTCGTCCTTAAATCCCTGACTTCACGGCCTCTAAAGTAATGTACTATTATGCGAATTTATAATTTACTTTACGCCTTAAACGCTGACATATGTTACCCACATAGTACGATATTTTACTTAAACTGAAATATTTAAAAAACTGGGTAAAAGCATGTCGGAACATGCTCAGTGTTGTTTCCGACGCGTTACCGTAGGTAGTGAAAATGACACTTTTCGAATTCAATATTATGCTAAAGGTTCCAGAAATTTAAAATTGATAGTGACATACACGTAATGGTCTTTTTATAGCCAACCAAAAATGCATCGTACAATATTGTAAAGTAAAAAAATCGCTTGATTTACATGTACGGGAAGTACCAAGAAAAATATTTGAAGGTTATTTCATCACTAGCTTCTGCCCGCGATTTTGTCCGCGTAGATTTCGATCATCGTTATTCCCTCGGGATTTTTTTAATTTCCGAGATGAAAATTAGTCTATCTTTTATCCAGGGTACCTATAAGCAATCTTCATTTCAAATTTCATTTATATCCGTCCAGATTTTGCAGCGTGACGAAGTACCAAACAAACACACGAGCTTTCGCATTTATATATTAACGCGCGATATAAACATGTGTACAAAAAACAGTTTTGAAAATTTAATAGTTTCTGGGAAAAAATTAGTGTGGCAGACAAGTCAGTAAATGATCATAGGTCGCCCAAATTAATTAGTCTATTTTTTTAGTGTAACGTGGGATGTATTTTTTTTCTCGTCTACCCCATAGTGTAGGTTGTCGTTGGATAGGTCTTTTAAAAATATTGCGGGATCAATTAAGGGATCCTTTTATGAAATAATGAGCTTTAAAGCGCTAATTTTAGTTAGAGTCAAGTCTGTTCTCTTCTGAGTACATCCGCAATTAACATCTCCAAGTTATTAAGCTCAATAAAACTGATACGACTCATGAAAAAAAATGCTATTTGTATGCTCTTAGTATTTGAGGAGTAACGTCAACTCTTCATGGATTCCATTATCAGAACTGGATTTAGATAAAAATGGGACCAATCTGAATACACTTCCAAATACACTCAGGGACAAAAAAAACGGGTCAGAGTGCGTTTTTCATACTAAAGAGGCTATTTCAAAGCCTTGGTTCCTCGCCAGGGGATGCTTTTAGTGAAATCTGATGATGGATACCCCGACCATCGATACAGGACTTCTAGAGTGTCTAGGATACCCAACAGATTGAATCTGCGGTTAACGCCGGAATTGATCATGTTCAGAAAAACATCTAAAATGGCAATAAAATGTAAGGAAACCCAAATGCTGACCCAAACTCTCTCGCTGCTGTGGTGTTAACTGATTGTGCGGTAAGTTAGGTATCTTAAGAACATTTGACCTCCTCTATTGAACCTCGGAGTATCGACCATTAAACCTCACTGAAAACAACCCCTGGCAAGGAACCAAGGCTTCGAAATAGCCTCGTTGTTTGTATGAAAAACGCACCCTGACCCGTTTTTATTGTCCCTGAGTGTACAAAGAAAACGATCAAAGTGCAAGTCTGAGTTGCGCACCGAGGGGTCAAAGTAGGTATTATCGATCGTATTCAAATTTTAATTAAATTTCGTATCGAATCTGCGCTAGCCCAACTCACACTTCACCACTTTCTTCTCTCTTCTTTCTTTTGTATCTTTTACCGTTTTTACGAAAGATCAAAAAAAAACGTTGAAAAAAACGATTATTGTATAGAAACACATTGATATTTCACTTTCTCTAAAAAAATATGTAAATCCGCCGTAAAACGCACAAATTAATTAAGAACGTCCTCCTTTTTAAGTGGGTTAAAAATTCGCTTATTTAGATAAAACAAAAAAGTTATCTTTGTTTTGTAAAACATACTTGTTAGCAACCGCGTCGTTGCGCCGAATATGTAAACTCAACCAATTTAATACATTGGCCGATACCACCCGATACACACCCATGTTGAAGTAACGTTATAATTCAATTATTTGACGACGCGTTGGCCTAGTTGGTAGTGACCCTGCCTACGAAGCTAGCGGTCCTGGGTTCAAATCCCGGTTTGGGCCGATATTTGTGTGATGAGCGCGAATATTTGTTCCCGAGTCATGGATGTTTTCTATTTATTTAAGTATATATTTCTCTATATAAGTATTATATCGTTGTCTAGTACCCATAGTACAAGCCTAGAGCTTAGTTTGGGACTAGGTCAATTGGTGTGACATTGTCCCCTGATATTTATTTATTTATTCTTGACTTTGACGTAGTTCCATAGTGGCCTATTAATCAATTTGGTTGACTGTACATAGTGAAGTGGTATTATATTTTCATGTAAAGGATTTCGAACTATTTTAAAACTACAAGATATCGTTATTTAAAAAATAATTGGGAACGTTTTGGTAAATAAAAGGCATTACTTCTTTATGCTGGGTATTGGCTGCATAAAATCGCATTTTGTACACTAGTGCATAAAGTGATGTCATCTAGACTAAGACAATAAAGCCCTTCAGCCAGACAGACGATGTGACTGCATTAAATAAACTTGTTACCTATTTGAATACATTTACTTTAATTCACTTGCCTTCTAGGTTGCATTTAAGGCAAAAGGAATTTAAAACTATTTAAAACAAGCATTATTAACAAACACCTTACTAAATCAACGTGACTTGGCAGTATTGCGTTCGACCTAAGTTAAATTCTCATGCAGAAAATTAAAATTTAAATGTTTTCCTTGCAAAACTCTTGGTGTTGCGGAATTTAGTGGAGAGGAAATAACGCTCACACCTAATACACTAAAAGAAAATAATGCAAAAGAACGTAGTGAACAGACATTGTCGACTAAATCCAAGTAAAGGATCATGGGCAAATTGGGTGTGCCACCAACAGAATTAAAACCTATATCATTAAAAAGGTTTTAGTTAAAGCATCATTTCTTAGTATTGCCGCAAATATCTAGCTCACCGGAGAACAAAAATATGGGCACTTGAAAACAAGATATATCGTCCGTAAGAACTTCGGCTTATTAATATTATAATTGTTATAGTTTATTATAGAACTGCGTGTAAGGTATTTGATGTACAAAAATATGTAAACTGTAGTGTTCGTGCTTCTCCAGAACTTGTCTAAAAAAGTATACTTATTTAAAAATATTCGTAACAACACTTTACTCGCAAGATTACAAAGTATCTCGTAGAACTCTATCATCAACATAACCTTCGATTAAGTAACTTAACTGAAAAAAAATACACGAATTATTTTTTTATGTAGGTTTTTTATGTACCTTATAAATGGTGTATTTATCTGTATGACAAATAAACTCTCGATTTCAAGAAAATACTTTAGTTTGTTAATGTATATTACCTAAAGTTTCTATGGACCGTCTTGTTTTCAAGTGATCATATTTTTGTTCTCCGGTGGGCTAGGTATTTGCGGCCATAATAAGAAATTATGTTTTCACTAAGCTTATTTTAAAAATAAAGGTTTTAAGTCTGTTGGTGCCACACCCAATTTCCATACAAAAATGCCCATGATCCTTTATTTTAAAACGTATGAAAATTTCAAAGTCTGGAGAAATGGCAAACAAGTCAATACATTCGTTCATGTAAGTTTTTTTACATTACGTATCACTATTTTATTTCCTCGTAATAGAAGTGAAAAACAGAGTGTACAACTCGGTCTTAAAACCCATAAAATAAGCCTGCCTGCTCCGTTGGATACCATAAGTCTCGAATAAAACGTTTTGTTTTATGCCCTTGTTCTACAATCTACAACAATCTAAAAATTGACTGTCAAAATATATATTTAGTCTGTAAGAATGCATACTGCATAGTAATTGTGGCTATTTGTATGCCTACCGGCAAAACATAGTGATCCTAGTTAAGCCGACGTTAAATCTATATTTTACAAAAAAATATTTGAATTTGAACTTTATTAAAACCGCCTAAAATTTTAAATGCTCCTCAAAGGAAGGACACAAATTATTACATTGAATATACACACATCGAATTTGGTCGGAAACGTTCCTATATCTCGCTTTCTAAGTAATTTTCTATATCTAACTTTGTGACACCTGTGACATATAGTGACAATTGTCGGTGATGCTGCAATGCCGTGTTACTTCCAAATTCAATAAGATGCAAAATGTACCTTACTCGCTTATATACTAAGGTGTATTTTGCACCTCATTCAATTTATTCTTCTCGAGGTATTACTTTCTTTACTGACGATGTCTTATCCTTGTAAACACCTGGGACTCTTTTCAACTCGGTAAAACCATATTGTTTTGACATGGTTATCGTATTATCAACGTTACGATCTCTTTTATTTGATAGTTATGTCGGCCGAGTTAAAATTACGCATTTGGAACTTGGAACCAACTTTCCTGGTAACGCCATTCCTTTGGAAAATATTCCAATTTTAAGCGGCCAGAACCCAATGTCCAATTTGAACATTACATCTGTTGGGTACCACGAGGATACTGAAAGGAAAATCAATGACCATTCACACGTAGAATCAGCAATACAAGCAAATTTTCCAGCAAACTGTGACATTTTGTCTTCAGATCTTCATGAGCCTGGAAACTCTTGTGATTACATTAAATAAATCATAGGATATATTGCCGGGTACGTAGTTCGCAAATTAATATCAAAATCAAAATCAAAATATTTTATTGCATGACTGTACAGTCAGCTGCAGATAGATTGAACCGGACAGCGTGCCCATAAAAATGGGATACATTGGATTTTCAAAAAAAACGAACCCGCTAAAATGTCAGAAAAATGTGATGTGACGGGATGTTTTAAGTATCGGCTTGGATAAAATGTCAAGATGATGTAACTGCATAGATTACCTAAAAGATTGAAATGGTCAAAATATCAGCCGTATCTAAGCATTTAAAATTCCAACAACATTGGATGGGATAGAATGCCTTAAAGTTGTAACCATTCGAGAAAAATGAACTTAGTCCCAAGAAGTTACGGTTCCTAATTGTTTGCCACTTCAAACGCAATGAACAGCACAATATTTGCCTGGTATGACTCTTAAACCTTGGTAATAAGGGTTAATGTGAAACTACAGATAGTGTAACGCGCGACTGAGAGGCCGTTCAGCAGGATGTTGTCCTGCTCTTCGCCGTCAGTCATTCTGAATAAAAATGTCTTATCTGTTATGTCTGTTGAGTAAACGTATCAACCAGACATATCCAATCTATTATGTAAATACTATGCATTCCGATATCGAACGCTTAAATTATAGCACAACTTTATGTTCCCAAATGAAAAGGACGACAGTACGGCAGCCAGCGCACTAATGGAAATATTTCGAATTTGATGTTCATGGGACAAACGGTCCAGTTAGGTAGGCCCATCTTTAGGATCAGAGCCTCCAGAGCCTTGGGGGAGGCCTATGTCCAGCAGTGGACGTCTTTCGGCTGACATGATGATGATGATGATGTTCATGCCAAACCCCTATCGCGGCAGATTCAGCCATATTGAGAGGCCATTTATGTAATTTTTTACCATAATTATTACTTTGGATTTAGGTGGAACATTGTAATAAGCGGTTTGTATTTATTGTCACTATAGGCTTTGAATTTTTAAATACAAAGATTAACAAGCTTAACCAAATTAAAAGCATTTTTTTAATAAATTTGAATAAATCATCAACATCACATCATCATGTCAGCCGAAAGACGTCCACTGCTGGACATAGGCCTCCCCCAAGGCTCTCCATTCAGATTGGTCTTGTGCTTTTCGCATCCACCGCGTTCCCGAGATCTTTACAAGAAATGTCAAATAAATATTGCTAACTCAAGTTATTCAGCCGTATCAAAAGTTCAAAAAAATCTTACGAATCACCTCTTTATGTTAATATACATTTGATATACAGTTGATAAAAAAAATGTGTGTGGTGATGTGGCACACACACATTTTTTTTAATCACAATCTACCATAAATATGGTATACAATAATTGACATAAGCCAATAAACAATAGGTAGTTACAAAAAAATCAATTATTAATTATGCGTTAATTAATTTTATAAGGAAATCTTTAAGCAAAAAATGTAACCAATATTAAAAAAAAAAAACTCGTAAAGGCTACTTACATACTAAACCAGTCTTATATAATATGTAAATATTTTATTGTACTTTTTGGTGTTTTTATTTACATTAACATAATCTTATCACTTAATATAAATGCATCATAAATGGTAATCTAATTAGGCAGGTAAAGTAAAAGTCTATAGTAATAATAATAGTAGGTAGGTAGAGTCTGACCAGTGAGTCGTTGCACAAAAAAAAAGCGGCAAATTCAAAAAATCTTTAGCTGGTAACACAAAGTATAGAGTGATAAAAGTTATTTGATGCTTGATGTAATTATATTTTATATTATTACGTTATTAGAATAGTAGCAAATGAAAACTGATAAATATCTGTACTACTATATTAGAAACCGCAAGCAAACACTAATGACACTTCTATGAAGTCACATTGAAAGGGAAAGAGACAAATGTATGATTTGACAGTACGGTACTCTTTTCGATGATTGTCAAATTGTTAAGTCTTGTGTTTGTTTAGATACTTATGAACAGCAACGTGTTCACATAACATTGTAAAACGTCAGTACAGTTATTTTTGTGCCACTACATGTTTATAAATATTTGAAAGAACTTTTGCATAGATATTTGTGCACTTTGCCTTGATTAAATAATTTTGAAAAATAGTACTTAGTACAGATATTTATCAGTTTTCAGTTGCTTACATATTATTGTGTGATATGCTCAGATAAATATGACAGATGATGTGTGTACATATTTTTGATTGGTAAATTTGATCAGTTCATATGTACTTTTCTATGCTCATTTATTTTTGAAGCCTTGGATTTGCTCATAATTATATTTATGAACTCGACTGTAGGTACTATATAAACTAAACTGGTAACATACCTGTTTAGTTTACGTAGGTAGTACTTAGTAGTCAATAATAAATTAATATACCTAATGTATTTTTTATTAAAACAAATTTATAAAATGATAAAGCCATTTATTCATGAGTCATAATCAAAATCAGATTCCAAAAATTCAACACCTGATAGAGAATCATCACTTTCATCATCACTTTCACGAACTTGTATTATAAATGGAGCCAATTCAGTGTCAAGAATGTTATCCTTAGACTTGTATTTTTCCTCTACATTGATTACATGGTCTGTACATTTTTTCCAATCTGCTGGTGTAATCATTGAAAAACATTCTCTGATCAAGTTTTCAGTTTCTGAACCATGTAGTCCCAAATTTCTGCTAGCTACTTTTCGCTTTGCCAGGCTCCATATGAGTTCAATTGCATTTAAGTCACAATGGTATGGGGGCAATTTAAGGACCTCATGTCCATGCTGCTTCAATATTTCCTCTGCTGCATATACAGGACCAACTCTATTTTCCTCAACAAGACACATCAATTCCTCTTTTTTATAGCACTCTTCGTATGGGATTTTATTTTCCCTTAGCCATTTTTGAATGTCTGCCTTCAAGCTGTGCATGGTTGGAGGCTTATTTATTTGTGTGACATGGTAACTTGCATTGTCCATTACAATCACACTCGGCTCCGTCAAATTTGGGATCAACATTTCACGTAACCACTTTAAAAAATTTACACTATTCATATCATCATGATAATCAGCTGCTTTGGATTTTGTGCTAAATACAAGCAGAGAATTTGGCACAAATCCTTGCTCTGATCCAGCATGCACTATAATATGCCTTTTGCCGGATGAAATTTTTTCAACAACACCGGAAGTCGAAGGCCCTTGCCATGACTTTTTTGGTCTATAGTTTTGATGGACATATGTTTCATCAAGATAAACAATCGATTTTCCTTCTTGTCGTTTCTTGTGTATACTTCTTAGAAATCTTTGTCTCCATCCAGATATTTCAAAATTTTCCATGAGAATGGAGCGTTCCTCTTTATTTATTTTAAACTGAAATCCATTCTGGTGTAATATTTTCCTCAGTGTTTCACAACATCCTGAGAATCCTATAGATTCTTTCAATTCTGCATGTAATGTTCTTAGAGTAGGAACTTGCTTTTTGACACAATAAAATTCGTTAATTTTATTACGGATGGCTGTCACATCAAAATTGTCTAATTTTGACACAGTAGATGGACGGGGACGTTTTTTCCCTGGCGTATTCCATTCACCTTGGTTAGTAGAACCCTCTTTTTTTATTGTACGTAGCGTTCTAATGCTTACACCTGAAAAAGGAGACATTTTTAGTCCAGGAAATCAACACATTCATATATTGAGAACTCTTGACAAGCAAATATAGTTTATTACCTGTCATGATGGATATTTTTGCCAAATAACTCGATTCTGATTCTTTGTTATCAATATCCATCTTCAGTTCTTTTACTAGCTTTTCAATAGTTTGCTTAATGTTTTCATCACGCACGCCAGCTAGAATCAAAATAAATAATTACGTACGGTATTATAATACAAAAACACCAACGTTCCTATTATGTAAATGAAAGAGTGCCACTAAAAGCATCAACATTGTTTGACAATAACTTACCGGTCGTCTGAATGATTTCATCCAATATTCGTTTATTTTTCTGTAATCTCTCATTTTCGTCACTTCTAACCTGATTGTAGTTAGAGATCATAGAAAATAACATGCTTCTTGCACTGCTTCTGATCGGTTTAGCCATTATAACACGATAATACTTCCGTAACAGATACACTGATGCTATATTTTAGGTTATGTAAAAACTGTGATTGACAATTAGTTTGACAGATAAAATTGTTGCCATATATAGAATTCTGAAAAAATGCTTGTGCAGCGACTCGCTGGTCAGACTCTAATTAAATCTTTATTTTAATACACTGAAAAAGTTTATACTCAATGAAAGTGGAAAGGGTTAAAATGGAAACCTTTCGAATGGGAGTCTAGACAGCCCGAACTGGGAGTCGAGCCCAGACCCCTCTTCATTATCGGCACGAGTGCTCTACTTTTCTCCTTTTGAGCTATCCGACACGATATGAAATACATTTCAGTTCACCTATACATGCCCTTGGGCCGCACTGTCCAACTTACGGTGAAGGTTTCGTTTTGCCCGTCTCGTACTTTATTTACGTAAGCTGACATCAAACGAAAATGGTGAAGCGAAAACCCAAAATGAATATGTTTGTTACACGTCTATTTACATGAAATTTTACTAAAAACATTTAAAAAAACTAGCGCTGAATAAAATACAACTAACACAAGGTAGTTACGATGGTTTTATCGTAATTTTTTAACGAAAAATCTATTTGCTCACATACAACATAACTGTGGTGGATATTGTTATTATTATTGGGGGGGTTGAGATAGGCCTTGTGAGCCATTACAACCATTGCTGATCTTTTGTTTTAGAGCTCACCGCAAAGGCCTGTTGCATCCAGGAATTTCCAGATGCAGCGAGGAGATACTTCTGTTGCGCATTAGTGGTCCGCAAGAACAGAGGATGTGCATTGCTGTGTCCTCTGTCTCCTGACATGAATGTCGCGTCTTGTTTCACACCCATTAGAAACAGATGTCTGTTCAGTTAGCAGTGGCCAGTTAGGATCCTGGTCACTGCGCAATACTTTTCTCTTTTGGGTTGTAGAATCTCTTTGGAGAACGTGTGGTTACTAATCTACGCTACCGGATGAGAATTAACAGCAAGTTTATGTGTGTAACGAGTCGGGAGTAGTTCGGTCCATTTCTATCGATCAAGTACTTGTGGGAGGACCTTGTGCGTGCAGGGTCCGTCCGGGTTGGTACCACCATCTTATTCATTAACCTACCGCCAAGCAGCAGTGTTTGCATTGCTGTGTTCCGGTTTGGGGATAAGACAGCCGGGAAAATGACTAGCATAGAGGCATTCCATCTTAGTCCTCAGGGTTGGCAGTGCATTTGCAGTCTTGTGAATGCGAATGTCTATGGGTCACAGTTTCCACTTACCATCAGGTGGCCTGTGTGCTCGTTTGCCTTCCTATGCCATAAAAAAAAGTATCGAACTAGAACAAATATTCTTCTTGCCCTCCCTCTCTGTCTTGCCCGTCCGTCCCCTAATATTAATCAATGCCTTGACATCATTTGCATCTGACAGCACGGTCGCCAGACTTCACAAGCTTAGTTTGAAGATATTTACACTTCTTATGGCCGATGGCGTATATTCAAACCGCGGATATATTCAAACCGCAAATGTCAAATTTTAACCCAAAGTAAGCCTTATCTATCCGTTTGAATATAGGGTTCGGCTGTTAGTTGTAATCATGTCTGATCGTTAAACATTATTTATTCATTTCATTTGTTTGAGAGACCACTTTATAAAATAAGAACTCTCCCCGCTCCGAAATTGAAAAAGTCACCCGCTCCTTTCCTGAGACGCTCGCGGTAAAAGTTTGTATTAAAAGCTTTAAGTATCACCGGAATTCCAGGAACCTTTTTTGCGAGAGGAAAAGACTTCGGGAATGTCGGTTGGGAGTATAATAATTAACTTTGTATCAGGACAAGGATCGTTATTGTTTATTTTTACTAATAAAACAGTGGAGACGCGGTAGTATGTTTGTTTATAAATAATTATGATTTAGATGATGGCGACTCCTTCATTTAGAGCTGATATCTCTTAAATGGCCGCAATATTTTTTATGGAACTAAGCTTGGAATATTTTTTGTGGAATGAGCTTCCATCGTGCTTGAGGCAATCTAAATCTGTCGGTTCATTGAAGGAAAGATTAAAGAAGTTGCGGCTAAATAAACAGGATGAGCCTGAGTGTTGATCCTTCTGTTGTAGGTTTTAACTGCTGTGTACGTATGTGTGCTAGTATTATATTGTATATTATATTATTTCTATGTTTAGGTATGTATCTTATCAATGAAGATATTTTATTTTCTTCCAATTTCTCTGTTGTATGTACTATTTGTTATTTCCTGAAATTTTGTTAATTTGTCTATCCTTCGGCATTGTCCTTGCTCTTTCTGCTCCAAGGTTAACTGGAAGAGATCCCATATGGGATGAGTTCGCCTATGTACATTATTTATATTATGCAAACATGTCTTGTAATTGTTCATGTGCAATAAAGAGTTTACATACATACATACATACATAACTTCGAATAAACCAGCTTTCTTTAAAAAAACCGTTCCGACGCTATTACTACAAAAAAAAACGCAACCCTAGTGAAAATAACACTTTTCGAGTTCAATATTTCCTTAATATACTGATTCTAAAAAAAAACATGTTATTAATGATTTTTAGGACCTATCCAACTATACGTACCTCACTCTTCTCACTCGATGTTATAATGTACAAAAAAAACCTGTCCCTGTATGGCTGCAACCCAATTATTTTTCTAGTTTTTATTTTATAACTTTGTCGGCGAAATTTAAAAGTATACATACATACATAAACTCACGCCTTCATTCCCAGAGTGGGGTAGGCAGAGCTACAGAATTACCAACAACTCTAAAAACTTGTTGATAATTCTGTAACCACATTTTGCATAATCAGACTAAGATGTTTACCAGCGTATTAGTAACAGGTTGCAAGCCCATCGCCTAACAGTACTACAAGCCTTTATTCCCTTAGTCGCCTCCTACGACATCCACGGGAAGACATGGAGTGGCGCTATTCTAACCCGGCTTCTAAGCCAAATTACAGACTTGTAGTACAGTCAAGGGCATTAATATCTATTCAGCCATCGCGTCAAATATATGTTTACACGGACCTTATTGCCAGTGGCATAAAGGTGTATAGATATTTTTGACTTCTTGGGAACGTATATATATTTCAGGGGACTGTACCAATACTCTCCGAGTTAGACCGAAAAACTATAATAGTTACACATTTACTACCAACAACCCGTGTGTTGTAAAAAAGACAGATGATTGATGTAGAATTTGTTAAAAAAACTAGTAGTAAAAATCCGTGTCCCCATGTTAAAGACAAAAACACACACAGATACACAAGTTAAGCTTTTAACACCCCACTTTTTTGGTGGGAGTTAAAACACCGTTGAGGCTTCACGGCTCAATGCATCAACCGACCGACCGGTGTGATTTTTCGTAGAGAGGATAGTTTATATTTATAGCGCCGAAGCGGGCATAAAAATGTCCCCTTTTTATTACGGAAAACTTAATTCCTGAGAAAATAGCGATAAAGTGTGCGGATACAGGGGCAAAAGCTAGTATCGGGTCCGTTCAGGCGAAATGTTTTTGCCCAAATGGTTTTTTTCCCCAAAAGTTGTTTCTTGCCGCAGTTTTTTTGTCGTCTTTCTCGTATCTCTAACCTTACCAAACCTAGCCTTATAGTAGCCCGGATATACAGGGTGTCCCAAAACTCAACGATAACCTGGCAACGGGCGAGAGGCCAAGTTATACCAGTTCTGGAAAAAAAAAAGGAAAAAAAACTATCACTTTATTTTTTTCAAGATGTGGTATAACTTGGCCTTTCGCCCGGTACCTGATTATCGATGCATTTTGGGACCTCCTGTATAACAAACATAGTCCAAATAGTTTCTTGGGAATTTATAATTTTGACCAAAAATATTTCGGCTAAACGGCTAGCGCCCGTTACTATTGCTGTCTATACTAATAATAATAGGAGAGAAAGAGTGGATTTCGTTACTACAGGGTGAAATAGGGGTCGTGATCCCAACCATTTTTTTCTGACTCAGTAAACGATTGCGATGTTACCTGTATATATTTTAATTGAAACAAAGATGGTTCGGTATTTACTTATTATAATTAAAAAAACGTTAATTAACTAAAATGCGTGGTCACCCTACTTTTCCAATTACAACCTCTTTGAAAACAAACAACAAACAAAGGAATTTTTCTTATCTGTCTATCAGTATCGTCATAACAACCTCTTTACATACTTACTGCGATGATTGTTAAGTACATGCACTTGACATAAGTTTTCTTGGGAAACAGAAGGGTGACCATGCTCTCAAATCATCCCAGTTTTTTTTATTATTTGCTGTACTGACTTAAGTAACTAACTTTAATAACTGTTAGTCCTAACCTATCGTGATCCTTAGGTGAAAGTAAGTTAAATGCGTCTTTCTTGCTCCACGACCCCTATTTCACCCTGTATATTTATACATAATTATGTAAAGGCTAATAATCTCCATCTCTGTAATGTGGTTACAGAATTATCGTTAAATTTTTAAAGTTGTACGTAATTCTGTAGCTCTGCCTACCCCACTCTGGGATTACAGGCGTGAAGGTATGAATGAATGAATAATCTCCGGAACCAGTTGGACATAGGCATAATCATGTATAATATTAAACCCAGGCGAAGTAGGGATGGGCCTCTAGTATACTATAAATGAAGTAAAATTCAATTGCTTGAAAGATATTTATATTTTCATTTTTCCCGTACCTCGCTAAGTTGAAGTCGTTAATCGCTTTAACATCTACAACTATCGCATTTATCAGAATAAACCTTATCCCATCTACCCAGGATAACGCTATCAGAGGCCTGGGCCGGTATTCTAGGCGGCATAAACGATATCGTAGTTACTCTGTTATGGCATTGTTATGACGTCAGCAGCCATTACTGTCAAGTAAATAAGAGCTGTCAAAACGGTGACAATACGACAACAGCTCAAACACGATATGGTTTTTACCGTGTTGAATAGAAGTCCTGGTGGGTTATTATACAGTTCATTTTACGGCGAGTGTAAAGGACAGAGCTATAGCAGTTATATGCCTCTGCGACTGAAGTGACGTCGCAAAATAAAATCGCCGTATAGCGTGATATAGCTCTGTATTACTCGGTACCTTTCTTCGAATTCGCGGCATTGTAAGTTAATCTCTGTGAAAAATACCAGTTTTTTTTTACCTTGTTATTCACGTAAATAACATATTTTTTTATTTAAATGCTCTTATACATGTTTATTATTAATTACGCATTAAAATTAAATAATCATGTTATGCACTAAATAAACTAAACTTAATATTGAACCATTAGTATTTTTTCTATATTTTATCACAAATGCCGTCTGACAGACTCCACCTCAGTAGAATGTTTCTAAAAAAGACGTGTGGCACTCGGGGACTGCCGCGGTAAAGCTATTGCATGTCGTACAAACGCACACAACGCCGTGGCGAAGACTGCCGAACTGAAACGACGTTAGACGATGCACGGCCTTCAAGCCACACCTCCTTGCCCGTCGGAGTGGGGAGCGTGAGGTTTTTTCGTTACTGAATTTCTGGATTCGGTCCCCGCGCTCAAGGCCCGCGATAGAAGCTATGCAATAGCTTAAAAAGTCACCACAGTTGCAGAGGGATATAGCTCTGTCCTTTTCTCTGAGCGTAAACTGAACTGCTCAGCTATATCATTATAACCCCTCTGTATGGGATGGGATGATATTCTCTTACGCTGCGATAAACCACGTGGCCAACTTTCATCCCGTAAGTTTTGAGTGATAGAAAGCAAAATCGTTAGTAGCGTCTTGGCTACGGCCTCGGCCTCTATTCTACGAAGATAAACGAGATCATTTTGCCAAGTAAATGAGAGCTATATTGTTGAACGACGTTTAATAGAGCCTAATATGGAATCGTTTATCGCGTGACAAAATGTGTATAAAACATCCGTCACTTTCTGACATGTCGTCGCTAGAAATCAATAATGCTGTAACCCTCAAAAACCAAACTTTATACTAGAGCAAAAAAAATAAAAAAATCATAACTTCTAAACGGCAGGAGGCTTTTCGGTCCCCTTTTGCAAATATTATTAAAATAAATAGTTTTGTTAAACTGAATACTCAAATTTCATATAAAATGGGTTAAGGGTGATTTTTGCGGGTTACAGCATTTTTTTTCTTTTTTTTCCCCGTAAGAATGCTGTAACCCATAAGGAAAATGTATGAGGGTGTAATTTAAAAACCAAGTGAAAGGGCGTTTTAAATTGCTGTAACTAAATAACAGCCACTACAACAATTTTGGTCCGAAATTACTTACTGATTTAAACAATGTAGACCAAATTAGTTAGGAAAGCAAAAACGCTGTACTATGTTCCAGAGATTAAGTTTCTTACCTTGTATTGCTGTAAGTCTCATTTCGACAAAAAATACCGGAATTTAAGCGGGTTACATAACAACATTTATTTGTCTTCCAATAATCTAAATATCACAAACAACTAAAGCTGTAAAGTTTTTATTTTTCATCGTAGAAACACGAGACATAGACCATTCGACGCAGAAAAAAATATGAAGTAAAAATATGCAAAAAAACGATTTTGGTAGGAGGTGCGGGTTACAGCATTATTGCTTTCCAGCGACGGTGTATAAGTACGAGAGTGACGGATGCTTAATCACATTTCGTCACGCGATAAACGCAACGAAATTTCATCCAAATCCGGCCGTTAACATGCTAGCTAACGTCCATATAAATTTTAAATTAATAATAAATAGAGTAGTAGGACTACTCTCGTAAACGTGAAAGCGTGGGAAATGCTATTCACGTCCACATTAGGTATTTACGTTGAGGTATGTCCCCAACAGGCAACATCCTAATAAACAGATGTTTAATTCCTCGCTATAAAGGTCAAGTTTCATAAGTTATTTAGTTTCACGGTAATATCAACAGATTGTAATTTGTCATCAATAAACAACCACAAGGATATTCCCATAAATATAATCCAATATTTTATCAAAACAAAATAATGTATTATTCCTGGTAAGCACTTAAGTTACTCACCTTTCCACGTTCCCAAACGCAAACAATAAATTGTTGAAGCAGTCCAACTCGCGTTACCGTTCACAACACTAAACACAACAATTTATATAGTAATAGAATCATATTTAGAAACGTTGAGTTGTATTTTGTAAGTTTCATTTGGGAAGTTAGTCGAGCGCTTGTATAGAGTTCACGCGAGCGCCTGCCGCGAACGTTAGAGCAATACTGACGTAGCGTGAGCTCATTGAATCTTTTCACCCAGGCGCCTTACATAAATTGGCTATTCTGTTTACATTGGTAGTTTAACGCCGACCTAGCACTTGAAACCGGAGTCTGCCATCTTAATTGAGTGTAATAATAATTCTAAAGTCGTCTTTATGAAAATGGATGGCGGTGAGTAAGTTGATATAACGTGAGGGGATTGTTTACTCACTTAGCCCTAAATTGATTAATTTTGATGTAAATTACCTAAGTTCATGAGGTTTTGTGTTTATTTAATAACAACCCGAGGGCCTTTTAACCCCCATCGCATCGGTTTTATAAGTTTAACGTATCTGTGCGGTTTGGTTCACCGACACAAATTTCGTAGAATCAAACGTAACGTATCCTACGTAACGTAACACATGCATAAAATATCCTAAAAGCAAGGTTTCAGCAGAAATTCGCTTTCGATGAAATTAAATGCGGCTTGAAATGCATTTCCCTGAAATGAAAATTCTGCGGAAAACGGTCGTTGAAAGGTAAAGGTACCGATTTGATAATTTTGTTTTTAGGTATACATATCTATATTGATGCATATCTAACAGTTTGTTTATTTCTAATGTAAATATTGGTCGTGTAGCAAGTGTGTAGTTGCCAGGCCCGGGTACCCAACGACCTATTTGGCCAATGATTGATATTTCAAATGACGTACTTCCAAAAGTATAAAAGTGAATTGATGAATCATAATTAACGTCACCATAATCCGAACTTCTGCCGGCATTATGTAAAGTCTGTTAGTGATTTACATAATTTCTCCGTTCGTCTGTTCCTTGTTAAATTAAGAGTGACAATTATTCTCACAGACGTTTTCCAATATGGCTCAAGGGACAAAAATACTTCCTATGCGTCAGACGGTAGATTCCCTTAAAGGCAAACTGAAGAAGTTGCTTAACTCTATCTCCTAAATATCAATTGTCCTGTAGGTACATAAAATGTAGTATCACTACATAGTATAAAACAAAGTCGCTTGCGCTGTCTGTCCCTATGTATGCTTAAATCTTTAAAACTACGCAACGGATTTTGATGCGGTTTTTTTTAATAGATAGAGTGATTCTTAAGGAAGGTTTATATGTATAAAACATTCCACGCGGGCGAAGCCGCGGGCGGGTCGCTATGTATGTATATTTAAGTATTAATACAGGTAATGCAGCCAGTTTCATAGGGACCATGCCGCGAGCGGACCTGCTAGAGGGGGTGTTCTTTTTATAGTGGTGATTATTATTTACATCTTTAATATTTGAGTAGCTTAGTTTTATTTTAATTTAAATAAGTTTCGTTTTAGTTTTTAATTGTTAATGTAATGTAATTATACTACTGATAAATATTCTGAAACAAGTATTAATATATATCTATTTATGTAGGTATTTGAATGTGGTTTTTTTATTAGGCTTTATGGGTTACTTAATGCTTTATATTACTTGATGCAAAACCTTTCACTTTTCTCAATCTCTCAAGAGTTAGCAGGAAGCGATCCCTTAAAGGGATAAGGCCTTTTCTTTTCTTGATTTCTTTTGTACAATAAAGTGTTAACGTACATACAAAAAATACCTCTGACCATAGATTATATACAGTGATCGGATTTCACGGTGCAACACTGCGGGATATAGAGTAGAAATCTTAATATGGATATGACTAAAATCCCGGGATCTGGTTCGAAAAGAAAATGCGATTGTTGGGATATTTATAAATAGGCATTAGGATAGGATTTTAGACGTGTAAAGAAATCGATTATACATATAAAATATTGAGAAAATAATTGTATGCTATTTCAATTTCATACAAACTAATAAAATATAATATCTGGTGTGTAGTGTGGTCAACTGATAATGCGTACCGTATTATATATTTTATTTATATTCATACCCAAAGACTAATTGGCAGATCAATTTTAAACAGAGTATAATAAAAACTAACTTTTTTTATTTTTACATAAGTATCTAAATTACTTTTGTCGAAATATTTATTTTACATGTTTAAATTGTATTGAAATTTATTTGGTCATAAAATCAGAATAATATTTAACAACATAAGTCCCGGAACCCCTAGCATAATGTTTGAGGTCATTCACCCCGTGTTGCACCGGGATATCCGATCATTGATTATATATTAGACCTGAGGCAGTCCTCAGTGTGGGGTCTTATTCGACATGAGCCTCTATTCAAAAGAACTTGGACTTTGGTAAGCGGCCATTTTTTAGGGCTATAGAGCTGCCTATAAAATATTCCAGGGGGGTTATTATGACATAACTATGCAGTTCAGTTTACGCTGAGATAAAAGGACAGAGCGATATAACTGCTATAGCTCCGTCCTTCACGCTCGCCGTAAAATAACTGCATAGCTATATCATAATAACCCCCCCGAGCGTCTTTTCTACTGGTTAAACCATATTGACTTTGACATGTTTATTTTTATTTTTTTATTTTTTATATCATAGGAAGGCAAACGAGCACACAGGCCACCTGATGGTAAGTGGAAACTGTGACCCATAGACATTCGCATTCATAAGACCGCAATCCTAAGACTGCAAATGCGTTGCCAACCCTGAGGCCGAAGATGGAATGCCTCTATGCTAGTCATTTCACCGGCTGTCTTATCCCCAAACCGGAACACAACAATGCAAACACTGCTGCTTGGCGGTAGGTTAATGGATAAGATGGTGGTACCAACCCGGACGGACCCTGCACAAGGTCCTCCCACCTCCAAAATGTTACAAAATGTTATCGTATTGCCACTGGTACGATAGCTCTTATTTACTTTACAGTAATGCGGCCGAGTTAAAAACAATACGATAACATTTCAAAGGCAATATGATTTGGCAAAGCAATATTGCTTTTGATATATTGAATTGTCAACATTTTCACAGGTGATGTATTTCTGTTGCCGCTATAACATCATATAAAATCAATAACATAAATATTTAAGTGGGGCTGCCAAACAACAAACGTGATTTTTTGCCGTTTTTTGCTCGATATTAATAACAGCAACATGTAAACTAAAAATACCGGGCAAGAGCATGTCGGACCATGCAAGAACCAGTAGTTTTTCTATTAAATTCATTATATGTGCTTTCATTTAAGTTGTTTTTCTGCTTTTTAGTATTTGTAGTTTTGGCTGTAGGGGGGGACACTGGATTCTTACAACAATTTGCGCTTTAAAGCTTTATATTTCATAAACGGATACCTTAATCGTAAAATTGTTTTCACAAACCTGCAATGTTTTTGAAAGACCTAGACATCCCATATTCAAGATTTCATTTTACCACTTTGTTGGCGTGACTAATATGTATGCCAAAGTACAGCTTTCTTATAGTAATAGTCTCTGAGCTAGGCTGCGGACGGACGGACGGACGGACATGGCGAAACTACGGGTTCCAAGTTTGACTACGGTTATAATGTTGTATAAATAATGGTACGGAACTCCTCTAGCGCGAGTACGACTCGCACTTGTCCGGTTTTTTAGGGATCCGTGTCCTATGGGTCATAGGGTGCAAATGGGACCCTATTTACTGACTGTCAGTGGTATCTTACTAACCGTAATAAATAGAGTTAGGACTTTTGGTGGCAAATCGTGGTTCTAGAATCCATGGAGTCGCTATTTCCTATTTATTGTGATACATACCACTTTGATTTTGACCTTCATTTATTCATTAAACCTCTCTTAATGTTGCTATGCCAGACAGGGTCCATGATTAAGTTATATATTAATTACTGTAATAGCTTTAGTTAGTGTCAACTGCCAACACATTGTGGAATGCAATAAACTTTTGAGTATTTGAGTATTAACCAATTGAAATGAATTTTGGTATGGAGAATATCTCTGCTGTGAAAGAGTTATAAACAAACAAATATTAGTAGGGACGGAAAAACCGAAATAAAAATGTAATTAGTTCATTTTGAAATATGACCATACTGAAGGTCAAAATCAAAGTGTCATGTAATATAATAATTAGGAGATAGCGGCTCCATGGATTCTAAAACCACGAAATGACACCACAATCCTAAGCCTAACCCTAGATAAATAATAATGCAATTTTCATAGAGCGTGTCGCTATAGTGAATATTCATGACTTCGTTTCACAGCACAGCTCCAATAAAAGCTGATTCATGTAATAAACAGTCGCGATTATTTTTTTCTACTAGCGTACTATAAACCGCTAGTATTAATATCGTTAATGGTATCAGTATACCACCTATTGCGTAACCGTGGTAACAACAGTTCTATAATAATTACATACATACATAAACTCACGCCTTCATTCCCAGAGTGGGGTAGGCAGAGCTAAAGAACTACCAACAAGTTTTAAAACTTGTTGATAATTGACAACAATTCATTTTGTGCTAAGGTAGTAAAATAAAATACCGTTTCTAGATTTTACACTGCTGATTACAGTAAAAATATCTTTGGATTTTTTTATGCAGTAGTTTTTTTTATATTTAGGAAAAACAGTAAAAAAAGTTGGATTGTGAATGTTAGGAATACACTTATAGTGCCCTTAGTCCATTTATTACCAAAGGAATTCAAAAAAATATACAACTGTCATGTTCATTGTTTATCTGTCTGACGGATTACTTGAGGATTTTAATGGCGTCTACAAATTACGTAATTAATTAAATAAATAATAATAAAATAATACCTTCACGCCTGTTATCCCAGAGTGGGGTAGGCAGAGCTACAGAATTACCTACAACTTTAAAAACTTGTTGATAATTCTGTAACCACATTTTGCACAAATAGGCTATAATTAATTAAATTACGCAAAATAGCAAATTTGTGAACGAACGGCAGCGAATGATTGACATGACATGACAGTCAGTTTTGTTTACTGTTTAAAGTTACTTTTTTAAATTTTATATCAGGCTAAGATCTCGACATCAGTATTCCTAACTTTGTATATACGGTCTTTTTAATGACTATTTCTTTAATAAATTATTAACGACGAATGTAAGTTAAATAAAGAAAAACCAAGAAATACGGGTAGTCTAATTTTTAACCAGCTATTATAAACGCGAAAAAACAATAATGCTTTTTTTTTGAAATGTTGTCAATTCTGTAACCACATTTTGCACAAGTAGGCTAAGATGTTTCCCAGTGTAATAGTGACAGGTGGCAAGCCCATCGCCTAACAGTACTAGAAGCAGTCATAAAAATAACTAACGTATAAGCTAACAAAGAGTTGTTTTTATCTCTTTCTAGAAAAACAGAGTTTAACATGACGTCACAGTGCATACCGAATCTTTCTGGCCAATCGCTGTTTAGTAAATTAGTAGTCTAAAATACACTCTCGGTCAAATAATACGGGTCAGAGTGCGTTTTTCATACAAACGAGGCTATTTCGAAGCCTTAGTTCCTGGACACAGGCATGTTTTGAGTGAGGTTTAATGGTGGATAATCCGAGGTTAAACAGTGGAGGTCAAAAGTGCTTAAGATCCCTAACAGATCGCACAATCAGTTAACACCACAGCGAGAGAGCATGGGTCAGCATTTGGATTTCCTTACATTTTATTGCCATTTTATATGTTTTTCTGAACATGCACAATTCCGGCGTTAACCGCAGATTCAATCCGTTGGGTATCTTAGGCAATCTGGAAGTCCTGTATCGATTCTCGGGGTGTCCATCATCAGATTTCACTAAAAGCATCTCCTGGCGAGGAACCAAGGCTTCCAAATAGCCTCTTTAGTATGAAAAACGCATTCTGACCCGTATTATTTGACCGCGAGTGTACTTGTGTCATCCGTATTTCTAGGACGACTTTAATTTTAATTTCGCTTTTGGTATTTTCATGTTTGGTTGAGAAATGCGATTTAAAAATCCATGCGTATTTCCTATTGCCGCTGTAACAACAATAGTACATTATTGCCTAGGCAGTGAAGCAGGCAATTGCGGGCCGAGAATTGGTTTAAACGGACGAGCTTGCGAGTCCGTTTAAAAATACTAGGCCCGCAATTGCGATTCCTGCCGAGGCATATATAGTGCTTTTCTCAAAAATCGCCAGAAAAAAATCGCATATAAACACAAACTTCACGTGAAATAACCTCACTCTTTACCGCCATTATTTTTATGTTAAGGAGAAACGCAAGCTTTTTTAAAAAAAACAACTAAAGCTATTCCAGACACAGATAAAAAAGTTACGTTTTGAATAAAATATGGATGTATAAGACTTGTGCCCTCATTTTATTATGGCTGTTTTCACTTTTTTTTAAGTTACAAACTAGATAACAATGAAATTTGTATGCAACATTGCGGGCTTGTGTAGCGAGCACGCAATGTAATTTTTTTTTAATTTGGGAACTGTCTGTAAACTCTGTACTTCGCGTCTCAGTATGGAGTTAGTAATGTCAACTTTTCCGGTCATTTTTGAGAAAAAATCCATGCGTATTTCCTATTGCCGCTGTAAAAACAAAATATAAAAATTAAATTCAAGGACCCCGTATAAGAACAATGTGCGTGTCGGACTCGGCCTTGGCGATGTTTATAAAGAAAAAACGCCCGCCGATTAAGTAACAGCCATCGCCTCCCCATTTCTGCTCTAAGGTTTCCACGTGGAAGCTACAAAACCTTTCCATTTCGACATTATTAAAAAATACGCTGCACGTGTTTGGAGTTAACACGTTGCACAACCCGTCTTTATTTACGAGTAAATAATCTAATGGCTAATTGCGACGATGCTTTGATGAACGGATTAGGTCTTAGTCCCATTTCCGACTTTTGTACCTTGTCGTTTTAACGCCTTCGACAGATTAGTGCAGCAGTTCAAAGATAGCGTTAATGTGACAAAGCACTGAAGTGTGCACAAGGCCGACCGTATCACCGTTCCACAATATTTTTGAAATTCACCCATTGCTAAGTAGAAGCTAAATACCAGGGACCAGAAAACCCGTTCCTTTGCTTGAGGCGTTCGAACGACTTACCCGTTCATATGATAACCCGATCGTTTCGGTAACCGCATCATCGGCTTACCCAACGATTAGATGGCCCTATTAAGCCAGGATACCCTAACCGTAACCCTTTAGTAACCGCTTACCGAATGTTGTTGGATTTGATATGTTTAATTAAGCGCTTACCGTACGGTCCCTCGCGCTCCTGGAAGCGCGCGCGCCGCAGGAGTAAGGTTATTATCTATAAGCGGTCTAATCATCATGTCAGCCGAAAGACGTTCACTGCTGGACAAAGGCCTCCCCCAAGGCTCTCCACTCAGCCCGGTCTTGTGCTTTTCACATCCACCGCGTTCCCGCGATCCTTACAAGGTCGTCACTCCATCTTGTTGGAGGCCTACCTACAGCTCGTCTCCTGGTCCGCGGATGCCACTCAAGGACCTTCTGGCCACATCGGCCATCAGTCCTGCGAGCGATGTTCCCACTGCCACCTCTTCTGTCCAATAATATGTCGTAAATAGTTTGTCACAAAACAAAATTGCTCGAAGGTATTCAGTCTGTATTTTCTAAGCGGTAACCCATTCGAGGTTTTGATACTGGTAAGCGGTAAGTCGAATTAACTCATTCGAATTGTTTATCCGTTTAATGCAGCGTAAGCCGATTAAGCGCTTACCGAAATGTGAGGGTTTATAAAAATCAGCGCTATAAAAACTTTAAACACGCCGGTTACGGTAAGCGGGTTCAGTCAGCAAAATACTGATAAATCCACTCGAAAAATCCGTTTTGATTGGCTTTTTGGCAGAACCACGTGATTCGGTTAACGAATGGAGTTAGCAGAATGAAATTTCTTGGACATCGGCTGCAAAAGAAAAAACCAGGCGTTAGTCGAACTTACATGGACAGTATTTCCCTGGGGAAATTCACATCTGCTTTTCCTATCTTCGTACGGAAGTACAAATAAACACGTGCGTAGTTTGAAGGAATTATTATGAATGATGATGTTTTCGAGTTTAGTTTATCTGTGACGTTGTTCCGTGTTCAAACTTTTAATTGGACGTTATGCTTCTTAAATTATTAAGGCGCTAACTTGAGAACCTTTTGTTGGCTCAGCCGTTGTGCTGAGTTAATGAGTGCGCGTATCTAAAGCCATTTTTTTAGGATTCGGTAGTCCACAAGAAACCTTTATAGTTTCGCCAAGCCAACTTCTATCGGTGAGAACCTTTAATTGGCTTTTTGTTACGTAATTTAATTTCTATCTTGTTTTGTAAGCTGTTGGATCTTTTTTTTTTTTTTTATCTTTGGAAGGCAAACGAGCACACAGGCCGCCTGATGGTAAGTGGAAACTGTGACCCATAGACATTCGCATTCACAAGACCGCAATCCTAAGACTGCAAATGCGTTGCCAACCCTGAGGACGAAGATGGAATGCCTCTATGCTAGTAATTTCACCGGCTGTCTTATCCCCAAACCGGAACACAACAATGCGAACACTGCTGCTTGGCGGTAGGTTAATGGATAAGATAGTGGTACCAACCCGGACGGAGCCTGCACAAGGTCCTCCCACAAATAAATAAATGTCCGCGTCTATCCATCTTTCAGCCTGTCCGCCTGTCCGTCGGTCAGTCGGTCCGTCTGTCCGTCTGTCGGGTAACGTAGGTTAGGTAAGGTTAGATTAGACCTGTGAACACCAAAAAATAACCAGTTCTGCACGTTTAAATGCCTGTCAATGAAATGAAAATTCGGCGAAGTAAAACATTCTACGAAATAACTGTCAGTGATCCAATACCTAAACCCTTCACAATAATTATGACAAGGACTTGCCAGAATCCTGAAAGCTGTGCTGTGCTTCTGTTTAGTCCATTAGGGAAAATACTCTTTTACCGAACAATTGTCTTTACGTGTGATATGCATGAACTTAAGTCTATGGGAGTGCCTATAAATAACTCGACATTGGCGAAATACACCTCAACAGGAGAGAAAGACATTAATTAAAATTTTATAATGCCGTGTGGTTGCCGGCTTAGAATTGTGCCACTCCACGTCTTCCCGTGGAAGTCGTAAGATACGACTAAGGGAATAAAGGCTTGTAGT
The DNA here is from genome assembly GCA_927399475.2 of Acleris emargana. NCBI lineage: Eukaryota > Metazoa > Arthropoda > Insecta > Lepidoptera > Tortricidae > Acleris > Acleris emargana. Next base: position 19,666,908 of record OV656843.1, read on the forward strand.
ACTGTTAGGCGATGGGCTTGCTACCTGTCTCTAATATACACTGTTAAACATCTTAGCCTAATTGTGCAAATTGTGGTTACAGAGTTATCAACAAGTTTTTAGAGTGTTAGTAATTCTGTAGCTCTGCCTACCCCACTCTGGGAATGAAGGCGTGAAGGTATGTATGTATGTATGTTATAATATTATGATAATATTATGACAAAAGATTTATCTAAGTCGCTTAATGAAGGAGTAAGAACTCAATTTATATCCATTTCCACGGCTCTGCGGGCTGCAGCTAGGGATGAAAGAGGATAAAGCTGGATAATTGGCACGTCCGGATGAAAATCACGATTAGAAAAATTATTACGCTCCAACGCCTTTTAGTTAACCCCTGATATAATAAAGAGGGGTTGTTTTTGTTCGAAGCCTTTTTTATCCGCCTGCGCGAGAAGTGTAAACAGTTTAAAAAAATGCATCATTTGCCGAATGTATCATTTTCTATATTTCCATTTGCCAAACAACTGTTCACCATCGCAACAAGGCCTCTCTTCTACTGGGCAAAAACATATCGCCTTTAATATGTTATTGTATTGTAAACGTTTTGACAGCTCTTATTTAAGTGACAGTAATTATGGCAGAGATAAAAACAATACCGTTAACTCGAGTTTCTTGCCCTGAGTAACGTTCTTGCCCCAAAACCATCTTCAAACTTCTAGTTTTCTAGTTTCATACATACATACATTCCTACACGCCTATAACTTAGTTTCATACATACCCAATTATTCCCAGAGTGGAGTAGGCAGAGCTACAGAAATACATCAACTCTTAAAACTTTTTGAGGATTCTGTAACCACATTTTGCACAATCAGGCTAAGATGTTTACCAGTGTACATTAGTGACAGGTTGCAAGCCCATCGCCTAACAATACTACAAGCCTTTATTCCCTAAGTCGCCTCTTACGACATCCACGGGAAGACACGGAGTGGCACTATTCTAATCCAGCAACCACACGGCAAAGGCTTAGTTTCATTTGTCTATGAAATAATAGGAGTAACGATTAGTAACCTACTTATACAGTTAAAAAATATGTAAACACTTTAAGACAATCACCACTAAAATAATTATAGTTTTAATGGGCAATGTTACCTACATGAGAAATACTGGAAAAGGCCCGAATCTTAAGGACCCGAATCCGACGTGCATTCATACATACATTAAATCACGCCTTTTTCCCAGAGGGGTAGGCAGAGGGTCCATTCATGACTCGATATATGAATGTGGAAGAAGCGAAAGAGATTTGTATTAGGATCGTAGCAGGTGGAAAGTGTCTGCCTACCCCTCTGGGAAACAGGCGTGATTTTATGTATAAATGTATATTACTCCTTAGGGCTAAAGTAACCCGAGTTTACTTTACTATAAATATAGCATGTTTAACTAAGTAGAATGGAGGTCCAGTTTTCAAACTACAGTTTAAGGTCGACTGACCGGCGAGTGGTTACGAACGTCAGGCGGCCGCCCGCCGCCACCCGGACATCAGAACCGGTTTATTAAATACCGGTTAATTCCGGTTTAATTCGGTTTTGCTCCGAACTGTTCTAGGGAACGCGAACGTTTTGAGAACTTTATTTTAACCTTAATAAACCGGTTTAATCCACGAGCGACGAGTTGAGAAACCCACGCATTTGTTGCAACTGGTTTTTTTTTAAATGATGTGAAGACGCGCGTCTAAATTAACCGGTTTTTTAGCTGGAAACCGTTTAATTCGAAAATAACTTTATATTAAGGTTCCTTTAAGAACCGATTTATACGAACGGAACTTAAAAGGCTTTGCGCCAAGTAAATAATAACGGTTTGAAAATTTTACCGGTATCGGCGCCTCCAGCCATCCTAAAGTCTAAAGCGGATTTGTCCGTGAGATCCCCGAGCAAATAATAGAACAAGCGGTTTCGATTGTACTTGGATAAACCGTATTGCTTTCGACATGTTACGTTAAAATATTATTTTTAACATGGCAGCCATTTTTATTCTAATGGATGAAACCATATTGCATTTGGATTGTCTCGTATTATCAACGTTACAATAGTTCTAATTTACTTTACAGTAAGGCGACCGAGTTAAAAACAACCATAACGTGTCAAAAGCAATTTTGTTACATTTTTCACATCATCATCATCATCATCATCATGTCAGCCGGAAGACGTCCACTGCTGGACAAAGGCCTCCCCCAAGGCTTACACATATGAATATTCACCTATTGCTTCTGAATTTTATGCTTAAGTAAATAAGAATTATCGTTACGTCGAATACACGATAACATGTTGAAAGCAACATGGTTTTAACGAAAAGAATAGAGGCACTGTCAGACCAAGTTCACTGCCCGACGTTCTTGCAGATCGAAAACGTTGAAGCGTTTTAATTTCAACTTTAAGAGAAAGTGCCATTCTGTGTTCTAATACGACGAACTAAGGGCCGTTTTAATAAACTCATCTCGGCTGAGATGCCCGTCACAAGATACGTCAAAGTGAACGTCAAACTATAGAAAACTGTCATTTTTGACGCATCTTGAGACGAGCATTAAAGTCGAGATCAGTTTATTAATACGGCTCTTAGAGGCTAATATCCGCTGACGAACTAGGCTGAGATTATACATGATAAAACCTAATTGGTTTTGACGTGTTTCCATATTGTCAACGTTTTAATAGCTCTTATTTCGGGCTATTTTCTTTGGTCGATTATATTCGGAATAATTGCATAAGTATCAATAACTTTTAGCATAAGGATCAATAATCAAAAACGTATATGGCATAGTATTGTTTCGCAGAAATCATTATGCATAAATTTAGTTGGACTATAATCTGTATGCATTACATTGATGTCGATTGATCGTTAGGATAAACAATTGAACGCTTAAACATATTATATTAGGCAGAATTATGTTAAAGTTAAAACGTTTTAAACAGCATAAGCAAGGCAAGATGTTACCGGTTTATAAAAAATAAACTTACAACGAAGCTTATCCTAGTCGGTTTTGCTCCCACCCATGTTAATCACTCGCTTCGCTCGCTCCTATTATGCTACGTATAACATCATAAAATATGACCATATTCAGTGAATAGTTTATGAAATTCGATCTCATTAATAGTACTACAATATGTACATTCATACATACATACATTAAATCACGCCTCTTTCACAGAGGGCTAGGCAGAGACCACTTCTTTCCAGCTGCGACGATCCTGACAAATCTCTTTCGCTTCTTCCACATTCATACATCGAGTCATGCACGCACGTCGGTTCCAGGTACTCAATCTTCTTTCATCCATCCTTTCCAAATGAACGAACCATCGAAGCATGCTTTTCAATCTTAGTCACTACATGTTCTTTTAGTCCACATTTCCCTTTTTTTGCATTCCTTGCTCTATCAATTAATTTCACACCACAAGCGTATACTACGCAGAGCGCATTTCAACTGCATTTATACGACTTAACTGCAATTATAGTAATTACTATTATAAAATCTGAGAAACAATCATTCCGGTATTTACCAATTATGCTAAATATGTTTTCTACGATGTCGTATTTCGTCGAGTAGTCGAAACAATATTACACTCGTACTAATTATGTTTTGCCAAATACGTTTCTGTCAGTTAAATAATGCCAATTACACGGCAACTAGTGTCCGACCGAAATTTCGGTTTCGGTTTCGGTTTCGGCCAGTTTCGGCCAAAAAATCAAGTTTCGGCCCGAGTTTCGGTTTCGGCCAAAAACGGCCGAACCCTTCGGCCGCGCCGAAACTTACAACATCGTACCTTCGGGTCGCGCTCGGCTAATGTCGGGCGCGCTCGGCACGGCTGGCAATATATATGGCGTCGCTCGCATGTATTTTTTTCACTTTATAGGGTAGTTAAATTTTCAAACAGAACCTCTGTAACTGTGCTGAAATTTCATTGTGATAAATCTTTGAAAGTAGAAACCTGTAATTATAGGTCGGCGAGATATTAATTTTAGAAAAAAACGGGCTTACTAACATTTTTTCGACTTTTTAAGGACTTTTATTTTATTTTATAAAAGGGTCGGTTTCGGTTTCGGTTTCGGCCGAAACTACAATGAAACCGAACCTTCGGTTTCGGTTTCGGTTTCGGCAAAATAACATGTTTCGGTCGGTCACTAACGGCAACCCTCTTCAGGGACCGTTTTCGTTGCGGTATTAACGGTATGGTACCGGTATTGGATATCGATACAGCTTCGTTATAAAGGTAGAACTATACCGGTTGAAATATAAAGGTACGCTACCGGTATAAAATAACGGTAACTATTTTTCATATGTGGTTAAACCTTTATTAAAACGGTAGTCAACCGGTATTATTTCGGTATACCTTTATGAAAACGGTCAGGTATCAAAAAAATATAACGGAATCGTTATATTCCGGTACCGTTAAAGTCTTTTACGCTACCAAAACCAACCAAAACGAAACGGTATGAAGTCATACCGCAAGGGGTTATGCAATCCCTACCCCTCTTATTTTCTTGACAGTAATGGGGGCTGAGTTAAAAACATTACGACTCGTTGGCTTAGTTGGTAGTGATCCTGCCTACAAAGCTAAGGTCGGATTTTTATTCCCACAGAAAAAATGTAAACAAAGTTACGTCACTGTCGAAGTGACATTTCAGGGGATCTTAAAGTTTGGACCAACAAGAAATATAATATTAAGTTATCATTTCGCACTAACCGTGATATAAAAATAAATTCGAGAAATAATAGATATTAAATGAGCCACTGGAAAGCGATTAATACACGGGATCTCGAATTGTGAATCGAAGCGAGTGAAGTGACGTCTCACAGTCCCACCTCAATCAAGCGGCCCTCCACTTGTTGACACAGGTTTATCGAGTCAATGATACCAGTACAATAAATAAATGTTGCATACAAAAACAGTTTTCTCGTTTTTAATGAATACAACAAAGAGTTTATATCAAAATAAAGTTAGCCATCAACAAATTAAATTCTTCAATCTTGATTACAATAGGTAGGTACATAGTTTTTTTTATAGAAAGTCGATTTCTTTTAAATCTGGAAAATATAAATAATATAAATACTGAAAATGTTTTTCGCTAACGGCAACACCTTTGTTTACATTTTTTCTTTTGGAATAAAAATCCGACTTTAGCGGTCTTGGGTTCAAATAAGAAAGAATATTTATTTCTAAGTCATGGATGTTTTCTATATATTTAAGTATATATTTCTCTATAAAAGTATTTATATCGTTGTCTAGTACAAGCCTATATTTTTAGACTAGGACAATTGGTGTCACATTCCCTGATATTTATTTATACCATAACACGTCTAAGATAATAATGGCTTTACTGTTTTGAACAGAGGCCCTGTCGGTCTGCGGAACCTTTCAGTGGGAAGGTAGTCAACAAGGATAATAGAGCAGGGACCAAGGCCAAACACCGATAAAGAAGGCAACGCCGCCCGTCTGACGCATTTAGTTATAGTTGACGTTTGCATAAGATCTTTGTAGACAAAAAGACAATATGTTCTTATGTTTAAGTACATAACATTTCTTTGTTTTAATCTACTCATACGCTAAGGTCACCTTCAGGTGTCATTGGACTTGCCAGTGACGTGTGTGTGACTGAAATAATCTTTTGCCAACAACTGTTTTAAGTGTTATTGTATACTGGGTGACTACGGGGTCGCGATTTTAACTTAATTTACCCAACTCAGTATACCAAGATTCTATTAGTATAGTAATGGTCTAATTAAATAAGGTGTTCTCTTCCTAAAAGGGACATTTTCTACATCATCATAAAGTTGCCTATAGATAACCCAAAAATATGGACAAATTAGTTTGATGCCTAAAAAAAAATAAAGTTTTTACCGTCTAGAATAGAGGTACTGCTCAGCTTGTCTAGACAGGGCCTCTCCGCTGGTTTTCAGCTGGTGCCTGAGATGCAAGTACCTAGATGACATAGAAAAAAGTGTGCACTGTAAAGAATAACATAAATAAGTTTCTGGCAAAAATTTCATTTTTGGGACTAGCTTTTGTCGCCGACTGTACTTTTTTTGACGTTATAACGTCTTATAAATCGATGAACGCCGGCTGCACGCACGAAAAAGCGTGACTCATTGTCACGTTCCATCTGAGCTGAGTGTGCAAGCGAGAGCGCGGAACAAGCGATAGAGAGGCACAATTGGCCTAAGCGTCCGGCTTGTGCCGCATCGCTTACATTATCACGTAAAACTATCGTCCGTAAACCGACTTATCAAGACCAAACTATTGAGTCCTAACACGGTGGGTCTACTGTAAGAACAGCGGAGTTCCTGTCGTCACCTTTCGACTCCATCATCAGATCAGCTCTTAGATACCATGATATGACATTGTTATTGGGTTTACATAATTATCTGGTCCAAATTTCAGCCCATTCCGTTGACGGGAAGTGGGTCAAATTAACTTGCAAGATTTGACCCGTACATACGATTTGATTTGATACATACATACATTGCCAGTTACCTTAATAAGGCAGAGGCAATATATTTACCACATATCAATAAACTGAAATTTGACTTTACTACCTACATTTTATGATACAATTTTAATTGTATTTTCCCGAAAAATAATTTCATGTATTTTTACTCTTTAGAGACTTGCGATTCCATTACTGTATTTGATGTTGGTCTAGTATTTTTAGTTAACGAGGCCCTATTAAGGGTTAAATAAAAACTTGTAGCAAGCTTTAAATAAAACCCAGCTGCTGTGTGGATAATGTCGTCAAAGTAATGTTACTTATGTATATAAATAATTACATACTTTTAATATAGCCTATGTCGCTCTAGTGGTTTAGACGAATCTAACCACGTATAATTTATTAAAACCAGTTTATATACAGTTCAAACACATAACCCTCCTTTTGGGCGTTGCCGCAGTTGGATAAAAACACAAACATCAATAGTTAACAACGTTGGAAGCTAGTATGCCGTCTATTTGTCGTAATAACCACTAATATTACACGATATTGGCGATATTGGTAAACCCTTAGGGGACTGTAGAGTAATTAAACTGTAAAATTAATATCGCTTCCATTTGACATTGAGTGGAAAGTTATTGGACATGAAATAGAGATTCCAATGATATTAAAATTGTAAAATGCTATAAATCAGAAACATGAACTTCGACGTTTATTCTAAATACATTTTATTTATGGACAACGTCGCGTTTTAAATGAATATATCGCACCTTCGGTAGAACAAGGGCACAATGTACTATATGATTATAGGGACAATTGTGCCCTTGTCCTACCGAAGGTGCGATATATTGGAAAGGGTGAGTCTATTTCGCTTAACGAGGAGTTTCGCACATGTTTAATTTACTTTTGTCAAAGGTGTATTTGTACAGTCAAGGAAATTGATTCGTAGACCATTTTGGACTATGTCATAGTGACGTAATCAATCAAAACGTGAGAGACTTCTTATGATTTTATTTAGAGTGTCACTTTGACATAGTTCAAAATGGTCTACGAATCAATTTCCTTCACTGTACAAGGGAAATTTAAGGTAATTACCTAAGAACTTACTTACTTGTGGGAGGACCTTGTGCAGGGTCCGTCCGGGTTGGTACTACCATCTTATCCATTAACCTACTGCCAAGCAGCAGTGTTCGCATTGTTGTGTTCCGGTTTGGGGATAAGACAGCCGGTGAAATGACTAGCATAGAGGCATTCCATCTTAGTCCTCAGGGTTGGCAACGCATTTGCAGTCTTGTGAATGCGAATGTCTATGGGTCACAGTTTCCACTTACCATCAGGTGGCCTGTGAGCTCATTTGCCTTACCATGCCATAAAAAATAAAAAAAAATTACCTGACAGGCCAATAATCGACAAAAACTTTTAATTCAAAGATCATAGGGTTATAACCGTTATAATATGAATTGATTGTTGCAAAATGAGTAACTCTTATCTTCTTTGAATAAGAAAGTGTCGAACATTGGTCCTTTATCGAGTCCTGGTGCCATTACCATAAGTAAGTATTTTTTACCTTTAGCTTTAGTTGCAGCCTGTTCCTGATGAGGGACAAGTATTTTTATCATCATCATCATGACTTTTTTTTTGGAAGAATTTTAACCGTGTTATATTCTTATACTTTCTGTAACATATAATGCAGATAAATAAATATATCAGTTCGCATTATTGTGACTTTTTCAGGTCGTAAATTTAGAATATACGGGACGGTCTTGTTTGGGCTATTTTTGTCATAAGTCAAAAACAACGAGGAATTATAACATTTACGTAGGTTTTCAAAGATTTTATTATGATCAAAAATAATTATAACTATCATATTATTATAATCACGTCATCGTCAGGATTTTTTCTGATTTTTTTACTGAAAATAAAAACAAAAAGTTTTAAATTATGCCGATTGAGTCGTTTCATATGATACCTATTTACCATAATCAAATCACTTTCATTTTTCAACCCCCCATTCTAGACTCCTTGTTAACTATTAATAAATTTTTTTTTTTTTTTTTTATTAACAGATTCAGGCAATCAAGTTGGACAACTATGCCTATTTCAAGTTGATAGCATTTGTAGTTGCTGACAAGACCTGCTGTGATATACAGACAGACAGACAACGAAGTCTCACCATAAGGGTTCCTTTTTTAATATCAATTTGGTACGGAACCCTAAAAATTAACTAATTTGAATGCTTTATTTGTAAACTCTAGCTACGTGGCAACTTGCCAAGGCATTAAAAGCCTCCCTCAATTATAAGTTTCCAACTCTGAACCGCTACCTTGGACCGTCGCAGACAGTTCCACGTAAAAGTAGGATAGGAACTTAACTAGATCTCTATTCTAACTGGTTGGATTTTACGACTTACTTTAATAAGTCATAGCGTTTTAGCAAAGTTACAAATTAACAACTGTTACACAATAATAATACATGAAAACTTCGTCCTTGTAAAACTCAAAATTTCGGTTATATCCTTCCATAGATAAAACTCTTTCTTAAAGTCTAATAAGGCCTCTATTGTATGGCGACAATAGTAGATTGTATCACAAGGGAGCAAAATTACATATTTACGGTGAGGGAGTACATGACATCCTGCACGAAGCGAAGGATTCTAAAATAGAATCCTGAGCGTATTGAGGGATTCAAGTGTGAACGCCCAAGGTGTGACGTGTGCTTTTCACATCACCTATGAGGAAAATAAAAGATCTTATTATATCTTTATATATATCTCCATAACATTATACGCATACTATTTTCATATTTCATTACGTTTATATTTTAAACAGGCAACAAAATGTCCTTGAGCAGAAAAGTGCCACTTTGATCCCTCCTAGCAAGGAAGAAAAGTCCCCTTTCCGAATAGGTGATCTGAAAACAATATGGCTTTTTATCTGTAGTCAATGGTTTAGCTCTTATGTAGTGACAGTAATGGAGGCCGAGTTAAAACAATACCATAACAGCCTCGTTAAACAATAATGCTTTTGACGTGATATGATGTTGTTTTTACTTCGCCGCCGTAATGGCAAGGTCAAGTAAATAAGAGCTATCAAAGCGCTGACCATACGATAACATGTCAAAGACGATATGGTTTTTGCTGCCTAGAATCACGGCCCTGCGTTACAGACAACGCACAGCCTAAAGGTGGACCTAGGTCCCTAGGGACTTGACATTTGGAGGGATGTTTTTTGGGTACCCTACATATGCAAGATAGTAGATAGGACACAAACCCAACGGTAAGAAGGGAGTAGCGGGGAAGTTATTCTACGCGAAGTCGCAGGAATTTATCTAGTTTGAGGCAGGAGTCCGAATATATTTAGGTATGTTATGTGGTTTTCTTAATGCCTGCTGTACACACTCGTCGAGACACCCCGAGACAGGCCAAGAGCGAGTGTGTACTGCTCTTTGTCTCGCTCTTTCTCGTCTCGCGGTCGAATTCAGCCCGAGAGTCTCCTTACATAGACGAGAGGCTCTCTACGAGTGTGTACAGCCGGCATAAGTTGTAGTGGGTACTCGTAAAGTTGTAATAAGTAGCACTTACAGTGAACAACTTGGATTGTTTAGCGACTTTAGATCTTAAGGGCCCCAAAATAGTGACGATTGAACGCATACAAAATGACGGCCTTACACGGAACGATTGGTCGTAACGATTGATCATTTACTTGTTTGAAACGAAGGATAAAGACGTGTTCAAATGTTCGAGTCAGAGTGAGACAAAAACGTATCGTTGATTAAAAAGAGCCATACACTGTCGATTCATCGTTACGATATTCATGATTGCATGGGTTTTTGTTGCGACTTCCGTCATCGTCTTCGATGAAGTAAATCGTTAACGATCTTGACATATACTTTCAATTGCTTGTTTCGATCGGTCTGAAGTGACGGATCGTACAGAAAAATCGTACCGTGTTTACCCTTTAGTGCTGGCATAAAACCTGGTATAAAACCTATCCGTCCGGATAGCTGCCACCATCTCTTAATACAACATTACAAAAATTCTTTTCACACCCCACATACTTGAAATTGCCCAATTATATATCACGCAAACCTCAACTAAAGTAAGTCATTATTACCCGCCGGTAACCATATGCTGGTGGCAGGAATTAACTCGTAACACCCTCGCTATGCTCGGGAGTTAAATCTGGAGTCCCACATTTGGTCAGGATTCAATATCGCGCCCGTGACATAAAACAGTGCTTTATCCCCTCGGTGTATAATCTACTATTAATGAACATCACATAGGTACAGTAACAGCATGGTAAGAAAATATAAAAAAGGTTCAAAGTGAGTCAACAGGTGCTCCCTCCTATCGCTAAAAAAACAAAATGGTAAATATCAGCTAAACTATATTAAAATAAATCGAAAGCGAACATCGCAATCCAAAATAGTTTTAATGCAAGTGCGAAAAGTAGGTACGTAATTTTACACGAGCGACGAGGCGTTGACGACAAACAAAAATAAGACAGTAATTAAGAGACAATTTTACTTAAAGCTGTTTTTGCAATCAATGCAGGAACATTTTTTTTTAAGTAAAAAAACTCGTGCGAATATACAACTTTCTGCACGTAATGCAGCAACATAAATACCTATCACTTTTTGAGCAATTATATTTTAAAAGAAAAACGAGATTATAGTAGATGGGTGGATCAACTTTTTGTTGTTGTTATTCTGTCCCGTAAGCCAGGAGACAACAGTGATAGAGTTTCTTAGAAAAAATGTTATAATATATACTTCCAGCACACTCAGCAGAAAGGCCATAAAAGAATGGGTGTGTAATTGCCAATAAAACAGTTTTTTAGTGGACTTATATCCCTTGAAATCATAGTTTTAAAGAGTGACCCAGGAGACGTCACCATGGCAACGAGCTACAAAGAAAAGTTGATTGACCCAGTTATTTAACTTTATTACCAACTTTTCCCTTTATGAACCGTACCTACACAGTTATTAAAAACCAGTTAATCAGTCATAAACCTACCGCGAGATACGCTTTATTTATAAATGTAACTCCAGTTAACAAGCGAGATTAAAATAGTTACCCGCGGACGATCAGCGCGGGCGCACGCGTTCCAATTTCAAAATGTTAACCGTCAAACTTCTTTTGTTTTTATTCTTTGCGGCCATAACGCGCGGCCAGGAGTCCAAGCCAGTGGTAAGAGTGACCCAGGGAATCTTACAAGGGTCCTGGAAAGTGTCGACGAAGGGAAGACCATATGCTAGCTTTGAAGGGATACCTTACGCGAGACCGCCGGTGGGAAAATATAGATTTCGGGTAAGTTTAATGTGATTCGTAATTTAGTCGATTTATTGTGTACAGATTGTTTATAGTAACGATATATACGCATGCGGATTTTTTAAGGAATGTTTATTAAAGAGTATTTTTACCCGGTGTTGGTTAAACAAGACTAAGTGTGAGGTATACCGGGTGACTTTGAATTTGGTAATAGAAAAACAATAATTTACATACATACGTACATTTTTACTTGTGGGAGGACCTTGTGCAGGGTCCGTCCGGGTCGGTACCACCATCTTATCCATTAACCTACCGCCAAGCAGCAGTGCTCGCATTGTTGTGTTCCAGTTTGGGGATAAGACAGCCGGTGAAATGACTAGCATAGAGGCATTCCATCTTAGTCCTCAGGGTTGGCAGTGCATTTGCAGTCTTAGGATTGCGGTCTTGTGAATGCAAATGTCTATGGGTCACATGTGACCCACTGAGTGAGTGACCCACATGTGAGTCACATGTGACTGCAGTCTCCATTTACCATCAAGTGGCCTGTGTGCTCGTTTGCCTTCCAAAGCCATAAAAAAAAGGATTTTAATTTTTGTTGGTTAAACAAGTGTCAGGTATACCGGGTGACTTTGAATAAGGTAATAGAAAATCAATAATTTACTTACATCTTCCCTAGACAAAACCCCTCTCGTTAGTTTAATGCTGCTAATTTAATTAAAAGTATTTTTAACAAGTTATAATTCATCCCAATTATTTTGGCTTAATGTGGTTACACTACCACTTTATTTATATGGAACCGAACATCGAGTGATAGGTTAAGCTGCGTCCCCACTGAAAGCATTCGCGTGAATATTCGAGTGGTGTGGACGTTGAGCCGAGCGTTACAAAGCTTACACACCACTCTTCGCACGTTTAATCAAACAAAGAAATAATTCAAAACAAAATTCACTTTTGATTAGAAGTCTATTGACAAAAACCAAGGTTGAATTTCGAATGTAGTTCGACTTTGAGTTATTTCTTTGTTTGAGTAAACGTGCGCTATGTTCGCACCGAATGCTTATTAAGTACACTCGAACGCTGCCAGTGGGGAGGCTCCTTATGACAATTAGCTGACAGAAGTTTTTGGGGTCGTTGTCAAATAACTAGGGACTTCCTTCCGCTATTAAATGTATCGATAACTGTTCTTGTTGCCTATTTGTGCTAATTGTAGTTATTGAATTATCAACAAGTTTTGAAAAGTTGTAGGTAATTCTGTAGCTCTGCTTACCTTACTCTGGGATTATAGGCGTGAAGCTTTGTATGTATGTTTAAAATACTGATTTCAAAGTGATTTTTCATAGTAGATAGGTTCACCGGATAAAATATAAATTAAACAAAATGCTGATCACTACCCATCGATGTTATATAATGATAGGTAATATTTAATTTAATTCATTCATAGGTTTACTTAAAAACTTATTTTAATGCTATTCTATCGATTTCCATAAGTATACTGACAGCTTTGAACGTATACTAGGTATGCAAGTTGCATATTTATATTATAAAAATGAATGAATGAATTAAACATTTATTCGGCTATATTGCAAGAGACAATACAAGACACACGTCATCTCATAGTCATAACAGTCATCTCTTCTTCTATCTTGGTCCCTCACTGCTGAGGATCGCGACCACAGGTTATGTTACGCCAGTCTGTGCGATTGCACGCCGAGTGCGCCGCCCGGTGCATGCTGCCGCCCACCGCCTTCTTGATGACGTCAGACCATCTTGCTGGTGCTCTGCCCAACAACAGTCATAAGAAAGTACAATTTATCGATAAATTAATAGGTATCCTTGGGAAATCCCTAGGACAATTTTATTCGTGCCACAAAAACTTCTATGTCTGACAATTAGGTATTAAATGTAGGGTAACCACAGTTTAGGATTTTAATTGATACATACATACATACCTTCACGCCTATAATCCCAGAGTGGGCTAGGCAGAGCTACAGAATTACAACTTGAAAAAAGTTGGTGATAATTCAGTAACCACAATTTGCACAAATAGGCTAAGATGGTTACCAGCATATTAGTGACAGGTTGCAAGCCCATCGCCTAACAGTACTACAAGCCTTTATTCCCTTAGTCGCCTCTTACGATATCCACGGGAAGACATGGAGTGGCACTAGCACTATTCTAACCCGGCAACCACACGGTATTTTAATTAATAGTTATTATTAAAAAATGAACGATAGGTAATTAAAGAAGATTAAAGGCCCAGCCCGCGTGCTGTAGAAATCCATTGACGAGTTGTTTTAATATTATTGCGCTGGAAGGTATTGTAGCGACGCAATGTACAGTAGAGTTCATAAATATGTTAACATTTTAGTACCTTGTGTATAACGGCCATATACGAATTATCACAGCGATTAAAGTGAAAAGCTACTAAAATGTATACATATTTATGAAGTCGACTGTATCACTAAAATATTGCGGGCATTAATTTAAATTAAGGCTCTAGGCCTTCTTTGGAGCCTAGCTGCATGGTAACAGTATAAGCGTTTTGAATTTAAGCGTTAACCAATCGAATGCTTTGTTTTTACCTGCAATTAGCATCCTTTTTAGGTACAGTCAAAAGGAAAAATATGTATCGAAAGAATCCTCTCATAAATATGTTACGAAGTTCTTATTACACTGGAATAAGGTGCATTGGGACATATTTTTGACAAGTTGCGTTCTCCCATATTACACTTGACTGTATTACCGCAGTTGTTTGTTATGATTTCACGATTCCACGCCTCAACCAATCGTCGATCGATATGAAATTTGGCGATCGAGAGAGCGAGCTCGTACGAGGAAGCTAAGCTACCTAATTAAGAATGCACACCCCAAAAGGTCGTATACACGCCTCTGACAGGACATCTTAAATTCGCCGGTTATGAATTCGCCAGTCGAATTTAAAAGTAAGTCCTGTAAGAGGAATAATGTTGCTGAAATAACATGAAAAGAATTTAATTCTTAGAATTACTTTTTTAAACAGTTCTACGCGAACGAAGCTTTACGGATGACATCAAATTTGTAATAAAAAAGAAATATTTTACACACATCTTCCCTAAACTGAACCCCTCTCCTAAGTCTCATGCTGTTAATTAACTTTTTTTTCGAACCATTAATTTTATCCTAGTTTTGTACCCTAATGCGGTTACCTTGCCACTATGTTTAAATTAGATTGATAATTTCGATTGACAGGTATGTCAGTTAGGTATTAAATGTAGGGTAACCACACTTAAGGACTTCAAATATTCGTTTTATTAGAAAGTTAACCCCGTGTGGTTGCCGGGTTAGAATAGTGCCACTCCATGTCTTCCCGTGGATGTCGTAAGAGGCGACTAAGGGAATATAGGCTTGTAGTACTGTTAGGCGATGGGCTTGCAACCTGTCACTAAAAATTGTGGTTACTGAATTGTCAACCACTTTTTGAAGTTGTAATTCTGTAGCTCTGCCTACCCCACTCTCTGGGATAACAGGCGTGAAGGTATGTATGTATGTATGTAGAAAGTTAAAATAGGATAATTTGAACTACTGAGTTAACGTAATACACTATTCGTTATTAACTTAGCCACGGTCAATTGTTTTTATTACCAATTTGAAGTCATCCTGTATAGTCGCGGAAAAAAAGTAAGAAATGAAGGAAATACATTCATTTGGCACTCGAAACGCGGGACCTAAATGCAGTACAAACCAGTTACACATAAAAACGCTGTTGTGCAATGCCAAATAGGGCTCCGCACAATAAAATTCGGAGAGGTTATTTTCGTGACTCCTTTTTAGGGTTCCTTCGTCAAACTATAGTCTGTGTCAATTAAAATTGATAAAGATGTAAACAATTTTTTCTAAAGACGTAAACAGTTTTTTTTTTGTTAAAATAACAAATTAGCACTTTTTGACACATTATCTTAAATATTCATCAAGCGTGTTTTTGTTTAAAATATCTATAGTTATTTAATCTTAAACAAAGATGAAGTGAAAGCAAAGATCAAGTGTATAAATCATTGCTAAGATCTCACTTGATCTTTAAAAGCACGTGATTATCGAGTAATAATGTAAAATTGGTTCGTTTGGTTGTGTAATTACATCTTTGCCAATTTCAATTGGCACAGACTATAAGTAAAATAAAAAGGCACTAGCGCAAATAACGCCTTGATTGTGTCTGTATTGTGACGCTCTCTTTTTCTCAGAAACTATTCTACTTAATATTATAAATGCAAAAGTTTGTTTGTGTGTGTGTGTGTGTGGGTTCACTAATGTTTGGTCAAAAATCTTTTCCCAAAGTTACACTTCCCAAATTATTTTACTTAAATTTACATTTCCCAAAAAATTATAAGGCAAAATAACTTATAGCAAATTATCAGTTAGCGAATTTTAGTTTTTTTACTTGGTCATGTTTCATTTTAACAAATTTCATGTAGTCAAATGTATTGTTTCGCATTACATACTTTTTCCAAAATATTGTTGGCATACGATTTATTAAGTATATCTTGTTGTTCATTGAATAAAATGTAGGGTATGATTATTTTTCCTTACGTGGGTAGTCAAATGTTTTAGTTGGCATAAGTCGCATAACATATTTTACGCAAAACAAAATAAGGCAAATGATTTGTATGGTATAAAAATCGTGAATTTATTTTGGGGGCCGTTCTAACCTAACTTAACCTAGTTTACGTAAAATATAATAAATATAATATTTTTCCCAAACGGCAGTATACCGTGTGTGTGTGTTAGTTTGTTGCTCCTTCATGCTGCAACGGCTGGACGTATAATTGGATAAAATGGATGCAGATAGCTTATACAATACACCCGACAAGCGGGCACATGTTTAGCAGTTGCGTTTTCACGAAACGCGCGGCTGCGTCACTACAAAAGATGCCGGGTGCCAACTTCCTAAATTGCGATATGGAGCGAAGTATTTAACAACAATAGTCCAGGAAAAGTGCAAGAGATGGAAAGTTTACTTAGTAAAAAGTAAGCTTATGGTGAGACTTCAATGTCTGTCTGTCTGTGTATCACATCTATGGTTGCCAACTCTTCTATATAATATGCAGCAGGATACTGCTGTATAAAGGGATCAAATACAATATTTCTAAAAAAAAATAGCAGGCGAAACTAATATATTTTGCGTAAAGCGGAACGCAGACCTTAATCTTTTTTTTAAAAACGGCTCCTTTCTTTGCATAAGCAGAGCAGAAAAAAAATATTCATTTAAAAAATATAGTACCCACTGTTTTCGAAAATATTTTTTTTTTAAATTTGTTGATTAATCACAGCAGTTTTTCACAGCAATGACTGAAGTTGCGAACTTAAAATTCATTATAAGTTTATAGGTACATACATACATACATTAAATCACGCCTGTTTCCCAGAGGGGTAGGCAGAGACCACTTCTTTCCACTTGCTACGATCTTGACAAATTTCTTTCGCTTCTTCAATATTCATACATCGAGTCATGCACGCACGTCGGTTTCGGGTACTTAAGATTCGGCCCTTTTCCAGTATTTCTCCGATTTGATTCGAAAAAGTACGCCTAGGGCGGCCCCTTCCGACCCTTCCACTCACTTTCGATCTGTATATCTCTTTCGTCAATCTTCTTTCATCCATCCTTTCCAAATGGCCGAACCATCGAAGCATGCCCTTTTCAATCTTAGTCACTACATCTTCTTTTATTCCACATTTCTCTCTGATTTTTTCATTTCTTACTCTATCAATCAGTTTCACACCACGCATACTACGCAAAGAGCGCATTTCAACTGCATTTACACGACTTACATGCTTGTTCTGCCACACCCAACATTCACTACCATACATCAGGGTAGGGGCCAGCACTCCATTGTGAACACCCAGCCGGGCTTTTTGTGAAACGCCCTGTCTGCTCACAAAGGAGTACAGGGCCCCATTAATTTGATTGCCCGCATTCACCCTCCTCTCGATATCCTTCTCACACTTACCATCTCTTGTAAACATACTTCCCAGGTACACAAATTCGCTCACTTGTTCTACTAATTCACCATTTATATTTATCACACACTCAGTCATCTCCTTATCCTTCTCTATCACCATGACCTTGGTCTTGGCAACATTTACTTTCATCCCCTTTTGCTTAAATCCCTCATTCATTACTGTCACCATCTCCTGCAACTCAAGTACCGATGGGGCAAGTATAACTTGATCATCGGCATATAAGAGGCATTTGATTAGCAACTCTTGCATACGCAAACCCTTATCATACTCTCTCAAATCCCGCATACAACTGTCCATGAATAGATTGAACAGCCATGGTGAGGCAACACAGCCCTGTCTAACACCTTTAGAGATATTAAACCAGGCCGAGTATGCCCCATTTATCCTGACACAGGCTCTGGAGCCCTCATAAAGGGACCTCAAAGCCTGCACCAGGTTGCTGCTCACTCTATACATAGACAGGACCGTCCACAACTCCTTTCTATTTACTCTATCATAGGCCTTTTCCAGGTCCACAAAAGCACAGAAAACCTTTTGGTTGACAGCCAAGAACTTTTCTGTGATGGACCGTAATGAAAAGACCTGATCCGTACATCCCATTCCCTTTCGAAATCCCGCTTGTACATCCCAGATTTTGTCATTCGTAACATTCAATACCCTTTCAATTAAAATCTTCGCATATACTTTGCCGACAACACTAAGGAGGCTGATACCGCGGTAGTTTTTGCAGTCTTGCTGTGACCCCTTTCCTTTATACAGAGGGACGATAACGGCCTTGACCCAATCTTCCGGGACTCGGCCGCTACTCCAACATGCATTGAAAAGACGGTACAACAGACTACCCACCAGGCCATCTCCTCTCCTCAGCATTTCTATCGACACTCTATCACAACCTGCTGACTTTCCCGCTTTCATACTTTTTAAAGCTTTCATGATTTCACTCATACTAATCACACTTTCATCTTCGCTACTTGCATCTTTACTCATGCTTTCTGGCTCAAGACAAACATCTTCGCATTCAAACAAGCTTTCAAAATAAGTTTTCCATCTATCAAGCATTTTTTCTTCCTCACATATTAAGTCTCCAGACTCATCCCTCACCGCGCTTAATTTAATTTTCTCTGATTTCCCCCGAGCCGATTTAATCAAGCTCCAAAAGAGTTTAATATTCGACCGGAAGTTGTCAGAGAAACTCCTATCATACTTTTCATTCAGTAAATCTTTCTTTCTAGCCACAACTTCTTTCACTCTTTTCTTTGATCTATTATAATCTTTTTTCTTTCTGTCGCTTAGATCTTGTCCTGGATCTACAGCTACAAAATCCAACCAACACTTTTTCTTCTCTTTCACTACATCATCTACCTCTCTATCCCACCATTACGGAAGTTCAGTCTTGCTTTTTCTTCTTTTTACTACACCGCATACTTCAGTGGCCGATTTGACCATACCATTCTTCATAATCTCCCATACATTATTTACATTATTTTTAATTTCACTGTCATTCATCTTATTAACACATTCAAAACAATCTTTTAGCTTTCTTACGTACTCATCCTGTATAACTTCGTCATTCAGTTTCTCTACTTTTATCCTCTCTAACGCAGTGGTAGGTACGGGAACACGATGGCGCCAACGTGTGAACAGACCCCTTAATCGTGTTACCACTAAGTAGTGATCTGAACCTACGCTAACTCCTCGAAATGCTCTGGTATCTACAATTTTGCTACGCAACCGTTCATCCACAATCATCAAGTCTATCATAGACTTCTCAATCTGCCGTCTCCACGTATACTGATGAATCTCTTTGTGATCAAACAAAGTGTTTGTCACGCAAAGATTCTTGGCCAAACATACATTGAGAAGACATTTGCCATCCTCGTTCACTCGCTCATCGCCATACTTACCCAGTACCGATTCATAACCATCCCTTTGCACACCTGTCCAACCATTAAAATCGCCTAGCAAAATAACCCTTTCATTCTCCTTGCATTTTGTTGAAACCTCATGCAAACTTTCCCAAAACTCCTCCCTTTCTTTTTTTGATTTATTCGTATCTGGGGCATAAGCCCCAATTACGAATAAACGAGTGAGACCTACCTTGAGTCTCACCCAGAGAAGTCTTGAGCTCACACATTCATGCTCTTGCATACATTCAGCCATTCGCTCTGTGAGTACGATTCCAACTCCCTGACGACCGTGCTCGGATACCGGAACTCCGGACCACAAAGCCGTCAAGGTTCCGTGTGTGGACGTACTCACCCCTTTTTTCTTCGTCTCAGTCACACATAGAACATCCAGCTTTCTCTCTTTCATCATCATACATACTTCATCTAATTTATGTTCCATACCTCCACAAACATTCATCGTAGCAAGGCGGCTTTCAGCGGCCCGCTTTTTGCCAACCCCCCTGCGGACACAGCGTGACGCGTGGCAAACGGCATCGCCGCCGTTCCGATCCCCGGAGGGATCCGAACATACGTGCACTATTTTGCCCCCCCCAGAGTACGAAGGGCTGCCCAGGCTAGGCCTGGGGAGGGATTCTCTGGCATTGCCAGTACCCTCCTGGGGTATAAACCTTTTAAACAGTGCTCGCATGGTCTGTTATGCAGGGTCGGGTTTGAATTCGGAGTTTTCCTTCTCTTAGATAGGTAGCAGCCCACTGCTGACGACGCCTATCCCGCCGGGTTTGAATTCGGAGTTTTCCTTCTCCTAGATAGGTAGCAGCCCAAGGCTTACGACGCCTATCCCGCCGGGTTTGAATTCGGAGTTTTCCTTCTCCTAGATAGGTAGCAGCCCAATGCTAAACGACGCCTATCCCGCCGGAGGAGATTTTACCAATAAAATAATCCCTTAATCCCTTAATCGCCTTCTACGATACCCACGGGAGGATAAGGGGTGGTGCTATTCTACTCTACCGGCACCACACGGCTCGGTTAAATACAGTTTATAGGTGTATAGAAATATATTTAAAATTTGATCTAGTATAACAAATAAATTTTATGAAAGGGCACTCTGCAAATTGTAACTATTTTTTTTGTTATTTTTTCCTACGTACATTATTTTTGATCTTTATATTTCTTTACCAATCCTTTCTCCAAAAAATCTTGCTATAGCATTAAGATAATTATACCTCTATCGCAGTCACGCCAGCACTCGCAACCGACAGTATATTTCGTTACTACTTTAGAAAAAAACCCCTATCTGATATTTCGAGATGTACGAGTTTGAACTTAATTCTCTTCACATTTAAGTTTAAAATCGTACGTCATGAAATAAGAGATACGAAGTTTTTTCACAGCAATGACGATTTGTAACTCGAATTCCATACTAAAATGAAGATTGCCAAGAACTATAAATACGCTGGTTTTACTGTATTTACATTTTACAGGAAAAATACAATTTAGTTCTTGAAAACTTTAAGCATTCTCTCGAACCTGGCAATTCTCTATTTGGTTTAGATCAACCTGAAAAAACCGCGTCCGTATCCGTCCATTTTTTTGGACACAGACAGACATACAGTTACTGGAGCCCGTTGTTTCCCTTTTTTTTTGGTCATAATGTCATTGTTGACATAATTATTGATAGTCATAATTTTTATTACGCTAGAACCGTAAACTCTTCATTACTACGTACTTAAATATTTAATGTGTAGACATGGCTAGATTAGGTTTGATTCATAAATATCCTAAAACAGTTAGTTAGGATCTTGAGTGGCGTCCGCGGACCGGGAGACGAGCTGTAGGTAGGCCTCCAACAAGATGGAGTGACGACCTTGTAAAGATCGCGGGAATACGGTGGATGCGAAAAGCACAAGACCGGTCTGAGTGGAGAGCCTTGGGGGAGGCCTATGTCCAGCAGCGGACGTCTTTCGGCTGACATGATGATGATGACGAGTTTCTTAAAAAATAGGTTATAACTTGCCATAAATATGATTTAAAACAGATGCCTAAAAATAATGAAAACTATGCCACTATTTTATTTATTAATTTAATACACAGAAACACAGGTCAAACTTGAAAAAACACCCTCTTTTACGTAGTGAAGTTAAATAAAAACTTTTTATAATATATTCCGACCCCAGATGTTTACAAACTCATTATTTATTCGTTTGCGGCGCATCTGGCCTAAAATAACAATTACCATTACACATTTGGTACCAAGCCAAACTCAAACTGATTGCATGCGTTTGCTGGACCATCAACTAATTAGTCTGTAAAGTCGCCAACGTATGTAGGGGACACTTGCCTTATTCGTACCCCCTAAGAACAAACGCTAATAACTTTAAAATGCATACCAAAAAAAACATTCAATTTTTGTTTTTAGAAACTTTATTCTATGAGTAATCAACAACAGCTTCAATTTTAACTTAAATAATATAAACCTCTGAGAAAAAAAAGTTTCAACAAATTCTGACTGACTTGACTGTCGATAACTTGTGAACTCACAATTGTAGGTGATGATTGGCCTCCTGAAATCTGTTTCTTGTCTGGAAACAAATCTAAAGAGATATTTTATAAACAAAATTAATAAAATAATTCCTAATTCGTACCAGTACCAATTACGCCAAACCGTTGAGTACGAATTAGGAGCACGGTACAATTCAATTTCAAATTTGCTGCTAAAATAAATGTCATGCAGTTAGCGTCATTACCTACACCGAATTAAATTACACATTTATGTAGAATTAGATCATAAAATGCTAATTTTAGTTTTTCTTCATGAATCTGGACCAAAATGCTTATGAAGGAACTAAAAAAAATACTCGCAAATAGTGAAATTACTTACTTTTCTAATATTTTCGAGCGGAGTGGCAGCACTAAGACGTTCGTCACATGAGGTAACATGGCGGACTAATGGTTTCGTTTTTTGACACGAGTGTCGCTACTGCTGTTCTAGGTTTGGAAATAATAGTAGGGTACGTTTTAGGAACAAGTACGATTTAGGCAAGTTTACCCTATTTATTACGCGACTTCCGAAGAAGCAGGGTAGTGTGTTTATCAGCCTATTTAATTCGGGGTGTGGCCTATAATTTCCGAAAATCGTTTTTTCTTCGTGGCAATTATTCCCTTCCCATAATTTCCCGATCTTAATTTTTCACAGTCGTGTTTTTCCACAGGCTCGTTTTTCCCTGACGCATTTTTGCCATTGCAGAAATTAATGTGAAAGTGTCGACGGAGCTCCTATTTCTCTGCGGTTTGGCCCTTCGGGCCTGCTGCAAAACTAACATAACCTAAACCTACCTTACTTTTGTTGACCTTATTACAAGTGGATAAATTTGCAATTGGGAGAAATTCGAGTAGGATAATACGCGATTTGAAAAAGAAGATCAGGAAAAAATGGGAATGAAAATTCTGCAACCATTAAAATTTGATTTTCGGAAATTATGGGCAACCCTCACAATTCGCAATGCTAGATCTATACAGTATCAACACAAATTTCTTGCTAATTTTGTTTCAAGTTCATAGAAATTGTAATAAAGTAGATTTTAAAATACAGTTGTATTTTGACTAACTACTGTTTTGACCTAGCAGTGCGATATGTATTTTTGTTCCTTTGTGGCGCTTTAGAAACTAAACTTTTTGATGATGATGACAAGATTTTGAGCCTTATGTCAATCGATTTGTTTTAATCTTGTGAGTTACACTAAAGATATGACAGTAATAAAAATTCAATATGGCGGTAAACAGACACGTCAATAAGAAAAAAAAAGTCGACGAATTGTGACAAGTGGGATATCGTTGAATAGGTATTTAAAAATCATCATTAGTTTTCTCTCATCATTTTTCATTTTGAATGATCATTTAGGATTTATAACGGTTTAAAGTTGATTCGCAACAGTCTGGTTTAAGCTTGCTTTTTGTTATGTTACAAAGTAACTTATCGTCGTTGAAACTGCAAAACCGCCTAAGTAACATTTTAAATAAAGAGCAAAATGCACCTTTTTAATAAGATATTAAGGTTTATTTTGCTCTATCATAAATTTGTTAGTTACGCGGTTTTGTATCACCGAGGTTATCCGCAATTTTGTGTTAGTCCCAATAATTTCGATCATGATTGACATAAAAATTGGCTAAGTGCTAGTCGGACTCGTGAACAGAGGGTTCCGTATCTTCGCACTGTAGGTATTATTTCTGTGGTCCCAGTGAAAAAGGGTATAAGTCTTCTGAAGGTCAAGTGAAAAAGGGTTTAAGTCTAGTACTGTCCGTTCATGTATATACCCTTTTTTATTCCGAGTTAAGTCGACTTGTACCCTTTTTCACTAACACCCGTATTTATAGACGAGTAAAAGTCATTACTTGAGTAAAAGTAATTACTAAAGTAACGATTTTTATTCTATAGTTAAGCTATTGCTTAGAAATAGAACTGACAAAAGTTAGATTTCTCGGCCAAGTAATAGTCACCATTTTCTTTACTTAAGCATTTACTTCTGGTTACGACGCGACGGCGACGCTTGTCAATATTGTGAGGTTAGGTACCTACATTTAATAAAATGGAATCTTTGGACAGAATCGAAGAAACTTTTTCTGTTGTAGACGATTTGGATAATAAAATGTTTGGGGAAATAGAAATTAGAAATCCCAGTTTACTTTCGTGATGTGGATCCATTCCATGATTATACGGAAGATTTTTTAAAAATGAGGTTTCGTTTCTCCAAGAACATAGTGATGCATGTGATTTTACCGAAAATTATTCACTCTTTACAATCGGAGACCCAAAGAGTGCTTCCTATTAGTCCACTGTGTCAGCTGCTAAAAGCACAGACAGCAGAAACACAAACAAATCTCATATAATCCTACTTAATAACAAATCACTTGTCAGTACATCATTTAAGGCTTAAAACTAAACATTCAAATTGAGTAGGATAATATCGTGTGAAACGTTTTATTTTTGCAAATTTTAGTATTGTGTTTGGATAAAGTAAAATTATCTTTTACAGTTGAAATTACTTTCTAAAACGATAACTTTATCAGAATTACGGATTTAATTGAAATTAAGTGTTATAATGCCAGCTTTTGCTAAAATAATCTACACCTCACATTTGTCTTTTCATGAAACGAAACGCAGTAAAGAAATGTTGCCAGACAGAAACAATCATCAAGCGTCGAGTCTTACTTAAGCAATTGCTTATGTAAGTAATGTGTATTACTTAACTATAGAATAAGATTTTGTTCTGAAGAATTCTATCATCAAGTAATGACTTAATTAAGAAATTACTTAGCAACAAGTAATTACTTCTTTATAAATACGGGTGTAAGACCCCAGATTTATTTCCGATTAGAATTCGATTTCGAAAGGAATCTGCGCGCACCCTACTCACACTTGACCTTTTTTAATATTTCTTGTTTTTTTTCAGCATTTGTACTATAACCGTACTAAATTTTACGCTTGTATGTTTTACCGTTTTTATGTTACAACAAAAATCAAAATATGTTGAAAAATATAGTTTCTTTCCGGACCGCCATTTTTATTCCGTTTTTTTTACATTTGTTATTAAATCCGCCGTAATGACTAGACCCCGCTATCGGAGGTGCAAAATGGTAGCTGTCAAGAGTGTCAAGTTCATAGGGATGGGTAACAATTTTTTGAAATACTAGCTATATGTCGATAATACGTCAAAACATCGCTAATTTTTTTTTACCATCATGAGAGTCTAGAACTTTAATTAAACGTGTTTATTTTATAAAACGGGACTATAGGACATTGACTATCTGTTGACGTGGTAAATAATTTATTACCTGTTTAAGTGGCCAGTATTATACCTTGATTGAAAAGGTTTATCTTAAGAGCGTTTATGCAATGCCCTGCAACCCGAAACATTAGAAAAGTAAAATAGCAACCATAGTGTTTTTGATGTACTGATAATGGTTTACATTTTTGATGATAATGATTATCATGGATCCCAAAAAAAACATGTTAAATGGCATAGGTACATATAAAACGAATTGTACAGAAAAAATAAGAATATCGATATCGAAATCATAAATATCTTTACCCATCCCTAAGAACTTGACAGCTACCATTTTGCACCTCCGATAGCGGGGTCTAGTAATGACACATATTCTGAAAACAAAACACAATCAGCATTTATTACGGTTCAAAAGAGACAGCTGTTTAACGTTAGAACATACAGACAGACACGGACATAAATATTGCTTGTTCAATAGTATACGATATATAGATAATATGTTAAGATAACGTAAGTCTAAACTAGGTCAAGGGTGTATCTTGGATGTGAGTGTGATATCGTTGGTGATATATACAGCGTAACTAACAAATTGAACTGGTTGCAAAGTACACCTTAGCAAGTAAGTCGGTAAGGTACATTTTGCAACTTATTGAATTTGTTAGTTACGTGGTAATTCAGTATCATTAGTGATATACAGATGATTGAGTTATCAACGTAATAAAGTCCAATTTATAGACGTAAACATAATAATGTAATTTTCAATTATTACGCAATTGCTCAAAGGTTAAACAGATGAGATAAAGGTTAGATGAGGGAGAGGATCTATAAAAAAACAACAAATAATAACGAATTTTTGATTTAAAGGTGCTGTCTTAGATAATTAATATCGATCAAAAAACGGAAAGAAAATCACATTTGTATTATGGGACCACTTTTATAATTATTTTATCCTGTTTTTAGTATTTGTTGTTTATACAATAGAAATACACGTATCTATCACGGTTCATGAGATACAGCCTAGTATCAGACAGAAGGACAGCAGAGTCTTAGTAATATGGTCCCCTTTTTACCTTTTCGGTACGGAACCGGGTAGTGACGTAATCAATCAAAACGTAGGAGACTGCTTATGATTTACATATAATACAATATTATTTTTCATCACACTTGCACGTAAACAGTATTTAAACATACAGGTTAACTTGGCCGCAATGCCCCATATAAAACCCTCGACCTTTCGTTTTACCATAAAACCCAAGGTCGGTAAGTAATTTTTTATTTATTTATAGCACAGCACACTGGTCATGCAAGTTCAAGCAAAGAGTTTACACGCAATTGAAAAAATGTCTTAAAATGTTATTTAAACAGGAATTTCATTGCAATCTCGCTACATGTAAACTTAAATACTCAATTAATGTTCTTAATAATCGATTTTAATAGTTTACTGTATCAAAACGCCTTTTCTTTTTTACACTTCTTCAGGGCTGTATGTATACCTACCTACGTAAGTATTTGCCCTTAACGTTTCTGAACGAAAGATTTGTGTAATCTGTGGAGTCCGCCCGCCATCCTTTTAAAAAAAAGTTCAAGTAATTCGTAATAATAGTTGTGCTGACTTGTGTATTTATTTACTCGCAAATGTGATGAAAAACATTGTATGTTTCACGGTCGGTACAGGAATTACGAACCTCGACTCAGAAAGCCCTCAGTCTTCGACTTCGGGCTTCTACTAGAGCCTCGATCGTAATTCCTTACTTACCGACCTTAATACACTATGTACTATTACAGTGTCACTTTGACATGGTTCAAAATGGTCTAGGAATCAATTTCCTTCACTGTACATACCATTGCATTCTCGCATAAAAATGGCGTTCAGTTGAAAGTACTTAAGGACTATGCCATTCGATTTTATAGTTTTAGTATGTGTGAAAATCGTGTTACTTTAAAGCAAGACATCGTACAGCATTTGTAAAGTAAATTAATAACAATGATAACTCATAAGCTCATAACGGTAATTATTGCATAACAATATTAGAACATGTTTTCATTTCACACGCCTTCCGTGATTCTATGTAGCCTTTAATTAATAAAATATTTATTACGTAGGTATGGCATCTTGTAAGAATTAAGGGCCCATAAAACACGTTACCTTAATTGCAAATACATCCTTATCGGTAATTACACAGAGTCGTATTTGATCTAGCTCGAATGGTTTTTATACTCCGTTTAACGCAGAAATGCAGTATTTATTACCTCTCAGAAATGACTCCTACGTCTTCGTGCTAATTAATTATGCAAGCGGTACCTTTAGATGGAGAAATTATAATCAGAGAAACCTTTGGTATGCCTGTTGCTTCATAATTAAAGTAGATCCCTGTAACCAACATAGCCAGTACTAAGAAATTGAAGTCGCAATAGCACTGCAATACGCCGAAAGAAATGCTGCTACCATCAAAAAGTCAGTAACTATTCCTCATGGGCCTTCCTTTTTACAGTTCTACGATAAAGGGGTTAAAGCGTTATTACTGTTTCTTTTTTATGAAAAGTATTATAAAGCGACTCTTAAATAAATAAAAATCCATACAAAGGACGATGGGACGATGGGATGGGGTTATTTGTAGACTAACTTTTATGCTGTGTTTCTTTTAAATGTTCTTTTTCTTTTCTTGTTTTTGCCATCTATCCCATGCGGGTCCAGCTGAAAATCAGCGCTGCGGCTCCGTGCCACAGCACCACGCTGAGCTGGTACTCCGTTTCGGCTATTTTATTTTTAATTAGTTAAATAGATTTTGTAATTTTATTTTTATTTTCTCAAATGTATGTGTTTTTTTGTGTTTATTTAATAGCCGAATAAATGATTCTCTTCTATTCTATTCTATGGGCAAAAATATCCCCACCCACCAACAGAGATGAAACATGTCCCAGTTTGTACATCTTGGCAACATGATGTATTTTTATTATGGTGACTATCGCCAAATCATAATCATATTGTATGGACCTTGTTTAAAAATGAACACATTCTTGGCTTGTTTGGCTCTTGAAAGGTTTTTTTTTTCATAGAAAAATTCCCATCGATTTAGCTACTAAAATAGGTACTTATTTGGTCTTTTTTTGAGTCCTAATGAATATATAGACATGCATCTGACTGTTGGAGAGTGGGGACGGGGCGCATACAAAAGTTGTAATACTATTACTATGGCGGGTAGTTCGAAAACTTTGTGTGGAAAATGTTATCGTCACGCAAAGACAGCGGTGTTTCAAAGTAATTATGCTAACGTCGTCTATATAGGCGTTCGTCGTCGTCGTGGTCGTCTAACATCGTTCCAGATTTTTCATATATTTCTCACAGTTATTTGAGGTTTCCCGCCATACAAAATCGTTGTAGAATTAAAAAGGATATCCAATGTTATAGAGTGTTATTAGTTTCTAGGCTGGTGTTCATTCAGCGTAGATAAAACCTACACACGTTAAACACCTCTATTTTTGTAGGGTTTTAAAAACAGTGTAACATGGCTAACCAATTAAGCAACCAATTCAAATTAATATCCGTTATCGTTTACGTTTATCGTAAAACGATGTAGTGGAGTAACATGTTGACTTAGAAAGTGTAGCGTTTTCCGCGAGTGGTAGTTTTTAAATTGGCGCCATAACGATCATTGACGGTTATTCTCTTAAACACGGCGTTCGGTCGATCGAACGAGTTAACGCGGTGCAGCTTGTATACACCGGCAAGTTTAAGTAGTCCCGTCAGAGCGTACAAAACACATTTTAGCGCGTGCATTCTCAATTAGACAGCAGGGTTTCTGTCGATAAGATCGAACGTATAAGGCGTGTCGCGTGTGGTTGCCGGGATAGAATAGTGCCACTTCATGTCTTCCCGTGGATGTCGTAGGAGGCGACTAAGGGAATAAAGGCTGGTAGTGCTGTTAGGCCTCCAACAAGATGGAGTGACGACCTTGTAAGGATCGCGGGAACGCGGCGGATGCGAAAAGCACAAGACCGGTCTGACTGGAGAGCCTTGGGGGAGGCCTATGTCCAGCAGTGGACGTCTTTCGGCTGACATGATGATGATCATGTGATAATATTGTTAGTCTATCGGGCCCCTATGAATTATTGTTTTACTGTGACAAAGTTATATAATGGCGAACCAATTAACAGAGCCCCTGACCACATGTCTCTTCTACTTATCAAGTTAAGTGATGAGCAGTGATCGTACTTTTTCCAGCATTCTTGGGGCGATGACGTCAAATGACACGCGACAGCGACCTAGGGTTGTAGACGTGTATATAATATGATTGACGTTAAAATTATGTAATATTACGTTGTCATTGGAAATGAAACACTATTTTTTTTACTCAATCAGTTATTATAATTTAACACTTTGACGGGACGTCAGTGAAGAAACAAAATGTCTTCTATATTTATGCACTGCCATTACCTACGCATTATACTGTCTATGCTAATATATAGTCAGTATATAAATTCCTAATCATAAATATGAACCTATATAACCTGAGATAAGAAGTTATTGCAACTGTGTTACATTTTCTCTTACACTCGTAGTAAATTAATCCTTCATTTCATTATGCATATTGGGTTAGGCTTTACATGTTCTGTTTTTTTTTCTGTATTTCCGATTTGTTTAATACGCTATTTTATTTTTATTTTAGATTTTATTTGATTCTTGATTCCAACAATTTAATATTGGGCACTACTGACAACCCTAGCACTGCAGCAAAAATGCTGGAAAATCTACGATCACTGGTGATGAGTGCTGTTAGGTGATGGGCTTGCAACCTGTTACTAATACACTGGCTAACATCTTAGCCTAATTGTGCAAATGTGGTTAACAACATTTTTTTAGAGATGTTGGTAATTCTGTAGCTCTGCCTACCCCACTCTGGGAATAAAGACGTGAGTTTATGTATGTGTATGTATGTATTAGGCGTATAAGGTTGAATTTCGTCGGCTTAGAGTGCAAACTTACTTAATCCGTTTTTTTAGATTTAGCAAGTTTGCACTCTAAACAGATGAAATAAAGTGCAAATCTGCTAATTCTTAAAAAAGGATTTAGCAGGTTTGCACTCTAAGCCGACGATTTATAAAACCTGCGCCGCGTTCACTCGCTCTCTCGTTCGACCGACCGAACGCAGTTTTTAAGAGAATAACACCCCTGCCCTGGAAGAACGCCAAGCGTAATCTGTCAGTTATTTTTACTGCAACTGCAATTAGCTAATTCCGAACATTTGTGGCGCGAGCATGGAGCTCTGTTGCATGCGAAAGGAAATTTAAGTCAAAAAATAATAACCCACTAAATTATAACGCACTATAAATTAAACTTACTTCATTGTACTAAAAAACAGAACGACTTACAATCGTTCTAAACAGGGATTTACAAAGTCGAACTTATCTCTGTTCTAACTTACTTTGGGCGATTGAGGAAAATAAATCACAAGTTTTGTAAAGAAGACAAGTAGACGAGAGCGTACAATATTTATTATAAAGTTTAAAATAGTTTGTAGTTTAGTTTTATGGTGTTTTTCCATCGGAGAGGCGATGCTAGACAAGGTGAGACGAGATTGTTTTGTATTGAAAATTTTCGTTCCGTGTTTGTTTACTCATGCAATGACGGAAAACGATGAAAGAGACATCTGGGGGGTTATTATGACATAGCCATGCAGTTCAGTTTACGTTGAGAGAAAAGGACAGAGCTATATAAATGCTATAGCTCTGTCCTTTTCTCTCAGAGTAAAGTGAACTGCATGGCTATGTCATAATAACCCCCTGTAGCTATTAAATAACCTTCGCTTTCGTGAAATAACTTTCTTCCCTCTCATTTTAGGAACCGCAGCATATGAAGCCATGGGTGGGCACCTGGGACGCCTCCAAGCCGCTCTCGCCTTGTTTGCAGTACGACCCCTTCATCAAAGTCGTTGGAGGTAAGAGGACTGACTGGTTCTTAAACTCGACACACCAAATATTAAGCGGCAAGTTGAAGTAGTCCATTCAGAGAGGCCCAGTTATATTGGTTGATAATCAGTTCAGAATTCAAACGTCTATGGATCTGAGACACAAAGACATTTGAATTCTGAAGTCTATAATCTAACCACTGTTATCCTAAGACTTCAAATGCGTTGCGTTGCGAACCCTGACTAAGGTGGAATTCCTCTGTATGCTAATAATTTCACCGGTTGTGTTATCCTTACACCAACACAACAATACGAACACTGCTGCTGGTGGTTGGTTAACGGATGGTGGTAGCGATCCGAATGAGCCCTGTCTGTATTTGTGTCATATTGCTTTTGAATATTGCTCGCAGAACAGTTGGCCGATGGGGTCGAAGACTTCTAGAGTTGCGTCCGTGTACCGAAAGACGCAGCGTGGGTAGGCCTCCAACAAAGAGGACTGACGACTTTGCTAAGGTGGTGGAAAACCGTTGGATTCAAGCGGTAAACCTTGGCCTATGTCTAGCAGTGGACGTCTTTCCGCTGAAATTATAATGATAATGGCTAGTGAATATATCGTTACTACTTTAGAAAAAACTCGTATCTGATATTTGGCGATGTATGAGTTTGAACTTAATTCCCTTCAAGTTTAAGTTTCAAATCGTGCTTGACGAAATATGAGATACGAGGTTTTTTCAAAGCAATGACGATACGCCTTTCTTCTTTTTCTTGTCTCCAGGCTCAGAGAACTGCCTGTTCGTGAACGTCCACACTCCGAAGCTGAACGCAGGCGCATCGCTCCCCGTGATGGTGTTCATCCACGGAGGCGCGTTCATGTACGGGGCTGGATCCTTGTATGACGCCTCACACATCATGGACTGGGATATGGTGGTCGTCACGTTGAACTACAGGCTGGGACCTTTAGGTGAGTCATCGTTGCCAACAACTTCTTGACCTTATCCCAAACGGTTGCCTTTTGGCAAAAATATGTTTGGCCCAAAAAGGGAAACGATACACAAAAGGCAGGATACCACGAATACAACGTACATATTACAGCCACCGATCAACTATTTTACTAAGGAGGAAAGTGGCCTATCTAGGTCATGTGCTTAGACACTCAAGATACGAACTCCTGCAGTTAATAATGATGGGCAAAGTTGCTGGAAGAAGAGCTGTCGGGCGCAGAAAGAAATCGTGGCTGCGAAACATTCGAGAATGGACTGGGGCCCCAGACAAGATGCATTACGCCAACTCGCTTTCCTATTCGTTTCGTTTTTAAACCAATCACGTCACTGCTAGATCACGTGACTTTTCGTATCACGTCATCTACAAGTGAAGCGATTGGTTTAGAAACGAAACGAATAGAAAAGCGAGTTGGCGTAATGCATCTTGTCTGGGGCCCCAGTCACAAGTGCAGCGGAGCTGTACAACCTCGCCAAAGACCGAGAGAAATATGCGGAGCTGACTGCCAACCTTCACTAGTTGGAGAGGCACTATAAGAAGAAGAAGATCAACTATTAATATATGTGTCTCTTTTATTCGTTTCGTCCACTTTCATAACTAAGAATTCATAACTGGTTATGAATAAGGATTTTTATTCACTGTTTCATAACCAGTCATTGAACAAGACTTTTTTTCCATTTTCATAACCAGAACCTAGATACCACTCTTATTTCAAATCAATTGGACGGTGTCGACGGAGCTCCGCTCACGCGGAGCTCCTATTTCTGGGTGGCTTGCCCCTCCGGGCCTGCTGCAAAGCTAACATAACATAAACCTACCTAGTTTCTGAATATGAAAATGGAAAAAAGTCTTGTTTAATAACTGGTTATGAAACAGTGAATAACAATCCTTATTCATAACCAGTTATGAAATCTTAGTTGTGAAAGTGGACTCAACTCTTTTATTGACACGAGATCAGTCTATTAAAAACAGTTTTCTCGATACTGAACATGGTGACCGATTACCTTTACTAGGTAATAAAGCGCAATTATTATGGCCGCCGTACCTACTAATTGGACTTAATTATAGGAAAAGGATTTATCCTGCTACGTAAACTCGGGCCCGTGTAAATTTCAACTCTATTGACGACACAATGTCAAATATCATACATAACATGTAAAAAAAATAAGTAATTGGTACCAATTCCGGGAAATACGTCTGAATGACGGGATAAACAACCAATTATTTCATTACAATTCATTACTTATATAGCTTCAATAAGATTTATTTTCGGAAAAATAGCAATTGCGTGTTTGAAGCGTTCGCTGCCGTCTCTTTGTCTCGATACAATTGAAAGACAGATAAGCAAGTAAGTATCTACTGAGATCCTACAGCTGGTGCTTACCTCTCCCAAAGGATTGGGCTAGCTATCCAGAGAGGTAACGCAGCCAGTGTCATAGGAACCATGCCGCGAGCGGACTTTCTAGAGGGGGTGTTCTTTTTATAGTGGTGATTATTATTTATATCTTTAATATTTGAGTTTTTAGAGTTTTTCGTAATTCTGTAGCTCTGCCTACCCCACTCTGGGAATGAAAACGTGAGTTTATGTATGTATATATGTAATATTTGAGTAGCTTAGTTTTATTTTAATTTAAATAAGTTTAGTTTTAACTTTTAATTGTTAACATCAATAAATATAATCTAGTATCTTCATAACATTTTACGTCCATTACTAAGTACTCCATTTGTCTAGGTAGGTGTTGGTTTTGTAGCTGACTGCCCAAAAAGGAGGGGAATGTTTTCCGGGTGAATACGAGTAGTATGTATGTTTAGATAAGGATATTATTTTTATTATTGGATAAACAAATATACTTATGTATGAGTAGAGAAATAAATACCTATATAAATAGTAGATACCTTTTACCATAACATTGTTGAGACCTGTTTTAGTTTTTTTTATTTGTGTTTCTTAAGGAATAATATGTAAAACTGCTGTAAGGATAATCTTTTTGTTATATAGAGATGAATCAAAGTTATTTGAATTTGAAATTTAATCATGCGCGGCAAATAATATTTTTCTGATTTGAAATTAAGAAGCTATCCTCCCGCCAGGTTTCCTCAGCACCGGGGACGAGGTGGCCCCGGGCAACTTCGGGCTGAAGGACCAGGCGTTCGCACTGCAGTGGGTGCGGGCCAACATCATGATGTTCGGGGGGAACCCTGACAGCGTCACCCTCACCGGGTGCTCCGCGGGCGGGGCCAGCGTGCATTACCACTACCTCTCGCCGTTGTCCAAAGGTTAGTTCCATATGTGAAAACCGCGTCGCACTTTTTAGTAATGGTGGTTCCGATGGCGACGGGTATCGGCTAGTGACAGTCCCACAGAGCCCTACCAAATTGTCAATTAATTGTTGAAATGACTATATTATAGTAATTTTACCGGTCTTGTCCCCTTACCGGAACACAACAGCGAATACCGCTTGCCAGTAGGATGAAGGGTAAGGTGGCGGTCTCGAACCCAACGGACCTTGCACAAGGTCGTGCCACAACGTAAGAATATAATAGTAATTCTATTACTTTCATAATCAGCTGTCCGCTGTGTAGTTCACCTTGAACGCGTTTATTCACGTTACTTTTTACTTGCCTATAGTACAGTCAAGCTCATAAATTCGATGATTAAATACAAAAGCGCCACAAAACAAAAACAGATACAGTTTGATTTGGAACTTAAAGTAAATAGTATTCCGAGTTTAAATGCAACACAAACATATTTTGATTTGTGTCGTTTTTGTATTTAAGCAACTTACACTTGGAGAGCCTTGGGGGAGGCCTATGTCCAGCAGTGGACGTCTTTCGGCTGACATGATGATGATGAACGTACGAACGTATGCATTTTTATGAACTTGACTGTACGTATACAAAGTAAAGCAAAGGTTATTGTTTAAACTTCGTGACATCATGTGAGTTATCATTGAATAGCTCTTAAAAATCATTATGTATGTGTTATTATTAATGTTTGGTTTGTTTATAAATATTTGCGGGACCGTATAGGAAATATTAAACTCGAAAAGTGTACCTAATGTTCGCGAGAGTTAAGTGGTCAAAAACGTACAGACCTATAGTTTTTCATAATACATACATACCTACATACATTAAATCACGCTTGTTTCTCAGAGGGGTAGGCAAAGACCACTTATTTCCACTTACTACGATCTTGACTTTCTTTCGCTTCTTCCACATTCATACATCGAGTCATGCACGCACGTCGGTTTCGGGTACTTAAGATTCGGCCCTTTTCCAGTATTTCTCCGATTTGCTTCGAAAAAGTACATAACATATTCATAAAAATCGGATTAAGTTTAAGGGGAGAGAAACCATAACGCATTCTGTATGGACATTTTCAGCGTTACGATCCCAACAAAGTATTTTTTTATTTATCTAACGAAGACTAGTAAAATATTGCAGTATACACGACAAATTACACATTTTTCCTTTGTGCCTACGGCCGACTTAATCCAAAAGTATCCCTGCCTGAATAATGTATCTCTGGTACTGAAGAGATATCATAACGCATTTACATATTTATATGTCATGGACGAGATTGCCTGCGCTTCGCTACACCGGAAGGAAACGCAGCTGTCACTCGAGTTAAGCCGGAACCCTACTGCAGCGAATGCTATAGCTACGCTATATATAGCTATAGCTCTTAATTGATTTTTTCTATTCGCGTACTATAAACCGCTAATATTGATATCGCTAACGGTATCATAGTACCAGCTATATCGTAACCGTAGCGTAAATTCAGTTCTATAATGAACATTGCCATGGTAATAACAGTTTTTTATAATTATTATAGCATTGTTATTACCATGGTTACGCGCATGAGCAATGTCAGTGATGGTGTCTGGTGATAGACTCATATTATAACAGGAACTTTAAATGGAGTAAAAATTAAGAAAATATTAATAAAATTAGTTGGGTTATTTTGCAATTATGTCAATATGACGGCACCAGAAATAGCGCACATTATGGTATTTAAAAAAAAATGTGTCAAAATACCCAAAATATTGAATGAATAAGCTTAACAAAGATATTTATAACGTAAATCAACTAAGGCTGTAATTATGACGTATGACGTTAAAGTTTTTCTCTGTGGTCGCTGTCAATTTAAAAACCACGTACCGTTTTTGACTCCAGCTGTTATCTTATTTATGATCGCTCTAGTGATGTGCTGAAAATCGGGGCAAGGGGAGAACTTGTTATATCTTTATCGTTACGTAGTATAAAATGCAGTCACATGCGCAGTCTATTCGCTTAGATCTTTTTGACTACTCGACGGATTTTAATGCAACTGCATTCGTCGTTTTTTAAATATTGCTTATGATAGTATACAATAATAAACAACCTAGCGTTATATAAAACAATGAATCTCACATAAAACAAAAAATGCGTAGTTGAGCAGGAAAACTCAGAATTGTCGCAAAAACTAATAAGTAATAGTAATGAAAAAAAATAGCAATTATACAAGTTATACAAGTTATACTTACCTATGACGGTGCAAGACAACCCACATAAAAAGTTTCGATACACTCTCCTACAGAAACCGTGTCCCCTAGACAATATGCAATGTTTACGTACCTATATATTTATTTATTTATATTTATTTACATACACATACATACATAAACTCACGCTTTCATTCCCAGAGTGGGGTAGGCAGAGCTAAAGAATTACCAACCAGTCTTAAAACTTCTTGATAATTCTGTAACCACATTTTGCACAAGTTGGCTAAGATGTTTACCAGCGTATTAGTGACAGGTTGCAAGCCCATCGCCTAACAGTACTACAAGCCTTTATTCTCTTAGTTGCCTCTTACGACATCCACGGGAAGACATGGAGTGGCACTATTCTAACCCGGCAACCACACGGCAATATTTATTTATTATTTATTTATTCTATATATAAATAAATAAATAAATAAATAAATATCAGGGGACAATGTCACACCAATTGACCTAGTCCCAATTTAAGCTCTAGGCTTGTATTTATGGGTACTAGACAACGATATAAATACTTATATAGAGAAATATATACTTAAATACATAGTAAACATCCATGACTCAGGAACAAATATTCGCGCTCATCACACAAATATCTGCCCTTACCGGGATTTGAACCCAGGACCGCTAGCTTCGTAGGCAGGGTCACTACCAACTAGGCCAGCGCGTCGTCAATATTTATGCCATTGACAGTACATACTAACAAACAAATGAAGTAAATATAAAGCTTATAAAAATACGACGGACGGTAAACGTAACGTCACAGCATAATACTTACTCATGCTGCAGCTGTTTTCTCTCCGTGCTGCGCTGGAAAATGAAGAATGAGTTGTAATTTATTTTGCAAATATATTTTATTCCGCCGCTCGTAACTTTATTTTTATCGGGAACACATACAAAAAAAACCGGCCAAGTGCGAGTCGGACTCGCGCACGTAGGGTTCCGTACAACTATACATCTAAATAAATGTTTTTCTTTATTCTTTATTATATTTGAGTTGATTGAATGAAAGGTAAAATGCGGTTTACGATTTATAACGTATTAAAAAAAAACTAATTATTAGATCTCGTTCAAACCAATTTTCGGTGGAAGTTTGCATGGTAATGTACATCATATATTATTTTTACATTTATCATTCCCTTATTTTAGAAGTTACGGGGGGGGGGACACACATTTTTCCACTTTGGAAGCGTCTCTCGCGCAAACTATTCAGTTTAGAAAAAAATTATAATAGAAACCTCAATATCATTTTTGAATACCTATCCATAGATACCCCACACGTATGAGTTTGATGAAAAAAAAATTTTTGAGTTTCAGTTCTAAGTATGGGGAACCCCAAAAATTTATTGTTTTTTTTCTATTTTTGTATGAAAATCTTAATGCGGTTCACCGAATACATCTACTTACCAAGTTTCCACAGTATAGCTCTTATAGTTACGGAATAAAGTGGCTGTGACATACGGACAGACATGACGAATCTATAAGGGTTCCGTTTTTTGCCATTTGGCTACGGAACCCTAAAAAACATGTGTCTACAAACTGTGCGCAATTTTGTTCTGTTTATACTTTTCATATACACTTTTATCAATTACTCACACACACACATACCTTCACGCCTGTAATCCCAGAGTGGGGTAGGTAGAGCTAAAGAATAACCAAGAACTTTTAAAACTTGTTGATAAGTCTATAACCACACTTTGCATAATTAGGCTAAGATGTTTACCAGCGTATTAGTGACAGGTAGCAAGCCCATCGCCCAACAGTACTACAAGCCTTTATTCCCTTAGTCGCCTCTTACGACATCCACGAGAAGAAATGGATTGGTACTATTCTAACCCGGCAACCACACGGAATTATTGTTCAGGAAATATAAATTAACCAATTTCAAAACATTCAATTCAAGATGGCGGCTCACGCCTTCCCCTCTTAGGTCGAAAGCTCGGATATTTATTAGGACCCTATATAGCATTAACAACATCCATAAACAAAACAATCTATGCTCCACCTTTTGTAAAGCAAAAGCCTTATGGTGATTTAAAAAACCGGTCAAGTGCGAGTCGTACTCGCGCACGGATGGTTCCGTTGTGGCGACCTAGCGACATCTAACGGAAATTTGTATCAACCAACTCGCTAGCGCCACCAGCGTCAGACAGCGGAAACTAACTGTTCTACAACGCGCTAACGAAGTTTCTAAAAGTCGGGGTTGACATACATAGGGGTTGTCCATTAATCACGTGAGGCTTGAAAGGGGGGGGAGGGGTTTGATAAAAATCACGAAAATAACACAAGGGGGAGGGGGGGTGTAGTAAGATATCTCGTGTATTTATTACACTACTTGTAAAAAACTTGCAACCTGGTGTAGACATTTTTATTATGGTCCTTAATTTCAGAATAAAATAAGATTATAGTTTATACCTGTATTTAAATTAAGATAATATTCAGAAAATTTTAAGATTCGTTGTAGGTACTAAAAATACACGTGATGTTACGGAGGGGGGTGGTCTTAAACCTCACTACGTATCACCAATGAGGGAGAGGGGGTTAAAAAATGCTAAAAAAAGATCACGTGATTAATGGACAACCCCATACCACATCTAACTTCATCCCAATGGACTTCGGTCCCCAGGCATAACACCCGCCTGGAGAGAGATCTCTCTATTAACATCTCTTAATACATTGGTGACCTTGACGTGATCGTCATCCTACACCGTATTTAAGATAATATGCTTGTTATCCGTAAATAAAAATACTCGTTTTGATATGAACTTTATTTTCAACGCAATAAAGTCCATTATGGCTAGCCTAAATTTTTAAAGTATTTTGTATTATTTCTCAAAAGCTGTAAATAATTAACACTTCAGTTTATTTTTCCTATAAAATATAAATCATTACCTATACGTCGGGATTTCTTCAGATTTATTAATTTATAAACTTCGGATTTAATGGGGAACGGTAATTTTTTTATACATTTTGGGGTATAAATCAAAAACTACAAAACAAAAAAGTTTTGATATGTGCAGATTAATTTCATATGACACCCCATTTGCTGTAAACCAACCACTTTGATTTTTTTAACCCCCCATTCTAGACCCCTTTTCAATTATTTATATTATTATTATTTTTTTACTAAAAATAGATGCGGGCAAGCAAGTTGTATCAAATCAATTGTATTCATAAAAACTTACCCAATGCCCTTTAAGCGATGCTACACAGCACGATCCTCTTAAGGGTGGTAAATAAAAAAACGCTTCGAAATTATGACACATTTTCTTAAAATAACTAAGCTACGGATCAAGAAACTCGGCCGGTAATTGGATTGAGGCAAGGATCAATGTATCGCCCTAGTTGCTCCCCGCGACTTCGCGTACAATTTATCGCTGTTGTTCCCCGTTTCTTCTAGAAACGTTTTAACTTCACTGGATTAAAGTTTTCATATTACTTTAGCTAAACAGATTGCTCCGTTTTGTCGTAAAGATAAATAAATTAGAGATAAATCTCCCTTGCCAATTCGTATTAGGAGTTTATTATAATATAAAAAAACCGGCCAAGTGCGAGTCGGACTCGGTCCGGACCATTATCTATAAAAAATCACGTTTGTTGTATGGGAGCTCCCCCTTAAATATTTTAATTTAATTATTTATTTTAAATACTGGAAAAGGGCCGAATTTTAAGTACCCGAAACCGACGTGCGTGCATGACTCGATGTATGAATGTTGAAGAAGCGAAATAAATTTGTCAAGGTCGTAGCAAGTGGAAAGAAGTGGTCTCTGCCTACCCCTCTGGGAAACAGGCGTGATTTAATGTATGTATGTATGTATTTTAAACTGAACTAAATATTCTGTGAATATTTCGATCGGGCAAAAAACGGCCAAATTTCACGTTTGTTGTGTGGGAAGCCCCCATATATTTCTGTTGTTGTTTTGGCAGGCAGACAGACAGACAGATAATCGGACGGACAGTGGAGTCTTAGTAGTCGGGTTTCGTTTTTACCCTTTGGGTACGGAAATATGTATATACTTTAGTAGGGGAGACCAGGGTAAAGCCGTATAGCTAAGGAATTCAGGCTGTAAAAAAAAACATTTTGAATCACAAATATATAAAACAGACCCTTATAATCAATAAATTTAATGAGGAAGACAATGACATCAAATTTTTGATAGTTGTAATAGAATATTAAATTAAATGCAAAAAACAAAACTATTGTCCTTTCCGATTTTGCCCCGGGGCCTGTACAAAACCGTATACTGTGTTCGACATTGCCCCGGAAGTCACTGAGCCACCATGCATGCCCTCCCATAAAATCAATCAACTCCTCCAGGTCGTAGCCGGTGCAGCCATCATGAGCCCAGCGTTTACAGCCCCTGCATTGCACCCAACCTTCATTTACGCGACTAGCACCATATTCTTCGAGACAGTTGACACAGTTATTCTCATTAGCGTTTGTCCTTACTTTTTTCTTCGTTACTGGCAGTACTGGCACGTTTTGTTTATTTTGTATTTTTGGTGTAGAAGATCGTTTCAAGCTTCAATCGATTTAATTTAACTGTTTTGATGTTTTTATATGATACGATTTTACCCCGTACGGTTGTGACCCGAGGGGTTCAAGTATAAACATGTCACTTACAAGTACAATCAAATATAAGTTTCGCTCGTTTTAATATTGTAAATAACAAATAAATTTGCACACTTTAACAAAACCAATTGCAGACTTACCTAGTAACAAGTTTCATTCACTGATTACTACTTAAGTTTACGCCAAAATAAGATCAAAACCGTCGAAAAACAATAAAACGGAATATTTCGATGCGCCGGGTGCATGCAGCGACCAGTTTCTGTTGACAAGTGGATCCCCTTGGCGGGCGCCAATGAGCGGTTTGTGCGCGGTAAATTTGAATTATTGACAAGAATAAGGCCACCATACGGTTTTACCCCGGTATACGGTTTTGTACAGGTCTCCCCCACCTTGCTTATTAATGTCATGTTAAAACTGCCGTAATATATGAATTGTCACAACGATTATGACAAGGTACTAAAGTGTATACATATTTATGAACTCGAGTATACACACAGAGGGACAGAGTCATACTATAAAAATCGCAGTTCGAACTTTGGTTCGCTCCATCCCTTTCTCTCGATAGTGAGTTAAGTTACGTAATTATATATTGACCATTACGTAACTTAAGTCACTATAGCTTAATTTCAAGGACACGCACGTGTCGCTAACAAGTTTACATAACTTGTTAATTACAAGAGACATGTGGTCAGGGGCTCTGTTAAATGCTTCGCCATTATATAACTTTGTCACAGTAAAACGATAATTCATAGGGGTCCGAAAGACTATCATTATTATCACGCTATACATGTATCATGAGAGTCAATCCGTATTACTTTGAAATTTGTTTTTTTTTTATGGGATGGACAAGTCAAGTGGTGATCCAGTAATTTTACTTTACTTTCCTGGAATTCTCGACGCCACAAAAATTCACAAAATATTGAATAGGTCAGGCTACCAAGTGCAGTTTCTGTCGCAGTTCTCGCTAGGTATAATGCCACTATTATTTTCTTGACACTTGAACGCACCGTATCGATCTGTGCGAGCGACTACCTTGTTTAATATAAACCTATCACAAGTATCACAACACGAGAATGCCACTTGCTTTTCATAATTTGGTCGAGTAATACATACTGGATATACGAGTACAAGCGACTTAACCAGATTTGCACTATACGGCGAAAATACGAACAGTGGCAAAGTACGAGTATAGACAGTAGTTCATCTTAAAACAAAGCTATATTGCATGCCTTGCATGTGTGCGTGCCTCGACCGCACACGCCGCGAGCCACCACAAGCAAAATCAACAAGACGCACCAAGCCGGTTTAGTCGGGGCCCCTCCGTCACTGCGTTTATTTTTTACATTTACATTCTTACACACACACATGCACATGTACAAACGCATATGGCGTTTACGACTGCTGGGTTGCAAGCTCGCTTGTTATTGCCATGAGAACTGCGCATGTACACAAAAGTTTCCCGGTCGGTAATTGGGAAATGGGTGGAAAAAGCGGAGACACAGCTGCTGTGTTCCATCTGTTAACGCCCAGTTAACGGGCTCGGCATTAATTAAAGTTGATGGCGTGTGCGACTATATTGTATTTAACTTGAGAGGATTGTGTCATTGTGAAGCTAAAAATGTTCATACAAAATGCGATGACGTTTCTCTCCTTAAATCTAGTCCGATTTAACGATTTTTGAATAGGTATGTTGAAGATGTTATGAAAAGCTAACCATCTTATTCATAAACGCGCATAGCTAAAGTGTGCTTGAAGTGCTCTGTCCTTATCGGTCATTATGACATTTGAATAAGACAGAAAGGGACAATGAATACTTATATTAATATTTATTATTTTTATATTTAATATTTGAGTAACTTAGTTTTTTTAATTTAAATACGTTTAGTTTAATTTTTTAGTGTATTATTGTTGAATTCTGTATTATTAATAGGTACGGGGTTATTTATAAATGGGGTTTTCATTACTAGGGATGTAATATCATCCATCACTCCCAAAATAAAACAACATTTCTCTCTTGATGCACACAACGAATTCATTCCAATCCCTAAAGGTAGCTAGCTACCCTAGCCCTAGGTGCCATAAGCCGTTGTTCAGCATTATACGACGGCAGAACAGAAACCATATCGATACCAAGTAATAAACGACATCGATTATAAGCCATATCGAAGCATTCGATCAGCCTGAGCTCTTAATTAATATTAATCACAGCTAATAGTCTATTGAGTCCCGAATCCCGATGCGTCAAACGGAACAGAACACAACGGTCTGTTTTCCTGACGGCTGAAGAGGGAGGGGAATATTTTTAATCTGTGTACAATATTCCCAGCTTTTTTCGACTGGCTATCGCTGTCACGCTTGCACTCGCAACTGACAGTATATTTGTCACTCGTGTGTCATTGAAAAACGAAAGTTGTCGTTTGCTATTAGGAAAAATGTAAGTATGTATCTAGAATTGTGAGACTATTTGAGTATTGTAAAGAATGAATGAGATGAACGATGGACGATAATATCAAAACATGCAGTCGGCATTTTAAAGCTTTTTTCTGCCGCTTCATATAAACCTCTAATCTTGATATCGTCAACGGTATCAGCTGCGGCTTAACCAAAGCGTGAAAACAGTTCTATAATGAGCGTTGCCATGGTAATAAAAGTTATTTAATAAATATTATAGCATTG
The DNA here is from genome assembly GCA_927399475.2 of Acleris emargana. NCBI lineage: Eukaryota > Metazoa > Arthropoda > Insecta > Lepidoptera > Tortricidae > Acleris > Acleris emargana. Next base: position 19,711,003 of record OV656843.1, read on the forward strand.
TTATTACCATGGTTATGCGCAGTAACTATGTCAGTGTCAATGTTGGTGATCAACTGACATCTGATAACAGGAGAACACGTTTTAAAAATATATCCGTTGTCAATTTGTTTGAGATTTTCCCGTGATAGTTATTGTTTTATCTATTGTAGCGACAGAAACCGTATCGTTACAAAGTAATTACCGGCATCGATTAACCCACGAAACATTGAATCAACCTAAGCTCTTAATTAATATTCACTACAGCCAGTCTATCGAGTCTTCATGTATCAAACGGAACAGACCACCTATGGCCTATTACTAGGTGAATGGATCAAAGGTTTGACGAGACAATACCATCAAAATGGGGAATAAGTAATTGTTTCATCTGGGATTGCTTCGGATTATTTTAAGATGGGAATGTTTTATTAATGAACTAAATTAAGGCCATCGTGACGAGATAAAGAATGTAAATAAGCTTTCAGGTGTTCAAAACGTTTTAATTTGAAATCGAGTCACGCAATCCAAACAGCAATGATCGAACTTCACAAAATGGCGGCCTTTATGTTGACAACTTCTGTACTGACAGCTTTCCTGTACCACGATTAACGCAACGACAGCCGTCATTGACTAACTAAAGATACCTATTATATAATTGCGTACGAGAAATCGCAGTATAACTTAGTAACGGTCAGTCTGTTTACATTATTTATCTCTTCTCATTGGCCATACTTTAGCTTCGACTTGTGTACTTAAGTAACACACGTACAATCGCCTACATAGCTGAGTGACCAATGAAGATAAACAGAGAGAAACTGTCTCTGTCGTGCACATGAGATTCTTATGTAAAATCTATGTTTATCTCTTTCTACAGTTTCTCAATTCTGTCTTTAATGGGCAGTTAAGTGTGTGGCTGTTCGTACATAAACCGGAATTTATCCTACATTTTTTTTTGATTGGATGAATGGACACCGCACGGAAAGTATGGAAGTGTTAACAATAAAATAAGTTATAAAATATTCAAAATCCCCAACTTTTCAACGACTAATTTTAGAAAAAAATACGAAAATCAAAGTATTTTAAGTTAAAAATCATTTCTAATCTAAATACTTACTGAAAACTAGGGGGCTGTGATACAAAACTCATTGTAATAAGAAAGATGCACAAAGTATCTCTGTAATTATTTTTACTATTGCAGAAAATGGAAATATCACGAATACATAAAAAAAAGGCAGACCAATTTTACTTATATTTATGAAACGCTACAACTTAAAAACTAAATTTTTCATATCAGCTTGTTTGATGAAGTTGATTAATTTAATGGTTCCTATATATATTTATATTTTTAAACACATATTTTTATCGTTCAGAGGATTTCATTGCCCCCCAATTATTTTTATATATTGACCAAGACACGTAAAGTATTTTTTTTAAATCAAAAATTATCGAAGTTTATATTTTCTTAATAAAATTCACCGAAGTCTTTGTTTCCTTACTTTATGTGCAGTGTCTTTTGAAATGTAGATATATAGCTATAAATGGATTAAGACTACGCTGAGCGTCCAGTGGCGCCCTCATTACTAATGCGTTATCTAATAAACTAAAGAATTATTGTCTTGAAATCTAATTAATGTCTAGTAATGGCTTTTTGATGAACAAATGAATATTATCTTAATGTTAATACAGTAACATGTCAAAAGCACTATGTTTTACGGAGTAGAATGGAGCCTAGGGAATGCAATTTAACCGGTTATTGGTCATTTTTGCATGGAAATAACAGGTTTTAACCGGTTATAACCGGTTTAAACCGGTTTTAACCGGTTATAACCGGTTTAAACCGGTTATTTGCATTCCCTAATGGAGCCCCAGCTTGTTAGTATAAAAGTATGTTTATACCATATTATTTAATTTCATTAATTATAGCGTAAGCATCTTTGAATAGAGCCCCAGTTTTCCATTATATAGGTATACAAAACCATCACTTTTGATAATAGTATGGGCGTGACAGCATTCGGTGGCCTCTCAACGTTTATCATTATCTCCGAGGTCACGTAAGGTTATCATTATATCTCAACACAATAAACAAAGTAATAAAAACAAACATACTTCTCAGATAATGTTTTATTCAATTGGTAATGTCACTTATCATACCTATCACTTTATCAGTTATTTAATTAGTTAATAAAAACATTATTATCAACCATGTTTTGCAAACACGGTTTAATAGATAACTCCACTTTTTCAACTTATTGCATAAGTAATAAGGTCAAAAGCTAGAATGTAATAGTACTAATAGTACATTGTTAAACAAAGGACTAAAACCAGCCATAATGACACGAGATAGAGATATGATAGTTTAGCAACGCGAGCGAGCGAGCGAGCGAGGGTGGCATAGTTCGAGTGTCATTAGATTAGTTATTTCATTATGGTTGTTTAGTCTCGCGTTAAACTTAGACTCTACTTTTCACTTCATTCGCGCATTCGAGCGAGGAAAAAAATTACGTTTTATACAAAGTTATAATTTTTAACAAAGTTTCTTACAAATTTGTTCCACGGTTGTTTATTTTGTAGAGTGACGCTTTAAATGCTTGCTTATTTAGCAAACAGATACAACCTTGAAAACTATTTAGAACTAATTATGCTACTACTATGCATTATAAAATGAATTCTTCCTGAATATAATTAAATTAAATTAATCGTGTTTCAGTAAGTATATAAAATAGTTTTTTTTTATAATACTTTTGCAGTCATTTTTAGGTTATTTCCACGTACTAAAAATTGATATTTAGGGGTTTCCAAAGTAAATCATAAAAAATACTTTAATCCCTAGAGATTAATAAGGACTTTCAGTCCCGATATGCAGAGACTAAAGTAACATTTTAAGAGCATGAGAAGTGAAAAATTACTTTAGTTCCTAGGGAGTAAAGTGTCACCTTACTCCGCCTTTGGTTATTATGAGTAATTTATATCCAGAATTTTCAAATCAGCTACAATTATTATTATTATTTAAGTAAACCAAACTTAGAAGACTCATTAACCATGTTTTTTTTAATTTAGAGTATATCTAATAGTTTAGGCATCTCACGTTAAATTATCTTATTATTAAACTACGTCAAGAACAGTTTGTACAAAATTACACGTGCGGGTGCTAAAATTGTAACTACCATATATTCCTTACCAATCGTTTGACAGTCGCTGTGTTTTAAGCGCAAAATTAACTTGGTGACGTCTGCAAAGATGTGTTAATAAAATTGTAAAGATACTTTAATATAATATAGGTACTATGATTAAAAGTTAAAAGTTAAAGTTAAGTACTCAAATATTAAAGATTTAAATAATGATCACCGCTATAAAAAGAACACCCCCTCTAGCATGTCCGCTTGCTGCATGGTCCCTATGACACTGGCTGCATTACCTCTCTGGATAGCTAGCCCAATCATTTGGGAGAAGTAAGCACCAGCTCTAGGATAGGATCTCCGGAGGTGTCTATGAGCTGGGATGACAGGGCCTTAATTAAGCTTTTCTGCTGACCAAGGTCCCATGGTCTCCATTGCAAGCGCCACAAATTCGTAATTATTTAATAATGATTAATATTTGCGGTGCTTGATGATGTGGGCCTGATCAGCTGCTGCACCGGCTCGATTACGGGTTGACTGGGAAAGGGCGAATGTGTCAACACACGTCGCGTCCCACACCAGTGCCCTACCCAGTTTCCACGGCACCAATGTAGCTCCGTCTGGTCGCTTGCCATCATCTCTATGCAAACCTGCTGGTTCTAGAACAGCTGGTACAGAGGGAGTGGCAAGCGAACGACGAATCAGATCATTAATTGTGCTGTGGCGGTACAAACGGCCGGCACTTCTAAAGCATGAAAGGCCATGTCGTCCCAGCTCACTCACTTCCTTCCCGCACGTGCAAGTATGAGGTTCACAGAATCTAGCTCCAAGCCGCAAGCTTATTGCTATGCGCAAGCAGCTTGGGTCCAAGACTGTGCTCATATTGCGGGAAGGAAGAGCGTGGAGCCAGTGAATATAATTATTGGGTATTTAACTTGGAAGTCCTCGTCTTGAATATGCATGACATCTTTGTCTCGTGTCTTCAATTATGTGCTCTATTAGACGTGAAACGTGTTTAGTTAGATTTGCATTTGAGAATAGATGTGCTAAATCACTTAGTTCTTAATAATGGTTTAATACTAATATAATGCAGCTTAATAAATTAGGGTTCCGTAGAAATAAACAAATAAATAAACAGAATAGGGGATACTTTAGTTTATAAGCTAAGTTTAGTTTATTTATATTACATAGATTTGGAAATACTCTATACAAGGATGGATGAAAGAAGAGTTACCAAATAGGTATGGCCAGCGAGAGGGAGTGGAGAGGTCGTCGGTAGGGGACGCCCTAGACAGACGCACATACAATGATCAGATTCGCGATGTACTGAATAAGAGCAAAGCAAAAGCACCCGAAACCGACGTACGTGCATGAAGAGGTTGATGAACATACATCGTTATCGCGGGAGCAAAAACAAATCTATTAAAGAACACACTCTACTACTACAAAGAGATGTATCCAGTTTTTCACCTTATTGCATTGTAATAAAATAAGGTCCAAAAGTGGATACATCTTTTTGTAGTCGACTCGACTGTACAAAACAGTATTTTACACACATACATGCAAACTTTGTATTAAAGTACGTTACGTAATACGTAAGTTGGTAAAATAGTATATCTACAAAACGGTATATTAAACGTGAGCTGACCAATACTGGCCCTACTAAGAAAAAAGGGCGCATGTCACATCGAACCGCGTATGTATAAGTAGCCTTATTTCTAAGGTAGGGAGCTCAATTTACTTTGACTATCAAATGACGCCATGTGTCTTTTTTATTTAGAAGGGTAGAATGTTCTGCCACGCGAACGGCATTGCCGTGGCGTTTTATAGGTCCTGCTCCCGTCGCGTGCAGGTGTCGGGGCGCGGGCGAAGCGCCGCAGCCCCAGTAGTTAGCGCTGCCAGTAGTCCCGATTTTCAGTACATCACTAGAACGATTATATATGTATACAAGATAACAATCAGAGGTGAAAAACAGTAGGGCCCAGTAGCATAGGCATAGCATGGGTTTACCCCCCGGGGCCGACCGCAAAATCGCCAGCCCTTATTATTAACCCACTTCAAAAAAATCGAAGTTAGTTTTTTCGCTTTTGAAGGCGGCTTTTTGTTTTTTAAACATTTATTTTATTTTCCCCGTGTGGTTGCCGAGTTAGAATAGTGCCACTCCATGTCTTCCCGTGGATGTCGTAAGAGGCGACTAAGGGAATAAAGGCTTTTAGTATTGTTAGGCGATGGGCTTGCAACCTGTCACTAATATGCTGGTAAACATGTTAGCCTATTAGTGCAAATTGTGGTTACTGAATTATCAACAACTTTTTAAGTTGTAATTCTATAGCCCTGCCTAGCCCACTCTGGGATTACAGGCGTGAAGGTATGTATGTATGTATGTATTTTATTTTATGCTTTTTAGTGGTCATAAAAAACTGTTATGTAGTCCCACTTTTCAATTAAATCGACGCTAAGCGACGCCGTAGTGTGCGTACTACACGTGCTACAACTACACACAAGTATGGCCCACCCACTTTCACGAGAGAAAACAACTGTCCTGTTTACCATTAGCCACCCAATTTGTTTTTCAACAGGCCACTTTGGGTAGCGCCTATAAGTCTAGACGGAATGATTACTCCTATTACGACCTGGGCACTTACCTAGTTAGTCTAACCCGTATTTTATTCCGATTCTGAAGGAGCCAACCTGAAACTATAACGTGGATATATAAATTAGGGCGTTTTTCAAAAAAAGTGTATATTAACTATTATATTTTCCAGAATTCGTTTTTTTTTTGGTTTTCCTTACTCAGTACCGTTGATTGATACTATCGATCCTCATACAAGAACAAAAGTGTCCCAGATTTTACTATGTAAGTTTTTTCTTCCAGTGCGTCACGTCCATATAACTAAAAAAATACTGCATACAAAAATGTGACGATCTGGAATGGAATATTTGGGACACCTTTTTTCTTGTATGAGGATCGATAGTATCAACGATTCTGAGTAAGAAAAACAAAAAAAAGGTCATGTACACTTTTTTTGAAAAACACCTATTAGGTACCACTCGCCACTTCTGTTAAGAACTCGTTTATAGCTTTTCCCTTGGGAACTGTAAAATTTTCCGCGATGAAAAGTTACGAGTATTATGTGTTTATCCAGGACATGGACTACCTGTGAGCCCATCCAAAATCCAATAAAAAGGACCAGAAGTTGCGACGTCTAGCAACACTAGCCGTAGCCTATGATATCAGTAGACTAGATACCTTGATGACTATGCTTCCATTTCCGCTAGATTCAGGCTACCTTTTATTACCTATTTGCCTCTAAAATAACCCAAACTTTGACGCACAGGAAATTTCGCCCGAGGCATAGCCTATAGCGGAGCCGCCTTCGCAGCCTGGACGCACTCCGTGAAGCCCCTGCAGAAGGCTCGCAGCCTGGCTGCTATTGTGGGCTGCCCCACTGGCACCAGCCGCGAGCTGGTCGACTGCCTCAAGTACAGGCCTGGTGAAATGGTGGTTAAGGCGCAGACTGCGATGCTGGTAAGTGCTGGATGCTCCTTCTGAAACCCCTACAGACTGGCACCCTTAATGAAATCGCGGGCCGCCTCTCCGCCACCAGCTGCGAGCTGGTCGACTGTCTCAAGTACAGGCCTGGTGAAATGGTGGTTAAGGCGCAGACTGCGATGCTGGTAACTGCTGGATGCTCCTTCTGAAACCCCTACAGACTGGCATCCTGTATGAAATTGTGTGCCGCCTCTCTGGCACCAGCCGCGAGCTGGTCGACTGCCTCAAGTACAGACCTGGTGAAATGGTGGTTAAGGCGCAGACTGCGATGCTGGTAAGTGCTGGATGCTCCTTCTGAAACCCCTACAGACTGGCACCCTGTATGAAATCGTGGGCCGCCTCTCTGGCACCAGCCGCGAGCTGGTCGACTGCCTCAAGTACAGGCCTGGTCAAATAGTGGTTAGCGCGCGGACTGCGATACTGGTAAGTACTGGATGCTCTTCATGAAACCTCTACAGTCCCGCACCCTGAATGATCGTGGGCCGCCTCTCTGGCAACAGCCGCGAGCTGGTCGACTACCTAAAGTGTGGGCCTGGGGAAATGGTGGTTAGCGCTCAGGACTGCGATGCTGGTAAGTACTGGATGCTCTTCATGATACCTCTACAGTCTCGCACCCTGAATGAAATCGTGGGCCGCCTCTCTGGCAACAGCCGCGAGCTGGTCGACTACCTAAAGTGTGGGCCTGGGGAAATGGTGGTTAGCGCTCAGGACTGCGATGCTGGTAAGTACTGGATGCTCTTCATGATACCTCTACAGTCTCGCACCCTGAATAAAATCGTGGGCCACCTCTCTGGCAACAGCCGCGAGCTGGTCGACTACCTAAAGTGTGGGCCTGGGGAAATGGTGGTTAGCGCTCAGGACTGCGATGCTGGTAAGTAGGTACTGGATGCTCTTCATGAAACCCCTACAGTCTCGCACCCTGAATGAAATTGTGGGCAGCCTCTCTGGCACTATCCGTGAGCTGGTCGACTGTTTCAGGTACCGGCCTCGTGAAATATTTTTAAAGTTCCGTGCCCAAAGGATAAAAATGGGACCCTATTACTAAGACTCCGCTATCTGTCTGTCTGTCTTACGAACCGTGATAGCTAGACAGTTGATATTTTCACAGATGATGTATTTCTGTTGCCGCTATAAAAATACTGCTTAAAAACAAAATTTACCGATCGTATGCTATGCCCCTTGACTTTAAATTAGTTTGGAGCTCGATTTTTGCACGCTTTCACGCTACAAACAGTCATTTTACTGGAGTTTTATTGGAGTTTATTTAAACGGAGCTCGTATATTGACAGCGATTAGCGCCTAATCTAATCACTAAGGGTCTCCCCAAACCAGTCGACGCCGTTTCGGCAAATCGCGTACGGAAAAAGCATTATGTCAACGCAATAAGAGCGAATAAGACTAGCTAAAGCTGCTGATAAAGCTGTTCGCATCTGTACGGCGCTGTTAGCAGCCTACCGCACACGTTCGCATTCATAAATCTCCGAGTACCGCCGTTCGGTGCCGGCAAGAGTTGAACTGTTCCGATCACGGCCGAGTACCTACGATAAGGACCGGTCAGAGCTGGCGGTAGCTACTGATGTGGTTGTATTTAATTTATATTTGTTTTGTATTTAATTATATGAAGGAAAATAATCTAACACGTCTGTCCGATTCCCAACTCACGTTGTTACTAACAACCAGTCTCCAAAAATGAGATTTACGATTGCCGATCACCCGCTGTTGCAGCTACATCTGTTCATCCGACTCAACGGCTGTACGCGTGCTGTCTGACGTCTCGACGGCAGTACGGAGCACGGGAGAGCCGACCGTCGCTTTACAACTGTTGAGTGATTCCCATCGTCCAACCTAGCCATCCCACCTAGGTTGGATATTGGGAAATCATAGTGCCATCTTCCAACCTGCCTCAGGTTGGATAGTGGGAATGAAAATTCTTATAATTTTTTCTTCTCATTATCCAACCTGTACGGAATAGGGTACAGTCGCGGAGAGTATCCCGGCACCATTGTGCTTTACCCGACGAAGCGAAGGTATTACAGTCACGTCGTTCGTGTATTTAGATGATTATTATACAAATAAATAGGTTTGTATATTTGTCTGATTCTAGATTTGCAGAGTTGGGTTAATATTTTTATATATAATTTATTTTATCTATTACGTCAATCAAAAAGAAAATCTAGAAAATATTTTTTCTTAAAAAAATACGTCATGATTATGACTTACGATAATGACCTAAAACACATTATGACTAAAAATAATTTTGGCCCATAAACATATATTTAAAATAAAACAGTAATGTACTTTGAAGGGAGTACTCATATTTATAAGCAATCTAAACATTTAATTGTATTCTTTATTTGTTATTGACTGTACAAAAGTATAGGTCGGAAGATGAGAAGAAAAACAAATAATAAATCTTATTCCCACTATCCAACCTGAGGCAGGTTGGAAGATGGCACTATGATGTCCCAATATCTAACCTGGGTGGGATGGCTAGGTTGGAAGATGGGAATCACTCCAACTGTTGCGATAGCAAATCGCAGGCGATCGGGCGTCTCTACGGCCGCAAGGAGGATGAGACTGCTGAACGTAGGTGTCCAACCGCGGAGACGGCCGATCGGCTAAATGCGAATAGTGTGGTGTAAAACACTCGGCGAAAGCCGACTCCGCGTCGACTGGCTTGGGGAGACCCTAAGGCAACGCTTTACGCGCCTTGTGCCGATATGTCCATCTTGACCATACCGAGGCGTCACGAACCACGCCCCCATAACATATCTCCCTTGTTTCTTTGATCTGAGTACGGACCCCTTCGTGCGCGTGTCCGAAACGCACTTGACCGGTTTTTTTTTAATTTAAAAGCGGCTCGTGTAACTATTACTTTTGAAAACCCCGTTCTAGTGCAAAACGGTCCATTAGGGTGCATATTCCAAGAAGGTTTGGCATTTTAAGTGATATTACACTGCTCTGTGAGTTTTCTCACTTTATTAATGTCGCAATAAGTCGCTGTTCACGCTGACATTAAGCACCCCGCCCGGGTTTCCCAGGGCCCGTATTATGGTCGCCTATATCGAGGTGGATAAAGCATTCGTTACCCTCGCACTTACATACTGGTAAGAAAGTGACAGATGTATTATCTTATCAACATCGTAGGCTATTTAATTATGTAACAATGGATAATGATATTCTAATTATCTACATACATGAGAGGTATTTAATCAAATGTGTTTGCAATTAATAACAAAACTGCCAATAATAAGAATATATTGATATTAAACAAATCGCCGTTTTATGTTTAATGTTTTATATTTTATTTATTTATCTTTCATGTTATACTTAAAAACAGTACGTTTTATGAAAAACCGGTTTCCGATTTGAATTCGATTTTGAATCGAATCAGCGCGAGCCGAACTCACACTTGACCATTTTGAGTATTTGTTTTTTTTACTTCAGAGTTTTTTCTATAATCATACCAAGACGCTTGTATGTTTTACCGTTTTTACGACACGGGAAAAAAATACGTTGATAGAAAGTTTCTTGTTTTCACGTTGTAAAAAAAATGTCTGCTTTAATAACACATGACAAGTCTGAAAAAAAAACCCGCTATCTGTTGTGATTTGAAAGATACAGTTATTTAAAGTTAGGTCAGACGGACGGACAGCGCAGGCATATCGCATCTTCAGAACAATAGTGACCTAATTCAAAATTTCAGCTTTCGGACTTGAAGTCATAAATTTAGTATTATTGGGACCGAGCGCGACGACAGCGCCACGTGCCAGGCGGCCATTATGGACAATATTGTCACCGCTGTCAAACAAGAAGTAAGTAAATATTGTGAAAAATATTAATGAAATCTTGTGTTATTTTACTATATTACACAATCGGGACTGTAACATAGTAATTCACCATATTTTTATCTCAAAACGATTAGAAAATGGTTACTGCAATATGGATTTGACAGCTCAAGTCAGCGACAAAAATGTCAATTTTAGCCGTAGCGAGCGCTGTGATCGTTTAGGCTACCCCCTCCAGCCGCTTTGCACTCTGCCAATACACCGTGTTTTTTTTTATTTACGATAACTTCGACATATTACTAAGTATTAATATTGCAAAAAAAAAAAAACTGTTTGAGCAAAGTAATTAAATGTTGTATCTTTGGTCATTCTAAAAGGGCCTTTAGAGTTAACTCATAGTCAATGTCAAATACGTCAATGATGGCGTGACATACACAGACAGTTAAGAGCCTTTTAGACCAGTTCAACGTGATTAACTGATTAAAGGACAATGGGCAAAATGTCCCCACCCACCAACAGAAACGAAACATATCTCATTTGATAGATCTTGGCAACCTGATGTTTTTTTACTATGCCGACGATCGTCCTATGTATGGGGTTTTCTTGGAAAACCATTATCATATCGTATAGAATTGTTTTAAAAATGAACACATTCTTGCATTGCATTACTCTTGAAAGGTTTTTTTTATAGAAAAAGTCCCATCGATTTAGCTACTAAAATAGTTATTTTGTCTGGTTTTGGGTCCTAACGAACATATAAACATGCATCCCGTGACTGTTGGAGGGTGGGGACGGGGTCCATACAAAATTGCCCATCACCCTTTAAAAATTAAATATGTTTAAACCGTTACAGTTATCATTTGTCTGTCTTCGGGAAATTAACTTTATTTTACCTAAAGAACGTTCCCTTAAAGTTATTGTAAATCAAAAAAAAACACGATGTAGAGACCTAACTCGAAATTTATTTCTGAATTAGGTCAGTATTGTTCTGGAGGTGCGATATGAATAGGGTCCCGTTAAGCGCCCTTGGGGTACGGAAGCCTAAAAATTAGTGGCAGCTTGCACCCGGCCGGTTTTTTCAAGACCCGGAACGGAAGCGCCAGTGAATACGCATTCCGATGTCGGTGGCTGTATTTTGCCGGCTGAAGGTCGTTCGGTCTGCGCCACGTTTTTGCTCAAGTAGACATGAGAAAAAAGTTGACCTTCGTCGCCAATCATTCACTTATATAATTACATTTACACAGATAAAACATTGTCCAATTATTTCGTTGGTGAAACTGGTAAACCGCGTAAGTAACAAATTTATGATAGAGCAAAATAAATCTTACTAGTATATTAAAAAGGTGCATTTTACTCCGTATTAAAAATGGTACTTACGCGGTTTTGCCGTTTCGCCGACGATTTCCTTCCACAAAAATATTTTCCTCATTATACGTAAACACACTAAAGTCAACATTTGAATAGGTTCATAATTAAATTTTTGATCTGTAGACATTTTTTACCTTTGTAAATTTATTCAACAAAAAGAAAAAAAAGAGAACAATGTCAGACAAATTGAGCTAGTCCCAAACTAAGCTTAAGGCGTATGGGTACTATAGGTACTAAACAACGATAAGCTTACTCTATTGCCCTTATTAATAAACGTGGAGTAACCGTCGAGTAGCTAAACCATGCTTTGTTCTTATCTGTCATATTCAAATGTCACAATGACAGATAAGGATAAAACATGGGCATATATGTATAGACAATTACATAGAAAATATCTAAGACGTATGAACAAATATTCGCGCTCATCACACAAATATCTGCTCTTACCGAGATTTACCCAGGACCGCTAGCTTCGTAGGCAGGGTCACTACCAACTAGGCCAATGCGTCATCATTATCAAGTCCGCCGAAGGCCGTCCACTGCTGGACATAAGACTTTCCCAAGGATCTCAAGGTTGTGGAGTAGGTATCGAACGCGTACCAGAACGCGAAGTGTTTGTACCTACGCTCACAATCATCATCATCATCATGTCAGCCGAAAGACGTCCACTGCTGGACATAGGCCTCCTCCAAGGCTGTCCACTCAGCACCGCGTTCCCGCGATCCTTACAAGGTCGTCACTCCATCTTATAGGAGGCCTACCTACAGCTCGTCTCCCGGTCCGCGGACGCCACTCAAGAACCTTCTGGCCCCATCGGCCATCAGTCCTGCGAGCGATGTGCCCCGCCCACTGCCACTTCAGTTTAGCTATTCTTCGGGCTACGTCGGTAACCTTAGCTCTACTGCGGATATCATCATTTCTGATTCTATCACGCAGAGAAACCCCGAGCATAGCCCTCTCCATAGCCCTCTGAGTGACTCTGACGCTCACAAGGTAGACCAAAAATCTGGTGAATATCACGAGAAGCCGATGCGAGTAGCACAAAACTGAGGATTAAATAAATTGCATTGATTAATTCTGATTCCCCTTCTCTTCCAGGAGTTCCCATTCCTGGAGATGTTCACGCCGTTCACCCCGACTGTGGAACCCGCGGGCACTCGGGACCCGTTCCTGAGTCAGTACCCCTTCCACGTCGCGAAGTCTGGCGCCATGCACAAGCTGCCTCTCATCACCTCTGTCACGTCAGAGGAGGGACTGTATCCTGCTGCTGGTAAGGAACACTTAAAGTATTATGGTCATCGTCATCGCAGACTAGATCAGCATCGCCTCAGCTCCAAGTTATACATTGGAAAGTGAGCTTTGATTTGTGATAAGATAATACGATACATTTTTCGTAAAACATGTATCGTAGTAACACAGGGCAATGCTCATTTTTTAGGGTTCCGTAGTCAAGCTAGGAACCCTTATAGTTTCGCCATGTCCGTCCGTCCGTCCGCAGCCTAGCTCAGAGACTTTTAGTATTAGAAAACTGTAATTTGGCATGCATATACGTATTAGTCACGCTAAAAAAGTGGTAAAATTAAATCTTGTAAGTTTCAACATACACATCAAACACATAACCCTCCTTTTGGGCTTTGCCGCAGTCGGGTAAAAATAGAAAACTAGATTCAGGAACAAATACCCACACTCAACACACAAATACCCTTATCGGAAAATTCTTAATCTTCAGTGTACCAAACGGCATCCAACATCCTTCCCCAACTGGAAGCCAACTGGGACCAGCTGGCCAGCAACATCTTCGAGTACAACGACACCCTGCCCGTCAGTCAGAGGCCTGGGGTGGCCGCCAAGATCAGGGAGCACTACCTCGGGGGCCGGCCTGTCAGCCAGGAGACCTTCAACCAATTGGTTCAGGTTGGTTGGGTTGTAAAATAATTCACACCTTCATCCCACATAAATATTAAAACTACCACTACATTACTACAATCATTTATACCTTTGACTATCGTTTGCCGGAATTTAATTTGACATAATTGTATCAGCTGCCATAATATTCATTTGTCATAAAGGCATTTTTTTCTGAAACATCAGGTTCAAAGTTGTTTTAAAACTAACCTAACAGCGCTCATTCCCAAAATACCATAATTTGAATATACCAGATTACACTTTATACCAGATTCCCAAATCACCAGATTCAACATTATGGGCAAGTACAATAAATTAATCCTTATTTTAAATCTGGTCATATGGGAATCTGGTATAAAGTGTAATCTGGTATTTTCAAATTATGGTATTTTGGGAATGAGCGACCTAATCTTTTGGGCTCTTTATAATCACATGTAAAAATTACCTGAAATGTTTACGAATTTAGAAAATTGGCTTTATGACCACTGTGTATTATGGCAAGTGATCACGCAAAAAAGGCGCATACATTGAGCCCGAAAATAGCCCGCTATAACCTATAATATGGCAAGTGTTACAATTATGGCAATTGAAATTCGGACCAATGAAGTGTTACGAATTTATAAACCTCGACCCATCCGACGAATATTTTATTAAAAATGTGTGATTTTTTATGCTTTGTAATATTTCAACTTTGTATAAACGCTCGAAAGTATTTGTTTTCAAATTCTTACAAAATGAATACTACGTTTTTATCAGAAAACAATTGTACACAATTTGAAAGCTTGGTTTATCAGCACTGTGATAGCAATTACACAATTGGTCAAGGACTTTTTGATTGGTGGTCTATTGATAAGTCAAGCGTTCCTAATTATCTATTTTGAGTGAGTTGCCTACAAAGCAAGATGCCTAACAAAGCAAGATGCCTAAGTATTATGCCTACAAAGCGAGTTGCTTACAAAGCAAGATGACTGACTAGCATGATGCCTAAGAAGTATAATGACTACCAAGCGAGTTGCCTGAAAATAAAGATGCCTGAAAAGTATAATGATTTATTAGATATTTATTTTTCTTTGGCAGAATTTCGACGGAGCTCTGCTTTCGCAGAGCTCCTATTTCTGGGTTCTTTGGCCCTCCGGGCCTGCTGCAAAACTAACATAACCTAAACCTACCTACCTTTTTCGACCTAGTTATAAGTTGCTTGTTAGGCATCCTGCTTGCTAGACATCTTGCTTTTTAGACGTTCTGCTCGATAGGCATCTTGCCTTTTACTTTTTAGACGTCCTGCTCGATAGGTATCGTGCTTTTTAGTCGTCCTGCTCGATAGGCATTTTGCTTTTTAGACATCCTACTCGACAGTCATCTTGCTTTTTAAGCATCCCGCTCATATACCGTTTTTATGTATGTATGTTTGTTACTCTTTCACTTTGCAACGGCGAAACGAATTTGGATGAAATTTGTAATGAAGATAGCTTATACCCTGGATTACACATATGCTACGTTACATCCCGGAAAAAATAAAAGGTCCCCAGGGAATAACTATAATCGAAATCTACGTGGACGAAGTCGCGGGCAGTAGCTATGAATTTTTGTGTGTATATTTCAATGGGTTCCTGGATGGTTTGAAAACGCTATTGGACCCGGTAGGTGCTGTCGGTATGTCATCACAATTAATTTAATAATTACCGAATTTAATAATTTTGACATAGAGACCATAGTAAACAGAGAGATATCAAAAAATTAGGACTCAACCTCAGATTTGTTAGAAGTAATTACAGAATCACAAAACAAAAAACAAAATAAAAAAACTGCTCTTCTCCGGACAGGACGACGTCTGCGGTGTCCGCTATATTAAATATATTTCTTCAGCCATAACGCCAGCCAAACTCAAGATAGGGATTAGACAAATGGCCTTGGTGGAACGTCTAAATACATTTGTATAGTCAAATGGTAACATATAAAAAATGTGTAGCAATTGTAATTGTAATGTGTGT
Source organism: Acleris emargana (assembly GCA_927399475.2). Lineage (NCBI taxonomy): Eukaryota > Metazoa > Arthropoda > Insecta > Lepidoptera > Tortricidae > Acleris > Acleris emargana. The sequence goes on from OV656843.1 coordinate 19,726,700, forward strand.
GGTTGCCGGGTTAGAATAGTACCACTCTATTTCTTCCCGTGGAAGTCGTAAGAGGCGAGTAAGGGAATAAAGGCTTGTAGTACTGTTAGGCGATGGGCTTGCGACCTGTCACTGTGCAAAGTGTGGTTATAGAATTATCAACAAATTTTAAAAGTTGTTGGTAATTCTTTAGCTCTGCCTACCCCACTTTGGGAATGAAGGCGTGAGTTTATGTGTGTAGCAATTCGGCTAGATTGTAAAATGAAAGAAAATAATGACTTAATTTCAATATCATTAGCATAAAACCTTTTGGTAACGTACATAGTCATTGTACAATCATAGCCTCTTGAGCAATACACAATAGTAGTATAAGCTCGACAGGGACGTACGTGAACAAAGCACGATCTCATTACGTATTCATAGTACCCTACCCACCTTACAAACACGTCGCTCCGGCGCGCCGGTACACGTGGCGTTTATAAAAATGTTGACCATTCTACTCCTAAGCACAGCATTCTGTAAAATATTCAGGTTGCTACAATATACACATCCGTACCAAATTTGTAGAAAAGGCACCCTTATAGAGACTTCTTTGTCTCTCTGTCTGTTGTGTCTGTATGTCACGGCAGTTTTTCTTAGAAACTATAGAAGCTATCATCTTGAAATATGACATAGTTGTATAGCAGCCAAACGAGTTTGCTCTCTAGTTGCTCAAATAACTATTTTCAATTAAAAGAAAGAAAGAAAGAAAGAAAAACATTTATTCGTGACATACATAACAAAGAACAGATTAACAAATACAAAAAGAAAGTAGCCACGAAATGGTCCCAACTCAGCGTAACGCTGGCATCTCGTCTGTGTTAAAGGCTCTCATACTTGTCCCCGTCTTCTGTGGAGCTATGACGTCATCGGTGTCACGTGACCAGGGTTTAAACGCTCCTGGCCCTAATTGGTTTCTCCTCTCGAAACATCAAACTACTGAATATATTTCGATTTTTTACAAGAAAATTAAAACCCCCTATCTTCAAGCCAGTAAAGTACATATTGAACTGATCCTTATTATACACAGACGACGGGTACATTTAGGATCCATATCATACACAGATTAGAGGGTAAAAGAAAATCTCTGTTCATAATTATTTGTTATCCCCAGGCTCTCGGCGACCGCCTGTTCGCGGTAGACGTGGGCAAGCTAGCCCAGATCCACGGCCAGCTCTCTGGACAGCCCACGTACCTGTACAGGTACTCGTTCCGAGGAGAGAAGAGTCTGTCGAACATGATGGCTCGTAATAACAAAAACTACGGTGAGGAACTGAAGTATTTGCATTTTTTTATAAGTGTTTTCGAGCTACGTGACCTCGTCATGAAAATTATTACTTAGTTAGGGTCTCCCCAGACCTATCAACGCCGAATCGGCTTGAGCCGGTAAGAAAAAGTTTGATGTCCATGCAATACGAGCAAAAACGACGTCGTTCCGTTCGCAACGCCGAATCGAGCCGAGCCGAGCCGAGCGACGTCGTTTTCGCTCTTATTGCATGGACATACAACTTTTTCTTAACGGCTTAAGCCGATTCGGCGTCGATAGGTCTGGCTGGGGCGACTGGAGAGAGCTAGTTGGCCCCGACTAAACCAGCTAATGCGCCCTGATGAGTTTGCTTGTGGTGGCTCGCGGTGCGTACGGTCGAGGCACGCACACATGCAAGCAAGCGATATACCTTCGTTTGAAGATGAACTACTGTTTACACTGTACACTTTGCTAGGTTGCCATGTCCTTAGAATTCATCAAGGAACTCATTGTATTTGTACTCGTTTTGAATGAATCCTGTCTTCCTTCAGGAGTTAGCCACGCCGATGACGTGATGCACATCTTCAAGTTCCCCCAGCTGTCGTCGAACACGGCCGAGGACCGCAAGATGACGGAGGGCCTGATTGACATGGTCTACAGCTTCTCCACCACTGGGTAACTACGCTGCCCTCCTAAGCAAATAAGCATTATCCCAAAATCCGTAACCAAAGCAGTTTTCGTTCTATGCTCTTAGTAATAAGGTTGATATTGCTTTAGGATTTTTATCTGACATACTGCGTATTAGCTTAGGAGGGCAGTACGTCACTCTGTTTTTTTTCAAGGCATAAGGCCCCTCTACACGTCAGCGGATCATGGGCGTGCGTAAGGGACGCATTTACACCTTAGAGTGAGCAACATATTCTTGCATATCACTCTTACGTATTGCTCCATCCCTTCATCCCATGATCCGCTGACATGTAGAGGGGCCAATAGAGAAAGCAAACGAGCACACAGGCCACGCACGTGGTGGTAAGTGGGCTCAGAGCTGATAGACTTTTGCAAACTTACGGTATCAATTTTAAGACTGAAAATGCGCTGACAACCCTGAGGACTAAGATGGAATGCCTCTATTCTAGTTCAATACAGTAATAACTCAAAACACAACTATATTTTAAAATCAACTTTATTACAACTTCTATGAACTTGAAACAAAACTAGGAAGGATTTTGAGTGGATACTGTATTGATCTCGCAGTGCGAATTGTCTGCGCCTCTGAAACAAAGTAGGTCCCAAAAGGATGGACCGATTCGCACGCAGATTTTCTTAAACTGATTAACCGGATAGTTCATAATATCTTGGTTGGTTGGTTGTGTGGTTGCCGGCTTAGAATAGTGCCACTCCATGTCTTCCCGTGGAAGTCGTAAGAGGCGAACTAGGGGAAAAAAGGCTTGTAGTACCGTTAGGCGATGGGTTTGCTACCTGTCACTAATATACACTGTTAAACATCTTAGCCTAATTGTGCGAAAGGGGCTGACTCGTGGTCACACCAGGTTGTCGCACCACTGCTATTCGCTTTGGTCGGAAATGCGACAGAAATCATTTTTATTCCGCAAAAGTAGGTAGGATAGGTTCGTTAGGTATCTTTAGATGCCCGAAGGGCAAATCGCTCAGAAATAGGAGCCCTGCCTGGAAGGGCTCCGTCGAATAGCAGTGGTGTGACCACCTGGTGTGACCACGAGTCTGCACCCTGTGCGAATTGTGGTTACAGAGTTCTCAACAAGTTTTTAGATGGTAATTCTGTAGCTCTGCCTACCCCACTCTGGGAATGTAGGCGTGAAGGTACGTATGTATGTTTGTCATAATGCCTTAGCTGGGTTACATAAATTTTATGTTTTTTATACGACGTACTTGTAAATAGACACTTCTATGCACGACATAACCGTGTTTCTGTTATCGCTAACTAGTGCGCCCGAGCGGCGCGTCTGCTTGGGTATTTGGTGTTCTACCCGTTAACTTAATATTTATTAAAATAATGTACTTAGCAACAGCTAGAAATTAAGAATGTATGCGCTCTTTCATTTTTATAATTAAGTTTTCTCATAATAAGTGAACGAGCTGTAGGCCTCCAACAAGATGGAGTGACGACCTTGTAAGGATCGTGGGAAAGCGGTGGATGCGAAAAGCACAAGACCGGTCTGAGTGGAGAGCCTTGGGGGAGGCCTATGTCCAGCAGTGGACGTCTTTCGGCTGACATGATGATGATGATGATGATATAAGTGAATTTATATACTTAAAATGTTTTGAGAAATAAATATCTTTAAACCGTTTATTAAATAAACGGTTGATTTGTAAGTAAAGTTCGCCATATCATTATCTATTTAATATTCATAACTAATCCTGTCTATTTTCTAGAATCCCAAAAGTAACCTACAACGCGCCGGAGTGGCAGCCTGTGACACCAGAAAAGCTGAACTACCTGGAGATAGCGTCCCCGAGCCGGATCGAAATGAAGAACAACCCCGACTTTGGCCAGAGGGCGTTCTGGGACAGCCTCGGGCTCATTGAAAATGAAAGATACCACGTCAATCTGAAAGACGAGCTTTAACTTGAAGTTAGGTTATGGGCCCAAAATTTGACAATTCGTTTAGCCCTTTATCGTGCACGATTTGATTGTAACTTACAATTTAAATGTTTACGTTTTGTGAACTTTAGAGTTATCGGAGTTGGTGAAGTTATTGTTTTTTTTATAAAGGGTCTTACTTTATCTTTGATCGCAGCGCAGATTTTTTAAATGGATGTACGAATTGTGTAGTTTATTATTTTTATTACCAATTAGATGATTTCAGCTTATTGAGGAGTGATGAAGAAGAGGAATTTGGATCGTCAATGGTATTCATGTTACAAGTATAAATGGTTTTTATTAATAAAATAATCACTAAATTAAACCTATTTATTTGTTTTGGCTGGCGACTCTGTCCGCGTACCCGTTTATCGCATTTTTCATATATTTTAATTTAACAAACAAACAGACAGATTATATAAACACTACTGCTGAAGAAATAAAAACGGGGTTTTGAAAAAATACCGGTCAAGTGCGAGTCGTACTCGCGCACAGTGGATTCCGTATTTAAGATAATAAATATGCTCAGTAACTGCAAAAGAGAATACTCATTTGATATGAACTTTATTTTGTATGCAATAATATTGACTGGCCTAAATTTTAATAAATTTTCAAAGTTTTTTTGTATTTCTCAAAAATTGTAAATGTTTTATTTTTCCCTTAAAAGTATTAGATAAATAAACTTCGAAGATAAGGGGGGGCGGGACAGTATTTTTTTGTACATATTTGGCTATAAATTAAAAGTACACCACAGAAAAAAAATTAAATGTGTAGATTGAGCCGTTTCATATGACACCCCCCATTTGCTATAATCAAACCACTTTAATTGTTCAATTCTAGACCCCTTTTCAATGATTTATATTGTTTTTACTAAAAACACATGCGGGCAATTAAGATGGACCACTATGCTAAATTTCCAGTTGATAGCATTTGTAGTTGCTGAGATAACCTGCTGGGACATACAGACAGACAGACAGATAACGAAGTCTCACCATAATGGTTCTTTTTTTACCATTTTGGTATGGAACCCTAAAAAGAACTATATAAATAACCAGTAGCAGAAACCTATAGATACAGCCTCTTTGTAGTAAGATTGATTAAAAAAATAATTTGAAAAAAATAACTGTCAATGGACCCATGCAGTAGCAGAATCCTATAAAACTTCTCTGTAGTAAGATTATTTAAAAAAAGAAACGAAAAAAAAACAATGGATCTGTGCAGTAACAGAGACCTGTAGGTACATACAGCTTTTCTGTAGTAAAATAATTAGAAAAACCCTTTAAGTACAAGTACTGAACCATCGTAAAATCTTATACAACCACTCTTGTCTCTTTAATAAAACTATACTGTCTTACTTTTATATGTTATCAAGTTTCCTCATAATCGACATGAAAACTAGAGTGTTTAACTCGGGTGAAAGTCACCATTTATTTCACACTAGAAATAAAACAAATAATAATATATTGCTGGTCTGGCTACGCTCGAGCGCCAAAACATCGTGCAGAGATGCGCCGAATATTCGTTTGGTATTTGGTATTCGGCGTATTCGGCATCTTTTTCACTATTTGTATTCGGCCGAATTATTCGGTTTTGATGTCAAATATATTCATTTCGAGCATTTCTAGTCCCAAGCACGTGATCTTTTACGCCCACTCATATTGCAGACACAATAAAGTGAATATTATCAATATTTTTGTTTGTTAGCACATTTGTTTTTATTTGTAACGTGATTGTGCGATGTTTTGAAGCAAAGTGACAGCGCGGTGTACTTCGGTCATCTAGCCAGCAGCGACACATACTCGTAGCGTACATGTTAGAAACTGTTTACGCGGCAAAACAATGAAATGGTAAACCGAATAATTCGGCCAAATATCCGGTTCCGTAAAGGTAAAACCGAATAGTAAGTATTCGGTATTCGGCTATTCGGTGAAACCACTATTCGGCGCATCTCTAAATTATCGTGTGAAATCGGTGCCTTTCATCCCTTGATTAACAATCTACTATTAATTGTATACGTCACCAGAATTTCTAACTACTTAGTTTCACATAGCGTAGGTAGTATTGCACCAGATTTGCACCTCATACACAAAAACATACGGATGCATGACGCAATATTAAATCAATATCAAATGAGTCACCACCTATCTATGAGTAAATATCTGCCACGTCCGTCAGAATCAGAAGTCAGAATGAAGTGATAAGATCGGAACAGTTTCCTTGTAGCAAGGATCAATGACCAAAGTCGGGTGACAGGTACTATCCCCAATAGAACGCTGACCCACCATAGAACGGTGTCACAGTTCAAATTCAAAATTCAAAATATTTATTCAGTAAATTGGCCACATGAGGGCTCTTTTACACGTCGGTAATATGGAGTGAATCTACTAGCTCTTCGGTTAAGACCATCATTGCGGAGAAGAGATGCTGCAAGAAACTCCAGGAGAAGGTCATTTTTTCAATTAATAAATTTGTAACATTAGAAAACAATTTATTTGACACTACTTACGACTTAAATCATAACGCCACTGTGACACAGTTCTATGGTGGGTCAGAATTCCATTGGTCTGATAGTACAATGAATTCCACTCGGAAAACCATATAGTTTTTGACATGTAATCGTATTGTCAACGAAATGACATCTCTTATTAACTTGACAGTAATGGCGGCCGACTTACATACATACATACATACATACCTTCACGCCTGTAATCCCAGTGGGGTAGGCAGAGCTACAGATTTACCTACAACTTTAAAAACTTGCCCATTCATTGCCGACGCCTCACATTTTTACTCATCACGCAGTGCCGGCGTAATGCCGAGGACGCGATTTCGATTACGATTACACATACATGGGACGCGAATTCGCGTCTTCGGCATCCGAGATAAGAATTATGAAAATTACAAATGCACTGAATCCGAAAACCAGCAACAGTATAACATTATCCTTCATAAATAAAGTAACATTTTGGTATCAGCATTTAAGTACAGTTGTTTTCTAGCAAAAAAAAAACAAATAACTTGAGGACGCGAAGTCGCGTCCTCGGCATTACGATTACACATACATGGGACGCGAATTCGCGTCTTCGGCAATGAATGGGTTAATTCTGTAACCACATTTTGCACAAATAGACTAAGATGTTTAATGACGGCCGAGTTACAATCAAGATCAAAAGCAATAAGTTTGTATTTATGGTTGGTATGGTTTTATAATACCAAGTAGAGTACCGGCCACCGGTGACTAATATAATACTAACTATACAAATTAGAACTGCTTTCATACGATTGTACTTAAGGAAAGGAGAAATACAAAATGCCTTCGTTAGAATCGCGGTCCTATGTAAAACTAGTGGAATTCGGAAATTAAAATATACCTAACGGTATAACGTTACCTACCTACTCGTGTTTGTGCGTGCGTGTGACGCGCATGCGCTGCTCGCTGGTCATTTCAACCAGTCTATTCACATAAATCGACCCGCTGCTATACGAGCGTGACTAGGGAACAATTGAATGCGTTTTCCCTACACCTAATTAAATTAAAATAAAACTACCAAGCGCTTGGTTCTTAAAAATCGACCTGCATTAGGTAGGTATTTCAACTTCTAAACACTTGTCAAGGTAGGTAAACTAATCTAGGTTCTCTCTCTTATAAAGGTCTCTGTGGCTCTTTGGCAAGAGTGGTATGTAGATAAAAATACCGAGATCCCATAAAACTAGCGTCAGCAGCAACGGTAGCTAATGTTGGAAATGGTAAGACTGTGGTGCCACTAAAACTAGTTGAAATAAAAACCAAAAAACTGCGTTTTTTAAGGCGGTTTTTTGCTTTTTAAAACATTTATTTAATTGTATACTTTTTAGTGATCATAATAAACCACTACGTCCCACTTCTTAGTTGATATGAAACTTTAAGTTATTTCAAGCGCCGGAAGTAACGCCGCGGGAAAGTCAGTCATATTTCAACAAGTAAATATTCTTCGTTGTAGTCGCTCACCTATCTTAATCGAGATATGTTAACGCCACCCTTGAAATAGGTACCGTTGAGGAGTTCCGTTGGCCATCTGTGGTCCTCATCATCAGTTCCACTTCACCAAATGATACTTTCAAAATGCAAATGATAGACTTGTTACTAAAAATACTAAAATCGCGTTTGCCTAAAATATTTGAGGAGTTCCCTCAATTCCTCAATGATCCCCTCATCAGATTCATATTTGGTGACAATGGGACCACCTCGGAACCAAATTTTTTTTTTTAATCTTTCCACAATTATCGTAATCCGTGGATTTCCTATTTAGGTACATTTAAAAAAAAAATATTGAGGAAAATATAACCTTCTCCTTTTTAGTCGGTTAAAAAGAGTGGTCCTTAGCCCAAGATAGACTTTGTGACCTTCCAGAAATAAGTGTAATGAGTTTATTTATCCGTCGAATATACACGATGAAAGTATTTCGACACAATTTGATGGTCCTAACGAGTTTGTTAGTACTCATTTAACTATCGCGCTTATCGCGTGTCCAACCGCTTCCACGGACGCGTCTCACAGTGCACTGAACAACGTATATGGACGCGTCTCAATGCACTGAACAACGTCTATGAACGCGTCTCATAGAACCGCTTAAACAAAAGTAAAATAAAAATAATCAATAAAAAATACAAATTTATTATAACCAAACCAAACGCAACACACCAACTTAAATAAACAGTTTGATTGTTACAAAACCAACTATCCATGAACCTACCCAGATGGATCAAACTTATTTACAACTTAATAATATGACTGATTTAACATAAAAACTTAAATTAACAAAAGCAATGAAATGATCAGTTTAAACTAGTTGATACTTCTTACAGTAATCGCGCAAAAGAAAATAACAACACCATATAACAATTAATGCGAGTACTAAACGCATGGTTAAGAAAAAAATAGGGAAACTAAAAGCTCATTTAAAAGCAACAACAATTTAAATAATAAACAACAGAAATGAATGAATAAGTACATATCTACTAGACAGAAGACACTACTGTATATAATGATAATTCCTAAATGCTACATAGGCACAAAGTCATCATGTCAATTAAAACTTTAATAGTTTAAAAATATAACTCATCTTGTCTTAACATCTTTTGGCTGTTACATCATTTTATATTGTCACCCTCATTTTGTAAAAAAATACTATCTTCATAAATTAAAAGGAGACTCTTGTTGACTTGCAAGCTATTAATACATATGACATACTGTAGATAGAGATAGTTTCATAAGAGCTGCCACAAAATGAATAAACCTGCTCGTTAGTTTCTCTGTTCATAGTTATTTTAAGCTACGATACGAAGCAGAAAACTGCTGAAATCAATTACAAACATAGCGCATAACACTTTATGGGATATTACAACGGCACTCTCACTCAATCATAGTTGACATTGGTTTGATTTGTTCCATTCATCATAGCTCTTATGAAACAACCTTTACCTGTTGTTATCATTGTACCATGGAACCAATCAGTGCGTGCGATAAGGCCTATTTCTTTTTATCTGATATAATAGATAGTTTTTATTAAGCTGCCGTAACAACTATTTCAGACATTTATCATTTAGAAGTTTTTACAGAGAGTAAATTTTTTAATATTTTTCAAAGATACAAGTCTAATGATTACACCTAGAGATTTTCCTAGCACAAACGACGTGTTGTTAGGGCTTGACACAAAAAAAACATCGACAATCCTATACCCTATGATTATTCAATAAATTATGAAGAATATATTATTCTAAATCAGTGTGACAATTCGTGCAGTAATCAAGGATTTAGACATATCAGTGCCAACTGCCTGTCTAAAATAAAATAATAATAATAATAATAATAATAATAATATTTACACAATAGCATTTAGATGCATTTAATCAAAAAATGTTATAAATGGAATAATTAGAAAGTTGTGATAAATATTTTGTCCGGAAAGCTCATATAGATCTACACTTCTTCTCAGAATAATCACAGGAAGATTTAAATACCACATACTGGCCGATCTGCCATCTTCCAACTAGAGACGGCACAACCTATAACTTTTTATCATTCAAGTTATAAAATACACTGTTTCATAAGATCAAAGTACAGTTGGAAGTTGGACTATAATTATGTAAGCCATTTTTCTTTGAAAAGAGGGTAGATGATTAGATAAACTGCTTGTTTAGGCTACCAATGTACAAGCTTCCAATTACCAGCAAGTGACTCTGTCACACAAGAGAAATCAGGAGAAAAGAGTCAATGTTTGTTTCACAATGCTAATGACCTAAAGCTAAACAAACAATCTAAATATGTTATCACTTAACATAAGCTTGCCAATTAGCAAATGCATATGGACTTTACACCACAATATTAAATTACTCAACTTTCTTGGAGTCTCCACCACTTGTGACTGTAAGCTTCTTTTGCAGCTTGCTGTGCTCCTCCGTGAGCCTGTCATACTCCTTTGCAAGGCTTTCTGCCTGGGATTTGACTGCTTCTTTGTCTTTCTTCTCCTTTGAGAGATCCTTCTCCAGAGTAGAGATCTGAGTCTTCAGATCTTCGAGCTGCTTCTTGTTAGTCTCGTCACCAGCTCCAGCCTGGGCCAGAAGAGACCTAGCGGCCACAGACGCGCTCTGCGCCTGTCTGAAGTTAGCCTCGGACTGCGCCAACAAAGTCGCTAACTCGGAAATCAGCTGCACCATCCGGCGAATAACGACGAGCAGGAATAGAGCAAAACCGGAAATGTAGAAGTTTCTCTGAGCGCGGAACAGACGCATGTTACCTTGCATTTCGGCGTCGAGGTGCTGGTGGTCCGAAGATTCGATACTTGAATACTTCTGCATCTCACGAATAGCGTCGAGTAGGCATAGCACCAACACTCCAATCAGGATTAGGAAGTACACCGACGCTTGCCCACTTATATAAGCAAGGAATTTTGATCTGAACAGCTTCTGCCATTTCGAAGGGCTCGCGAGCGGCAAGGCGAGCAGACACACGATGGCTATTTCGGTGTACAAGAACGCCGCGATGATGGTCCACTGGAGACTCATGATGGTTTTATTTACTTTACACCGAACTTTACGACTTTACGTGCTGCGTCTACGGCAACAAAACACAATATGACGGAAGACTTAAAGAATTTACTGCAATCGAAAAATATCGGTGAGTCACAACTCCAAAGTCAAAGAAAATAATGGCATTTATGGCATAAATGACGTGTACCTTTAGATTAGATAGTTGTCAACCGGGTCTTGACCGGGTCAACCGGCGGCAAACGTATGGTGAGAACTAAAAATAAAATCATGGAAAAACATTCTTGTTTTCTGTATGTAATCTATTAAAGAAGAACCTTGAATTACAAAATAAATAATCTAGTTTTGCTCCTAAATTATTGTTTAATTACTTTTCCCTCAGAATTTTTCTAAGAGTGGTTTCAAAACGCCACTTAACGTTTCATTATAGGCATTTCCAAACTGTATATCTTTGAAATAAAGACAAAACGTGCGCGCTATGGAGCGTGATTGTCAAATTTGACAAAGGCAAGGCGAAAACCACTGACGTCACTTTGCCCGAATTTGTGTATTTGAACTAAAATCACACTTAATTTTATAAATAGTTCCTGGATTTATTTTCTATAGAGAATGGCTGATCCGAAATACGAAAATCTACCAGGCATAGTAAGTTTAACACAATATATTCAATCAAATTAACAATTTAACGTGGTCGAATTCTTTGGAGTACTTTTCGTATCTTTCTTCGTATAATTTTATGAAATCTTTTAGGCTTACGACCAGCCTGATATATACGAAACCGGCGACTTGCCGGAGGCTGACCAGCCAGAGCCTTACGAGGAGGAAGAGAATGAATGCATAGAGCAGCTGCATTTGTCTGTAAAGGATTCCTTCAATAACTTCAAAGGCAAATTTCTGACTGGTGCAGTCGATTTCTCTGACCGACTAAGCAGAAAAACGAGGATTGGATATAGGTAAATAGTATTGTGCATCTCTAATTTTCTCTCAGTGAACTTACAGTACGTACCTCATGTTATGATCGCTATTTCTACTACAAAGCTTCAGCTGGTTCAGGTAACTTAACTACTAAGCAATGTGATCAGTACTTGCTAAGTAATTGTAAAAAAAATAGATAGAGATTCGATTTTACTTGTGAGTGGTTCCTTTTGACAGATGCTTTCCAAACCAATTTTTTATATAATCTTAATTTTTTTAAATACATTAATTAATATGAAGCAAAGTATAAATAAATAGACTTACTGGTTTTTTTTATTACTCCGAAATTCAATGGTTTTAGGAAGTAAAAACTATAAAAAAATATGTAATAAAGAGTAGGAAAATGCTAATGTTGATTTATTTTAAATAAATAAACATATATAAATAAAAAATATACATAAAGTAACTACTACCAAAATTAATTTAAATACATCATATATTTTTTAATGTACAAACAAATGACTTTTAAATCACATATTGGTATCGTATGCTTAGACATGGACCCGTACCAGTCTATGAACTGCATAGGCACGGATCCATTCCAGTGCCCTGCATGCCTACTTGCATATTATTTTTTGTAAATTGATTGTAGGTTAAGCCAATAAAGTATTGAAATTTACCATGCTTATGAATCCAAGACCACTAGCTTCGTAGGCAGGGTCACTACCAACTAGGCCAGCTCGTGGTCAATAACGTCAAAACGTCAATCTCTTAACTACTATTATCTGAATTATAACCAGAGATCGGACAAATTTGCGACATTGCTCACAATAATGTGGACAAGACTCCAAAATTAATCAAATAAGTAATAATTTAATTAATTTCTTACTATTATGTGTTTTACATATATTCATATGTATTTTTCGATCAAGGTTAATATTAATAGCCAAAAGCCAAATACATGTGGTATCTGTTGAGGCTTGAATTTCTATAACAAAAATTGACTTTTTATATAATAGGTATACAAATATAAATCAATACAGCCAATACTGATCAATTTTTTATGAATCGATTTGTTTCAAGAGAAACGTCAAGCACAAATTTCTTTATGCCCTTCAAAAAATGATAATATATTCAATTTAGTATCTGCATACTTGTTTTAATTTATATCACTATAAATATCATTTTTTATATACCATTTTCACGTCGTATTATATTAATTTCTATTTTCGCCATTAATTCGTTTTTAAACTGGCGATATTCAGTACCCATCAGGGCCATCAGTAAAGAAAATGCCATTATTTAATGCTGCTGCCGTTTAGGAACGGTACGTACGTAATTTAGGTACGACAATTACGACTGTCATTTGGCAAATATCGATGTCAAAATATATATATTAATAAAAAGTAAATCTACAGAGGTTTTATATCTATAGAACTAGAAATCTTCTTCGACAGAAATAATAATCATAGCAGGATATTTACCATGTAGTAGTTGTTGGGTATTACTTCTACCCCCTTACTTATAAACGCGAAATAAGCTTGGAATAGTTTATGCACCTTCTGTCAGATGCAAATGTCACAATTACAGAGAAGGACAAGGCATGGCATAAACTATCCCAAGCTTATTCCACTTTTATAAGTAAGTTATTAAATAAGTTAAGTTATTCTTTAGCTCTGCCTACCCCACTCTGGGAATGAAGGCGTGAGTTTATGTATGTATGTATGTATAAGTAAGGGGGCTAGTGTAAATAATTGTGTAAGTTTAAAATCGTAACTTCTTTATTATATAAAAATATTAACGAAAACGATAACCACTTTAGATAACATTTTGCTAGTAATTATAAGCACGTATAAACTATTATCCTCGGAAATTAAATTATTATTTCGACAAATAATTAATTGATTAACATTTTGATTAATTTTAGAGTCTTGTCCACATTATTGCGAGCAATGTCGCAAATTTTTCCGATCTCTGTATTCTTGAGAGTGTTGTAGTTCTAACTCAATATTCTCAATATGCCAGTCTGGTTTTCACTACACATTGTCTTGCGTGTGTATAATGAACATATTTACCTGAAATCTATCATTACGTAGAGCTGGAGAATGGGAGTTGGCAGCAGAGGGAGAGCCCGAGACCGTGATGGAGCGCTACAACCGGCTCAAGTGCGAGTTCTCCGACTTGCTTGAGCAAGTGTCTGAGCAGCAGGGCAAAGCTACTGAGAGTGAAAAGGTACGTTTATCTAGACCAATGTTATGAGGTGGTTACTAGTGTGTTCAATGGCTGTGTTAGAAGTTGGAAACATGAGCTCCTGCTTAAAAGCTTTCTATTTTGTTTTTGGAAAAGTTTACTAATTGTTACTTGTTGGTTTATTATAGAAGGATAATCATGATAAAAGGATTAAAATCCCATTCCATCCCATTTGATTGAATAATCTGTGTGACATTCCCTACTTTTGTCCTAAAAATAAATCTGGGCTATTTCGAAATTTCCAAAAGAATTAGGTAATCAGTGTTTCGCACAATACTTAGTGTGTTCAGATATTTAAATAAATGTAAACAATGACCCTGCTAAATGGCGAATTAACTTTGACTTTATCATGTGGTTTCCTTTATTTTTATTAAGTAAAATATATCGCAATGCTATATCAAAACAGTATCAACTCAAAATCCTTGCTAGTTTTGTTTCAAGTTCATAGAAGTTGTATTAATGTTTATTTTAACCCTCTGCGACTGACGTGACGTCTATGAGACGTCGCCAAAAAAAATCGCCGTACACCGCGTTATAGCTCTGTATCGCTCAGTACCTTCTTCTAACGACTCGCGGCATTGTAAGTTAATCTTTGTGAAAAATACCAGTTTTTTTTACCTTATTCAAGTAAATTACATATTATACATGTTTATTATTAATTCCGCATTAAAATTTAATAATCATGCTATGCACTAAATAAACAATACTTATCATTGAACCATTAGTATTTTTTCTATATTTTATCAAAATTGATGTCTGACAGACTCCACCTCAGTAGAATGTTTCTAAAAAAGTCACCTCAGTTGCAGAGGGTTAACATACATATGTATTTTGATTTACTACTGTTTTGATCCAGCAGTGCGAGTGCGTGAAAGGCGTATAAAAGTTAATTTATCTTGGTTCCAGGATGAGTATACGCGGCTAGCAACTCAAATAAATGCAACCAAGAAAATTTTAGAGGAACTGAAACTAGAAGAGGGACAGCATGTTGACCCTAAAGCAGAGAATCTGAAGTAAGTAGGCCTTCATCATTTACAATGAAAATAAATTACACAGGTTGCAAGCACAGATAATTTTGATTTGTTTCTTAATAAATTATAATCAATAAAATTTAACAACCACAACACAAACAAACCTCCATAAGCAAGATTATTATAAGAACCCCTTTTCAAAAAAAACTTTTGGAAATTGTTGTCATAGCCTCGTGGCCCAGTGTGCAATAGGATGTATATAACCAAGGCAATTTACTTTGAACTCTGTCGCAATAAGAATAAGGTTTATTTTCCTATGTTCATAAATTAAATATGGCATTTTCGAACAATCGCAATTGAACTTTATTCCCTTGATTGTAGATTCAAAGTCCCAGTTACAAAAAACTCCCATTTTTCCCTTACGAGGCCTTACGAGGTTAATATTCATTATTATTTTTATCACTATCCAATTGTTTTCACCAATTATTTATTTCAGGCAGTTCCTTGTAAGCGGTGCCAAGAAGCAGGCCGGCGTCGCCACCGCCAACCTGAAGCTTAGGCCCGAGGTGCACCTCGGCAACACGGCGCGCGTAGCGCAGCTCGAACACAGGTAAACGGAGGCCTAGTCACAATTAGTGATGGGCGATTTATGAAACATTACAAAACTTTCCTTAACTGCGAAAATTACAACTTCTGAAAGTTACATAATTAGATGAAAATGATTCTGACACAAGTAAATTTCATTTAAATTTCATGAAAAGTTTCCGTTACTTACGTTGCTTTACAAAACTTAAGTAATTTTCAGAAATTAAACGATTTCACTTTGGTAACTTTCAGAATAATACATGAAATTTTAGGTAAAAGCTTCACTTATGAAACTTTCAGAATATTGCAGAAATTTAAGTGAAAGTTTCACTTTTGAAACTTAAAAGCCGCCCATCACTAGTCACAATCATCATCATCATCATCATCATCGGCCTATATCAGTCCACTCCAGCCCGTAGGCCTCCCCTAATGTGCGCCATTTTACCCTGTCCTCGGCCTCTCGCATCCAACATTTGCCACAAGCGTTTCGCAAGTCATCACTCCATCTCGCCAGAGGGCGTCGCTCTACGTTTGCTGAGTCGCGGTCTCCATTCAAGAACAAATCTACACCAACGGCACAACGGTAGTGTAGTCGCAATTGTGGCTTATAGTTGTCGCATTCTAAAGGGCCAGGTTTGACATCTGTCATTGCAGTACAAAATATAACCTTAACGCGTCGAACGTTATAATTTAAGGATTATTTGAATTTGGAATTGGTTGATATTTTAATACATATGTTTGTGACGTGACGTTCCACGGGTTAATATGTATTTGAGGTTATATTTTCTATGGTGTTTACATCCGTCAAAACGGTCCCTTTAGAACGCTGAAACTATAGGATGTTAATTAATTACAGACAGTTGCAGTACTGCTATAGGTAAAAAACACTCACTTATATTATCTTTCTTTTTTTTAAGTGACTAGTCATTTCCATTTTCCATGCAATTTCGGTACTGGCCATACATTTCGGTATCAAAAATACCCGTGACCGGCTGACGCCAACCAATGTGGCAACCATTTTGCCCCACATTGACCTTGAGTAATTTTGCTTGCAGGCTGTATAAGCTGGAACAGGCTGCTGGCGTGCGTGATGAGGAGGCCTTCAGGCGGCTTCAGGCTGCTACGGGGGAGGTCAGTGTACCATCCTTTTGTTTGTTCATTTCAACTAGGTTTTTTTTATTAATTCCTCCTCCTTACATTAAAGAGCTGTATCTTTTGAACCGTAAAAAATAGCCTATTGATTTTTTTCTCAGAATAGTGGTGTTTACTTTTTGTAGCTGCATATAGTTAGGGAATTTGAATTTTTCGCACTAGTCTTCTTTACTTTTCAATTTTTTACGCTTAATTGTTCAAAATGCACTGTGTTTTTTATCAGACTAAGAATTAAGTAAAATTGCCTCTTTTAAATTACTATTTTAGTCTTGTTTCATTGACTTTTTTCCGCAAATTTATTAAAAAGCGTTTTAGTGAAGGTGCTCAAAAAGTGCTTTTTACTTTTTGTAGCAAATCATGTTGAAAGTTGGATTCTTTGCACTTGTGTTTTTTTACTTTTCCATTTTTTACCCTTTATTGTTTGTTGTTGTCGTTGTGTGAAGACTAAGAGTTAAAAAAAAACCCTTTTTAATTACTGTTTTTATTTTTCGTAAATTTATAATAAACAATTCATCATAAAATTCAAATCATCAAAATGTACTATTCTACTGTAGTACGTGCGAAACTGTCATTTTGGAAGATTAAAAAGTTACGTTTATCTCACGCTCGCAGCAAAATTTAGCTCATTATCTTTAAATAGTAAAATCCGCCTTTTTGAGGTGTTGAGATGAAAATATAATTGTGATTTTTCAGGCGACGCTATGCGGCGCGGCGGCGACACTGGCTGCGCAGACGCAGCTGCTCCGGCCCGCCGAGGTGGCGGCCGCGGAGGCGCGCGTCGCCTCGCTGCTCACTCAAGTGGACGCGCTCAAGGCGGCCCGGCCCGACGACCCGGAGCTCGATGCCAAGGTAGAGTACTCTATACGTCAGGCGGCACTGTCTGCGCAGACGCAGCTGCTCCGGCCCGCCGATGAGCGAGAAGCGAGTAGAGTCACCAATCAATGAATATGTCTCTTTTATTGACAAAGATAAGGCAAGACAAGGGAGGCAGTGTGAACAGCCAGCGATCAACTATTAAGGTTGGCGCGGATGTAACCGCTCGGTACCGGATCAGCTCAAAGTGAGACATTGAAAATTGGGTTGTAAATTGTGTTAGTACGATACATTTTGCAGTGGACGACGCGAGGCCCGCGCTCGGCTATTGTTTTCACTTCAACTTTCAAAAATGTATCAGAATAACACAACTCGAAGTTCACTTTCCAATGTCTCACTTTCTGCGCCAACCCTTAAGAGGACGCCGACCGTCTAGTGGCGCCCTCATTCTTATTACCTCTATTGATTTTTTTATACACTAAAGTATGGTCTTGTAATCGAAAGTTGTTGTTCCTCCAAGGTTAAGGCTCCAGTATTAAAAGTTTTGGAACCCCTGCTAGTGCAGGCCAGCGAAGCTTTTCACTCATCTCTATGTTCTGTCAGGTGAACTCGCTGTATAAGGTGCTGCAGCAGATCGACGGCGTGTCGCACGCCGAGATCCTGGAGCGGATGGAGGCACTCGAAGCGCTGCACAACCAGGGTGAGTCTTACGATGTTCTGGAGAGCGAGTTGTTTTCCCGCATCAACATTCCTTTTTTAGGGATTTTTTTACACAAGGAATACTTGCAAATTTGAATTCCCTAAATTCAAAGGATTTCGCAGTCTAGGAAGTGATTTTATACGTACCTACCAAAGATAGTCTGACCGGAGAGTCGTGACACATGCATGTTTTTCTAATTCTTCACATGGCAACAATTTTACCTATGAAACAAGCTTATAGAATAGAATAGAAAAGAATCCTTTATTTCAGGCCGACAGACCCATAACATTTGTTAGTAACAGAGGTACTTAGACTATGCTTATGCGTACCTATCCAGTCGTTATGCATTTCGTGATACCAGCAAGTGGTATTTTAATTTTCCCTCAGTTTTGTGTCACCACTCACTGGTCAGACTCTAGTCATGCGATAGTAATTTTATTAAACATAAATTGCATGCACTTGATCATATCCAGTTATGGACATACATACATTTTCAATGCACTTGACCATAAAGAACGGGACAAGAAATTTCATTTTATTTTGCCTTGGCCATAACTATTATTTGATCCTGTTTTAACCCTTGTCAAAAATGTCAACTTACCTTTCTTTCTATAATAAATATTTACTTTTTCAGCAAGCAATTTTGGCAAATCCCTAATGGAACTAGAAGCCCTACAAAGCACAATCACCAGCGGGGTCCAAAACAACAAGGAGTTATTGCAAGGGGTCCAAGAAGTGTTCGCACACAATGTAGACAGCCTACAGAAAGAAATAAAGAAACTCAACGATAGAATCGGCAAGCTGGCAACACCTTAGCGCAGATGACCTCACATTGACATTGCAACACTTTAATTTAAAAGTACAGTTCATAATTTAAATTAGCCTTCTACTGTACGAATTGTAATAATTTATATAGAAAAAGTATTAAGGTTTAATCTTTGCTAATGTCAGGGTGTTACCATATCTAATAAAGTTGATCAGCATTCATTTTTCATCAGATGTTAAAAATTTCCTTATTGAAAAATAAGATCGCAATACGTCACAGCACAGGACAAGTAGCAAATTTTTTTTTACACATGAAATCAGGCAACTGATGAAAAATGAATCCGGCAAAGTAATTTTACTTCGCTGTCGATGCATTTATTGTACGGTGCCATGGCTACCAGCCTGCTTTGTGAATGTATGCACCTCGTTGTCTGCCCTTACCATTTTATGTGAAGTCAACTCTTCAACCAATATTGCATGTTAACAGAGAAATTACGCCAAAGTTTGATCTGACAAACTTCAACAGTAGTTCGTCTTCAAACAAAGGTAAATCGCGCGGCTTGCATGTGTGCGTGCCTCGACCGTACGCGCCACGATTCACCACAAGCAAACTCAACAGGACGGACCGAGCCGGCTTAGTCGGGGCCGCACCGTTGCCGCGTTTGGTTGCATGTGCCAGCCGCCCTAGCGGCAATAGATAACAGAAACTCCCGGAGACCTAATACTTACCTTTTCATACTTTGCTAATGTAGAGAATATATAGACAGAATTTAGAATATATTCAGTTTAGGCCAAGGGCAATCTTATAACTCGCTCGTCGACAGCAACCACAACTTTATCCATCTTATACATTCGGATAAGGCACGAAATTTCAAATACAGTGAAATAAGGTGAATCAACTTTTAAGGAACTCCTTTTATTTTATGGTATTAAAACTTGGTATTAAAGCGATCCGCCCTCGCTTCGCTTCGACAAGGCGGTACTAGTTCTACAAATATTTATATTAATTGGAATACACGAAATAATCTCTAAATACTTTTTATTTAGACAAATAAAACGGCAATTCATGAACAGGCATCGTATAAATAGCAGTTATCACATACATTTCTGCATTAATTTTTAAATGACAGACGTCATTTAAAAATTAATGCAGAAATGTTACATAAATGATGAAGAAATGTTACAGAAATGATTACAAAAATGATGTTTCTGTCTAGAAACATCATTTTTATTTGTTGGTAAACTAAAATACTATATCGTGATATGAAAGTTGACCAAAGGCCTCTGAAAGACATTCTCACTCTATCCTGATGGGCTTAGCCTGAAGTGCTTAAACTGTCAGTATTCTTAACTGTTTTAGTTGTAACATAAGCGAAGGCATAATTTCCCTGTGCATAAATTGTAAAATTATTTTCCAAAATTCAAGACATGTTGGCAGCATCTGGATTTAAATGAATACGAAGTGACTTATGAAATGTGTATTACTGCTCATTATTTTATTTACTCTAATATTTGTAATATCATAATTAGACTGCTTAAGAAGATAATTTATTTATAAAGCAATTTATGTAGCTAAATAAGTGTTTTATTTATTATTGCAAATTCTTTCCAGTTAACGTGGTTACTGTAAACTTTTCAGTACCGTCCTACCTCGAAGTGCATTTCAAGCTATCTTGATACCAAAGGGTGATGTGATGGGCAATTTCGTATGGACCCCGTCCCCACCCTCCAACGGTCACGGGATGCATGTTTATATGTTCGTTAGGACCCAAAACAAGACAAAATACCTATTTTAGTAGCTAAATAAAAGGGATTTTTTCTATGAAAATAACCCTTCAAGAGACGTGGAATGCAAGAATGTGTTCATTTTTAAACAAATTTTATACGATATCATAATGACTTTCCAAGAAAGCCCCATACATATCGCGATCGTCGCCATAGTAAAAATACATCTTATTGCCAAGATCTATAAACTGGGACGTGTTTCATCTCTGTTGGTAGGTGGGGTCATTTTTGCCCATTGTCCTTTTATCAAAATCGGTTTAACTATGACCCCGTAATAGGCAGACACACTGTCATTTATAAAATAAATACAGACATATTTTATAGTGTCCGACCGAAGTTTCGGTTTCGGTTTCGGCCAATTTCGGCCAAAAAAGTGATTTCGGCTGCAGTTTCGGTTTCGGCCAGAATCCGGCCGAAACCTTCGGCCGGGCCGAAATTGCTTCGCGGCTTCTCGCGGCTCTCGCATCGGGAGCGCTCGGCTTAATTCGGGCGCGCTCGGCCGGGTAGGTATAGGTAATGCATCGGCGGCCGTCCCAGCCGGGACCACCGACAGTATTCATATTCATCCCGTTTGGGACGTTTGTTTGTGAACCACGTGGCGCGCGAGAAAATATAGTGAGTGTTGTTTATTTATTAAATTATTATTTATTTTTTAGAATCTGTTAGGTACTGCATTTTATGCTGTGATTAATGAACGATACGTTTGATATTAGGATTGTGAATTTAGTGTAGACGTGATAAGAATAGGTTGTTTGTTTTGAATAATATAATACCTATGCCGCGAATTAGTGAAGTCTTGATAACTGCAGTAAATTAGTTTGATTTTATTTGGTTTAAAATTTCATAGTTTACCTCTAATTATATCTATTTTCATTAAAAATAAACGTTTTTATTTTGTTTAACTAAAACAGTAGCTGTTCTCATATAAGAAATTCTTGCAATAACCTTTTCCTTACGATTTGTACAGTAATTTTGAATAATTTCATAAGTCTTCAAAAATTTCGGTTTCGGTTTCGGCCGAAATCAGAAAAAAACCGAATATTCGGTTTCGTTTTCGGTTTCGGCTAAAAATCGTGTTTCGGTCGGACACTAATATTTTATTATATTAAGTATAGACCATTTGAAGTGAAGCGACTGTTGAGTCGCTTCATAAATAGTAACTGTTCCGACCAAATACGATGTCATATCGTAAGGGGCTCTATTCTTCTTTTTTTATTAATGGCGGTCCACGCGGTATTCCGTACTGATTTCGCCGGTGCCAAGTGTAGAGTAAATCAGTAAACAGAATAAATTATCAAAAAGTTAAGACTTGTTGGGAATTCTTTAGCTCTGCCTACGCCACTCTGGGAATGAAGGCGTGAGTTTATGTAGTTTATGAAGATAGAAGAAGGTAGTCAATTTTTCGGCTCTATTCTTGCTTTTGACATGTTATCGTATCGTCAACGTCATGATAGCGCTCTTATTTAGCCGAAGCTATATCTACTGGCTCAAGACCAGACCATTTATGTAGTCGCCCTTCTAACACATTCTGTTACTGAATTGTGCAGGTCTCCTCACGATGTTTTTCCTGCCCCATTTACAGAGCGAAACTTACGAACTTTGCCGCGATGACGTCCTGATAATTTTCAAAATTTAATTAATTTAGTAGCCAGACAAGGTTCCGTTATTAAAATAATAAACAAACCACACCACGTGGCTCTGCTAAATAACCAATCAACTATTTTTTCGTTTTTCGAACTTGGACGTATCAGTGTTCTACCAATTGTCGATGTGGTTTTTTTTGTTTACATTTATTTACCTACACAACTAGAGTACCACGCAACAATATTGAGGGTAGGCTTGAAAGGTGCTCTAGCAAACTAACCGCAGAGCTAACCTGTACACCTTTCTGCGTTATTATTATTACGTAAATATTACACTTGCGAAAGCTCGTGTTTACGTTAATCCTTCCGACTGAAATTGCTGAACATGTGAATGGAATTTGGAATAGAGATAGCCTTTTAGCCTGAATGATCGTTTATCCTGGAAAATAACACTATTCCTGTGATTAAAAGCAAACAAGGTTGCAGGGAGCAACTAGTTTAATTTTTTCAATGCTGTTGATGGATATACCCACACCATATCGATGATTGTTTCTAGCTCAAAATAGACCAGTGACTATGAGGCAAAGTTGCACTAAGGTGTAAAAGAGCCCTCACGTGGCTAATTTACTGAATAAATATTTTGAATTTTGAATTTGTAAACTACGTAATTCCAAAATTTCGAATTTTCATAATTCCTAACGCAATTTTTTATAGAAGACTCATTGATATCGTCTATAAATCAAACCTAACCTAACCTACGTATGACAATTAAATTATGAATTTAATCTAAAATAGCTCCAGCATAACATAGCTATCGGAAAGATGAAAATTCGGAAAAAAGTGATTCGGAATTTTTTGGTGTTTCCCATTCACTCTTGTTCATGAGTATTCATGACTGATGATAAATAAGATGGATTCCTTTTTCATCATAAGCCGGGTATTCACTGAGCGAGCAGCCTCGGACGTTTGCCGCGCGAGGCAGCCTCGATCAGTAGAACTTGTTGCACTAGGCTGCCGCGCGCGGCAAAGCTGAGCTATGGTGAGTCAGAGCCAAACATAGAGCACTCAGTTTAACGTGAAGTCGCACAGAGACCGCGCGTGTCATGAAGGCCGTTCATTCGAAAAGCTGTCGCCACCACAGCCTTTCTTGTTTCAACATATTCTTGTTTATACGCATTTTGATATATTTTATCATTAAAGCACAGTAGTATGTTGTTTAAATAACTGATATTAATATGAAAATAGAATAACACCACCACAAGTCACCATAACAAGAATATGCTTAATCAGAAATATGTCAAATACCAAAGCAATCATAAATAAGTCCTGAGCAAGTTGTGTTAGCTGCTGTGTATGGACTTAAAGTAATTATCTACTTACTTAACAATGAAAGACCATCTTCCATCACTTGCGCAATGTTTATTTTTTGTTAAAGTACACCTTAAAATCTAAGCTTTTGGAAGAACCATTTGTTCTTTCCGCTCTTGTATCTCTCTTCAAAGCGCACCCTCGTGTTGAAGCGGAGCTTCTTACGCTTGGCGGGGTCCTTCAAGTCCTTCGCACTGAATTTCTCGAAGCTGAAGTCAACTGTGTAACGGGTTGGCATCAAGTGGTTGTAGTTTACTACCTGAAAAGATAAAAGAGAGGTGTGAAATAAAATAAGTAATCACTAACTGTTTGAACAGCTTGTTTTTGTTCCTGCTAGGACTGTTTAACTAATTAAACAAAAACTTTACTTCATTATGATTGCTTTCCCATTTCTCATTATTAAATAATGTTGCTACGTTGAAAGGTCACCAAGCTTCCGTATTAAATA
Source organism: Acleris emargana (assembly GCA_927399475.2). Classification (NCBI taxonomy): domain Eukaryota; kingdom Metazoa; phylum Arthropoda; class Insecta; order Lepidoptera; family Tortricidae; genus Acleris; species Acleris emargana. Next base: position 19,750,945 of record OV656843.1, read on the forward strand.
CAAATTTAAAATCAGGGCTCATACAGGTGCAATAATCAACCAGAATTAACCTGTGAAAACCATCAGTCTAAATAATATAAAAATGAGGGGGAGTGAAAAGAGACCAATCACAAGTTTGAAGACTTGTTCCCTAACAGTTTCATATGTGCGAAAAGGCATACTGTAACCCTACTTTAACCCTAGACTATTTCAGTGGTAATCATCTTAAATTGTTTAAATAATTTTAGAACTATGTAAGTAGCTTGTTTCTAATGTAATATTTATTGGAAAAGTTAAATTTTAATAATGGTTTTTGGGGTACGCAATGTTACCCCCTAGGGATTAAGTAACCTGAGGATATGGTACATTAGAAAAGTTTTTTTACTAAATTCATTAACATTTAATTGACGACGTGGTTTCAGAGCAATCTCAAAGTAATCCTTAGGCCATGACAACAAAGTTCCAAATAATAATAATGACATCTGTGAAATATATACCACATCAGTTAAAGGTTAACTTTTAAAGATATACAGGTAGGTTAACTAAAGCTGGCACGAATGTAATGACCAAAATGTCACCTATCTCTGTGTGAGTGCCATCCTTTGAACCCCTGTTTTTTGCATTTCAATCTGAAAATCCTATTAATATTTTACACAGTTGTATACTTTCATCCACTCATTCGTGCCTGCTCTTGTGAATTGACCAGTACCTATGGTAATATTTACCTTGTGGTAGGTAACCATACACAATACAATATTAAATTTAGAACATCCCAGACCATAATATAGGTAAGTAAGACTATTAGAATTTGAATGAAGTTGTTAGACCTTCGACTGATAACTTAATAAGATTGTTTTTGTTCCCTAACTATACCTACATATTTTGGTTGGTACCTTGGATATTGTGGTATGTAGGTATCTGTTGGATCAGTCAATTATTAGTTTACTCCGAGCTTATTACTACTAATGTGTGAAGTGAACACTAAAGCCACTAAAACGAATATAAAAACAAAATGTATGCCCTTGAGATCATCAAGACTCCAGTTTCAGGATACAATAAACAAGAAGTCTTTCTTTATTACTTAAATCACCAATGAGACAGCAGAGCCAACAAGAGGCCCTACTTAGAAAATCGAAATTTGAAGTTACGTTAGCCCCATATCTGTCAATAGTAATTAGAGACTAAATCGAGAGAAAGGGATGGAGCTAACAATACTTCGAGCTTCGATTTACAAAGTAGGGCCTAAGTAGTTGGCTGTCAGCTGTCTAGAATTAATCACCTATCTGATTCAATTATATGTAAGATTCATAGGACTTCTACATTTTACTTAAAAACTTGGACTATAAAGGAAACTTGGTTCAAAAGATATCTCAATAAAGAAGAAAACAACAAACTTCTAAGTTATGTTACAAAGATAAAATAGCACTTCTTACCTTGACGAAAGGCTTGACTTTAGAGCGCTTGTGGATTTTGTTTTTGCCCATCCTCTTGTGCACTTTGCGAGGGTACCTGTCGATGCCGGCGACGAAAGCGTGGCCGTAGGGCTTGTCTGACGTGCCCTCGTCGTAGTTCTTCACGACGATGGCCTTGCGACCCGCGTACCGGCCGCTCAGGACCAGCACCACCTTACCAGGTTTCATAATCTTACCCATCTTGGATGGATCTGCAAAAACAAAACTAACCTCTAAAATCGTATTTTGATTCGCACTTATTATCTTGGAATAGGCGGAATACGCGTATTTATGATCAGTTTTGACAGTATTACTTTTGCCTCGTATGAGTTAATTAGTTTCAATCGAAAAAACACCGAAGTTATCACTGCAAACTGTGTGTACACCTTATAGTTTATTTTAAAGTTAGTGTGTTTATTCTGAATTTATTACAAAAATCTTAGCGGGGAATCACAGAACGAAACACAAACTTTATATTGGTGAAGAATAATCCTTTAAAGGGTTCTTTTTGTCACAGATTTATATAGATATTTTTCCACAAAATTTAAGAAACTCACATTCCCTTTACTCGTCGACAAGAAAAGACTGGGTTGCCATAAAAGAAAACTAAATTGAATGACATTGACAGATTCTTATGCCAAGCAAGTAAAGAAGGCTACACATTGAGACCCGGTAAATACATACGACTATAAAAAACACTTTTATTCCTTATTGTAACATAATGATACTTAAATATAATCGCTTCAGGTGTTATTTAAAAAAAGTGACACTAAACTTTCTAAAATTAAGATAAAAAAATTCAACGTCACATTAGTGCGGGCCTATACTAATACAAATATGTAATAAATTGAACGCGACGTACCCCACACTGTAAATAAATATAACTTTTAACACATTTCACATCCCCGTTAATATCAAATAGGTGTACCGCACCGCTGAAAATTTCACTATAAGCCTACGTTCGGACGGACTTTTTTTTCACGCGCATCATAACAGTTTTTATAAATCGCCATATCGACGGTTAACCACCAATCCCTCCTATCTCAATATGTTAAAACTTTACAGTAGACACAAAAATGCAAGTATGTCGTCAGTGCTTTAAAGATATTGCAATCGTCAAGGTCTTTGAATAGGTACCATAGAATAAGTTCTTATTCTTTGCGGCCTACCCTCTTTCGTGTTCGATTACTTTCACCACTATTACCAGTCGAAAGGTCCAAAACCGAGATAAGAACCCACTTATTTATTAGTATCATGTCATGTAGCATGGGTAAATATTTTTTTTTCTGAATTAATTACCTAATCTTCATAAATTATCAGAGCTATTATGACCACGCTATGACGTATGAGAGTCGACTTTTATATTGACTGAAACGTACTAGTTATATGAGTCCACTCGCTCGAACCCTCTGCTTCAGAACAGCTTAGCCTACAAGATGTCGGACCGCCCGGAACCCTGAGCCAGACAGGTGGAAATATTTTTCTGTCATCTGCCAGGGGCGATGAATTTGTTAAATAATAGTACATTACTACAGAGCCCGGGAAGCAGGGGGTTGCTGGCAGAGTTGGGCGTTATCTAGATAATTTCTCATCTAGATAATTATTTCAAATAAAATCATTCCAAATAAATTTATTCGAAGATTTCAATCACAAATAATGCGTTGACAACTTTTTTATTTAGATAAATTATCTAGATGAAAATAACTAGCCTCGATTGTTATTGAAGTAAGCTTAGATAAATAAATTTATACAGAATGTCACGTCGGATCAAACCGTCACACTGACATTTCTCATAAAATCAGAAAATTATTTTTGCAATATCATAAACGCTGCAATGTCGTCTACTAGGTCCAATTCAGCATTAGACGGCAAGTTTTTTAAAATACCATTCCGGAAGGTCTGATGTCTGTATGTTATGTTTACCGCTGAACGAAGTGAATATAAAGGGATCTCTAACTTCTTCATCAAATTTTCTAACTGCCGCACTCAGAGACATCAATTAAATTTAATGATTTCTTAGTGACGTGTTGCCTTATTCTATTGCTATAGCAAAGAAAGTGACAGCATCAACGTTAGTCAAGCATTAAATTTAATTGACGTCTCTGAGTGCGGCAGTAAATTATTTAAAACGGAAGCATGGAAACGGAGCATTTGAACACGTTAAATGTTGTAAAAGAGACAAAAAGAACGGTAGCGGAAATATGTCGACGAACAATACGAAAACAAATGTCCCATATATTTCATTAATTTAAATATGTACAAAACATTCATTAATTTTGTTGAAGGTTATTTTCATTTCATCATGCCCAACCGCTTCTAGTTCTACATGACTGTACTACTGACATTCATCTTTTATTTAAAATCCCAACTAATTTATCTAGATAAAAACCAAAATCATCTAAATAAATTCAAAATAACAAATGACGGGTTATTTAGTTATTTCAAATAAAAGATGATTTAGTTAACTTCCCGTTTATTCGTAAATAGATAATTTTTGCCCAACTGGTTGCTGGCAACTCATTTTCGCGTCGATGTATGTATAGCCAAACACATATGCAATGAAATAAAAAAACATGTGTAATAGATATTAGCGCGGATATTTTTGGTCCGATAACCATAAAGCCAATGAATTTTTTTTAGCTATTCGGCTGTTCATAAACACAGCCGCCATGTCTCTTCCCAGCTTAGGCCTTCAATTTTGTATGATATTCCTTTACAGCTCTCTCGAGTTGCTCCGCCCGGAACGTGATACTTTGAAGCCTAAAATAACTTACATAACGCCAACATTTCATTGCATGTTTGAGAAAAAATATAAACCAGATAAGTGAGAGAAACTAGCTTGGAGAGCTGGATAGGATTGCGTAGTTTTTATTTAATTACCTATGTTACTTTAAATACCATAGACAGTTTTCCTGAACTCTATCTAATAGGGAAAGAACTTTCCCAGTTGTCCGCAGTGAGGGCAAAGGGGCGCGGACAACTGGGAAATAGCCCTTTAAATTTAGGCCTTGTAGTTTCGGGTACGGGTACCTACGGGAATTGTTAATTTTCGCCAAATTTCTGAAATAACTTTGAATATTTAAAAAAGTATGTCACACGATAGTCATCCTTTTGAAGCTTATATTTTAATGCTCAGACCTGTAAAATCCGGTTCAATATTGTTTTACCAAATCATCATTAATTTGACAAACTATATTATTTTACAAACTTCCATTTCGCAAATAGATACTTCCCGCTGCATTATTTAACATTATTTTATGGACAAACCCATGCAACCTATGTAATATGTGATGGTTTGAGCACAAACACGTGATTACGAAATAAAAGTTTGTAAAATTATATAGTTTGTCAAATGATGATTTGGTAAAAAGTCAAGATACCGTCTAATCCATAAGCATAACGCAAACACAATGTCAAATAAAAATACCCACATTGATTAAATTGAGTTTTAATATCAATAAAATAAGAAAATTATTTACACAAATTTTATCAAAATACAAAAATAAAACACTGTCACATACATAATTAGGTATTTAACGAGTTGGAGGTACTAATAAAATATTCACATTAGTTTAAACAAAAATTTGCTGCGCAGCTGTTTAGACGTGTTCATAACTTATCTCTTCTATTATATCTGGGAAAAGACCTCGCCGTGTCACATAGGTGACCTAGTGTAGAAACGACAGGAATATTCAGTTTTTATTAGAAAAAGAATATACAAAATAGAACATAGAATTAAATAAAAGTAGCCTATATCCTGGGGCAATTCCCACTGAGACTTAAGTTAGTTGACTTTACTTATGTCGGGTTCCTATATTCAATCCGAGGATAGATAAGGCTTACCTCGGGTTAAAATTTGACATTTGCCCATACAAAATGTGTCAAATTTTAATCCGAAGTAAGCCTATCTGTCTGCGGATTGAATATAGGAACCGGACGTAAGTTGACTTTGATTATCTGTTATCGCCACTTAGTGGCAATTAAATGAGCTTATCAAGTTATCACCACTTACTAGCCAACCACTATTTGATTAAGCTGTAGACTTTTATAGTTGAGCAACCACAGAAACATCAAAAATAATAACGTTTCTCTGTGAAGTGGTTTTTTCATGGCATAGAAAAGGCTAACGAGCACACAGACCAACTGTCTCCGTTCTACTTGGTAAAACCATACTGTTTTCGTCACGTTATCGTCAGACCTAGGAATATACGGGGTAAAATTAAATGACAGCTAGGGATTGCCTACATCGATAAACTCAACTATCGATGCTTTTCCCATATACTAGTGATCGCCCCCAGCATTGTTTGTAAGTGTGTATTTTTTTAACTTGCCCCCACCACTTCCACAGAAATTGATTGTCTTTTAGCCACTTCAAATGCATTCATCATTCGAGCGAGACGGAGAAAATAAACGCCCGAAAATTTGGAAAAAAATCTGATCGTTTACTTTAACAATAGTAAATGGGACAGTAATTCTGAAATACACAATGGGGAAAAAAATTAGATGATTATGAGTGAAGGTTCAAAAATCCTTTTAAAATTTACAATAACCAGAATGATGTTGCTATTTTGTTTTATTTTCACATTTTCAATAAATATTTTTACAAACAATACTTGGGAGTGATCACTAGTAATATAGGAATAGCATCGATAGTTGAGTTTATCGATATAGGCAATCCCTAGCTGTCATTTAATTTTGCCCCGCACATTCCTAGGTCTGGTTATCGTACTGTCAACCTTACGATATAGTCGAGGACCCGACAAACAACAACAACGTTCACCGGGCTGTTTATTTGATAAAAATTATTAGTAAAGTAAAGTATCAAATTGAATATGTTGCATATTCATACTTTCATATGTAATTTGTCTAATAAAAAAGTTTATTTTTTATTGTATAAGTACTGGACGATGGACTGAAGTTTTGCAGCCTACCTATTCGCCTTAAATTACTTCACATATTAAATTTTATACCAAATACTAAATAAAGGTAGTCTCCTATTCGGATCTTAGACCAATAGTTTTTATTTAGATAAAAGTAATGGCAGCTGAATTAATAACAATACGATAACACGTCACAAGGCGATATGATTTTAGGCAATATATTGGATGGTGAGTTGGGTATAACTGCCCTCCTAAGCAAATAACCAGTATCCAGAAATCAATAACCAAAGCAGTTTTAGTTCTCTTCTCTTAGTAATAAGGTTGATATTGCTACAGGAGTTTTATTTGACTTACTGCGTATTAGCTTAGGAAGCCAGAATGGGACCCATAGACATTTTCGTGTGTTGTGTTAGGTTAACAATTATAAGCAATGATCGGATATCCCGGTGCAACATGGGGTGAATGACCTCAAACATTATGCTAATATGGATATGCCCCGGGGTTCCGGGACTTATGTTGTTAAATATTATTCTGATTTTATTAATTCAAATAAATTTCAATACAATTTAAACGTGTAAAATAAATATCATGACAAAAGTAATTTAGGTATGTAAAAAAATAAAAAAAGTTAGTTTTTATTATACTCTGTTTAAAATTGATCTGCCAAATAGTCTTTGGATATGAATATAAATAAAATATATAATACGGTACGCATTATCAGTTCACCACACAACACACAGATATTATATTTTATTAAAGTTTGTATGAAATTGAAATAGCATACAATTATTTTCTCAATATTTTATATGTTTAATCGATTTCTTTACACGTCTAAAATCCTATCCTAATGCTTATTTATAAATATCCCAACAATCGCATTTTCTTTTCGAACCAGATCCCGGGATTTTAGTCATATCCATATTAAGATTTCTACTCTATATCCCGCAGTGTTGCACCGTGAAATCCGATCACTGATTATAAGCTTGTAACGAACCATAATTATATTTTAAACTGCCAACGTTGCTTTATTTTACATTTCAACTGAATATCCCTGCCCTACTCAAACCCATATCATGATTAAATTAATACTTTACCTTCTTACAACAAAACACCATGTATAATCCTTTACCATTCTATCTGCACAATTTATCTAACCTACTGCTTGGACTTGCTTGAGGTACTTACTTTTTTCCTTTGGACATTAAAATCTTTTAGGAAATAAACAATATTTCGTGCAAATTTACAAACAATTGAATTATCTAATTTAAGTACGCACCACAGTAACAAAATGCTGTGCCAAGAGCATTAATTGAGAGGTCATACAGATTGAGCCAGGTCGCCAACACTTTAGTTTTTTATAAACACGAGGTAACTAAATCTTAAAGCCTTCCAAAGAGTTAAACGTGGTAACAGGTCGAACTAAAATATTCTAAAGTAGCAACCTCCACATATAGTGATGTGCCGCGGGAATATTCCCGTTTCCGAGAATGTTCCCGTCGAGAATATTCAACGAAATTTCCTATATTTCCGAGAATATTTCCCAAACCGGAGAACGTTGAAAATAGTAAATGAAGTATATTAAATCTTAAATAAAAATAATTGTAGTGGATGGCTTAACGCCATAAAATGATGTGTAAATATTGTGTTACTGTGTAAAACCTTTTTCATAATATTGCAAGTATTTTTTAACACAATTTAAGTTGATATCTTGTTTTTCATTTGAATTAAACTGATTGATTTGTTTTAGTAGTACATAAAAACCACTATTACATAAAATATAGTTTAAATATAGGTTAGGTTTATGTGTGGTTATAGAATTAACAACAAGTTTTAAAAGTAATTCTATAGCTCTGCCTACCCCACTTTGGGAATGAAGGCGTGAGTTTATGTATGTATGTATGTAAATATAGGTAACAAGTGACAGATATTTAAATTAATTTAATATAAAACATTTGGTTGCATTAGCTAGGTACATGTTTAGCCATTAAATATATGCATCTCTTTCTCTCAACAGATCTGCTATCTCTTTTCCCCTTCTTAGCAAAACAGCGATGCGATAGCTCAACTCAGTCGTGTTTCGTATTCGGTGCAATAAACATGTGCGTGTAAGTGCTGTCTTAAACAATGAAGCCAAAAAGTAGTTTCAACACAAAAAAAAAAAAAGCTCTAGAATCATTGAGAATATTCTCGAGAATATAGAGAATATTGTCGAGAATATTGAGAATATTCTCGAGAATATTGAGAGTTTAAGTTGAGAGATGACTTTATACTACATGCTATGTAACTATCGGCTGTGTACTTCGTTTTGTACGTAATGCCCGAAAATACAACAAAGTATACATACAAAAATTCAAAATTCTCCTATATTTCCCATAAGCGGGAATATTCCCGGGTACGTTTCCGAGAATATTCTCACTTGAAGAATATTCTCGGAAACGGCACATCACTATCCACATAAGGCAACACCTTTATCGGGAAAAATTGGATCGTGTTGCCAATTTCACTCGGCACAGCGCCCTTATTTTTTTCCAACCCTAGCCGTTTTAAGGGATGCTGGTCACATGAATACGATCCAAAAGAAAACAACTCGATTCGAAACTACACTATAATTTATAACTTAACCGTTTTTTCTTTCGGATCGTATTTAAGTGATAAGCGGCACTAGAAACGGTTATGCGGCCATCCAAGTTTTTGTATAGTGAATAAAATAAAGACAATCAATTGGGAAATCAATGAAAGACCCAAGAAAAAAATGGAATTTTACATGCAATTGTGTTCCTGCCAGGGTTCTTCCGCTCATTCCCCAACTGAAGGTCATCGCTGCCAAGAAGGCGGCTAACTGCATAGCAGTATATTTAATGCTTCGTCTACAACACCGCAGGGGCGTCACCCTGACATCCTAGAGCAGTTCAATTTAGGTTGAGAGAAAGAGACAGAGCTGTATAATTGCTATAGCTCTGTCCCTTTCTCTCAACCTAAACTGAACTGCTTTAGTCTGTCATGTTAACCCCCCAGTTAGCCGCTTTCTTTGGTACCTATTACGGAAGATCGGACATTGTGTATATACGAACTAAGTACAAATGAAGGACTTAATACCCTAAGGCATTGAGTTTGTTTAAATCTTGCTAACGCTTGTACTATCAATACAGTCAAACACCCAAAAATAGAATAATCCGAATTTGAAAATACCGATCACATAAGACCGTTATAACAACAAACGAACGAACAGTACCATTTTAGTGAATATTTCAATCGCAGATTGGTTTAAAAAAAAGTTGCCATAATAATTCAAAGCCCTAATTGTTCTTCAATATTTTTTGTCGCCAATTGAAATACTCGTTATTTCCAAATTCAGAAAAAACGTGGCCGTCCAAATCGAAAGGGCCCTTATGGCGGAGGGCGGTAACGCTGTTCTAATTCTTGTAACTATAAAAATAATGAGGTAACAGTTATAAGAACGGCGTAACCGCCTGCCGCCATAAGGCCCCTTTAAAATTTGGACAGCTACAAATGGATGAGTGAATCCAGCTAATAAGTACTTGGTACGAAAATGAACCAGTCTATAGTTTTCTTCATCCATTTTTGTTCTGCCCCTAAATCCCAAATAGGGGTCAAGGCCAGACAATATCAGATTTTACCAATAATTTACCACACGCTAAGACAAATAAAAAGCACTAAAACGTGTGCTAAATTATAAGAGAAGTCTTAAGATGGCAGTGCAACGCTTAAATTCACATTTATTTTATTTTATTAAGCATATAATTTATTTTTCACAATACTAAGTACCTACATACATTTACACAACTCAATATGAGCTGATGGTATCCTATTTATAAAATGGAGGAAGAAAACCCAATAAAATGAAACGTAACATAAATGAGAAACGGAATGTGTATTTATGAGACAACATTTGTAGATGACAAGATTCGCAACTGTAGGCCGTTCGCAATCCACGCACTGTTTTAACAAAATAAATATTACCATATACACTTTCTACAATACACTTCTGATATGTCAAGGAAAACAATCGTTTACTGGCACCAAATAAATAAAGAGGAAGATATTTAAAGGTATCATTCACAACGCTGCGTAATACCAAAAAAGGGCGACTAACTGCATTGTAATTGTACACTCTTATTCATACGCATTATAGCTAAAGTGTTCTTAAAGTATACTTTGTTCTTATTCTTCATTTTGACATTTTAACTTGTCGGAAAGAGACTAAGAATACTTTAACTAAAATGGTTAGTGCGTTTATGAATAAGGCCGTTAGCATTTTGAATTTATTATGGTTACCAATAGAGTTGAAAATGCTTCGCCTACATCGCAGTTAGCCGCCTACTTTGGACTACGTCAGAACGAAGAACATAATAAATAACACATCCTATACAAAATTGTCCTTAGTAATGTTTTACAACACAGGATATTTACATACTTAAATCTTAATAAAATAAGAGACAGGTGGTAGTTTCTATACAAAATACAGGGCAACGGTACCGTTAAAAAATACGAATAAACTTTTTTTAATACAACAACGCCACATTATAAGTAGGGTAAGGACATTATGAGCATACCGTGTCTTTAAAAACCATGGAGTCGCTATTTACTAATTCTAAAGATACCACTTTGATTTTTGCAGTCAATATTGTCATATTTCAAAATGAACTAAGGATATTTTTGGTCTAGTTCGTTCGTTATGCTTTCACATCGGAGATAATCTCCATACCAACATTCATTCAAATTGGTTCAGCAGTTTAATGAATAAATTAATATTGGTAAGAATGTATAGATAAACCAAATTAAAAATGTCGTTAGCTTATTTCGATTTTTTTTTATCAAAGTGAAAAAAATAATGAAAATAGCGACTCCATGGTTTTTAGAACCACGGTGTGCTACCAAATGTCCTTACCCTCATTATAGCCTTTTAAACGTTGAGGACGATTATTTCTATTGATGCTAGTGCAAAATAACTCTTAATGCCGTGTTTATTTACTGAATCTAAGGCACAACTCTTCTCTGTAATATCATATTACATTTGACACGTTATCCTATTGCCAACGTATTTACTTGAACAATACGATTACATGGCAAAAGCAATATCATTTTACCATGTAAAATAGAGACCCTGTGATTTAATCCTTGACCACAGCTATTGAAAATTGAATTGTATTTAATTTATCTTAAGATTCATTTTAGCTGGCGAATATTTTTCCTCTGTTAAATTAACAAATACAGATGTATTTTTAAATATGTTATACTATAACGGTACAGTAATTTAAAATAAAGTCGATAAAATGTACCGGTTTTAAGTGTATATTTCTAACGGTACCGTTTACTGCAGTCCCTGCACTAAAATATATCAAGCATTCGAAATTCAAACGACTTAATTGCCGTAGAAATTGTTATTAAAAATATAGCTAAGTTTTTGTAGGTATTTTCCATTGCTATCGTTTCCATTGCTTGATGCATTTTAATTAATTACAAATACACTTGCAAAAAAGGCGGACACTTTCGATTTTGTCAAGTAGTTTAAATATACTGTCAGCAAAACAGATTGAATGGTACAAATTGAAAAAAGTTATATGGTTTTTTATATGAATTATATTAACTAAATTTTGTAGCATATATTTTAACTACTTAAAATATTCTCAAGTGTACGTTTGCTTTGCAAATGACTTTATATATTATTTATTATTTACACATTATCGAAATCAACATATAGATTAATGTAGATATACAAATTACCTATCTACAGCGCACGTGTACACAATTTCGATACATTTTGTATGAAGAAAATATCTGTATATTAAACCTCTATTATTTTATTTTTATTTATTGCGCTCTTAGGACGAGACATTAGAAAGAGATCATTTTAAATTTTATCGTTAAAATCGCTTTTTTATACAACTTGGCGGATAAAAACTTTTTATATTACGCGGTGTTCCACAAATTAAATTTGACTTGACCATATTGTTAATATTTTTTATGAATTTACATTTTTAACGGTATTCGGCCAAGTGCGAGTCGCCATCGCACACAAAAGGTTTTGTACCGTTTTTGTATAGAGGTTCATTTTAGTTTATAATTTTTATTTGAATTATTTGATGTAATAGCGACAATAGAAAAACGCACTATGTGAAAGTTTTAATGTCTGTTTAACGGTTCATGATATACAGCCCACTGACAGACGAAAGGAAGGACAGCAGCACTATTAGTATTATTAGGTCCTGTCGGGACCCTATGGGTATGGAATTCTAAATAGTATTCTTAACAGAAGTTGTTAATAGAATATGCATATCCCTATGTCGTCCAATTACCAAATACTGTATGTTAATAACATTCGCCATTTTGAACAGAGATGGCTGGGAGGCTATCAAAGCCTTGAAACCAAAAACTGGTAATAACCGGTTATGGCCTACAAACTCCCGCAAACAGTCATGTATAAAATTTAGAACATTTGTTTGTATTGCGGTTTGTGTTGTCATCAGTTTAACTGCGGTCTCAAATACCAACAGTGGTTACTATAAGAGTAATCATACATTATGATCGGTGAAAATTAATTCATGGAACGTCCAACGTATTAATGCAACAAAAATAGGAATTTATGTCAGTATATAATTTTCTTGAATGGGGTTGAAATGGGTCAAAATTTTCCATTTAATTCAATTAATAATACGTATAAAGATCCATATTCAATTGCAGTGAGTGAGGTAATACGTTATTTTTGTTTAGGCTGTTCCTATTTGTCCTAATTGGTAAGGTAACTAAGAATTCCCAAAACTATACCCACGCCATAAAAAAGCCTCATTTGACAGCTGTCAACTCAGTACAGTCAGTCATAAATATAAATAAGTTACAAATACGTCAAAAATACGATTTTATGCCACTGATAATAGTCTGTGCATGTTTGATGCGTTGGGTGTATAGATATTAGTGCTTTTGACTATACAAACTATGTGTAGAGGCGTGTTTGAAGCTACTACACATATTCGCGACTATATTTTGCACTGCGTTAATTGTCAGCTATCATACCAGGCGAGAACTTTTAGTACGGCGCGGGTATAGTCTCGTGTTGCTCTTCAAATTACCAACTTAATAATGGCGGAGACGCTGGGATAACATCATTTCCAGCTGTCCTAAGGAACATCGGCAGCTGTCCAAGAGAGGAACAGTTAACAGTCATATCTTTTTAATTTTATAATTACCACAGAGAAAACGCAATATCGCCAAAATAAAAGAGTGCTTGGTACGAAAATACGTTTGCAGACTAAGCTACCAGCGTCTACGGAATATTTGGCACATTCATTAATGGAGTCAATATTTTACTTCTTCATAAATCATTCCCGGTGCTATTTTTAAGTCAATACTAAGTCATTTGTGTCGTGTGTTTGTACAGTCGCAGAAGTATAACATCGAGCCAGAGTCACGACCGAGACCCGAGCTTACGTCGCGTCTCAACCTAAAAAAAATTGAAGCACTAACAATAACAAATCAGTCAATTCCATAACCTCTTGTTTCCTTGGCGTATATTTAAACCTAAAGGAAAGAACATACAACAGCTGAAAGAAAACATTTTCATAAATATATATTTTTACACAATAATTGAGACACACAATTGTGGATACAATTTCTATATAGTTCTATAATTGTCATCTCGGAATCACAACACTGGGGGACTATATACACGCTCTGTCAACAAAGTTAAATATAATTCAACGATACAAATTGCTCACAAATATACATACATATAAAACTCTAATTACATCTTACGAGCAATAACCCGAGTCTTACAGTTAAACGCTATTGACTATAAGTAACATTACACAATCACACCTCGCCCGCCGCGACCGACTGCGGCTCGGGGACGAAGCCAGCCGTCTCGCGCCGGTCGCCCTCGACCACGACCGATCGGGACCTATCTAATAATTTACATGGTGATTCGCTAGCTTTTACATGGTCAAATTCAGTGATTATTGTGCGTTACAACATTAAAAAAAAACACGTTCTTTGGAATCACACGCAACCGGCCGGGCCGGAACACCGGTCGAACCGAACGGAAGCGGCGGCGCTCGCCCGGCGAGGCGACGGAACACCGAGTCGCGCGTCACTAAGGTAACATCGGAGCGTCGAACACATAATAGAACGTTCGGTTCGAGCGAGAGCGTCTCCCCCTAATACTGTTCGGCTCACACGGAGATCTCGTAGTTGCAGTCATAGACGGAGGCGCGGTCGGGCGGGTCGCCGGGCGGCGCGCGCGCCTCGAGCGCGTCCTGCACCTCGAGCGCGCGCACGAAGGACAGCGGGCGCGCGGCGCGGGGCGCGGGAGGGGCGGGAGGCGGCGCGCGCCGGCGCGGCAGCGGCGACTGCGGCGGGAACACGGGCACGCCGCCGCGCGGCGCGCGCTCCGCCCACAGGTAGTTGCCGCGCTGCGGGGACGCGGCCAGCTCGCGGATGTCGTGCGACGCGGGCGGCTCGCGCAGCAGCTCGCCCTCGGACAGGAAGCGGCCGGAGGGGACGCCGATGAAGTCCGGCCGGCGCGGCGCCGTGGGCGTGCCGGGGTTGGACCTGCGGCCGGCGCGGTCAGGGGTTTAGTCGCGCGAGCTCGTCCGAGCCCTCGCTATCGTTATCGTCCGGCCTACGGACAGAAGGAGAAGGGAGCTGCGGGGCGAAGCGTTTGCACGTGCGATCGCGCGACCGGCGCGCCGCCGACCGACTCCTGCGACATTCAGACCCCATCGAAAACGCAAACTACTCTTTGAATATTGAAAGAGTCAGTTACAATTAATTATCATGTACCTAAATAAGTAGTTACACAGCTCGCTGAGTATTAAGGGCGTTTTAACAACATACGAAGTTCGAGTATTAATATCAAAATCTTTTATAGTTTTTTCTCTCAATATTTTAATTTAATTTATTTTGATTAATCGTACATTACATATCTACTGATATAGCATTATTAAAATCTCTAAACAATGTAAAATATGTCATATTATCGTTTGTCTGTTTGTCCACTTAGATCTTTTAAACAATCCATTAGATTTTGAATCAGGTCCTTACAATAATTTCCTTCGATTAACAAAAGCAACACTTGTCTTAATATTAGGTCCCGCCTGTTTAACCAAGAAACATCATTATCGCGGGAGCAAAAACGATTTGAAAGTAGTGAAAGACCATGACAAATAGGCAATAACAGAAGTGACACTCGTAACAAAAACGTTTATACCTACGAGTTCAAAAGGAATCAATTTTCTTTCTAATATCTTACCTCCGTACTTAACTTGATTAGTGGTACTTAATTTAAAAGATTAGCTGCGCAATCCTAAGGTCAACCTCTTCAGTCTCTTATCCTGCTACTTTAGACATTTGTCATTCATGATTGATTTGATATGTTCAAAAAACGTACAAGAGTGCAAAAATATACTGGAAAACATATACTTAAAAAGTTAAAACTAGTTTTGGAGTAAAATACTGGTTTTGACATATATATTTTTTTATTCAAGTTGACACGTTGACTTAAAGGTGAGCGTTTACTCAGTGAAAGATAAGTTTGATTCACCTTTTCCAGCGAAACATCGTCCTAGATATGATTTGTTTTTGCCCCCGCGATAATGACGTTTGTTAATAAACAAAATTGCTTTTCAAGGTCAACGTTGTTCAAGGTCAAGGTCTTAACCTTGAACTTCAAGTTTCAAAGTAAAGGCGTTATCATAGACCTTGAAACTTTGTTGTTATATTAGCTGTTAGAACGACCTACCCCTCAGCAATGCATGTCGGGTCTGAATGTGAGAGTACCGTCGACGGCGCGCGCCGCAGTTGCGGGGAGCATGCCAACGCCACATGCCTCAATGTACAACATTATTCTATCATACACTACACTACTGCAAGCTTGTATCCTGATGGAACGTAACATTGTCGCTATAGTGCTTCCAAGTAAATATAAAGGTATTCCCAAAAAGATGCTAGTCTATTAAACTACAAATAATACAAGAAATATTTAAAGCCTTTAAAGGCTCCATATTTGTTTTGAAAATAATGAATGCCATAAATATTTTAAAGATCATTCTAGGATAGATGTGCTTCGTAAATTCATACAAGTGACTTTCATAATCTATGGATAGGTTGATGCTAAGATATATTAAATTTTATGCACCATTCAAAACAATAAACGGTCTCTACTAAACGTAGCAGGAAAATAAACGGGACAAAATAAACGGAGTTCTAAACAAACAAGACGGGCAATGTATAGTTTCATCAGGATCTACGACCCCGCAAGCTATAACGCAACCACCGTAAAGCGACTGCAGTGTTTGTAAGTTTTACAACGATCTATAAATCGATAATAAATCCCAAATTTAAAATAGCAAGCATAGTCTGTGAAAAATTATGAATAATTAAATTAACATTTCATAATGGAAGGATTGTGATTTTTATAGCAGATAAGTAAGTGCTTAAAAACGTACAAAAATTGAGCAATAAATACAATGAAATAATCTGGAGCCAAAAAGTTATAAGACAATAAAAAATATGACTGACAAACACTGAAATCCCGTTACCATAGATTTATGTGGTCTATGATCATAATTCGACCATAGACAACGGTCGGTAGCCGTGTCCGGCCATAGTATAGTGCGTCGCGCTACGGCCGCGGTCCGTTGAGTCACAACAGCTTGCAAATAAAAACGTAATTTATCTTTTAGTATTTCGGCAGTTCCAAGTTCTGTCTAAAGATTCTGGGTCTTTCTTACCGTTTGACAAAATTAACACTTTGTAACAATTTCTAGAGATTCACAAAGTAACAAAGAAACTAAAGGCGTATAATCTTTCTAACAACAATTGGTGGATCCGTACAATGTTCATTGTTATATTAAAAGAAGCATAATTAAAAAAAACGTCCGGATATTACACAAGCAGAATAAATAGACAGAACTTAAAAGTTACCAATTCCAAACAAAAATTAGGTTATAAAATTTTGCACTCACTCAATATCAAACATCATGCTGTATACAACTTACAAAATAATAATAATAAGAATAAGTCTACAAGAAAGCAATGCTGTTTGTACGTGCCTACCAAAAAAATAGGAACTACAAGAGAAAAGTTCACTACATGGCACAAAAAGCATTGGATTTTCTGTATTAAAATATATTTATTAATAATTTTCCAATTGTGATAAATACATAACCTATAAATTGAAATTAGCCAATTCGGTTTATCTATTATATAATATTAAACCACCTGTCATAGAGGTATTTTAAGCTATATATTGTTTAGCAAAAAACCCAAAAGTGCAGCCGCGATCAACTTATATACAATGTTGATGGAATTCTGATGTAGCCTTGATTATTACTTAAAGAATATAGAAGAGGCTTAGAGATGTTGCTTGTTTTGATCGTAAGGAATATAGAGCCAACAAAACGAATCAAATAAACATATTTTCGACCCATGTTTTATTTTAATCATTAAATGATAAAAAAAAACATGGGCTGCTTTTATACAACACTGCTACAACACGAAAAATGATGACGTTTTAAAGAAAACTTTAAGTAGAAAGTGTTCTCAATTTAAATGCAACAGTAACTTATTTTGAGATGCTACACTCTTGCATAAAAGCATCGATTTGTTACAATCGACATTAATAAAGTAACAACAGATATAGTAATCTTATAGAAGTTATGACCCGTCATAACTGTCAACAGTGTAATTATTTCATCAAAGCAAGACTGACTGGAATAACTGGAATATGGACCCTCTAAAAGATCACAAATAAAATCTATAACTGGCTATAGCTTTCGAAATTCAAAATTCCACCAACATCTTCCAAAATAAAAGTCAACACACACAAACACAATAACGAGTTACCGTCGACACGTCGGCTCTATGCGTTAGGTCCACCTGCCGCGTGGTAAGCGGTAAACGTACAGATTTTACACGACATGTTTTACATTACATCCATTGTCTTTCTATTTATTCGTGGGTATTTTTTTTCATATTTGTGGGTACTTTTTTTTCATATTCATGGGTACATTTTTCATACTCGTGGGTACTATTTTTTCATATTCGTGGGTACTTTAAATAAGTTGGGTGTTCAATTGTTTTTTAGACAATGGATGCAATGCAAACATAATTATATTAATATAGGTAGGGTTCGTTGCAGGTTGGGAGGCCACAACGATTAGGAACAGCGGGGAAGTAGAAATTTGTTAGTTAACTGAGCAACACAATTATTGAGACAAAATCGATATAATTACTACTAGAATTTTAACTTTTTTTTGTATACCAATTTGTTTTAATTATTTAATTACGGAATAGGTCTTGCTCAGCTTTTATTTTGAAATTGAGATCAAGAGTGATATATTAGATATAATACAATATTCAATATTATAATACATATATAGGATATATTTTCTATAGGTAACATGACACCACGGATCGCTTTCACTTGGTCCCTAACCCGTGGCACGTCCTGTGGACCGACTGTGTTCCATTAGAATTATTGAATTTTGGAACTCAGTATGGTTCGAACTAAGATTTATGATTATTGATCACACATGTATATGACATGACGTTCCACGGGTTAAATGGAAAAAGAAAACTCTTTGTAATGTTTTTCTTTTTCGGACCGAAGGAAAGCAAACTCAACACCAAAGCAATGTACAAGTGACACAAGTATCCATAGAAAAATAAATTAGTGTTCCCAAAAAAATAACCGCTAACATGTGACAATGCAAACCAATGTACATGCAAATAATAATTTCTAACACTCCATTTAAAAGAAAAATAAGCGATGCATTTCCGGTGTAGGGGGACACTATGTTAAGTATCGACAACATTTTAGTACTGTGGCCGTATTATGAATAAACAAAACTTCCGAATCCCAGACAGAGAAAGGAACAGCGCTACAGTAATTACATATCTCTGTCTCGTGCACTGGCTGGAACTTGGCAGGTTTTAACCGTTCATAAAACAGTCTCTGTTAGTGTTAATGGGAAGAGGCCATGATACAAATGGGAAATCATAATTAATACCTATTTAAATATTTCGGTATTACATCAATCTTAAACCTTAAATCAATTTAATCACGTAGCCATTTTAAAATCTATCAAATTATAACAATGAACTTAGTTCTGAGCTGAAAGTAAAATAACCTAACCTACATTAAAACCATCAATTCACAACCCGATCTTGTCACCCTACGATATTATACAATTTAAGAAAATAACTTCAATCTTCACATTAAATACCATCATTATCGTTTGTACTACTTATCTCATACAAGTTCAAGTCGTCACGAAATGGGTGGGTCTTTAAACCAATCAGACTTTAAGTAAAGACCAGGTTTGAGACCCCCTATGGGCCTCCAGAACTCTCGGTCTGACAGACCCAGACGGACGCAGTTATTTCTTGGATTAAAAAAGTTATATATATATATATATATATTTTTTTTTATATCATAGGAAGGCAAACGAGCACACAGGCCACCTGATGGTAAGTGGAAACTGTGACCCATAGACATTCGCATTCACAAGACCGCAATCCTAAGACTGCAAATGCGTTGCCAACCCTGAGGCCGAAGATGGAATGCCTCTATGCTAGTCATTTCACCGGCTGTGTTATCCCCAAACCGGAACACAACAATGCGAACACTGCTGCTTGGCGGTAGGTTAATGGATAAGATGGTGGTACCAACCCGGACGGACCCTAAATATACACTTCTCTTATTCTTACAAATTGCTGCATCCGTATCGACCTGTCAGTACGACTTTAGTCTGCGTTGCCCATAAAGGGTCTTTAACCTGGTGTTTCACTTACTTATTGTCGGTGATACTGCAAACCGCGTAACTAACAAATTTATGATAGAGCAAAATAAACCTTACTATCTTATTAAAAAGGTGCATTTTGCTCCATAATTGTTAATTACGCGGTTTTGCAGTTTCACCGACGTTATACTTTACGCACACTCGACACTTACGCTTACGAAGGTTAAATAAAAACCAGGATTAAGACCCCTTATGGGCCACCAGAACAGACGGACTGAAAGGGACGCAGATATTTGTTAGAGTGAGAAAGTTATGTACTTTGTCTGTGTCTCTCATTCTAAGAGATAGGATAGATGCGTCCCTCTCGGTTTTTCATTACGACTTAGTATTAAAAACCCCCAACGGGTGACAAGACCTCCCCCAGTTCAACCAATTCATCCTTATACCCCAGTCCCCCGACCTACCTCCGCACAGGACTGCTGACGGCGAGCGGCGTGGCCACCCCGAGAGCCTTGATCCTCTGCTGCATGGTGGGCGAGGGGCGGGCGCCCCCGTTCGACCCCGTGTCGTATCGGAGGGGCTCCATTACCACCCGGTAACCTGACGTAGTCGTGCCCCCGTGACTGGAATAGTTAGGTTTATATTTGTGAAGGGGTTCTGTATTTGAAAGCATGAACTTGGGAGTAACTTTCGTATACTTAATCGTAAGGGTTTCCTTTTTTGTCGTTATAATGTCGACCGAAAAGTATCTTATTTCCATGTAACGAGGTTGTTACAACCTCTTTTGTTTGAGTTCCTGGCCACTATTACATTTCGATCTAAATCTTCCAAATTCAAAATTATTACATTCTATTCCGATATCGATCCTTGGATGATTCTCCAGATATTTTCTAGAAGAACAAGACACGAATACTCGTGTCTCAGTAATATTGTACCTGCATTAATTTATTATTTTATTAAGTATTTAGTTATAAATTATAAAATACATTCATTATATCTCAAGCAGTGTTTCAATTATCTTCGACGCAACGTCTCAGCGATATTTACCCTATACCGTCAGAAATGGCTCTCCGGCGGGGAATCGAACCCCGGTCTCCCGCGTGACAGGCGGGGATACTTACCACTATACTACCACTAGGCCTCCAGGCCTTAAAAGCGTTCTGCCCGGCACGCAGCCATTAACCAGCCAAGAGTGGAGGCGGCGTGTTCCCATACTAAAAACTAGTGTCCGACCGAAACACGATTTTTAGCCGAAACCGAAACCGAATATTCGTTTTTTTTTCTGATTTCGGCCGAAACCGAAACCGAATTTTTTGAAGACTTATGAAATTATTCAAAATTACTGTACAAATCGTAAGGAAAAGGTTATTGCAAGGATTTCTTATATGAGAACAGCTACTGTTTTAGTTAAACAAAATAAAAAACGTTTATTTTTAATGAAAATAGATATAATTAGACGTAAACTATGAAATTTTAAACCATTTTACTGCAGTTATCAAGACTTCACTAATTCGCGGCATAGGTATTATATTATTCAAAACAAACAACCTATTCTTCTTCTTCTTCTTCAAATTCCTCTCCACTACTGGAGGTTGGCAGTCAGCTCTGCATTCAACTTCCTATCTCTCGCCAAACGGAACAGCTCTTCAACCGTGGCGACACCTGTCCAGGTCTTTATGTTCCTGAGCCATGACATCTTGGGTCTGCCAACGCTTCTCTTCCCCTCTACCTTGCCCATGACAATAGTTTGAAGCAGTTGGTATCGCTTGTTACGCAGAATATGGCCCAGGTAGGCTACTTTTCTCCTACGAATGGTTTGCAGTAGTTCACGGGGTTTTTTAACTCTGCGTAGCACCTCTACATTTGTAACTCGTTGAACCCAACTAATTCTCAGCATTCTGCGGTACAACCACATCTCTAAAGCTTCAAGTCGTCGGCGAGTGTCCTCCTTAATAGTCCACGCCTCGGAGCCGTAAAAAACTATTGGCCATATGTAACACTGGAGCATTCTGACACGTAGACGTATATCTAGCTGTCTATTCCTGAGCACCTTCTGCATTTTCATAAATGACGCACGGGCTATTTCGATCCGGGTTTTAATCTCCTGATCTGATTCCCATGTTTCAGTGACCCATGTGCCCAGGTACTTGTAGCGGGAAACACGTTCTATTGCTGTGCCAGCGACACGGATGGTAGGGTTTAAGGTTTTGTTACGTGACACCAGCATGAATTTGGTCTTTGATAGGTTCATGGCTAAACCTGCATTTCGGCTCCGTTCGTAAACTCTGTCCACTATCATTTGTAATTCCTCCGCGTTTGAAGCAATAAGGATGGTGTCATCTGCGTATCGGATGTTATTGATCACGCAACCGTTGACTACTACTCCCCATGCTTGATCATCCAGCGCATCAGAAATGATAGCTTCAGAGTACAAGTTAAAAAGCAGGGGCGACAATATACAGCCTTGCCTCACCCCTCGACATATGGCCACTTCCTCGGTTTCTTCCCCTTCGACTCTTACTACGCCCGTTTGACCCCAATAGAGGTTTTGAATGATGCGCACATCCTTCCCATCTAATCCCGCTCTATTTAAAAGACATATAAGAACCTCGTGACGAACACGGTCAAAAGCCTTTTCGTAATCAACGAAACATAAATATACATCTTTCTGCAAGTCTTGGCATTTTTGGACGAGTAAGTTAACTGCGAATAATGCCTCTCTGGTGCCAACACCCGGTCTAAATCCAAATTGAGTCTCTCCTAGTTGTTCCTCACACTTTACACGGACTCGACCGTGCACAATGGAAAGAAACAACTTTAACACCTGACTCATCAAACTTATTGTTCGGTAATCACTGCATTTTTTGGCGTTTGGCTTCTTCGGTAAGGTAATGAAGGTAGATTTCAACCATTCTTTTGGCAAGATTCCGGTATTGTAAATGTGATTAAAAAGTGATGTTAGCGAGTCTACATATTCGTATTCGATTAGCTTAAGGATCTCTACTGCAATGTGATCCGGTCCGGTTGATTTTCCGGTTTTAGCATTCCTTAAAGCATGGAGTATCTCAGATCTTAGTATTGCTGGACCATTTACACTTTGTGGTGTTGATGCGACCCTTCTGGTACAGTCTGCAAACATGTCTTCTACATAGCCTAACCTATAACCTATTCTTATCACGTCTAAACTAAATTCACAATCCTAATATCAAACGTATCGTTCAATAATCACAGCATAAAATGCAGTAACAGATTCTAAAAAATAAATAATAATTTTATAAATAAACAACACACCATATTTTCTCGCGCGCCACGTGGTTCACAAACAAACGTCACAAACGGGATGAATATGAATACTGTCGGTGGTCCCGGCTGGGACGGCCGCCGATGCATTACCTATACCTACCCGGCCGAGCGCGCCCGAATTAAGCCGAGCGCTCCCGATGCGAGAGCCGCGAGAGGCCGCGAAGCAATTTCGGCCCGGCCGAAGGTTTCGGCCGGATTCTGGCCGAAACCGAAACTGCGGCCGAAATCACTTTTTTGGCCGAAACCGAAACTTCGGTCGGACACTACTAAAAACGGCAAACAGCCATGTCCAGGAACGCAACCACCTCCCTCCGATCTTAATGCGTTTTCGGTTTTAAAAATAAAATACCAATCATCAAAAAGTGTTTTACATCCAGAAAATTAGGCTTACTAAATCCGAAACGAAGCCTATGAGCTAAATAAAAGCAAAAAAAATCTTCCGCAACATTCGCACGGCACTTAAACTGATCTTCGTTACAACACCGATATGACTACTATTAAATCCTGATTTAGAGCTGTATTAAGTAACTGATCTTGAGTAATGAAGCACGTTTCAAGACAATTCTAACATTGGACTCGATTCTACGTGCACATCGCTTAAATAGCCTAAAAGTAACTAAAATTTAAGACATAGTTTAGACGGCAGATTTAATCAGTGCTATTCCAGAATGTCAAGCTGACAATGTACAGGGTGGGCCAAAAATTTTTGCACTTTTAAAACATCGATAAAAATTTAACTTTTCATGTTTTTTTATATTTTATTTATTTAACCTAGTAACAGATAAATGCAATTTATTTTTGAAAAATAATGTCATCCAGATGTCCTCCGTCTTGTCGTTGCACTCCTGCAGTCGACTACACAAATACTTTGGAAAACTCGCTGACGCATGCTGCGAGGGATCGCAGCTATCTCATTCTGAATGTTTTGTTTTAACTGGGGTATTGTCATCGGATTATTAAGGTACACTCGACTCTTTAAATATCTCCACTTGAAAACATCGCAAGGTGTTAGGTCCGGGCTCCTTGGCAGCCATGGGAATTGGGATGTCACCTCTGCGAGAAATCAACTTTTTCGGAAACATTTCTTTCACCACCGGTAAACTCATGTTTGACGTATGGCATGTTGTTCCATCTTGTTGCATCCATGTTCTGGTCACCTTCAAATTCATGCAGTGGGTGCAGTTTCAGATCTAGATGTAAAATTCGCCGTAGACTAGTTCTTGGTATTGCTAGAGCTGCTGAACGTTTACGCGTAGATAATTCTGGATCGTTCTCTACAGAAAATTTAACCTGCCGTATGTTCTCATCATTTCTTGTTAAACGTGGACGCCCTGTTTGTTTGATATTCAGTGTCGAACCAGTTTGCTTGAAGTTTTTGACCTAAGATTTAATTAAACTAACACTTGGACACTCACTCACTTGGCGTTATCCTTATTCAATTCTAAGTAGGCGTCGTACAGAAAGATACAAATAGTTGTTTTTATAAAACTGTTTAATACAAAAACCCCGTTGCTTTCCCGTGAAACGCTCCTTTATAAATAAAATTGCACGAAGTGACCTATAGTTTTCCACCAATTTCCCGCCGCTCACTCTGACAGAGTCCGAAAAAATCAGTGTTGCTATTTGCAAAAATTTATGGCCCACCCTGTATAAGACTGCCTAAAATAAGAAGCGTCAGATTCAAATTAGTGCTGTCATTTGATTATGACAGCTGCTCATAGAATAGCAAAGCGTTTTAGCGACACCTAAATAAAATTATAGAGGCCACTGTAGAATCGGGTCCATTAACTTTGAATCTCTTCCACTACATACACATACATAAACTCACGCCTCCGTTCCCGGGGAGGGGTAGGCAGGGCTACAGAATTACCTACAACTCTAAAAACTTGTTGATATTCTGTAACCACGTTTTGCACAATTAGGCTAAGATGTCTACCAGCGTATTAGTAACAGGTTGCAAGCCTATCGCCTAACAGTACTAAAAGCCTTTATTTCCTTAATCGCCTCTTACGACATCCACGGGAAGACATGGAGTGGCACTATTCTAACCCGGCAACCACACGGGCAACTTACACTCTACTGCTTACTGTTTATGTAAAAAGGGTTAGATGTTACCTGGTATTTCTCGAGAGCGGACTTAACCGCGGATAGTGGTGCGGCCGCGGCGGTAGGTGTAAGTGCGGGTCCGCGGGGGGGAACATGTTGGCCGAGGAGCCGCGGCGCTGCGCGGGCGGCGGCGTGGGCTCGCAGTCGGCCGACTGCGACGCGCTCGGCCCTTCCATCTCGCACGACGGCTCTTCCCGTCCCGGCGAGAGCTGCAGGAGCTAGGCCCGTTAGTGTTTGGAGGGTGGGTTGGGTCCTAGGTCTTCGTATAATGGTCCTGACTATTATCTGAGACTTTATTGTGCTAAAGTTTCAGGCAGAAAATAGTTAAAGCCATATGACTGGTATAGCTCTGTCCGTTTCATCGCTTGGAACTTGGTAGGATTTTAAAGGTAATACGCACTCTTGCGCACAATAAACTTATTAGTTAAGGTATGCTTTGTCACTTTCTGTCAAATTCAAAATGTCATTATGAATAAGGTTTGTATCGCGACCAATTAAATTAAGCGGTGATTTTCCGTTTTTATTTAATTTCAGTAAACGAGCCGGTTGGTGGTTTGGGAATTATAGAATAATGTGCATTTTGGAAAATCTCAGCAACTAAGACATTTTTATATAAGTTATACGAGGAAAAATAATAATAATTAGTGTTAGAATCAAGCAGGAATATCTAACTCGATTTAACTTGTTTGATTATTAAATCAATTTATTGATCACAGTTTAGAAATAATTTGTCGTTTTAATATAACTGTTGCTCATTGTTCAACTTATGTTGCAGATATTCGTATACCTATTGTAGATATTATCTAGGTTACTTTAGAAGATAGATTAAAGTACATACACCAGAAAAAAATATGAGACTGTACACGTATTGACAGTCTTACCTGTACGGGTAGCACAAGTTTTATTTTTTCACTTGTATATCAATGCGTCTCTTTCGTTAAAGACTATGTAGAGAGGGACTGACAAACAAGTCGCAGTAAACTTATGATAGCCGCCTCGGTTTTTCTTAGGAAACAAATACAGGCATGTCAAATGCAAATTGATTGTGAGATGTGTCAGAATAAAACTTTTCTGATTCTTCGAAAAAAAAGCTTGTGCTGCTGCCCAAAAAAAGGTAAATAAAACTTCATTTTATGAGAAAATGAATGAAACAAATCAAGTTATATGTGATTGTGTTAAGTAATAACTGTTTTACCAACCATCTGATATCCAGAAGCATAAAAGAAACGTTAGAAGTAGAGAGCCAGACATGCATGTCCTCAATTCACGAGTATTTCAAAGTGCAAGTGCAATAAAACAGTTTATTGTTGTGAATTGAAGGTATGTTAGAGCTTGCTCTAAGAAGCATGATAACTATACGATCTAGGTAGCGCTAGGATGAGGTTCAAGCGGTTATCTACACAATAAAACCACAATGACAGAAAGACGTAAGGTCATAAACAACATATTGATTTCATCTACATGACTGCATTGCTATTGATTAAAAGTCAAGGCAAAATATAGCATAAGACTATAGCAAAGAAAACAAACTTGTGTTTTCCTAAAGTTACTTTTACTTAACTTTTTTACGTATTTGGGAAAAAAATATCAATTATTTCTACAACTTTTTCGTTGACTCCTGAAATAAAATAAAAAATCACCCCAAAAACTCAATTTAGAGTTCATTCGGGGACCTTAAAATTTGACGTTTATTCTTTTCAAATTTTTCAAACTAAAATATTATAGGTTCGCAAGGGTTTGTCGCCTTTTTTTTAAATTATTGACTGACCAGCGGTTGAGCTCTATCTCATATGTATGTGTCTCTTTATTGCACAAAAACATAAATATTACAATATTAATATTAAAGTACAAAGGCGGACTTATCCCTAAATGGGATCTCTTCCAGCTGACCCAGAAGTAGATGAGTAAGGACAATGCATGGGAATGGACACATACAAGTTTGCACAAAAAGTATACAAAAACAGATCTAATCATCTAATGGTAAATGATGATGAAGTCTAGGATGACGCTCGCTGGTTCAGTAGAAGCCTATTCCCTCTTGTTTTGAAGACATTGCCATTGCTTTGTATTTTTCTAAAGAATATAATGGTCCTACTTTTTGGCTAGGAGTACGTCTTTATTACTAGGGTTATAAGAGCGTGCCAGGTATTTTTGCGCCCAAAGTTGGATTATATATCATCGCTGGTGACTGTACATAATAATTTCGTTTTACATAGTATACATACCAAACTGTAACAACCAGAGCGGCTATTGTCAAACGCAATCGCAATCGGCTTCAAAGCGGAACAATTGTTTTCATTTGGTATGCAGACAAGCCTTCGATTTTCAAAATGAAAACTATAGCGATTGCGAGTGCGTTAGATAGGCGTACCTTAGCCCCTCTTATGGTAATCCATCATTTTCTCGAAAATCATTTCATCGATTATCGTTTCCCATAACACTATTCGCATAATTGTATTACAACATAAGAATCATTTATCGAACTCCGTTAAATCGCTCATACGTTTCCTCGAATTGCCTTTTACGGAAGAATCAATTTATCGAATTCTACTTCATTATTTTATTTGTTCAACGATATAGTCGTTCATCGAATGGCTTTTACTATAATTTTGGTCTAACGTAAGTTTCAGTACTCAAAATTCTTATTCCATAGAAAATCGTTTCACCTGTGTTACTATATTTGATAATACGTTTCAACAACAGTACATTTTAACGCCCTATTTCGCATCTGCGACGTCTTATTATAAAACTAGAAAGTTAGGTACGACGACGAGCGCAGCGAGGAGGAGTGTCATGTTTAACTGCGACCAAAACAGGGCACGAAGCCGACCGAGCGCAGCGAGCGTGCCGCGGCAGCGGCCGGCGAGTGCCAGAACCGACTTCATTTGTTTCAATAATAATATATGGAACGTATCATCTGTGAATCATGTTTCGATGAATTAATACATCGACCAACTAATTATTCTACATACATACCTTCACGCCTGTAATCCCAGAGTGGGCTAGGCAGAGCTACAGAATTACAACTTTAAAAAGTTGTTGACAATTCAGTAACCACAATTTGCACAAATAGGCTAAGATGTTTACCAGCATATTAGTGACAGGTTGCAAGCCTATCGCCTAACAGTACTACAAGCCTATATTCCCTTAGTCGCCTCTTACGACATCCACGGGAAGACATGGAGTGGCACTGTTCTAACCCGGCAACCACACGGGGCATAATTATTCTATGAAAGGTAAATTCGATGAATAGTTAAGCTACGACTTGAGACAAATTCGAAATTATTTACGATGAATAGTTGATCTATGACTCGATAAGCAATGAATTGATAATTATGTGATTAGAAAAAAAAATGAAATGATAATCGTGGAATAGTTTTCGGCGATATGAAATTCGATGACAGGAATTTCGATAAAATGATTGACACCCCCCTCTGATAGGAGAGAAATAATTGCGATGATCATTAATACAAAGTAAAAACAATAAACCAAAAAGTTTACAATAACCATTGATTCGATCCTGCTGGCCTATGGGCTAACGCACTCGCAATCGCAACCGACTTCAAAGCGGAACAATTGTTTTCATTTGGTATGCAGACAAGCGTTCGATTTTCAAAATGAAAACGATTGCGATTGCGAGTGCGTTAGGCCCCTCCTCCTCCTCCCCCCTGCAGCGTAACAAACCACAAACCGATAACCTTGTATTTTTACTCCTCAATGTACAAGAACTTTCTTCCAACACTCCCAAAATACTACCTCAATAGGAACAGTATTTGGACGTCGGATGTGTTGCAACAATGCAACAGAATAAGGGCAGTATGGGAAATAAATCAGGTGCTTATTCCACTTTCGTGTCTACGCCTATTATTTCTAACTCTGCCGCTATTACTGTGTAAAAAATAAGAGCTATCATAAGGTCGACAGTACGATGGCATGTCAAATAGGGAAATTATATTCCACACTATTTCAGAACGTATAGTAAACCTAACTAAAACGAAACGTCCCGTCAATACAAGGTTTTTTGAAGCGACATTTCTTTCTATTTGGATTTATATCACCTAGCCGAATCATCCTTGTACTGTAAATACCAACTAAACAGTATTACCACATCCACCGATCGATCATAGATGGGTTGTCGATTCAGCTGAAGAAATTATCAAAATACAGGGCGATGGGCAAAAATGTCTCCACTTACCAACAGAGATGAAACATGTTCCAGATCTTGGCAACATGATGAATTTTTTCGTCGCCATATGTATGGGGTTGTCTTGGAAAATAATAATCGTATCGAATGGAATCTGTTTAAAAATTAACACATTCTTCCCCTGCTTGGCTCTTGAAAGGTTTTTTTCATTTAAAAAATCCCATCGATTTTGCTACTATAATAGTTATTTTGTCTTTTTTTGGGTTCTAATGAACATATAGACACGCGTCCCGTGACTGTTGGAGGGTCGGGGACGGGGTCCATACAAAATTGCCCATCACTCTTTGTCCAGTGACCCAGGTATCGATAGACGATCGATTGATTATCGTAATTACACTTTAAGTGCGGATACACGGCCAACCTAATTGGCACTCTGTTGAACTGCTTCGATCAGGGAGCATATAAAGCTGCGTATCGAAAGCCATGCGAGGCAGCAAAGGGTGAGCGAGGAAAAGTCCTACAAAAGGACAGCTACTTTGCGATAGTCTAGAATATGAAGTTATCCTATTGGTTGATTATTCTTCGCGTACCGCAAGCTGCCTCTGACAGTTTAGTTGAAACGCAGCCTTACACTTAGGGCTCCCTCAATTCTAGCGATTTTCGAACGTCCGTCCTGCCACGCTTTATTTTAAGCACAGTTTCGACGCCACATTGCAGGCACATATTGCAGGTTTACGTTAATGAGACATTCGAGAAACTCCAGATGTGAGGGAGCCCTTAGGGATGGTAGCTTGCAGTATAGAGATATAATACCGTCAACTCTTGTAACTCTGCCTGGACCTCTTAGTTTATTATTTATTAACGAATTGTGCAGAGCGTTCTTTATTGGGCAGCGAGTTCCAAAAGGCCTGCCAACACCCATAAAAACCCCGATATTCCTGTAGTACACATGGGGAGTGGATATTACTACCATAGAGTCTAGGAGTATCCGATAAAACCCCACCAATAAGATAAGAAAAGGAAAAATATGATGCTGAGGATGATACATTGGATTACCATTGAATAAAAAGTAATGCGATGCTTCTACCGGATTCCTCGAAAGTTTTATTAGTTATTTTACGTATCAAACGTTTTGACCGCCGTTTTTCTGGCGGTGGAAAGACCTTGTTCAAGGTCCAAGCAGTTTTGTTGTTTTCCGGTGTAGGGTAAGACGGTTGGAGAATTGAGTAGCATAGTCATTCCATCTTCGTCCTGAGAGTTGGTAACGCATTTACAATCTTGAGGTTGCAGAAGTCTGCAAGATTCCGAGAAGATAACACAGGATATATGCAGTTAAACGCCCCGAAGCTTTTTTCACAGATAAAGTTACAAGAGTTGTCGGCACAGTCCTTATGCCGTCCATAGCAAAAAGGCAGTATACGCATAAGGGCTTCATACTCTTATACTGCATTTTTCTTTTGGGCACTATAGTAATGTAATCTGGCAGCACCAAGCGTCTGGCTCTCACCTTGTTGTAGTGTGCGTGCGCCCCGACGACCCGATGCGCCGTGCCGTTGTCCGCGGTATACGTCTTTACCTGGTGTTGCGTGTCGGTGGCGATCGTCGATATGCCCGAGTCGGAGGGCGGCCGAAGCTCACGACGCTTCTTGCCGCCTTTGTACACATATTTCGATGGTCGGACTAGGCTGTTAGAGAAAAAATAGAATAATGTTAGAGTTTGCAAGCAAAGCCGTCAAGGAAAATTCGGTGTTGCAACTGGGGAGTAGGGTGGCCAGGCACGCACAGTGAATGACTATACCATTATCTCACTGTATATTGACAGATGAGGGTGTTCCGTCACCCTGACCTGACCTGGGATGCTGCCGTCCTACCAAACAAAGAAGGCGGCTAACTACACAGTAATATTTATGCGTTTAAATTGTAATGTGGTCACCAATTGAGTACAGAATGCTTTGAATACTACATTGCAGTCAGCCGCCTTCTTTTGTAGGATGGCCCTCGGGCTAAACAGAGGAATACTTCAAATAACGATACTGTAGATTCGCATACACTAAAATAAAAACTAATTACCATGAACTAGATTAGACTACCGTGGTTATTATTATCAATTGCAACATCGTCGAAATATCGGAAACTCGCGCGTTGGATTGTTTGTAGGACATGGGCAAAAAAAAGGATTTAGATGTTACAAAATTCATGTGATGGTTTCACGCTTAAATATACCACCAGTGACCACCCTTCACTAGGGCTCACCACCCGTCACCCTGTGAAGCTGTTACGGAGCATAGCGCCAATAGCGAATGTCAATGAAACAAAAATACCATTACGTAACATTGCGAGTTCATGATATCATTTATTAGAATTTATTTTAAAATATTAATTGAATTGAAATCACAACTAATTAAATTACAATCTAATAACAAAACTAAATGATAATAAGGAAAATGACTTTAATACTCAACTAATGAATTGATAGTAATTAAAGTAAGTATATATTATTACAAATGAGCGCAAACAACCCGCCGCCGATCACCGCTAAAGAACGAGTCATCCCAGCCGCGGCGTGCGCCTGCGCCCAGCTCC
Source organism: Acleris emargana (assembly GCA_927399475.2). Lineage (NCBI taxonomy): Eukaryota > Metazoa > Arthropoda > Insecta > Lepidoptera > Tortricidae > Acleris > Acleris emargana. Next base: position 19,783,148 of record OV656843.1, read on the forward strand.
GGCGCACCAAACTTCACCGCAACGTGTTCAGAGACGGACCTATGTTAGTTGTGCGTGTAGTGCTCGTAAGCTTAAGGGTGCCCTAGACTAAAAGTTCTGCAAACCCTGATCAGGCGACCTGCTTCCCGAAATCTATTAAGCCAACATATTAAACTATTCGTGACTGCCGCGAGTAATCCTTTAGCCGGTTTTAAAACTGACACTTTAAACACGCTAAAGATGCAGACTGACTAGTAACATTTCGAAGTCACTCGCAAGTCTCGCAACCCTCATCAAATGCACCACCAGAATTAACAACAAATTGTTAGAGTTGTTGGTAATTCTTTAGCTCTGCCTACCCCAGTCTGGGATGAAGGCGTGATGGTATTCATGCATTTTTGCCAAGTCGGGATTTTGAAACGTTTTGCGTAAAAAACCGGGATTCCCAGTCATATTCAGAAGTTTTTAAATATTTATCTTTTTATTTTAATTTTGAAATTCTTTTACGTGACAATAGATAGCAAAAATAGCCATAGAAAATGTATTAAAATTTTCCCACGCTTGTGTGCATGCGCTGCACGCACGGTCTAGTTAACCCCGAAATGCGGGACTGAGCCTGTCCCGCTCGGAACATTTAATTTTGATTTAAAAATCGGGACGTCTGGCAACGCTGACCGCAGGTGATACATAACCCGTGTTATTTATTGCGTTAGATTTAACTGTGTTAAATTTAAGCCTTTTACTAAAGTAATCTCGTTAAGCTAAAAAAAAAAGCTGCACAGCTACACAGGCCGACAAAATTTCTTGAATACGAGAAGCGATTTTTAGGGCTTTGGTAGGTCAAAATAACGTGAATAGACATATGCGCACTGCTAAATATCTTTAATGAGATACAAACAATGCTTTGATGACACTTATTCTAATTGACAACAATTCATTATGTGCTAAGGTAGTCAACTAAAATACCGTTTCTAGATTTTACACTGCTGATTGTAAAAATATCTTTGAATTTTTTTATGCAGTACTTTTTTTATATTTAGGAAATACAGTAAAAACAAGTTGGATTGTGAATGTTAGGAATACACTTATAGTGCCCTTAGACCATTTATTACCAACGTTATTACGTATTTTCGACGTTATCTCAATTAACACCTTCACTATGTACAATATTTTTGCAATTCACCCTTATACAGAGCAATTAAAACCACCACATACTTATTTAGTTTTTTATTTTTCGGTCATTGATTTCTCTGGGAGTCGACTTAAACTGGGTATTTCTGTACCTAAATAGCCAATTACGGGAAATTGTTTGTAATGTAACTTTCAAGAAAAGTGTTGATTGTAAATATGTTAATAAGGTTCAAGACAGAGTTAGAAGCAACGGAGATTTCGTAAAATACATTTAAAAAATATAACATATGAATGTACCTATTTTCTAAGAATCCACAGTAGGGTATAATAGCTCTATATGCTTCCAAACAAAAGTAGTGTGTGAAGGTGGGGTATTCTTTATTTAAATTTAAACGATGGAAGAATCCGAAAATGCTGATTTTGTTTTATTTGTATCATGACAAAAGGTCATATTGTATTAAAATTAGAAAAAGATAAATAAGAGTAATATGATTACATTATAAGGTTTATTTTGTACTGATGGTTATTCTTTACATAAGTTTTTACGGTAACTTCGAAAAGTTTTGCAAGTTAATAACAGAACAGAACCTCATATCGTCGGTGAAAGTGCAAAACCGCGTAAGTAACATTTTTAATAAGGAACAAAATGCACCTTTTTAATAAGACTGTAAGGTTTATTTTTCTCTATCATAAATTTGTTAGTTACGCGGTTTAGCAGAATCAACGACGATATCACGATCGCGTGTCATAGTCAATACCCGAAGTATGCTTCTAAAATCTGAAGGTTTTTTGTGAGCTCACAGACTATACCGAACTATAGTAGGGTAAATGTAGTATAATTCCTGTGACAAGTATCACACTTTTTTTTTTGACTTTGAAAAATACTACATTGATACAATGCTTGGCTTGCGATTGCGACGCCGTCCACGAATTTAAATAATTAATCACCTATTACTTTGCTTACCAGTTTAGTAGGTTTCTAGGCTGTCACAAGCATCTTTCTCGATTGACCGTAATAGTTTAAAAACTCTAAAGATTCACTTTTACAAAACTAAACGATCGGACTAACGTTTCTTATATATTCTGGCCGCGACATCATTTCATGGTATTTCCAAGAGAACTGTCATATGTTTCAATCCGCAATATGGATTTTCAATTTTCGAATTTTCGTTTATATTCTATCAGCCGTTTATAAGTAATTTTTCCTACTCCTGTACTTTTATCTGTCATTTATATAGTCACGAACACTAATATAAGAATATAGATAATATGTCCGCAGAAAATTCCGTAGAAAAGTCTATCTAGTCTATTCCCCTTAACAGCACTTGTGCTTTTTTGAGCCAAAACGATATGCCTAGCTGCCAAAGCTTATACACCTAGGTTAATTTGACCAATCAAAATACTTCACCAAATTAAACCACCAATCACAATACACATTGACTGTCAATCGGAACGTTAGGTTATTTTTGGTATGTAAACTCTTGTACTAATTTAACTCTTTAAAAATACATTTTATTTGGTATCAACCAACCAGAACGCAGCTATATTAAAATCGACCAATCAGGTAAAATAATTCATTTCTCAAATCATTAGGTGTTTTTTAGTCCCTATTTCAAAAGTTAAATCGATTGTGCAACTTTAAAAAAAAAAATGAAACCTGGCAAGTGCACATCAATTTAAAAACAAAGTTAACCATAGACACATATTTTGTTGTTTTCGAATGTTTCTCGCTCGTTTGTTGTTCTGTGCTTCGTTCGTTCGTATTTTAACCTAGGTACGAGGGGAGGTCCAAAAGTTCGCGGAATGGAGGGCTAAATAATGAAATAAAAAGACGTTACTATTTTTCCTTTTCAATATAATCTCCCTTAAGGTTAATACATTTGTTAGATCGTGATATTAATTTTTCTAAACCCACATAAAAATAATTTTCTTCTTTGCTGTCAAAATGAGCCAAAATTGCGTCCTTTACTTCATCATCGGTGTGAAATTTTCTTCCCCGCAACTCTTTCTTTAAATTTGGGAATAAATAATAATCACTGGGGGCCAGGTTCGGGCTGTAGGGGGGATGAACCAATTCTTCGAAGCCACATTTGTTCAGGGCAGCCATCGCAATACGACTCTTGTGAACTGGAGCATTATCCTGAAGTAACAGCACACCCTTAGCCAGCTTTCCTCGCCTTTTTTCTTTGATAGCTTCCCGCAACTGCTCCAGTAGCCTAGAGTAGTACTCTCCAGTAATTGTGACATCTTTGCTTTTGTAATCGATCATCAAAATTCCTTGGCAGTCCCAGAAAATCGTAGCCATCAACTTTCCGGCCGATTCTGACACCTTAAATTTCTTAGGTGGGGGGGTACCCTTCTTGTGCCATTGCATCGACTCCTGTTTAGAGTCAGGTTCAAAATGATGAACCCAAGTTTCATCTCCAGTAACAATCCGCTTCAAAATCGACGTACTTTCTTCTCCACACCGTTCTAAAAAACTGCTACACGCGTCGATTCGCTGCTGTCGCTGATGCGGCGTAAGCATTCTCGGCACCCATCTTGCACTCACTTTAATCATGCCGAGGTGTTCATGTAGAACCCGCAAAATAGTGGTTTCAGATACTCCAACTAATGCAGAAATCTGTTTCTTCTTCAGGCGAGCATCTTCTAATACTAATTTTTCAACTTTTCCGTCGGTATCTGATGTGGTGACCTCGACAGGCCGTCCTGGGCGAGGGTCGTCTTCAATGGACTCTCTGCCAATTTTAAAAAGACCGTGCCATTTGTAAATCATTGTTTTTCCAGGGCAATGATCACAGTAAACTACTGACATCTCACTCATGATGGTCTGAGGAGTTTTTCCTTGCTTAGTCAGGAACTTGATGATGGCTCGATACTCAATTTGCTCCATACTTCCAGGATTTTTCCAGATTGACTTGCTTGCTCGACGATATTTTGTAAAGTAATGAGCTCTTCAGGCTGAAAGTTGGTATATATACTCTTAATGAGTTGGCCATTAGTACTATACTAAAAAATATAGTCATCCCCACCCCCATCCCCTCCATTCCGCGAACTTTTGGACCTCCCCTCGTATATTAATTTTGCATTTTATTTGAAACCTAGTCGTAGAAAAATTATTGTATGCAACGGTGTATAACTAAGTCAAAAAATACTCGTGGCGTCTTGCTTTACTATGTTCGCCTGCGGCTCACATCGTAACCACACCACTCGTCTTTTTTGACCTATCTTATACAACTGTTGCATAAACTACTAGAAAGACTATAACTGAAGTATTTAATGTTAGTAGATTTCCAATATTTCACGGTATTAATGTCGTGTTATATACTTTAAAATACAGACCCATATAAAAAGACAGTCCATAAAATAGTTGAAAAATAACAAGTCTCGTTGGGCCGGTGGACAAAAGACGTAGAAATAGAAAGTTCATTTCGCATTATTATATTGAAAGATTACGCGCGCAAGGAAACCTAAATTGGATTTTCCGCTAGTGAGCCCGCCTCCGGAAAATTCATCATTCGATATAGTTTCCCAGTTAGAATTGATACATGGAAAAGGTAATTGAAGGGTACACGAAGAGTTACATGCCTAGACGCTTTTTTTTAATGAGATACACATACACATATATATACCTTCACCAAAAAAAATTACTCATCCGGCGACTCCACTGAGGCGGAGACGAGCGGAGCTGTGCCAATATTAACCAATAGAAGGCGCATGCGGTCACGTCGAGTTTGCCTTGCGCACGTTAGTTTAGATTCTATTGGTTAATATTGGCACAGCTACTCCACTCCGCTCGTCTCTGCCTCAGTGGAGCCGCACCCAAATACGTTTGTTGAAAGGCGTTTCTACAGATTAAAAAAACCAAGGTGTCTAGATATGTTCTTTGTGTGTACCCTTCAATTGATCCAGTCGGAATCGGATCACAGATGCTAGGTAAAACTTATTAATACTTGGTGAATGTTATTCCATCTTCAATATATATAAATGGTCACTAAAACCACGTTAAATTCAACAGTGTATTAAAGGAAGGACATGATGGTGGTATCAATCCGGACGGACCTTGCTTAAAGTACTACAACCATTAAACCAAACAAACAAATCAAATTCTGTCTCTTTCAGACAACGTTAACAGTGGAAGAGAACACATAAAGAACTTCACATCACTTCAAAACTTGTTTCCAAACCGTTGTCGTTCAATTTATGTGTTTCAGGAAATAATTCTCAATTTTAACTCGCGGTTTTCGTAAAAATAAAATTATGATTGGAGTATATAACTCGACAACCTTAAGGATCATAAGAAAAGTAATTTTCCAAATCAGTGAACCCGAGACTTATTTTGTTCCTATAATGGCCGCTGTACACACTCGACGAGAGACCTTTGCTGTCTCGATCGGGGCTAAACTCGACCGCGACTGGGACGTGGCGAGAGGAGACGAGAGCGAGCGAGACAAGACGAGAGCTGAGCCGAGATTGTAGGTGGTTAAAACTCTATCGTTTCTGACCTGCGTCACGCTATTGCCTAGAGCACTCGCAATCGACTTCAAAGTGTAACAATTGTTTTAATTTTGAAAGCAGACTCCTTTGGACTGTCGGCGTTAGGCAATAAGCCCTCTGTTATCGTGTTAACGTATTGATACCTCTTATTTAGGTACTTGTACCACCGCCACCGATGAGCGAGAAGAGCCAGCGATCAATATATGCGTCTCTTTTATTGACACGGGATCTAAATATTTTATGGGACACAGTGAGTTCTCGCTAGCAGTGTGAACAGTCAGTCATCAACAATACAATACAAAACACTTATTGTAATAAACAAAAGCATTACAGAGAAACCGTACAATTAAAATATGAGTAAGATGAGAATAAGATATGGTTTTTACCGCCAAGAATAGAGATCCAGTCAGACGCATTCGCTCTTGGCCTGTCTCGGTGTATCTTGACGGTTTAGGTAATTTTCACAAAATCATTATTTCCTTGTTTTTTTTTTATAATTATTAGCTTCAAACAAAAAATGCGTTCGGGAAAGTCATCTAACAAATCGACTCGACGAGTGTGTACGGCCGGCATAAAAGGAATTACCAAAGTCGAAATGGCGAGTCGGGTTTTAGTAGCTCTTAAATAACCTAGGCCTAACTGTAACCTAAGTGCTTCTGACCCTTATTTTAGCAGGAAAAATATGTAATTCGTAAAGGCTAAGCCTTGGCTTATAGGGGTGTATGTAGTTATTTAGTGTAAATTACCTTTCGTCTTTCTTCTTACGCACACTAGGTCACTTGAATTACGTATACGGGTTTCTTTAAAAGTTTGTACCTAGTTAAGGACTAAATTAAGAAACGTTAACTTTTCCAGTAAGTTTCGAAATTAGCTATACTGTTATTCAGACAAATGGTGGTATCTCAGCCAAAACTCCTTTAGCAAGTGCAAGCATATTACTAACGGGTGAGGATTGAATCTACTTCATTTATTGAATTTGAGATACTTACTGCAAATTTTCGTTGAGAGGCAGTACATAAATGTACGCCTAATTTACGTAACTCAGCGGAAAAGTTAACATTTCTTAATTTTAGTCCTTAACTAGGTACAAACTTTTACAGAAATGCCCATACTTTTCAACACCAATGAAAGATATATTGTTACTGTAGGTTCATCGCGAAGGTCGGATATATCCGTAAAATTTAAATTCCTAATAATCACTTAACGTGTCTTTTTGGTGTCAGATTTGTCAATTCATGGCCGCGAGTTTTTAATACGGCATAGTGCAGGCAAATAACCACACAGGCGTCTTGATGGCAAGTGGGATCTGTAACCCTCTTGTATTCTCAAGACTACGATCTCAAGTCTGCAATCCTAAGACCCTGAGGACTGATTTCGAATGCCTCTATGCTAGTAATTTCACCGTTTGTCTTATAACCACACTGACACACTTAGCTGAACAGATATTTTGGATTTTGAATTTATTGAGCAAATAAAACACCTTCAAATTTCGATTTTGGAGTGTACAACTTAGATATTTTATCTTTTATCAAGGACCTTTTGGAGGGTTCCGGTAACCTTCGGGGAGGGAAGATGGCCGATTGAAAGATGTCCAGCTTTTACTTTTGATTTATTCTGTTTACTGAGTTACTCTAAACACTTGACACTGGCGAAAGTTTGTAAGTTCCTGTGCTGTGCCCTACCTGGGTCCATAAAGGATCTCATATACCTTATAAGTAGTTATAAGATATCTAACACCTGTATATTATGTAAAACTTATGGAAGCAATAAAGAATTGAGAAATCACTGCGGAATACCGCGGTGGACAGTCATTAATAAAAAAAAGAAGTCCTTTATTTCATTTTAATCATTACTTGATTCGATAAAATACTACAGCGATATAAATTGCTATAATTTGCTGTATTAAGTATGCGGTAGAGACATTGTTCAAAAACTAAGTGCCACTAAGTCTACGAACACGAAAAAGAAACAACAAAAAAGGCGAGGGCTCTAACGTTAAGTTTAGACCACGGTAAGAGTTTTCCCTGTGGCTTAACAATGACAAATTTCTTAGCTCGTGTAAATAAAAAATGAATGACGCCATTACGGAAATAATGGCGTCACACTTTTTTTATTAGCAAAAGCTAACAACGTACACGCATCGTAATGTAAATGAACCTTCAATTAAAAATTAAAAATAATTTACGTTTCAAAAATGTTTGTCCAACACGAACTATAAATACACAAGTTTAGTGGTTACAGTAAGTACCCGAAACCGACGTGCGTGCATGACTCGATGTATGAATGTCGAAGAAGCGAAAGAAATTTGTCAAGATCGTAGCAAGTGGAAAGAAGTGGTCTCTGCTTACCCCTCTGCGAAACAGGCGTGATTTAATGTATGTATGTATGTATGTATGTCTCCTGATTTATTTTTATTTATTTATAGAAAACGTGGTGTTAAAAGTAGTTAATTTGTACACTTTTAAAGTTTTGTGGAATAGGTTGCAAGACCTATAAAGACTCTCGGGGGTGAGGGTGATATGTATCGTCATATGAAACTTATATCATATCATGTATCGCATGAAATCAACCCTTCGCTCTCGGCTGAAGTTTCGGATTGCATGTAATAGTAGCTCAGCTGCTTAATTATTGACTAACTAACCTTTGTCCACGACTCCGTCCACGTTCGACCGGCAGTTATTAAGGGCCGTATTTATATACTGATCTACAATCAACTGATGACTCGATGTATGAATGTCGAAGAAGCGAAAGAAATTTGTCAAGATCGTAGCAAGTGGAAAGAAGTGGTCTCTGCTTACCCCTCTGCGAAACAGGCGTGATTTAATGTATGTATGTATGTATGTATGTGGTGGTTACAGTTAAACTACGAAGTCAAGAGTTCCTGGATTTGATTCTTAACACAGTTGTTTTTTCGGGTCACAAAACCAAGATACCGGACGTTCTAGTTTAGGCTATTAAGAATATAGTTATTTTTTATATATTTTAGATCAGACCAAAAGGGCGGGATAAATTCCAAAAAAATGTTCCAAATAGCGAGAGCGAGTAGGCCAGAACATTATTCACTGCCGTTTAACTTAAAAATATATGCAATTTTGTACCACGGGGCCTAATATGGCTGCGTTTACCGCGTGACAAAATGTGGATATAACATCCGTCACTTTTTGACACGTATATAAGTACGAGAGAGACGGATGCTTTATCCATACTAGGCCGGTAAGTGTCATCGCCACCAAATGCCTTTGGAACACCATAGCCAATGGCACTTTTACGTAATCTAGACTAGACGCCAGGGGGCAGGATTCGGTCACGATTGACGAATGTATGGAACTGATATAAGCGCTCAACGCGATCGTCTATGTACTTACGTCAATCGTATACATTTGCGATAACGCAATAAAGTTGGCAGAACGCATCTTGGCTAATATCATAGCTTTTAGATATTTTTAACAGAAGTTTTTATTGCATTGCATTGCCGTATCTATAGCCATAGCCATGCATTGTTTGAACTCAGATAAGAGCCATTAATGAACGAAACGTGTGAGAACGCGAAAAGCGAAAAGGGTGAGACTTTATCATTTGACCGCATCGTCGGTGGACGAGAAAAATCGATGTTGTTCTAATATTACAACGGAACGGTACAATTGGACTAGGTTAAATAGAACTGATATCTAGGTAAGTATAAATTAACCGGTTTTTTACATGTAGAATATGTAATTAGAGTGTCAACATGGCAAGTTCGGCTGAGGTCAAAGGTGGAACATGGTTTAGATATTACCTATTCACTCTACTCTGCCTTGAATATTTAATGTATCGAAGAACAGCAAGAGACAAAAATTAAAAAAAAAACAGCCAAGTGCGAGTTGAACTCGCGTGGAAAGGGTTCCGTACATACGTATTTTTTTGTTAGATTTTTTACAGGTTCTCCTTTAATCTACAAGCAATGAACTAAACTTTGTATTTTTTTCAAAATTTTGAGTTCAGTAGTTTCAGGAATTACGGGGATTTTCGTCTTCTTTCATGACGAAAAATATAATCTATATTTTACAATAATAACAAAAATATATTTGCTATTCATTCTCATAACGAGCTCTTTCATTTGATAAATGACACAGTAAGGTTTGCAATTTTTTTAAATTCCTAATTTGTCCCCCAAAAACACTTCTTTAAAAAAAACTTTGCACAACTGTGTATGGGTCATCAACAGTAATCAGAATTAGGTGAGCCAAAATACCTATTCTTCGCAAGAGGACATAATATAGAGTAATAACTACCGGGCAGTTTTTTTTTTCTTGTATAGCAACCGGGTATTTTTCGGTACGTAGTCGTTTTTAGGTACTGTTAAGTACGGGGTCTTTTATGTTAGTTTGTAGTAAAAAGGGCTAGACATAAGGTTTACAAGGAAAGAAGGAAAAAGTGTGTGGTATAATTATTGTCTTTATTATTTTCACATGGCACAGTGGTAGGTGATTTTACCCAAGGACGAAACATATCGAAAGATGTAATATTTACACTGAACTGACCCCTTTGAAGTTTGAAAAACCACTAGAAATAGTTACAACTTTTAGATTAACATACTTCATCCCGTACTTTAAGTAAAAACATGGATGTTTAAAATTACGAGTAATACCCGGATGAATATCGAATACCCGGTATTCAAGAATAAATGTTTTTTTCTACCCGGTTGTAACCTAATTCCGATCACTGGTCATCAATTTACATATGCGTACCAAATTTCAACTCAATCGGTCCAGTCGTTTCAGAGTAAATTGGCTGTGACAGACGGATAGACTGACAGACGCACGAGTGATCCTATAAGGGTTCCGTTTTTTATTTTTTTTAACGGAACCCTAAAAAACAGTGAAAATACGCAAATCTTGGCAATAAACCATCAAAGCAACGTCTAGTTCCTTTCTCTTAAATGGATAACGAATCGGAGTGAGGGAAACGTCATCTGTGCTTCTATTCAAGGCCATAAACATATCATACATATCAAGGCCATATATTTCTGTATCTATTTATGTAGGTATTTGAATGTAGTTTTATTTTAATTTTATTTGTATAAGTTTTATTGGTTACTTAATGTGTTATATTTTTCTTCTTGTACACTTGTTTACTCGTTGCAAAACCTTTCACTCTTCTCAATCTCTCAAGGGTTAGCTGGAAGAGATCCCTTAAAGGGATAAGTTCGCCTTTCTACATATTTTTATATTAATTGTATTGTTCTGTTTTTTCTTTTGTACAATAAAGTGTTTACATACATACATACATATTCCATAAACGCATGTGACCTGATTATGGTATTGTTTTTAACTCGGTCGCCATTATTATCAAGTAAATAAGAGCTATCAAAACGTTGAGGTCAAAGACGATATGGTTTCTACCACCCGGAATCTCAGCCCTGTTTTTTCTAATGAATTATTTCAGAGTCGAATAGATTGTAATATTGCAGTCCAAAAACTGTCGATATGTTAATAACGTTATGTTTGAACAGTTAACCTACAACCACTACCCTCATTGACCTAATTAATGAACGACATAAAAAAACAAAATTAATGAATTTCTACGTGAAAGATAATAACCATAATGAAGTGTGTTATGACCTGTTGGTGACCACTGTATAATATAAAACAAAGTACTCCGCCGCGTCTGTCAGCCTGTAGCATAGATAGACATTAATATACTCGCATAATAGACATAGTAACCGAGCGCAGTCTCTTACGGCACGAATACAAATTTTGACAGCCTGTAGTCACATAGCGCCACACTGGCGACAGTATAATTCAGTATTTGTGTCATTCGTCGAAGATTCATTTTAAATTGAATAAAATTACAGACATTACGATGTTACATTACGGGAAATAGGAGACTGTTCGTCTATTACGCTAGTATTAATGTCTATGGTATGTATGTTTGCGATGATCCCAAAAACCACTGAACGGATTTTCATGCGGTTTTCACCGTCAGTTAGGTAATTTTTCGCTGAGGGTTTTGATGTATAATATATTCTGGTTTGTGTACGGGTGTTATAGAAAACTTGAAGACACGAAGCGAGGGCAAGTCGCTAGTCTTCTATATAATAAAAATGTATCGCTAAATGGGTTGCTAAGCGCAAAACTCGAGAAAGGCTGAACCGATTTGGCTGATTTCTTTTTTGTTGTGTTCGCCATTGTCAGGACAAGGTTTGTATGACAGAAAATAAATGAAAAATCCATCGGGGAAGTCAGAAACTTGCAGCGGGGCGAAGCCGCTGGCGGGCGGGCCGCTAGTCTTCTATAATATAAAAATGAATCGCAAAATGTGTTGGTAAGCGCATAACTCAACAACGCCTGGACCAATTTGGCCAATTCTTTTTTTTAAATGTTTGTTGAAGTTCAAGGCTGGTTTTTACGGCTGGAAAAATTGAAAAATCCACCGGGAAAGTCAGGAATTTGCAGCGGGGCGAAGCCGCTGGCGGGCCGCTAGTATGTAATAAAAATTAGTGGTTTTAGGCACACTATCACCGGTACCTATACCATATGCGAAAGTTTGTGTGTGTGTGTGTGTGTGTGCGTGCGTGTGCGTGCGTGTTGACTGATCCCCAAAATGTGTTCCAGCGCGATGGTTAACGAAATGGAAAGTGTACAGCGAATTAAAAAATCTACGCGAACGAATTCGCGGTCTAGTCAACATAACACTAGAACTCAGTTCTACCAGTAATAATCGACCTACTAGACTACACAACCTACAGTTCTACCAAAAAAAAAACATACGTAATTCCGACCTCTGATTTTTTTCTATTACAAATCAGGGTGCAAACAGGCAATGAATTTAAGGCGCTGACGGTACAATAGTTGCAAACACGCAGGCTCTGACTCTGACTCTCCTATTTGCAATTTGCTGAAACAAGTTTATTTTTGCTTTAGCTGTTAAATTAGACTTTACATTCTATTCTACCATCTAGGTACGCCTAAAAACATTGTCTATAAAATATCTTGCTAGTGAAAATAAATAAAATAAAATAAATATCAGGTGACTATGTCACACCAATTGACCTTGAGCCAAACTAAGCTCTAGGCTTCTACTATCTAATACTAGACAACGATATAAATACTTATATAGAGAAATATATACTTAAATACATAGAATACATCCATAGACATCCATGACTTAGGAAAAATATTGGCGCTCATCACACAAATATCTACCCTTAACGGGATTTGAACCCACTAGGCCAGCGCGTCGCGTCGTCAACTAATAATACATATGTATTGCTTGCTTTCTCGATTGGCTTATTGATGGGTACTGAAGCTAATTGAGAAAGCAAGATAAATACGAACTTACCCGAAAAAAACGATGGGAAAGGATTATTCACTACATCTGGGGTGTGATTTCTCAAAAACGGCTGTCGGTCGGACGAACAAGTGAATGTCGCCGCGGCGAGTTTAAATAGTCCCGTCAGAGCGAACAAAACACATTATAGCGCGTGCATTTTCTTTTGCAGCATGCCTTCTGTCGATAAGATCGAACGTATGAGGCTGCCTAATTGCGAATTCCCGTTCGCCTGACCGACCGCCGTTTTTTATTTTTTATTTTTTATGGTATAGGAGGCAAACGAGCAGACGGATCGCCTGATGGAAAGCGATTACCGTCAGCCATAGACACCTGCAGCACCAGAGGAGTCACAGGTGCGTTGCCGGCCTTTCAAATGAGAGTACGCTCTTTTCTTGAAGGTTTGAAGGTTTGGTTTTTAAGAGAATCACACCCCTGTGAGTGTGCTATTGTTCTTGTGTGTGTAAAAACGTCAACCAATGGCTTTGGACAATCAACTTGTCGTCTATAATCGCGGTATGGAAATAATCATCACTTTTGGACCTAAAAAGCACTGATAATAATTGAACAGCGACCCCTCTGGCATCACCTGGGAGGGATCAATGTAGATATTGACGTGTACATATTCGATTACAAACTACAATTGTTCCGACTTTAATAAAAGCTTAAAACAACCCTCGAAAAAATGAGAGCCAACCAAAAGAGAGATGTTTCTCTTAATTTGTTGACAGTGAAAATGAATACAGATGTAGTGCATAAGTGTTTTCCATCGTATTATCTCGGAAACGTTCGTATTTTTCAAGATACTTCAGTCAACCTCAGTACTTTTTGGACTGTGACCGACTGAAATAGCAAGACACGTTCGTACATTTCCGTGAAAATACGACGGATACCAATTACGAGTATGAACTACATCTGAACAATGGTTATGATATTAATTTTATCAACCAAAGCTGATAGATAGTAACAACAGCAAGTTCTTAAGTGACATAACTAACACATTAGTTGATGTTTCGAACGTCTTGTTAGGCTCTTATGGAATCAAGGCGCTTGTGCGTGCACAACAATCACAATACTGTTAGAAGGGACCAAGTTTTTTTTTCACGTTGAGTGCACATCTCTCAGAAGGAAGATAAAACCCGAGAAAAACCGTCCTACGCTAGAGCTGAGGATTAATTATCCTAATTGTGGAGAAAATCTCGAGTTCCGGGACTAATGGTGTTAATTAAAAATAGAGCAAAGCCGTTGTTTTCTTTTCAAAGCAAATTGTCCTCGACCCTTCCGAGCGTGGGTTAAAACAATGACTGAGGGATATTAAAAAGGAAGTAGCCTTTTCAGCGAATTTATAAGAAAATATTTTCTAAGCTGCTTATCTTTTTTATGGAAATATGGAAATGCTTTTTAATCGACCATGCCATCAGCCATGCTGAGATTTAACGGCAATTGAAATAACTTCTGCCCGCGACTTCGTCCGCGTAGATTTCGATTACCTCGGGAACCTTTAACATTTCCTATGCCTAGGTATGCCTATGCGTTAATCCAGGCTATCTCAATTCCAAATTTCATCCAATTCCGTCCAGCCGTTGCAGCGTGAAGGAGCAACACACACAAAACTACCGCATTTATAATATTAGTAGGATTTAGCAAGAAGGTTGATAGCCAGGAGAATAAAGACTTCATGGGAAACGGCCGATGCTACAAACGCGTGCGACTGACGTGTGCGATCGAAGTGCGCGACTCGCGACAGTAGTGAACACTATGAAAACATATAAAGAGAGACATTTATTCGCATAAATACAAAATTACATTACATAGATACAAAAAGAAAAGACACAGAGAAATTGTTGCGAAACGGTCCCAGCTAAGCATTCGCTAATGCGGCTAGGGGTGCTCATGGAAGGTAACCTATTCATATCTATAAAATAGATCAGTTCCCGAGAAAAGAGCGAGAACCAAGTAGGTAGTAGCAGGCAGTGGCAGAAGGAAAGTCGGACATTGGCAGCCATGTATACCGACTGAGTTTAATTTCTCGTTTCTTCATAAGACTAGCCTATCCAATATCCGCTACCTAAATCGAACCCTACTTTATACGTTCCTAGACATGCTGATTACATTAACCCTCATGCGGATTTCAACTACGTTATTGTTAAATAAAATTAAAATCACTATTAATCTGCAGACGTTGACCCAACTCAGATTTATAACAATTACTTAAATGTTCTATCAATTATTAATGCAGTCTACAGTTAATTATGTCGAAGTACATTCACTGTCAATGACGTACAGTCACCCAATAAAGAATACTAAGAACCTTGTTGTCATTGTGGTTGTCATTGCCATTGCCACGCTTGTCATTTGATAGCTTTTGCTTGCTATGCGTCATGAAATCATACAAATGACGACCATTGGTGGTGAATGTGGTACGAGACTAGAATATATTCTTTGAACTCGTCGCAAACGAGTCACCTTCGCGTCACCAAAGCACTGTTTGTTTAATTTGTGACCCTATCCTAATCACCCTATAGGTGTCCCATATTTTTGAATTTCGATCTACTTTGCGGCATCGCATCGACGATGTCATGACGCGCATTGTTCCACGTCGTCACGAACATACGCACGTTAAATCCAACAGTGACACTAAATTAGAAGAAAGCTTTTTGAATAGTTACCATACTGCAGTTAAAACGAGTTAAATTTTCCATAAATTCCTTATTTGCATAGTGTCACTGTTGGATGTAACGGGCTTACAGCATCGCGTCGTCGATTTCGCCGGTGAACATTGTACATTTTCTTATACTGCCGTCCTATCAAAGGCGGCTATGTGCACAGTAGTGGTATTAGCATTTTAAATTTAATATGGTTATCAGTAGATTTTAAAATGGTTCGACTAATACATTGCAGTTAGCCGCCTTCTTTTGTAGTATAGTAACTTGCGACGATGCGACGCCGTAGGTACCGTGCCCATGAGTTTTGGCCCTAACACGATGACGTGTGACTTTAATTTTGTCTAGATAACCCTAAATAAAGAGCCAGCCAGGACTCTAGTTGTCACAGAAATACCAGCTAGAATTTGGATCGAACACTACTAAACTAGCGTATCTCTGTATTTAATACCCGACTGAGCGAGACCAAAAGGGTTATGAGTTTATCTATACACAAACGTACAGATATGTATATTACCAAATATCAGATGTCCACTCTCTAGCTGCTAAATCATTGGACCAACTTTAGTAAATTTAGCGTCATATTATGATATGTTTCGTCAAGAATGTTTGAGTGTCATAGCGTAGGTCATGGGTCATACATAGGATATAACCAAATATGACTCGTCATTCGGGTTTTAGTTTTTACCTTTCCGTTATAACGTTCCGTTTAATAACTAAAGGGCGGCTGACGGAAGCAATATGGTGATGAAAGCATAGGATGGATGACTTTTATAAAATTGAGTACTATTTAATGTAGCCATATCCATATTATGGATATCGTTCGATATGATTTTGACGTAATTTGCATCCGTCAGCCACATTGTTAATAACATCGCACTTACATTAGTCTCTTATATCGGTGATCGGGATAGGTACATCACTTTTTCAGGTGGTAAACCTTTAATAGCATATGGTGGGCATTATTTCTTTGAACTAAGGTACACTCCACCTGCTTTTCTGAAATCGTGCTTTTTTTCAAAATAACTAAGCGGTTTCAGAAGGGCAGATGTGTTACAAAGAAAATTTCCGTTGTCTGAACAAGGGTCATTTCGTTGTTGGTCAGACAAAGACTTAAATGAGCAATTCTTCGGCGTTTTAACCGCCGTCACTGTCGTCTCCGTATTACTCCAGATAAAAATAACGTTTATTTTTCTTTTTAATTAAACATAAACTAGCCCCATTTCTTCGTCTTATTACATCATAAGTAGTCATTATTTTCGTCAATATATTAACAAGGACGTCGGTTTAAACGCCTGAGTCACGTGGACATTTCGATAGTGACTGCATCCTAGGGCTTGCAGTCCTTGATTTTGCATTAGCTACTCCCCAAAATTCCCGGTTCTGCCTCGTCCCAACTGCAAACCCTACTACCTCTACATAATTTCCTTAACTAGAATCATATAACTTAAACTCACCTAGGATACTGCGGTCCAAACTGCGCGTAGCAGCAGTTATTCCAACAGCCTTTTGAGAAGGGGTTGTACCCCCCGGTGAACTTGCCAGTCACCTGTTCGTTGGTGGTGCGGCCACGGGAAACCAGCACCATGTGGAACCCTGTCAGGCCGAATATGGGTATCGCTAGGATTGCGATCACGCCCATTATCACCATGCTGTGTGTTGGCTAAGGAATCATTTGTTTTGGAGGATAATAGGACACTAAGAGCCATATTAATATATTGATCTTGGCATATCAGTCTTAAGATACTTCAGAAATGACAGTTTTCCAAGACTTGACGATTATTTTGAGGCATCTTAAGACATCTAAGCAAAGATGATTAATCTGGTTCTATAAGTTCAGCAAGGTAACGTAGAGGACATTCTCAATTTAGTTGCCTCTTTCCCCTGATGTGGCGTTTATCAACATAACAAACAGGGCGATTACCATGAGATACTATAGCCGTTCACTATAGGCCGAGAGAAAGGGATAGAGCCGTATACATGCTATAACTGTCCCTTTCTCTCAACCTAAACTAAACTGGTTTGGTATGTTATGGTAACCTCCAGGAGTCTGTCAGAAATATTATGAAATAGAAGGAGAAAATAAATAAGGATGAATATGATGGTGACTCCATAACTGGGCCTAATGAAATTCTATCATGATGCGATTCCTTTAAGAACTGGAACGTAAACTTTTTCTTCTCTTCCATCGTCTTTCGGCTTTAGCTTCACGTTATCCAATATGTCTTTCTCAGGGGGGCTTTTCAATAAGTATTCACGAGCATCAAACATACTTCTTCCTTCACCACTCCTGCTATTTCTGGCAAACCTCCAGTGCAATTAATTCCTGTAGCCACCTTTCAAGTATCGCCAATGTAACCTTGTAAACATTATTAAAAAGGATACGACACAACAGGCTCGAGGTCAGTCACCAAGTTCCCATTGCTGTTCATGATGAAGTACAAGCTGAGGCCGAATATGCTCAGCATGTGTATAGAGAGTGATATTAGGAAGAAAAAGAAGAATCTATAGTTACGACGCCCTATGCAGTTGTTCACCCACGGGCAGTGGTGGTCAAACGTCTGCCGACAAGGAGAAGCTATTTGAAATAGTAAGTCAAGTCAACATAGTCAATAAATTAAAATAAACAACATTCAGATAATATTAATACGCAATAGTAAAGCAATAAAAGTATTGACGACGCGCTGGCCTAGTTGGTAGTGAGAGTGACAGTTTGGGTTCAAATCCCGGTAAGGGCAGATATTTGTGTGATGAGCGCGAATATTTGTTCCAGCGATCTTTGAGATCAGTAGATGTCCATTTTAATAACTTGTCGTAGTAACGTAATAATATGGCAGTTATTTGAATACATGTTATATCAATAGCTGCGACAAGGTACTCAAATGTACAGCTACTTCTGGATTCGACCGTATTATGATGTGATGTATTATAACGAGGAGCCTGCCGTTTGGCCGAAATGTATTTGCCAAATGTATCGTTTCCCAACCGTTTCATTTGCCAACCCAATTGGGATGGACCAAAAAAAATAACTCATGGTTTTTAGTGTTTTTACATTCTAATTCGAAAGTATAGGAAATTTTAAGAGACCAATTTCATTAATTTTGTATTTGACCCAATAGTTTTGTTTTAATATCTTTATGAATTTAGCAGACATAATGAACAATCCCAATTGTTTTCCTGTAAGTGTAAATATTTCAGATTCTATTTCAGTACCATCGTGTAGGTTAGGTTAGTTTTTATAAAATCCTGAAATATTGATGGTTACAAAAAACGAAGCGGGTTGGCAAATGAAACGTGGGAAACGATACATTTGGCAAACATATTTCGCCGAAACTAGGGAGTGCAATTTAACCGGTTAATAACAGTTTTTGTATGAAAATAACCGGTTAAAACCGGTTATATGCATTCCCTAAACGACACAAAGGTGACCTATTATAACGTGCGTGCTCCAATTAATGAACCTATTCGGACGTTTCATTTTACTTTCTTGAAACCAGCACTTGATTGTAGATCAGTATATAAATGCGGCCCTTAGTAACTGCCGGTCGAACGTGGACGGAGTCGTGGGCAAAGGTTAGTTAGTCAATAATTAAGTAGGTGAGCTCCTATTACATGCAATCCGAAACTTCAGCCGAGAGCGAAGGGTTGATTTGATGCGATACATGATATGATATAAGTTTCATATGACGATACATATCACCCTCACCCCCGAGAGTCTTTATAGGTCTTGCAACCTATTCCACAAAACTTTAAGTGTACAAATTAACTATTTTTAACACCACTTTTTCTATAAATAAATAAAAATAAATTAGGAGACATACATACATACATATGTACATTAAATCACGCCTGTTTCTCAGAGGGGTAGACAGTTACCACTTTTTCCCACTTGCTACGATCTTGACAAATTTATTTTTCTTCTTCACACATTCATACATCGAGTCATGCACGCACGTCGGTTACGGCCCTTGTCCAGCATTTCTCCGATTTGATTCCAAAAAGTACGTCTAGGGCGGCCCCTTCCGACACTTCCACTCAATTTCGATCTGTATCTTTCTTTCGTCAATCTTCTTTCATCCTTCCTTTCCAAATGACCGAACCATCGAAGCATGCTCTTTTCAATCTTAATCACTACATCTTCTTTTATTCCACAGGAGACAATCCCTCACAAATTAACCTAGCCCTAAACTTAGTTCTATACTCTTGCAATATGGGTATCAGCAACGATAAACATACTTACAAAGAGATATCCAAGACTCGGGAACAAATACTCGCACTTATCACTAGGCATCGGAGTTTTTGTCGCACGGTAAGACTAATAGCAAGCTATGGAGTCGTCATTTGCCATAAATCTAAACTCTTATTCATATTCATACTCATTTATTTAATTTATCTAAAAATGCCTCTTTAGAGGTCGGTTGTGTATAATTATCTAGGTCAAGTTATATTAAATAAAAAACTATTAGATTATAAATTCATAACTTGAACTATTTTAACATACAATTCGCCACTAGTGTGGACTAAAACATTCCCTTCTACCGTGTTTTAATGTATATTTTGTTTGTTTATAAAATTTCGTAATTAAATCTGTATAAAAATGGTAATTATTTTCTATTGTAATATTTATTTTCAAATATAACCTTAAACAATCGTTTCTAATCTCTCCAACGTTGTTGTCCTTGACTATAAAAAAAAAACTAAATAAATGAGTATGAATATGAATAAGAGTTTAGATTTATGGCAAATGACGACTCCATAGCTTGCTATTAGTCTTACCGTGCGACAAAAACTCCGATGCCTACATATCACACAAATATTTGCAAGGACCGGGAATCGAACCCAGGACTGCTAGCTTCGTAGGCGGGTCACTATCAATAAGGCTAAACATCGTCATTTGATTATGAATGTTTTAAAAAAAAACAATAAACTAACTCTAAATCACAATTGGCGAACATAATAATATCGCGATATATGAAGATTTCACCCCTATTTTTTTCACCCTTAGTGGTGGTATTTTGTCAAGAAAGTTATTAATCGAACATCCTTGAAATATACATAACTTCCTCAGTCTCCAAGAAGGTTAAAAATCCCACAAGTTTACCAAGAACGACTACTACACTACTGAAATTTTGGGCCATTTATCTAACGACGACTCATTTTCAAAACTCTACAACCTTAATTGAAAACCATTAACAAAACAGAAATAAATTATGTTAAATATTGTATAAAGTTATAAGTTATAACTTATAATTAAACTGCCAACCAATTAAAACTTAAGTCATTCGAACTCCATACGCGAGAACAAAGCGCCTTCACAATGCGTAGGTACGGTTTACCATATTCAGTCCCTCCCTACTCCATATGGGGTCAATCGTGCATGGAAACTAGGTATCCTGGCATACAAGCTGTTAAAAGCTCTCATAGAGCGACCTTTCAAAGAATAGAAAAGTTGACGCTTCAATAACTGACAAAAGCTTTTTAATGGAAGGGTATTCTATCGTTTTTCAATAGCCAAGCGGCACTCAAAGCACTAGGCAATCCGGTGATCAAATCATCTCTAGTGCAAGAGTGTAGGAATGAACTGAACACTCTAGGCACCACATCCCATGTAACACTGGCGTGGGTGCCAGGACACAGTGGAGCAGTGGGAAACGAGAAGGCAGACGAACTAGCCAGAGCAGGTGCGGACCAACAGTACCTAGGCCCGGAACCGGTATTACCGATATCGGAGATGGTAACCAAAGGAGTTATCGCCAGAAAAATGGAAAAGAAAACAAATGAGGCATGGGGGATGACGCAAGGGTGCAGACAATCCAAACTCATGATAGGAAGGGTTAATAAAAACAGAACAAGGTACCTTCTAAACCTGGGTAAGTACAACCTAAGCATACTAACAGGAATTCTGACTGGACACTGTCCGCTCAACAGACATCTGACGGTAATAGGTATTAAACAGAACCCTCAATGCCCACACTGTGGCAAAGAGGAAACTAGTCAACACGTCCTAGCCGAGTGTGTCATGTACTCGTCACTGAGATACCACACATTCGGAGAGGACGTTTTGTCCACAGAAGATCTCAAAAGCATCAACCTACGGGACGCACTGTTGTTCTGTAGGAAGACAGGAAGATGGGATAGATGCTGGATGGGAGCGCCGCCGGGCCAGTAACCTGAGGCACGACTGAGGGGAATAGGGCAGAATGAACGGCTGACCGAATCGACTGCCCGCCTGCTTCGGCTGGGCGTCCCCACTTATCATCATCATCATCATCATCGTTTTTCAAGAAGTGAGCAAATAAACGGATACCCTATTGTTGTGTCAGTTATGATGATGATGATGATGATGATGATGTGTCAGTTATAACACACTAGCTGCCCGTAACTCCGTCTGCGTAGAATTCGTTTATTTGCGCACTTCTTGAAAAAATCGCAATGGCCTCGGGAAAGGTTGTTTTTTCCGGGAAGAAAAGTAGCCTATGTCCTTCCGCGGGATGCAAGCTGTATCCATACTAAATTTCATGGTAACCTATCGCAATCGCGATATTTTTTTTATCGAATTTTATAATTTCCCTCCAGTGACACTATTCGTCATTTATTTTTTTCACCATTTGACATTAAGTGAACATATCTTTAGTCCGAGCAACTTTTCTCCCTGTGGTCACTTTCCCTATGTATTGTTGTATTTTATTTCAAAGCCTTCAATTCTTTACACCAATGCTACAACTAGCCTAGGAATCGTTTCGTATTTTGTTTCTTCATCCATTTTTCAGTTCATCAACGCTACATGTAGATTTAGCTATGTTACGTCAAATTTCATTTCAGCCTAGAAAATCTTGCTTGTAATTAGTAAAGTTACTATACACAAAATGCAACGAGCGAGACGAATTAATGCCAAACCGAATCGGATAGGTTAGGTTAGTTAGCCTTCGAGGTTTTTTTTTGTCTGCTCAAAAAATCTTGCTTGTAATTTATCCATTATGCAACGATCAAGACGAATCAGGGTGGGATAGACTCGGATAAGGTTGCAAAGTAGATTTAATAAAAATAGGTAAACTATTAATAAACCGAGCTGTTACATTGGGCAAATGATACTAAGGTAAAATCAGAAATGGAAAATGAATAAATTGACAAACCATTACAATGGACAACCGTTTGTACGCCGAAACCAGAAATAAACCATAAGGAATAGATAATTTTTCAAATCGATAAAAAACCCGAATCAAATCGAAAAAAAATACTGAATTAATATTCAAAGTGATATTTCAGGCAAATGTAAAAATAAACAAACCATAATTGTCGAACAATATTTGTAGAACCAAAATTCGGTGAAATATTTTTCGGAGTTAAGATGGTGGTGGGTTTTGCGGTTTAAGGTGAAACAAAAAAGACGGACAGACAGACAGTTACCTGAACTTTTAAAATATTTCTAGAGGGATTATGTATATGTTACAGAAAACTCACATAAATCGAAGTGAAGCGACGGCGGGTCGCTAGTCATCGTATAAATAAATATGATTTTGACTACTAACTACCCGTTTCTACATAACTGCGAGTTTTAAGATAAAATTTCCCAAGGTTGGAAAGTTTGAATAGACATAATTTCAGCTCCAATCCCCACCCTAATTTAATCATCTTTTATTCCCTCACACTCCGTTGACGTTCCAAAACCAACCTTGGCTCTTCCAAATTAAATTGAATTCAGGACGCCTTTGTCCTCATTTGCAAAGCAAAACAAATTAATCTACAGTCGATATAATCCTTTAATTTTATAAAGATGGCGACAGCGTCTAAAAACTTCCAAATTTAAAATGATTTCTACTATGTTTAAAATCTTTGAGTTGTTGTTTTGTGGCTGAATTGCATCTAGCAACAACTAGGATTTCGCATTATTACATAGGCATTTTTAAATGGGTTATTTAAGGTTTGTTTTCATTAGGTGATTGTCGGCATCGAAGTCAGACAAACTGGCGCGAATTCACTTGACTTGTTCTACAACATCGCGCAACACATAGCGACGCACTTTGTGACAAAGACAGACGAATATTATCATAATTAAAAAGGGTTTTTAGATTAACTTGAGAACATTAAAACATTTGCGGGTAGGACCTTGTGCAGGGTCCGTCCGGATCGCTACCACCATCTTATCCATTAACCCACCGCCAAACAGCAGTGTTCGTATTGTTGTGTTCCAGTGTGGGGATAAGACAGCCGGTGAAATGACTAGCATAGAGGCATTCCATCTTAGTCCACAGGGTTAGCAGTGCATTTGCATTCTTAGGATAGCGGTCTCGTGAATGCGAATGTCTATGGGTCACAGTTTCCACTTACGATCAGGTGGCCTGTGTGCTCGTTTGCCTTCTCAATGACATATAAATAAATAAATAAATATTATAGCGAAGCACTTTGGGACATAAAGACCGATATGGCATAATTAAAAAGGGTGTTTAGTTTTACACGGGAACCATTAAAAAAATCATCATAAATCGCGCTCAATGAACCGTTCAACATTTAAATCGCGTTAGCTATAGCGGTCCAAAGTTTGTCTCACCCCGTACGTCGCTAATGAGACTGTAAAATGTGATTAACGCCTACACGGCCTAGTGTCGTGCTAATAGGGAGTAGTTTCAACCTTCTAAAGAGGACTAGCAGAGTTTGACCTGAATCGATTTTTTATTCATGACAGCAAATTTTTCAGGTATAAGCCACAGGGTGTTTCATTATTGAATGGAAAAATAAATGTAAGTTTTTGCAGACTGACTAACTCTTTATATGTAATGTAAAATAGGAAAATTAGATGTGTTGAAACTTAGACATCTAATTATATTTTTTCGGTGAAAAGACAGCATATGTGTAGCAGCTGTTCAATGTTTTTTTTCTTAAAACAACATACAATTACTTACTTTCCTCTCCGCGTATGTCAAACACTAATGTAATGAACTAATGACATCAAACGTCATCACATTTTTTTTTAATTTATTAAAAAAGTTGTCAAAGTGTGCAACCCCTAAATACCAAACAATTGTATCATAATTTTGAATACTGGTCTTCAACATAAATAGGACAATGAGTTCTAGCAAATTCATTTAAAAAAATGAAGAAAGTAACAACCTCCAGAAGAATTAAGACCACACGAGCTAGTTTCAGACCTAATAATTAACCTTTGATTAATACAGCACGAATATTTGTCTTTAACGCGAATTTTAACACATTGACTGCCGTGCCTTTGCCCATGTCTTTCACGAGGTGCCGCATCGTTTGTTTTATTCTCTAACACCGCATATATCGTACTGCTAGATCAAAAAAGTAGTAACTCAAAATACAACTGTATTTTAAAATCAACTTTAATACAACGTCTATGAGCTTGAAACAAAACTAACAATTATTTTGAGTTGATACTGTTTTGATCTAGCAGAGCGATATACATACTAGATAAATTTAAACAGAATGCTTGAATATGTGATCGGCAATGATTTCCACTACGGATATTCCTTTAACATTTTTTCCCAGTTTGTATTTAGATCAAAATATTCAAAATGAAACCGAAAGGCAGCAGGCACGAAATAACAATTGCCCTCAGAAATAATTCTCCGCAAACGCTAAGCTGTTACGTAAATAACCATGATATAACGATGTCGGAAAATTAAGCCAAAATCCTCCGAACAAGTACCTACTTAAGTCACCGTTTTATCACAGTACCTACTACAAAGATATTCTGCCCTCCTACGGAGATAAGGCGCATGTGCAATTAATTCATAGAAGCATATTAAACTCTCAAGGGTTATTATAAGGTTGGATTTTCAATACAATTCATATAGTAGATACGCCTTTTCTCCTTAGGAGGGCAGTATTTTTCAAGGCACTTATTAAGTTCATTATAGCGTGGGCGTGTCATATTTACCCATGCTTCTATCATCATTAATATAACAGCCAAGTTTTATATAATGACGCAAACGCTCGTTATGTGTATAACTAGGGTAATAAATAAGTGACGTTGTGACAAGAGGGTGTACAATACTTTTAAGTGGCACCACTGCATCGTGACGGACCGGCAAAGTGGCGTGAAGAGGCCTTTACACCGCGGTGGGTGAATGCGGACTGAATGATGATGATGAGGTACATCCAGCAGCTGTTTTCAGGGTATAAGTAGGTACTTTATCCTGAAAACTTTTCACGAGTATTTTTAATTGCGATAAAGACTCCAAAGAACTTTTTTTAAAGAAATTAGATTAGCGTTGTCGAAATTCTTGTCTCGTTCTTCAAAGCCACGTCATTATGAAACAATTGTATTGCGAGATAGCTCAACAGTTTAATTTCAAATTGAAATACCACTTAGGTATTTGGCCCACAGTATATTTTAACAGTATGATAGCTTGTATGAGAGTGAATTGCATAAATATTGTACATAGTTAAGGCCACAATTAAAAAATCCTTAACAATCCCTAACTTTTTCCTTTGTGTAACACAGATTAGTCATATGGATAAATTTTCGTTACACAAAGGAAAAACAAACAAAATTAACGTAACGAATTAACTCCTTAACTATGTACAATATTTTTGCAATTTGCCCATAAAACTAAAGCTACGGCACCTAAAAAACCTAGGCAAAAGGATGGCAGTTCAACACGCAGGTAACGAGTATTTTTGCGAATAAATGAAGTTGCAGTCATGAAATTTTCTAAAAATGTTTAATACCTCATTTACATGCAGCCACTTCTCGCACTGCCAGCACTAATTCTTCTGAGGCTATCAGGCCAGTGCGTGCTTATAAGCTGCTCCAGACCTCAGTAAAAACAGTACTTCAACAACAGTAATTTTAATTACCAAGATATGGATGGATATCTAATGGTTTGCATGTGTGCGTGCCACAACCGTACGCGCCGCGAGCCCCCTAAACAGGACGGACCGAGCCGGTTTAGTCGGGGCCGCGCCAACGCCACGTTTGGTTCCATATAACATATCGAGCGACGCGCATACACGCAGCCCAAGGCGCCCGAGCGGCAATAGGTAATAGAAACTCATAAAGGGCTGCAGATGACCTACTTTTCTATTTATACTTCGTCCGAACTCACAGCGCACTGGACTGCCGGCAATGGCCCTCATTCTAGAACAGCTGGGCAAAGCGACAGAGGCATGAAGTGAAGTGGTATACGTCCCTGCTCAAAGCAGCTGCCCTCCGTCCAATAGGATCCATTAATAAGATCCATGAATGGGGTCTTTTTGACATTCAAATCCATTAATGGAGTCAAGTGGGCCCCAATCTACTTATACTTAGGATCCTTCAATGGATTTAATTAAACTATGAAGTCTACAAAGATCCATGAATAGATTCCATTGAACTTTGTATACACCAGGAAACCAGGATCCATCAATGGATTGTAATATACTATAATGTCCACGAGTATCCATCAATTTATGGATAAAAGTGTGTTGAAAGTTTAATAAAATCCATTGTTGGATAGGTCATATACATCCATAGTAATGTACTAACATCCACTGATGGATAGAAGTGTAATTAAGAGTGAAACAGAATCCATTGTTGGATCCCCGCGTATTAAAAAGTGTAAACGACTCCAAATGGATTTAAGGGGAAACAGGACTCTATTAATGGATTTGAATGTACAAATACCCCATTAATGGATCCTAGTGGACGGAGCGGAGGGAGAAGCTGCATGTAAAGGACGCATAAGATTAAGGTTACTTAGAAGGACTCACCTCTATGCAGTGATTGCACACAGAGCAGTGCGAACAGCGCGGTGGCCTGTAGAACTTACAGGTGACGCACCATTTCATCCGCACGGTTATACCGTTTATTTCTACACTGCGATATAGCGGCGCCCTGAAGTCGTCTTCTCGATCCTCGTCAGGTGGCGCTGGTGGCAAAGAGAACACGATACATATAATCATTTAATTGATACTATGAAAGATGTGGTCAGAAGGTTCTTGAGTGGCGTCCGCGGACCGGGACACGAGCTGTGGGTAGACCTCCAACAAGATGGAGTGACGACCTTGTAAGGATCGCGGGAAAGCGGTGGATGCGAAAAGCACAAGACCGGTCTGAGTGGAGAGCCTTGGGGGAGGCCTATGTCCAGCAGTGGGCGTCTTTCGGCTGACATGAATGATGAAAGATGTGCTCCTAGTTCCCACCACCGGTAAGACTACTTTTCCATCTGGTCGCAGTGGAGACAAGTTCAAATAAGCCCAGGGCCAAAGATTCTAGGCGGTAAAAACCATATTGTCTTTGAGCTGTTATCTTACTGTCAACGTTTCGATAGCTCTTACTTACTTGCAATGACGGCCGAGTTAAAAAAATACCATAACAGCTCAATGACGATATCGATACTTAAAATTAAAATCGGCGTAAAGGACAACTAAATTGTACTGTAAAATTGTCCTACACGCCAATTGCCAGCTAAAATGACGATTGGCGTAAATGACAAATAAATTGTAATTTTAATTATAGCGTATAGGACATACGCCAATTGCCAGCTAAAACGAAGACTCGCGTGAAGGACACCTAAATTGTACTGTAAAATTGTCCTATACGCCAATTGCCATTTTAACCATCGATATGGTTTTTAACGCGTAGAATAGCGGCCCTACCCAGGGAAATTGCCTTTAAAGGTTAATATTTCATAAACGGATCCCTTAAACGAAAAATTGTTTCCACAAACCTGTAATATTTTTGAAAGACCTATCCAACGACACCCGAAGCAATGGGGCAGACGAGAAAAAAAAATACATCCCCGTGTTATGAGCAAACACCGGATTGACGGGAGGAAAAATGTAGGTACTTATGCTAATGATTCATTAAATGTCGACTTAGTTTATCGACATCGATAAAAACATTTTTTAATCATCCATCATTATCATAAGTAATGGCCAAGTTTGAATACCTTTTAATTATGTGCAAACCTCTTTTATTCATACTTATCGCAACTTTAAACAACTGTTAGTGACCCTGTACTCGAGTCACTTTTGACAACCATTGAAATTACGTTGAATGACCAATTCATTCACTACAACAATATTATTTAGCATTCCGATGAATTGAGAACCTTTTTGTTTGTTAAGTCGGTCGAAATAATGCCTCGAAAGAAAAAAGATTAATTATCTTCATGGAAAGCTGATCATTCAGATATAGAAGATAAAGGTACGACTTACTTTTGCAAGAAATGTGAGATTCATATGTCACGACAAAAGTTGTCGATAAACTTTGTCGATATTTAATGAATCACTAGCAATGGTACATTTTTGCCCCCGTCAATCCGGTGTATGGTTATGAGTAATGTAGGTACATAAAACATATTTTTTTTCAATATTTTATTTTACCACTTTGTTGGCGTTACTAATATGTATGCTATGCCAAATTACAGCTTTCTAGTACTAAGAGTCTCTGAGCTAGGCTGCGGACGGACGGACGGACGGAAATGGCGAAACTATAAAGGTTCCTAGTTTGACTACGGAACCCTGAAAACGTCCCAGTTCCCATAATTAATATATTACCATCACCTATTTTCACGTCAAGAGTTTAAACTTTGTGGTAGTCACAAGAAAAACGTAAAACAGAGTTAAACCGACAAAGTATTTTTTTTTACGCAGTGATCAGGTTATTACTTGGCATTACGGATGAAATTCGTCTGACTCACGCGCATTACTGAGATTCAAAGGTCTATTTGAAATACGTGACAAATAAACATTACGCAAAACACAGCTATATGTCAATTGCTTGACGGATGCGGTATTTAGATGTAGTGGTAACACAATAACCTCGTAAGGTCCAACGTCCTAAATTCAGGACATTTGTCAAAGTGACTTTTGACTTTAGTTGACCGACACAAGATTTTTTTTCGAACTAACGAAATTTTACGAGGAACATAAGTTTTTGACAAAAATACAACACTATTTATTGGCACTAGCATATTACGAACTTTGTTTTGTACAGTCATCATCATCAGTTGTCTATCAGACCAAACTAACGAGTATATGGGTCAAACTCAATTCGTCTATGTTAAGTAAGGGTCTCCCCAGAACTACCGACGCCGAATCGGCTTGAGCCGGTAAGAAAAAGTTTTATGTCTATGCAATAAGAGCGAAAACGACGTCGATCCGTTCGCAACGCCGAGTCGAGCCGGGAGACCCTAAATCGAATATCATATTGCCATTTTTCGACTTTATCATCAGATGAAAATGTATAAACCCCAGTAACATAAATAAGTATCAGTCAAATTCCGTAGGTAACATGACGACAGATTTTAAGTAACTTGGGCTAGAAACATGTTTCACTAATTGCGTAGGGCATTTACGTAAATTCAAACAGTACTGGTATAAATCTAATCACCAGTAAAAACAGCACAGGCTTATAGAGTCGAGAGTTGCAAAATATCTAGCGTATTTGATTTGTGACCTTTGGTAATGAAGTCAAGTTGGGAGCGGTATAATTTATTGTATAAACAGTTTTGTTTACAAACCAGTTTGAAGGCGGATTTAAATAGGTAAACTGAAGGTTCTTAAAGGTACTGACGAGCATTCGCTAGATAGAATTGCCGAAAGAAGCGTGTTCGAAATGTACGCTCCATTCGACGATCATTCTAGCGAATGCTCGAGGAAATACTCAAGTCTATCAGCACCTACATACATACATAAACTCACGCCTTCATTCCCAGAGTGGGGTAGGCAGACCTAAAGAATTAAAAAAGTCTTAAAACTTCTTGATAATTCTGTAACCACATTTTGCACAAGTAGGCTAAGATGTTTCCCAGTGTATTAGTGACAGGTGGCAAGCCCATCGCCTAACAGTACTACAAGCCTTTATTCCCTTAGTCGCCTCTTACGACATCCACGGGAAGACATGGAGTTACACTATTCTAACAAGGCAACCACACGGCACCTAAAATACATCTATGACGTCTTTATAAATAGTTGTAAGGGCCAAGAGTTATAGCTGTCCTCTTTAACTCAACCGCGTTCGTGACGGGTTGCCGCGTGAACAGAAGCTTACACTCGAACGATGGCCTTCATAGTTTAGATGGGCGAAGTATCCACATACTACAAGTTTGTCCGACTCGGACTTGGCCGGTTATTTTAGAATTACTCTGATAACTCAATTCAAAATTCAAAATATTTATTCAGTAAATTGTTTACATAAGGGATCTTTTACACGTCTGTAATATGGAGTTAAGCTACTAGCGCTTCGGACAAGACC
Source organism: Acleris emargana (assembly GCA_927399475.2). NCBI lineage: Eukaryota > Metazoa > Arthropoda > Insecta > Lepidoptera > Tortricidae > Acleris > Acleris emargana. The sequence continues at coordinate 19,813,928 of OV656843.1, forward strand.
ATCATTGCGGAGACGAAGCGCAGCAAGAAACTCCAGCAGGACATTTTTTCAATTATGTTATGAAATAAAATAACACTTAAAACACAAATGAAATTATTAAAAATGTAAGGTCAATAATAAATAAAATTAAAAATAATGACTAGGAGAACAACACGACGAAGTCTCTACGCCAGGAACGATAATTAAAATAACTAAATTGGAAAACAGGTCCTTGCAAGCGTGAACAGACCGGACGCCACAGACAGCACCTGTTCACGAGTATGACGCGTATCTCAGCCATCGCCTCCCTCAACCATGTGTTCGGGAAGGTAGTGACCCGATCAACGACGCCGCCGTAAGCAAAGACCTTTAAGTGAGCATGACATGCTCATGCTGCCGGACAAAGATATCAATAAAATAAGTTTATGTCCGGCGAGAACACATACACATTATCTCACTTACCAGATATGAGGTAATTCAAGAAAATTATGCCTAACAATCTCACTTTCTCTAAACTCTAGTAGAGTGTACGCTTAAATTAACACTCCTTTATCTTAGCACATAATAAAACATTTATAAGTACGGTCGCTGGAACAAAAGGGTCCCACGAATAACGTAGTAACGCTGCTCTTATATTTTATTTTATACTAGCTTATGCTCGAGGATTTCCCCGTGTGTTTTTTTATGGTATTGAAAAGCCATTTGGCTCACAGGCTACCTGTAAGTGGGATCTGTAACATTTGCTCGAAACTACAATTTTAAGACTCTAATCTTATGCCTCTATGATAATAATTTGCCCGGTTCCCATCGGCGACGGACTAAAGGAACAATAAATATAATTTAATTGAGTTATTTTGCGATAAACAACTTCTAAGCGGGCGAAGTTGCGGGCGGAAGCTAGGGTTATAAAACTTAAGGCCATCACGAATGATAACATGGAATAAATCAAGATGCTAATGTCACCTAGATTGCGGTTATCACCCATTATCAATTTAACTGAGAACCGTTATCTTAAAGATACGAGTTAAATTATGAGCTGACCTTACAGTGATACTAACACCCTATTCTGCGATCAATTGCAATAATTAAAGCTGATAATTTTTCTGTGTTCCATACACATTAATGGTATTAATTTGAGATGCCACGCATAGTGATTTTGCCGACTCGACTACGCCCTTGGCCGAAACGCCAAATCGCGAGTTTAACAGATTACAACCTGTTTCATCGCGGTGCGTGCGTCAGGTAGTATTTGTTTCACTTGCGACAAGTTAGTGTCATAATACGCATTATTTGTTCATTGTTACATCAATTTGTTTTCATAATAGTCCTTATAACGAAATAATATCACAGTTTAAGTAATGCGCGCGTGGTCACTCTTAGTTAATCGATAGAATGCCGCATATTACAAACAGTCGCCGAATATGCCGAATACCGAATAGTAACCGAATACTCGTGGTATCTCTACGTTACTTGATCTCATACACTCATATACGTCTTGCCAAAATATGACCTGAAAGACTTTTTATGCCCCCTTGCACTGTACATTTCATCCCGACTACACACCACGGTAGCCTAATTGACAAGATTTCATATTTTCAAGACTTTAATTTTATTCGTTTTATAGATACTGTTTGGAAGGAGGAAGACACTAATAGTTTTATTTTTTCCCTAGGATGTATAATTATTTTATTATTAATTTATTAAGATGTTCTTATTCTAAAAGGGCGTAACTTAATGTCTACGACACAATGGACATATCGATGGTCCCACCGAATAAACGTGTATGTGAAAAAAGCTGATTTTACAGGAAAAAATAAAAACGTTAAAATTGTAATTACGATTAACTGAGACAATATAGGTATATAAGATGTACACAAAAAAGATAGATAGTAAAATAATCTTTGTATTAAAAGAAAAAAAACTTAGGTATGAAAGCTAGTTTTCAAGAAAATTGAGAAAAAGCCTGTTATTTTATTATTCTAGTGCAGGTAAGCGAAGTTAATTTGTGTTTTAAACGTTTACACGTTTTTTCGTGTTATAAGGCTCGTCTACTTTATATGTAATGCAAAGTAACGTTAGGTTTTGTGTAGAATCAAGACTATTGCCTTGATGTGTCCTAAACTCTTGCATGCTTCTTTAGGTAGAAATATACGATTGTTATAAACAGCAAGTTACTTTTCCACGATTTTGTTATATAATTTATGTTGTGCAAAAATACTTAGCAATAACTAAAGCGTTTTAATGATTGTTTTGTAACTGAAATTTTCTTGTTTCTTTACTGTTAAAACAACGTTAAAACCAAACAAACCTCTTTTTATTTAATAAGTTTTATAAAAAATCTTTATATAAACCGATTTATATAAAATAACGCATACTCGCCGTGGTTGTACCTATCACTGATACAAATACAGCAGGCTCGGTCAAGATTTTTTCATTGTGTCTTATTAAAACAAGGAAATATTTTTTCTATAAAACTTTAATGCAAAGTCAACGAAACAAAAACATTTACTTAGCTTTAAAATCCAAACAAACTTATTCAAAGAAAGTAATAGGGTAATTCCGGGGTAGTTGGCCATATTTTTTTTGGTGCACAATAAAAAAAAAGTATACGAGTTATCAAAGAAATCTTTATTTATGTATAAACTTTGAACATTCATCGTTAGATAATTAAATAAACAAAAATATTTTTTCATGAGATCAGATTGAAAAATCGTTTTAAAAAAAAAACACAATTGGCCATCTCTCCCGGGGTGTCTGGGTATGATGACCATATCATTATGGGAAAGATGGCCATAACCTAACTCTAAATTATTGTATGTCTTCAGTCTTATTTTTTTGGTCCAGAGGCACTTCTTCTTTTCCTGGCCACATTTGGAGCATGGATCGTCAAATTCGGTGCAATTTTCATGAACCCAAAACATACAAATCGTGCACTGGAGCCAATCTTCAACAAGAAGAGTCTCGTAATATTTTTTCGCTTCCACGACAGTTATCCTTCCCTTTCAAGTTCTTTTTCTTCTTGTTTTTCGATATTAAGATAAGGGGGACATCGTCACTGCTATCCGACAGCCTTCGGATAGCCTTTCTTTTGTTTACCTGAGCCGTTTTTTTTTGCCTCGATGGCCATATGGCCATGTTACACCGATTTAAACAGGCCATCTCTCCTTTTCTTCCGGGAGAGATGACCACACCTAAACAGAAAACATGTCAATACTCGATCTGCATAAGTTTGAGGTTAGAACATAACGACAACCGTATAGTTTGCAATTAAAACAAAAAACAACAATATTTTCAAAAACTAACATCACCACAAGTTAAAATATGAACCCCCTTTGAAATATTTTCACTTGTCAAAACAATTAACACAGATTTTACTTACTTTTTCATTGTTTTTCGCCAAAATATTTGCCATACCATTGCTTCCACCCACGACGCGCGGCGAACTAAACAAAAACTAGCGACATCCAGCCGTTAGAACCATGATATATTTCAATTGGCCATCTCGCCCTTATGGCCATCTACCCCGGAATTACCCTAAACGAAAAAAAAAAACCTTAAAACGAGAACGCTAAATAGGTTAAATCAATCTCGTAATGACTAGAAATAGTGCTTATATAAACAGGATTAAACAACCTAATCGATTAAAACCGTGTGATTTCAAAGAAACTTCTGTTCCGTGCTACCAAATAGGTACCTACCTACGAGGGGCGTTCAATAAATTCTGTGTTTTATTTTTATTTTTCTATATATTCCCCCCCTATGCTTATACACTTATAAGATCTGTCAATTAGTTTTTTTAACCCCTCATAAAAATATTTTTTGTCTTTGGGGTCAAAATGCTCCACCACCGCTGCCTTCAACGCTTCATCATTAGAAAATCGATGTCCACAAAGATCCTTTTTAAGGTTGGGAAACAAAAAGTAGTCGCTGGGGGCCAAGTCTGGACTGTACGGTGGGTGAGTAATTGTTTCGAACCCAGATTCAAGAACAGCAGCCTTGGCAACATGAGCAGTATGCACAGGGGCGTTGTCATGAAGAAGCAGCACTCCTCTGGTCAATTTTCCCCTCCTCTTCTCTTAGATTGCTTCCCGTAATTGGCGTAAAATGTTAGCGTAGTACTCTCCTGTAATATTTAAACCCTTTTCTTTACAATCTATTAATAATATCCCTTCACAATTCCAGAATATTGACGCCATGATCTTGCCAGCTGAAGGGACGACTTTGAATTTCTTGGGATGAGGTGTTCCTTTAACGTGCCACTGCATCGACTCTTGTTTGCTCTCAGGGTCATAATGATGAACCCAAGTTTCATCTCCGGTAACAATTTTTTGGAGCAAACCATCAGGGTTTTCACCACACAGCTCAATGAAGTCGGAACAACAAGCAACACGCGTATGCTTCTGAAACGGTGTCAACATTCGTGGTACCCATCTCGCACTAACTTTGGACATGTTAAGATGATCGTGGATAATATCATGAACATGAACCAATAGAAATATTGGTTATTTGTGCTATAGACCTACGAGTAACCTTCACTCAACCATCTTCCAGTATAATTTTCTCCACTTTTTGAATGTTTTCTGGTGAAGTAGTTTCAACAGGCCGACCAGGTCTAGGGTCATTTTCTATGCTCTCCCTCCCACGCTTAAATTCATTTGACCACTTTTGGACAATAGATAATGAAGGAGCGGACTCACGGTAAACTAAATCCATTTCTTCTTTAATACACTTTTGATTTTTACCCTGTTTAGTCAAGAATTTTATCACGGCTCGATGCTCCAATTTAATTATAATTGTAAAATCGCTCATGGTGGTCACGTTTGTTCAGCAGTAGCAGAAAAACAAAAGAACGTGTGGGCTTCAAATTTACTTTTTTTTACTGTCGATGAATGACTCTTAGCGGCCAGTATTAAGAAGTTTACTAAAAAGGTTTGCAAGATACCAATACCGATAATTTATTGAACGCCCCTCGTACATTGAAACCTCAGTACCGACACCTAAAGAACGCTAAATAGGTTAAATCAATCTCGTAATTACTAGACATAGTGCTTATATAAACAGGATTTCGTCGTGAATAGTTTAATATTTCGTTATTATGTACAAACACTAAATGAATTATAACTCTTATAACTACTAACCTTTTCCAGATTCTTCCCTTATCATGTATGTATAGTATTCTTTTGCACCGAGCTGAACCAACCGTTGTTGACACTCTTGTCATTTTGAATAAAAACACTAATTTAAATGACAAAAAACTAAAAGAAGATAGTCTAAGTACGTCAAACGAAATTTGACGCTCATAATATTACGAATGAATATTCGTATTTGAATTAATACAATATCACATAGAGAAAATTCTATGCTGCAACCGGTATTACAAATTCTGAGTATTATTAATTAAATAGCAAACACTTCTTACTATAACTTTTATAGCACATTTAAACGGCAAGAAACAATACTCTCAAAACTCGTATCGACCATAACACGAAAAAGCGTGCATCAGAATAATACACAAAATATAAAGTTTAGTACAAATGTGAAAAAACGTGTTTTATATTCACGCACGTTTGTTCGTGTTTAGACGATGGATTGTAATTTGTGTAACAAGTGAGAGTGCCAATATTCGTGTGGCCTTGCTGAGTATATTTTCCGCAGAATAAAAAGTTTTTCTTTAATAAATAAAAAAATAATAAGCATGGCCCCCTCAAAAAATTAGGGGGGGTGTATTACAACCTCAGGAATCGAAATCAGCAAAAAATTTTTTTTACGGTATTAACCCTTGCACGTTTATTCGGTGGAGCCATCGATATTACGTTAGTCCAATCTGTATAAAAAAAAAGTTTTTCTTTTTAATAATGGCGGTCAACCGATCTCAAGTATCTATCCATCTGTCAATAGTATCAATGTCAAACTTGAAGTATGACAGCTTTTTTTCTCGTGAAAAAGGCAATGGTATTATATCTATTCAGGCATAGTATTGGTAAAACTCGTTATTTTTTTTACTTACTTGTAATTTTGTCAATAAAGAAAAATAAATTTAAATAAATATTTTGCCGTGTTCAGGAGGCGAAACCCTTTCGATTCGTATAGTAATTTGCAGGTGTCACCAAAATGAAATGTTGTCAATTGGTGGCCTACGAAGCTATCGCTTCCCGATATGGACGATGATGGACGATGGGCATATCGTCGGTGATACTGCAATTCCGCGTAACTAACAAATTCATTAAGTTGCAAAATATACCTTATTCTGATTATTTGCTAAGGTGTATTTTCCACCTTATTTAATTTGTTAGTTACGAGGTCTTGCAGTATCGTATCACCGAAGATATATTTGTATATTAATTGTTTGTAAGTCTTGAATGTCCTCTATATAACTAAATATGTTTTGTTTTTCTTTACTTTAATTCACATTTAGAAGAAGGTTAGATCATCTTTTAAAATAAAAATGATTTATAATTTACTAGCGACCCGCCCGCGGCTTCGCCCGCGTGGAATGTATTATACATATAAACCTTCCTTAAGAATCACTCTATCTATTAAAAAAAACCGCATCAAAATCCGTTGCGTAGTTTTAAAGATTTAAGCATACATAGGGACAGACAGCGCAAGCGACTTTGTTTTATACTATGTAGTGATAATGTATCCCCTATTATATCTAAATGAGTTCAAGGTCACAAGGTCAACGTAAAAATAACTATAGTCCATTTGTTTAGGTACGTAACCAAATGTAAACAAACCAAACCACGTGGCTCTGTTAGACAGTCAATCAAAACTGTTTTGCCTAGCTTTGACGTATGAGTGCTCTGCTATATTGGCTGACGAACAAATATAGCGCGCACAAATAAAAAAAACTAAATTCTAAAGCTATCCCAGTAAATGCGAGCACTTACAATGTCAAGAGGTGAAAAATTGGAAAAATCTTTAAATTGGTACAACTCGAAAACGGTGCAACTTTTACTGAGGTCATGTTAGGCTGGTTTGGTTTATCTGAGGCTGGGGAATCTCCAGTGTTACTGTGACGTGCTATTTCTGGGACACCCTGTATAATTATTAAATTAATACTGACCTTTTGGTATAACTCCCGGGTCCATGAAAGTGGCCAGTGTAAAATTGGCCAAAACAAAAAACGTTATGACACCTTGATACGCCGGGACCCATGGGTGCCTTAATAGGTAGTACTGGCATCTGCGAACAAGACAACGTACGTTAATGAATTGTAAACCCCATACACTATGTATGACATAAGGAAAAATACCATTGCAAATTAAAGCAAAACATCTTAGTATACACGCATATTTACTAAGAGATATGATATGTTGACCGACTAACGGCCGAACCCTATATTCAAACCGAGGATAGATAAGGCTTACCTCGGGTTAAAATTTGACATTTGCCCATACAAAATGTGTCAAATTTTAATCCGAAGTAAGCCTATCTGTCCGCGGATTGAATATAGGGTTTGGCCGTAAAACTACAAATGGTGCACACAACAAATAGTTTTACAAGAGACAATACATGTATCATCATGTCAGCCGAAAGACGTCCACTGCTGGACATAGGCCTCCCCCAAGGCTTTTCGCATCGATGTATATAAAAGAAGGAACTGACAGTCTGGCTGGTCGATCAACACAGCCAAAACCACTGGACGTAGGGACTTGAAGTTTGGAGGAGATATTCCATGGATATCTTAGGGGTGCACTAAATAGGAATTTTAGGAAACTTGACCCCCAACGGCAAGAAATAGGGGGAGTAGCAGGAAACTAATACTACCCGTACAAATTAGTGAGTATCCTTTAGTCATAAATAAAATTCAGACATTTGACTACTTTACTTTATACAGTAAATTCGTCAATGAAGAATGAATACATACCTAAATACATGCCTACATAAAATTAATTATTCTGTAAATAGATCTGAGTTCACCTCAAAATAGTTTAACCTAACTTCATCAACCATAGCAGATATATTTTAGTCTGAAATTAGTTATCTGATAAGAAAAACACACAATGAATAATCACAACTGATACTGTTTTTTCAAGCCAACAGAACTTGTACTTTCTTTCACACTTGAAACAAATACGAATATATATGTTTGTGTGTTTGTCCCTTACTCATGCTGAAATGACTAAACAGATTAGAAAAGTTAGTTTTGAAGGAAAAATCATTGTCAACTAATACAAAATACAACTAAGCCCACTCTTCTATAATAAATTTTAAATTATTTAAAACCACAATGCTACTAAAGGTACATTGAATGCGAAATGATTTCCTTGTAACTGAGCAATCTTCTCAGGATATGTATTGTTGAGGATGTGACTAATACAGAATTACAACTAACCCAACTAAATAACCTACTGACGGGCACTGAATGTTGTGTGTCGATGACTACAGAGCTGAAGTCTTTGGTTGTTACGGCAAAGCCAACAAGAGCACGATTCAGAATAACATTTCAGTAGGATAGTGAAATACTGTATAAACAACCAATTCAATAAGGTAAAATATCACATAACTTTACATACCAAAGTGCTTATTTTTACACCCAATCGACATTCATTATTGAGCTTCTGTAACATTGGATATTAGTCACGATTGTTACTTATTTTGTACACCTTGCATTTTCAAGGTTAAATCATGATTGACACATGTAATTCAGAGACAGTAGCAATATAGAGATACACTACAACCTTTTTTTAAATCCACCTGTAATGGCTTCGCCAAAGGGGAACAACAAAGAAACAAATCCCATGCAATCTTTAAATATTACATGAAAAATATCAGCTCTAAGACTACTAATTTCCATTAAAATAGACCAGATAGGTTTGAGATAGGTTGTTGATACTGCAAACTGTGTAACTCAAACTACATACACATACATACATACACTCACGCCTTCATTCCCAGAGTGGGGTAGGCAGAGCTACAGAATTACCAAGCACTCTTAAATAAGTTGTTGATAATTCCGTAACCACGTTTTGCACAATCAGGCTAAGATGTTAACTCAAACTAATAAGATGCAAAATACACCTTAACAAATAGGTCAGTAGGGTTCATTTTGCAACTTATTGAATTTGTTAGTTATGCGGTACTGCAGTATCATCGACAATATTATGAGTAGGGAATGCGAATAACCGGTTATAACCAGTTTTAACCGGTTATTTTCATACAAAAACGGTTAATAACCGGTTAAATTGCATTCCCTAATTATGAGCTTACTTATTATACCATATGATTAGTCATTAGGACTTTATACTTTTAAACCGCCTTTTTCTTATAGATGGCAGTATACTGGAAAACTTCTATGGCAAAGGGAACCTCATCACTAATGGGAGAGGATTGAATCTGCTTTGGCTATTGAATTTGAGTCACTGTCTATAGGCTTCTAATGGCTCATATTAACCCCTTGTATTCGGGAGGTCAAAAAGTAACAAGTTCTAGTCTCTTTTGATTAAGATATAGTCCATAAAATAAGGCTTAAAAAAAATACAAAAAGATATTCAACATTTTCAGCACGGATCCGTGCCTAAGCATATGATGGGTTAATAAAACTAAACAAGTAAATCATGAACCATTTATGCAACATTCAAGTACTAATTATTATCAAGGTTTCAAAAGCAATGTGAAATTTCCTGCTACTATACTACTTCTGGTTTGATTCTAGAAAGTGGAGTGTCAAATGCTTTATAAGCCATAAGAGATAGCCCTTAGAGGGATAAGTTCATGTTTGTTCATACATTCATGCCCTATATTTATTTTTGTAATTGTTGTCTCATTTGTTAGTTCAATAAAGTTTTTACATACATACGTAGTTATCAAAGGGAGAAACAATATCAATATTATAGTTTGAATACTTTTATAATTTTATTTACACACTACTATCAGTGCAATACCTAAACCTTTTTGATGTGTTGGCTGTATGGTGAACACTACTTTATGCTCTATATGACGTTTTAATGAATGAAACCATAATTAAATAGCTTTTATACTAAAAAGTCATAACAACATTTACATTGGATCACTTTTATTATGCACCTACCACCCTTTGTATTAACACAAACAGGTATGTTTCATCTTATAATAATCTAACAGTATATAAAAGGTATCTAATAGGATTATTATAATAATGCAAATGGAATTTAATTAAAATACGAATGGCACTAATTGCCCTGGCATGGTTTAACTCAGGGTTCTAGGTTCGGTCGTCGTTATTCCAAAGCCCTAAGGCCTTTATGAAAAATTACAGACGGCAGCCTTGGGCCACACATAGGATTGATTGGATCCCAAGATATTAATAGCCACGATTCCTTCGATCTTGTGTGAAAGTTGTCAAACCAAAAATGAGATTTGAACTAAATCGACATGAATGTATACTCACGGAAAATAAAAAAACAGGGACGTTGTGCCTAAAAGCAGGGTCCAGGCAAACGTCGCGGGGATGTATCTGGTTTTGAGGTCGCATTTGGGCATATTGTGTCAATTTTTAATCCCTAAAAGCAAAATTATTTTATTTTATTTGCTACAGATCAACATGGCCGCACCTATTAATCTGACAGCAGTAGCCAGAAGCTGCCAGTAGAAAAATATCCAGATCCCTACAAATTACTGAAATTATACATTTTAGTGGTCTTTAAAATATTTTAATTGTACAATGTTGTGTTGGCTACCAATAATATTGATATAATTTGAATAATTCTTAATTGTCAAGATATCAGTCTACTTTGGCAGTACTACTAAGTTTAGCAACGGTGAATTGTAAATTTTTATAAACTGTCTTCTATTTTTCCCCTTAAGTTTGAGGACATTTTTTTTAATGGCAGCATTAAACACAGGTCGAGGGGTGTAAAAACCGGTTATTCGATTACTATGCCGGTTGTAAAAAAAGTTGTTTGATTAAAACCTAATGTCAATGGTCATGCAAAAATATTTATGATTTTTATTTTGTAATTTTAGTTTTAGTGCTTACCTTTTTTTAGTGCTGATTGCTATTATTGGTACACTGTGCAAGTAAATAAAACGAAGTATTATCAATAATAACAAAAAATTATACCAATAATACTGCGTGAAAAAAACCGATATCGAAACGTAACATCAAAAAAAAGCAACACCAAAGCCAACATTTTCGGTTCATTAAAAAAAGAAAAAACGTTCTCATTGGTTCTTTATGACTTAAAAAAAACACGTTTTCGTTTTATTCTACTATTCGCTGATTTGGTCCGTTTACACTTTCCTCGTTCAGCTATTGGTGGAAAAGAAGTAACGTTCAGTCTCGCGGATAAAAATGGCCGTAATGTTGTATTCGGTGTGCTTTGCGTGAATAAATTTTCGTAAAACTTTTGTAATAATTTATTGACAAACTTTTGCAAGTTACAGTGAATTCAGCAATTGCGTTAACCGTTTGGCACATTACGCGTTAGGATACGTCTCCTTCAAATATGTCTGATAGCACAAGCCCTAGCGTGCTAAGTTACTTAAGGCAATATAGATTTCAGAAAAAACCTAATGCACCTGGTGGCGCCAGCATAGTGACGATAGCTGGCTCCTCGACTAGTTCTCGTGAGTGTTGTCCTTGTAAATGATGCAATAGTAGAGAAACGCGCGCCTTCTAGGCATTCCATGAACATCTGCAATGTGTCCACTAACCCTCGTTTTCAAGGTTCTTTTTTTGTGCACCGGTTGTATTTCCCACTAAACTAATTAATTATTAAGTATCCATAGAGGTGATAGTGAAGGTTTCAATCGATTTCATGTCAAAATTATGCAACTAGTGCCTAGTTACATGGTTTTGTGTAGGTTAAAATTAACAGCTGATTCTAGCATTATTTAAGTGTGGTGACGTTTTTTATCGCTGCTTAGTTTCATGGGAGTCATGCTTTCTAGTATATATATATATATATATATATATATATATATACTTCAATCAATATGTAAGAGCCTATCATTTAACTCTAACATTCCAAGGTTGTAGATTTGTCATAGATACTTTATTGATTATTAAAGAAACAGTTATAGATTTAACTACCTTCATACCCTAAACTGCACTAACTGTTGCATAATTTGTAAGAAGCAAAATCTAGCATCTGCCAATTTATTATACCTATAATTGTACCTGAAACCGCTAACAAAGCCTTTTTAAATTTTATGTTGTGAATTTTAAAGTATAATGAAAAATCATAGGAAAATGTATCATTTTATCTTCTATTAGGTAGATATTATTACATCTCTGCTCTAACCATGGCATGATTTAGCTTGCTTAGTTTTGCATAGCTAATCTAAGGAATGTAGTGACTTTCTTTCCATTTAGAATCATTCCTAGTATACACATTATTTTCCTAGTTATGCATACCAAAACATGATCAGCTGTTTTACTTGCAATCTTAGTTTTGCCAGTCACTGAAATAATGACAATTTATTTCCAACCTTATGGTCTTTGCAATAAGGACAGAAAGTATAAAGTATATGTTTTCTAGCTGCATTGCTAACATTGTATGTTACAGATAGGGTGTAAATAAGAAAATGATCTGTGGTTTGTTGGAATATTGTAAAAAAATACTAAAATATGTTAATGTGGTTAAAATAATTCATAATAAAATCATTATTATCCTCCTAAAGCCCACTGTATACAGATACTTTTAATTTTGATTTTATCAGGCAATAGAAGTCCATTGCTGTTCATTTTTCCAACCTCTACCTAGTAAGAACCCAGACCATGATAAATAAAGTCCAAAGGGCCGGAGCGCCTTTCTTAAATGTACTTTCCATTGCTACTTATTTGAAATTGTATAATTCTTTAATGGTAAATCTAACTCAAGAAAGGTTATCAATAATTGGTCATTTTGTGAAACAGGCTTGGCCTAGTGCAGATGACTGGGCAAAAATATTTTTAAATTATAGCACAGTGCAGTTTATGGATAACATTTTAAATGTATTAAGCACCTATTTAATTTAAAACCTGCCACTTAAGCCACTGTATCATTTTTTACAGTGCAGTTTTGGACACTTTCCAGTATTGGAATTTAAAGTCGGTATTGAATATTGGATAGAAAGTATGTTTTTCTAATAGAATCCTGATACTATTATCGGAAGTCTGATATTGAGATGCAAAATCGCAATTTTATATTAAATTTATACATAAGCAAACTGTAAACTATAACAAAACTTGTCAATTTTGCATGTACACCTAACCTGGCAAATGTTGAGCCTGACCACATTTTTTTTTTGTAAACATTAAAGTTATTGTTACAGAGTCTCAAAACAGGATGCCTGCCCCAATCACAATGGATAGTGCCCACCGTCCTGTGGTGTTCAAACGCATCAGGGTGCAGGACTCTGACTCTGACGAGCCAGCTTCCCCGGCAAAGCGGATTGTTGTCACCAGCAATGACACAGCTTCCCCTGCCAAACGGATTGTTATCAGCAGCCCTGTGGTGGTTACTTCAGAACTCACTACAGCTGTAAAAGAGAGACGGTTTCGGAACATGCTGGAAATGTTTCCAGAAATAAGTCCTATGGTAAGTTATTAGATCAGATAATTATAAAGGCACTAATGCGGTGAGAACCTTCACTTCGATTTATGTGTTTAATACTATACAAAAAAAACAGAATTTATTAAACACAAAGATCTAAAAAAATATCTAACTGAAGGTGAAAACGTAGTCCTAGTTTAGGGGACGTCCGGGGAGCGTCCGGGCGGGATTGGAAACCCTGCTCAAGATCGTATGACTTCATAGAGAGCCAGGGTAGGCATAAGGTGCCGGGGTACGATAAAGCTCACATAGTCGGTGAAACTGCAAAACCGCGTAAGTAACATTTTAAATAAGCAGCACTATGCACCTTTTTGAGAACACAGTAAGGTTTATTTTGCTCTATCATAAATTTGTAAGTTACGCGGTTTTGCAGCCCCCCGCACAGTGTGGGATATTGCCTTAGTTGCGGCCATCATTATTTTATTTTTTATTATGAAGCGTTTTGCCGTAATTAATCATGCTAAGAAACTCCTGTTGCGCTAACTTACTTAGTTTTTTAATTATATATTTTTTTCCGAGAGGTCAACGACCTTCACGAATAATGTTTCGATCAATATTTTAAAACAGACTCAAAATACAGCTTTTAATTAAATATCTAACGACTCCCTATTTAAAATACGTTAGTTGGGTAAGTTTCAGGCGTGATAGCAGCGTAAGGAAACGTTTTATACATACATTTCCGAATTTCAAAGAAATATGGATAAATAGTTAACTATATAAGGGTCGCATTAATTTTCACTCATAAAACTAACTACATATATGTACCTTTTTACTGTGAAAATTGTATTCCATTAGCTCTCAGGAACTCGGAGAAATTGCAGTTCTAAGTTTTATCTCGATTTCTATGGAAATAGGGTTGACACAATAAATTTAAGAAAAAATATTGATTTTATTTGTTTTAAAAAATTTGTAGATCTCTATTTTTTACATATTGGATTATGATACAATTTCATCTTGTCTTGTTAAGTTAATGGTTTCAAAAACATTGGTTTCAATGTTCAGTGGGTTGTAATGAACATTATCTGACGTTACTTTCAGAAGAAGAAGTACTTTTTTTGGTATAGGTATACGGGTTTGTTTTTTGTTTCGTGAACTGAGCAGAGATAGGTAAGGGTCGGACGATTCTAGTGCTCTGTGAAACAAGTCTAAGTTAGTCGTTTTACGATCTATTTTCCTGGTATGATGTTCCCGATCATAACGCCAGTATTTGTTTCTCGACTCGCCCGCTTGCTCAGATAACATACCTATCGGTAGTGAACTGGATTCTATAATGTTCCGGCCATGGATCAATATTTTATGTAAAGTGACGGTCATATAAAACCAGTTATATGTCTGAACGTACTTTACTGCAACTGATCTACAAAATTCTCCGAATTTTTCAGCGTCAATATGCAATCCACTCGACAGAGCTACCAATATAGTATGTAAGTCTTCCACCAGCCACAGCTCTAGGCCCAAGATTTCAGCAAAGGTTTTTCGATGTTCGTCTGATAACGCTGTCCGTGCGGTGTTCCCGTCATTAGTTGTCCCTGCATTCGGACGAACAACATCAACTAACAGAGACATTTTATTTCTTATTTCCTCTTGTATTTTCTTCTTCCGTTGCTCTACTATTGTAGCTTCAGGTGTGTTTTTTGTGACTCGCCACTTCATAACCGCTGCATCATTTTTATAGCCCAGATGAAGTAAAAATTCAAAAATCCTGATCCAAGCGTGTAAAGGGCTTAATCCATTTCTTAAAGTGTCAGGATTTACTAATTTTTTACTAACCACTTCGAGCTTATTGAACTCTGATGCTGTAGCACCGCAACAAGCGCAGCGTAGTTGTGAAGTGGTATCATGTATTGTGTTGTACACTTTACCATCTATGATGGTTAAGTGTAGTAAAGGTTCTGCGATTAATGTATGACCGGCCAGAGTGTCAACATACAGCGGCGTTAAAGTTTTAATTTCATTTTCTACACGCATTTTCTCGCTCATAATCAGTTCTTTTGTTTCTTTTCTATATTGGATTTTTAAAGGGCGGCAAAACCGAAAGGATGGCGGGCTGGGGTTAGACCATAGCACAAAGCCGTCTTGGGTTTTTAGATACAATGGTATGTATGTAGTTGCAAACAAGCAGTTTTCATTGTCTCCGTCTGCGGTATCTAAAAACTTTTGTTTATAAAAAGACTGTCCTGTGCTGCCGTCAAATCCCCAGGAACCCTCAAAAATACAATAGACGTCAGTTTTTTGTTTTTGCCTGAAATACTCTGATATCTGTACATCGCAGAATTTTACAATCCTGCGGAAAGAGTGTAGCACCAAACTTTGTAATGAAACACTTGCTTCTCTTTCAGTAACAGTTATGTCCTCTTCGGGATAGCAATTTTTTTTGGCCTTTTGTACCATATAGTAAGGAGGATAAGCTGGGAAGCCTCTGTCTTTCAAATCTTTTTGCTGGCTAGTGTAATCATCTACAGTCAGTTTTCGATCAATTATATATGAAAGAGCTTCCTCTGGGCTATAAGGTTTTCGTTCCGATTTAGATTTTATACTGGATGAATTTTTTTTTGGACGCGTTGGAGATTTCAGGCATTCGTTTATTACAAACTCTAACTCCCGAGCAGAGCTTTTATTTAGTTTCATGCCTTCGGTTTCGTCTTTAACAATGCGTGACACAACTTTAATAATTTTTGAGTATGATTCATCTTCAAGCGATTCCTCAAGAGTTCTGCATGCACGACGCTTTTGGCGGTTACTTAAATCTTCATATGACATAGAACAACTGGAAGGAGGTTCATAAGAAGTTCCAGGTTTTGAAATTGCTGACACTTCTAGTTCTTGGGATTTGAAAGCACAGCTACCAGTCTCTCTATCCACGTGTGTATCTGTTCTCGAAGTTGAAGGGTTCATTTGTAATATATGTGTTGAATCCGGTTCTACAACGTTTGGTTTTAATGAAGGACTGTCTCGAATGTTCAATTTTGGTATTTCGATATCAAAAATAGTGGATAGCCAGTTTTTGTTTTTATCGCAAAATCGGTTAAAATTTCTTTTGCTATTTTTGTATAAAGTCTCACATTTATCTACAAATTTAGTAATCTTGTTTTTAAATTCTTTGTTTTTGGTGTCTATAGTACTCGGAATCCCATGTGGATATAACACATTTAATACAATAAGGCATCGTTGGTCACAATCTAAATCCAATGGTCTTTTCTTAACCCCATGTAAATGTGCCTTATCTACTAGAATTTGATAAATTTCTAGTTTCGTGAGCGATTTAATCTGGTCCATATTAATGCTTTGGTCGTCGGTTGGAGTTGCCACTCGCTGACCAGCATAAGGGTTGGCGCCCTTATGCCCCCCTAGCATTAAGTCCTCTGGTCGGGGCCCAGAAGGACATCCCTCAGCAGGACGGGTCAGTGCCTGCTGAGGCAAAGCAGTGTCATGGGTCTTTAACGGCTCCATGACACCTCACCCCCGCTTCTCCAGACGTTATGTATAGGAATTGGGTTTTAACAATTGTCTTACGAGGGCGGACCCCTTCCCAATTCCACATAATATCCTTCATCGAAGATTAATCTTAATAAATAACATGATTGACAAGCAAATTTGGTTTATTAAAACAATTACCAGAGGGCTCCAAAAACGAATGTAACGGTAAAATTAAGACAAAACTTACGATTATACTAATGGTATTGAAAAAACGAGTTTAGTCAGACTAGCAATTACTTCGAAATAAAAAATGTTAATTATAGTAGACTTTATGTGACAACCCTAACCTAACGTAACCTAAAACTTTAAAAAATGATATCTCCTTGTTCCTGGGTCGGTTGCGTTTGATTTTTTTTATGCTAATAGGGATTTACATACTTAACATTTGTGCATTAAAAAAAAATGCCACCGTGCAAAGATACGCCGGAAAAAAATATAATACCAAATCATAGAAATAAATTAATTGACGGCTACAGAATAATAATTTATTATTTTTAAATACAGACATTGGTGCTATTATATAATGTCTAGAATACCATCGAGCACTCATTGATTAATCTGCACGGATAAAGAAATAAATGCATTTCTATGGTTTCTCAGAACTTTTCTAGATTTTTTAAATATCTCTAAAAATATCATATTAAAAGCCACCGGAGTCTTAATAGAAGCTTTTTTTGGTGATCATGCATCGATAAACCATATAAAAAGGCATGGCCGCAACTAAGGCAATATCCCACACTGTGCCCCGCACCTTATGTATACCCCGGCTCTCTAAGTTGTACGCCTACAGTCATTGCACTGGCTGTCTAACCCCAAACCGAATAATAGCCATGTGAACACTGCTATTATCCTGACAGGTACCCAAATCTGAATTAACATAGTGAAATGTTACGCCAAAGGCAGGCCGGGTTTACTCTGCAATACTCTGCATAGGTGCGTGCTACGGCAGGTATTTATTATGCTTAATAAATACCTGCCGTAGCACGGCGTGACCTGAACAGGTCTGATCATCAGCATTTAAGAGATCACATGTGTCAAAGTCGGTTGTGTTCCGCGATTTGTATCTCAATAACTATAACGCGATGTGTCTGTTATTTATATATATTAAATATAATATATTAAAATTGGTAATATTTCCTTGATGATACGATTAGAAACAAAATTTTCGATAGTTTTACTTTTCAAACATTCTTTTCGCATGTTTTTGGTTGAATCTTCGGATCCCTGCGACCTCTGACTGATTCAGTAGTTGAGTACTTATAGTTTCTTAAACCTCTAAACCATTATTTTTAAAGTAATTATTTGAATTTGACGCTGCAATTAAGGCTGCGCGCAAACTGTCTCCGTCTCACGGTCTTCACGCGGAAGCACATACGGCCATCCCATTTCATTTGAAACTGTGTGGCAGTGGCAGCATATGTATCCTAAGGAGATTTTGCATATCTAGAGAAGGAACAGACTCAACATTTGAAATTCTTTTACAGTTAATAAAAAACACACTGGTAAAACACGGATGGAATGAAGAGCGATCTAGAGATGATCTACTCAAGCATGATCCAGAGACTAATGAAAGGGCTTCTTCATCAGCCGGCTACTCTGGCTCTCGTCCTGGGTTCTCCGGACAGGTCTCCCGGCCCAATGGGACCACTATTGTGCGGGTGACGAGCAGACCTGTTTCTAACGTGCCTATGGGGGTGGTTGTGAGGAAGCCTCTGGCGGCGCAGGGGGGGAGGGTCAGGAGGGGGAGCAGTGGCAGCGAAGACGACGACTATGGAGTCAGAAAGGGGAAGGACGATAGAGTATATGACAGGTAAGTACCAGATCTGGTGATTTAAAGCCAATCTAGCCAACTGGACTCATGCCACATTCCCGTCGTTATATTGGTCTTTGCTTTGTAACGTTTATCAGCGTTATACTAGTGTACCTTAAACCAGGACACAAACCTTTCATTGGTCCTATCAATTCATAGTTACCCAGGTACATGGGAAAGAGACGCTCTGACCAGTGGCCACGACTTTGGGCCAATATGAAGCATTTCACATGACACTCCCAGTCGGATATTTCTTTCACTCGCTGCCCTTGTGAGCCCCAAGTCCAAGTTATAGTACATTATTGCCTAGGCAGTGAAACAGGCAATTGCGGGCCGAGTATTGGTTTAAACGGACGAGCTTGCGAGTCGCATATAAACAGAAACTTCACGTGAAATAACATCACTCTTTACCGCCTTTATGTTTATGACAAGGAGAAACGCAAGCTTTTTTAGAAAAAAAATCAAGCTATTCCAGACACA
The DNA here is from genome assembly GCA_927399475.2 of Acleris emargana. Classification (NCBI taxonomy): domain Eukaryota; kingdom Metazoa; phylum Arthropoda; class Insecta; order Lepidoptera; family Tortricidae; genus Acleris; species Acleris emargana. The sequence goes on from OV656843.1 coordinate 19,833,194, forward strand.
TTAAAAAGTTACGTTTCGAATAAAATATGGATGTATAAGACTTGTGAGCAATTCTTAGCCTAATTGTGCAAATTGTGGTTACAGAGTTATCAACAAGTTTTTGGAGTTGTTGGTAATTCTGTAGCTCTGCCTACCCCACTCTGGGAATAAAGGCGTGAAGGTATGTATGTATGTATGTATAAGACTTGTGCCCTCATTTTATTATGGCCGTTTTCACATTTTTAAAAGTTACAAACTAGATAACAATGAATGTAGCGAGCAGCGTTTTTTAATTTGGGAACTGTCTGTAAACTATGTACTTCGCGTCTCAGTATGGAGTTAGTAATGTCAAGTTTTCCGGTAATTTTTGAGAAAACTATATTTGTATTTATTTCAGTGACGACTCTGACAACGAGGTGACCGACGACCTGAGGGGCGACAAGCGGAAAGTGTTCGAGTTCCTCAATAACAGTAACCTTAACGAGCTGTCACTGCTGAGTGGCTGCTCGCAGAAGAAGGCCGTGGCGATCATCTCGCTGCGCCCGTTCAAGGGGTGGCTCGACATGGTAACATACCCTTGCAGTCTTTCTCATTACCAGGGATCAGATATTCGGATATTATTATAACAATTTTAAATGTGTAAGTTTACTAGTACTCACGCTAAGTTCCGATAAACTAAGTAATGATAATGATACTTGAATAAATCTCAGGTAAATGAAATTTAATATTTCCCCATAGTAAATTACATTAAATACATAATAAATAAGCGTATTTAAATACTCAAATACGAGTTTAGAAGACTGCCTTGTTACTTAGTTAAGAAATCCCGGGAATTTTATTACGAAAATAAAGTCGAGTCCGTCTCCATTCCGTTCACGCCGCCAAAGTTTAGGTAAATATCTATCCGAATGTCCGATCCCTGCTCATTACCATTAGTTCTCCCAGAAGTGTTAAGGATTTTAAGCATGCGTTTCGGAGCCGGGCTTAGCAGGACAGCTGGGAATTGAGAGCGTTTTGTTGTCTATGCATGCAGGTGTTTTGACCTTTAAAGACTAACGTAGTATTCTCTGGACACGACTGATGCTAAAAAGACGAGACGAAAGACGAAAAATGGGGCGCGGACCCGACGTCTTTAACTAAATTTGACGCGAAATTAATTTTCCAGATCTATTTTTTTTTCATTCTGCGAGTGCGCCCATAGATAGTTCTAAGGTGCAATTTATACTTTCAACAGATAAAGAGTTAAACACTCTAGATATTTATTATTTCAACTCGACAACAATCTCCAATTTTTTTGTAAAATTGCGACTCATTTTATGCACTATTTAAAAACGAGTTTCAATTATTTTACAATGGCTGTATACGATTCTTCCATAGGTGACAAGTCAAAAATCGCGTAGTTTTGATTCGTTTCTTTATCGAAATCTCACAAAGGAAGGGTTCCTTGGGACGAAAACACCGTTTTACTCTCGCTATTGGGATATGAAAAGCTTTACTTTACAAAAAGGAGAGCTGAAATATATTTAAATTAACGTACCGACCCACTCCTGGGTGGTTAGCATCTAAGTAAACATGATAAATCATTGTTTCTTGGTTACCTATTTCATTTCATATCCAACACTTGAAAATATTTCTCCGTAATCAAAGCCTTCCCAATTCCAGGTGGAAAAGTTCAACACCTGCAAAATGCTAAGTACAGACCTGCTGAACGCGACCCAGGAGCTCCTCACGACGCGGAACAACATACAGCGGCTCATGAAGAAGTGCGTCGGGCTCGCGCAACAGCTGGAGTCCGCCGTGGCCGCCGGGGCTGGCCGGCTCCAGCAGCCTGCCATCATGGACCCTAGGTGAGGATGGATAGAGTAGTTTAAAGGGTACAGACCTGCTGGACGTGACCCAGGAGCTCCTCACGACGCGGAACTACACAGCGGCTCATGAAGAAGTGCGTCGGGCTCGCGCAACAGCTGGAGTCCGCCGTGGCCGCCGGGGCTGGCCGGCTCCAGCAGCCTGCCATCATGGACCCTAGGTGAGGATAGATAGGGTAGTTTTTAGAGTACAGGCCTCCTGTACGCGACCCTGGATCTCGTCACGACGCGGAACAACACAGCGGCTCATGAAGAAGTGCGTCAGACTCGCGCAACAGCTGGAGTCCGCCGTGGCCGCCGAGGCCGGCCGGCTCCAGCAGCCTGCCATCATGGACCCTAGGTGAGGATGGATAGAGTAGTTTAAAGGGTACAGACCTGCTGGACGTGACCCAGGAGCTCCTCACGACGCGGAACAACATACAGCGGCTCATGAAGAAGTGCGTCGGGCTCGAGCAACAGCTGGAGTCCGCCGTGGCCGCCGGGGCTGGCCGGCTCCAGCAGCCTGCCATCATGGACCCTAGGTGAGGATGGCTATGGTAGTGTTTACAGCGTGTTTTTCCGAAGGGAAGGACCCTATTTAATGTGTCTTCGCTGTCGTCCGTGCGTCCTGACGTTAAAGAACTGTCTTTTGAACCCTAATAGGGAATTGTTTTTTTTTTTTAGAATATGTGTTATTACAGCAGATTTTCTAACGTGACCCATACATTCAACGATTTTATTATTTTGTTGTATTGTAAGAACGGTAAAAAATACAAACGTTAAATTTCAAAAAATGGTCAAGTTTGAGTTGGCTCGCGCAGGCTCGATTCGAAATTGAATTCAAATCAGATAATTGAGATTATATTTTTGTATGACTTTTTACATATCAAATCAATCAAGAATGACAAATGTCTAAAGTAGCAGGAAAAGTGACTGAAGAGGTTGACGGGATTGCGTAGCTAATCTCTTTAAATATGTACTACTATTCCAGTCAAGTACGGAGGTAAACTATTTGAAAGAAAATTTATACATTTTGAACTTGTAGGTATATACGTTTCTCGATACGAGTGTCACTTCTGTTTTGGCCTATTTGTAATAATCTTTCACTAATGCCAAATTGTTTTTGCTCCCGCGGTAACGATATATGATGATTGTCACCACACAACCTGCCAGGTTCCTCCTAGGCAGATCAAATCGTTTAAAGTTCAATTTCTGCCTTTTTCATAGTGACTGTGTTTTGCTAGTATCAGGCTATTACAGTCAAAGCCTTTTAGGTCTAACACAAAAATGTCTTAGAAATCAGTTCAGAATCCAATCATACTGATACAAGAATTCAAATGATGTAATCCCTTGTTCCAGTTTAATACTGGCTCCATACCAGCTAGTGGGTCTTAACTGGCTAGCGGTCCTTCACAAGCAAGGGGTCTCCGGGATTCTGGCCGATGAGATGGGTCTAGGGAAGACGGTGCAAGTTATCGCATTCCTTGGCCACTTGAAGGAGACTGGACAGAGCAGGGGCACGCATTTAGTTGTGGTGCCGGCGTCTACACTTGGTGAGTTTTTACCTTTTTTTACAAATACCAACATATAACATTGTAACTTACTAACAAGGAAAGGTACCCAACTGTCCAGCTCCAATTTGATTTATATTTTTATTTTGTATATTGATGATTTTATATTTTGAGAAGTATGAAACTTTGAAGGAGTTTTTTTTTTGTAAAATTTAAGTTTGAGCCGAAATAACAAAACACTGGTCCATTAGTTTTTCATGTTCTCTAACATATAATCAAGCCAGTAATTAACTAGCAATTTCCTTTAACAAAAGCTCTCTACAGAATTTAAAGGTCACTTTTGGTACTTTAGAGGACAATTTCTCCGAATATGTTGAGTTTGGGCAGGTAAAAAAAGATACGTGTCCGTTATTTTAGAACTACTCTCTAACATATATTAAAAAAAAACAAATCGGAGCCGGACAGTTGGGTACCTTTCCTTGTAAGTTACACATCCATATCAATATCTTTCATACTACCAAAGAAAGGATTTTTAAATTTATTGAGGATTCAATAGAGCATAGAATGCTTCATATTCATATTTATATAGTTAAAACCCGGGGAGTGACTAACCATCGATTTTACCAAACCGGAGTGGAGAAGACAAGGACAAAAGACAAAACTATTTATTGCGAGAAGATAGTAGCTAACCTACTCGTATACAGATCTTCGTGGAACAGGATATGCTTTATATGTTCTACCTTAATTACGACTACTTTAAGCCTTGTTTATTTTGTTTTGTTATTACAGATAACTGGAGCGGCGAGCTGGCCCGCTGGTGCTCCTCGTTGCGCGTCAGCAAGTACTACGGACACCCCGAGGAGCGCCGCCAGCTGCGGATACAGTACGCGCGGGGACTGAGCGACATCGACGTCATACTGACCACGTGAGTGTCCACCGAGGGTACCGCCAATTTAAATGCCGTGCTTAGTTAAATATCGATTATTCTATCGACACGACATCCATATGAACAAGTTTTGAATCAGAAATTTTATTGATCAATCTCATTATCTTACATGTCAGGTTGTTACACAATATTGCATCAGGTACCTAGGTAAGCTTACACTACATATCATTATCTGGAAAAGAAGTGGAACTTCGTGGTACAGAAGTAATTTATAATAACCTCTATGAATTATTTAAATTTGCCCCTATTACTACAGTAGATTTAGAACGGTCCTTTTGTTGGCTGAAACGGATTTTATCATCAAGGCGAAGGAGTTTAAAATCAGAATATTTAGAAAAAATGCTAATTGTATATTACGAAAATTATATGAAATATTAAAAAAAATACAAACAGTTCATTTTTATTTTGTTTACAACTATAATATTTCTGACATCCAGTCTCCGTCCAGTACATCGTGATTTTTATCGATATCGACTTATGTGTGTCCTCGCATGGCAGCATTGTTTTTCGAAGGTAATTCTGGTACTGTGCTTAAAATATTAATAAGCAATTTTCTTATATTTTCTCGCAATGCCACTATACAAACCCCGGTCGGGAAGGGCGGTTGCTACACTCGTATAGAGCGCGGCCTTGCTCATACTTGTCCCGCAACGGCCTTGTTCCCGGTCTCTGCAGTAATGTACTGACAGATTCCCATTCGCGATCGCGGGAACGCGGTGGATGCGAAAAGCACAGGACCGGTCTGAGTGGAGAGCGTTGGGGGAGGCCTATGTCGAGCAGTGGACGTCTTTCGGCTGACATGATGATGATGATGAGATTCCCATTATATAATTGTCAGGTACACGATGGTAAGCAGCTGCCCCGAGGAGCGCAAGATGTTCCGCATCACGCCGCTGCACTACGTGATCTACGACGAAGCCCACATGCTCAAGAACATGTCCACCCAGCGGTATGACAACCTGCTCAAAATCAAGGTAACACGATCGATTTGATAGTTAAAAACTTTGTGATTATTTACAGGGCAACCATGGCAAGTAAAAATTTTTTTTTTATTTAGGACGTAGCTTTAGCCCGCATGGTGCATTTAAAAAATAATAATAGTACATACATACATACATACATTAAATCACGCCCGTTTCCCAGAGGGGTAGGCAGAGACCACTTCTTTCCACTTGCTACGATCTTGACAAATTTCTTTCGCTTCTTCAACATTCATACATCGAGTCATGCACGCACGTCGGTTTCGGGTACTTAAGTTTCGGCCCTTTGCCAGTATTTCTCCGATTTGATTCGAAAAAGTACGCATAGGGCGGCCCCTTCCTACCCTTCCACTTACTTTATATCTGTATAATAATAGTATCATGCACGTAAAGGCAGATTACAAGATGGATAAGGCTTTGCAATAATAAAATTATTATTAGGCTGATACCCCTCGTATTTCTTGCCAAAACCATGCTCAAAATTTAAATTATATACAGGAATAACCGCCAAATTAATAATACGGTGGCTTCTTGATAAATGTTTTTACTACTTTCATGAGATTTTCCAATCAACATAATTAATTAGATTAAGATTGCATTTATTCCTACATAAACGTGACATAGTGCTGTGATTGAGGTGTAAATAAATAGTTTTTCTCTACGCACATATCATTAGTGCTCTAAAATGCGTTCAGAAACCTTAGGAAATGACCAGTATTACATCCAATTTTACTGTGAGAACTTTCTTGTTTGTGGTAGTAGGTAAAATCTGTACTGTAATGTTATTACTAGAGTTAGGACTTTTGGTGGCCAAAATCAAAAGGTCAAAATCAAAGTGTCATGTATAATAATAATTAGGAAATAGCCACTCCATGGATTCTAAAACCACGATATGCCACCAAAATCCTAACCCTAGTTATTACAGTATCGATTTTTGTAAGGTTATGACTCGTAATTTTCAACAGCTGTCAAAACTCAAGAAGGTCGGTCTCTATTCTAGTATTCATAGATATTAAAACAGTTATCGATACGAAACAACAGACAATGCAACAACAATGCTGAGAGAGATCCTGTTCAACGTACCTAGTTAATGTCTTCTTTTTACTTTATATTTTTTGTACCTACTGTATTTTTGTGTGCGTTGAATAAATATTTTCTATTCTATTCTATTCTAAACGTCTGAATCAGCGTCTGTTTCTGAAAAAGCATTTTCACCGATCATGTGTAACTTCCAACCTTGACACTAGCAGGATTGTCCCACTGGACAGTTACTGTTACTGCCCTCCTACGGAGAAAAGGCGGAAGTGCAATTAATTTATAGAAGCAAATTAAACTCTCAGACGCTAAAATCAGGTTGGAAATGCAATACAATTCATATGGGAGATGTGCCTTTTTTTTTCGTAGGAGGGCAGAGTAGGACAGTAGTAGTCATATATCAAAGAATTTAATTGATACAAAACGTCAATTTAGTATGCTTTTTTAATATAAACCGCACGAAATCGCCGCTCGAGAGACATGAGAATAAAGAACTTCATTCGATTGACTATGATTAAAAAAAAACGATTCGAATCGGATCGAATTGCCGCCATTATTATTGTGATTTGTTTGTTGGTTTTTTTTCTAAACTTGTGATTTGTGTAGATAAAGTAGTGTATGCAACTGTACGTAATTAATTAGACCTTAAACACCCGTGAGAAATCGAATCTAAACGGACCTCCCTTCCCTTGCAGTCGAAACACCGTCTCCTGCTAACCGGTACTCCACTTCAAAACAATCTGCTGGAGCTGATGTCTCTGCTGTGCTTCGTGATGCCGCACATGTTCTCTGGCAAAACGGACGACCTGAAGAGCTTGTTCCAGAAGAACGCGGTGAGTTATATCGTAATAACAGAAGTTAGAGGTGGTAGTTAGGCTCAGAGTAAGGGTGTAGAGGGGAAAGTAAACACCACTTGTAGCTGTACGATATAAGACATTTATTACAGCTCTGCTTTTGCTTATATACAATAGAGTTGTCGCTGACACAATCAATATCCGTTTATGTAGCATTCACTATTACGTTACTGCTCCATGTCTTCCCGTGGATGTCGTAAGAGGCGACTAAGGGAATAAAGGCTTGTAGTGCTGTTAGGCGATGGGCTTGCTACCTGTCACTAATATACACTGTTAAACATATTAGCCTAATTGTGCAAGTTGTGGTTACAGAGTTATCAACAAGTTTTTAGAGTTGTTGGTAATTCTGTAGCTCTGCCTACCCCTCTCTGGGAATGAAGGCGTGAAGGTATGTATGTAGTTAACAGTCTCAAGTGAAAGCATCATACGAAATCAGCGCGAGAAAAAGTATCGTTTTTCTTTTGTTGACTTTCTCTCCGCTTCACAGAAATCCCTAAGAACCACCACAAGGATACCCGACGGCAACAAAGAAGACGATGTGCCCCCGTTTGAACAAAGCCAGATAATACAAGCCAAGCGCATCATGAAGCCGTTCGTGCTGCGGCGGCTGAAGAGGGACGTCCTCCAGGACCTGCCCAAGAAGACCAACCACACGGAGCACTGCCCCATGACGGACAGGCAGGAGAAGCTCTACAAGCATTTGATTGCGGGCTTCGCCGCGAAAGATGGAACGGTGAGTTACCCTTATTATTTTATTATATATTACTAGCTGCATCCGGCACATGCCACGTAAAGTAAGTGTTCATTTTCATCTTGGTTGACGAACCCATCATCAAATCACAATAAGATTAATGGCTTAGGAACGCATTGAGGACAATCATATAAACATTCACTTTTATTTATATAGAAGATTATGTTATGAATGTGGATTTGTTGGATAAATTTCACAAACTTGTTATGTTTTAGTAGCAGAATTTTTCTTCGCATTATTTCCTGATGAAATTTTCATAGTCTTGTTGTTTCCCTGAAGCGTTTTTCGACAAGAAAACTTGGTCTCATTTCAGAAATTTATTTACAGTCTGCGAGCACTTAGAAGAGGCTTCGGATTAGTACTTCTCTCTCACTCGCTCTCATACGATCTTATTAAGAGCGAGTGAGATGTTGCGATTATTCAATTCGTTAGCTGATTAAATAAGGTTCAAAATGGTATATAACAAATGTTTGTGCATTTTTGTTTGTTTTTTTATTTCAATAAAGCTTAGTATTTATAAAACCATTGCTGACGTGTTCATATAAATCTCGTAAATTCAGTATAAACGCGTTGGCAATCGTTTTGGTCGTATGAGATGTAAGTACAATTATGATAATATATTATTTGCCGGTATTATACAGGCTGATTATATTTTCACGTCAAACCTTTTTCCAGATCCACTCCACCATGGAGCAGAGTGGCATGTCGATGATGATGGACATGCGTAAACTAGCCAACCACCCGACTTTGCTCCGGTACTACTACGAGGCGGACCAGGTCCGCAAGATCGCCGCCCGGCTCGCCAAGGACCCCACGTACAAGGAGAAGAACGAACAGTACGCGTTTGAGGACCTTATGTGTTTGTCCGACTTTCGGATACACCAGCTCACGTTGATGCATAGTGTGAGTATTTATAATAAGACACGACTCCCACGACTTTGTAGCTTGTGGCAGAAGTAGGTTGACAGTCGAAGAGGTCGTAATTATCTGTATGGATAGAATTAATTTACCGCTACACTCCCTAGTTCTTCCTGTTGGATTGGAAGTCGAATCCTTTATTAGTGCACCCGTAGGACTTGCTCTATTCCCATATCTTCCCATTGCCAATTTTTTGTGGTGAGGCTCATAACTTCTGAAAATAAAACTAACCTAACCTTGCCTTATCTACAGGAAAAAACTGAGTCAGTGTAAATTTTGCTACCAATAAAAAAAAACGCAAATTATCAGCCCCAACCAAAAAAATGGCACCGGAAAATATGGGAATAGAGCAAGCCTTTTTGGCGTCCAACGGCCTCCCTATCTCTCCACTCAACATCTTGACATTGTTTCAGAGCATAAGCCAGTACTCACTACCGCTCAGCCTGATCCTGGAGTCGGGCAAGTTCCGTCGACTCGACGAGCTGTTACCTCGCCTGAAGGCCAAAGGCCACCGCGTGCTCATCTTTAGCCAGTTCACCATGATGCTGGATATACTGGAGCCGTACCTTACAGACAGGAACCACGTGTACTTGCGGCTGGATGGACAGACCGCTGTCACTGAGAGGTATGTTAATAATAATGTTCAGAAGCACCTTCCCTAACTGGCCCCTGTTTATGGCATGAGGAATGGAAACAAATACAAAGGTTGATGGTAGTGGTACATTTTTTACACTATGCGATGTCAAACTTGCCGGAAGAAAAACTCACACTCCTAAATTTTATATACACATACATACATTAATTCACGCCTTCTTTCTCAGAGTGGGGTAGGCAGAGCTACAGAATTATCAACAACTCTAAAAACTTGTTGATAATTCTGTAACAACATTTTGCAGTATTGGGCTAAGATCAAAATAAAATCAAGAAGAAAAATCAAAAAAGCAAATTTAATCAGCTTTCTTTCACAGCATATGAAACTGAAAATTATAATAACTGTGTTCATGGCATCAAAAATGGTGAACCACCCTGGACCGCATCTCCAAATTTTTGAAAAATTTGAGTTATCATGTTTTCCGGGCGTCTTCTGCTAAACATGATATTTTTGGCACCCTTGAGCTGAGCTATCCAGCCCTGTAAGGTTAGCCACTATCTCCCGGACACCCTGTATGCTTAGAAAAATTTCTAAAACTCTGTATAAAATATTAGTTGCTTATCAATAAAAAAAAACTCGTTACCAGGGACTAGGGAATGCAATTTAACCGGTTATTAACCATCTTTGTATGAAAATAACCGGTTAAAACTGCTTCAATGCTAGCTCTCTAGGCGGGAAGCTATGAGTAATATTTGGTATATTTTCAGACAAGACTTAATAGACCAGTACAACACGGAGGACATCTTCGTGTTCCTGCTATCGACGCGCGCGGGCGGTCTGGGCATCAACCTCACGGCCGCCGACACCGTCGTCATCCACGACATCGACTTCAACCCGTACAACGACAAGCAGGCCGAGGACAGGTGCGCCGCCGTGGATCACTGTACCCGCAGCGACCCAGGGACCACTCTGACTTGTCCTTAGCTCGCTGCGGGTACTATACAAACAAGACAAACACATCATTTATAAAAAATATGGTTTACCAGGATATTAAGAAGTTATAAGTACTCAGTTAGGTAGGTCCAACTTTGAGAAAGAGGTCACTCGTCGAATCCGACTCGGCTGGGCAGCATTCGGGAAGCTTCGCAGCACCTCTTCGTCCAAATTACCGCAGTGTTTGAAGTCAAAAGTCTTTGATCAGTGTGTGTTGCCAGTGATGACTAGGCTTAGGACTTTTCATAGCATATCGTGGTTCTAGAATCCATGGAGTCGCTATTTCCCAATTATTATAAACATACCCTCATCATTTTGACCCTCTGTAATTGTCGCAATAAGTAATACTTATTTTAAAATGCCTTCATACGTTAAATAGCTAAACCAGTTTACGAGTAATTGAATTTTGGTAAAGAGAGTGTTTTTATTTCAAGCAAACAAATATGCAAATAGTAGGTATGGTTAAATCGAACAGTAATAAGTTTGGCAAAACAGAACCACACTGTTCTGTCACCTCGGTGTTAGTTTTTAAGTTTTATATTGTTATGTATGTTAGTCTATAAGGTATTTGTAACTATGGGCCTCGTTGCTCGAAATAAAAGTTTATTATTATTTAGATATTCATTTAATTTTCTATAAATTAGGTTTTTTACATATTCAAATATAAAGGTAAAATAACAATACCGATACAAAAAATAAACATTATAAAAAACCTAATCTACGGGTGCCGCCAGCAGCGGGGCAGGGCTCAAGCTACCGGTGGTTAGGGCTGCAGAGAGAGGAACCTCCTCACAATGCGTGCCGTGTCGAGGAGTACTGCCTTCTGTATCTGGCCCTTGATCCAGCCATCTAGCGAGAGTCTCTTGAGGTGTTGGTCGAGACTCTTCGCTATAAGACCGTTTGCCGAAACAACTATCGGGACAATGATCGTCGAGTCAACATCCCACATGGTGGTCACCTCGTGAGCCAAGTCAAGGTACTTGCTGAGCTTATCCTTCTCGGCCTTCACGAGGTTCTCATCATGCGGGATGGTGACGTCGACGAGCACTGCCCGGCGTTGAGATCGATCTGTCAACACGATGTCAGGTTTATTGGCGACAATAGTCCTGTCTGTGATAACAGATCGATCCCAATAGAGCGTAGCACGACCATTTTCGAGAACTGGCGCCGGTGTGTACTTATAGTACGGCACTTCAGACTCAACAAGACCGTATTGAAGAGCAAGCTGCTGATGAATGATCCTGGCTACGAGGTTATGTCTGTGCAAGTACTCGCCGTTGGCCAAATGCGAACAACCGGAAATTATATATCTGAGGGATTCGCAGGGACAACGGCACGCTCGACAAATGTCGACCGTGCCATCCCTCAGAATATATTTCCGGTAATTGTTCGTCATTATGACCTCGTCAGCAATTGCACAGGCAAAACCTTATTATTATTATTATTATTTAGTTTATTTTGTAATATGACAAACTGAAGACCAAAATCAAAGTGGTATATTATAATAATTATAAAATAGCGACTCCATGGATTCTAGAACCACGATATGCTATGAAAAGTCCTAACCTTAGTGATGACCTACGGATCTGAAACGTGGGCGCTAACAATGGGCGTCATAAGGAAGCTCAAGGTCACTCAGAGGGCTATGCTCGGGGTTTCTCTGCGTGATAGAATCAGAAATGATGATATCCGCAGAACTAAGGTTACCGACATAGCCCGAAGAATAGCTAAACTGAAGTGGCAGTGGGCGGGGCACATCGCTCGCAGGACTGATGGCCGATAGGGGTCAGAAGGTTCTTGAGTGGCGTTCGCAGACCGGGAGACGAGCCGTAGGTAGGCCTCCAACAAGATGGAGTGACGACCTTGTGGGGAACGCGGTGGATGCGAAAACCAGTGAAAAATTAAACTCGATGTTTTTGTTTTAATTTCACATTTAACAGTTTAATAGGAAAATTATCAAGTTCAACCATTTTCTTAATAGCGATCGGCAATACTCATTTTTCTATGACACGATTGACAAATATACTGGCAGTTGCAAGTGCGAGCGTGATAGTGATAGCCAGCCGAAAGTTATTAAGAATACTGTAGATGTTATATGTTATTGAAGTTCAGATCGAGGAACACTACCGACTTTAGCTGCGGACTCTTAATTAATTCGAAAAAAAAAACACAATTCCGTATCTAATTTTTTTATTAAACAGGTGTCATCGCTTGGGCCAAACGCGACCCGTTACGATCTACAGACTCCTCAGCTCTGGAACTATCGAAGAAGGCATATACCAAGTGGCGCAGGAGAAACTCAACCTTGAGAAACATGTAACGGGTGCTGATGGTGAGTCTATTGGTTTATCATTTACTTATGAGTGGCTTCTTGATAATTAGCAGAGGCCGGAATTCTCGTAGCACTTTTGAGCTGTCATAGGGACTTCTCGTTTATCGACTTCCGATATACATATCCGAGTGGTTGCCGGCTTAGAATTGTGCCACTCCATGTCTTCCCGTGGAAGTCGTAAGAGGCGACTAAGGGAATAAAGGCTTGTAGTACTGTTAGGCGATGGGTTTGCTACCTGTCACTAATATACACTGTTAAACATCTTAGCCTAATTGTGCAAATTGTGGTTACAGAGTTATCAACTTTTATTTATTAGATTTGTTGGTAATTCTGTAGCTCTGCCTACCCCACTCTGGGAATGAAGGCGTGAAGGTATGTATGTATGTATATATTATCGATACATTATACAACACAATATATTTAAGAGTATTAAAATAAGAGGTAAACAACAGGCGGTATAATTGGTAAAGAGCGATTTCTTTCAGATAATTTTTGAATAATTGAAAATGTGAATGAAAACAATGAAAAGTTCATAGCTAACAATTTCACGTTTAATGAGTGCTAACCAGTATTTCAACTTAATTTTTTCTAGAAAAGTAATAGATACTCATTATCTGAAAGAGATCGTTCCTTAGGGATAAGACCGCCTGTTGTTTACCTCTACTTTTAATCCTCTTTAATATGTTGTGTTCTATAATGTATCGATAAAATATGTATATCCGAAGTCGATAAACGAGAAGTCCCTATGACAGCTCGAAAGTGCTACGAGAATTCCGGCCTCTGATAATTAGATACACTTTTTTAACTTATACACAGGTAAATTTTGTCATTTAAAATTGAGTCATTCATTATGTAAAGAAACTAGAACTCTGTATTTTTCTGGTTGGCTTTTTTATTTTTTTGCATTTAAAGTTTCCAATCTTAACACCAAAACTAAAATTTTATTTTTAATTCATGAATTTCATGGTTCTGTTTATATTTTTCAGAAAATGACTCCCAAGAGCAGAGGAACGTCGTCCGGTTGTTGTCGGCCGCGCTCGGGCTCACCACGTCGACGAAATGATCACTGGCCGACTGCGGCAACAGTGCAAGTGATCAAAATGTTCCCACAGTGTCTCAAACTATAGGTTAGTTGTGAATTTTGTACTTGCATTTAAGTAAACGGTTTTGATACTTGTTCCTAAGGAGCAAGCTTCGGAATTGCATTGTGAATATAAATGGATGGAAAATGTATTTAAATGTGACTTGTATTTCTATTTTCAAAGCACTGTTTTAACTAAAAAATACATGTGCAAATAGTTTGAGTGTGAAAACGCAAAAAAAAATGTTTCGGCTGATTGCATACAGTGTTTATTTATCATAAGTGAAAGCTCATTTAGATTCAGGTAATTTATTATGACACCATAATAGTAAAGTGGTTCATTTTTGTATCCGATGAACATGTCAAGGGTATGTCCCATTGTTTATTTTTGCATACTGTACTGAAATGTTGCTGTGCGAACACGATTTCCGCATAAACAGTGCCGCATTTATTATTTTAAACTTTTCTCTTTTTCTATCTGGTGATTTTGTCTCAAATGACGAGTGTAACGGTGCATTTGCACGTTAATTTATTACTGGCAACGATAGCTGTCTTAACCCATCGTATGCTTAGGCACGGATCCGTGCTCAAAATTTGAATATCTTTTTGTATTTTTTTTAAGCCTAATTTTATGGACTATATCTTAATCAAAAGAGACTAGAACTTGGTACTTTTTTGACCTCCCGCATACGAGGGGTTAAGCCGCAATTATATTGAGTCAGGTTGAAACAAATTCGTAATCGCCGCATTACTCTAATTTTGTGTCACAGAATGAGACGTATGTACTGTTGGCTCGCTCAATACTATTATTGTTTTTCAATTTAAAAAAAATAGAATCGAAAGGAGGTTATTTTTTGTAAAAATGAATATACAATTTATAACTGTTGCATCACACAATTGACCTATGGATGAGTGAGTGCCTTGAGGAAAATCTTTTTCTGCATAAATTAAATGTCATCTGTCTCCCTTCGAGTTCATGAAAATACGTTAGCTTATACGCCACTGTACATGCGGCGTGCGCTCGGCGCAGGCTTAAGATAAAAAATAAAATGCACCTTTACCCCCTTATTAATAAACGTGGAGTAACCGTCGAGTAGCTAAACCATGCTTTGTCCTTATCTGTCATTGTGACATTTGAATATGACAGATAAGGACAAAGCATGGTTTAGCTACTCGACGGTTACTCCACGTTTATTAATAAGGGCATTAGAGTAAACATCTCTAGTTTCGAATTTAATGCTTAACTTAACTATCCTGAGGGTCAAACTCATTCAAAGAATGTGTAGTTGTAGAAATGGGACATACCCAATTATAAAGCCACGTATAGACTAACTGAATTGAACGAAAGCAAACAACAATAAAGCCAATTATCCACTGTCGTTAAAGATGTTGAATAATGGAGCCTAAAAAACTTGGGATCCTAGTTTAAAACTGGATCAACAATATTCAACATTTACTCGAAAAAAATATAAAAATGCTTTGTTTTCGTTCCTTCGCTTAGCTACGGCAGGCTTTAAGTTTTTCACTTGACTAATTTTGAATAAGACGAATGTTGCAGGCAACCTAATTTAGTAGCATTTAGTGCCCTTGAGTTGTAAATGAACCACCAAAGTGTTTATTTTCTACAATACGCATTTACTTTACTGCCAATAAAAATATTTAGATATCTTAGATTACGATTATCTTATCACATAGGGAGCAAAATAATGTGAATCTCAGAAGATTGGTTTAAATTAGAATTCAAAGCGAAGTGAAAGATTTTAAAGTAAAATTCTGAGCTTAACAGGGATTTCAAGCTATAGCCAACCAAGCTAAAAATTATTCTGCTACAGTGAGTAAAACTTATTTTCAAATCACTTATGTAGAAAATAAAAATACAATGCCTTAATTAACATGGCAATTAAACATTTCGGAAAGTGTTTTTTTTATTGGATAATGGTTCCGATCTTTGTCCTGTCGTGAATTCGAAAGAAAAATTTAATGAATTTTGTATTTGATAGTGAAATAGCGTATTGTAGTCAATATTCGAAGATTTTGTATTATTTATTATTTTATAGGTAGTTATTTTTAAGTAGTTAATTTTTTTTTTCGTTTTGGACATTCCGCTGTTGATGTTATAAAAACAATCTCACTACTTTATTTTATAAATTTACGCGTAGTTAAATTTAGTATGTAATTGGATATTTATGAATTATTGACTTATGAACTTATGATTTAACTGCCATGATGGTGTCAAATAAACTCAAGGCTGATACAGTTCCCGAGAAGATACCTACGCAAGTGTCGCAGATGTAATTATAGGAAATTCTATTCAATCTGTTTAGACACTTTAACAAATCGTTGCTTAACTGTACTGTTGTTAACAAAACAAAAGCGACACAAATAAAAATGTGTTTGTATTGCATTTAAATTCGGAATGCAATTTACTTTAAGTTTCAAATCGAACTATATTTTATTTTTGATTTGTGGCGCTTTTGTATTTAAGCAGCGAAATGTGAACAGATCGAAACACGTGGCTGTGTTAAGAGAATTGTGAAGCGCCGTTCAAACAGCGTAGCTGACAATGTTAAATTGTCAAATGTTCTAAGAAATATTTTATTAGAAAGTAAAGCGTGCACACATGGTTTTTTATAATATCTAGCACATACTCAAAAATGGTAAAAATTCGACTAGGTTTAAGGGGAGAGAAACGTAACGCATTTTGAATGGAAATTTGTAGCTTCACAATGCTCTTAAAGAACCAATCAAAACTGTTTGGGCGAGCTATAACGCATGCTCTGCTCCTATTGGTTGACGAACTATAGCAAGTGGTTTTGTTTGCATATAGTTACGTACCCAATAAATTAAGTGCAGAACCATTTTGAAACCCTAGGTGTTTTTGATCTTCTCACTTACTGTGTATAATACCCGAGCAAATTAAAGACAAACCACGGCGGCGCCACCATTCACGTAAAAGTGTAACAGTTGTATGTATATGAAATTAGTTTCACTTTGAACCACTGTGTCTTCTATTCGCTCGAGTAATTCGTGTCTGCAAAAGTAGACGAACGATAATAAGTTTATATTTACTTAGTGTAATATACATTTATACATGTATGTCAATAACTGAAGCTAATAAATCCGTATTAAATTGATGGTGCGATTCATAATAAAATTAATAAAATAAGTCTTGTGATTATTATGAATGAACGATGTCGAAAAACTATACTCTATTCGTTTTGATCTCTTTAAATAAATGTAAACAAACCCGACCCACGTGATTCAGTTAAAATTCCAATATATATGTTTACGAGTCTAATAATTTAATAAATTACCGATAGTGTCAGATTATTTTTGACACCTGATTTGATAGAAATACCGAATGACACAGATAGAATACTCTTTCTGTTACACGAATATAGAAATGCCATCTTGTGTTATCAGTCGTTCACGACGATGTCGCACGAGTATGCCCGATTTGCATTACAAGGCTAAATTATGAACTGTGGCAAGTGGCTCAACAATCCCGTGTGGAGACTGTACATCATTGTGCGCCTTCTATTGGCTGGTGAAGTCCATCACGTGGTTTTGTTTACGTTTAGTTAAATACCTAATGCAGCAAAGTATAGTTTAATGCGTTTAATTTGTTTCAACTTTCATAAGCAGTGATGGGAAATAGGTGAGCTAAAATACCTATTCTTCGCGAGAGGACATAATATAGAGTGGTTACAACCGGATAAAAAATATTTTTTTTTTCTGTTCCGGGTATTCGATATTTATTCGGGTAATTATCGTAATGTAAAACATGACATGTTTTGTTTAAAGTACGGCATGTTTAATGTTAGTGTTTAGTAAAAAGGGCTAGAGAAAAGAAGAAATGTACAAGATTTCTAAAAAGTAGTAGCAGGACTAATAATATGGGTTTTCCCACGCATTGTTTGTTTATGACTTGCAAATGGGCGTTCACATTTTCGGATTACTTATAATTTTAACTTTATGGCAGGAATGTTACCATTTTTACTACAAACTTTACAAACATTCTATAAGGAAAAGAATAAATATCAAATACCCGGAATCCAAAAAATATATACTTTTATCCGGTTGTAACCACTCCATATTATGTCCTCTCGCAAAGAATAGGTATTTTAGCTCACCTATTTCCCATCACTGTTCAAGACAAGCTTACTCCTTTATGCGAAGCATATTCGATAACGAAGTGTTTTGAGTTAGCTCGGTATCAAAAGGCGGCTAACTGCAATGTAGTAGTCAAAGTATTTTATACTCTACTGGTAACCACATTTAATTTAAAATGCTAATACTATTACTATGCAGTTATGCCCCTTCTCTAAAATATTGCTCCAAGAAATAGAGTAATATCAGTGTAATATTATGAGCAAATCTTCAGTTTGTCTTGATAGATCATAATTTCAATAAATATAGTAGTTCCTTTGTACTGTCCCACCTTGCCTCACTTGCATTGTCGTGTTCCAATGTTAATATGTAGTTAGAATGTAAGACTCAACCGTGGCACAAATGTAGAATGCATTCATAATGTTTTTCATACTAGTGTCCGAAAACCTTAATATCGAACTGTCTTGATTGTTTGCTGTACTGGGTGATGACGACGCGTTATATATACCTTTAACTGTCTTGAAAAAGGGCGTCACAGACTTGCACTCCTCCGGCTGATACCGGATTCATCTTATAACGGCATTTTTTTTAATGAATTTTGCTATGCCGTTTAAGTAATAGTAATAATTTAACCCTTTCCCAGGCCTTACTAAAGTAAGAATACAATCAAGAAATGGAATAGAGCCACGAATTCGTAACTTCCTGAAGGATCGATGAAGTCATATTTCAGGAAAGTTCAATTAAATTTGTGTCATAAAATGAAGGTACCTATTTAAGTTCAATTTTGAGCGACATGAATGTGATCGATGAAATATGCTATGCCGGGAAAAGGGTTAATGAAATTATTAAATTCGTATCCGAATTTTAACTTTACATGTTGATGTATCTATGGACTTGTATAATTATCTGTCGATGTGTAAGTTGTGAAATGTGTGTTTCTTTAGTCCTCGAGGCTACATCAAATGTGGCCAATCGATAACTGTGGCTTAAGATAAGAACTTGTGCATGTTTACATAGAATTGGTAAAAAAAAGTTTATTGATGTCTGGTTATATCTTAAAAAAAGCCTTATAATTCTTACCTTTATAATATCCTAATACCATATTTATTTTAACAAGCTTTGCAATGCAATAGCAACCTAGATTGTATTCGCGTAAGTTTCAAATTGAACCACACTTTTATGACATTTGATAACAGTAAATTGTGCAAATTTCTTGGGTACTAGTAAAAAAGGGAAGTCTGAAAATCAAGTGAAATAGGGTTAAGTCTAGTATACCCACTCACTCACTCGCCAATACCAAGCTTCAGAGTTTGGAGCATCGGCGTAAAGTCGCTTGTCGTACAGGGTGTATCATGGAGAGTGTGCCCAAGAACTGCATGACCTCATCCCACCCTCCACTTTCTCACATCGGTCTTCTAGACGCCGGGAGGGCTTCAATCCACATGTAGTAGAATACCCAATGGTTCGCACGCAGCGGTTTGCTGCGTCATTTCTTATTCGCACTGCTAGGGAGTGGAACGCTCTCCCTGCGTCTGTATTTCCGGAATCATATACCTTGGTGTTTTCAAGGCAAAATAGGCATTTTCTGGGTAAGCGTGTTCCACCTTCGACCTCGTCGTCACTAACACCAGGTGAAACTGAGGTCGAAGGCAAACCCATTACGAATAAAAAAAAAAGATAAAAATATTCCGTTCATGTATATACCCTTCTTTATCACAAGTTAAGTCGACTGCACCCCTTTTCACTAGGACCTCAGAATCGCTTAAGAAATCGCGAACTTCACTCTTATCGACAATATTTGACATAAATATTTAGAAAAAACAGTTTTGATATTGGATTCAGTACATCCTTTACCGAACTAGTACCAACGTAGTGGAATATAGATCCCGTCTCGTAAAAGGCCGAGTATATGTACCTACGCAGTGTCGTGGTTATTGACGAAATTGGTGGTATGAAGGGGACGGGGAACCCGCCGCCGGTATGCTTATGCGCGCACGCTACTGGTTGGCGACTGCACCCATGCGCATGCGCAAACACATGCTCTCCGTTGTCGCTCGGCGGCCTTTTAACGTGACGGTATGTGTCTGTGTGTATAGTGTATTTCTATGGAACTTGCTAACTATGTAAACAAAAGACATAGCTTTGTTTTGTCACTGTTTCTCCTTGAATTTTCACACCACCTCATTAAACACCATTGAAACCATAAACTATTGAAACGGTCGTTACTTTAAAATACAAAATCACCAAATATGTAACTCTATCTTGGATATTTCATTAAAAGTTTAAATTTTTTCATAAGTTAGGTTATTAGGACATGATGGGATGACGTTTTTGTTTCTTTTAAAATCTACAATTGTCTATGATGGGTAGTGTTGTGGCTAAAGTTGGCGATATATTAAGGCCCCTACACATTACCTAACTCACGCTGATCACACTGACAGATGATATAACGGCACCTTTTGTAATAAATACTGGTGATATATCATCTTCAAGCACCGAATTTTCTTCAGATCGTGATTAAACAAATTAGAAATAAGTAACTACTTGTTTTTTAATTTCGGTATTTTAATATTCGATATGGTTTGACATAAGTAAAGGAGTATTGCCCATCACTAGTAAATTCATCATTCAGAGACAATTTCAAAATGGCGGTTTGTTTACATAGTTAGCAAGTTCCATAGAATTAGACCTTAGATTATATTGAAAAAATGTGATAATGAAATCCCTTTTAATGTTAAAGGTGTAAATTCATCGACAGTATTGTAAATGTCCTATTAGTGTTTTCAAGATGCGCGCTTTATTTTTTTCATAGTCAGCTGAAATATTGAGCATACTTAGAACTTTGTCATAGTGCTTGCCGTGTTCATTGCCGTGCTTGTCGTTTGATGTTCAGTTTGAAGTTTATTGTGACAAGACACTAATGTGCTCATTATTTATGGATAGTTGTACGGCTAAATTAAGAGGTAACAGGAATAGCAACCCTTTACTTTACAATCCCTCCTTTAGTTTTCTTTTATTTGGATCGCACGTGTAAAATAACTATACGATTATTCATTATTATAACAGATATGAAAATGAATAAAAAGTGAGATTATATTCATTGTATTGTAATGCGAAGACACTTAGTTCTTAATTTATTGTGAAGTTTAGTGATAAATAGTCATTGAAAACACACCGGATATCCCAATAATTGTTTAGGACGCGATGATTCTAGAAGAAAAACTTGCAGTCGATTTTATTTTTAATTAAAAAAATCCTGTGACATGTTCGTTTTTCTCTTCGGGTCTATTGATCTCTTGTAAACTGCAAATTGAAACCCTATTTATAAATAGTATTAAGCTTTTCGGTGCGTGTTTGGGATCTCGGTGTGTTTGACAATGATGCTCTACGAGTACGATGTAATTGAATGGAATATAGCTTGTACGAAATACGATAAGTTTATTTTGTTATGAAAGAAAAGAAACTTGAATAGGCTTGCTGGTTTTATTTACACCTACCCTATTGATGCTTGGCAATAGGATTTTTACCCTTACTCTATTATGCCTTATATACAGGGTGTTACAAAAATACCCGTAAAGCCGAAAGGGGGTTAAATGGTGCATTATAACAAGTCCATTTACAATATTTGAGAACCGTACTATCACTGTATGACTTACCGCCAAAAAAAAAAAACATTATTTTTTTCATTGATGTGCAAACCCTATTTCAGTAAAATTAAAGAGTAAACTACGCAGAATGTTTATGTACATTTTTACCTAATTCGCGAAACAGTAAAGAGATATAAACAAAATGAACAGAATTCGATTAGATACATATTACAAGTCGAGTTTTGGAAGATTTTAAACTAAGAAACCTAAACTAACACTTACTTTTTCGTAATGAACGTCAAATTTACAGGAACGGCTTAAAGTGAGCTCCGCCTTGCTCAATGCAAAACCTCCGATACAGTTCGCGAGCACGATTTAATTGCTATCTTCATGGCCTACGCATAACATCATATCGTAATATTCTAAGTTAGAAAACATCGTAATTTTGGAAAAAAATGTCGAAAAACACGGAATAATTGTAGAATATCGATAAGAAGATTTGAAATTGACAACATTATTTTTTTCCGTCTTGACGTTTTTTGAAGCCAGTACTTTAAGCATAATGGCATCATAGTATTGAACCTTTGTCGATGAAAAACAGAAAAACCATTAAAGATGACAATTATTAAAATTGGTAGGTAGGCCTCTCTGTTAAATAATCTATGCTAACTCCGGTTCCCTGACATGACAGCTTACTAGGGTTGACAATATTTTTGGCTTTGATGATTTATTATATTTTTTACGGGGTATTTTGTAACACGTTGTATATACCTAACAGTCTGGGAAACAGGCGTGATTTAATGTATGTATGTATGTATATGCCTTCGCTGTCCGTCCGTCCGCTTGTTGATTTTGCAGTATGTTATTGCGGCGAACATACTGACAAACAAAGTCAAATTAAAGGGGTCCCCGAACAGAACTTTTTTCTTTCAACTTATTTTTTGTTGTAAAAACTAAAATATACAAGCAATGGTATTACAAAAACCTTGAAGAAAAACAACAAATATTAAATAATGGTCAAGCGTGAGTTGCGCCTGCGCTGATTCGATTCGAAATCGAGTGTTGGAATAATCTTCCACCGCCAATCAGAAACAGTCTCTGATCTTGAATGAATTGAATTTAATTGAACCGGTTTTTTTTCCGGTCTAGGCACGGTATAAAGTTATTACGACTAGCAACACCGAACCGGGGAGGCGGAACCCTAACATTTACACTAATGTTACCAGTATCCCAGTCAGATCGTTTCGCGGTGTTGCCCTCAGTAAAAATAAGGTTCTTTTTCAAGTGGCACATGGTCAAGGTGGACAAGTCACTCATATTTTTACAAACTTTGTGTTAACTTGCAATCCTCGTAAGTGTGTATGCCAGTTTAGTTCTTATATTTTGAATCAGAAGGGCTATTGTCTAACGCACTCGCAATCTTAATCGTTATAATTTTGAAAATCGTAGGCTTGTCTGCATATACAATGAAAAAGGTCAATTGCGAGTGTGTTAGGCAATAGGCTGGAATGGACTGAAATTTGGACCACTTATAAAAAACCCGATTGCAATATTATGGCATCTAAAAACTGATCTGATGATGGAGACGGATGGTGGCGACAAGATCTCCGCTATAGGTAAGCCCACTGCGTTGGGACCCATAGTTTGATCTTGATAAGCAGAAGTTCTCTTTTATCAACCGAGGTCAGGCGAGGAGACTTGAGTTGATATATGTGTTATGTAAACTATCTCTTCGTATGACTGCATCCCTCTTCACAACAGCGTGTGATGAATGATGACGCAGTTCAGAATGTCCGGTATCATTGACGGACCGAGTGACCTTTCAAGTGATGGCTACCGCAAATAAATTTTAATTTACATATTGTGAGTAGGTATTACTTTACAAGCATTGGCATAAAAATTGTTATATTTAATCAAAGTTAACCAAACGGCGGAATGGTTCTTCTTAGTTTTTTCCACTGTCGTTATATTAAACAATAAATGATTTCTTAATATTAAAGGTGCTTTATTGTACTTAATCTCTTTCTGCGCGATCTTAAATAAGTTTTTCATCACACCTGCACGTAAACAGTATCTAAACATACAGGTTAACTTGGCCGCAATGCCCGATATAAAACCCTCGACCTTTTTTTTACCATGAAACCCAAGGTCGGTAAGTAATTTTTTTTTAATTTATAGCACAGCACACAGGTCATGCAAGTTCAAGCAAAGAGTTTACACGCAATTGAAAAATTGTCTTAAAATGTTATTTAAACAGGAATTTCATTGCAATCTCGCTACATGTTACTTAAATACTCAATCAATGTTCTTAATAATCGATTTTAATAGATTTCTGTATCAAAACATCGTTTTTTTTTTACACTCCTTCAGGGCTGTATGTATAACTACGTAAGTATTTGCCCTTAACGTTTCTGAACGAAACATTTTTATAATCTGTGGAGTCCGCCAGCCATCCGCTTAAAAAAAGTTCTAGTAATTCGTAATAATAGTTGTGCTGACTTGTGTATTTATTTACTCGCAAATGTGATGAAAAACATTGTGTGTTTCACGGGCGGTACGGAAATTACGAACCTCGACTCAGAAAGCCCTCAGTCTTCGACTTCGGGCTTCTACTAGAGCCTCGATCGTAATTCCTTACTTACCGACCTTAATACACAATGTACTATTCTTTACTGAAACAGGCTTCAGCAACTTAACCGTGACTACTGTTTTGGCGTATTTTGCACAGCGCGGTCCTAATCATAACATAAAAGCAAAAAGCGTTCCCAATATTTTTTTGAACTCTTTCCGATCAGTCTCATAAATTAAAAGATAAAAAAGATGTAGGCTGCACGGGCACTCAAATATGTCAAAAATATAACAGCGTTTCCCAAGAGAAGCTGCTGAGAACAAACACCGCAAGAAACTCCACGGACATTTTTAAACTTAGTAGGTATATATTACTTATTGTTTTAGCGTTGTAATGGCAAATCCGCTTGCAATACTTATTAAACTAGGTACACATAGTCACACTTCTAGAAGAGAATATGTAAGGTAATATACCTATGTACATAGATACTAGTTGACTAAACCACACATGACTTTTGGACCCACTACTTCGTCCCACTGCTCTTTTCGACGGAGCCCTGCCTCACGGCAGCTATTTCTGGGCGGTTTGCCCTTCGGGCGTTTAAAGATACCTACCTAATTTTGCGGAATAAAAATGTTTTCTGATGAATTGCTGACAAAAGCGAATAGCAGGTGGGGCTAAAGTAGTAGGTCCACGAGTCAGTCGATTGATTCAGTGCAGAAATAATGAAACTAGGTACCAGTAGATACTGGCCTATGTTGAATTGAAAATGTTATGGCTGTTTTTTTTGTTGAACTAATAAGTACTTGTTTGTTGAACCAACATTTTTACCAGACAATTTTGTGTATTAAGGCAGATTAAGTTTTAAAGTACCTACAGTAATTTAAAATGATTCACCAAATAGGTAGGTAATAACTACATACTCGTAGCATTAAAAGACAAAGCATAACAAATGCTTAATTTTCTCACATAAATAGTACTAAACAAACATGCGTTTCTCGTGCTGACCTATCCGTTGTATTTTCCTTTTTCAAAAATAAGCTTTTCCTACATTCGCATCGGAAATTCATCACGAGATAACCATCAAGTTTTCAAGCGGCAGCCTCACACAGTCTGTGACTGTGACACACAACGACACAACACATTTTCCGCCGGCAGGTTGGCAGTAATGCGCTCGCGCCAGTCGGCTATCCGCCCGGGCGGGCGCCACACTCGACCGGAATCTGCGCGCGCGCCGAACGGCGACGAATAATATTTATACACTTTAAATAAACACGAATTCGCCACCGACACCCACTGCGAGCGAGCGCGAGATTCTGGTAAGTGCAGTGGCAAATTGACCTGTGACCTAGTGCATTATTGAAACATTTCCGAATCTAAATTTAGTGCGCTCTTATTTTCGGAAGCTGCACGGTTTCGCAGCTTTTCCAGAGTTACCCGCGTAAAAAACTTCGGAAATTTGAAACTAATTAAGTAATTAAACAAAATTAGAAGACTTCTAATAAAGCTAGCTAAGATATTAACGAGTGAAAACGAAAAGTCGAGTGCATGCCAGCTAATGAAGATTTCTATAATCAGTGTAGCACAGTGAAGAATAGATTCTTGTACTCGATAGACGAATGGCCCAAATACCATTTAATTCTGACGAACGCAATGAATAAGATTATGTGCTACCTACTATCAAACGTGAATGAATATCGTAACAAAAACACTATTGAAACCTTTCATAACTTGCAGCTTTAAATAAATTACGTACACGTGTTAAACTGTTTGGTTTTAACATAAATAAAACGCACGGCTACAAAACTATAAATAGCTGAAGTTTTCGTTTCAGCGCGGAAGAAAGTTAACCAACGGTTTGAAATGCTTTTTTGACGCTAGCTTAGGCAACAAAAGTCTAGTGAACGGAGTTAGGCCATTGAGAGGGGTCACTCACCCTGGAATCAGACCATGCTGGCTACATCATCTATAATTGTGTTTTTTGTTCCGAAATACATTAGTGAGTAGGTACGCAGCTGAAAGGCACCTAGGTATACTTACCTATACAGCGGCAAAAACGGGACGGTTAAAGATTTTAAAAAGATCTTCAAAAATTGGTAGATGCTTATTTGGGAATACGTTATGTTATTCGGTGATAGGTTTAAACAGAATTCTAATATTATTTACAAATGGTAGGTGGGTAAGGACCAAATTTTTCTATTGAAACTTGAAACTTTTCCGTTGTGCCACGAACATTAGCCATGTAGGGATACTTTTCATCGCACAACTGAACTTTTTTCGATTTAGTTGTTTGTATGGTTAACTGCGCTTGACTATGGTCCAACGTTTTGGTCCTTACCGAGGTACATTACATGTGTTTATTTTGCTGATCATTATGTTCAACTTAATTTTAAGTAGGTCACATCCATTTGCAGCTTTTTTTAAACCATTGGATTGACAGATAGTGGACAAAATGTGGTGTCCGTTCCGTCCATTTGATTTACTATGACTGGACGAATGACCCTATACCTACATAAAAAACTGAAGTTCGGAGTTACATTTACATTACGTTTGCTCTATCCCTTTCGCTCGACTTAGTCACGAATCAGGAGTTAAAGGGATGGGGGACTCCGAAGTTGTGAATTTAGCGCTTCGTCGTAGGAACCAATTCTCATTTCTTTCGAGATTAGATCTATTTCGAGATCTCGTATTGTTTATGTCTATTATTAATGTCACTAAAATATCTACAACTACATAAAATCGTCAATTGTTAATTATCATGCATGAATCTGCATGGAATGAGAGCGTCACTTCTATGGAATCTCGAATAGGAATTCATCTCGATCGCGACCGAGAATCTGCGAGAATGCCCTACTTTGAAAATTGATGTTCGATGTTACGTTAGCTTCTTCCCTTTCTCTCGGTAGTCTCCAGTGAAGAGGAACAGGGACTCGGCACTCGAAGTTTCAAATGTAATGCTTAACATGAACGACCAGTATGACCACCCTTAAAATCTGTAACTGATGCGCATGATCAATGATCATACACTCACAACGTTCATAGACATTTAGAACATAACGCTATTTAGAATTAGAAATACCTGGCTGGCAACAATACGAACGCATTCGCTCTTTAATTAAACTGAAAGGATTATTTTCGAGTAATTAGGTGAGTTACATAGATACACTTTCGGTTTCAGTGCAAAGCCGAATATTTTAACAGTAATAATAATAACGCAAACTTTAATTAATGTATACGCTTATTATACCTACCTAATTTCATTTAAAGTCCGCTAATCGTGGTCGTAAAAGTAAAACTTATAAAAAGCCGGTCAAGTACGAGGGGCGTTCAATAAATTCTCGGTATGAGAAGTAAAAGAAAAGCATACGATTAGTGTTTTATTTTTATAAGATTAGGAAACAAAAAGTAGTCGCTGGGGGCCAAGTCTGGACTGTACGGCGGGTGAGTAATTGTTTCGAACCCAGATTCAAGAACAGCAGCCTTGGCAACATGAGCAGTATGCACAGGGGCGTTGTCATGAAGAAGCAGCACTCCTCTGGTCAATTTTCCCCTCCTCTTCTCTTTGATTGCTTCCCGTAATTGGCGTAAAACGTTAGCGTAGTACTCTCCTGTAATATTTAAACCCTTTTCTTTATAATCTATTAATAATATCCCTTCACAATTCCAGAATATTGTCGCCATGATCTTGCCAGCTGAAGGGACGACTTTGAATTTCTTGGGATGAGGTGTTCCTTTAACGTGCCACTGCATCGACTCTTGTTTGCTCTCAGGGTCATAATGATGAACCCAAGTTTCATCTCCGGTAACAATTTTTTGGAGCAAACCATCAGGATTTTCACCACACAGCTCAATGAAGTCGGAACAACAAGCAACACGCACCTGATACTTTACATTTTAAACCTACTGACTAAGAGGGTAGGGTTGGTAATTCAATGTACATTCAATGTAGTTCTAACTTTTTTGTATGTAGTCGGCTTGCGGTTACGGACACAAAGAAAGATAATAGTATTGTACACAAACAATGGCCTTTGTGTAGAAGATCAGCTCAGTTCAAATAATAAAGACTATACCTTCAATTTTTTCTATCACTGGCGCTACTTTAACTTCCTCTTACATAATCTTTTTTTCCTTCTCCTTTGCAGCCTAGCACTCTGATCCATGAAAGACGACAGGTCTTACTACACTCTTACGAGTATTATCTTGAAGGGCAGATTGTTCCCGTAACCAGTCGCCATATCACCCACCCCGCGCTAATTCTGTGTTTCACGGTTCGGTCTACCTCGCCATCGCTTTGTCTAATAAAATTCGGCCATTCTACCATTCGATGCTCCAACTGCAAATAAATGTAACTTGTTACCTAATCTGTGGATCACAGTTGTTGTTACTATAAATAAAAGTAATACCAAAGTTGGAACCTAAGCATTTTCGTAAGGGCACCTGATCAACAAATCACGATTTCTCCAAATTGATTAATAATTTTCATACAAAATGCGAAAACGTTTCTTTACCCTTCAACCTAGTCCGATTTTTTGTCAATTACGCGATTTTAGCAGCGCGTACCTATCCTCTTAAGTCAATGTCAGTACCCTGTTGCCCTTTTTTTTTTTTTTTTTTATATCATAGGAAGGCAAACGAGCACACAGGCCACCTGATGGTAAGTGGAAACTGTGACACATAGACATTCGCATTCACAAGACCGCAATCCTAAGACTGCAAATGCGTTGCCAACCCTGAGGACGAAGATGGAATGCCTCTATGCTAGTCATTTCACCGGCTGTCTTATCCCCAAACCGGAACACAACAATGCGAACACTGCTGCTAGGCGGTAGGTCAATGGATAAGATGGTGGTACCAACCCGGACGGACCCTGCACAAGGTCCTCTTCTTCTTCTTTTGCCCCCGCGGCGACTTGAACAGCTACTACCGCGGGGATATGGCGTTTCCACGTTAAGTGATTTCGCCAGTGTCAAGTATATATAAGTATATATCAATATAGCAATAAAACAATCCAATCTTCTCTAGGAAGATTGGGGGCAACGTTGTACGGTGATTTGTAGGTCAGAGGTCAAGATAGTTTTAACCTCTGCACCACTGCGAGTCCACTTGAAACGAGAAGAAAGATGCCAGATACACGAAATAAGTCCAAGTCTTCAATCACTGTGCGACACAAAGGCATATAAAGTACAAATCACTATCAGAAAAGAACTTTGAACACCTAATTACCCAAAAATTAAAGTCTAAAACAAATTACACGTCCGCCATCTTTTAACGTTGCAAATGGCCCCCCCCACAAGGTCCTCCCACAAGTAATATTCAATCTGTCATATTCAAATGTCACAATGACAGATAAGGATAAAACATGGTTTAGCTACCCCACAGTTACTCCACGTTTATTAATAAATAAGGGCATATAGGTTTTGATGACCGATCCCAAATGGCGGTAGGTAAGTACTCGTATGTTTGGTTTTTGTTGCTTTGAATCTTTATTTTTTATTCCTCCGTCGTGGGACCGTGGCCGTGTACCTCTGTAATTAATTTCAACTCAACCTCTGCTCGTTCTTGAGAAAAGGGTCTTGGCGCAAAAACACCTCATACTTATACTTACATATTAAATTAACAGTAGGGCTTAAAATGTTTCTAAAAGGTTTCTATTTCAAGCGCTGATTTGGAAAAGCGTCCTATTTTTTTTGGAGTCAGTTTTTTTTTTTTAACTCTAAACTTTCAGGCAAGCTAGATTTAAAATAACCGGACAAGTACGAGTCGGACTCGCCCACCGAGAGATCCGTACACATTTATCTTGCATAAAGACCCTGCTTTTTATGATCTAATAAAAAAAATGTAGCTTTCAGACTTTTCCCTATACTTGAAGTAATAGTTGTAGTATAACGGCCAAACCCTATATTCAATCCGCGGACAGATAGGCTTAATTCGCATTAAAATTTGACACATTTTGTATGGGCAAATGTCAAATTTTAACCCGAGGTAAGCCTTATCTATCCTCGGTTTGAATATAGGGTTCGGCCGTAAGACAGCTTTACTTTCCAAAGGGTGATGGGCAATTTTGTATGGACCCCGTCCCCACCCTCCAACAGTCACGGGATGCATGTTTATATGTTCGTTAGGACCCAAAACCAGACAAAATAACTATTTTAGTAGCTAAATCGATGGGATTTTTTCTATAAAAAAAACCTTTCAAGAGTCATGCATTGCGAGAATGTGTTCATTTTTAAACCAATTCCATACGATATGATAATGGTTTTACAAGAAAACCCCATACATAGGACGATCGTCGTCATAGTAAAAAATCATCAGGTTGCCAAGATCTATCAAATGAGATATGTTTCGTTTCTGTTGGTGGGTGGGGACATTTTGCCCATTGTCCTTTGAGTTCGAGGTCAACCGAAAATACCATGTAAATTTTGATTCCCTTGAGTGTCTAAATATAGTTTTTTGCTACATAATCGGCCGTATCTTTTTATTACGTTAACTTAGAAGTTAGATTATTTCACAGCTACATAAGGGACTGTAGAGTAGAGTAGGTATCTATATGGTCATAATTTCATCTCGATACCTACCTACACATGTTCCTGAGATAAGGGTATTGAGTTGACTGAGAGACGGATGGACAACAAAGTGATCTAAGGGCTCCGTGTTTTCCTTTTAAGGTACGAAACCCTAAAAATTAGAAAAGTTATAAGGTTTTCAGCGCATAGGTACTTAAAGAGCGGTCTTATCTTTTTTGTACTGGTATTATTGATTTTATTTGTTTAATTAAAATGTTAAACTTTGTTACTGTTAGGCGACATAAGTACGACATAACTATAACTTATTGTGAACAGAGCGCGGACTATAATTTTATTTGCGTAGGCGCATTGTGTGGGCTTCAAAGAAGGCGCGAAACGTGCTGCGTCCGTGACGGCCTGCGGTGCAGTTCACCTGCTATTGAGTCAGTTCTACATTTAATAAAACAGTGACACTATGCAAAAAAGGAATGTCACTATTCAAATTGTTTTTTCGTAATTGACAACAATTCATTATATGCTAAGGTAGTAAAATAAAATACCGTTTCTAGATTTTACACTGCTGATTACAGTAAAAATATCTTTGGATTTTTGTATGCAGTAGTTTTTTATATTTAGGAAAAACAGTAAAAAAAGTTGGATTGTGAATGTTAGGAATACACTTATAGTGCCCTTAGTCCATTTATTACGAAAATAATTGAAAAAATATACAACTGTCATGTTCATTTTTTATCTGTCTGACGGATTACTTGATTCTAACGACACGCTTTCGATACTACGCAAAATAGTTTATTTATTTTAATGGCGTCTACAAATTATGTAATTAATTAAATTACGCAAAATAACAAATTTGTGAACGAACGGCAGAGAATGATTGACAAGTGAGTGACATGACATGACAGTCAGTTCTGTTTCTGTTTAAAGTTACTTTTTTATTTTATATCATGCTAAGATCACGACATCAGTATTCCTAACTTTGTACCGTAACCTCGGGTTACTTTAACCCTACGAGGTTACATTGCCCACCCTTAAAAGTATAACTATTTCAATGGTAATCATCTTAAATTATTAAAATAATTTTAGAACTATGTAAGTAGCTTGGTTCTGATCTAACATTTAATGGAATAATTAAATTTTAACGATGGTTTTTAGGGTGGGCAATGTTACCCCCTAGGGCTAAAGTTACCCGAGGTTACGGTACCTATATACGGTCTTTTTAATGACTATTTCTTTAATAAATTATTAACGACGAATTTAAGTTAAATAAAGAAAAACCAAGAAATACGGGTAGGCTAACGCGAAAAAACAATAATGCTTTTTTTTTGAAATGTTGTCAATTGACAACAATTCATTTTGTGCTAAGGTAGTAAAATAAAATACCGTTTCTAGATTTTACACTGCTGATTACAGTAAAAATATCTTTGGATTTTTTTATGCAGTAGTTTTTTTTATATTTAGGAAAAACAGTAAAAAAAGTTGGATTGTGAATGTTACGAATACACTTATAGTGCCCTTAGTCCATTTATTACCAAAGGAATTCAAAAATATATACAACTGTCATGTTCATTGTTTATCTGTCTGACGGATTACTTGATTCTGACGACACGCTTTCAATTATTGGCGTCTACAAATTACGTAATTAATTAAATTACGCAAAATAGCAAATTTGTGAACGAACGGCAGCGAATCATTGACATGACATGACAGTCAGTTTTGTTTACTGTTTAAAGTTACTTTTTTAAATTTTATATCAGGCTAAGATCACGACATCAGTATTCCTAACTTTGTATATACGGTCTTTTTAATGACTATTTCTTTAAAAAAATATTAACGACAAATTTTAGTTAAATAAAGAAAAACCAAGAAATACGGATAGTCTAATTTTGAACCAGCTATTATAAACGCGAAAAAAAAAAAACCTTTTTTTTTTTTTAAAGTTGTCAAGTTAATGTCACTGTTGGATTTAACGTGCGTTTACAACAGTAAGTACCCTTACCATGTGTTACAATTACCGAACTCGCTAGCGAGTCGAATGCTCTGTCCCTTACAGTATTGAGTCGCCTTATAGAGTGCGTCGAGCATTGGACTCGCTAGCGACGCACTATGGTCCCGCTCATAGGTCATAAGTCCAAATAATCAACAATAGCCGAGCTATGATTTGTACTTCTCTGATAACACATTAATTACCAGCCTACTTAAAACTATAAATAGTTTTGAAGTAATCAGTCGGGATCATTGTTTTTCAGACCTCCGAAGTGAACACACTTAAACCGCGTAATTAGTCTTATCAATAGATCATTAAAGTGAAAGTTGTTTGTTGACGGATTTCTAAAAACTTGTTGTGATAAACTCTATTGAATCATCATGGAAATTAATGACAAAGGTATGTGTTTTAATAATAATATTTTTACTAGCTATTTTTACTATACATTTTATATTTATTTGAGAGCTACGAGACACCTAATTTTATAAAAATATTTAAATTGTTTGTGTATTACCATTGAGTTTTATCAATGACGCCATTCTGTACCATTAATAATTTTGATTGTTTAAAAAGCGTATAAAAGTCTAGTTAGTGTGCCAATAGTCATCTTCTGCTAGATTTTGCTAGATGTTTTATTAATTCGTCCTCTACGTTGTTCGTAGAAGATGCTACGATATTTGTAAATTTCTAATGTATTTGGTTTTCTTTCTTACAGGTTCTTTTTTGCAAGTTCAGTTTACAAGAATGCACATATTTGAACTATGGCATCTTGCTAAAGGATCACAGATAGAAAAATATCGAATTATACTAGAGACAGTTTTGGAAATGGTGCCGGAAGCTGAAAACGTTGAAATCGAAGTTCTAAGTAAACGCGTTAATTGCATAATCCAAAGGATCGCAGATTACTGGAAAAAAGCAGCAAGGAATAAATATGAACTAGTCAGAAAACATGAAAAATGGTTAAATGTCCTTGAAACTATAGATATAGCAAAGAATGAGTCGGTATCTGCGAGAGAAAATTAGTTTACTGGTCAAGAAATGACATCAAATCTCGGTCGACCGAAGAAAGATTTTGAGTCTTGCAGTAAACGAACTCAGCGAAGGAGATTAGTGGACCTCTCAAAAATTGATAACTCGGCCGTCAATGCTTTGATAAATACTTCGTCAACCTCGAGTTGTGGGCCAAATGATAGTCATAAATGTGAAGTGAATCCAAGTGAGATCCTATCGCTAATCACAGAAGCAAAATTAACAAAACACCAATACCTTTTAATTAAAGAGTTCATTAATAGTAAACAATATCCAGTTTTGCCTTCGTATCATAAGGTTTTAAAAGCCAAGAAACAGTGTTACCCTGAAAAATTAACTATTACTGAAAAAAGTGCCGAAGTAGAGTTACAAAATTTGTTGAACCACATGGTTAAAAGAATACTGGATTCTCAAAATATACTGTTATCAAGTATCGATCCCGAGACCATAGGTGATGTTATGTTAGTTGGTAAGTGGGGTTTTGACGGTAGTACCGGACACAGTGAGTATAACCAGTGCTTTTCCGATGACCCAATTTAGAAGATGGAAGTTTATTCGTCATAGTTGCAACAACAGGAGAAGAAACAATATTATGGAAGAATCCTCGCCCATCATCAACTAGGTACTGTCGCCCTATTCGCTTCCAATTTGCAAAAGAGACAAAACAATTATCTAAGAACGAAGAAGATTATTTTAAAAAGAATTAAAAAAATAAATTAGGTCTGATAGTGGACAAGCCGCGTAGCGGAGGAAGCGGCAACTCGAATGATGGGAATACAGCACGTAGGTTTTTTGCTAACTCTGCCATTTCTGCTGAAATTACAGGAATTAAGCAAGAGCTTATTGATAGTTGTGGTACAATTCTTAACTGTCTCAATTCCGGTTACAAAATTAATTCTGAGAGATTTAAATCGTTTGCTTTAGACACGGCTCGACAGCTTGTTGAGGAATATCCGTGGTACAATTTGCCAGCGTCCATTCACAAAGTTCTGATTCATGGGTCTGAAGTAATCGATCAGTTCGATCACATGATGGTATCCATAGGAGAACTATCAGAAGAAGCTGCCGAAGCTACAAATAAAAATAAAAAAGCGTTTCGGCTCAACAATACTAGAAAAATGTCACGTGTTGCGACGAATACCGATGTTTAAAATCGACTTTTATTAAATTCTGACCCACTAGTTACGGGTCTTAGAAAGCTTCCTAGGAAAAAAAAGTGTTTCATCTAAATCTGTCATTAGTTTATTACATTATTGCTAAGCTCATTAAAGTTTCACTAATGAGTGTTAGATAGTTTAATTATAGTATTTTTAAGATAACAACTCTTTACGTGCGGTTCATTCTACTGCATGAATTGCACATAACGAAAAAACTTAGTAAATATGTTTGCGTTCAATAGAAGTTGTTTTTTTTTAAATTAAATAGTATTAAGGTATTGTTTATTATATTTTTAAGTGAAAACATGTTACTTACTATTTATAAGTGTTAATTATACAGTATTGAAATATAGTGAATTTTGAAACGTTTTTAATTGTTTTTTTTTTATTATTATTCAATAATATATACACATAAAATTAATTGTAAGTCCTTTATTTTATCAAATAAATTCATAATTAACAACAATATATGCATTTCTTCCCAATAATGTTGGAAGTTTTGGACAAATCGACTTATGACACTCTCTCCATACACGCTGAACCACAGTGCGACGTTCCAACATGTAATTATGATACAGCCACAAACGTTAAATTTATAACACCCCTCTTATTGCGGTAGGGGTAATATTTTAAAAGGTAAAAAGCCCCGTTATAATGGCGATCTCCCTGAGAGTTGATATCTCTTAAATGCCACAACTCATTTTAATGTACCCACCCCGATAGAACTTGCTTTCTTTAAAAAACCCGTGTCCAAGTCGATCCTTCTACGATCTCACAGACTGACACAGATACACTAATAAAACACGTTTTTGGTCGGGAGTTGAAACGTTTCACCCGTTGTAAAGAGCATGCGTCATACTCAATTAGTCTAAAATGCAGTTATCTTTTAATCTAATTGTTATTCTCGTCAGTACCGTCCGTTCGAGGAAGCGATGCGGTCCACTACGCGTTGAGAGCGTGTCTGTACTCTTATTATACGAGTATATATCGACGCTGGAAAGGTTAATTGACTAACGTCTATTTTACTAACTTTACAGAAGAGCGATGTAAAATTATAATTTTCGAAAAAAATACATGATACTTTTTCTGTATGTACATTGTCTGTTGTACCTACTGCTAACTTCGTCATAATTTTATTGTCTACTAAATGGTTTTCATTGTAGGACTTGAAATATGCTTGTTGACAAAATAAATGTCTCGTTAGACAATGGCTTCTGTTGACCATCAAGGAAAAACGGTTAACAACCACCTGTCAAAATATTATTCGTATGACTACAGCTAACAAACCATCAATCCTTGATGAATCCTATTCAAAGATATACAAAGGTCTAACGTGCCTTACGAGGTCCTTTGGGTTATTAACCAGACGGGAAAAATGATGTATAAAACTCACATTAACGATATGTTTACGGACATTTTACTTGAAAATTTGGTTTGTAAGACCCTGCGTTTTTCAAAAAGAAACGCGGCGGGCCCCTCACGATGCAGATGTACGCGGGTGATCGCAGGCGGGCGCGTCTGCAGCCCGGTTTGAATCAATGTAACCATCTGGCAACACTGGTGAGGATGCCTATCGAAGAATGCGTGTATTTACGACCCCGGACGCCCGCGACGGACCGCCGCACCCGCGCGCTGTTGGTTGTGGGGGGCGGCAGGCTCGGGTCCCGACCCGTCCTGCCCGCTGTGTGAATTGCGCTTTAGAACGGCCTAAAAAAGTGCTCTGATTGCCTTGCAACCCGGTTTGTTAGACGTAAAGAAATCCCTGATTCTAACGATATACATAAGGCAATATGCCTCCAAAAGTCCCGTTACTCAATTTACCTTTGAGGCTTAGCATACTATCAGCCCATTGGAACCCTAACCCACCATAGGACGGTGGACATTATAAAACAATTTGTGTGACACTTCTTATGACTTGAATCATAACGTCACTGTGACAGAGTTACATGTAAGTACTTTTTCACTTCTCATGCTCTTAAAATGCTACTTAAATCTCTGTGAATCGGGACTAAAGCTCATTATTAATCTCTAGGGATTAAAGTAATTTTTTTTTAATTTACTTTGGAAACCCCTAAACAACCAATCACGGTGTTTGTGAATGGAGTATTATCGCCATTTTCAGTGATGGACCATATTTTTGGGTGTCGAAATAACCTCAAAATGACAACTGTGCAAATATATAAAAAAAAAGGATTTAATTTCGTGAAACACGATTAATTATTACTAATATGAATCTATTTAATCATATTAAGGCCGAACTCTTTTATTATGCGTGGTCCAATTACTTTTAAAATGGTTTCCAAGTTTGAATCTGTTGGCTAAATATGCAAGCATTTAAAACATCAACGAAATAATAAGGTATAATTGCACTTTTAATATATCGTAGATTTGGTTAGCTAGTTTTATTTTATTAATGTTAGATTAACGATAGTAATAATAAGATACCTAATTGATAGTTTTAATTGTTAGAAACTTTTTTATAATAAATGTTGTAATTTTGTTTAGAACGTCGTTTATTTCCTCGCATTCAAAGTGAAAAGTAGAGTGTTTAACGCGAGACTAAACAACCATAATGACACTCGAACTACAGCCACCCTCGCTCGCGTGGCTAAATATCTCGTGTCATTATGGCTTGTTTTAGTCCCTTGTTGAACAATCTACTATATTATGCCAAGGAAAATAGGCACACGAGTACTCAAGCCATCTGATGGTAATTAGGATCTGAGATCTATAGAAATTCGAATTCTCAAGTATCTCAAGACTGTAATTTAATTTAAATATCTATCTTTTTATTAAGTATTCTATCTCATTAGATAGCTAGTAAACCAAGGAAGTTTTCCAGTACCTTGTACGCTGCGTGTCATACAATGATTTAAAAAAAAAAACACTTATAATAAGGTAATTACCTACTGTTTTGTTTATTTTTATTGGAGTTTTATTAAATATCTTGAAATGTAGCATTATGTGTTAATATATTTGTCATTACATTAAGGCAATATCTTTTTGTATTTTTTTTTCTCGAGCTTCTTTCCGCAATTTCGAAAAAAAACTTAAATCTTGAATATCTCAGAAAATAATATTTTTCGGCCAGGGTAAGTTACTACATGACCTTATTGGCTCTAAATGAAATCTACTATGCCTCCTGAAAAGGCTTGTATCGAATATCCAGTCACCGTGTATTTATTCATTAGTCACATAGCAATACCACATACCTAATAAGTTAATAACATTTTAAGTCTGTGCAAATAACAAAATTATATGTCTTCATTTAAACAGCTGTCGATTGTCGGTGTCTCTTTAATTCAGTATACAAAATGTTTGTCTAATTAATATATCACAAAAGCACGGCTCACTTCTTCGTGGTGTGATAAGTAGTGATAACACGTGTATTAATATTAATCCATGGCTTATGGTACAATTCTGGGGTCCTAGTGAAAAAGAGTATAAGTCTTCTGAAGATCACGTGAAAAAGGGTTTAAGTCTAGTACAGTCCGTCCGTCATGTATATACCCTTTTTTATTACCAGTTAAGTCGACTTGTTCTTTTTTTCACTAGGACCACAGAATTATTTCTACACGTATTCAATTAAGAGTCAACACGTTCAACGTCCGCGCGAAAAATGGACCCGCCTGGCGAGTTCCTAAAACATACCTTAACTCACGCCTCTATTCCCAGAGTGGGGCTGGCAGAGCTACAGAATTACCTTTAAAAAGTTGTTGATTACCAGTGTATTAGTGGCAGGTTGCCATCCCATCGCCTAACAGTACTACCAGCCTTTATTCCCTTAGTCGCCTCTTACGACATCCACGGGATGAAACGGAATGACACTATGGCGTGTACACGTAAAGTTCGGACCGCCGCGCGGGAAACGCCACGCACCGTTCCAATCTTCGTTCCGAACCGTACATTTTTTACTATTTTACTATTACAGTTGCATTTACACACGGTTCGGAACGAAGATTGGAACGGCGCGTGGCGTTTCCCGCGGCCAGAACTTTACGTGTACAGGCCGCTTAGCTTATTCTAAACCGGCAACCTCACGGGGATCCTGATAAGTGATAGATAATAAATTAAAATTATTGATTAAACCAACATTCCATTAACCTGGATTAGATAATAAAGTTTATTTATTTTTCTGTCAATGCTTCAAAATAGAATTAAGCGGTTTTCAAGAATTACATGTATATTAAACCTCCTCCAACTCCTTAGTATGTGTATAACCATTGAAATCAGGCCACCTCCCGTTGTATCTGCTTAAGCACAGTGAGTCATCAGTGCAAGATCAACATTTTATTCGATTTTGAACTTTAAAACAAGTAGAGTCGAAAATGTTTTTTTTGCAATATCTACCAATGAACCATAGATATTCAGCATTCGTTGAATGAAACGAATAAAATGTATAAAAAGTTCTTAATTGGACGTTTGACGCGCCATTTTGCGGTAGATGACGACGGGAGCAAGTTGGCTACATACGAAGAGTTAACACTTTCATTGCCGCCAACCCGCTAGGCGGGTCGATTTTGTATGAGAATCAGAGACCTTGGCAATGAAAATGTTAAGAAGGCCCCGGGATCTATCCAATATTTAGATCAAATTGTAAGAATTGGCAGAATCGTCCAATCACACATTAAAATAACATTTTATAAAGCTAGCAATTGTCAAAGTACCTACCTACCACTGCTTAAATACCTATTTATTTGTTATTTGTAAACTTTGTATTTTATTAGATAGAGCTCAGTGGCCGAAACGAAGTTCTCTTGATCTCTTCCTTCCAATACTCTCGAATAATGCATAACGCATTGGGCATCTGAAGACTAAGTTCTACTTTCATGTAACATTTCATTCAGCATATTTACAAACAGATCATGCAGTGGATTATTGCTATATTTATAGTTGTATACAGAGTTTAAGCCACAAACAAATCGATGTATGCAAGGCCAGTTTAATGGATTCTATTGAAGTGCGCAGTTGCGATGCCTATAACCAAAAGGCAGTAAACGCCTTTGGGGTTCATACACCGATACTGCCTTGTTTCGAATGGCTCTGTAGACAGTGGAGTCTCTATGACTCACTGCTACGGCAAAAACCGACGACAAAAACCTGTTAGACACGCTCGCATCGGAGGTATTTAGCATTATTTACGGTGGAAATGTGATTTTCAGAAGTAAAGCATTCATTGCCGTCCCCGTGTCCGGTCTTTTCCCATGTGCCGCCGCTTCTGTTTCGTACAAAGCACATACGCTATCAAGGTCTTATTAAAAACACGATTTATAGTAAGTATACGGTGTATATTCGCATCATAAATTCATAACTGTGACTATTATACTTTCATTAAAGCATACGAATACATTACGAATTAAAACATTCACGGCTGGCAATATCAAGGCGTTTTTCTAAGCGTTTATATCTAGGACACCATATATATAAAGCCTAGAGCTTATTTTGGGACTGAGGTCAATTTGTACAAGTTTGATCTCTAATCTCCGCCGTGTGGTTGCCGGGTTAGAATAGTGCCACTCCATGTCTTCCCGTGGATGTCGTAAGAGGCGACTAAGGGAATTTAGGCTTGTAGTACTGTTAGGCGATGGGCTTGCAACCTGTCACTAATACGCTGGTAAACATCTTAGCCTAATTGTGCAAATTGTGGTTACAGAGTTATCAACAAGTTTTTTAGAGTTGTTGGTAATTCTGTAGCTCTGCCTACCCCACTCTGGGAATGAAGGCGTGAAGGTATGTATGATCTCTAATGATTATACTACCTAAGCCTCTATTCTACGGGATAAATGAGCTTAGGTGTAATACATGTTGCCGGCAGTGAATGTTTTAATACGGATTGAGACTGAAAATATAATAGTTACAGTTATAATACGAGGCGTGAAAGATACCGTAGGTAGAGCAAAAATTACTTTTCCTATTTTTAACAAGATAAACATAAAGACATTTATTATTTTTATTTATTTATTTTATGGCATAGGAAGGCTATCGAGTACACAGGCCACCTGATGGTAAGTGGAAACTGTGACCCATAGACATTCGGATTCACAAGACTGCAAATGCACTGCCAACCCTGAGGACTAAGATGGAATGCCTCTATGCTAGTCATTTCACCGGCTGTCTTATCCCCAAACCGGAACACAACAATGCGAACACTGCTGCTTGGCGGTAGGTTAATGGATAAGATGGTGGTACCAACCCGGACGGACCCTGCACAATGTCCTCCCACAAGTTATTCAGTAAATAGGCCGCACGGGCACTTTTACACGTCAAGAATCTACTTCACAAGAGGAGACAACTGCTGAGAAGAAACGCCGCAAGAAACTCAGCTATAAACTCACTCAGCAGAAAACTAAAGTAAACTGATCTTAACTTTTTCTGTGTACTTACCTACTTTTACTGAATAAAATGTTTAAACCTACAAGCTTCATGTTAGCTCTTTGCGTTGATGTACTTATTTACATACATACATAAACTCACGCCTACATTCCCAGAGTGGGGTAGGCAGAGCTAAAGAATTACCAACAAGTACTAATTTATACTTTAATTTGTACTTATTTATTATCTTATTTATTAGAATGATGTCCTCTATTATATCGTAGAAAAAAGGGTTGTACAAATGCGAACTTATCCCATAAAGGGAACTCTTCCAGCTAACCTTAAAATGAATGTATGTCTCCATTATTTATAACTGCATAATAATATGTACTGTTTCTTAAAAAGTGACATTTGAACTGTAACAGTTAAATATAAATAATAATTAAAGTAATATATATCGAGAGACAATCAAATGCAAACTGACCTAGCCCCAAACGAAGCTCAGGCTTGTACTATACTTCATTTAATTTAGAATGAGAAACCACAACAACATTATATTGCGGCTCGTGAACTGTAATCTCTTTACAATTTGTACTAGAGTAACAATTGACGACACGCAAATAAAGTGACATTAAAACAATTTTATTTTGCGGCTCCCAGACTATTGCACTGTACTATTTGCTAGGTAATAAATAGTTGACCAAACGCAATACAATGTTATTGTGGTTTCTCATCCTAAAATAAATGAACTTTAGGCAACGCGAAACGTACAGTCAACAGCATAAATAAGTGATCACTTATGTACCTTGTCACTTTAACGTTATGTTTGAAATGGTATACAAAATAGTGAAACGATTGAAAGCGACAAGGTACATAAATGATCACTTATTTATGCTGTTGACTGTACTAATATAGAGAAATAAATATATACATACATAGAAAACATCCAAGACTCTGGAACAAATACTCGCGCTCATCACACAAATACCTGCCGTTACCGGGATTTGAACCCGGGACCACTAGCTGTTATGCAATAACAGGTGTATATGTAACAGTATATTTTAAAACAAATTATAATCACCATTATCGGTCGATCGCGCCAAAGACAATAGGAAACGCACGGACGACCTAGAGCCTATACATACATACTCACATGCACTATGTACACAGTTGCTCATACCTCAAATTACCATAAGTCACATATTCACTGTCTAGCCATTGTCTACTATTACTCAAAGTGATAGAGTCGCTATTTGACTGGATGTCGTGAGTTATTTCATAATGCGGGTGTGTCACAGCAAACATGATGTCATAGATCCACCCACGATCCTCGGGTTATTTTTTTAGATACTGCGTAATATTGATGCAGTATCTAGGTATGTATTTTTTTTGAGAATATCGCAGGATGCTTTCGTAATAGGTCATATATCTTTCACAGTTGATATTTAGGAAACAAGGCAATGCAACACTATAATGAAAGTCTATAGAAGACATATCTTGGATCCCACAATCACAGTGTCAGGGAAAAAGTTAGAAAGGGTAGGTAACCAAGTACAAGTACCTTGGCACATGGCTGACTGAAGACTGGAATCCTGACAGAAGTCCAGACCCGTATAGACATCCCCAGGAATGCCTTTGACGGTATGAAAAGAGTTTTGACCAGCCGGAACCTTAAAATTACTCAGCGCACACGTCTTCTGGAGTGCTATGTACGGCCAATACTGCGAGTCCTGGAAAATCAAGGAGGACCTAAAAAGACGCATAGAAGCTAGGGCTGCCAACCGTATAGTATTGTACTATATTTTGACTCTGTGTACTATATACTGTTGAAGAAATATATAGTACGCAAAAATACTATAATTCGGCCAGTCCTTACATCCGTCCCCCTCCTAATTACATATACGGTTTGGGTTAGCCGTTTTAACCCGATTTTAAGCACCGATGTAGTTGGAGTGGAGAAATAAGCATTTTTCAGCTCAGATAGTTGCCCCAATAGCAGGCAGAATGTTAGTAAGGAGGTAGTCAATATTGTGCAATGTATTTAATGAATTAATTTACAAAAGTTTTTCTTCAAAGTACTATATTTTGTTTCAGTGTACTATGTTTTTTTATATCTTGGGCTGGAAAATACTATACTTGCCCAAGAAATAGTTGGCAACCCTAATAGAAGCATTCGAGATGTGGGCGTACAGACGAATGTTGAGAATAAGCTGGACTCTGTTGAAAAAGTAACTAAGCAACGGATTTAAATGTGGTTTTCATCAATTCATAGATTTAAACTAGTTCCGTCTGGATTTACGCAAATGTAACGCAGTTATCTACCATCTCACCTGCACTGCACGCTGCCACTAAGCAGCACTGTGGTGTTTCGTTGTGGGGCAGCCGATAAAATGATTACATGAATAAAGGTCGCGGTTAGGGCTCAATGCGTCTACTACAATGACCTGAGAGGGCCTGATCAAAATGCATTATTCTGTAATGAAATTGATATAAGCGGCCGAAAATAAACATACATACATACATTAAATCACGCCTGTTTCCCAGAGGGGTAGGCAGAGACCACTTCTTTCCACTTGCTACGATCTTGACAAATTTCTTTCGCTTCTTCAACATTCATACATCGAGTCATGCACGCACGTCGGTTTCGGGTACTTAAGATTCTGCCCTTTTCCAGTATTTCTCCGATTTGATTCGAAAAAGTACGCCTAGGGCGGCCCCTTCCGACCCTTCCACTCACTTTCGATCTGTATATCTCTTTCGTCAATCTTCTTTCATCCATCCTTTCCAAATGACCGAACCATCGAAGCATGCCCTTTTCAATCTTAGTCACTACATCTTCTTTTATTCCACATTTCTCTCTGATTTTTTCATTTCTTACTCTATCAATCAGTTTCACACCACACATACTACGCAAAGAGCGCATTTCAACTGCATTTACACGACTTACATGCTTGTCCTGCCACACCCAACATTCACTACCATACATCAGGGTAGGTGCCAGCACTCCATTGTGAACAGCCAGCCGGGCTTTTTGTGAAACGCCCTGTCTGCTTACAAAGGAGTACAGGGCCCCATTAATTTGATTGCCCGCATTCACCCTCCTCTCGATATCCTTCTCACACTTACCATCTCTTGTAAACATACTTCCCAGGTACACAAATTCGCTCACTTGTTCTACTAATTCACCATTTATATTTATCACGCACTCAGTCATCTCCTCATCCTTCTCTATCACCATGACCTTGGTCTTGGTAACATTTACTTTCATCCCCTTTTGCTTAAATCCCTCATTCATCACTGTCACCATCTCCTGCAACTCAAGTACCGATGGGGCAAGTATAACTTGATCATCGGCATATAAGAGGCATTTGATTAGCAACTCTTGCACACGCAAACC
Source organism: Acleris emargana (assembly GCA_927399475.2). NCBI lineage: Eukaryota > Metazoa > Arthropoda > Insecta > Lepidoptera > Tortricidae > Acleris > Acleris emargana. The sequence continues at coordinate 19,877,676 of OV656843.1, forward strand.
CTTATCATACCCTTTCAAATCCCACATACAACTGTCCATGAATAGATTGAACAGCCATGGTGAGGCAACACAGCCCTGTCTAACACCTTTAGAGATGTTAAACCAGGCCGAGTATGCGCCATTGATTCTGACACAGGCTTTGGAACCCTCATAAAGGGACCTCAAAGCCTGCACCAGGTTGCTGCTCACTCCATACATAGACAGCACCGTCCACAACTCCTTTCTATCTACCCTATCATAGGCCTTTTCCAGGTCCACAAAAGCACAGAAAACCTTTTGGTTCACCGCCAAGAACTTTTCTGTGATGGACCGTAGTGAAAAGACCTGATCCGTACATCCCATTCCCTTTCGAAATCCCGCTTGTACATCCCAGATTTTGTCATTCGTAACATTCAATACCCTTTCAATTAAAATCTTCGCATATACTTTGCCGACAACACTAAGGAGGCTGATACCGCGGTAGTTTTTGCAGTCTTGCTGTGACCCCTTTCCTTTATACAGAGGGACGATAACGGCCTTGACCCAATCTTCCGGGACTCGGCCGCTACTCCAACATGCATTGAAAAGACGGTACAACAGACTACCCACCACGCCATATCCTCTCCTCAGCATTTCTATCGACACTCTATCACAACCTGCTGACTTTCCCGCTTTCATACTTTTTAAAGCCTTCATTATTTCACTCATACTAATCACACTTTCATCTTCGCTACTTGCATCTTTACTCATGCTTTCTGGCTCACGACAAATATCTTCGCATTCAAACAAGCTTTCAAAATAAGTTTTCCATCTATCAAGCATTTTTTCTTCCTCACATATTAAGTCTCCAGACTCATCCCTCACCGCGTTTAATTTAGTTTTCTCCGATTTCCCCCGAGCCGAATTAATCAAGCTCCAAAAGAGTTTAATATTCGACTGGAAGTTGTCAGAGAAACTCCTGTCATACTTTTCATTCAGTAAATCTTTCTTTCTAGCCACAACGTCTTTCACTCTTTTCTTTGATCTATTATACTCTTTTTTCTTTCTGTCGCTTAGATCTTGTCCTGGATCTACAGCTACAAAATCCAACCAACACTTTTTCATTGAAAATAAACAGTATTTTAAAAATCGCTAATTTCATGCATCTTGCCTTCTTGACGTGTCAAAAATATTGTTTTAGGATAGTCAAAGGTCTTTATTGTTCTGGGTAGTTGACAAATAGAGTTATGACCTGCCAAATAGGCATGGTGGCATGGAGATGAGATGAGTATCTCATTTCAATATTATAGCAAATTTTAGTCAATGACTCAACCGCCGCTGAACGAGGCACATTCTGAATCCTGAATGGAGTGACTTCAAGGATCTTTAAATATAAATGAATATGATTGAGGTATAAATTTGATAAATATAGAAACAAACAAAATACGTTAAAAATTGTAACTAGAGTAGTATGACACGCCTTTATTATTATTATATATCTAAACTAATGTCATGAATGATTACATCCCCATTTATTAAAATCTGTCCAATACTCGTATATTAGGAGAAACATACAAAGACTAAAACATAAAGCATATTAATGAAAGCAATAGCGTATGTGTTCAAGTTATTATCACTTTCGTGACTGAAAACTCGTCTCGCGGGTTCTTTGCAAGTTTGCTCGGTTGCCTAGGACTCGGGACTCCGGGAGGCGGGTAGATTGTTTGTCAAATTTTCTCGTTAAATTAGTCAATCGACTATAGAGAGTCAACACTTACTCTCTATAGTCTTACTTATTTTTTAAATGTCTAAGGATCGATTCCAATTTAAATACTGCCTTGAGAATTGTTTAGTAAAAATTGTTACTATAAATATACGGGGAAAAGACAAGTGCAATTAATTCATAGCACCATTTTAAACTCTGAATGGATATAATAAGGTTGGGAGTGTAAGACAATTCATATAGTAGATGTGCCTTTTTTCCGTAGGAGGGCAGAATTAATGTTTACTTTTTCTTCTGTCACGATTTTATCACCCAAACATAGTAAAAAAAGTAAATGATCCTTTAAATTGTTTCTTTTAAATTTAAAAAAAGATCACCAAAATCTTTATGGCTTACAAGAATATTAAATATCTACTTAAAGTCCCGCTTATCTACCGATCATTGTACAAGTATTTTAGCGTCTAGATTCTAGGTTCTGTAAACGTAATGTTAGCACAGGCCTCGACACACATGCTAACGTGCTAAGTGCATTGTTCCAAATACCTAACGTTTAAGATGAACCTTGAGAAGCAAGTAAAATTGAAGCCTAGGTGTAAAATGGTATACCTACATTAATATATGAAAAACCCTCTACCACCTCATTTTGGTATCTCGCTTAGTTGAATTTTTATTGACTTTATTTAACTTTAGGTATTTTTAAACCAAAGACATCAACGTGTCCGATGATAATGCTTACGGACGCTATTCAAGAAACCTTTATATCAGTAGTAGCAGTTGTAAAATGCATTTTACATTCAAATATCTACAGTGCAGGCGAGAAATCTTTGAACGTCCTGCTCTTCCCCGTTAGGACTAGATGGGGCAGCCTGCATTGTTTAGAAAACGTTTTAAAATCTAAAACTGTATTGTAAAGTGCTGGTTAACGATAACTTGGCAGTATATTTGAAGAACTTCCTCTGAGGAACATGAAATTAAAATATCAATCCAGAAAACAAAACTGCGTGAAACCTGGGTTATTATGACTTTATGACGTAACTATGCAGTTAATTTTACGGCGAGCGTAAAGGACATAGCTATAGCAGTTATATAGCTCTGTCCTTTTCTCTCAGGGTAAACAGAGCTGCATAGCTTTGTCATAATAACCCCTCACCTTACTACCGTTATTTTCGATCCCAAAAATCAGGGTGCCACTCTAAACCATAATGAAACCTACCTAGATATGGGTGTTCTGCAATAATGAATATAGCGCAGTGTGATGCTAATCTGTATTTTAGTTGATTAAAAATAATTAAACTATGTTATTGACATTTTGTTTACATACATCTTTTAATTTATCAATGCGTACATTTCTTTGTTTTTGTTAGATTTTTATCATTAAGTACAGTTTGTTTCTTGAAAAAATAGGACGAAATGTAGTTGAGATGTTTCTCCAGGGAACATGCCCGAGAAATTCTCAAGAACATCGAGAATTTCGCTCATAGAGCAACCAACGTTGATCAAATGGTTCATACTCGGTGATAAATTACGAACAAAATAAATTGCGAGTAATAAAAACGAAAATATTCGATATATTTAAGGTACTTTCTCGGAAATTTCCGTTCCTGCGATCCTAATTGAGAAGCTTCTTTCGACATTTTCTTGTTTCCGGAATTTCCCGAGAACGGCCCATCACTAGGCGTGCCCCACTGGTTGGAAAACTCTGATCTATAATCTCCATTGGTTTGGGAATAGGGGGCTATATTTTTTTTTATTGCATAGGAAGGCAAACGAGCACACAGGCCACCTGATGGTAAGTGGAAACTGTGACCCATAGACATTCGCATTCACAAGACTCCAAATGCGTTGCCAACCCTGAGGACTAAGATGGAATGCCTCTATGCTAGTCATTTCACCGGCTGTCTTATCCCCAAACCGGAACACAACAATGCGAACACTGCTGCTTGGCGGTAGGTTAATGCATAAGATGGTGGTACCAACCCGGGCGGACCCTGCACAAGGTCCTCCCACAAGTATAGAGACCATTCTTACACATTACATAAACAATTAAATAATGGATGACTTTCTTTTGTCGCAGTGAATCAAACACGAAGTGAACGAGGCTTGGGTGCAGCACGAAACGACCGACGCACCTCGAGAGAGCGGTGAGACATTCAGAATTTAACTACTTAATTATAATTAGGAGTAATTGCACGAGTTTTATTCATTTGTAAATCAAATTCAATCAGTTTTATTGTCTTGTTAAAAAAAGTCTAACTTTACACAAAGAGTTTTTCATTTTCATGAGAGCCTTTATTCGCATACCGAGTCGCAAACCGGAACTCTTCAAAAGTCACGAAGTGTTGTAGCTTGTATTTACATGAATAAGTTTTTTTTTAATTACATTGATCTGATTCAATTTAATTTATTTCATTTCATCCAAAGTCATTCAATGCGAATTTTAAACTCATTGACAAGATAATTTCACTGCCTGGAGGTTGTTGTTAGCATATTAACAAAGTTATCTAACTTTTACCCAATAGCCGCAGCTTAGCGTAATGTAGGGTTGCCACTTCATCGCGTCAACTTTTTATTGCCACAAAATTGATCAAACTGTACATTTTCCAAAACATACGTCTATTATGTCTGAGATCCACCGCCGGTCTCCTCCAACAATGTCAATGACTCATAGTCTCACATCCAAAGCAGCGATATGTTTAGAAATATCCACCAGGTATAATCCAAAAACATAACACAGTGTACACTAAACTAACCTACTGTCGTTAAGCCACAACACCTCGGGACATTGTTATATGATAATTTGTACCTTTTCGCTTTCAAACGTGAGAAAAACCTTATGTACTTCTCACTAGATGTTAAACCGACAAGGTACAAAAGTGTTCAGTTGCTTATGACATTGAATGAACATGCCGGAGTAATTGGTGGTTTCCTTTTTTCCGCTCTCTGCAATGATGTGTAGATATTACGTTGATTCAAACCGGTTTGGAGTACCGTTTTGGAGTAGTGAACTGCATTTGTTATTTATATTTACGAGGCGAAGATGATTTGGCTGTGTTTTCGTTCAAGTTTAAAAGATAGAGTCTGTTCTAGGTCTCTACAAAAATAAAAAACCGTAATGGTGAGTTATTAGGGGTAAGTGCCGGTTTTAATTATTAGGCATCAATACCGGGATACGTCTAACAATGCCGAATTCCTAAAAAATATCACAGCTATAGAACTTCAGATTCCCCCGATTGCAATTTCCAGCTCTTATTTTCCATTATTTGAGAAATAAATTTCCTTATAACTACTTTTTTTTAAACCTGTTTATGTCACTAGGCTCTAATATTTGGTAATCTTTTTTTAGGATAGCATTAACTTAAGCGAAGACCTAAGACGGTTCGTTATATTATCTTCACCGCCTTTTCCCACACATGTGCCTTCCGCATAGGGCTGCCATATGTAGAAATAATAAATCCTGAAAAAGTCCTACATCAAGCGAAAAGTTCTGACATTTCTCGCAACAACAGAGATTCATTGTCAATAAGTGTAATTGAATATTTATATGTTTTTGAAGATACATGTTTCTACCTTTCATTATTCTTATTAAGTGCTTATGTGCATTTTGAGAATGTAGCCACGTACTCTTATTTTTGTCCAGACGCAATTTTGACAAAAGTCCTAAAATCCTGACATGTCAGGACAAATCCTAACGTATGGCAACCCTACTTTCGCATCGCGTTCAGTCACTCAGACACGAATAAATAACTGTAATAATTTATATGCTTCGAGTTACTAGCAAGTCGGTAGCATTAAAAAAAAATGGTGGGTACCTTATAATCTTGGAGGTGGGAGGACCTTGTGCAGGGTCCGTCCGGGTTGGTACCACCATCTTATCCATTAACCTACCGCCAAGCAGCAGTGTTCGCATTGTTGTGTTCCGGTTTGGGGATAAGACAGCCGGTGAAATGACTAGCATAGAGGCATTCCATCTTCGGCCTCAGGGTTGGCAACGCATTTGCAGTCTTAGGATTGCGGTCTTGTGAATGCGAATGTCTATGGGTCACAGTTTCCACTTACCATCAGGTGGCCTGTGTGCTCGTTTGCCTTCCTATGATATTAAAAAAAAAAAAAAAAAAAAAATCTTATTATAATCAATGAGCATGTGAAAACCTAAATTATGCATAATATCGCATTTTCATATGACTTGAATGGGATGTTGCTGAAGTGATTTATCTACCATATATGGTTTGTCGGTATATTCATGGCTATCTTTATTGCTGTTCTTGCTAGCAAGCAGCTTAGAGCTAGTAGTATTGTCTTAGGGAGGTACGATTTGGCTTTGTATATTTTGTTTAGGTTGAGATGGTTATTTCTCTCATGCCCCCAACATCCCCAATAAACCTTGGATAGGTTTCGAACGGGCGGGATTAATTTTTGTAAGAGTGTACCTTCTCTTATTTTCGCTAGTAAATAATAATAAAACATTACAACACATTTACAAATTAAAATAATCAGTTTTTTAAATTTCTGCAAAAATGCTCTTTACTTGGCCGAATACACATTTAGAAGAGTGATATGTAGACTCGACTCTCTCGTAGTACAATGTTACGATTGCCACGCCCTATTAATAGAGAACTACCGCCTAATGAAAATAGTGCTATAGAGAAACCCAGCCAGAGTGGGCCGGCCCTCCTACTTACTGCTTAAGATGTGCAGTCGTATCTTATCTGTCGTGTCTCATCCAATAATTATTTTACTAAATACTATATTCCTTTGTTCCAGATCAGGGTTCACAGAACCCACGACGAAACGATCCGAGAGGCACCGGCCCCTCGGAATACATCGCTCGGTGATCGTCAGGCGCGAAACAATTCTGCACTTTGCCTTAGTCGTACCAAACGAAACCTCGAATACTCCTCTACCTACGGCCACGGTGGAGGGGTGATATTGTATAATTATTGTACATTTATATATGCATATATAAATCGGTAAAAACTGATCTCTAACGTGACGTCACAATAATTGTGATTATTTAAATTATTAAAGCTGTACGTGCATTTTAAACGTGTAGTGTTAGGAAGTTTTTGTACGTATTTAATGAGTATATGTAAATAATTAAAAATAACCAAAATAGGTGTGACATTGCGTTAATTTAACTATAATACTAGTCATTCATCTAGTGTATCTATTTATTTAAAATATTTGATTCTTGTAATCTATAGTTTAATATTTAAAAACGAAATTAAAATTAAGAATCTTGAATACGGTTCAGTAACAACACTACTGACTACTGAAGATACTGAAGATTAAAAAAACGCGGCTTGCCAACTTAAAGCGGCAAACAAACAACTTGACGTTTAAAAAGGCGGGAAACCGTGACACATCCGTGCCACAGATTAGTAAACAATCGACAAAGTTGACATAGCACGTAATCAAAATGAGTAACGAGATGCAAACTCAAATCGGCGGTCAGCTGCAGAGGAGTTACAGGATGCAGGACTTCGCGTCGCCTGGCGTCATCATGCGAGAGCGAAGCTTCATTCGCCCGCAGTCGCATCACAATATGCACCATAACCAGGTAATAACACTAATAAGCCAACCCATGTCATACAAAACACCATAGCTGCAAAAAAGACAAGAAGCGGCCCTAATAGTTATGTTTACTGTAAGTTCAGAAATAAGCAGACATAGGAATATTTGGGGCAAAATTAAATGACAGCTAGGGATTGACTATATCGATAAACTAAATTATCGATTCTTTCTCATATACTAGTGGTCGCTCCAAGTTTTGTTTGTATTTTTTTTTTTCATTAAAAGTATGAAAATAAAACAAAATAGAAACCAAATTCTGGTTACATTTTATATTTTTGGATCTTCACTCATAATCATCATACTTTTTTCCTCATTGTGTATTTCAGAATTACTGTCCCATTGACTATTGTTAAAGTAATCAATCAGAATTTGTTCCAAATTTTCGAGCGTTAATTTTCTCCGTCTCGATTGATGAATCCATTTCAGGTAGCTTAGTCTTTTGAATGTCTGTGGAAGTGGTAGGGGTAAAACCTAATTGAAAAATACACACTTACAAACAACATTCGTCATTTAATTTTGCCCCAAATATTCCTATGTCTGGAAATAAGTAATTTTCAAACGGCCTGATTCCCTGAGATTAGACTAGAACAGTAGCAAAGACCGTTTCTCAATGAAACTTCCGAGTATATTTTTCAACTTTAATTTAAATATTACAATAAAGTATAATAATGTCGGATTTAATTGACACAAGTCACGTTCTCTGCACATGCGCATTTCACCTGTAATTATCTTTCAAAAGTAGTTCTTTTATTTTTTAATCAAAATCTTCATATACATATAATCCGTCTTGGTCAAGTTTATTCGTAAATATATGACGTTAAAAAAAATGTATTTCATGTGTACTTGCGGCCATGGAAAGAACCTATTAAGTACTGTACTAGAAAATACATTGAGAAATTTTTAGAATGAATTTGAGTAATAAAATAAGGTAACATTAACATTCGGACAGCTATCACGCAGTAAAAAATATGAGTAATTATTTGACAGCTGTCAGAATTTAACTCTTTTCTTGCCGCTAGTATAGCGTGTCACAAATGACCTTCAAGATTTCTCTTGCATTGATCGTACTATTTAAAAGATAAATAAATTAAATATCTATCAACAGTTGACTTAATCCATAATAATTGGCGATTTGCATTGAATTATTATGCAGCGATTGTGAAGTTGATTTAAAATGGATATACTTCCCACACACGCACAATCTAATAATCACCCACACTGTCTGCTTGATGCGGTTTCTCGACGACCTTAATAGGTACCTGTATTTTGAAATCGCATTCCATATTTGATTTTTGTAACTTTTATTTTTTTCATGTGGCCAACACGGGCTCCAATATCAACTGCCGAAATTAGGCGTGGGTTTTACAAGGTTTCATTTACGAATATTGTCCAACTGGGAACTCTCCGCCTGGTTCTTTTTATTATAAAATTATTGTTAGTGTTGGCACAAAATAATAAATAGTGTTGATTAATAATTCATCCTAAAAATCAACGTAAAAGGATTTTTAAAACCATCATGAAACGTCGAAATCGAGATCGTTGTAATTACCTACAGATTGATTACTTTCTAGACCCATAAGATTCTATTTGTAAATAATTCTGTAATCGAATAGAAAGTTTCTTGAAGAGATTGCGGCTGCTAGAGAAAATTGGAAATTACTATGATATAAGGTCAAGTCTTCGATAAATAAAGTGACAAGAACAGGATTAATGGGAAGGATAGACTGAATGAAAGTGGCTTTTCTACGACCTAGATCGAATTGCAAATAGGTTTCGGCTTTAATCGGAGAACCAAACTGTTCGAGTATGAAAAACCACACATGAAAGTTCTTAACCCTTGAATTAGTGGCGTCATGTCATTTAGTTATTATCTCGTATCTTACTAATATGTTAAATGCTAAAGTTTGTGAGTTAGTTTGTTACCCCTTCACACTGCAACGGCTGGACGGATTTTGAAGAAATTTCAAATGGAAATAATTTGTAGGTACCCTGGATTAACACAAAGGGTAAAATAAAAATAAATAGTATTAAAATTTATTTAAGAGAGGAGAGAGAAGGTTTTTTTTAACTTTACATGTTTGTTTGCCAGAATGGTTTACTTCAAATCTTGCAAGTTAATTTTGAAGTAATTCTCATTTTTGGAATGAACTAAAATTTGGAATAGGCACAAATGAAACCCTGATAATATTATGGAGACCAAGAGCTGTGATGATGGAGTCAGAAATTGACAACACATATTCCGTTGTACTTAAAAGGTTAACCTACAGAGTCAATATTAACTTGTTAGATGGTCTCGGTAATTCTGTAGCTCTGCCTACCCCACTCTGGGAATGAAGGCGTGAAGGTACCTATGTATGTATGACATGTATGTATGTATGTAGATTGGTCTCGGTAAGTAAGCAATAAGTACATGACGGCTTATTACCTGATCGTAATTATATTGTATTTACATTTATTTCCTCCCAATACAGATTTCAACAATAATACAATTAAAAATTAAAACTAAACGTATTTAAATTAAAATTAAACTAAGCTACTCATACTCAAATATTAAAGATATAAATAATAATCACCACTATAAAAAGAACATCCCTCTAGCAGATCCGCTCGCGGCATGGTCCCTATGACACTGGCTGTATAACCTAAAAAAAAAACCGGCTTAGGACTTCAATTTTGTATGAAATTCCTTTACAGTTCTCTCGAGTGGTTCCGCCCGAAACGTGATACTTTGAAGCCTGAAATAAGTTACATAACGCCGACATTTCATTGCATGTTAGACTTGTTAGAGAAAAGTAATATTCTTCTAGTATAACTTGTAACTACAAGTGGTAGTAGTTAAACTAGGTATAGCTACTTACCTATATTTTGATGCGATTTCTTCCAATGTTTTATCGATTCTCATTCATATAGGTTTATTTTGTATAATACCTATTCATTGAAAGGATCGTACCGCTGGTTTTTTACATAATCAAAAAAGACGGATAAAATATGTGTCACTGACACGTCCTTGATAAATAATATGACACCACATGTATTTTAATCAGTCTGTTATGATTATGATTCTGTTAACGCTCACGTAGAATGATCCCTGAAACAGCTGTTCGTCATTCCAAACACTCACTATAGGTACACTAACTTCTGCCCGCGACTTCGTCCGCGTAGATTTCGATTGTCGTTATTCCCTCTGGAACTTTTAAATTATCTGGGTTGAAATGTACGATAATCCAGGGCTATCTCCATTCCAAATTTCATCCAATTCTGTTCAGCCGTTGGAGTGTGTAGGAGTACCAAACTAACAAACGCAAACTTTGGCATTTATCATATAGGTAAGTAGAGTAGGTACTAGGATATAAAAGAGCAAGGCGTATAAAAAGAGGTGATTCATTAAGTACTTAATTAAAATGGCTGAACGTAAGGAGTGGTCCGGAAAAAAAGTAGCAGCACATAATATGGAATTTATTTTTATTTTGTGCTAATTTCTAAGCAGTGCATTTGTAATAGTAATCTGTAGATACTATTAAATTAAATAAACAATAAGAATGGTAAAAAATAAAGAGGGATTTCAAGTTTTCGCCTTTTACATTAAATCTCACCTAAAACTTTTTGAACAGTGTCTTTTGAGAGAATTTATGAAGTGTTTGTCATAAACATAGTTTTTTTCTTTAAGTTTGATGGGCTAGTTAATACCTTATTAAATTGTCTTTTGATCATTAGTTAATATTTTTGATTTGACTTTAGTTTGAGGTAGTTACATGGATTTTCAAAAATTGTGTATTTGTCATTTTTACAGAAATTTGTCTCCCATAGAAAAACCATTAGATAGACCGTTAGATTGGAGAAACTTCCTTACTACCCAACGTGAAATCTAGTTTATTGGTATAACTTATTCGTATAATACTATTCTTAAAAGCATAAAACAAGTTCTGAAAATGGAAACTCAATTGTGGTATTGTAGAAAACGGCAAGCGAAGATTGTCAAATTGTGTTGTACAAAAAGTTATAAAGTAGATTGCATTAAATATTAAGAAAACTCAAGGAATCTTACACATTTCAATATTATTGTATTTTTATTTGATAGTAAGATATCTACACATTACTAAAAAGAATAAACTGCTTCATAATAAGCAAACAATAAAAATAAAAATCTGATAATTCCTTGCTACTTTTTTGATGAACCACTCCTTAGTCGCAAGTGTCGCAACTCGCAAGGTTTTTATATTACGTATGTATCATTTATTTAATTAAAAGTAAAACTTACTTTATATTAGCGGTCACACAGATCATTTTAGCTAAACTGGCCCGAGTATAGTTCAGTAGAACTTTCTTGTAAAAAAATTGAACTTTTTTAATATTAATATTATTACAATACAAAGGAACGAATACGAATTAAAAGTAAAAGTATGGCAAATTAAAAAATAAATTAAAGCAAAAATAAACCTAATTAAATAAAATTAAAACTGCACAAGGGAGGGCCCCCCTGACAAAGTACCACAGATGCTGCAAGCATTTACAGATTCTATAGCAATGCTACCGCGCTGCCCGAGGACGCTGCCAGCTCTGTGGTCTCTGGTTGTTTCTCTTAGCCTTTTCGAAATGTCCTTAAAAAGGCTAATAGCTCCGGGTCCCCAATAGTCCAGTAACTTTGTCGCCTGAAAGTATGGGGCGGGGCTAGTATGCGTCAAATCCGGTAGTTCTGAATTTTTGCAGACTTGTTTAGGATGTTGGCCTAGTGTATAATCCAAGTTTGTGACCTCGAGCGCCGAACGCAACTTTGTCAAAAATCGAAAAAACCGCGAAAAAATCGTTTCGTTTTAAAATTTAGTTTCCGAGATTAAGCCTTTCAAAGTTTACCATTTTTCTCGAACTTCGAAAGGCTTAATCTCGGAAACTATTGGGTCCACGGAGACAATTCTAGTATCATATTGTAGCAAATTTAGTCTACTTTAGAAACGTCTAAAGAAAGTTTTTTCAAAAACTAGTCCTTTAGGGTTATAATCGCCAAAATTTTAAAACGAAACGATTTTTTCGCGGTTTTTTCGATTTTTGACAAAGTTGCGTTCGACGCTCGAGGTCACAAACTTGGATTATTCACTAGGCCAACATCCTAACCAGTCTGCAAAAATTCAGAACTACCGGATTTGACGCATACTACGGATGTATAAAGTTACTGGGCTACAAGGACCAAGGCTCTGGACGCCGAAAGGAAAGAAGTTATATTCGGTGCCGAGACCCTTGTACTTATTCTTTTTCGTAGTTTCGGCCGAATCAATCAACGCGCCTGGCTTATTTACGAGGTGTCACATCATGACGTTGCACAAAACCAAACAAGAATGTCGGTATTTTTGTGAATTTCTGGTATCATATTCTAGTTTCCACTTCAACCCATATGAACTCTTTGTTTGGTTTGAGTACATTGATAGTGTTCTGTAAAAATCATACTTATGGAAGTGTCCCAATTTTTTTTTGTTTATTGTGTCAAACTGATATACAATACACCTATTGAAATTATGCACCTCTTTGTTTTGTCGGGGGTCAAAAATGGTCGGAATCACTGAGTTTACTTCCTGTGCTTCATAATGATTGCATTTTATTTTCAGTTTTCGAATAATGGAAAACGGAAGAGCATGATCCTCACGAACGCCAAGGGAAAACCCACGCTGGAGATATACCGCCCCCCAGGTAATTAATAATGTTACCTAATATTATTAGGTATACTTTAATAAAATAATTCAAAACGTAACTCCATGCGTAACCCGCAACGCAACCATAAAATAGGTCATAACTTTCTGCCCAATGAGGTTGTTAACTGTCACAGGCCGTTTAAGTACTTGGCTGCCAACGTCACGGCGAAATTGGCGCCAAAATTAAAAATAAACAAACAATCATATTTGGAACAGGTCGGCAGTCATATGTTTGGTGCGCTATCAGACGCGTGTTTCTGTGTTCCTTGATGTTTATGTGAAAGTGTAATTTGAAATTACTATTATAAGGATATTGATGTCGAGGTGTATTATGAAGCAATCGTTGGCTGAGCCGGTTGGTCCGTTGACGCCGGTGTCCGTGTCGCCGGTATCCGTTTCGCCCGTGACCGTGACCGCGGCCGTGCCGGTGGTATCGGTATCGTCCGCGGAGCCAACCGTGACCGCTGTGTCAGTCCCTGTGACGACACCAGCTCAGCCTGAGACCTCAGGTTCGTCAGATATACTCCGTAGTTCTATCTCAAACGTAGCAACAATGAAAGTATGTTTACGTAAATATTTATGTTCATTTCGCGGTTTATAGTCCGTCGTGCGCGTGAATCATCCCAAGTCAAAACAAAATAATAAAATGTGTGTATGGGTTATGTAGTACTTGTGGCTTTAGCGATTTTAATAGATAAGCTACGGAAAAATCGATGTGCCGACTTCATTGATGAAATAGGTGACTTTTTGTATGTAAACATAACTTTGGTAACGACCCTGTGGTCGCAAATTTAAATAGTACATATACGCATATAACCATGCATATAGTCTGTAAATTTAATTTAGTCTAGTCTGTAGAGATAGTCTTTAGACAAAAGTAGAGCTAGCTACATTTGGAACTGCGGGTTCTGGTCCTTAATCTGAATCTAAAGCCGATGAGTATAAGATTTTACGTATTTCATCAAACCGAATCAGAGGACGATTTCACTTCGTATGTTAAAGTTTTACTTGTTCGGGTTCCTAGGGCCAGCATGTAGTTATCAACTCTACTTTAAAGTGGCTAGTTCACAGAACAGGTGGCAACGCGGAGGCGGCTACTATAAACGCATACGCGGGGTTGTCACGCTGTCCTTATAATTTTCATCGTCTTGCCTACTGGGGCATACAGACAGACATTACTTCCTCAGCTATCAAGTAAACAATACTGCTGTTCGGATGGCCGGCAGTGCTTATTAAACCAACGCCTTCGCATAACCGTTAGAAGTTACTGCATACTCCCAATCAAGCCGCCTGACTGTGATTTCTTATACCGAGCGGGGAGGTGTCCTTTATCATCAGCAGATTTACTTGTGGGAGGACCTTGTGCAGGGTCCGTACGGGTTGATACCACCATCTTATCCATTAACCTACCGCCAAGCAGCAGTGTTCGCATTGTTGTGTTCCGGTTTGGGGATAAGACAGCCGGTGAAATGACTAGCATAGAGGCATTCCATCTTAGTCCTCAGGGTTGGCAACGCATTTGCAGTCTTGTGAATGCAAATGTCTATGGGTCACAGTTTCCACTTACCATCAGGTGGCCTGTGTGCTCGTTTGCCTGACCATGCCATAAAAAAAAAAAAAAATGCGATTCTTTTGGTATTGTGGGTGTTCATGGGTCGTGGTAATTACTTGCCATATCGTCTGCTCGTCTGTCTACATACTTGATAAAAAAAATAAGCCGCTCTATGCTCAATATGGGTAAATTCTACGCTTCTGAATATATTGCTTTACACGGCGCGTTCAATACGCAAGCGTCCGACGTCAGCTCAACTAGCCAAGCATACCACGACGTAGAATATTCTGACCACAAATCTTCATCAAAGAACACATGAAATGCGATTGTCATGCCATAATCCCACTTCCTCGCTCGACTTGCCGCTATTAGCACATTGCTAGATATGAATCTGCTAAGCTGCGTGTTACAAATCTAGGATGAAAGTGAGCTGGTGGACCGTAGCGTCACGCATCGCCAACTGGGTTACCCGATTGCGTATCAATAATTTATTTGTATGTTTATGGCAATAATTCACGCGGGTAATTAAGGAGTTTCAGTTAATAGCTCTGTTGAAACAGTAACTTCACGTGTTGGCTAAATAATCAGCCGTCATCATAATACATGCTTACCTGAGTTTTGGCGCTGAAATGGAATCTTTATTTGCTCCGTTTATTTTCCGAAGAGAAAGAAGAGTAATAATATGTTCCAAGATAAATCATTTTCTGACTAGTTAGATGGATGCCACACGAGCGGTGCCTGTGCGTTTGTCGTCGCCGCTGCGTTGTTCTACATATAAATTAAAACGACATCCATACGATGCGTTGAAACACTTGCGTCGCTCTATGTTAAAATCACAACTTTGCGACGACGTGACGCACCGGAAAGGCTCGGGTGGCATCGCTCTTAGCCTTAATACTGAAGGGAAACTAACCTATGATGATATTTTGGACGTTCTTGTAATTTCTATTCAACTATCATCTTCAAATCTCACGAGCTTTTAAACTGACCTTTTCCTTCCTCTGTCATAACATTAAAGTCGCTGAGCATTTCTTGAGCTCTGGTAATGATTTGTTAAAGTAGCTGAGGCAAGGTTCCTCTCAACCTGGTCTAGACTATCTTAATTTTAATGTAGTTCAGACAAAACCTCAACGTGCAGGTTCTGCAATATTTAATTGTCCATGCTCCCAGAAATCAGGAAACGCTCATCTTTCGTTTCAACCACGACTAACGTTTCCCCCTCCCCCTAACCCGCTGTCCTTCTTCTCTTGACCACGCCATTGATCGCCAGGTGTCCGCACAGACGGCGTGGCGACCACGGCGGCGCCCTCGAACAAGCTGAATGTCCACGCCAAGGAGTTCACAATGGCCAAGCCGGATCTGCAGAGTCGGTGAGTCTTATGCCCTTTTAATTGTGTTGGTCTACACTTAGGCACTAGGATTAGCTGTCGACTGTTTTCTCGCTCAAGAAACGAATAAAGATATACTTAGATGCCGTGTTAATAAAAGAGATACATATATTAATCACCTGATCGCTAGCTGTTCGTTCCCACTAGTTGGTCATATCATAACAAAGGAAATAGATTCCGTGTCTATGAAATATGAAGAGTTGATCGCTGGCTCTACTCGCTTCCCGCTCATGGCGACTTTTTACAACATTTTTTTGCTGGCATCTATTGCTATATAAGTTGACAGATCACATCTTTCACCAGTAGGTATAGTCTTCAGCAATTTGAAATATAATATAATGAATATTAGTTTTTACCAAACTTATTGTCTGCCCATCATTTATGTACCTTGTCATTTTAACGTTGTTTGAAATGTTATACAAAATTGTGAAACGATTGAAAGCGACGAGGTGCAGATATTATCACTTATGTATGCTGTTGAGTTGACTGTACAGTACATAGTTTATAAAAACCTCCAATCTCTGCGTCATATATTTTTGTTATGTAATTATACATACCTATGTATATCAATGGTTCATTATTGTCTAGGAGTAAATATTTTTGCGTTTTTCTACTTTTAATTAGGCAAGATATACCTAACCTAATTATCTGCTTATGCAAAATTCCACAATTAGGGACTTTTTTTTATGCGAGGGAGATCTAATTCTTGCTGTCACATGCCTAATGCATCGATTGGCATAAGTAAAAATCGATTGTTTCCTTGGTTGTCTACTGTGTGTCTAGGTCTAGTCCATATAATCATGGTTGTAGTGTTTACAAACTATAAATTAATGATTGTTGCTTGAAAAAAATACTGTTACACCAAAACAAGTGGGCTTGCTTCCTTGGGTTTCAATGTGAAGATTAGGGAAAAAAATAATATTTACTTCTGAACCTTTTTCTTCTGCTTCTGGGAAGAGCATTTCGAATCTAAAACAAAACACGACTCCACTACCCACAAACAATTATTTTCAACCTATTATCGTCATAGTAACGATCGATTATCATCATTACCTACTAATCAAATTAGTTCTTGTCTGCCTTTTTGGCAAATAGTACCGGCAGTAATTTTGGCTCGATATTTACGTTACTATGGTGCCTTAGTTGTGCGTCTGCTGATGTAATCTCGCTCAATGAGTTATGTTATGTCATCGTCATCATTCCACACTGGCACGGCTCGTGGGTCGTCATAATTAATCGTATAATTTACCTCCGCAGCAATGACACTCTGACACACGCGTCTATTAGATAGGTACCTATATAAAATGAGATAGGAAGTGGTCTATTTTACGCTCGTTTATTTCTAATAACCACGCGTCCCTTGATATTTATTTACCGATTTAAATTCCAGTAGGAATGTTGCCCGGATATTGAATGATTCGATAGTTTAAAAAGTTCCGACGCGTCAACGTTGATTCAGCGTGACCTTGCAGCGATAGTTTGTTTTTCGTCAACGGGCCGGCCAAAGCGGTAGTAATCCATTTCTCTGGCGTCGATCCAAAGGAGGCAAAACAAATTTCAGTATCGCTGTAGTCCTCTAGTATAGTTTAGTTTTTGTTATCACTTTGTGCTCGACTACGGCGGCGCTAGCTCGTCCGCGCGCGCCAAATCGGGCTGAAAGTCGCGTCGCGTCAGTTCAGTTGACGCATGCGCCGAGACTCGCGCGGGTCCCCGCCGCGAACGTGACTACGCGACCAAACAATACGAATTTAAAATTCGAATGCATCCGAACGAAACCGAAGTACGACCTCTATATTTCGAATTTTAAACTAGTGTTATTTAGTTTTAGTGAGTGATCCATAGACTAGCGAGTAAGCTCGGAAGTGTTTTAGCCCCGCGCTTTATGTTTATTTAGACTAGAATCTAATAATAAACTCTCGATGCTATGAAGTGAAATGAAACGTAATTTCGCAGCGACAGATTGCCAAGTTTGCACAGGGATTCGTGTAGTGATAAATTTTATTATGTTTCGAGTAAACAAGTGAGATCTTTGTGCTGTTTTGGATTCCTTTTGTGTTAGTGAGTAATTGTGGAAAATGGTTCGCGGAAGGTTTTCTACTTCGGATGTGTAAGTAACTTTTATATATCAAACAATAACTTTAGCAATTGAATCAAATAACAAATAGGTTTATTAAAAATAGATCCACGCGGTTGCTAATTTACCCTAAACAAATAAGTAACCTACAAAGATATTTAATAAGTAGTTTGGCAAAATTAAGCAGACCGCTTTAATCCATAAGGCTGACAGTACAGTAACAGAAGACTGCTTTTCAAATTAGTACCTACTTCATTATTTTCAAGTCGAATTCTAATGATTTATTTTTGATTATTCTTTATGATTGATCCTTGAAACCTTGAATCCAGACCATAAAATACATCATACGCTATAATATGCTCTTACTTAGCCATCAATGCTGATAGGAATATGCCGTTATGTATGTCTGTATGCACATAAACTCTTTCCTACTAGTAAGATAAAGACAAAGATATGTTCACAGGCGAATTTATGCCTTCAAGGCACCTTATCATGACGACGCTTACTTACTATGGGTTTATGACATGACAACGCCTTTCTCTCAAAATCCAAGTTTGAAGTTGCGATAGCTGTCCCTATCTCTTAATCACGTATTACTATACTGCAAAGTTAAAAAGATGGACCTTTCCAAGTTCGTAATTTAGTTCTTCAATTTGGAGCACCTAGCGCGCTGACCTTGCATATCTGGCCGTCAACCAAATCTGTCAAACACGTGATAAATGAGGTCGGAAACCAATTGGAAGACTGCTTCCATTCACTAATCGACTGTAGTATCCATCACTTGCGCATATACATACTACATACACGTCTCCAGTTGGAACAAAACAAATTTAGGTATTCGGTCACCAGCTGCTGTCATCGACCTAAAACCACGTGATTCGAGTAGGTATAGTTAGGACATTAGCAGAAGAGATGCTCCGTGCAGAGTGCGGGACTATTATGGTTGCGTTTATCGATGTGGATAAAGCATCTGTCACCCTCGCACTTACATACTAGTCGGAAAGTGACGGCTATTTTATCTAGATCTTATAAACGCGACAATAGTACCAAACGGGTCATTTTTTCACAAATGTTCCAACGTACACAGTTTAACAAGGCAGCTAAGGTTTGCGGGGGTATACATTTTGGAAAAAGGTTTAATGGAAACATCTGTACTTAAACTAAATATTAATCGTACAGTTTTAGCAATGGGACCTTCCGCTATTGGCTCTCCTGTGTGTGCTAACATTTTGAGCTGTAGAATCTTTACACGCTGAAGAAACGCTAGAAGACTCTAAAGAAACCTCATAGCTGTTAGCGTTTACGTTAGCATAATGTTAATCATCACACGGTAAAGACTAAAACAGCATCAGCCAATCACCTTAAAGCACGGCCGTATTGTAGGTACCACACTGCCGGAATACCAAAGAAGGCCGCTAACTGCAATTTAGTAGTCGAAGCATTCTGTACTCTATTTGTAACCCTATTAAATTTAAAATGCTTATACTAGTACTATGCAGTTAGCCACCTTCTTTGATATCTCGGCAGCATATACCATATTTCGCCGCCAGCACCAATTAGTTTGTTCGCGTGTGCGTCATACATATCATTAAAGTCCTCATAAAGTGATGATTCGAGCATTGTCATCGATTCAAGGTCGTATTGCCAGACTGATTGTTAATTTTTACGCTTTTTACAAATGACTTCATCGTTTGTGCGTTAGTTGGTTTCTATAATTTATTTGCTCAGTGATGCGGGAGAAAATAGAACACCCACTTTGGATCATAAATTGGTTGAACAAAAACGGAATATCGTTATTTCGATGGGGGAATGACCGAAGCGACAATCGACCGCCCTCCTGCTCCGGCCGGGCGTCGTGACCCATCACCCATCATTATCAACATCAGACTCGTGGGATTTAGTCATACACTGGAATATATAGAGAAATCAATCTTAAAACATGCAGAACCTCAATTTGGGATCCATACAATATACACTATTACGGCCAGCATTGTTTAAAGAAATTCGCCTTTCGTATATAAGACGAGTGAAAAGGACGTGGCGAAGTTTGAATTAAGTATTTAAGTAGGTATTACTACTAAGTAACCAACCTGGGCAGGCCTCTCATGATGACGAGGCATCAGCCCTGAGTAGGGTTACCCGATCTAAACATAAGATTTTCTAACGATTCCCTGATTTTGTGTTTGTATAATTTTGGCGGTAAGAGCATAGCAACCTTGGTAATTTTTGATCAAATGCTTAGGTACCTGCTTAAATATATTTTTTACATTCGTAATTTACGTATCGACGCTTGAAAGGCGAAATCATCTAAGCGACATTTTTTAAGGACTTAGAGTTAAATATATTTTCGGAATGTGTAAACTTAACTGGTTTCGAAATATATACTAACTTAATGTCGTATAAAATGTCGCTTAGATAATTTCACCTTTCAAGCGTCGGTATGAATGTTGAAGAAGCGGAAGAAAATTTTCAAGATCGTAGCAAGTGGAAAGAAGTGGTCTCTGCCTACCCCTCTGGGAAACAGGCGTGATTTAATGTATGTATGTATGTATGTAATTTCAAATAAGTAACACTTTTATTGTTGCCTGGTATCCTACCCTGAGTCAAATCCAATACGCGCGAAAAGCCTAGAGTAATATTCGGCGCCACGTATGTTCCAAATCAAGGACTGTTTCGTACAGTTATGCTCGGCTGCATATGAATGTTATGCTTGAATAAGTGTCTTCTCTTTGTACTGAGCCTTCGGTGCGTGTTGCTATGCGGAGCGTCCACGAAATGTGGCCGTATACTGGTGAACCCTCTTTCTGTTTCGTGTAGGTAATGATCTAAACTAGTAGGCCTAGGCGTATTCTATTCCAGGTAACTTAAAATTGCGTAAGGATCTCGTATAAACTGAAAAAGAAACAAATGCAATTCCAAGCCGCGTAGCGTTGAGAATGCGTTTGTTTTCAATCAAACATGAAAACATGTACTGGATAAATGACTGAAAATATTCAGGGTAACTTTAACAGATGTAGAAAACAGAAAAATATAATGACAGGGATTAAGTCAAGTCTTTGGCTGGCAACTGGCGAAACTAAGACATCAAAGATAGTGAGTCTGAGAGTAATATCATTTCTGTGTCAAGCTTTTGCTACCGACCGTAACTTACACTGTCGAAACCTACTTACCAAATTCTACTTGTCTTCATTATCAGATAAGAACTGAGATATCTCAGTATTTTACGTTTAATTCGCCAAAACAGTTGCGATGGTACGTACAAGACGTACCAACTACAAACCAACTAGCAAACAATACACATTGTTTACTTCCTCACATTATGTAGCTAATAGACGAGAACATTATCGTAATACGTGTCTACATTCATAGACGACTATTTGTCTAACACATAAACTCATTTACCCACACATACACACAATCATATTTAATATAGGTAACTAGGCGAACTTTTAATCTTCAACCTTGTGTGCTATTTACTCGTTGGTTGCCACTTGAGGTTTTATTTTTATTCGTTATGCTGTTAGGGTTGCCATGTTGCACACCATGTCGTAACCGACTCCACCCATTTCAAACTATTTTGTGATGGTTAACATTTGTTTTCCATATCAAATCAGTAGTGCAACTAGTGCACTTAGCATCTTAGTTGGCTGGCTAGTCTGGTTTATTACAAAGCGAACCTCTTTTCGTTGGCACTACACGTTCCCCAGGTCAATCGCCAAGTTAACACCCGATCTTGCCTGCCAATAGCAATTATCTTAGATAAAACTGCGGTAGCAATGAAGAGAATGTAAACTGCTTCGGTTATTGAATTTGATATAGGTACTGCTTATTGGCTCAAGAGGGCAGTAATGTCGTCATTTACTATAATCTTAGGCTTAAGCAGCGCGAACTCTCTTTTGCTTCCAGAGTAAAAAAGTTTACCGCTGGCGTTGCCCGTTGTACTGAAATTTTACAATTAAATTTGTGTTTGTATGGTGTGCGACAACCCTTACTCGTCGTTGAAAATATTGATGGAACTGCGACGCTAATAAAATCGACGCGATTTGTATTGGGATCCGATCGCGATGGTATCGCACGTAATCCAGGAAGCGCTAAATCTGGGTTGTGAATGGCTAAATCTGGGATTGCTTGCGTCTTGCTACATAAAATGTTAAATACAAGAGGTGGTCACGCACACGCCAATGATCGTTGTATACAACCGCGTTTCAACCTTAGTTATGTATTTTGAAGCTATCATTGATGTATGGTTGTGACCAGTGAATCATGGGTTTGGCGAAAGACGAATGAAAGCGGAGTTAATGCTGTTGAAATGAGCTCTGAGAAGAAATGTGTGGAGATAGGATAATAGATGGCGTAATGAAATAACGTGAGCCGAGAACGATATGGATTGAAAGATGTACCTTGTGAAAAAGATCGACAAGTATAGTATGCTAAGATGTTTTGGTCATTTAGAAAAGATAGATGAAAGAAGAGTTACAAAAGAGGAATGGCGAGCGAGAGTGAGTGGAACTGTTGGTAGGGGCCACCCTAGAAGCACATAGTGATCAAATTTGCGATGCACCTGTCAGGGAAACTGAAAGACGGGCACCCGGTCCAAACATTCTGCTTTCTCTACATTCACTTCATGCATTTTAGGCTAGTCGGTTGCGGTTAGGAACTAAGAACTAAAAGGAATTTATTCCCGTCACGGACCTAAAGGAACTAGTTCTTCGTTAACGATCTTAATCGGTCTTCGGTCCTTTATGTCAGTAGCAATTGTTGAACGTATCAGAGAAACAGAGCGAGCGAGTAAACAGCACACGGCACGGCGCTCGATGTGAACGAGACAAATAGTACCTATTTCAAAGCGTGTCCTGCTCAGATCTCGAAATTTGCTCCGGACCTAAGACCTAAAGGAACTTAAAGACCGAACTAGTGCCTTTGACCGATTGACCGAGATCGAAGCGCTCCCTTTAAAGACCTCCTCGAGGCCTTTCTCGCTCTTGTCACAATGTGAATAATACATAAAAAGGTACGTCTTTCATTTTCCCTTACTGTACAGTCAAATTCATAAACATGTATACAATCCGAAGGCATCAAAAATAACTACACGTCCCCTATGCTACTGATAACAAGGCTTACATATATTTGGCGCGATGGCAGTATAGATATTAATGCCTTTGACAGTACCTACGTTGCTTTTACGCTGTCAACTGTGATGGCAAAATCCGGTAATGACGTTGAATCTTGCACCTTATCTCCTTACTTTTACCTTTACTAAAGTTAAATAGAGACACATTGACAATACCTACCTAAGGATAGATAAAATAACTGCTTAGACCCAAAAGTACAGGTAGATATGTCTTAACTTGGTAAATTGTTAAGAAATGTCTTGTTGCATCGAGTTCAAGACTATATTGGGTGGGATTTTTTTGTGGTCAGAAATTCAGAACGCGAAAGAAATGGGCGCCTCGGGAAAGCAGTTAGTATTTGAACAGAAATCTACGTAACTTTCTCATTCTAACACAACTGCAGCGTCCTTCAGCATGTAAGTCTGGGGCGTCCAATATACGCAGTAGGTAGGGCTCAATTGCAAACTGCCTCACTGAATTAAGCTTAACAAACTCTTAACATAATCCTCAATCTTGCGTTAATGCGATTTAACAAGCGTGTATAACACAAAACGAGCCCTCAGTAGGTATTATATCTGTGCGTCAGCGGAGACGGCCACTTGTCCCCATTCGGCAGTAATGTGGGATAAAGTTACCAGGTGAAAAAATTCAAAATACGTAGGATATCCTATAAATTCAGACATTTGTATATGAACATAGTTAGATTTGTATTACAAACCGTAACGTATTTATTTTAAAAAGTGCCTTTTGTTTTGTGGAAATCCGGAAATACCTCAGAATTATTGCACTTCGCCCAATTCCCAGACATTTTTGACGTATGGTAACCATATGTGGGCCAGCTTGTTTCCAGCTATTATACTTCGTTACACTTATTTTTACGAGTTATTGGCCGCGATGAACTTTTTTATTTTAACACGTTTGCGTCGGATGCGTCGCGTGTGTGCGTTTTTTCGTACCAATAATGTCAGCTTGTTACAAATCTGCCTCCAGGCTATAAGGAACCTTGGCCCACCTGGAGAAATAGGCTGAGGACCCAGGTTGGCCGAAGCAAAGATAACCTGTGTCGGTGGGGGTACTCAAGTAGCGCAGACGCTAGCTGTGAATGTGGAGAACCCCTGCAAACCATGTTACACCAACCTGTTAGCCCGAGTTCTTGCCCACACGAAAGAAGAAGAAGTTACAAATAAATATGCGTCTGCCCTATTTCACAAATATGATGAGCAATTAATAATGTGGGGGAAACAAAAATAGGGTATGGTGGTTCTTACTTTACAATTGTGATTAGACGTTCATTAAAACTGTCTAAAGTTAAACAGTTTTTTTGTGTTCTGAATTTCTGATACAAGAAAAAGTAATCTCTCTTTTTATCTATCTAGGGTTGTCTACGCTAACATAAAAACAATTTAGCCAGTAAATAAACGTGTTATTGTGTTAACAATGTTGGGTGTAAGATGGTGGATTCGAATTTTTACGATAAGGATATTGAAAATGACGTTGACAGATGGATCAATATATCATAATGTAATGAGTACCTAGTTCGACTTGACAGAAGCGCGTGGAGCTAACCAGATGTGCTTCTGTTTAGCCCATTAGAGAAAATACTCGTTTACCGAACAATAGGGAATATGCATGGATTTTAAAAATCGCATTTCTCATCAAAATATGAAAATACCGTAAAAGAGATCACCAAAACAGAAATTAAAATTAAAATCGGTCAAGAAATACGGAAGTTATAAGCATTTCAAACTTCTAATTAGACAGAGAGATCCGATGTGCACCGTGACGTCATTGTGCACTGCGGCCATATAAACTCCATGTAAAATTCCGTTTTTCTAGAAAGAGATAGGAACAAATCTTTGTTGGCTTATATCTTGGTTATTTTTATAGTTATTCAAAAAATGATTTTTGTGATCTGTTTGTTACATGAATCAGCTTCAATTGAAGCTGTAAAAAAAAAACATGCATATTCCCTATTGTTCGCGTCCTCGCGTGTGATAACCACGGACTTATTTCTCTAATAAGTCCATGGGAGTGTCTCTATGAACAGGAATGAAAGCCTAGTTCAATCTGTCACCGCGTCAAATTCAATTCTTTGCCAGGCTAATATTCAATTTAATTTTAATAATTATTAGTCGGGTCATCAATTTGCTTACCGACTTAAATTTGCGTCACGTATCATCCGCCTTAACGGGTGCATAAGGCATTATTATTTATGAGAGCGCTTCACGCCATTGTGGCTGAATAGTCATCGGCACGGCATTGCTATTTATTCACGGCTAAAATACAGCTATTGTTAGCTATGAATTAATACGCGACGTCCGTCATGCACGCCTCTCGTTTTGTACTTTTGGGCTCAATTTATGTTAAGTTGCAGTAGCATTTGACTGTTTTACTCCTGCGACTTCGAGTGCGCAGAATTAGTTTCCTGTTACTATTTTAACTCTTAAGGGTATGAATTTACAAAAATCCCTTCTTACAAGGAAGGGTACCCAACTGTCCGACTCCGATTCGATTCATTTTAATATATGTTATAGAATAGTCTAAAATAACGGACACGTATTTTTTTTTAGCTGCCCAAACTCAACCTGTTAGGAGAAAATGGCCTTCAAAGTACTGAAAATTGACCAAACCTTCTAATTTCTGAGAAGAGATTTGTTCAAAAAAATTGATAATTAATTACTGGTTTCGTTATATGTTGGAGAACATGAATAAAGAATGGGGACGTGTTTTGTCATTTCACCACAAACTCATTTTTTATAGAAAAAAACACATGTCAAAGTTTCACAAACACACAAATTTCAAATTTCGTCGCTACACTCACTTCCTTATGGTTATTCTTTTGCTTAAAAACTTCTTGGTCCATGATCTCATGGTTTATGCTTCTGAAAAAAAAAAAAAACAAGTGGCGGTTTTAAACTATTATAAAAAAAATAACTGAACTTTTTATTATTTTCATTGCCGTTGTCGTATCTTCAATTTCAACAAAAACTTGTTAAAAGTAAATAAAAGATAACTTTGAATATTGCGAATGTAAAAGAAATCAACCCCGCCATAACCAATTTGATTTGAATAACAATAAAGCATATGAGTATACTTACATCATAAAGTGAAAATAATGACTCATCAGATACATATGGGTTTACGTTTGATGTCAGAATGTTCATCACTGTACTATAAACAGTATGGAATAGTGTGTTTGGACTAGTTTGGAGTATTTAAAGTCATCTTTTATTTAGGTACTTTAAATAGGTTTTTGTTGGTTGTAGGTTGAAATTGAAGATACGACAACGGCAATGAAAAGAATAAAAAGTTCAGTTATGAAGCATAAACCATGAGATCATGGACCAAGAAGTTTTTAAGCAAAAGAATAACCATAAGGAAGTGAGTGTAGCGACGAAATTTATGAAATTTTGACATGTGTTTTTTTATATAAAAAATGAGTTTGTGTTGAAATGACAAAACACGTCCCCATTCTTAATTCATGTTCTCCAACTTATAACGAAACCAGTAATTAATTATCAATATTTTTGAACAAATCTCTTCTCAGAAATTAGAAGGTTTGGTCAATTTTCAGTACTTTGAAGGCCATTTTCTCCTAACAGGTTGAGTTTGGGCAGCAAAAAAAAAATACGTGTCCGTTATTTTAGACTACTCTATAACATATATCAAAATGAATCAAATCGGAGTCGGACAGTTGGGTACCCTTCCTTGTTAGTAGCGACTTCTTTCAAACTAGCGACCGTAGTAACACTATGTTATAAGCAGGTTCGAACTTTGAATTCAATTCTCCCTGTAATGATTCATCACGTTATCCGAAAGACGTCCACTGCTGGACATAGGCCTCCCCAAGGCTCTCCACTGAAACCGGTCTTGTGCTTTTCGCATCCACCGTGTTCCCGCGATCCTTACAAGGTCGTCACACCATCTTGTTGGAGGCCTACTTACAGCTCGTGTCCCGGTCCGCGGACGCCACTCAAGAACCTTCTGACCCCATCGGCTATCAGTACTGCGTGCGATGTGCCCCACCCACTGCCACTTCAGTTTAGCTATTCTTCGGGCTATGTCGGTAACCTTAATTTTCGGTTGTAATGATTGGTGATGATTATTTATTAACCTACTCGTTTGTTCTGGAAGGGATCACATTCTACATATAAAGCAATATTTAATTCATTTTACTCACTTCAGCTGACCGCGTACGAATTTTGGGTGTTTGTGTGGTGGTGGGTAATCTACTGGACTGATGCACGTAGGTATTTAAAAAACTTTCCATTGTTTTATATAATGCTAGGTTAAGTTTATTATGGTATAATATCATAAGCAACCTAGCGGCCTACTTACTGAATGAACATATTATTTTATATTTTATCTTTATTGTTACTTTAAATACGGGCGAAGTCGCGGCGGTCCGCTAGTTAAGTAATCAAGTTACAATCTTCTAAAGAGACAATAAACACTACGGTCTAGAATAATCTGATGACCTAACGTCCAAGTGAAAGCCAATTCTCACCGCGACCGCTTTTATATCATAACATTTGTACAATGTCTTTGTGCTTGCGTTACGTAACGTTCAAATAGAGCGATTTCTTTGTGATGTGACGTTAAGCACCGTTCGAGATTAGGTTATTTGAAACGAGCTTCGGAACGCCACACTGTCGACTGGAATTGGGATGATGTTGATGACTCGGGTTCATTTTGGAATATAGGTATAGTTCATTTATTTTAGGATGAGATAAAAAGATAAAGAGAAGCAGTAGTCGTCAACTCTAATACTCGCTGACAGAATTAATTAGAATCTATGCACTCAATACATATATTGTACCTGTGGCGTTGTGACGTTCAATCTGTGAAAAAATGAAAATTTTGTGGTGGTGTTTGACAGGTGACAGGATAGTATTTGATTTATGCCCGGTTTCTGAAGTACTTTTATCGGTGGTTTATCTGTCCGTAAACGCTATTGGTCCGTTAACTTTGACAACTGCGTTTCCGAACAACGACTCAAAGATAAACTCCGTTTTAACTAGGTTTAACTTAACTGACCAAAGTTTGCCGTTTATCGGCTCCATAACTATTTGACGTTTTTTACGATTGAAGTTTTTGTTTTTGAAGTATCAACTGTCAATTTTTGTTCATACAGCCACTGGCAAATAAACTAGGTATTTTAATTTTCGTTATCATTTATTTATTAATTACTATAAAGTGGCTAAGTTTTCTCAAATTATTATTTTTACAAAAATCAACCGGAATTGATGTTGAATTAAGGCATTAACAGCAGTCTACGTATGACAAACTATTAAGATCCATCTAGCGGCAGCGGAAGGAACTATTTATCTGTCAATAGTTATCGAACGTTCGTAGAGCACTCAGAAACGCACGAAGAGATAAACGTCGTTTAACCTAAACATAACTTTAACGGATCAATAGCTATTAAAGGTTTAACTAGTGACTTCAGAAACCGGGCATTAGTCGAGTCATATGCTAATCCCTGCTTCTTTAGGTATTTTATAGACCACGTATCTAATTGAAGTAAGTAAATTTAATCAACACAAATAAAATACGCAATGTAAATATTAAAGAATATGAATTAAAGTACTACTGCAATAGATTATAACGTTCATTTAATATTTACTGTGAAATAATAGCAGTCAAAAAAGACGTTTTGATCAATGTTTTTGTATACTTAACTATTATGTTGCGTGTAACGTGCCCAATAAAATACCTTTATTTCGTTCTGTATCATGCTAAAATAAATGAACTATAGGTACTGTAAATAGTTATATGCAGGGCCCGTACTTTTCATGCCGATGCATGACGCAAAAATTACGTCACGCTACATAGAGTATGATTCCAAATGGTTTTATTGTAATTATTAACCATTAGTCGTCAATAATTTAATCATGTAAAAATGAGTTAAGTATTCTATTGACGCGTAGTATAATAAATACCTACTTAATACCTAAAACGTAAATTAAATTATTTGATTGAGAATTCTTGATAACTACATATCAAGTATTGAGTTATCTTGATTGAGTAATTCTTTAAATAAATGCAATGTAAAAATACATGTTGTGTATTTCATAATTCATTTTATGGATGATGGCATTAATGGCTTTCTTAGGCTAAGTCTCAAAAAAAGCTTTAGCCTTTACGTAAGCCTACCTACTTGAAAAAAAAAAAGACTCCATCACAATAAAGGCCTAAAGGTTTTTATAAGCTCATAGGCTTTTTAAAATGACGAGTCTTTTAAAGCCCTGCTTTATTAGCAAAACCCTAAAACGGAACCAATAGAATTAAATTTAGGGCCTAGAAGCCCTATAGTCCTCGGGAACACTAGTAGGTACTAACCGCCACAAGTTGCTAACTGAATTCCTAAGGATTGTATTTTGTATTTGCAGGCCGGCAATGGGCGTAGGCTACACGAGCGTAGGCCTGCAGCACTCCCGCTCGGCGGTGCTGTCTGCGCAGGTGCCGCCGCACTACCGGCCCGTGATGCCGGCGCACGCGTTGCTCAACAGCGCCTCCAGCGGGCACGTGCACGCACAGGTATGGGGCCCTCCTAAGTTCAATCCTATCTTGCTAGTAATAAGGTTGTAATTTCTACAGGAGTTTTATCTGAGATGCTGCCATTTGTATTAGCAGCGGATTATATCCCTTAATTATTCGAGCGGCGGGGTAAGGAGTAGCGTTGCCAGATGTCCTGATTTACGCGGGATGACTCTTTAGCCTTGATCGGGAAGCAAATATTCCGATTTTCGGTACATCACTAGAGCAATAAAATAACATCCGGAAGTCAAAAACGGTAAAGCCACATTTGTCATTGTAAAACGGCTGTAACAAGCGCGATTTTTGAAATGTATATTTGTACTGTCCCGATTTCAAAACTCAGGACGATTTCAACTGTCAGCAGTATTTAATAAAATAAGTAATTGCCGGTAGGCGTTCGTTGAGTCGACAATATGGCTTAAGCAAGTGAAGGTAAAAACAGATATCAAGTTACGGTGTACTGATGATAACGTTATGCTCGAATGAGCTAGTTAGTTACTTCACAGCAACAAAGGCATGCATTACAAAGTGTAAAGTTTGTTCATTTCGACAGAATACATCTTCTATTCGATCACTATATATAACGGACGGTTTCCTCGTCAGCCATTTATAAATTCATAATTATTAATTATATATTCCAGGGTCCACGCGTACACTTCAAACTCCAGCCACAGCAGACGTTCCCAGAAAAGAAGAAATCTCCCCCATCCTCCCTCCTAAATGGGAACGGGAAGAGCATCCGTCCGCAGTTTATGCCCGGCCTGAAGCGATCCAAGTCCTTGACCTCTGCCGATGCGCTGGCGAGTGGAATGGCCGCACTGGGGTTGGCTGCGGACGCTGGCGATCTAGGCAACTTCCCTGCCGAGATACAGGAGTGCATTGATAAGGCGTTGGAAGGTAAGATATACCAATAAGATACGTGCGGCCTCATGCGCATTGGCCTATGCCGGAGAATGTTTGATCAGAAAGACTTTGCTTACCAATTCATGTTCGACCGAAACGATACGACGTTCATCAAGAGTTTTCAAAAGAACATGTTATGGTAGTTAATCTGTCAGCTGATAGTCTAACATTGCGGTAGTACACATCGGACTTCAAGACGAACCGGGGGATACCATCCGTACCTGGATGAAATTCCGCCTGTTCAGACGAAGCGCTTTGCATCATCCTTCATAATGCGTACTGCAAAAAAGGGGAATGCGCTTCCGGCTTCTGTATTTCCGAGTGCATATAATCTGAACCTAATAACCTATAGCTAGGGTGAAAAGGCATCTTCTGAGTGAGCTCGCTTCATCGTTGATCAATTCTTCGTCTTCCTAGGGCAAGAGTTAATCAAGACCAAGAGCAAACCCAGTATCAATAAAAAATTAAAAGACACCAATAGTGATCCTTAGTTTATCCTACCTTTTTCTTTGGCATCAGCAAAGTGGGTACACTACATAAATACCTACGAAAAACTAAATTCCGAGTATAGGAATCACGAATTTCATAATGCCGATTATTATAATTCCGAATGTTTTAAAACTCCGAATATAAGTATTTTTCATTTTTCCGATATTTATAAATCCGAAATTTCAAAATGTCTAACGTTAACAATTACGATTTGCAAAATTCTGAATTTCAATACACCGAACAATATAATAAGTCCGAATGAATAATAATCAGAAATATCAAAAATACGAATTCCGATTATTAAAATACCGATCTTCAAAACTACGAATATCATTACACCGACTAATAATAAACCCGACTATAGGTATTAGCACTGACTCTGACTTATATTTACTATGAAAAAAATGGTAACTTCCGTGACAGGGGCGACTGGATAGTGACAATCCTTAGCTCCGGCGCTGCGGGGAGAGCAGCCATTTCGCCCTCGCGTGACAAAGGACGGTCGCCCGTGCTCCGCTCCGCAGCTTTGGATTGCTGGTCGCCTTTGGCGACCAGCCTCAGCCGCTCCGCTTTGCACGGCTCCCGTCCTTTGTCACAGCGGGCGAGGGCTGCTCTCCCTCCGCGTCTCCGGCTTTTTATATACACTCTAGGGGTAAGACAGACAAGACCACGTGGATTTTGGGGTGCTCCAATTCGGTTTTGTTACCTGTGTCTACAATGGGAACACCCAAATACTCCGAAATATTTTATTCCGAATTTACTAATTCCGATTTATAAAACATAATTCCTAATAAATAAAATTGAGATTATTGAAAACACGAATTTCATTATCCCGAATATCAAATTTCCGAATTAGTAATAAAGTTTCGGAAAATTTATAATCGGAATTTTGTTTTTCGGGCCAATGACACTTCGGGCTTTTCATTATTTGGAGTTATATAAATCGGAAAAATATACAATCGGAATTTGGAAATTCGTTTAAATAAATTTCGTGTTTTTTAGTAATCGAAATTTTATTCCTTAGGAATTATGAAATTCGGGGTTTTAAAAATCGGAATTAGTAAATTCGGAATAAAATATTTCGGAGTATTTGGGTATTCCCCAGCAAAGTGGCTGGCTTCATCCTGTTGTGTTTTTGCGTTCCAGATCCCAACGCAGTGTGCGCGCGTACATTGATGGACGCGGTGGGGCACCTGGTGTCCCGCGCGGTGGAGTCCCCGCGGTACGCGCTGCCGGCGGCGCGGCGCTGCATCGCCGTGGTGGAGCGCGAGCAGACGGAGACCTTCCTCGAGTCGCTGCTGAACACCTGCCAGCAGTGGTACCAGGACCGGGAGAAGGTGGGCAGCTGATTCGGGGCTCGTTAACATCAGTTTAACAGGATGACGGTAATGCCCGCCTTCCAATGCGAGCGGACCGGGCCCTGGACTCCGTTTGGCTTACAACGGCGTCTTTTCAAGAGGTTTGCTCGCGGTGGAAACACAAAGTCACCGTTGTAAGATAAACCGAGTCCGTACGAAACTTGCTCCACTCGAAATGGAAGGCGGGTTGCGGGTATACTGGTCTTTATATAGATAAAGTATTTCCTGGCCTGTCTTTATTTGCAGGCTATGCTCTTCCTATATGCGTTACATGTTGTGTGTTGAAGGTTGAAGAAATCGGTTAACATGGTTTTAAAAAACGGTCGAATTTTAACCAGACCTTAGTTTATTTGGTGTCTCATGTGGTAAACACTGGTAATTTTCTGCTAGTCAGCTGTGAAACCAACTCTAATCTGCCTGCTCCATCCACCCTGCGGCCACATGTAATCATTGTTATGAAGATTAAGTATAGTTCGTGAAGTAACTTTGATAATCTCTTCTTCTGTCCATAGTTACTAGGCGCAATAGTAGGCGGTGGAAGACCGCGGCTCATGGCGTTCCTCTCGTTCCTGCTGGAGATGTACTGCCAGCTGCGGCGCCGCGCCATCCAGCGCCGCGGCGCCTCGACGCAGCCCGGCCAGGTGCTGCTCACGCTCATCTGCAAGTGCTGCGAGGACTGCATCCGGCAGCCCGTGCCCTCGGCCGGCGACGTGAGTGTGACTAGTTACTTCATGATTCAATTGCATTTAGGCAGTCGTCCCATACTGCCGGCGAGGTAGCTATTAGCTGTCGACTATTTTCTCGCTCAAGAAACGAATAAAAGATATAGATCCCGTGTCAATAAAAGAGACACTTATATAGTCGGCTGTGGGCCAATTGGATTGGGCTGGGTCCCAGGTGGTGCAGCCTGTGTTCAGCGATTGATGAATCAGTTTAAGAGCCATTAGATGTATTGCTTAAAGTCATTTCATTTTTTTTATTTCTAGTCTTAAAGGTATTCAAATAAAATGCAGGGATGAGGTTTTTCGGGACGTCTTTTATATGTATCGCAGGCAAATGGTCTGTGATCAAGGAGTTTTACATACGTATTCAATTAGTTATGTCGCTACATATACGAGTATATCTTAATATTAGCACTGCTACAGAGTAGTCTTAACATCAATGCTGTAACCTGCCCGGTCATACAAAGACGATTTAAGCTTGTTTTTTTTTAAATATCACTTTTGGAGTCTTCGATTTCGTTGGTCAAATGATATCAACTCTCAACAACAACAAACAAAGCTCATAGACGTTGTACTAAAGTGCGATATGGAAGTATGTATCTCGCACTCGTATCAAGACGAAGATAGGTACAAGTCGGCGAGCAGTCCCATGCGAGTAAGTTGGGTGTGCGCCCGCAGACGGAGAACCTGTTCTTCGTGCTGACGTACATCGGGCGCGACCTGGAGCAGCAGCTGCCGGGCGAGCTGGAGCGGCTGCTGGGCGGCGTGCGCGACGCCTTCCTCAACTCCGCCGCCGCGCCCTCCATCCGCCGCACGCTGCTGCAGCTCATCGAGCTGCACGCCTCGCGCTGGCAGCTGCCGGGCTGCGCCGTGCTCTACTACTACCCCAGCACCAAGTAGGCAGAATGTCTATAGCTGATGAATGACGCAGGAGCCCCAACAACTGCACTTTTGGTCCGACGCCGGTTTGCAGTCTCTGATGTCTTAGTTTTTTCACGCTGAATTTTAAGGCGGTTGTTTGAGCCAATGTGAAGGATAGCGCCTTATAACTGCTGTGTATCCAAAAACCCTTCTGGACCGAGAGTCATGTGAGGATATAATTGCCAGAACTGTTTATTAGCTATGATGACTTGTCTGGTGATTAAAGTGGACTCGTGATGTTTTGCTTTCTGCCAAATACGCCTGCTGATTCCTAACGGCAGCCCTCATTCGGAGTAATGAGATATGTTAGTTATAAAAAAATTGTCGAGTAAGGAAGGAGATAAGAGCATTTTAATCGCTTTTCATTGCACGGACTGGACCGCGCCGCGATGTGCCGGTGTCGTCGCTCGTCCCGTCGACGGGAAGGCCTGCGACTGCCATGAGCTCGTTAAAATTGTGCCTTTGGATTTGATCCATTTTCACCACTTTCAAATTCCACATTGAATACGGGTTTCCGAGCGGAAACTTGTATAAAATTGCATTGAATCATTGAAAGTGTGAAGATGAACTTGTATAAAATAAGGTTTTAGATTAGCTTTAGGTGGATTATTAGATAGAGGAGAAGAGGATATATGCCTTAAAAGTATTAAAAAGTACGTGTAACATAGGTAGTTGGGACAAAACGGTGTACATTACTGTACGATCTTCGCATAGTATTTCGTGCATTCATCCTTTGTCGTTTGTTCTATCTAGTTATTGCCATCTTCATAGAACGCCTTTCGCTTTTTGTATGTTTGCCGTGACGAGCTTGGTAGTAATCAAATTTGGGCTTTCAATTATTCCATATCAGTAGACAATTTCCTTCATCAACCAAGCCCGGTAGATCTATAATATTGTGTCCTAATTTTCAGTATTCTTCAATTTGGTTTTCCCCTAAATATTATGGTGTTTTGGAAACATGCATAATAAACAATGTCTTTCATTTTGTTTTAATGTTACTTCGATGTTTGACTGATTGCGAGCGAGAATTTCAATGTTAATCATGCTTGTGATATTTTAAATTTAAGTTATTGGGTAGGGTCCGTTTATTTCTGTCCTAACCAAAGACTGTATTGTTGATGTCTTCATTAACCAGAGATTAATTTGAAATGTTTTGTTGAAGCTGGACCAAATTTTGTTTTATCTTTCACATTTGACTTCGATAGAAGATAAGTGATCAATTAACTGTACTTTCTTGAAGTAGCTGGGCAAAGGAACAGATTTTTTGACTTGCCTAATGTGAATATTTCTTTACGATCAGCTCAACTTTAACCTTTGGATCAATCTGCAAAAAGAGATTTAATTTGATTTTAAATACAACCATTGCCATCAATCGTTTAAATATGTTGTATGTTGAATCCTCCAAAGGTTAAAGTTGTATGGTGTAACTGCTTTGTGTATGTACCTAGTCTTCTTCTAGCTTAAAGAACTCTTCAATGGATGTTGTAAGTTTTTTAGTTGTGTGATGACAACTATCCGTTCATATCTAAAGTTAAATTATATGTTAGTCTAACATATAAAAACAAAAGACCATACGTATTCATTACATTACTATGTACGTTACTATGCATTATTAGCAAGTTAAGGTAATGGTATGATGATTTATATAAAAAAAAACAACAAAAACAATAAAAAAATGGTGCTAACAATATTGGTGTAATTGTATATTACTTCATCAGGTTTCGGGCAATAACATATTCTCGTTACCTTAATTTTGTACCTAGGTAAACCAATAAAGCTATTTACATACAATTTAGTTTTTTCATTTATACATACATACATACCTTCACGCCTTCATTCCCAGAGTGAGGTAGGCAAAGCTACAGAATTACTAACAACTCTAAAAACTAGTTGATAACTCTGTAACCACAATTTGCACAATTAGGCTAAGATGTTTATCTACACTCGTATCACAAGTCCTCTATAATGCGTTCAGAATCCGTAGACAATGACCATCATTACAAGATACAATTTTACTATGATATTTTTTCTTATCTGTAGCTGTAATGAAAAGTTAAAATTACGATACAACTTTTGATAAAGTAATATTGTTTAATTAACACCTTCGCTGCGGCAATTAAATATAACTGTAGTTAACCATACTTTGCAAGTGGTCGATCGACCTGATACCGCAGCGAACGTGTTAAAGGCCATAGCCGGGTTTCCATAGTAAGTCGGCCCTTACATCAAATGGGCTCGGGGATTATTTGTCAGTACCTCTTGTAATGAAGAATATTTTAGCCGAGTATGAACATCCTACTTGTAATAGTTTTTGACTTTTGATTTTTTCAAGTTTTTTTTAATGTTTGTTTTTTCTGGATGTATTCAAGCGATTTGCTTCAAATTTTGAAATGACGTTCTTTAGATAGATTTGCATCGCCACCCAAAAAACGAATACTAGTTATCGTATAAAAAAAAAGACCAACTTAAAAATAATCATTTTTTTTTATGTGGTTGTGAAGTAGTGACACCCCTAGTTTTTTTCTCACAATAGGCCATACATTGGCCTACTGCTTCCCTAATTATCAAAATTTTCCAGACGTTACTTCCTACAGGAAAATCCCTCTATTCGCAGTAGTTCGGTTGTTAGTCCGGTTGACCAAACTAGAGCTACTTTTTAGTAGCAGTAGTCCGGTTGGGACAAAGCACCGAACTATCGCTACTTGCTTTAGTAGCAGTAGTTCGGTTAGTAACGTAAGTAAAGAAAACGAAAGAAGTACATACCTACTTTCCTTATAATTATTTTAAAATGAACATGTAAAGAGAGCCATTTTGTACAAAAATATCTAAGTAGAAATATCGCCACAAAATAGATATGCAAACTCTCTCAGATGTAGGTATACAGACTCTTTTAAGTTGAATTGTATTAATCATAATGACAATGTTTATTTTCAATTGTTTAATAAGTCGTTTTTCCTTATTGATGGGGCCTCGTGTTTATTGCTCTTCACCAATGCATAATTAATTTAAAGCGAATAATACCTTAATGTGTTACCGTTACATCAAAAATGAATGATAAAAGTGATTTTAAAATAATTAAACGAGGACGAGGCAGAGTTTTGTTGTTTCGTGGGTATCAGCTTCCTTCTGCAGCCTCTGTTATGCATTTATTGATCAATTCATCGATATTATTTTGTGATTTATCTGAACTACAAGTATGAACGCGTGTTTTGCCGATTGTGTCTTCTTCCTAAAAATGTTTATGAACATTCCATTAATAAAGAACAGAATATTCTACAGAAGAGTAAAGGAAAGAGATTGCTGATGGTATAGGCAGGTCTTACCTTTGCTAATGTAACATAGCCTTTACAACGTATATTTTCATCCTTGTAGTATTTACAACGCCAGTAGCTGTTTTGCGTAACATAAACAGAATTTCTATAAAACTGATACCCACGAAACAACAAAACTCTGCCTCGTCCTCGTTTAACACGTTGGCTGCCCACCCTACTACACCTACAGTATTGCTCCCACGCCCCATACAAATTTATTGATCCCACCGGTGATGCTCAAAACATCGCTCTATTACTGAGGTGCCATGAGCATCACCGGTGGGATTACGTAATCTTCTCTGTGTGGCCATGAGCATCACCGGGGGGATTAGAAGTAATTAATAGCATTCAAAGTTCGACTTTAGCCCCCAAAAATATCCGTAAAACAATACCCTGAAAAATTAGCTTGTGATCCCACCGGTGATGCTCATGGCCACACAGAGAAGATTACGTGATCCCACCGGTGATGCTCATGGTAGCCAACGTGTTAATTATTTTAAAATCACTTTTATCATTCATTTTATTCGCTTTAAATTAATTATGCATTGGTGAAGAGCAATAAACACGAAGCCCCATCAATAAGGAAAAACGACTTATTAAACAATTGAAAATAAACATTGTCATTATGATTAATACAATTCAACTTAAAAGAGTCTGTATACCTACATCTGAGAGAGTTTGCATATCTATTTTGTGGCGATATTTCTACTGAGATATTTTTGTACAAAATGGCTCTCTTTACATGTTTATTTTAAAATCATTATAAGGAAAGTAGGTATGTACAATAACTTCTTTCGTTTTCTTTACTTACGTTACTAACCGAACTACTGCTACTAAAGCAAGTAGCGATAGTTCGGTGCTTTGTCCCAACCGGACTACTGCTACTAAAAAGTAGCTCTAGTTCGGTCAACCGGACTAACAACCGAACTACTGCGAATAGAGGAAAAAATCAGCAGAATGTGAGACCAAGCAGATAAATAATGCGATAAAGATCTTGCATCACGATGACATTAAGTTGTCATTAGCATTTTACTCTTAAATACGACAAACTAATAAGAAAACTCAAACATAATCGAAGAGTTTGAATACTACATTGAAAAACACCGATTGAATACACTACTTGGTCTCACATTCTGCTCACTACATAAAAAAATACATACATACATACATACATTAAATCACGCCTGTTTCCCAGAGGGGTAGGCAGAGACCACTTCTTTCCACTTGCTACGATCCTGACAAATTTCCTTCGCTTCTTCAACATTCATACATCGAGTCATGCACGCACGTCGGTTTCGGGTACTTAAGATTCGGCCCTTTTCCAGTATTTCTCCGATTTGATTCGAAAAAGTACGCCTAGGGCGGCCCCTTCCGACCCTTCCACACACTTTCGATCTGTATATCTCTTTCGTCAATCTTCCCTCATCCATCCTTTCCAAATGACCGAACCATCGAAGCATGCCCTTTTCAATCTTAGTCACTACATCTTCTTTTATTCCACACTTCTCTCTGATTTTTTCATTTCTAACTCTATCAATCAGTTTCACACCACACATACTACGCAAAGAGCGCATTTCAACTG
The DNA here is from genome assembly GCA_927399475.2 of Acleris emargana. Lineage (NCBI taxonomy): Eukaryota > Metazoa > Arthropoda > Insecta > Lepidoptera > Tortricidae > Acleris > Acleris emargana. The sequence goes on from OV656843.1 coordinate 19,916,560, forward strand.
CATTTACACGACTTACATGCTTGTCCTGCCACACCCAACATTCACTACCATACATCAGGGTAGGGGCCAGCACTCCATTGTGAACAGCCAGCCGGGCTTTTTGTGAAACGCCCTGTCTGCTCACAAAGGAGTACAGGGCCCCATTAATTTGATTCCCCGCATTTACCCTCCTCTCGATATCCTTCTCACACTTACCATCTCTTGTAAACACACTTCCCAGGTACACAAATTCGCTCACTTGTTCTACTAATTCACCATTTACATTTATCACGCACTCAGTCATCTCTTCATCCTTCTCTATCACCATGACCTTGGTCTTGGCAACATTTACTTTCATCCCCTTTTGCTTAAATCCCTCATTCATCACTGTCACCATCTCCTGCAACTCAAGTACCGATGGGGCAAGTATAACTTGATCATCGGCATATAAGAGGCATTTGATTAGCAACTCTTGAACACGCAAACCCTTATCATACTCTTTCAAATCCCTCATACAACTGTCCATGAATAGATTGAACAGCCATAGTGAGGCAACACAGCCCTGTCTAACACCTTTAGAGATGTTAAACCAGGCCGAGTATGCCCCATTGATCCTGACACAGACTCTGGAGCCCTCATAAAGGGACCTCAAAGCCTGCACCAGGTTGCTGCTCACTCCATACATAGACAACACCGTCCACAACTTCTTTCTATCTACCCTATCATAGGCCTTTTCCAGGTCCACAAAAGCACAGAAAACCTTTTGGTTGACAGCCAAGAACTTTTCTGTGATGGACCGTAGTGAAAAGACCTGATCCGTACATCCCATTCCCTTTCGAAATCCCGCTTGTACATCCCAGATTTTGTCATTCGTAACATACAATACCCTTTCAATTAAAATCTTCGCATATACTTTGCCGACCACACTAAGGAGGCTGATACCGCGGTAGTTTTTGCAGTCTTGCTGTGACCCCTTTCCTTTATACAGTGGGACGATAACGGCCTTGACCCAATCTTCCGGGACTCGGCCGCTTCTCCAACATGCATTGAAAAGGCGGTACAACTGACTACCCACCAGGCCATCTCCTCTCCTCAGCATTTCTATCGACAACCTGCTGATTTTCCCGCTTTCATACTTTTTAATGCTTTCATGATTTCACTCATACTAATCACACTTTCATCTTCGCTACTTGCACCTGTACTCATGCTTTCTGGCTCACGAGAAATATCTTCGCATTCAAACAAGCTTTCAAAATAAGTTTTCCATCTATCAAGCATTTTTTCTTCCTCACAAATTAAGTTTCCAGACTCATCCCTCACCGCGCTTAATTTAGTTTTCTCTGATTTCCCCCGAGCTGATTTAATCAAGCTCCAAAAGAGTTTAATATTCGACCGGAAGTTGTCAGAGAAACTCCTATCATACTTTTCATTCAGTAAATCTTTCTTTCTAGCCACAACGTCTTTCACTCTTTTCTTTGATCTATTATACTCTTTTTTCTTTCTGTCGCTTAGATCTTGTCCTGGATCTACAGCTACAAAATCCAACCAACACTTTTTCTTCTCTTTCACTACATCATCTACCTCTCTATCCCACCATTCCGGACGTTCATTCTTGCTTTTTCTTCTTTTGACTACACCGCATACTTCAGTGGCCGATTTGACCATGCCATTCTTCGGTATACTCTTGGCTCGTCTCAGTCGTTTTTTGTCACGTTCTTAAATTCGTCCCTTTCTGCTTTCGTCACCCATTCTTCATTCGTCACTTTCGATATTTGGCTATTTCTTATTCCGGCTTAGTTCGGTATTCGTCACCATCATCTTTAGGCACGTTCAATGTTAGTCTATGTAGTTTTTAGACTCACTCGTTATTCGTCATTTTTTTCACGGCAGGTTCGTTGTTGGTCATATTCGAATTTTTGGCAAGTTCTTAATTCATCTTATTCTGCATTCGTCACTTACGCTGGAAGTCTTTGTCATCTTTCGTCATGTTTGTTGTTCGTCTTTTCCTAGCGTAGCGTTGGGTATTAGTAATGAAGGAAGCCATAAACCAGAAACTTCATGTTTTCATTTCCTGATGTTATCGCCTACATTTCGGAACTTATTTGAAACAATATACAGGATGGAAAAGATCGAATGCCACATGAATGGCAACTGCCTTAATAATTGTTAATAGTACATTATGTGAAAAGGAGAGGAAAGAGGACTTTCCTTTGTTTTTTAAAATAATAAAGTACGAAATCATGAAAAATTGCTTACCTCAGTATTATATTATCTTGCTAACAAGATGGGAATTTCACTTTTTAATTTTGTTTTCACCCGGCACGTTAATAATAATCAGGGATCGGAAATTCGGATCGATATTTACCTAAAGTTGGCAAAATCCCGGTAAGAGATAGGCAAACATGGCGTCAGATTCTTAAAAATATTATTTTAATAATTTGAGTTCTGGGATTCTGGGATTCTACAAAACGTTAATATAATAATTACTTTGCATGAAGGATAAAACATTCTGTTTTGCTCCTATAAATTCGTTAGGTTAATAAGTTGCAGGTAAATTAAATATCATTTGGTTAAACATATACATGGAAAATAACTTGAAACAGTTAATATAAATTAATAATTATGAATTAATGCCAGTATAATTTATTTATTTTGAAATCCCGGAAGTTTTATTATGAATTATATGATTGAGTCCACCTCCATACAACTGAACAACAAAGGCGGCGCGAAAGTATAGGTAAATATCGATCCGAATTTCCGATCCCTGATAATAATAAATAATAATAATAATAACGTTAACAATAGTGTCCCGGACCTTTGGATGGCGTTTCCCATATAGCCATTCTTGGTAGCCGTTACGTCAATTGTCGACACTTATGTGTAGACACTGATTGATTCTAGTAACACGTTTGGTAGCAGCTTCGTATCTGCTACGTAACCGCGACTAAAATTGGGGAAGAGTCGACACAGTAACTTTTGGTTTCATCGTTCCGTCGCTGTGTGGTAACAATGTTACGAGTTTGAAACCAGTTCGTCAGAAATCATTCGTTCATTCACTCTTTTAATGGAACTCGTTGAAGTGTCTGATGACGTTTTATTTTGATTTAAAAATATAAGAAGAGAAGCCATTACAAAAAAGTTTGATGACGTAAGTATTTGGTTTTAGTGTTTATTCATTATGGTTGTGTTCAAATCTTAATGGGAAAATAATTTCATCGTGTAATTTGATCATATTGGTTGAAATTCATCAACGCGCCATCATAATATCATAATTTAGCCAATTTAGCGAAACACATGACTGTACTGCGTATTATTTCATTATTGAATAAGTTTATACATTTAAAGATCTCTTGAGTTTGCATACACAGAATAATATATTTTATCAATAACAATAAATATAAAAGCAAGAATAACCATAAAACTTATTAATTATGATATAAATATGTCTTTATGATGGACAAACATTGCAGTCACAAGTGGTCACACAGTTACTAGATTGTGTCGACATGTGTCGACGTGTAACTTAAAGTAGTAACAAGGTTACTGAATTAACAAAATGGTCCCATGTACTTTTTTATTTACAGAGATTCTCAAAGTTTCACGAACATCGTCAATCATGCCGTTTTCGGTAGTTTTAACAGAAGAAAACTCGCGAAAGCTTATCTCATTCGTTCCGAGTAACTGGGTTCAAGGTAATATTCTGTTTTGACCTAATACAAGAAAAACGCCCGAAATTGATCGATTCAGAAGAGAGCAAAGAGCACCTACCAAGGAATGGAAGAAAATGAAATGTGTAATTAAAGCACACGGGCTCGAAACCTTTGCAGAAGGGATGCAAATAGAAAATTTATTTGCTTCCTTTGAAGATACGGAGGACGAGGATGAGGCATTTAAGTCAGCGCCACCAGAAACTATAATATTTTTTCCTTGATTGTCACTCGATGAAGACGATAAGTTTGTTGAATGACCTGGAGAAATAATTAAAAATTTATTTTGTCATGATCCTTAAATTATTAATCACAACAACCAGCTAGTAATTCAAAAACTACTAGGTATTAAGTGTAATAACGCGTACCTAATTAAAGCTATTTATTAGGAATTAAGTCCTACTTACTTGGGATTTTGTTGTGTACATTCTTTAATTTTGCAACTTTTCTGTAGAAGTCCGATGAGTGTCTGTATGGTTTTGGTTTTTTCCTTTCGTTTGGTTCACTCATGATTAAACGCAACTTTTGCTATAATTATCACATGGCAACGTTAACTATGGGGAAATGGGGACAGTATGTTGAGAATCTTTGGATTTTATGAAGCCTTTTTGTTGTCATTTACCGTTACAAAGTTCCGAAACATTGACGTAACATTACTACACTTCGCGTTTATTGTTTATAACGTGGTTACAGAGTTACCACACGGTTACTACACATTATTTCCTAGTTTGTAGACTAGTCACAAACTAGACGCAAAGTGTATAAAAATGTGTGATACAAATGTTTACGTTATGTGTGGACGCAACGACTAAACATAGTTACTAGAATTTTTGTGGTAGCATTGTTTATCAACTGTTACTACACTTAGAAACCAAACCCTTACACAGTCACAATGTGCCGGAGCAGTTACGAAACTGTTGTGACTTGTTACTGCTTTGAAAAGTCTGCGACCAAAAATGGCTATATGGGTTAGCTTCGTACTCTTTATTTATTTTCATTCTTAGGCTAGGTTATTTATAATATGATTATAAATTACAAGCTTCGTTATTAATTATTATTATGCTTTGTAATTTTTCATTCATGCCGCCTAAAACAAACCAATAAGCTATATAGTCAAATAGTGAGTGGAGCGAATATCGAAAGAGATTAACAGAGAATCCGTCCAACAAAGAAATATAAAAATTTCTAAAGAGGCGAAATAAGAAAAACACGAACTAAGAATAGTCCCAAAAACGAAAATACAAATAAAGAGTGAGTCTTAAAACAACATAGACTAACATTGAACGTGCCTAAAGATGATGGTGACGAATACCGAACTAAGCCGGAATAAGAAATAGCCAAATATCGAAAGTGACGAATGAAGAATGGGTGACGAAAGCAGAAAGGGACGAATTTAAGAACGTGACAAAAAACGACTGAGACGAGCCAAGAGTATACCCATTCTTCATAATCTCCCATACATTATTAACATTATTCTCAACTTCACTGTCATTCATCTTATTGACACATTCAAAACAATCTTTCAGCTTTCTTACGTATTCATCTTGTATAACTTCGTCTTTCAGTTTCTCTACTTTTATCTTCTCTAACGCAGTGGTAGGTACGGGAACACGATGGCGCCAACGTGTGAACAGACCCCTTACTCGTGTTACCACTAAGTAGTGATCTGAACCTACGCTAACTCCTCGAAATGCTCTGGTATCTACAACTTTGTTACGCAGCCGTTCATCCACAATCATCAAGTCTATCATAGACTTCTCATTCTGCCGTCTCCATGTATACTGATGAATCTCTTTGTGATCAAACAAAGTGTTTGTCACGCAGAGATTCTTAGCCAAACATACATTGAGAAGGCATTTGCCATTCTCGTTCACTCGCTCATCACCATACTTACCCAGTACCGATTCATAACCATCCCTTTGCACGCCTGTCCAACCATTAAAATCACCTAGCAAAATCATCCTTTCATTCTCCTTGCATTTTGTTGAAACCTCATGCAAACTTTCCCAAAACTCCTCCCTTTCTTTTTTCGATTTATTCGTATCTGGGGCATAAGCCCCAATTACGAATAAACGGGTGAGACCTACCTTGAGTCTCACCCAGAGAAGTCTTGGGCTCGCACATTCATACTCTTGCATACATTCAGCCATTCGCTCTGTGAGTACGATACCAACTCCCTGACGACCGTGCTCGGATACCGGAACTCCGGACCACAATGCCGTCAAGGTTCCGTGTGTGGACGTACTCACCCCTTTTTTCTTCGTCGCAGTCACACATAGAACATCTAGCTTTCTCTCTTTCATCATCATACATACCTCATCTAATTTATGTTCCATCCCTCCACAAACATTCATCGTAGCAAGGCGGCTTTCAGCGGCCCGCTTTTTGCCAACCCCCCTGCGAACACAGCGTGAGCGTGACGCGTGGCAAACGGCATCGCCGCCGTTCCGATCCCCGGAGGGATCCGAACATACGCGCACTATTTTGCCCCCCCCAGAGTACAAAGGGCTGCCCAGGCTAGGCCTGGGGAGGGATTCTCTGGCATTGCCAGTACCCTCCTGGGGTATAAACTTTTTAAATGGTGCTCGCATGGTCCATTTTGCAGGGTCGGGTTTGAAATTGGAGTTTTCCTTCTCCTAGATAGGTAGCAGCCCAATGCTAACGACGCCTATCCCGCCCGGTTAAAATACATAAAAAAATGTTTTTTTTAAATTGGTTTTTTTATTTTTTATACGATAACTAGTATTCGTTTTTTGGGTGGCGATGCAAATCTATCTAAAGAACGTCATTTCAAAATTAGAAGCAAATCGCTTGAATACATCCAGAAAAAACAAACATGATATTATTTATGTCATTAAAAATCAAGACTCTTTTGTTAAGAATTGTGATATACATAATTTGAATACAAGAAATAAAAATAAAATTGCTATTAAAAAATTTCGTGTCCGTAAGGTTTATAAATCATTTGTAGGTCAATGCATCCTTTTCTTTAATAAATTACCTGAGACGTTGTTTTAAAGTTACCATTTCCAGTACTTAAAACTTACTTGAAAAAGTCGTTGATGTCTAAAGCTTACTATAGGGTCGAAGACTATCTAACAGATAAAAATGCTTGGCCAACACCTAAATAATTTAATAATAACTTAGTCATAAAAATATGTAAACATTTGTATATTGTCTAGGGGACACGGTTTCTGTAGGAGAATGTATCGAAACTTTTATGCAGGTTGTTTTGCACCGTCACAGGTAAGTATAACTTGTATACTTTCAATTGTTTTTTATTACTGTTGCTTATTAGTTTTGTGACAATTCTGAGTTTTGACACATTTTCCTGCTCAACTACGCATGAATATATTAATTTTTGGTGTTATGTGAGATTCATTGTTTTATATAATGCTAGGTTAAGTTTATTATTGTTTAATATCATTAGCAATATTTAAAAAACGACTTACTGTTGAGTTTCTTGCGGCGCTTCTTCTCAGCAATGGTCTCTTGTGAAGCGCTGGTAGATTTTTTTGACGTGTAAAAGTGCCCGTGCGGCCTACTTACTGAATAAACATCTTTTATCTTTTTATCTTAGAAAAAAAAAACTTGAAAAAATCATAAGTCAAAAACTATTACAAGTAGGGATGTTCATACTCGACTAAAATATTCTTCATCATAAGATTCACAAGAGGTACTGACAAAAAAATCTCCGAGTCCATTCGATGGACTTACTATGGAAACCCGGCTATGGCCTTTGGAATATCTTCCAAAACCAACACAATTCAAACAGGGGGTCAATTCTAGTATCTATTAAACGTCGACTTGGTATATTTTAAGTAAAGTGTCGTACGCCGTTTTGATGTCGAATGACATTAGAATAGGGACTTTGTTAGTTTGTCTATGATTTAAAAAAAAACATTCATATTCGTGACACAGGTTAGCTTTGCCGCCATTTATTTGTTCTGCCGCCTGTTTTTAAAATCCGGAAAGAGTACTTATAATATGTGTGTAGATAATAGTAGTTTATGCAACAGTTGTATAGGAGAGGTCAAAAAAGACGAGTGGTGTGGTTACGATGTGAGCCGCAGGCGAACATCGTAAAGCAAGACGCCACGAGTATTTTTTGACTTAGTTATACACCGTTGCATACAATACTTTTTCTACGACTAGGTTTCAAATAAAATGCAAAATTAAATTAATATACCTAGGTTAGAATACGAACGAACGAAGCACAGAACAACAAACAAGCGAGAAACATTCGAAAACAACAAAATATGTGTTATGGTTAACTTTGTTTTTAAATTGATGTGCACTTGCCAGGTTTCATATTTTTTAAAAAAGTTGCACAATCGATTTAACTTGTGAAATAGGGACTAAAAAACACCTAATGATTTGAGAAATGAATTATTTTACCTGATTGGTCGATTTTAATATAGCTGCGTTCTGGTTGGTTGATACCAAATAAAATGTTTTTTTTAAAGAGTTAAATTAGTAAAAGAGTTTACATACCAAAAAGAACCTAACGTTCCGATTGACAGTCAATGTGTATTGTGATTGGTGGTTTAATTTGGTGAAGTATTTTGATTGGTCAAATTAACCTAGGTGTAAGCTTTGGCAGCTAGGCATATCGTTTTGGCTCAAAAAAGCACAAGTGCTGTTAAGGGGAATAGACTAGATAGACTTTTCTACGGAATGTTCTGCGGACATATTATCTATATTCTTATATTAGTGTTCGTGACTATATAAATGACAGATAAAAGTACAGGAGTAGGAAAAGTAATGTATGCAACTGTACATAAGTAGGCCTTGAAAAACTCGTGTGATGTTATTATGAAACTCGCCTTCGGCTCGTTTCACAGAACCACACTCGTGTTTTAAGGACCCTCTTTATGTACCAGTTACATAAAATACTATTAACAGTGTATATATTAGTGACAGGCAGGTAGCAAGCCCATCGCCTAACAGTACTACAAGCCTTTATTCCTTTATTTTTCACTAGCGACCCGCCCGCGGCTTCGCCCGCGTTGAATGTATTATACATATAAACCTTCCTTAAGAATCACTATCTATTAAAAAAAACCGCATCAAAATCCGTTGCGTAGTTTTAAAGATTTAAGCATACATAGGGACAGACAGCGCAAGCGACTTTGTTTTATACTATGTAGTGATTTATATTTTATCTAATTATGATCTCCTTTGAAATACGTACCTACTTAAAAAAAATACGTTTATTTAAAAAAAAAAAAAAAAAAAAAAAAACTATAAAACTATAAAACGTCTTAAAATTGTAACTATAAATAAAATAACCCTTGCAGTTCACCCGCTTGTGGCATGGTCCCTAAAATGCTGGCCGCGTTCCTCCTTTGCACAGCGAGACTGAGCCGCTGGGCAAAGAACGAGCCGGCTCTGGGATCCTTTTGTCCGGGTCTGCCTAAAACGCACTCTGACTAATTCGCGTTATGCCTAAACGTCATTTGAAATTCGATGTTAAACTATGTCGCTATTCGTCTAATTCTTATATTACCTATTTCGCAATCTGACTCAAACGTAGTACGCCTAAGTCGCTGTTTGTCCATTTCGCGTTACGCCTAATTAGCAGTTAGGCTAAAACACGTTACGCCTATAGATAAAAGTATAACAAATATGAGGTAGGTTTAGGTTATGTTAGTTTTGCAAGCAGGCCCGGAGGGCCAAAACCACCCAGAAATAGGAGCTCCGCGTAAGTGGAGCTCCGTCGACTCTGTTAAAATTAATTTTGGGGAAGAAGGGGAAATTCGCTTTTGGACAAAATCGCATTAAGTTCAAGTTTCACTCAGCTGAATTCGCTTTTGGACAAAATCGTAATACGTCCGAGTCTCACTGTGCCAAGTTCGCTTTAGGACAAAAACTCATTACGCCTAAGTCTTATTTCGACTATTTCTCAATTGGTCTAGGCATAATGCGAATTAGTCAGAGTGCGTTTTAGGCAGACCCGGACAAAAGGTCTGGGATCACCCGCCGCCAAAATAAGTCTTTCCGACACCTCTTTAATAAACTTCTTGGTGTCGGAAGACCACGGACCCAAAGTTTCCATTGCAAGTGCCGCAAAAAAGTAATTATCTTTTAGAAAAGCGTATTTGCGGCACTTGATGGTCTGAGCACGGTCAGCGGCGGACCCTGGCTGACGAGCGGATCCCTCGACGTGAGACGGAGCTAACGTGTCCACGCATGTTACGTCCCACGCCAAGGCGCGGCCCAAACACCATGGCACCAAAGTGCAACCGTCAGGTCTTTTGCCATCTGAGGCAAACCTACGTAATGAAATAATGTAAATCTTAAGGTAAGGGCGTAGGCTGCGACAGAATATCTGGTGTTCTGGTTGCAAATGTTGCAATACATTTTATATGAGGCTGTTCAGAGAAAATAGACATAGCGTCGGTGATACTGCAAAACGGCGTAACTAACAAATTTATGATAGAGCAAAATAAACCTATATTAAAAAGTTATAAAAGTTATTAAAAAGGTTCATTTAGCTCCTTATTAAAAATGTTACTTACGCGGTTTTGCAGTTTCACCGACGATAGTATTGTGACATAGACGTAAAAGTAGGTAGGTTAGGTTCGTTAGGTATCTTCAGATGCCCGAAGGGCAAAACTACGCAGAAGCAGGAGCCCCGCCCCGGGCGGGCCTCCGTCGAAAGTCAATGGGACAAATATAATGGGACCACGAGAAAACAGTCCAAGAAAGGGCTCTAACCCCCATCCCCCAAGGAAGTTCTACTTAAGTAGGGGAGAAGTGGCATGAAAGAGCCAGGTTTTGAAAGAGCCACTTGCATTATTTCGGAAGTTTTAGAACAGATTTGGTTGGCAACACTATTTTTAGGTGAACTGTAAAAATTTTGTGAGGGACGGGAAATCAGTGCTGCCACCTAAAAATAGTGTTGCCAACCAAATCTGTTCTAAAACTTCCGAAATAATGCAAGTGGCTCTTTCAAAACCTGGCTCTTTCATGCCACTTCTCCCCTACATAACAGTATAATATTGACAAAGAAAAGTTTGCTTACCGTGCACGAGAATGTTTTTTTTTTAGAAAACTCAAATATAAATTTTCCTGTTAGAAGAACACAGGATACCTATTACCTACCTACTTATTATTTTGGAAAATTTGTAGTTCCTGTTGTTCTATGCTTATGTTATCGCGGGTAAAGAGTAGAATAAAATAAAGAATAGAAATTACTTACCAATAAGTTTTTGTCAGAAATTTCGTTTTTAGGAGAAGCTGTTGTAGCCGACGACTGTACTTTTTTTGCAAAATCTTAAACTGCTTATTAAGACCAATAAACTATTGAGTCCTAATACGGTGGGTCTACGGTTAGTATAGCGGAGATCCTGTCGCCATCTTCCGAATACATCTTCAGATCAGCTCTGAGATACCATGATAATGCATTGTCATGGGGTTAACATGTGGTCTAAATTTCAGCCCATTCCGTTAACAGAAAATAGATCAAATTTAACTATCAAGATTTGACCCGTACAACATACATACATCGCAAGTTAAATAACAGCTTGTAAAATTGAATAGTTTTGTATGGGGGCTTCTAAACGAGCAACATTTTCACGGCAATGTGTGGCTGGCAACTATACGCATCTTGCTCTAACATACGAAGTAAGAGTAAGATAGCACTAGTTGCCGGCCACAAATTGCAGCAAAACATGGCCCGTTTGGAAGCCCCTTATGATTAGGCGGTGACCGGTGTCAGCCCTATTTAGGGTACCTACGCCAAATCAACATAGTTTCGTTAAGAAGAGTACAAATTTATTCTTATTCTGTGTTCTTTTCACACTGTCCACAGATAACAGATTATTTTATTACAAATTGTAAATAGTCTGTTCTGTTCTCTTTTTCATCTTTTTTTTTTTTTTATGGCTTTGATGTCTTTTAGCCAATTACAAAGTTAGGGAAACAGAATTAAGACTAAAAATTACGGAATTAGGAATAGGAAAGAAAGGATTAGGATTCTACATAAAAAACATAATTATATACATAATTACAAATATCATACACACATCATATCATATTTTAATATCATATGTCTCTATAAAATTTGTTAGTATTTTATAAACATCATAACAATTATAATGCAATAAACAGTGTATGGAAGTAGGAAAAGGGATGGAAATGGATTGGAGTTGGGCAAAAAACTCAGTATGATCATACAATATACAGGAGAGAAAAACATGGTTCACATCCCCATAATTCCCGCAAGAACACAAAGGTTCAGCGACAATACCAAACTTATATAAATGCGCTGGGGTGCAAACATGACCCAGACGTAATCTGCACAAAATTGAAGTAGATTTTTTAGAAAAATGTAGATTACTAAACCACGGTTTACGTGGAATGGACTCTTGCACCAGTCGGTAATATTTACCTTTGGTGCTATTGGCCCAAAGTCGATTCCACGCTTCAAAAAGGTATACCTTGGGCAAATTTGCCAAATCATGGCTATAATTTAAATAAGGATAGATATCGCCGTCACGCACAGCTTCAATCGCTAGCTGGTCAGCTTTCTCATTACCCGAAATACCCACATGGCTCGGGATCCACACAAAAACAACAATATAACCCTTCAACGCACACTGGTGTAAACAATCTCTGATATCAAAAATTATTTGAGCTTGTTTATGATTCCTGAAGGGAAACTTTTTCTTCTTTCGAATTCGCAATTGCCGCCCACAGAATGATTATTCTATTTCTGTGTTGACTTGACGCCTATGGTTGCCGCTTCTGGTTGCCGTCAGTGAATTGTCAAGTGAAGTGAGTGACGTTGGGCCAGTGACATAAGTAGTATTGCTAGGTGTAAAATCAAAATACGTCAGAGATGATTAGCCGTCAATATAATCGATAGGCCCTCGTCTAAATTGACCCTAATTATTAATAAATCCATTACCGGTTAATTTTAAATACGCGGCTTGTGAACGAGTCTATTCACTCACTAGGAAACTGATTGAACAAGAGCGAAGCGTAGTTTGTAGCCTAGCAGATTTTTTGGTGCTAGTATGTATTTAATATTTGTGCATCAAATATTAGCACGCAAGCGGCCAGTATTCTCGGCGGCAGCGCAGGAATATAACCTATTCCTACCTATACATATACATACACGAAACACCACACGTAAGTAAATTATTTTTGTTAAATTTATTTAGTATTAGTCAATCGGAATAATGAAAATGAGTATGCTGACAAGTAATTTGTTAGCAGAAAAATCGAGGAAAGTATATGAGAAATGTTAGCGATTGTCTATTTTTGTCATTATCATTTTAAGCTTTTAGATTAACGGCCAAACCCTATATTCAATCCGCGGACAGATAGGCTTACTTCGGATTAAAATTTGTTTGACACATTTTGTATGGGCAAATGTCAAATTTTAACCCGAAATAAGCCTTATCTATCCTCGGTTTGAATATAGGGTTCGGCCGTAAGACGTTTATGTATGCAACGGTTGATAATTAGCTTTTGAGGTAAGGTAAGCTTCATTATGTACCAGTTACATAAATAACTATAAGGATACTGCAGTCAGGATTCCTTAATAAAATTAAGACTTTTTTGATACTTAAGTTTATCTGAAATCTGATTTACTAACTGAGTACAACAACTTATAGTTCCCGGCTTCTTGACTTCTTAACTTCTTGAGAATGAAGTGAACTGGCGACGTAGTGGGGGAAAGTTCGCGCATGAATTGTATGAAAATAACGTACCTAAGCACTAAGTCTTACTTCTAACAGGGGACAATAAATATAAAACGGTAGGTATACAGGGTTATTGGTAAGTCGACCTATTCCCGTTAGGAGGTGATAGGGGTGACTATTTGCGATAATTTTGACCCTCATATGCATTATGCAAAAGTGAACCATTTTTGAGTAATCGCGATTTTTTTTTTTTTTTTAAATTAGTCCGAAATTCAACTTGAAAAATTTATTTTTAAAAAAGTATCCATTTAAATCTTATTTTTTTTTTCTGAGTTATAAATACTATTAAACACTGGTTATTTCTCAATATTAAAACAAAAATTATCGGTCCAAATTTAAAAAAGCGAGACGGAAAACGAAAATTTTTCAATATTTTTTTGCGATCGCTTAAATCGCTTTCCATTAGAATGCCTTAAAAACAAAAAAAAACGTTATGAAACTTGGCTTGCAGATTATTTTAAAAACTTAACTGTTTTCTTAGCTCTCCAAAAATGCATAACAACTAGGAACTTATTAAAAAAAAAACGGAAAAAAAATCATCACAAAGGAAGCGGGCGGAAATTCGTCTTCGAACTAAAGTAGTCAGAAATGAAACTTCACAAATTAAAATAAAAAAAAACACCAAATTTAAATCAACGTTTTTTATTTGCTTTTGTACAAGATGAAATTGCTGTTCTTATGCAATATTTAAAAAAATATTATCTGTACACGTTTGAGAATGCGAGGCCGAAAACTAAAAAATACATGTTTTTTTATCAACGTGTAATCTGCACGCCAAATGTATTGGTAAATTTTTCTGTTTTCGTATAATTTATGTTGGAGTTTGATAAAAAAACATGTATTTTTTAGTTTTCGGCCTTGCATTCTCAGACGTGTACAGATAATTTTTTTTTTAATATTGCAAAAGAACAAAAATTTCATCTTGTACAAAAGCAAATAAAAAACGTTGATTTAAATTTGATATTTTTTTTTATTTTAATTTTTGAAGTTTCATTTCTGTCTAGTTTAGTTCGAAGACGAATTTCCGCCCGCTTCCTTTGTGATGATTTTTTTTCCGTTTTTATTTAATAAGTTCCTAGTTGTTATGCATTTTTGGAGAGCTAAGAAAACAGTTAAGTTTTTAAAATAATCTGCAAGCCAAGTTTCATAACGTTTTTTTTGTTTTTAAGGCATTCTAATGGAAGGCGATCGCAAAAAAATATTGAAAAAATTTCGTTTTCCGTCTCGCTTTTTTAAATTTGGACCGATAATTGTTGTTTTAATATTGAGAAATAACCAGTGTTTAATCGTTTTTGTAAATCAGAAAAAAAATAAGATTTAAATGGATACTTTTTTTGTAATAATTTTTTCAAGTTGAATTTCGGACTAATTGAAAAAAAAACTAAAAAACGCGATAACTCAAAAATGGTTCACTTTTGCATAATGCATATGAGGGTCAAAATTATCGCAAATAGTCACCCCTATCACCTCCTAACGGGAATAGGTCGACTTACCAATAACCCTGTATAATAAATCTATTTTCATCCAACATCGTTTTGGAGATAAGAGATAGTTTCATCTGATTACTCTTGCATTTATTATCTTCGTTGCCACAAGGAAGTCGACCACCTTCCAAATTCATCATTAGATCGTCGGTGGAGAGCAAATAGTGCAATACGGCGTTAAGTAGGTACTAACCAATTCAATAAGGTGTTTTGCCAATTATGTAAAATTTAGGGGTGGACCACCCTTAATATTTAGGGGGATGAAAAATAGATGTTGTTCGATTCGCAGACCCAACCGATATGCACACAAATTTCACGAAAATCGGTCGAGCCATTTCGGAGGAGTTTAATTACAAACACCGTGACACGAAAACTTTATATATTAGATGTATTTCAACCTATCTCTTCAAATAATAACAAAAAAATTAACATTTTCCATGACCGGAACAAGGTAAAAATAACAAAAACGCGTTTTTGAGAATAAAATTCAAGACAAAATATGTAGTTAACAGGATAATTCTAGTTATTATTTATAAAGAATTGGTAGAACCAATATATTTTTGCAGAATTAAACAAATTCCACCAAGGAAATGAAAAAAAAAATTGAATTTAGACCAAAAATATTAAGTGATTTTTGAACATAACATTATTAAAAATAATATATTAAAATGCTATCAGACAATATTAAAACAAATTAGCAACGCAAATTGATGTTAATGGTTTTTTTAATACCGGTTCTGGCAAAAATGTAACAGAGTTAAATTTAGTTTAACTTTCATTTATAGGTTTTATGTATGTATGTAAACTCTTTATTGCACAAATAAAAACCAATTACAAGTAAGTACGAGTACGTACATACATTTAAGATAACGTGTACAATGGCGAACTATACATGTATATTTATATTTATATTTAAGAAAATTGAATGCATTAATCATCAAATTTGCATTAATGCGTTTAATTTTACCATAAATTCCCGTCTGGCCTTAAATATTTTCCATTGTTCAACAATTATCAGTTCTGTTACAAAAAATGCTACTATTAATTTATGGAACGTTGGCCTATTTTTTTATTTTTTGGTTTGTATCTGTGTGGCTGGGCAAAAACGAGTGTAGCGTGACAGATGGTAATACAATATTTTGAAGTATCAACCACTATATTAAGCATCAGGATGATTTTACTAGTCATTTATAATGAGCTTCGAGTTGGTAAATATACTCCAAGGTAATGTGAGAATAATACGAAGAAAGCGATAGATATAACATCACTTCGAACAAAGATTTAAAGGAAGAGCCCCATATTTCGACTAACAACTGGATCATGTTGCGAAAGTCACTCTATCTAAACTAACCCTTTCTTTATCGACCCTTTCTAACCTATTCCAGTTATTTTGCCCATTATTCTAGTCAAGGAAATAAATCGACATTGACCGGAAAGATTTGACCGAAACTTCATCGAGTAATTAGGTGAAGTCATATAAAAGTGAATGATAACACATGTATATTATAGTTATCACAAAAATACTCTAAATAATTCCAAGAAACCCTCGGTTCTTGGCTTACGCTGCAGAGACCAACCGATACGACCTTGTATCGAGTGGTTATAATGATTATAGTCGATTATTGAATTTTTGTTTCCTTGCAACACATGTAATCACAATCTGAAACTAAATTTCTGTTGAAATATTGCGAATGACGCTTTGGATTATCAATTTCTCCGCTCCTTATTGATTATGTATTCTTGACAGAATATTGTTATTATTTTTAAATTCATTTCATTTCATTACTTATGGTGCTGTTTAACTTGAAAAATTCAAAGTTGTTTTCCAAACGGAAGAAGTATTCGAACGTACTTGTATTGCGTGATTGGTGGAGAAGGTGTCAAAAGATACGCGCCAACTTCACTTCATTGGTTACAATAGCATAGCCGATAGCCGTCCGTCAGCTCACTCCGCAGTGCAAGGAACTTTGCTTTGCTTCGTTTTTGTTGCAGTTTGTTGAATGAAGTCGGCTCGAACGCCGCGGTTCCGTGTAATGTGACCTGTTGATTTAATATTCAGTGTTTTAGTGCTGTTGTCTGTGATAAAACTACCTAATGGAATATGTGTTTAGTGTTTGGCAAGTGTTTAGTGTAAAATGGGTTTGATTACGTCTCGAGAGCAAACAATGTTGGACGGGCCGGTTGTGGCACCGACCAAGAGTCATCATGTGCGGCAGGCGTCCACCAGGAATCGCGCGAAGCCTCCGATGCCAGACCGGGATGAGCTGGAAAGCCGTTTTATCAAAGTCCTGGTGAGTAAAAAATGACGATAATTCGCCGGTTTTCATTGTTTACAAACATTTCTGTTTACTGTTACGGATTACTTTGTTACGTGCCCGGTGTTTCGTCGATAAACAAGTCGGTTTAGATCGAGTCCTGCTTTGATAATAATCGTGGAGAGTTAATTCCATATCATTTACTTAGAAATGTGCAGCACTATAATTTTGTTCTGATTAGCAATTCCAGTTGTTAACTACTAACTAACTAACTTACGAAAGAAACTCAGTACAAATACCAATAGGTTTTTATGACCTAACTATAGTATAGCTAGCATATTTCATTTAATTATCAATCAAAAAAACATACAAGATTGTATAAAACAGCCTTTTTAGCTAATCATATTTTTTTTGCACGTAAATGAATTAGTCTCTTAATTAATTCAATCTCGTTTAATTTGATTAATAACCTAACGCCATGGAATGGACACTATAATTTGTTGCAACAGTAAATACTATTTCAACTTCCTTCCATTGCATTGTTAATGAAAAAAAAACTTATGTGAGAAAAAATGCTTGAGCAACAATGTGCACACAAAAATTTGATAAAAAAAATAGACAAGTAGGTAGTAAACCAAATAGATAAAAATGCAACAAACCATTTCCCATTTCAAAATCCTGTAACATTTATCTACTTGTTCTATTTCGTAATTACTTTTAAACAATAGAGTAAAATAATCCCTATTGCGTGTGCAGTAAATTTCAACAGAAGTTTATTGGGTACAGTAGTTAGTTGCGTGTGATAAGACACCAAATGCTTCATTTCCTGTTTTTATCTATTGTGTATGGCACTCATACAATGGTATGGAGCAAGAGGAAATAATATTTGTTTAGAATACAGATACATAAATGAAGGTGACACAAGGTTAATTTTTTTTATCATGTCAATGGTTTAGTATGTCATGGCTGGGTTTTTGTTTGTCAACTCATCATTATATTAAGCGAGAGCTAATTCTATTTAATATATGATCTGTAGTGGAGAATGTGGAGATGGGTATTATTCCAATAATTATTAATTCGAATAAAAAATAGTTTGTTTGTTTGTCGAATAATTTGTTCGTTGAATATACTTTACCGATACCAAATTATTTATTCATTATTTTATTCCAAAAAAACGAAAAATATTAGAGATTTTTTTGTTATTCCATTCAAATAACTAACACGATTTAGAAATAAAGTGACTCGTTTATAAGTAGGTACTACATATTTCAACACCTTAAAGATTGACAATAAGGTTACCCAGGTAGTAAAATAAACAAGGAATTCTTTGCAATTCATTGAACCAATCCATTATACGCAAATAAATTATTCATCAAGAATATCGAAATTATTCGAATAAATTAAGCCCATCTCTGCTCTGTAGCCTAAACGTCTTGATAGATTTTAAATTAATTTTAAAATATGAGTGACAGAGGCTCATAGTAATCAGAGGGGGGAATATTATTTTATTTTAACATATATTGATGAATGACGCTGATATCTAAATTTGCTGTGAGGGTTTTAAAGCTTGCTTTTTATTATACTTGTAAAGTCATTTTATTAAATTTTAGTCAAGAATCAAGGAAACAGGTATACAATACCAATGGGACTGAAATGAGAGAACAATGGATCACTCCGTTAATGTGTTGTTTACTTTAAACTTTTAATATTTGTAGGTATTCAAATTAATTAGTGTTGCCAATTAATATTATCATATTCTGACTAAGCTTTCAATGCCAAATGTATAATTTCAACTATATGGTCATACGTGACGGTAACAACTGGTATTGGAAAGATTATATGTAAATGTTGTGTTTATATTAATATGATTACTTATATTTACTGCCGACGCGTTCGTACTAAATTTACGAGATTTGTATGAACACGTCGGTACTAAACTTTTTTAAACTATGTACAAACATTATTTTATTATAAACCATTTTGAACCTTATTTAACCAGCTAACGAATTGAAATTGAAGCATTACAATTGATCAACTAGGTCTTGATTGGTTGTCAATTTTGGTAAACAATATTTTTAGGTAATCGTATGATATGTGTAAGTACAAAGGTTATAAATTATTTGCCGGTACTGTATAATAATGAAGTTAGGTACCTACCAACACTCGACTACTCGCATTCAATATTGTATTAATTAAAACCAGCGCTACTCGTGTACCCATTCATATCTATTTTTTTTGCTTACAACCAGGACAGTGCGGTCGGCCTTTTAAACTGCACACTTTAGTGCTTTGTCACTTTAACGCCAAGTTAGCACTGCTGCACAAATCCGTCAAAGGCATTAGAGCGACAAGGTACTAAAGCAGCTACTTATAAGGGCAACTGTACAAGTAACGTCCATAAGACTGCGGCTGCACAAAGCGCCCCATTGACGGGCTATTTTTATACTTATCTCTCGGCAATAGCTTGGGGCGGAGTTGTGCTGGCTGCTAGATAAATAGATCGATTAAGACAGTGCAAACAGGACTAGATCGAGTATCGATCTGTAGATGTTCGCGTATGCGTGCGTAGGGATCATTTGTATCTTTAATACCTAACTTATTAACACACATTCAAAATGTCTAAGGATCAGAATATCCCTACCTAAAAACAAACTCATGCCTTCATTCCCAGAGTAGGGTAGGCAGAGCTACAGAATTACCAACAACTCCAATAATTTGTTGATAATTCTGTAACCACATTTTGCACAATTAGGTTAAGATGTTTACCAGTGTATTAGTGACAGGGTGCAAGCCCATCGCCTAACAGTACTTCAAGCTTTTATTCCCTTAGTCGCCTCTTACGACATCCACGGGAAGACATAGAGTGGCGCATATCCCTTCATAGGTACATGCTAACCTTGGACTTTTTTGATGTGTTTAATTTAATTAGTTAATTAACTGTAACTAGTTCAATATTGACTTGCAAATTTTGAAGTGAACAACTTACTTTACGTACGAACAGCGCAAGTTAAATAAAAGCTTTTAAAAATGGCGTGCCATGCTAAGTACCTAGTGGTTACGTGAACAGTGTGATTGCGTGCCCGAACCGGTTCCATTCTATTCTAAGCCTCAAGTCATCACTAATTGAGGAGCAAGACATCATCACGCCAAGGTTCGTTGTCGTTTAATGAGTAAATTGCGCGAGGAGTGAGTCATGACTCGTGTCAAGGGTCAGAGGGACCTTGGCTTGGCCTGGTCGATCAGAGCCTCTATTCTACGCGATAAAAACCATATCGTCGTTGACCTGTTATGGTATTGTTTTTAACTCTGCCGTCATTACTGTCAACAGCTATTAAAACCTCTCCGTCGTTCAATATCATATTCGCAAAACATGATATTCTCAAAATATCATATAAGCAAAACATGACGTTCGCAAATCATCATAGTAGCAAAACATCTCATTACCAAAACATAATTATTACTATTATTTATTAGTGAGACATGAATTAGACAGTGTCGTGTCGACGTATATCTGGACGGTTTGGCCCTCCCGGCCCACCGTAAATCTAACATAACCTAAACCTACCTACGATACTATAACCAAACCCGACTATTTGTAAATCTTCGGTGAAACTGCAAAACCGCGTAAGTAACATTTTAAATAAGGAGCAAAATGCACCTGATCCTGTGTACAGTCAAAAGCACAAAATATCTAAAGTCGCCGTCAATAGAACTTGCAAAAGATATAAACAAAACCAAACGAACCAATTCAGCATGATAACTCGATAATCGAGTACTTTTAAAAGATCAAGTGAGGTCTTTGATGATGATTTGATCTGATTTTTACACTAGATAATTATTTTCATATTAAGTTTAAGATGAAATCTGTGCCTCCTGTGACAAGTGATACAACTCGAGTTATATGAGTTTTCGTTTTCTTTCATGAAACACCTTAAAAAAAATAACGCATCGTTTGCTCCAACTCCCGTGTTCCTAGGCCTTCTAGTTTCGAAGATACTTTCGTGTAAAATGATACAATTGACCCTTTTTTTTCTGATTTTCCGTGTTTAATGCTATTTCTCTAGTTAAACCACGTCAAAAAACCATGAGATATTTTTTTTCTCGTGCCAGATGATATATCTCAAAATGTATCATAAATCACGGTTCTTATACCTTTAAATTTTTCTGTGTCTTTTGATATAACTTGAGTTATATCATTTATCACCAGAGTTTTGCGTATTTCGAAAGTTACAACTTGAGTTAGATCAAAAATTAAACCTGTTTTTGCTTCTTTTGGTTTGTGTTAATTGATACAACTCGATTTATATAAAATGTTTTCAAATATTTCCTAATCTTTGCAAATGTATAAGTCAGTTGTATCAAAAATGTGAGAATATTACGACCATTTAGAACTTGTAAAGTTTGGTGCATAGTGATACAATTACTATAAAATAAAAATAAAAATATCAGGGGAGAATCCCACACAAATTGGCCTAGTCCCAAACTAAGCTCTAGGCTTGTACTTTGGTTATAGTATTTATATCGTTGTCTAGTACAACGATATAAATACTTATATAGAAAAATATAAACATATTGTACATATTTTTATATTAATTGTATTGCAATGGTTTTTCTGTTGTACAATAAAGTGTTTACATACATATATACATACAAATCTTAAAAATATATCTAAACAAATTTATTGATACTTACCATAGAACCGTGTCATAATACAGTGTAATATTTAAATCGACAGGTCTACTAATATTACCTTGTGACTGAGTTTTTATAGGTTGAGAATAAAATGGTTTATCTCTAATAGTTACGCAAAAGAGACCAATAATAAAAAATCGGTATCGAGATACAGCCGTTTTTAGGAAAAAAATATATTTATTACTTCCTAGTATGTTTTCTTATAAAAACCCTAATTGTTAGAACTAAGTATAATGCAGTGTATTAAGCACATTTTAAACAAATTAACTGGAGTATTCGTAGGTTTTTTTAAAAAACAATGTAGTTGGATGTTTTATATACAACTAATTATAATATTTGCTATCCTCCTTTCAATCGTAATTTTACGAAAGTGACAATTTCTTTAGCCAATTTATACCGATTACAATATTAAATTCTTACATACATACATAACATACATAACTTCACGTCTGTCTCCCAATGGGGTAGGCAAAGACTACGGAACGCCAGGTGCACCGATCTAAACATACAACTTTCGCTTCCTCTACATTCATCAATCTCTTCATGCACGTACGTCAGTTTCAGGTGCTTTTTATTTGGCCCTTATTCAGTACATCGCGAATCTGATCACCGTACGTCCGTGTAGGACGTCCCCTACCGACATATCCACTCACTCTCGCTCGCCATATATCTTTCGTAACCCTTTTTTCATCCATCCTTTCTAAATGACCAAACCATCTTAGCATACCCTTTTCGATTTTAGTCACTACATCTTCTTTCAATCCACATCGTTCTCGGATCTCGCTATTTCTTTCTCTATCTATCATCCTAACACCACACATACTTCTTAGAGCTCTAATTTCAACTGCATTACTCCGGCTTGCGTTCTTCTTCTGCCATTCCCAAGATTCACTACCATACATTAATTGAATTCTTGTATTGTTATAAAAAGTGCTATATGCTATTACCCTAGTTGTCTCATGCTAATTACAAATAGTAGATTATAGTATTTATATAGAAATATTGTATAATCCGACTAATTGACGATTGGCTGTGTTCTGCAGATTAAAAGTATCATCTTTTAACGGAAAAAATAGACTAAATCAAGTACTTTGGCTGCGTTCGACATTATAGAACGCACATTTCGTTATTGGCGGTTTTATACATAAGTTTATGTATAATTTAGTAAATTGACGTGCTAAAATAGGTCGCTTTCAACATAACATAGTTTAAAAAATCTAGTTTACGATGGCATAGCTAACTCATGTTCCGAAAAATGAGTCTGGTCTCTTTCTTCATAGCTATGGTCACCCTGTCATCGAGGGTGGGAGCACACGCTCGCTGTGGCCTGAACCGACGCATAAGCATGATTTATATTGTAGGTAACTTAATGTTAATATCCTTTTATGGCTGCGATACAATATTATGATCTACATGTGTATGGAACTAGTTATTTGTGTAAAATATTATGACAGAAGATAAAAACGGTAAAAATCTCGCGACGGAAAGAAATAGTTATTTACCAACCAACACGTTTTATTTTGTGAAGTGGCAGGTTAGTAAATGCTACCGTTCTGTGGTGACTTAAATTATTGTATCAAATTCAGTAAGATGAAATTCAGGTGGACCATGCGCTATGTCACTTAACTACCTATTCGTACTTACTACTTCGACTGACGGCAAGCTTAATTTAACTTTCTTCATATCTTACCTACCTGAGATTTAGTTATCATTATTTTCATGTTTTGTAGGTGATTAGATTATGCTGATGATTGAGAATTGTTATTTGTTTTTTTGTGTAGGTGCCTATTTAGTTTTTGTTTTGGATGGCAATATGCACTGGTTAATTTACCTCCTGTATTGTTGCAACATCGTAATTTTGCTTTGAAATGAAGGAGTATAAGTTAATTTGTTTCCTCAGTGATTTAATTTCATGTTTAGTTCCTTTATTCCTTATATTTAAAAAAACAAAATTATCATAATTGCAATCGTTTGTTTTGATCAATTACTTGTATTATTTGACACAAGTTTTTTCGTTACCAGACCTAACAATAACTCGATATGTAACATTAGTCACGGTTTAAATTAAGATTATTTTTTGTGATTAATGATACAACTCACTAAAATCCTAAATATTACGCCCGTTCGTTTTCAGAAAGATTACTTATTCAATTCCCTACAACTTGTGTATAAAGGTTAGACCTCTAACTCAAGAAATAATAGAAAAATTAAGCTTTAAAAAAAAAGTTGTATCAGTGATCACCAGAGCTCCTTGATTACACTTTTTTGTGTTAAGTAATACAATTCGAGTTGTATCATCATACACGAGTTAAATAGATTAATCTGAAATGTAAAATGATACATTTCGGACCTTTCTTCAAATATCTTAAAATCTATAACTAATATCATTATTTTTGTCAAACCAGTTAATAAAGTGATATTACATGTTATAAAAATCGAAAGAAATGTTCAAAAATACGTATTCGTTTAAAAGCAGTATTTTTTTAAAACTTGTTTTTGCTCTCCTGTAAAATCGTGTTTTTCGAGTTGTATCACTTGTCACAGGAGGCACAGAAATAACTCTTCATTATACCTACCTTATTTTTAATAAAACACGCTTGGTGAATATTTGAGTTATGTGTCAATCAGTAGTATCAGTACTAACTTGTATACATCGTTCACAAGTTCTATTGACGGCGACTTTATACAGTAATCGCGCCAAATATATGTAAACGTAGACCTTATTATTATTGGTATAGGGGCGTGTGGGTAGAAACCAAAATAAATGTCCAGTTAAAGAAGAGTTTTGTCACGGTAACGAAACTGTCGATTAACTTCAAACACATGCATTTTTGTAACGTAATTGTAAGTAGACATCATTTAAGTGACATATGAATAGCGTCTTTATGTACATTTGTTTTGGTTTTTACCCGTAAATATTTGTGACGCCTTGGGAACGTATATACAGCCTTGCCCAAAGGTGTTGAGCATCCATGCGATTTTCATATAAAAGTCCAACTTTAAAAGGTGCATTCATATCTTTTATCATAGAAAGTTCTATATCTATCGAAAGGATTAATCATATTTATTGACGATAAGGGAAATTCAGTAAAAAAAAAAAACACTTTTTCTAGCTTCAGTTTTTACACGCAAATAACTACTTCGAAACGATATCTACTAATGATTTGGACATGTTCAAACCCTTTTCTATACTTTACGTCTTTGTGTATTTTTTAAATTGAAAAATAATACTGTATTTATAAGTTACAAAGGAAAACGTGGGGTGCTCAACACCTTTGGCCAAGGCTGTATATATTCACGAAATTGACTGTACCTATTTTTTCATCACACTTGCACGTAAACAGTATCAAAACATACAGGTTAACTTGGCCGCAATGCCCGATATAAAACCCTCGACCTTTTTATTTACCATGAAACCCAAGGTCGGTAAGTAATTTTTTTTTTATTTATAGCACAGCACACAGGTATTGCAAGTTCAAGCAACGAGTTTACACGCAATCGAAAAATTGTCTTAAAATGTTATTTAAACAGGAATTTCACTGCAATCTCGCTACATGTTACTTAAATACTCAATTAATGTTCTTAATAATCGATTTTATTCGTTTTCTGTATCAAAACGTCGTTTTTTTTTACACTCCTTCAGGGCTGTATGTATACCTACGTAAGTATTTGCCCTTAACGTTTCTGAACGAAACATTTGTATAATCTGTGGAGTCCGCCCGTCATCCGCTTAAAAAAAGTTCAAGTAATTCGTAATAATAGTTGTGCTGACTTGTGTAAGTATTATAAGTGTTTTCTGTCCTATAATTTTATTTATTTACTCGCAAATGTGATGAAAAACATTGTATGTTTCACGGTCGGTACAGGAATTACGAACCTCGACTCAGAAAGCCCTCAGTCTTCGACTTCGGGCTTCTACTAGAGCCTCGATCGTAATTCCTTACTTACCGACCTTAATACACAATGTACTATTTTAAGAGCGTATTGAAACAGCAAGTCTTACCAACAGGCGAGTTAAAACACTCAGCGCTATACGAACCGATGTCAATACAAAATGGGCTCCACTTCAACCGTTTGGGCACTGAAAGCGTGTTCAACTGTTGATGAAGCGCGCAAATATCCAACTACTTAGCGTAGGAGGTGAACTCGATGATCTATGACCTAATTTTGGTACTCGTGTACAGTGGAGAGACTGGAGGAGAGGTCGTTAGTAGAACCAAAACAAAACGAAACGAAGTTTTTCTAGTTACATACATACATACATACCTTCACGCCTGTAATCCCAGAGTCTACTCGTGGGAGGACCTTGTGCAGGGTCCGTCCGGGTTGGTACCACCATCTTATCCATTAACCTACCGCCAAGCAGCAGTGTTCGCATCGTTGTGTTCCGGTTTGGGGATAAGACAGCCGGTGAAATGACTAGCATAGAGGCATTCCATCTTAAATAGTCCTCAGGGTTGGCAACGCATTTGCAGACTTGTGAATGCAAATGTCTATGGGTCACAGTTTCCACTTACCATCAGGTGGCCTGTGTGCTCGTTTGCCTTCCCATGCAGAGCTACAGTACCTACAACTTTAAAAACTTGGTGATAATTCTGTAACCACATTTTCCACAAATAGGCTAAGATGTTTACCAGCCTATTAGTGACAGGTTGCAAGCCCATCGCCTAAAAGCACTACAAGCCTGTATTCCCTTAGTCGCCTCTTACGACATCCACGGGAAGACATGGAGTGGCACTATTCTAACCCGGCAACCACACGAGAGTTTTAGTAGAATTTCTAGCACCTGGTCTATTTTAACACTATAAATAACGGGGGACAATCTCACACAAATTAACCTTATAATTGTTTTTTCATCATTATTATTATTAACTGAGAAAATATATTGAATATTATCATTGTTTGCTACGCCCGCTTTGGTTGGACTAGTCGCCGGAATGACGAAATTTAGTTTGTAACCGCGTTTTGTTTTTTAAGTGTAGCACTAGCTATTAGCAGTTTTTTTTTACTTTAATTTTTATTTTTTTAAATGAAGAAATAATTTCTTAGTAAATAATGAAGAAAAAAAAGGAGGTTTGAGACAAACCTCTAAATTCATGTTTTTTTTTCAGAACACATATACATACATATACCCTCACGCCTGCAATCCCAGAGAGGGGTAGGCAGAGCTACAGAATTACCTACAACTTTAAAAACTTGTTGATAATTCAGTAACCACATTTAGCAAAAATAGGCACACCTTCAAAAACACAACACCTTCAAAAACACAACACCTTCAAACACCAAACACCTTGAAAAAAAGTTCCTGTATATTGTCAATTGAAAGATTTATACCGGTAAAAATAGGGTGACCATGACCACGTTGATACCGTTGTCGATGTTTATAAAAGCTATTATTGAATAACAGAAAAACCCTTTATAACCATAAGATTACCAAATAATGATTTACGCATCCCGCTCGCCTCCGCTTATCTAAACCACAAACCAGTATGGTTATTAAACGCATAATTCTAATATTCCGCCGAGCTACAGGTTTTCTAACCAGTGCAAGGCTGGGCGTAACAAGCGTAAGCTGCCTTTTATCAGCAGGGTCAGAAAATGGAACAATATTCAAACGTGAATTATCGACAGTATGATATAAATATAAAGTTTGTTGTCCAAGGATTGACTATAAATGACATGAAAAACTCCCCGACCTCCCGACGCCCGATCCGATCAAGTTTCACAGCTTATAATTAAAGGGTCCACGGAAAGAACATGTCTAGTCACATTAGTAACATTTTGAGATATAGCGATTTGAAAGTTAGGAACCATGTCATTTTGTACGTAATTTTCGTGTAGAGGTTTTTTTAAGAGTGTAAAGATACAAGTTATATGAAGATTTACATCTGAATCTGAGTGGTAGGTAATAGTTCATCTCGTCCTCTACATTTTGAGATTCAAAACTCATTTTCAAAAATAAAGTGACTAGATATGTTCTTTCCGTGGACCCTTCAATTATTTTCTATTTTATCAAGTCTATTATTATGAAACTTTTTCAATTAACAAATCGGGCAAAAGCCTATCGGACCTTGCTTATCAAGACTTTTCTGACGAGTTCATCAGATCAGGGCTGAGATTCTGCACGATAAAACCTTTTTGCTTTAGACTTGCTTTCGTATTGTCAACTTTTTGATGACTTTTATTTACTTGACAGTAATGGCGGCGTCAGAAGCAATATTGTTTTACTGCGTGGAATAGAGACACCTTAATCTGGCATTGGTTTACAATTCTAATAACGGTAACTGGTTAAAGTAAATCGCTAGTTTGTAATCAAACAAACAAACAAACAAGTTTTACCATCAGTATCAGTATCAAGTATTACTATTATCATCTGTTTTTGATATTTTTTGTGCAATCTTGTATGTGTCCAACCAACCCTATGCATTGTCCTAACTCATCTACTTCAGGGTTAGCTGGAAGAGATCCCATTTAGGGATAAGTTCGCCTTTGTTCATTAGTTTAATATTTATATTGTAATATTTATATTTTTGTGCAATAAAGAGTTTACATACATACATACATACAAACACGAAATTAAATGCTTGTAATAAATACTCGATTTTATCAAAAACTAACGTGACATTGGGTTAGACCCGTACGCCTCAGCGTTGCATGGGTTAAACGCGTATTCCTAATATTCCGCCACGCGTGGCCACAGGTTTTCTATTAATCACCGCTGCGGCTGCATTCCTTTACACCTATGGTGCAGCGCGGTGCATCGCCTTGCATCTCCGCTGCACGGAGGGAAGGAAATTGGATTCTTAGCTTTATTAGTTTGAGAAAATTACATTCTCGCTCGAGGCTGGTATTGGTGGAGTTTAATTATGAAATCGCGAATATGTTCGAAAATGATGTTGAAAATTTATTTTTAATTTATATATTATAAGAAAACAAACAGTCACATAAAAACAAGATAGCTAATTATAAAAACATTACAAGACCTATTTGTATTTTGATCTAAGTATATGTAAAAAAAACCATATTTTTAAAAACAGATTCAGATTGTACACGGTATTTGGTCCGTAAAAGTTTTGAACCATGTTCAAATATTTTATATCCATATTCTTTGTTTCAGTACAAGTGGTACACGTCATCACAAGTTGCTTAACGTTATAAGTGCGTAATCCTTACAATTACTAGCAATAGGCATTTCATGGACCTCTCAGTGTTGGCAATGCTTTTACTATATTGTGATTGCCAATGTACCGGCCTCACTTTTTAATAAGAGAGGGAAGTAAAAGTAGCATGCGGGTTACCTGATGGGAAGTTATCATAATCACCACCGCCCATAAACACCAGCAACTCAAGAAGAATGGTCGGTGCGTTGCCGGCGAATTAGGGAAATGTAAGCTCTTACCATCAGATATCCTATTTGCCGTCTCCGTGATATAAAAAAAATAAGGAATAATTGCTTATCGTACATCAATGTCCGCAAGCGGCAAAACAAACAAAGCAAGCAATATCGCCGATGTCACGTACTGCCCGCGGGCGATCGACATGCCGAGAACAGCCGAGACTAGCCGAGTATAGCCGACTGGGACGAATCGGCAATTTGCTATGATTTCCACGCTCTGACAGATTAGGGCAGCCCAGAAAATAACATAACAATGTCAGGTTCTTGTAATACACGTGAGAATGCAGCGTACGATACTCGTATTCACGGGTAAAATCTGCAGATATAATGTCATTGCTAAACGTGTTCGAGAAAAACTATGCATATAAGCAAATTCGAGATCTCACCTTAACCCTTCAAGTGGCAAGCAGCCGTATAACGGCTGCTGTCAATAAACAATTAATACATGACATCAACTCAAAAATCAAATTTAAACTAACTATGTTTTTATTGCCAACTGAAGGGTTATTTATTTATTTATTTTTGTTTAAAGTACAGTAATATAACAGTGTCTTTTTGATATACACTCGCGGTCAAATAATACGGGTCAGAGTGCGTTTTTCATACTAAAGAGCCTTGGTTCCTCACCAGGGGATACTTTTAGTGAAATCTGATGATGGACACCCCGAGCATCGATACAGGACTTCCAGAGTGCCGAGGATACCCAACTGATTGAATCTGCGGTTAACGCCGGAATCGTGCATGTTCAGAGAAACACCTAAAATGCCAATAAAATGTACGGAAATCCAAGTGCTGACCCAAACTCTCTCGCTGTGGTGTTAACTGATTGTGCGATCAGTTAGATATGCTAAGCTCTTTTGACCTCCTCTATTGACCTCGGAGTATCCACCATTAAACCTCACTCAAAACAACCTCTGGCCAGGAACCAAGGCTTCGAAATAACCTCGTTTTTATGAAAAACGCACTCTGACCCGTGTTATTTGACCGAGAGTGTATCTCTCGCTGTTTAAAAACCATATAAATTATGCACCTATTCTGTGTCTCATTTGGATCTCTATTAGTTTTGTAAACAAAATACTTATTTCACGGTCCTGTCTTGTGTCTTAAGGTTGACACAGACTTTACAGTTTGGCACCAGATCAGCTCAAAGCGAGACATTGAAAAGTGAGCTTTGATTTGTGTAAGTACGATAGATTTTTCAGTGAACGATGCGAGGCCGGTTCACTGTTTCTGTTTTTACTTTAATTTGATTTGTCTTTTATTTGTCTAATGACTAACACAAATCAAAGCTCACTTTTCAATGTCTCACTTTTCAGCTTGAGCCGGTCCGGTGCCGGTGCCGAGCGGTAATGACACTTATGATAGCGCCAACCTTTAAGGCCCGGACAGACAGCAACCGTCGTCGCGGGCGCGTGACCTGCGCGATATTTTCATACAAACCGCTAGAGTGGACAAACAGGCTGCATAGGTTTGTATGGAGATATCGCGCTGCGCGCCCGCGACAGTGGTGCTGTCTGTCCAAGCCTTTAATCCGATAAGAGAACAAAACCTTTGATCTTTCATTCGTCTCTATCACAGTCCGATTTTTCATCAGTGCAAAATGTGGTTACAGAATCATCAAGAAGTTTTAAGGCTTGTTGGTAATTCTGTAGCTCTGCCTACCCCACTCTGGGAATGAAGGCGTGAGTTTATGTATGTATGTATGTATTCTACTCGGTAAACCCATATTGCTTTTGACATGTTATTGTATGGTTTTAACTCGGCCGCCATTACTGTCCACTAAATAAGAGCTATCAAAACGTTGACAATACGATATCATTTAGGTTTAATGGGTGGATCAACTTTTTGTTGTTGTTATTCTGTCCCGTAAGCCAGGAGAAAGGCCATAAAAGAATGGGTGTGTAATTGCCAATAAAACAGTTTTTTAGTGGACTTATATCCCTTGAAATCATAGTTTTAAAGAGTGACCCAGGAGACGTCACCATGGCAACGAGCTACAAAGAAAAGTTGATTGACCCTAATAATAGAAGTAGAGTTCCATCGCAAATTTCAATTTACAATGCAGCGCTTAAAGTGCATACCAACACCCAAAGCAAAACCCGTTGATTTACTTTAAATTAATAGTTGCCCGACGAGTTCCTGCTCGAACTAGACTCACTCTATCCGCTCCAATAAAAAAAAACTGAACAACTTATTCCCTACCTTGTGAGGAACTGATAAATTATGCATGCGACCAAAGGGCCCAGCAGGTCGGATTACACACATACTTGTTTTAAAGGGTCCCTTTTTATACCTTGTTTATTTGATATCTTTGTCGAGTTGCGGTCGTTTAAGTGATTTGATACGGTGTTATATTTGAAATATTTATAAATTGACAAAAAGTTTTTGACTTTTGTATACTGCGAATAAAAAAACAGTGTTTGCTACGCCAGCTTTGAACTAGTGGTCGGAATGACGTTATTTTGTTTGTGACTGCGTTATTTTTAAGTCTAGCACTAGCTGTGATGTGGCGTAGAAGTAGAAAAGAACATTTATGTGGCGTTTAAACTCATTGTTTTTTTTTCTCAGTAAATAATGAACAAAAATTTAGTTTTCTATGAAACAACATACATACATACGAGCCCCAATTCAAATGAGTTCGTCCGCCACGAAAAAAAATATTAACCTAACTTCAACATAAAATTCAGGGAGACCTAGATGTTTATTAGAAAATCTAACATAAAAACCATAAAGATTATAAATAATATTTTATTTTCCAACAAAAAAAATTATAACATTCCACGGTAATTTAAAAAAAAAAACATTATTTCGCAAAATGTAACACCCGCAAAAAAGTTCGTCTTCAGTTCAACCGACGCAGAATAGAACGTCTACCATTTGGTGGCGTCACCTTTTGCATCTAAAACGGCTTTGATCCTGAACGGCATTGAATCTAATAACTCTCGACACTCTTCAGGGGTTATTCCATTCCAGACACAGCTTAGTTTCTCCTTAAGATCAGCTTTTGACCTAGAAGGGTCTTTTCGCAACTTCTTCTTCATTTTCCACCACAAAGTTTCTATTGGAGACAAGTCTGGGCTGCTGGACGGCCATGACATGGTAGGGATTTTTTTGGACTTCAGCCACGCCATCGTTGACTTGGCGGTATGGCATGAGGCACCGTCTTGTTGAAAAGTAAATGCATTTCTAAGTTTCAACTTCGGTATAGACGGCAGCAAACTCTCTTCCAAGATGCTTTTGTATTTCTCGGCATTAACGGTTCCATCTATAAATTGCAGACGGCCTACACCCTGTGCCGACATACAGCCCCAAATCATCAAAGATGCCGGAAACTTCACCTTTCGCTTAAGACAGTCATTATGAAATGCCTCTCCTTTTTCTCGAATGACTTTACTTCGTTCGTCGCCAACTGTGACGTCGAATTTCGATTCGTCGCTCCATATTATTCTTCGCCACTGATCGGCAGTCCAGTTTCTGTGTTCTTTAGCGAATTTCAACCTGTTTTTTTTCTGTTTTTGAGTAAGTAACGGTTTCTCTTTAGCTGTGTAAAAACCGTTGCCCATTTTCTTCAGTACTCTCTTGCAGGTGTCGACTGATATATTCTTTTTAATAGCGTCACGCCATAGTACGGTAAGTTCTCCTGCTCTTGCACGACGATTTTTCTTTATGATCTTCCTCAAAATCCTGTCTTCTGCTTTGCTAGTTATTCGTGGACGGCCAGTTTTCTTTAAACAGGAGACTGTTCCGTGTTTTCGATGATGCTCGATGATCGTTTGAATTGTAGATCGTGGCAACGACAGGTCCTTGGATATTTGGTACGTCGATTTGCCCTTATTGTTATGAGAAATGATAATTTTCCGCACTTCTTCGGGCACTGGTTTACCTCGTGCCATTTTTATAGAATAATGATTAAGAAGTAATGATAATTTGCTTGTAATTTGGCTTTTTATATAGCCCGTTGACATATTAGATGACAGAGAATATTCTTTATTCAATTTGAACTATTATTTTACATCATACCACTTAAAAAGCAGTTTTTATTTTAAATAGACGACCTGTTTTGCGTCAAATATGAACTAGACGTAATTTTTTGCTTACGAGATGATAACTTTATGATAGAATTACATTAAGATCGTTAAAATGATCACACTTTGTACAACACAAGATTAAACTAGGTGTAATGACCTCGTGTGTAGCGTATTCCATTAATCATCAAAGTCAATCCGAGATTAAATATCTGCCTTACAATTAAATATTGTATTTTGAAGTGCAACTAGACGATCTATTATGCATTGGGGCTCGTACATATAGGGTTTGCAATGCGGATCCATTTTGTATGGAAGATCCGGATCTGGATCCGAAATTATCCGGATCTTCCATACAAAATGGATCCGGATTGCAAACCCTACATACATACCTTCACGCCTGTAATCCCAAAGTGGGGTAGGCAGAGGCTACAGAATTACCTACAACTTTAAAAACTTGTTGATAATTCTGTAACGACATTTTGCACAAATAGGCTAAGATGTTTGCCAGCGTATTAGTGACAGGTTGCAAGCCCATCGCCTAACAGTACCTACTACAAGCCTATATTCCCTTAGTCGCCTATGAAACAAGACCTTCACAAAAAATGCACTATTTTTAAATGTATAGCGTTTGTTGGAATACCATTTTTTTTAAATTACGGTAGTAATAAAGTAGTTGCGACAAGATATTTGCTAATTTACTTCACTTGATGTAAACGCCATTTCAACGAAATATAAAGCCCGCGAAAACCACGCGCAAGAATCTAGACGTCTAGACGAGTACTTATTTATACATATAAAGTGTGGGAATGAAACACGTGACATAGGGTGTCCCTATTCAATCAGATTACTGCGACAAGAAATGGTAGAATAGTGGAGTGGTTTAAACTTTTTATTGATAATATCAAACAAAAGAGTTCCAAAAGTTGGCATTACTTATTATATTATTAAAACATATTTTCGATAGCGATCACTCGTTTGCATTGCATCTTGTCTAGGGCCACTGGTGCGTTTGCATACTAACCTTAGCTCAGTGCATGTGCTGTGCGGTTTTAAGTGTTTTAACCCAGAGATGGGCAACATTTATTCGAATAACGAATAAGAATAACCAAATTATTCGCGAATAACGAATGAAATTTTCGAATGATTATTGTTATTCGAATATATTATTCGTCGAATAATTTATTTGCGAATATTTTATTCGTTCAATGAATTGCCAAGAATTCCTTTGTTTATTTTGCTACCTGGGTTTATCCCTTTAAGGTGTTGAATTATGTAGTAACTACATATAAACGAGTCACTTTATTTCTAAATCGTGATAGTTATTTGAATGGAATAGGTAACCAAAAAACGTCAAATATTTTTCGTGATTATCCGAATAAAAACGATTAAATAGTTCCTTATTCGAAAAGTAGTCTAATGATTAATTCGTGGATAATTTATTCGCGAATAAAAATATTACTTTTTTTTTTCGAGTAATGCCCATCTCTGATTTTAACGTAATGACAATATAATGTAAGATTTGTTACTATTGCCCACAGGATCGTCATAATTGCACACGAACCCATAGTAAACTTCTCACCTCAAGTACTCTAACCATTCACCGTCCCCCCTCCCTCAGGATATCGTCATTTACAGCCGTCATACGTGACTAATCCTCCCACAAACATGTCATGGACGTCACGGACTAACAATAGCGAACTGTGTCGCCTGATTGGCTCAGGATCTACGGTGGATAGCATAATGGCCTATGGTATACTATTATAAGTACTAAGAACAGTGAGGACCATTGAGCTGGCCAATACTGAAACAAGACTTAATACAATGTAGACGACGTGATGGCCTAGTTGGTAGTGACCAAGCTAGCGGTATTGGTTTCAAATCCCGGTAAAGGCAGAATTGTGTGATGTGCGCGACTATTTGTTCCTGAGTCATGGATGTTTTCTCTGTATTGAAGTATATATTTCTCTACATAAGTATTTAAATCGTTGTTTAGTACCCATACGTAGGTCACTCAAAAAGTTTTGAGATGCTCAAAATTTAAAAATGGAACGCCCTTGTGTTATATATTTTTAAAAAGCAAAATTATTTAAAAAAAGGAATACCGTAAGCCATTAGCTG
The DNA here is from genome assembly GCA_927399475.2 of Acleris emargana. Lineage (NCBI taxonomy): Eukaryota > Metazoa > Arthropoda > Insecta > Lepidoptera > Tortricidae > Acleris > Acleris emargana. The sequence goes on from OV656843.1 coordinate 19,951,932, forward strand.
AATTTAAAAAAAGAACGATGTTCTATATTCATTTTACTACAATGCTTCCCGTGTTTTTTTGTTGTAACGATGGAGCTTAACCGCGAACATTTGCATGCTATGCTATTACGATTTAATAGAGGTTAATCAATGAAATGGTGTGAAATTGTCCACTGATATTTATTTATTTGATTTAATGTGCTTTTTAATGTTGCCGTACTCCGTACCCTACCCATGCCGTACAAGGGTGCCAACGGGATCCTATTAATAACCCCCCACTGTTCGTCCGTCTGTCTATAAGCTGGCTTTATCTCACGAATCGTAATAGGCACATACGTACATACATACATACATAAACTCACGCCTTCATTCCCAGAGTGGGGTAGACAGACCTAAAGAATTACCAACAAGTTTTAAAACTTCTTGATAATTCTGTAACTACATAATGAATGATGTAGACTTCTGAAATTTTCGCAGTGTATTTAAAAAAGGCCGCTATAAGTAAAAATGCTATAACATGGTTTATATTTTAAGTACAAGTAGCTGCACACTTTAGTGCTTTATAACTTTAAGGAGGGACCACACCGCTGGCTCAAATTACGGTGACAGTACGGAATCGCAGTGACGTGCGATAAAATCGTGACGCTTACGGCACGTCACTGCGATTCCGTACCGTCACCGTATTTTGAGCAGCGGTGTGGTCGCTCCTTTAACGTCATGTTTGAACTATACTCGAAAACGTAAATAAAGTCCAACGTGGGTTGCCACTAAAATAAAAAATATTTGCGTTAGTATATTTCCACTTTTTAAAAGAACGTACTAAGAATATTTATTTATTGGTAGTTTTAAACCTTCCATAAAAATAAACAAGTTAATTCAAGTTATTTACACAAATACAAGATGGCCTATTAAATATTTAACCATAGACGATTTTTTGTAGCAAAACTGTTATTGCACTTGTAATACTTCAGGTCTTAATAACATTTGGTACGATAAATAAGCAATTGTTGTTAACAACGTTAGATGCAATTTAAATATTACATGCGTTTAAATCAAGCATAAATGTAAGGAATCCGAATTTGGCTTGTCATTTTGTTTTAGCTTATAAAAAATCGCCATTTAACAAACACCCGCCATTTAATGGCTTAACACACTATACCAGAAAATATTTTGTTTTGGGATATTTTAATGTTTTTGAATATCAGAGGCCCGTTTCACGAAGCTACAAGTTACAAATTACAAGTGGAAGTCTCTTTCTAACTCCTTTTGCTAGAAAAAGAGTTCCGCTTATAATTTGTAACTTGTAGCTTCGTAAAACGGGCCACAGGAAGAAAAAACATTGAATGCATATTCCCTATCGTTAAATATAACTTTTGATATTGAAAATGTTAGTCATATCTACAAATTTTGTCAACAATTTGATTATCAATACAAAAAGGTTGGCTAACTCTGAAATGTTCGATTGGCACTGACATAAGTGACTTTGACACTTATGACAGTGACGTATCTGTCGTAGTTTTTTTGGACTTTAATTACGTTTTCGAGTATACAAAGGGGTTATTATGACATAGCTATGCAGTTCATTTACGCTGAGAGAAAAGGACAGAGCTATATAACTGCCCTGTACTGATCTGTCAAAGGCGTTAAAGCAAGGTACAAAAGTGTGCAGCTACTTACGAGTTGCATAGCTATTCATGATTCTGTCTGTACGTATACTAACCTTGATCCTTTCCAATGCTTAATTTGGAAGTAGATAGAGATACTGTCTTAAAATAACAATGACGTTTCACTGAGGAACAATTTGTAAACAACTTTAGTACGAGGTTGTAAATGACGCGACTTACACTCGTTTAAGGGCATTAACTACCTTCGTAGCCTTAAATCCACTCGGACAAGGTAATCTAGAGATCGGATAACATGTAATCATTTGAACATTCTACACCATTCAAGCATTCGTTTATAAGTAAATGTATCTGATGTAACACTCATCAACAATGTGCAAGGGGCATAAAATATTGCTATAATATGTATGTATATGTAGGCAAACGTCGTGAGTGTGGGACGAATTGCGGATGATATGCGCAGATTGGCCGGTGTAGGTTGGATGATAGAAGCTAAAGATCGGGAGTAGTGGCGTGCATTGGTAGAGGCCTTTATCCAGCGATGGGATAAAACGGGCTGATGATGATTAAGATGACGTTGATGATGATGATGATGAAGATGATGATGAAGATCATGACGATGATTGATGATGACGACGACGACGACGATGATGACGATGATGACAATGATGGTGACGACGACGATGATTACAATGACGGCGACGATGACGATGATGGCGACGACGACGATGCTGATGATGACGATGATTGATGATGACGACGACGACGGCGATGATGATGATGATGATGGCAACGACGATGATGATGACGACGACGACGACGATTGATGATGACGACGACTACGGCAATGATGGCGACGACGATGATGATGGTAACGACGATGATGATGACGATGACGATGATGATGATGATGATGATGATCCTTAATCAGTTTTAAAATTTTACTTTTGTGTGAACAAGGTTTAGCTGAAATCCTGCGCTGTGGCTTTATACGTTACGTTACGATATCTCTGATTTACTTGACAATAATGGGCAATAGCTGCCGAGTTAAAAACAATACGATAACATGTCAAAATAAATATGGTTTTAACGAGTAGAATAGAACCCAGTTACAATTAAAATAACTTTACCTTGATAGTGTCCGTGTCCACTTAAACTCAATTATAAATCACTGCTATTTTACCCTATAACTATTCTATGCCCATTATCATAGGCAGGGAATTCCCTCGCCCTTGTATTTATTGTACTTAGGTAACTGGTGTCGTCACGGCCTAACCAGCCGTGTCTAATGCCCTTTACAGAGTAGCTCAGTAACCGGGCCAATGCGGATAGTGGGTTCGATCTTCGCAGACGCTGATAGTTTGTCAACGCTTTTTATGCCATTACGAACTTTAAGTATCGAGTCACAGAAATCATTGGACCCGATTCTACGTGCACAACGTTTAAATAGCCTAAAAGTAACTAAAACTAAATTGTCTAATTTTAAGAACTAGTTTAGACGGCAGATTTAATCAGTGCTATTCCAGAATGTCAAGCTGACAATGTATCATCATCATCATCATCATCAGCCTATATATTAGTCCACTGCTGGACGTAGGCCTCTCCCATTGCACGATTCGTGGCCACTCTCATCCAGCTCTTGCCAGCCACCTTGCGAAGATCGTCACTCCACCTAGTCTGAGGACAAATGTATAAGACCGCCTAAAATAAGAAGCGTCAGATTCAAATTAGCGCGGTCATGGCGCTGTCATTTGATTATGACAACTGCTCATAGAATAGCAAAGTGTTTTAGCGACACCTGAATAAAATTAGGAAGTTTAGAGGCCACTGTAGAATCGGGTCCAGTAACGACATAACAAGTAAGTATCTATCAAAAAAAAAACTGAGTCAGATCAGTTCTTAGATACCGTAATATTGTTTTGTCATCGGGTTCCAAATTTCAACGTATTAACCGTTGTCGGAAACTAGTTCGAAATTGGCTTGCAAGATTGGAAGCTGAAATCTTACATATCGTCGGTGAAACTGCAAAACCGCGTAAGTAACATTTTAAATAAGGAGCAAAATGCACCTTTTTTATAAGATAATAAGGTTTATTTTGCTCTATCATAAATTTGTTAGTTACGCTGTTTTGCAGTATCACCGACGTTATAGATACATACACACGAACCAATGCTGTCTGTCATCAGTGACAAGTTCTATTAATTTGAATTTAGTAAAGTGTCAATGAACTGGCCTTTATTGGCCCTGCAGTTACAACGTTACAAGCTACATGTAGCTACCCAATATCAAGTTTACCGGCCCGCCTGCGCCTGCGCTTGTTGCAAGGAGTTCGTTTAGATTAACGCAGTTATAAAGTTATGGCGCTTCAGTTTGTCTATCGTGTAAACATACTTCGGATTGACGGCGGAAATTATTACCTTTTAACAGATAATTAATATGTTTTACGATTACCGGGCTAAATAATGGAATAGACGGTGGTGTGCGATGTGAAAAGAAGTTGACTTGCTGTCATTGATTAAGAACTAAATTCGTTTGTCATGCAATAAAAAAACCTTTTGATATCATCAGCGTTGAGTAAGAAATTGATGACATCCTGAGTATAGTAATAAATCCCTGGTAAAGCCAGTTATGACGTTTTTGACGGGTGACTACTTCAACTACGTTATAAAAACCATACTTGTACAGTCAACAATCGAATTAGTAGGCCACTGTGCTGTGGGACTACGTCAGAGTGACACAGTAATTCAAATTGTAAAAAGATTCTTTGGATTTGATTATTGTCTTGAGCTAAATACAAAATTGAAATATAACAATATTGTTTGGCGTTACGGAATCCTCAGTGTGCGAGTTCGACTGGGTTTAAAAAGTTGTGGGACAGACCTGGCGAAAGGGAGGCCAGCGACAACGCTACACTATTGGCACCGGCATTCCCTGAACGTAATGGACACCTCATCCTGATGTCACCTTAATGTGTCAACGAAGCAAATTCTTACATCTACAGTTACCCACGCACGCGCCGTGACGGCCTAGGCCGCGAGAAGGCCGTCGGACCACGTATCAAGTCATTACGGTTCATGGACCATAGTGTATGTTGATGGAAGAATTCAGAGCAAGATGCAACCGTCGTCATTTCGTTTTATGATTGTGGATGAAAAAAAAACAATTCCCAGAAAACACTATATATCAGAAAAAAATGGTCTCGTGCTCTCGTGTCCTTATCTTTTACATGACATGACTTAACATTATCAGTTTTTAAAACCAATGCTTTATACACTACTCTCCCCACAATCATAACAATTACATATATCTATTTTAATGCAATTGTAAGAGGGACGCTCTCACGTTTCTTGAAATAGCTTCTTGTTTACGATCAATTAAAAAAACACTGAACCAATAACAAACGCACGAATAATCATTCCAGGGAGTTTCTCCAGTAGTGATTCTAATCATTCTATCATGCGCATTAGACTAAGACGTCTCTTCGTGCGTGACACGATAGGATTGTGCTATAATAATCTGTCACTTCCTCCAACGTTATTGCATGGGTGTTTGTCAATAGACCGTGAAATAGTGAAAATGACCACAGCATTTTCTTCAACACGATCAACCCGATTGGATACGAAAGCAGAGCAAAAACGAGATTAATTTCATACCGCGATATCGACAAGAAAGCGAGAAAATCCCACATAATACAAGTAAATTGCTTTGTAATATTTGCCTATTGTCACTGTTACATCGTTTTTGCAATCTTTCCGTAACAAAGTACCCTTTCAAAGCCCTTCGAAAAGAAATCACCGCGTCACCGCCTACTCATATTACGAGGGGGAGGCATAATATCGCCATAAAAGGCATATTTTGCGACTTTTTATGGATAAGCGCACATTTGTGTCAATTTGGTTGGTAAATGCCAATAGAGTGTTCGCCTTTCACTGTGGGATAGCGTTGATAATATGACAAGATTATGGGGTATAAAATATCAGATTAGAGCGTGTTACGTTTTACGTCGTAACCTGTATATAATATGTGGTTCTAGCCTTGCCTTTGATTTGATTGGTGTGTAAATACGAGTAAATAGGTGATAATTGAGACCGAAATTCAATTTATAAGCACTAAGACGAAGTTTGAATTGTTCTTTCGGACGTTGATCGGTGGATACATTGAGCCGTGAAAACATAATACACGAACAAATAAATTCACTTTCGCAATCGCATTTAGGTACTATGATATTTGTCTTGCGTTTTCTAGCACGCTTAACCATTTCTTTTAAAATATTTTTAACAGATTAAGGTTTATTGCGCTAATTTGCTATGTAGACATCAAAGCGCATAGGTATTACTCGAACACTCGTCTCTTAAACCCCTTTAGTAAATTTGGCTTTTGTGCACAGTAGCCTCTGACTGACGGCCGGCCTGCACATGAAAGACAGGAAACAAAACGAAAAGGTCGCGGCTGGCCGCCACATGTGCTGTGACGTCAGACCTTGTCCAGTCAGCTGATTGTCTGCAATGACGCCAAACCTCTACGATACTTGAAATGAGGTTTAATTAACACCCTTCTCTGCAAAGCAGTCAGTGTTGACGTCATTGGATTAACTACTTTCAAATGAATGCTCCATTGAAAGTAAAATATCCTTTTGTAAATAAATACATACATACATACCTTCACGCCTTCATTCCCAGAGTGGGGTAGCCAAAAACTTGTTGATAACTCTGTAACCACAATTTGCACAATTAGGCTAAGCTGTTTAACAGTGTATAATAGTGACAGGTAGCAAGCCCATCGCCTAACAATACTACAAGCCTTTTTTCCCTTAGTCGCCTCTTACGACTTCCACGGGAAGACATGGAGTGGCACAATTCTAAGCCGGCAACCACACGGCAAATAAATAAATTCCTACAATTCATTTCCCGGTCATTCGCAATGGAATAGCTGACCATACAATACCGTCTATTCGATAAATGGGCTTAAATAACGTCGCCTGATGTATCCGATACCCAGTACTCAAGTAAATTGGAAACCAGTCTGACTGTCGTCCCCAACAAATTGTGCTATGATACGTCTTTTTGTATCCTTTTGATTGGATTTGTCCCTTGATATGTACCAACATGTGTTGAGACTGCCAAGTCGTTAAAACGGCTTTAATGTTTACTTTACTGTCGCTTTCAAACTTTCGAGTAATGGAGTCTTGATTGCTCCGTTTATACAGAAGACTGGTGTAACGCGAATAAGTCATTATTACATGTGTTTTTCCCTTTTTATCTGTCATTATGTTTGTAGAGAGTTTTTTAAAGATACTTGAATCCAATAAAAAGGTTTCCTCCGTCAGAATGAACATGAGCATTTCTAAAAAAGTTTGTACATTTCATTTACGGCTTCGATTTGCAAAAAAAATTGCAGGTTGGTAGGGTGAATGAAGCTGAGCCTAAATAACATAGTCTCCCAAAATGTCCTCATACATTTGTATCAGGGATTGTAAAACCGGTGAAATTGAATACCTGTATATAAATTGTCAAACGATTACCGCTAAAATAATAATACCTATATTCGAGTTAGAGGTAATGTTGTCATTCCGCTTTTGTCTTTTTCACTATGAATGCACTATTTACAGTATTCTTTACCTCTATTTAATATCGGTATTCGTTGCTCTTGATAGATAAGGTGTCAAGTAGACATTATGACTGAAGCACAACAAATAGGTGTAACATAACTCAATAGCATTGTTGGCTAACACTGGTTGAAATGTCTGCTAGTACTGAACAAATAAATTGATTTGCGACGTATTTCAAATTGTCAATTGTCAATTTATTTATTCGCCTTTCTGTAATAATTTAATAAAATAGCAAAAAGCCACACGAAAAAGAAAGATTTCGTATTTATATAAAAATATCTAAAATGGGCCGCGGACGGAAAAGAAAAAGACAAACCGATCATATGACAGAATGGTAATCTTTTCGTTGATTGTCATAATTCAAAATGAGAAAACTTGCTTGTTTGGACACTGACAGGTATTACCGGTAATGGGTTTATTGGTAAAGTATCAAATAGAGGTAATGTTGTCAATTGTCGAAACCGCTATTACATTTCAATACCGGTTTTGATTATACCGCTTATTAGAGCTTTAGTGATATAAATACCAAAATGCAATTATAACCGGTTATACCTTATTTAAAACCGGTAGTAAGAATACCGGTAACGATCCCTGATTTGTATGAAACTTTCCTTTTTTGTTACTAAATTTCTTAGGTTCATACATACATACATAAACTCACGCCTTCATTTGGACATTTTGGGAGACTATGTTATTTAGGCTCAGCTTCATTGACTCTACCAACCTGCAATTTTTTTTGCAAATTGAAGTCGTGAATGAAATGTACAAACTTTTTTAGAAATGCTCACATTAGCTTTGCAGCTGTGTTTGATGTTTGGAGACCTTTTGAAATTGTGCGTATATTATTGCCAATTCTACATAATATGGGTACGTAGCACAAAACTTAATATGATAGTATGAATGTCTTTCTTCAAGCCGTGTACTATTAAGATAATGACATAAATGAGACTTGTTTTAAATTGTTATTTACTTATATGTAATTAAGTGCATTCCAAGGCTTTTACTATACTTTTATTAGCTTGTACCTCAAATAAATCCTACTTTTTTATGCTAGAGTAGGCAAACTGGGTAGCGTGTCATCTGATGTAAAGTAATCACTACCGTCCATGGACACCTACAACATCAGGGCGTCTATTCTACTGGGTAAAATCATATTGCCTTTGACTTATTTACTTGACAGTAAGATATAGCTTAACAATGTCAAAGGCAATATGGTTTCCCCACTCACATAAGATGCGTTGCCGGCCTTTGAGAAAAACGTATTCTCCGAAAAATTACTACAACCAAATCAAAAGAGCCGAAAAGTTTCAAAAATAATCTTTCTTCACTTCTGATTGCAAGAATATAAAGTAGAGTATCATTACATAACGCCCCCTATTACAACACGTACCATTTCATAGTACACAATAGAAGTGGTATGGACTTTAGTGATGACTGATGACATATGGCATATGGCTATGAATGGGTGTTTGGCAACGTGAATTAGTCACGGTAGGATTTTGATGCGGTGCACGCGACGCGCAACCTGCAATTATGAAACGAGAGAGTGAGTCCGATGGTGAATTGATATCTTTAGTATGTAGAGCGTATATAATAAATTCTTGAGGGGTGTTGTAATGTGCTCTGGGTTTTTAACTGACTTCAAATAAGTTTCTGACAAAAAAATATTTTTTGGGACATGCCTTTGTTGCTGACTGTACTTTTGTTTTGCATTATCTTTATATGCTTATGAAGACCAAAACATTGAGTCCTAACACGGTCGGTGGGTCTACGGTAAGAAAAGCGGAGATCCTGTCGCCACCTTCTGACTTTATCATCAGATCAGCTCTATGCCATAATATTGCACTGTTATCTAGTTTACATATGTGGTCCAAATTTCAACCTATTCCGCTGACGGGAAGTGAGTCAAATTTATCTTGCAATATTTGAGCCTTACATTCATACATACCTACATATATTGCAAGTTAAATAAGAGCTTGTAAAATGGAGGAGGTTTCTATGTTCGGCTGTCTGTATGTTTTTTATTTATGTTCGCCGATTTTTCCGTCAATCGTACGATTCTTCCTAGGTGGTCCCATTATCTGATGAGGAGATCCGTGAGAAATTGAGGGAACTCCTCGAATATTATAGGCATACATATAGCGATTTTAATATTTTCAGTAACAAGTCTAGCATTTGCATTCAAAAAGCATCATTTGGTGAAGTGGAACCACAGATGGCCACAGGAACTCCTCATCGGTACCTATTTCAAGGGTGCCGATAAGATATCTCACTAACTACGACGGAGCACATGTAAATAGGTTAAATATATGACTATGACTTTCCCGTAATGTTGCTTGCAGCGAGTTTGAAATGTTTCTTATTAATTGAGAAGTGGGATTATACAGGGTGTCCCGTAAGTACCACGTCAAACTTAAGGGGGAGGTAGGTGAGCAAGCCACCTACCTAACATGGAAAAATCGCCTTAGTAAAAGTCGCACCGTTTTCGAGATATTTGAATTTTTCTGATTTTTAGAAAAATGTACACCCGCACTGAGTTTTTGATCTGTGGTATTCGGAATTTATTATTTTTTAATTTTTATTTTATTGCAAAACAATCTTGAATAGTTGTGTTATCAAATGGTAAAAACCATTGAAAAGTAACTATTGTAGTTTTTTTTATTTTTAAATTAAATTTAAAATTTGCCTCTTCCGTTTTATTTTGGTAAAACTTTAGCCCCTCCTGGTGAAAAAAAATACATGACCACTGGTTAGCCAATTAAATTAAAAACATGCTCGTTTAATGGGCATTTAAAAATAATAAATACTTTATCTTCAAAACACTAATAAATATTTTTTTTAAAGAAAAGCGTAAAATACACCGCAATTCACGTTAAGCCAGTACTGCCACCCAAGCGTACTTGCGACGCGAGCTGTATCAGAATTCCATTCTAGTTTAATTCAGCAGCAATGCAAAACTAATCGCTCAAATTAAAATCTTTAAATTTCGGTAACTTCGAACCCAAACTTACTTTTTGTTTGGTGTGTGGTTAAATTTAATTACTTACTTTTGTGATTTAATCCACAGTCACAATTGTCAGAAAGGCCAAATCGTTAAGCAAATCAGAGTCCGAAATACAAGCAAAAACAGTTAGTCCGAAAAACATCAAACATAAACGACAAATCACAAAAGTAAGTAATTAGATTTAACCACACACCGAATAAACAGTAAGATTGGGTTCAAATGTGACAATAAACAAATAAATGAGGAACAAAATTATTTTTAAATTTCGAACGAAGTTCGAAGAGTTTTAGGACAGTTTTTTTTTAAATAAAGAGTTTGGCATTATGCAGGTTGTAAGCCCAAATCGAATAATTATCTACTTGGAATATCGCAGATTAAAAGTTTTATAACTTTTTTTTAATAAATTAAGCGAAATTTAAAGATTTTAATTTGTTCGATTAGTTTTGCATTGCTGCTGAATGAAACTAGAATGGAATTCTGATACAGCTCGCGTCGCAAGTAAGCTTGGGTGGCAGTACTGGCTTAACGTGAATTGCGGTGTATTTTACGCTTTTCTTTAAAAAAAAAAAATATTAGTGTTTTGAAGATAAAGTATTTATCATTTTTAAATGCCCATTAAACGAGCATGTTTTTAATCTAATTGGCTAACCAGTCGTCATGTATTTTTTTTTCACCAGGAGGGGCTAAAGTTTTACCAAAATAAAAAGGAAGAGGCAAATTTTAAATTTAATAAAAAAAATAAAAAAAACTACAATAGTTACTTTTCAATGGTTTTTACCATTTGATAACACAACTATTCAAGATTGTTTTGCAATAAAATAAAAATTAAAAAATAATAAATTCCGAATACCACAGATCAAAAACTCAGTGCGGGTGTACATTTTTCTAAAAATCAGAAAAATTCAAATATCTCGAAAACGGTGCGACTTTTACTAAGGCGATTTTTCCATGTTAGGTAGGTGGCTTGCTCACCTACCTCCCCCTTAAGTTTGACGTGGTACTTACGGGACACCCTGTATAAAAGTCTGTAATGGTTTATTGTTTTTTTAAACATGTAGGTATAAAAAAAAAAACAAATGTTTTATGAAACAATAAACCGCCTTTTTAAACATTGTGATATCAGTTCTTTGCTTATTTTGAGAGGTTTAAGTGTAGGGTAGGGGATGCCTAACGCGAATTGAAAATTTTGGTATTGATATATTTTAATCTTCGTGTGTTGAAATTATTTTATTTTAGTGTTGCATTTTCGAAATTACGCATAGAGAACAAAAGATAAAAAAAGATAAAAGATGTTTATTCAGTAAGTAGGCCGCACGGGCACCTTTACACGTCAAAAATCTACCAGCGCTTCACAAGAGACCACTGCTGAGAAGAAACGCCGCAAGAAACTCAACAGAACGTTAGTCCTATCTCCTATTAGCTCTTTCGGGCTAAAAAAATTATCTACCTATTGATTCTTCTATATAACACACTCGTAAACTGATTCTAGAATTAATTTAAAACTTTAATTGAAGGAGGAATCATATGAGACCAGCACCGTTAGAATTTATTATTTGAAAAATGTCTTATTTTATTAATAGGTCTGTTTATGCCGTAATAATAACAGCAGCATTAGTAGCAATAATAACTGCACTTCGGGGACTAATAAAGTGTAACTATATCTAAAGGTGGGTACAGACTGGTGAAACGTAACATGCAATGTGTCATGCAATGAAAGAATTCACCGTACAAAGTGTGTTACCTTTCATGATACATTGCAGCAATGTGTACGGTGAATTCATGACACATGTTACGTTTCACCAGTCTGTACCCACCTTAATAGATAAAATAATGGGCAAGCAACTTGCTTGCTTGGTTGCTATGCTATGCCCAGCAGGGTCCATAAATTAAGTTGTATATTAATTACTGTAATAGCTTAAGTTAGCCTGTCAACTGCCGACACATTGTGGAATGCAATAAACGTTTGAGTATTTGAGTATTTATGAAGTGGAGCGCTCCATACAGGAGTGACTCATTTTCTTCTTACATTATTTTGTTAATATTCATTACCTTCATGTAATATTCGACCAATAATAAAAGTAAGTCAATCCAATGTCACTTGCATCGTCACTGAGCATTCACATATTCCATTACATTGCATTCACCGCAAGGTCCCTCCGGCGGTCATATTTGCCCTAAGCAGGATGTCGTTGACGTAGGTCGCTGCTCACTGCGACACGGTTGCAACCCGCCGTTCCTTATTTAGCCCGATACAACTATGTCGCAGCCTGTTATTAAAATAGGTTACCGTTGGAGCCGTCGTGGAATTATTGGCGGCGTGCATATAACTTCGCTGTTTCTGCTTTACGATTTTGAGCCTGACAGTTTGTAGCTGAAGTTTATGGATTGCATTGCGTGTATTGTAGTTTTCGTGTAATAAAAGAACGGTACTGGGAATACTTTATTTGTATGTGTTTCGACACTTTCAATGGCGAGTATTTTACCTACATGTGAATCAGTGTGGTTTTTATTATACGAGTACTATCTTTTGTGGTAGTGTTTTTGCTTTTCCCTGTTGTTTTCTTTGTTTTCTTCACTATCTCGGGGCCAGTCAAGATGCATAACGCTTACGTTAGCAATTTTTGAAAACTGACGAAATTTTATGGATTTATCATAATATTCATAATCGATAGATAGATCGTCAGCTAACGTCAAATCTATACCTACATTATATCAGTTTTCAACCCTGTGTAATTAGCAGTGATCGCGAGTGAAGAAGAAATCCTAATATGGATATGACAAATCCCGGGATCTGGTCTGGTGTGAAAAGAAAATGCTATTGTTTTGATATTTATAAATACACAATACAATACAAAACACTTTATTGTACACCAAACAAAAACATTACAGAGAAACAGCACAATTAAAAATAATACGGGTAATCAACAGGCGGTCTTATCGCTGATAAGCGATCTCTTCCAGACAACCTTAGTAGAGACATGGTGTCAAACTAAAATATTTTAGAAAGTAACCTTTTTCTTTCTTACACTTGAAAATAAGCAAGGAGAGAGCCAACTTTAAATGACAGATAAATTTACTCGTCGATTGTCAAACAGGCCCTTAGTAGTATGTGTAGTTACTTCAAAAAAATATGATGGGTAGCGGAACATACGTAAATTCTCGCATAAATACCTACATAGACTGCTAAAAATATTATCCTTCCTTTTGACTTGGTCGTAGTCGGTTAGTTGTTGAACACGTCACAAATACAATGTCATGTTTATTAATAAACGCTTGTACAACTATGCTCTTATCCATCTTATACAGCGGGATATTTGTAAATACCTACAGCGTGTTCAGTTTGATAAATGACGAAACTGACAATCGACTGAAAATGAATAATGGTCGGTCACGGTCAATTTGAATGAAATTCATCATGATAACGACGCACGCGCACGCTATGATAGTCAATGGCGGCGTATTTTAAGACTACGTAGAACTAATCGTGTGTTTATGGAATATCGATTCATCGGGATATGGTACCGATTGTATCGGTTATTCTAAGCTATGATTATTTTGCTGTGAGTAATGGTTGGAGTGTGGTAAATAGAGCTTAGCCAAAACCACTGAACCTAGGCACTTGAAATTTCTAGAAAAAAGAAAGGGTTTTCCGAAAATCGACTCTAAAAGGAAGAAATAGATGGAGAGCGGGGAACTAATCCTACGGGTGTTATTTATATTTCATTTACACATGAATGAATATGCAAAAGATTTTAGCGTTACCTGTTCCAATCACTGTTACACATACATTAGGTAAACCACAAGACAATTGGTCGGGAAAACAGTATGTACTGTAAGGAAAAATACTTGTTATTGTTTACGGGTATTTTACTAATTCCGCTTATTAATTCCTCTTGAGTTTTATCCCGGTAACCACAGTGCTACGTACACATCTACCGTTCTATTCAACAAAACGTTTGAGTTAACCGTAAAACAAATATAGGACAAAATACGAGTATTATATCCTCCTAAGGCCCAAGGTCCTACCCAAGTACTTATGAACTTTGTCATTCAGACCCAGCTCCTTCGACGGTTGTGTAGTCATAGCGTACCACGGGCCTACCAGTAGGACTTAATAGAAAACCCGCCATTTTGTCTTTTAAGTACTTGGGTCTGAATGAGTATAAAACAATAGTACTACTGGTAGGCCTAACGGGCCGTAGTGACTACATGCTGAATTTTTCGTTGGGCTTTAGGAGGATAAAGCAAAAGGAAACAAGAGTCAAATCTGCTATAGTAATATAGTGTTCTGTAACACCCGTACATGAACCAGGTTTGAAACCAAGAACACCCCGTATATTGATTAAAACTGCATTAAAATCCGTTGCGTTAGTTAGAAAGATTGAAGCGTGCATACCGAGGGACAGACGGCGGGAAGTGACTGTTTTATTAGTAGAGATACTTACCAATAAAAAGATAAAAAAAGATACACACATACACACAAACTCACGCCTTCCTTCCCAGAGTGGGGTAGGCAGAGCTAAAGAATTACCAACAAGTCTTTTAAAACTTCTTGATAATTCTGTAACCACATTTTGCACAAGTAGGCTAAGATGTTTCCCAGTGTATTAGTGACAGGTGGCAAGCCCATCGCCTAACAGTACTGCAAGCCTTTATTCCCTTAGTCGCCTCTTACGACATCCACGGGAAGACATGGAGTGGTACCTACCGTGGTCAGTACCCTTACTATGAGTTACAATTAACGTACTCGCTAGTCACTCGCAGTCCTCACAGTATTCTTATAGAGTGCGAGGGACAGAGCATTCAACTCGCGTGCGAGTACGGTAATTGTTACTCATGGTAATGGTACAGGTCACTTAGTGCGATAAACTTGTCAAAGTCATAACGAGTGCTCAATAAGCCAGCGTTTCAGGCGATTTTTAAAACAACTTACCTAAGCTCAGGGTTATAAAGGTTAACTTAGTCCGCTAAGTTGTGCATCATTAGGTTATTTGCAGCACTGACGCATAAAGTTATTTTCGGTTTAGTTATGTTTGTGCTTGATAACTATTCGTGTCCTGCGCAGATCTGAGTCAGCTGTTGTGAACGGAACAATGCCCTTAGCTCTCCCTCTTGCTCGGCAACACAATGTAGGGTGTACCTACTAACTCGATATGGAGTCAAAGGTTGTGGTAAAGGTACAGCCTCGTACAATAGTAGATTGTGTCACAAGGGAGCGAAATGACATATTTAATTCAAGTGTTAACGCCCACGTTGGAAATAATTATGCTACCGTGTGACACACTACTTTCAACATCACCTGTCTATGAGGAAAATAAAAGATCTTAGTGATGAAACAATTTAATTATTTACACTCCCTAAAAGTGCAGAAATAATCAAATTTAACAAGAAATTTTGTGTACTGGCAACAAAATGTCCTTGCACAGAAAAGTGCCACTTTGGTCCCTCCTAGCAGGGAAGAAATGTTCCCTTTCCGAATAGGTGATGTGAAAAGAAATATGTATTTAAACCCTTTATTGCACAAATGAAAATAAGTATTCTGTTAGTCAACCAATACACTAAGCCGAATTGAATCGCTTCATTTTCCTTTTGAGTTTACACCCCTTCCTTAATATTTTTAACTAGCCATCGCTGTCTTTTCGCTTCGGTTTATGTAAGTTTTCTGTATCACCCGTACATAATACATAATTGATTATCATACACCGGATTGACGAGGGCAAAAATGTACCAGTGCTAGTGATTCATTAAATATCGACTAAGTTTATCGACATCGATAAAAAGCAATTTTTAACCATCATTATAAGTAATGACCAAGTTTGAATACCTTTTAATTATTCGTAAAACTTTTTTATTTATGGCTATCGCAACTATAAACAACCGGTATCTGACATTGACTCTGAACTCGGAGTCAATTTTGACAACCATTGAAATTACATTGAATAACAAATTCACTCCGTACAACAATATTCTTTAACATTCCGACGAATTGAGAACGTTGTTGTTTTTTAAATCGGTTAAAAATTGCTCGAAAGTAAACAGATCGTTTATCTTCATAGAAAGCTGATCATTCAGGTATGGAAGATAAAGGTACAACTTGCTTTTGCAAGAAATGTAAGATCCATGTCACAAAAAAAGTTGTCGATAAACTTAGTCGATATTTAAGGAATCACTAGCACTGGTACATTTTTGCCCCCGTCAATCCGGGGTATGTTGATTATACATGAAAACCTTCCTCTTGAATTACTCTATCTATTGATGTAAACCGTATTAAAATCTGTTGCGTAGTTTGAAAGATCTAAGCGAAGGTACATACAGACGTACGTACAACGGGAAGCTACTTGGTTTTATACCAGGTATGCAACATGTTAGGTAGGTTTTATACTAGGCGCCAGGCGCGTACATATGATCATTTAAATCTAAGCTGCCAGTGTTGACACAGCAAATAATAATAATACACAAGCAATTATTTTGACTCATACTGATTAAAAAGTTTCCAATGGTTTTTCCCGCTATATTTTCACAGAATAACGATAATAATCATTGGATATAATATAATGTAGCGCAACCAGATAACGGATAACGTGCGTACGCGATTTGGATGCGTGTTTAGTATTACTTTCTCCATTACACTCCACTTAGTTTCAAATACAAATCTACGTTCTATGTAAAACAAAGTTGGCAAGCAAGCTGACCACCTTAAAACCAACGTCAAGGTTAGTAAGCCTGACACCACGCTGAGTGGCAACCTTTTCGGTGTTAATTTTAGATGATCTATGTTTGTATTACTCTACTTTTTAAAATGTTTTTGCTTTGGTTGTTGTTTATGTTAATTTTATTTTAGCACCGAATAACCGATATCTATTCTATTCTATTCTAAGTTATATCTAAGGGCCCTGCAACCCCAGGGTAACCAGTTAACCTGCAGTGCTAGTTCTGTGGTTCCTGACAGTCCAAAACCTGTAAAGACATGTATGACAGTGGTATTCTGATATGATGAACTGACAGGCTAATATCGTCTGGCAGAATGTTAGTTTTTGGATCCCTTGAGTTTAAAGGTGAACCATGTAAAGTTGTTTTAATTTAGACATTTTCTACTGACTTTTTAACCTACAATAACGTAAGTAATAAGATTGCATGTAGCAGTACGACTTATTCCTTATACGATTTTATTCGTAGATTGTATCTCCAAGCTGTTTACAGACACTGTCATAAACGTGTTTCGTAATATAATGACATTTACAGGTGACAGTATTTATTGCCCTGTATGAGAACTTGATATGATAATTTAACTGGTGTAAATGTTTCTTAACACCTTAAGTTATTAATTTAAATGAAGTACGTTTTATAAGCTGTAAGAAATTAATGGTTACGTAGCTTTAATTGTTATAAAGAAAGGTATTAACTTGTTTTATTGGATAGAGACTTTTCTATGTGTATTAAAGTACGCTTCTCTGCGTGCAAAATACTAGTTTTACTTAAATTAAAAATTATAATTTTAACAATTATGCTATTAGTGGTATCCAAAACATGACGTCCAGGCAGTGGCATCTCGCTATCTACGTTAAAATATATCATAATTTAGCATAATAATGATGGCGAATTTCTATATACAACATCCTTGGAAACTTCCCCTGTATCTATTTTGGTTTTAGCATTCCTCATACAAATCCCAGCCAAATAATACACTCTGTAGGTACAATATAACCCTCTTTTGTTCTAAAAACAAATAGACAAACAACTTTCGTTTGATCTACATGCGGCGGCCATCTGTCCCGTGGGTACCAACAGTTTCCAATAGATTTCCCAGTACCCAGTATATTCCCCGAAGACTGGAAGGAAGTAGGATCCGTGATGCGACTACCAACTGCATTATTCTGCATTGATATGCGATTCATGTATTGTATTTATTGAAATCAGTTTACCAAACGTTGAATCTCGCAGAAGCACTAGGACGAGTGCCAATTTTGTTCCGAATTGTTGTGTTGGTTTAACCAACACTTCGAAAGGCCGGATCTACGGACGTCAGTTTTCCTGATTAGTATTGGGTAAACAGATGTATTGTTGGCAGTGTTGGCACCCTTCCGATTGTTGACACCATGAACTTTATTCAAATTAATAAAGGTTAATAATTCTGCAATCACCTGTAGCCCAGATCTGGTATGCTGGAATAATTGGATGCCCCAAGAATTAGGTGTTTTACCCTGCCTCGAAAACGTTGTCAAATTTGGCCGAAGGACTGGTGCCGGTCAAGGTAATTCGGTGGGTTCAGTAATATGTGGCGAATTTTGGAAAATACCCAACAACCTACAGGGTTGAAGTCCGTTTTGCCTTCTTTCAGACAAGCTTAACTTTACTCATGAGCGTGTAAGGATTATGCAACGTTACATGTTCACGACCATGGCACAGACGAGCGTCGAATTAATCAAGGTCGAGTCGAGAGACTCCATCGCGACACGGGTCAGCCTTAGCCATGAGGTGTTTCCTTAGGGGCTACCTCTCTTGGTGAAGTTTGAGCGTTTCTAAATTGAGAGGATTTTTTTTTGTTTTCAGGTATATCCATCAGTCTAACCGCTGATATAATTAAAAATTACAATCAGTCATAGTAAGATGTGCTTGTACACAATCTTCAAGTATCATCAAGGGTTAGAGTATCATTATGTCGCAACGCGTTAACTTGAGCACGTTGCGGCTCTCTCACAAGGCAAGGCTGCTTTCAAGGATAGGCGACTGGGCGCGTCTCTTCTCTATTTTGTATGTAACTGAGCGTTGGAAAATATATTGAGCTGGCTTTATGTTGTGAAATGGTTTTCGGTGTAGTGACATGGATTTCATACGGAGGTGGATTGTGAAGCTACGCTTAATTTGCGCCGCTGTCAAACCCATACAAATTTAGCTTCGGTCGGTAACGTTTCACATTCCCTAAATCAGGTTTTTGGGATTCCGTATTTTTTTTTTTCGTTCTAGGGAAAACGTACCTACAGAAATCGGACTGGGATTAAAGAGAGAGAAACGTTACCGCATTTTGTATGGAAATGTTCAGCTTCACGCTCCTCTGAACGGGAAACTACAAGTATATGAAAGTCCTTGCAGAATCCAAACGAATAATAAATAATTCCTATCCTATCCTATTAGGAACTTCTTCATAATATAGAACGAACATTTAATTCTCTACTCTAGATTGTTATTTGCGATCCAAGTCCTCGTCTTTTACGATTTCTGAATAGTTTCCTCGACGTAAACAAACAAAACGGCATAACACTTTTATTGCTACTCGTGGATATAATTCTTGTCCCTGACGATATTTAATGAAGCCGTTTTGCGATAAACACGTTTTACCAACGAGGGTGACCTAGTTCCATGCAAAAAGGCGTTATTATCTTGTTTTTATAGACATTATAACTTATTTGACTGGTTTCGATTTTATCAAAGCGAATGTAAATCAATAAACTTTATTCACCTGCCTTATCTATGATACCCTGTATCTTGGGTCCGTGACCAGACCACACACAGAACTGGACCCCAAGATACAGTAGTTGAATGAAATTTGTTGATTCTTGTGACGTTTCTTAGCTACTTAGATCTCCCCGTACAGTTAGCTTTATGTTACCGATTACTGCAAATTTAGGTTCGATAGTTATTTTTTAGCAGAACAGTAAACATCAAGATTTGAACTGCATAAAATGCATCATCTAAAATGGTGTTACTTAAAGCTCTTAGCAAAAACGACGACACGTGAACTTCTGCACTTGTTAAAAACATGTTGGGTGTTCCTTCTTTTGTCAATAGTGCGGTGTCAAGGTAGAGACAGGAAGACCAAACACTTCAAACGATTACCTGTCCTGACATGACCTGATATGACTTTTCAAATGGTTTTACAGTTTACTGTTTGGCCATGCGGCAGCATCGCTAGCACACTGCAGCAGTAGTGGATGCCTTCAAAATTGCTTTGCGACAAACGTAAAATTTGATTTAAGACAAACCAAAACTCAAGATGTTTCTAATATTTGTGGCACAAAGACGAAGAAAGGTTTATAGTTGAGATGAAAGCGATAAACTCAACCACAACCGTCAGACCGTCACACACATTTGATATGTGTGGAGATTGCCATGGAAATAGCCGCCTCAACGTTCCGCATGATACTAAATCCCAATTAATGATGCGGAAACTTGTGCTTACTAAACTGGTTGTTATGCGTAATTGGGGTTTGTTGCGCCTCCCCTCGTTTCACGCATACAGCAATGGGTATACCTAGGCTTTATGTCACATTTACCGCTGCTGACATTTTTGTGAAGAATATTGATATTGGCTTGGGTAAAAAAAAGTTTTTGAACAATAAAATGTTTGGAAATTGGTGAATCAGGGAATTAGTACTCATTCATCAATCCAGACATATTTCCAATATGGCAACCGTTATATTTTTGAACCATTCGGAATGAATAATGAGTCATCCGGCCGGGGGAAGCCGATCGTCTTATGTCAATTATTCGGGGATTGCTCTCCACGGAATTTTCGATGTCGAAGGGAGTCGAGGGACTATTGGAATATTATTAGTTTTCCGTAATGTATAAACAGATAAGGTGCTTATAGGTTAAAGTTTTCGCTGAAAACTATGCTAACATTTTACGAAATATATACTATTAAAACTCCTACTAGATAAAACTTCGCATCGCATTCTAACAACAAGGTAGCTAGTTGACGGCATAGAAAGTTAAGTCCTGTCACTGTAAAAACAGTTTTCAGCTGGCGTGCCCACTTCACAGGACGTTAACCCCGCAAGGGTTGCCTTAACAATGCGCGGTGCATTTCAAAAGCGGACGGTGAATGTTTAAAATTGGCACCCAACATGGGGTTTACAATAATTAGTTTTATAATCGTAATCTATAATATGAATGAAGAAATTAACTGCCTGTCGATCAATGCACTGCCGAAATCGCTAGACCTAGGGACTTGAAATTTCGAGGGAATATTCTTTGGATATCCTAGGGTTGCACTGAGAAGGGATTAAGTGAAATTCGTCCTCCAAGGGGTTAAAATAGGGGGAGTAGCGGGAATATAATTTTACGCGTACGAAGTCGCGGGCGTTTAACATGCACATGGATGAGGAAGGCAATTGTAATTTCACGCTCAACATACACTATAGTAGGTCTATAAAGTTGGCAAGGATTTAATATATTTATAAGCAATGGGCAATGTTATTTGCCAATGCCGATATACAATATTCTTAATGGAACTACTATTTATGTAACATTATTTTAAAATAACTAATAACTTGTTGATAAATCTGTAACCGCATTTTG
Organism: Acleris emargana; assembly: GCA_927399475.2. Classification (NCBI taxonomy): domain Eukaryota; kingdom Metazoa; phylum Arthropoda; class Insecta; order Lepidoptera; family Tortricidae; genus Acleris; species Acleris emargana. The sequence continues at coordinate 19,973,443 of OV656843.1, forward strand.
CACAATCAGGCTAAGATATTTACGAGTGTAATAGTGACAGGATGCAAGCCCATCGCCTAACAGTACTACAAGCCTTGATTCCCTTAGTCGCCTCTTACGACATCCACGACATGGAGTGGCACTATTCTATCCCGGAAACCACACGGTTATTAGAGTTGTTGGTAATTCTGTAGCTCTGCCTACCCTACTTTGGGAATGAAGGCGTGAGTTTATGTATGTATGTATGTATGTATTTTAAAATACATAATATTAACATTTTAAATTACAGTTACGGCATCAGCCGTTTGACAGCCCAAAATTTGACTATCAAGTCATTGCCACAGTTATCCCTAACAAAATAATCCATCGGATTAACATTATAAACCTTGTCATTACACAACATGATTATATTTACCGCTTATCCCTTGACCGGTAACGTCAGACGGACAGACCGTCGAACTTGACGAATCAATTGTTTCAGAATAAACCATACACCGTTAAAGGTATTGTAGCTTGGGTGGTCTTTCACATGCTTTAAACCGATACTTTCGTTCATGGGAACGTAGCGGGCTCGCTTAATTGCTGACGTAAGAACCAAAGACCACTTCAAAATGTAATACGCTCCTTTCCTCCCGTTGTTGAAAAGACTTTAGGACTTGATTGTTCTTTTGATGTTTCTTCCTTTGTTTCAGTCATTTTGAAAGTGGCATTATTAATCTAGTCAAGTTTGCTTCTTTGTATTAGCTAAAACTAAATTAAATCCTTCGCCCATCTCATTTTATAACTTTCGTTTTAATTAAAGTTTGCGAAGCTAGAATTCATAAAACATTCGGAGTTGGTTTGTTCAGTTTTCCTGTTAGTCCTTATCAAGTTTTGTTACTATGAGGATTAACCACGTTTTTCATTACGATATCATTTACCTACGTTGGTATTATCGTATCGCGTTGAACAACGACTATTGTGTTCCTGTTTATTAAATAGGAAATACCTAGCTTATTGTACGTAGTTATTGATTAATCATGTTCTATATACGAGTATCTGTTCTCTTACACAGGTTTACAACTATGCCCTTTAAGTTCTCGGTATTGTTCTGACTTTTTCTAACGTGAATAAGAATGCGTTTAACAACAAATACTTGTTATACCTAATCAGGCAACACAAATGCTATAAGTCTCCTGTCATCTTCTATTATGAGACGTTCAGATTGTTTTACCATGTTATTGATATCTGATAGTTTTATTATATCTTATGGCATGTGTACAATATTATTATTTTTAATGAGGTCTTATTATAAAAAGTTTAAATAATGTCTAAAATGTGTACCAAAAGAAATGTTAGTTTTTAAGCTTCTATGACTCGATGTATGAATGTTGAAGAAGCGAAAGAAATTTGTCAAGATCGTAGCAAGTGGAAAGAAGTGGTCTCTGCCTACCCCTCTGGGAAACAGGCGTGATTTAATGAATGAATGAAAAAAAAGCTTCTTAGTAAATCTATCTGCACGTTTTGACAAAATATCATATGAAATTCATTTCATTATTAATGGACCTATTTCTACTGTTAACTGTTAAAAACTCAACTATACGTCTAATAAGTATGAATATACAGTTAATTGGTCTATTTTGTAAATTATCCAATAACTAGTCATATCCAAAGGTCCCCGCAGACTTATTAACCTGATTAGAACAAGAATTAAGTTTCATGAAGCACAATTGTTCCACGACCTAATTCCCCAATTAATGTCGTTTTAAACTATTAACTAAATATTTAACACTATATTATAAGCACTAAAGCTAAAGCTGTAATTAACTTTATAATTCTGACCCTAATTTCCTAATAGTAATAAAGTTATTTTTTGTTTCAGGTACGTGGCCATGTTTGGGTTTCTAACGTCCGCATCGGCATTAGGAATAACCGACTAACCTGGTTCTGGTGCGATCAATATTTTTTTAACCTTTCGGTTAACCGGCATCGGTGAAAGGTTAACTTGCTACCGTTTGCGGATTTTGTAACTTATTAACATCTAGTCACTTCATTTTGATAAGCTTAGCTTTTTAAGCTTTGTGAGTTCCATAATTTGGATATTATTCGTGACTATCCTTTCATTTCCTTTGACTTTATTTTGAGCAGTAAGTCTACAAGACGCAGTATTATTAATCATTGAAAAAGCTGGTATATCGCGTATGTTAAGCAGCTGTAATCAGATCTGCTGATCCCTTTGTTCTACAAATTTTTCACTTTATCTAACATCCGTAGCACTTGCAAGGCCACACATGCTTTCTTTCCCCGAACATTAATCCGGACTAATAGTCTATGATGTATTGAACCCGAACGAATATCTTAACGACTAGTGGTGGGCGGCTAACGGGGCGTCAGTCGACAATCACGCCATTATGTCCATACTTGTGCACGGGCGTTCATCGAACCCGCACCCACATTGTTGACATTACCGCATGTAAGCACAGATCTAGTCCTCAAGATTACCCGAAACCCTGGTGAGGTTGCTGGTGCTAATTTGCGTCTTGCCACTCTTACCACTCAAGTGGCACCGTTATACTCAACTGACTACGCGATAGTCGTGGAATTCGGACTTGGAATTCCAGCATCATAAATAATTGCTTATAAAAAATATTTTGAAAATGGAACATGTTCCTCTCATGTTGCGATTGTTTATAGACAGCTATTACTCGTCATGTGACCCGCATGCATGTGCCCCTTGTTAAATTGCAAAAAAACCAACACCACTGGCTTTTCTCTCAGCCATAACGTTGTAATCATTCTCTCTAGTTAGATGATGCAAAAATTATAATGAAAAGCATAAACACGGAAGGTTAATTGTATCATTCATGTAGCTGATCTCTTGTATTGGTCCATTGTTACATCTTTGTTTTATAATCATATTAATTCACATTGAGTAAGTTAGTGTTTATTCTTTCGACGTCATTGAGATCGCTTTAATTTACCAACGTTTGTTTAATTTTCTTTCCTCTCAATTGGACGCTACTGGACCTACATTAGTAATTTAATAGACCTTGATAAGGTCAAATATCATTAATTTGACACCACTTAATGGGCCCTCGTCATGAGGCCGTAGTGGAACAATAGTTGAAACAAGTAGTGAAGACAAGTCATTTGTGTCTTGTTAATTATTAACTAAAATACATTGATAATTTACGTCTCCGAACCATAGCTGAAAAATTCAGTTGATATTATTGCGGAATGTTGTGAATTCCCAAGAATTTTCTTGCCGTTCTTCCCAACAAGACACGGGTACGCTTCAAGATCTTAAGAAATACGCAATGATTATTTACGAGTATAAATAAGAGTGCTCTTTATCAAAGTAAACTACAACCATATACTGTGTTGAAATCAGTTATGACTGCTCCTGATTTCTTACGAGTTTCAAGAATATGATATGGAGGTTTCATAATGTCATCACAACTGCAGCGCTGTGTCAAACAATCAGGCCATTACAACGCATGCGCGGACATCGAACTTGCGAGACATATGCTCTTCGCTTCCGGCGCCGGCACTACGCTGTGTGATCCTGCTATTAATTCTCAAGTGAACGCTTTATTTATATCGTCTTCGACTTTAGTAATGCCTCCTCTCTCTAATTCTATTGCTTCAACGAGTTATTCTCATCTTCATTTATTTTCATCTCTGCCTTTATATTTGTCTTCATTAGTGTTTAGTTAAATTACAAACTGACCTTTATAATCCCATGATCTCTTTTTAGCATAATTATGCGCTACCTTCAAGCCAAATGACCACGATTCCGGCGTAGAGTCAGCCGACCGGACAAATCATGCCATGGCGTCGGATTGTTGCCAAATCAAAGTAATTGCCACAAAAAAACACCAAGTTATGGTGTTTTTACACAATTCTATTCGGTCTGCTTAGTTGGTTAGCAAGATTGTCGGTAATGAGGACCTTGTTAGGCGGAACCATCTAGCGATTTTTGCGATGATTTGGATGTATTATTGTGAATAGGGTAATTCGTAGGCAACCCTTAACTACCATAGACTTCCATTGTGACTGTATTATTCATGTAACAACCATAAAATTATGCAGCTTCCATTCATCATTATCTGTGGGAGGAATAGGAAGTAAACAACTTTATTCAAATCGACGTATACGTTTCCATGTAAATCGGCCGAAATCGTTATTCACTTACATAAACATCGTTTTCTCGTTTATCTGTATTGTTCTTTTATACTTCGTGATTAGTTGTAATTGCATCGTCATTTTGATGCCATCATATCATATGTAAATATAGTTTTAAAATGGTTCGTTTTCTAAGCATTTCAAAGGTTGCTGGGTTAGAATAGTGCCACTCCATGTCTTCCCGTGGATGTCGTAAGAGGCGACTAAGGGAATAAAGGATTGTAGTACCGTTAGGCGATGGTCTTGCAACCTGTCACTAATACAATGATAAACATCTTAGGATTATTGTGCAAAATGTGGTTACAGAATTATCTACAAGTTTTTAGAGTTGTAAGTAATTCGGTAGCTCTGCCTACCCCACTCTGGGATTACAGGCGTGAAGGTATGTTTGAATGTATGTACAAAGGTCAACAACAAACGAAATGGTGTCAACAAACATTTATAGTATTAATATTAATCTAATTGTTAGGCGATGGGCTTGCAAGTGTGTCACTAATACACTCGTAAACATCTTAGCCTGATTGTGCAAAACGCGGTTACCGAATTATCAACAAGTTATTAGAGTTGTTGGTAATTCTGTAGCTCTGCCTACCCTACTTTGGGAATGAAGGCGTGAGTTTATGTATGTAGGTATGTATTAATCTAATTTATTAATGTGGGAACGCGAACCCCAAATCCACTCGTTAGACTATGATAATGACTTTGTTTAATGTTCTTATGCAATAGGAAATAAATCTGTCGGCTTCGACGCCGGCGCAGCTGTGTGGTGTCAACATGCCTTGTTGGTGTGTCGTATCGTGTGGCGTGACTCAGATAGGATCGTTGGCGCGCGCGATCCTTCACCGCCTATTACGTTCTGGATTTGCAGCTCTCATTTGTCTTTAATTTAGGCACTATATATCTTTTACCGCTGACTAACCCGGTGGCCGAGTGGTCTGTTCGACAATGCAGCCAGAGTGTGTCAAATTCATAATGTAGTCAGATACTCTTATAATTATTAGTTTGTTTGGGTGTGTTCACGGAGCCAAAGTATGGGTTCGGTAATCTGTGTCGTCGAGTCATTTATGAATACATAATTTATGTATTTGTTTATTTTAGTGTATGATATTATTATTATTTAAAATATATGCGACCCTGTTGCCTTGAGCCATAAAATAGACAACCACTAAACAATTTCAAGACTCCAACTTGATTTTATTCTATCGGCCATCAAGCCGTTTCGCACCTGTCCATCCATATTCAGCGTTACCGTGAAAACCTTTTGGGTTATCGTTAAACTGGGTCACCTGCCAAACCGACCCATTCTTTCTGTCCATTGTTTTTTTCCCCAATTAATCAACGGGTCTCATTTACATACAGTGAGGGTACCCTCAGCAGCGCATGACGTCACGCGAACGGACGTCCTCCGAATTGCCTTTTGTTGTCTACCGAGTACCGATATGATTAATAACCTTGTGTTTATGTTGGATCCTCCCAAAGTCTTGAAGCTTTCAAGGCTTTTCATGTTTATTGAGGTCTGCACTTCCTGTAATTGATTTTGTGCGACTGAAGCGTGCAAGTTCGACAGGCCTACTCACAAATATTAGATCCGTATCGCAAAAAGTACACGGGGATTCCACAAATTGTTAGGGTTCCGTACCACCGTCCGACTCGCACTTGTTCGGTTTTTTTTACTACCTAAAGTTCAAAACCTTACCTAAAGTTCAAAAATATTCATAGTGAGAGTAGAAGTTTATCTATAGTGTTTCATTAAGATGTGCCGGGTGCCCTCCCACACTTCCTCTAACATTTACAACACATTCCTACAACGCTTGCAATTCCTCTTTATTGTGGGTGTTTATGGGCAACGGGTCGCTTACCATAATGTGACTCGCTTACTCGTGTGCCCGCTTCTTTAAGTCATTCTTGCTTTCCGTCCTCTTTCACACATACGTGAAATTCCTTTTTTAAAGGTTAGGGAATAAATCTGGAATTCCGTATGTTTATTTATTTATAAATACGTTTTCTCGCTTTTTTCGGCGACGTTTTGTTTATTGCGTTGTGCAGTGCAGGATATTTTTTCTGTCGTCAGTATTGTTGTGCACACCAGCACGTTTTCGATCTGTATCTACATATGCTGCATAAGAAAGTAAACTTTCTTCGCAATTGCACGTGACCGTGTCTAACGAACTGCAGCCATCTGTGAAATGATCGGCCGGCAGGGACAATGCGAGTCACCTCCGACCCGGGCAGTCACGGCGATCTTTATGCGCGCCTCACGACGCCCACCCGCGGCGTCATGCGATCCTGGTCTGGTATGCAGAACTACTTGGACTTGGACCTGTGTGTCATGTGCTGGTACACAGGTACTGGTCATGTATTCTAGAATTTCTGATTATTATATATCTTGGAATGTGGTAATAGTTTGGATGAATGTGGTAAAATCTTCCTAGTTTTTACTTTAATTGATGTTTTGTCTTTATTGATTAAGTGTTTATTATTCCTCCTATGGTTATCTACAATTGAGAAATAAATCTTCCTCTAGATCCATTTTCATCAAAGTCAATCGTTCATTTCTTACATTCTTTTCACAAATATGGAAATGACTGACATGAAATTGACACTTGGCGTTGCGTTTTGATTTTCCATCACGATTAAGCCTCACGCGAGTGTTGATTCTTGGAATGTCCAGCAAGTGTTGCCTAATACGGCAGAAGGCACGCAATGTCGAAATGTTAATTACTCCATAATGTTAATGCAAAGGAACGAGCCGGATTAACTCGGCGATTGTTCATCAGACGCTTTAATTGAAGTAGATACTCGTAAACTATTGCGAAATAATTTGAAGTGTATGTTTTCTCAGGGACAAGAACATGGAAATAGAACGAAAGGTACTCAATGTAAGGTTTACTACATAAAATGTAGTATTTCAAGGATAAGTTGAGTCTTTTCCCTAAATAAATTAAGATATGTGTCAATGCTTCCGGGCAGAATTTTTAAAATATTTTGGACTGAAACACAACACTTGTCATAATTTTGAACGACGGACGCAAACCGTGCGTTGTTAAAAATACCTCCATGTTTACAGAAATTCCCTTCCTAGAAACTTTAATAATAGTTATAAATAGAGTCTGGAATTATTCGTTCTCTGAACTGGAAAAACGTGTTCGATTGTTTATGGTTCCGTGAACTCGCGGGTTAATTTCGTTACGTTGGTAACTATTACTAATCGTTGTAATTTAGAACTTGACTCAGTCGAAGGTCGCGCAGTGTTCGAGCCATGCGTTTTGGGACTACGTTTTTACGGAGCTGAGTCATTACGTTTATATTTAGTGCTGCGCTTGATATGTTATCGATTAGGTACATTCTAGCTTACCAACTTAGCTGGATGGTTTGTTATAGTAGTCAGTGTAAGGAGCTATAGGACTCTGAATCAAATGAAAGTATCTACTGCGCATTGTAATTGTGAGGTAGTGACTTGCCAAATCTTTGTTGATTCCAAAATTACTGATAAAATTAAAAATTATGAAACGTTTAAAAAAATATTTGGTACTTGCAGTTCACAGTCTATAAGTAATCCTACACTTTGTCAAATGTTAAGAGCTTAAGGCTTCATTTCAGGAATGTAATTAAAACAGACTTCGAATTAAGTCGTACACAAATAGAACTTGAGGTTCTCTTTAAATAGTTAGTTCCGCCGCTCCTGTATTGGTTTTCCCATGAATGCGTCAGTTAGGATTAATGTTTAGTGACTTCCATTTCCTAAAACAGTTTCGCCTAAAACCTTTCTCACGCGAGTAACGGAATCGTTTACTAACGATGAGATATTAACGACTTAATGCAGATTTCTGACGGCTACTGACTTTTGATCATCAAAGTTATCTATTCTGTCAAGTATGGTCGTAGTGTCTACTTTTTCTGTGGGAAGATTTATACTGATGCGTGTGATGTTGGACTTGGAGCTGGGAGATCGATTATAATCAACAAGAAGAGGAACGTGATAGTTTTGGTTGACGAGAGATTTGTATCGATAAATAAAATAATAAAGATAGACCTGGCCGGAAGACCTGAACATGGGAAAAATGAAAAAAAAAAGCATAACGAAATGATAATTTTCCAAAAAAATACCAACATTATGTTAGATTTTGGTAGAAAATATATAGACGACTTGGGTAGAATTCATTTCCTTTCCTTTTATCTACTCGTAAAACTAGTTTTGCGTGATGAATAGTGAATGAGTACTTACTACTCTTTTTACAGTGTGATGCGACTTTCAATTCCTTTGGCATAATCGGTAAAACTTTTATCGATCCACGATAAAAATAACAATGATACGAAGATTCAATGGGCGGTAGTGACTTGAATGGACATTTTGCGTGAGACGCCCTTGAGTTTCGCTGAATACAAATAAACTTAAGTTAATATTATGATGCTTCTGGTTTTCATTTGTTATTGTTTTAGATTTATCATGAGGAACATCTCCATTGTTTTTTCTGATTATAATTAACTGGTCAGATACCCGAAGCAGTCCATCCGCCATTTTAAATTGATGTCTTATTTATCACTTAAGTTCCCCTTTACATTGGTAAGATTTTCATAAGTGAATTCTGACTTCGGTCGAAAACACCTGAATCTTGCTACATTTGCAAACTGCGGACTTTTTGCATCTTAAAGCACTGTGTCAGCGTCTATGAATAGACTACAATAGAGTCTGACATATGATGATAACTTTATTCTCACGGAACGTAAGCAATTTGTTATAAAACACCTTGAATGACATGACTTGCAAGGCCAGTTCATTCTCAATATGTCAGTACTTTGCAAATCCTCACAATGTCAGTGGAGTATCGCATGCTATGATGCTCATTATCATTCACGTCGCGGACGGTTTCCTCATTGTTTTTTATGGATGATTCATAAAATTGTTCAGTTGCAACTTGTTAGGCAACTACCGTCTGTTTTATGATGATTTGAAGCGTATTCTTGTGTGGGTTAGAGTTTCATATTTGTAAATTACGGGTCGTGACTAGTCGTGTGTTTCCGGCCGAACCCATGTCTACAACGGTTGTAATGGTACCCGAGACAATCAATACGTCGCACTAAACAACATTTTATACTTGACTTTTGAAGACTTCAGTGGGTTATAAGGAGGGTTATGTTTTCTTGAGTGTATGTATGTCTAATTCTGTGGCACGCCCTGCAGCAGACTAAACAGTGGATGCATTTTAACATTATGTTTTAATCAAAGTAGGTAATGAGAGGGGGGGGGGGGGGGTATTTTATTTAACATAATATTTAATACATATTTTTTGCTAGTTTTAAGAATTTATTGTTTATTACTTTATTGCCTTATTATTTTATTAATGTAACTTACTTTTAAGTATAATTATGTTTTTATGATTGAAAAAATGACCTTCTGCTGGAGTTTCTTGCGGCGCTTCTTCTCCGCAATGATGGTCTTGTCCGAAGCGCTGGTAGATTCACTGTACATTACCGACGTGTAAAAGAGCCCGCATGTGGCCAATTAACTGAATAAATAATTTACTTACTTTACCAATGTCAAACCGATTCTTTCTCAAGTTTCGCAATAAATATTTGGCCTCGTATGCTTATTTGCTTTGTATTATTCTCTTTTTTGCCGATAAGCTCCTTTATCGACATCGTCGCCGTACGACCGTAAAGGGCGCGGCACTAGCGCGCTAAATATAGTTTTTTTCTTGTTTACATAAGATTCATTCACTCCTGTCGGGCCCGTAATAAAAACTCGGCCGTGACTCAGTACGAAACATTAGTGGGGTTTTTTTCTAGATTCCATTGTTCAGTGATTGATCTTTTAAGCGTTTGCTTCGAATGCGATAATGTTTGATTGTAAGCGTGGGATGGATTTATATCCCGCAAGTTGCATTCTGACGTAAAATGTAAAATGTTGTGGTTTATCGGCCAATGGCATGTTTTTCAAAATAGATGCCGCGCAACCGGATTGGTCAATCGATTACATGACTACTTTCTATAGCCTCAGGAAGGTCTAAACTCTGTAATTTTGTGATTATGGAGAATTATTCAGCTTGATGACTGACAGTTACCGGAGTTCAAAAATAAGCAATCAGGTTTGATATTGGAATCAAATATTGCTGTTTCATCCGTTAAGAAACTATCCAGAAATTAGCTTTAATCATTCTAAATTAACGAAGCAACAAACAAGCACATACATTTCTCTACTAATACAATTCTTCAATAGTAATAAGAATATTATTAGATACCATATTGATGACGTAATCAATATCAACCCTGTATTCCATTTGCCATTGCCATCCATTCATTTGCCATTATATTCTCTAGTAGTAGTAGTATTATACAGGGTACAGCTTATGAGCTGCTCTATCACCCCCTTAAAGCTATGCACCTAGCTACCAAACACCCTGTATAGTGTTAAACACTACACGTGTGCTACTAGAATAATACATTCATGATACAGCGTGAGCAATCCGATCAGTATGGGGAATTTGGGAACTTCAAGTTACTTTTACGTTTCGATTTTGGAAAAGGGAAAACTTCCAGGAACCAAAGCAAGTAATTTTGCCCGAAAAAAGTACTTACTCATCGTTTTATTGCTGTACTTGACAGTGTACGCAATAAGAAACGATTTGCATTGGAGCTCTCTGCACCCAAAATCTAAGTTTGATTTCCGCTTAATATATTTTCAGTTTTTATCCTCTTCCAAAATTAAGGCCTTGATTTCTTAGAACAGATTACCGAAACTTATAGTTTCCGAATTCTTCGCTCTGACCCATTTGGATTGCTCATCCTCTATAATCCCTAGATTCTCGTGTGATGAACAGGGATCGGAAATTCGGATCGATATTTACCTAAAGTTGGCAAAATCCCAGAAAAAGATAGGCAAACATGGCGTCGGCTTCTTAAAAATATTATTTTAATATTATAAGTTTCGAGATTCTGGGATTCTACAAAATGTTAATATAATAATTACTTTACATGTAGGATAAAACATTCATTTTTGCTCCTATAAATTCGTAAGGTTAATGAGTTACAGGTAAATTAAATAACATTTGGTAAATCTATACATGAAAAATAACTTCAAACAGCTAATATAAATAATTGATTATGAAATAATGCCGGTGCAATTTATTTATTTTGAAATCCCAGAAATTTTTGTAATGAATTCTATGATTGAGTCCGCCTCCGTACAACTGAACAACAAAGCCGGTGCGAAAGAATAGGTAAATATCGATCCGAATTTCCGATCCCTGGTGATGAAATAATAATAAAATGCTTATGGATTCTCTCCAATAGGAAGAGCAATCTCTTAATGTCTGTCCAATCGCTAAATAATGGGCTGTTCCATCGTAAAGTTTGTGGCTCGTAAAGAGTTACGATGGTGTTATTCTCTATATCGCCAAAGCAAGGTCAATAGAACTGACCTTACATGAGCTCTGCATGCGCTAGAATCGCAGGTCGGCTTGGGTCAAGTTACAGCAGTTCGATCGAGTGAACTCGCTTTTGCTCGTGGGACTGTCGGAGTAATACCAGAAGGGATGCTAAATAAAATTGGAATGACGACAGTAATATCGATTTTAAATCAATCTTGTCCTTTTCAATATGTTGTTGGGTGTTTTAAGCCCAGACGTCGTTAAGTCTTTATAGGGATGTGATTTTTATGTGTGTGATGATTTCTTGATATTTTGAATTAATCTATGACGGTGTCTTTACCGATCACCAATGATCGGATATCCCGGTGCAACACGGGGTGAATGACCTCAAACATTATGCTAATATGGATATGCCCCGGGGTTCCGGACTTATGTTGTTAAATATTATTCTGATTTTATTACTTCAAATAAATTTCAATACAATTTAAACGTGTAAAATAAATATTTCGACAAAAGTAATTTAAATATGTAAAAAAATTAAAAAAGTTAGTTTTTATTATACTCTGTTTAAAATTGATCTGCCAAATAGTCTTTGGGTATAAATATAAATAAAATATATAATACGGTACGCATTATTAGTTCACCTCACTACACACAGATATTATATTTTATTAGTTTGTATGAAATTGAAATAGCATACAATTATTTTCGCAATATTTTATATGTTTAATCGATTTTTTTACACGTGTAAAATCCTATCCTAATGCCTATTTATAAATATCCCAACAATCGCATTTTCTTTTCGAACCAGATCCCGGGATTTTAGTCATATCCATATTAAGATTTCTACTCTATATCCCGCAGTGTTGCACCGTGAAATCCGATCACTGCCGATCACATTTATTCATTTATTTTATGGATACTATAAAATAATTGTTGAAACCTTAAAATACAGCATAATTATTATAAAAACTGTAAGTAGTATATTACTGGATAGAAGACCATAAATAAATTTAATCAAACTAACATTTACATTATCAAACTTGTAATAAACTTTTCAATTATTACTTCACGTGTGCACAAAATCCATAAATAGTAACTTTAAAAAAAACTGCAGGCATACAGAGTCTTTGGACTTTATAAAGTTTCCTGCTACATGATAGGAAACTTATATATATATTTTTTATTAATTAACTACATACATACATACATACATACATAAACTCACGCCTTCATTCCCAGAGTGGGGTAGGCAGAGCTAAAGAATTATCAACAAGTCTTAAAACTTCTTGATAATTCTGTAACCACATTTTGCACAAGTAGGCTAAGATGTTTCCCAGTATATTAGTGACAGGCGGCAAGCCCATCGCCTAACAGTACTGCAAGCCTTTATTCCCTACAATTAATTAACTACATCTTATCTAAAACGTTAGACTACAGAAGTTGATATCAGAAGCATATTTACAATCGCACTCCGGCTCGATGAGTGCGGTATGCGCAGGCGCATGTTCGACCAAGACGCGCTGTCAGATCTGTCAGTGACACGTGTTTGTTTGACAAGTGGTGGGGAACGTGGTGCGTTGTTTCAATGTAGGTACTGGTATAGAAAAAGCGTAGGTTTATGGTATATTAACAATGCTACTTTGTGCTTAAACCTTATATTTAACTAGAAGACGCCCGCCACTTTGTACATGTTGGATTCGTTTAGTGTTGAAATAGTTTCCGTTATATTTGTTTCGTTGGGGGTCGATTTTCGGGAAATCCTTTCTTAATGCACCCCTAGGGTTTATTCATATAGAAAACTAGAGAACGCCCGTGATTTTGCACGCGACTTCCCTATAGGGACTTGAAATTTGGAGTCAATCACCCAGTCGCAGAATAATTTTATATGTATAGATCGATAATTATGTGTAGTTTGTTCTTAGTAGTGTTAAACTATATGTTCTGAATTGTATTTTAGGCCGCTGACAATTTAACCATTTAATACAGATTGGAAACTCAACTCTACTTTCATGTAAGTAGTACCTACTAGAAAACTTGTAGTTATCGATAAGTATACTGCTGTATAAGTTCATAGTCCATATATACATACATAAACTCACGCCTTCATTCCCAAAGTGGGGTAGGCAGAGCTAAAGAATTACCAACAACAGTCCAATAGTCCATATATAAAAAAGAAGAAAGTCCGTGTATAGTGAGACAAAGTTCTAAAACGCTTGGAAACTATTCCATTTGCATCCAACACTGTGGAAACGGTAACTTTGTTGCTCGCCGTACGCAGAGTTAATAAGACCGTTATAAACTGGCCACAAGCCGTGAATAATTAGATTTTCTACTTTCTAATTAGATATTTATCGATTGCCTTCCCTGTGCTGAGTATACAGGGTGGTTGTTGAATACCACGTGTGGCATTCAGTATTTATTCCGTAGGTACAGTGCTATACCCAACAAGCAAAGTATTCCTATAAATAAAGACTATAAGTACTTTTTTACTAATAACGTTCCTATAGAGGCATTGACGTAGAGCCATATACTTATAATAGCATACGATAAGCGGTAACATACTCAAGAGCATTCATGTTTATATTTTAGCCTTATAGTTTGCTACAAGATTGTAGCACAGAACAGTTACAGGATACTTATACTTATAGTAACATTTCACCAGCGTAGATAGTCTTAAGATCATTTGGTTTTATTTTACAGACTTCTAGTTACCTACAAGATCGTCTTATAAGACAGTTATAGGTTTAAGTCTCCTATAACAGTTTGCAGAAAGATCAAATAGGCCTGAATAATATTTGATCTTATAGTAGCATTTTGTAAGAGAACAAGATATTATAAGATACTAAGCTGAGGTTATTACAAGTCTACATCGCTATTAGTCTTGTCCAATGTTCTTATAAATGAAATTGTACTTGGTAAGAGCCTTATTAGGTGAAATAATCTTATAAGTCACTAGATCAAACACCTTACTAGTAAACGTTTGGTATTTTTTGCTGAATCAATTGTTCGAATTCGTATTGGGAAAGTCGTTTAAAATGGATTTAAGCGAATGGAAACGATTTAAAAGGAGCGGTAATTTTAGAAGAAAAGTGAGAAAATGGAATACAGAATTAGTGAAGCCCAATTTAACGAGAACAAGTTCATCTGTATTAGAAAGTGAACCTGGTGCGTCAAGTGCAAATACAAGTGAAGTAAATAAGGGTTCCGCGGTGGACTGTGTTTTAGACTCGGATAGCGAACAAGATGAATACGACTTTGACCTAGAAAAAACCACCGAGTATGAAAAAAATTGTGATTTGGTTGAAGATATAAGAACATGGGCTATAAAATTTAATATACCTCACCAAGCCTTAAATGAACTATCTACTGTTGTTAACAAAAGATTAAGTAACGTTTTACCAAGAGATGCACGGACCTTATTACACACTAATAAAGTAACATAGACTACAACGATGAAAAGAGTGACGTTACAGTATTCTGTATGCAATCTAAATAATAATATTATGTTCTAAAACTTGGTTGATACTGATTGTGTTTTTTTTTAATAGCAGTAGTAACACTCATCTTCCATGTAATGATTGTACACGAGCATATATTGGCAGCCTTGACACCACAATTGTTTTATATTAAGTAGTTTCTTAATATTGATTACGTTAACAATAAAGTGGGGATTAATTCTTGAATCAGTGAATCGTCCACATCCATAACACTTTTCAGATAGGGTAAAATGTGTTATTGACCATGGCCATTCACATTCGTTGAGTTTCATAAGGTCATCTTTACTTAAAAAGCAGTCAACGTCTAAATATACCACCATTTCGAAAAGAACTGAAAAGACAACAATCATTTATTTAAAAAAAGCATGACAGGTAAACTAAAATGGTCTCATTGATGATTGTAATCTGTAATCTAGTGTATTTGATACGGGATGAATTTAAGAAATGGTACGCGATATAATCCGTTTAAGTAGTTTTATTTAAATTTGTAACCATGGCGGAAACCGAAACATTATTTTTAACTTAAATTAACTTTCTTAGGATTCATAGAAAGTAAGAATATTTCGTGAGGAACCCTAATACGTTTTAATATGGCGGCAAGTTATCTGGATTAAAACTGCTATAAGTGCAAATTTACTTATAATTGTCCTATAACGTACTCAATGCAGAGAATTTTTAGAAAATGGCGGATGTTCATAATAAATGTGGTAATATTATTTTAACAACATATATGATATGTACACTTTTTCCATGGGCATTGTAAAATTAAACAAATTATGGTTGACATTTACAATAAAAATGACTTCCCTGGTAAATTCACACACTATACATACAGTATTTTACAATACTTACATATGCTCTACACTATTACAAATTATATTAGTTAGATTAATAAGAAAAATAGGTACTTACGTTTGTTTTTTAGTATTTATTTCCCACAAACACACCACACCAACCGGCCGAAACAACGGAAAGATGTTTATAAAATGTACTTATAACTAATAACTAAGTATATTAGTAGTGCGTTATAAGTAAGATTGCTTTAGTATGATGCTCATGCGAGATACTTATAAGAGTTATAAAACTTATAAATGGGTAGTCTCAGAACGTTATAGGAGCAATTGTACTCTGGTAGAACTTCTGTAAGTGTATTATAGGGCCTAGTGACTTTCTGCTAGTTGATTATAAGATGGTTATAAGAAAGCGATGCTCCTATAACTGCGCCCATTTCCGTGTTTGTAGCAAACTACAAGTATCTTATAAGTACAATAAAAAATAGGCTTGAAAACACTATAAGTACTGATTTTGCTTGTTGGGTATTCAAGCACGAATGTACAGTACGTTTATTATTGAAATTACATATTGTTCTCAATTATACTTTATTTTATTTTAGAAAATAATATAAACTTGTTTTTCGTCATAAAAAAAAAAATTACATCATAAATGACCTACGCTAGAATGAGGCAGTTGAAAAAAAAAACAAATTAAGCAATGCTGTTTGATTTTTTTAAACACTATTGTTGTCAATGTTCTCATTCAATATTGATGCCCACTTAAAAAGTTATTTCTGCATAATTCTTAATAACTCAATATTGGCAATTCCCCTACATGTGGCGTTCTCTTTCCACCCTGTATGTGTAATAGTATGCCAAGTATAGGTAATTTTTGAACCTGCTCATTATGGATAAGGCCGGCTATTCACTGGGGTTCATTTACGTCGGTAGATGGGTCCGATATGGTACGACACGCCTTCTCAATCAGAGAAACGTCTGTGAGATCTGATACGGACTCCAGAATGGACTGGACTGTATTGTATATTACTAGCGACCCGCCCTCGCTTCGCTTCGCTTTATGTGAGTTTTCTGTAACACCCGTAAATCGGAATTTATTATACATAAAAAAAAACCTTCCACTTGAATCCTCTTGAAGTTAAAAGATCTAAGTGAACAGACAGCGTATTGACTTAATTTTATACTATGTAAAGAAGATTAAATGCACCGCGAATATTATCTTATTTCGTTCAAATGGGCCATTTAACTTTGATCCAGTAGGAACATTGGCATTACCCTTCTGACACACTCAGCAGTATGAACATGCAGGTTTATTTACGATGGTAAAGTGTTCCTTACATAATGTCCATCGCGACCACTGGAGTTCAAACTCTGTACTGTACTTTGTAACGACTAGTCGGTAGAGTCGGTACGTAAGCGAGTATTGATCCTTTATCAAGCTCATGGCAATATTTTTGATTTTATGCCATAACCAGCTTCAGCCCGCGGCTACTTCCGCGTAAATTTTAACTATAGTTAGTTATTTCCTCGGGGATTTCTACATTTTCCGTGACAAAAAGTAGCCTTCAAATTTCATCCAATTCCGTTCAGCCGTTGCATCGTAAAGGAGTAACAAATAAACACACAAACTTTCGCATTTATAATATTAGTAGGATAAAAAGTAGAACAAAAACACTTCGATACATTATTGTACGCTTCATCCCAAAGTGACGCAAACTAACTTATCGCCTTTCTTCAACTCCTCACAGCATTACTTGTCCAAAAGTTTCCGAAGAGTTCTTCACGGCAAGTGTTTAGCTCACACGAGTCGATGTTCGTTTCAATTATGTTTGCTCTTGCGGGTCAGTGGTTTGGCTAAACGCTCATATCGCGAAGTGTCAAGAATGTCGAGATGCACGATAAACGGTCGGGAAGTCATCAACGGACTTAATTGTCAACTGTAATCTTTTTAGGGTTCCGTAAAGCAATCCATAACGGTGAGAATTCGAAAGGCCATTGAAAAAAAATAGGTGATCGATAAAATTTGGTACCAATTAAGTAAAAACCACAAAATTTTACAAAAGGTGCTCTCACGCCTGTAAAATGAGCAGAGATCGGACAAATGGGTGTCATTACTCGCAATAATGTGGACATGACTCCAAAGATTTTAATTAAACAAATTAAATTACACTAATTGATTTGTTACCTGAACCTTAATCTTGATCAATAAGGTCAATAATAAATAAATAATACAAAGACGTGAGAAGAGGCCATTATTATTAGTCTACTTAAGTTTGCTCCATTAACATCCGTGGATTGCAAAAGAAGCTTTTGACCTCGTAAGTTTATTTTAACGTTGGAAAAAATACTATTAAATAAAATTAAATATTCTTTGCATTATTTTTAGGGTAAGTAATCAATCCATGAATGTAATTTAATTTGTTTAATTAAAATCTTTGAGTCATGTCCACATTATTGAGAGTAATGACACCCATATTCCGATCTCTGAAAATGAGACAGTTTAGTTTACAAGGAAATTTCCTTGGTGCACGTCTCCGACTCGCACTTGGTCGGTTTTATATATAGGTTGTATTTTAGATAACACTTAAGAAGTAAATATGAATTCGGAATTTTACTATCGTATTTGATTCACCACGTCAACGTCCGTTTTTAATATCGTCTCGTCTCATTTTTTATACTTTTTTTATTTACCAAGGTTTCTTATTTATGTAGAGTGTTTACCGACTTAAGTGCCGTAGGTAAATCGATTTGGTTTTGCGGTCTTTATGTGGCGTAGTAAAGTTTACACGACAAGGACTCATTAAATCATAGACGTACAAATTATACCGGGATTCTTGTTTGATCAAAAGTTAGTTGCGATTGTTATTTAGTACATGCTTACATATGCATATGCAAGACTGGAGACTTGGCTTTCAGTGCCGGTGACACACCTGGCATACCAAAACTGCATACAAACGCTAGTTGGTGGCAGTATTGTTGCAGACGCGTAGGTTTACGCCACACCATCATAATTATACAGCATTTTATGCTAATATGGATGTGTCATTACCAACAAATACTACAAACTATGCAAACAAACTCGGCGTAAAATCAACCTTATGCCTCAGAGGGTAAACAAAACGTGTTTGTTCATCAAACGGCATCGGCAACTTGGGAAATAGATGTTAAATGTAAGCCGTGAGTCATCGGAAATGATTCTCATTCCGATAAGAGATGGGTAATGGTTGCGTATTAATCGTTGTTGTTAATAAGTTTCAGAGCGAAGTGTAACTAGTCAATGATTTAAGTTTAAAGCGGTTCTAGGCAAATCTATGGCACACAATTAGCAGATTAGTTGGAGCCTTTAACTTCTCTTAACTGACTGGTTGTTTATGAAATGAAATTCTACAATTTAATCAATCGTATAAAATAAGCGTCAATGTTTTAAGAATAAGCACTTATACACAAATTCTACTATCACTCAAACATCCTGTATATGCACAAAAAAATATCACATGTTAGTGAAAATACAGGGTGCACTTTATTAGCTAGAATGTGTCCTTTACACAGAATCAGCCTATTTTCAATTCGTAACCTGTCCAGTGCTTTTATAGCCCCGGTTTCCTCGTGCTGCTATTTCTGGAAGTGTCGGCACAATGTCCAGCAATTTGCCACCGGCGCAGGCGCTACCAATTAGTTCTTATTCGGCGTGCGTAAGTGGTCTGTCCTTATCTTTAGCTGGTCGGCTCGGCTCTAACACGTTGGTTAGGGTTTACAACTCACGACTGAATGTTTTGAGAGTTTATTCCGTGAGGTTTATTTGTACATAGGTGCTACTCGGGTGATACAGGGTGTTTCGCTATATCTTTACATTAAAAATAACAGATTCAGAACCTGCGATTTCGCAATCATTATTATTTATAACGGTTGTTGTTATTAATAGTGATTGTATATGGCATTTTTATCTAACTGAGAAAAAAGCGTCCAATCCAATAGGATTTGCGAATGTTCGGATAAACTAAACAAGGCCATGACTGTGTATTTTTGTGCTATTGTTATTTTAAAACTGTTGTTATATTGATGAATTCGAAATAATTTGATTCCGCGGTCAAATGATCGTTTTCCTTACACCATACTAATACTAATATTATAAATGTGAAAGCAGGTAACTTTGTTTGTTACGCTTCCACAGCTAAACCCTAAACCGTTTAATAAAATTTAGTATGAAGATAGCTTGAACCGCGTTGAAGGGCATATAAAACTCACGAGACGTGGATATACCTAATAAAATACATCTGTGAGGCAATTATGGCGTGGTTATTTAGCTTTAGAGTTAATGAATTGATTTTATTTCAAATAGTTTTCTCTTTATATGCTTCATTAAAACAAAAACTATCGTGCATCAGCCAAGAAAAAATCATGAGGATAGATGGGCATTCCTCTGCCTTCTTTTTGCTTTATATTTTTCTATTCTTGATCTGTTATCTATTGGTTTCCATAATATCCGTGTCTCGCATACCTTACCGTTAAAACACGTGTTCCAGCGACTGACGTCAAATCTAATTAACTGCTGTTATAACATTTATAACACTTGATCAATAACAATCATCAAAGCGTATTGCGCAGAAATTTCTTTAAGTTTAATTTGCACGTAATTAGTGTTTGATTGTTACTACATTTATGTAAAGTGCCTATGCAAATCCATTATGTTTTAAATTTAGGTAAAATAAGGGGTTTAGAACTGAGCTAAGTTTTATTATAGACATGTCAGTGTCTGTGGTATACATATCAGTAATGTTGAAAAATCATATTTTTCACTTTTTTATCTTTATTATTTGCCTTCATAAATAAAAAGTAGAAAGTCCTTTGGGGCTACTAACAAGTTTATTTTTAACTTCAAATGACTGTTACAAATTTTGGAAAAGCAAGTCATTTGTAACAGTTAATGGACCCGATTTTCTAATTTTAAGACATAGTTTAGACGGCAGATTTAACCAGTGCTATTCCAGAATGTCAAGCTGACAATGTATAACACCGCCTAAAATAAGAAGCGTCAGATTCAAATTAGCGCTGTCATAGCGCTGTCATTTGATTATGACAGTTGCTCATAGAATAGCAAAGTGTTTTAGCGACACCTGAATAAAATTAGGAAGTTTAGAGGCCACTGTAGAATCGGGTCCATCATAAGCTTTAAACTTGGGTGTTTAAGGCTCAGGGGAACCCTAGAGCGTGTACCGTTAGACGCAGTAGTCGTAGAACCAATATCTTGAGAACTGGTCCAATGTTAGCCGACTCTGGTTTGGTTACGCCGGATAGATCTTGTTTGAATAGTACGAAATGTCAATACAGTTCCACTACTAGTACCGGAGGTTTGTTTGTTTTCTACTCCGTACAGACTCGTAAACTGAAGCGATGTAACTTACCTGTCACGTAAATATAAGTAAGTATTTTTTAACTTTAAGTTTCGATTAAATTATTGCACGAAGGTGTTTATGGAAGTATCGTTGAAATAAAATCATTGAGTAGTATTCACAAGATCCAGATTAATTCTTCAGTAGATAAGTACCTATTTACATCGGTTTTTTGGACTATAAACGTGCGTTAAATACTACTATAGTAAGATTAAATTTCAGTGAATTAATAATTAATATTCTCAGCGTAGCGTTTCAATTACTTAACATACAAAACTAATTTTATGACTCGGCTGTCAATCATGGCTTATCGTTTTATGGACTGCAGCTGCACCAAAATAAACATCACCCTCTATAGCCGGCGTTAAAAATAGTTTTAAAACCCTTGCACCAACAAAGGAACCCGAGAGCGCTACATAATCAAAACATCTTGTACCATTGTAAAGTTAATTCATTTCGAGCTATACTAACGATTATTTTCGATTAACCTAATCTATCATTAAACTTGATCGACTAAAGGCATCTTTAAGGGCCCGGCAAAATGCATGAGGACTTAACAACTAACTATAACATGTAGAACTTCCCTAGAACTTTTATGAAAACATTTAAAACAACATTCATAAAAGAACATTTTAACTTAAGAAGCTCAGGAAGCTTCACATTTACAACACTTCGGAGACGTTACGGTAGGAGCTGTCAAGGACAGTTCATCTGCCCACCAATACCCTTACCATGAGTTACAATTAACGTACTCGCTAGCGAGTCAAAGCTCTGTCTCTTGCAGACCTCGCAAGTATTCTTATAGAGTGCGAGGGATAGAGCATTTGAATCGCTAGCGAGTACGGTAATTGTAACTCATGGTAAGGGTACTGGTCGAAGGGAAACCTTTAGTGAGTCAGACGGATTAAGGTTTGAGGTAAGTTAAACCTTCAGTCCATGACGCTAACTGATTTACATTAAATTTACCAAGACTCGTAGAACACGACCCTGTCTCTTTGTCTGTCATGGTGTGAGAAATAGAGTAACTTAGCTTCTAAGGAGAGTGTAATAAAGAACCACAAACCACTGACAGACGAGTTTCATTTATATTTGTTTTGTATACTTCTTTGGTCTCGCTGCAAAGCGTTGCAATACTATATCTTTTCTGTAAACCTCTTGATTAAGCTAGCCTGGCTAATACCGCCTTATTACCCCTTACTTAATAAGGAAAAGAGCGTTACAATGGGGTTATTATTGAAGAAAGTTTCTAGTATGCAATCCATTATATTAATTAAACCAGTAAAAGCGAACTTTGTTAGGAAACGATTAGCAAAGTGTACGTCACTGTTCTCGTAATGTTGAAGTTGCTAGTAGCAACAAACAGTGAACAGTTACAGTCATAACGACCATTTAAAAATCAATAAGGTCTCGTGTCAATCCATTTTAATAATTATGTACGAGTAAGCTACCTGATCAGCAACTCGCATACACTGCTGCACTGTTTGTTCAGTTATAACTCTATGACAAATACTATATTAGTCCATTTCTTTAGATGCTAACTAAATGTAAATAACGTGTTATAGTTCGTCAGGCAATAGATGCTAAATACTGCCCAGTAGTTTGGTTTCTTTAAATGTAGTAAAGTACGTAAATAAATAGATTATCTTCTCTTCTTCTTCTTGCTTGTTTCCTCATAACTGAGGTCTGCGGCAGCAATCAGTTGTTGCTTGGTTCACTAAGGCTCTCCAAACTGCTCTATCTTTGGCCCCTTGCATAGACCTCTGAAAATAGTCAGTATAATTATCACGTCACGTCACGTCATGTCAGCCGAAAGACGTCCACTGCTGGACATAGGCCTCCCCCAAGGCTCTCCACTCAGACCGGTCTTGTGCTTTCGCATCCACCGCGTTCCCGCAATCCTTACAAGGTCGTCACTCCATCTTGTTGGAGGCCTACTTGCAGCTGGTCGCTCGTACTATAATTATAGTTAATTAAATCCTACTGTCTGTCGTTTTTAACTTTTAATTATTGTTTCCAGGCTTCAATGGACCTGCCTCCAGACAAAGCCAAGCTGCTCCGCAACTACGACCTGGAGAAGAAGTGGGAGATCATCTGCGACCAGGACATGGTGCAGGCCAAAGACTCCCCCGCCCACTATCTCAACAAGCTTAGGACTTATCTTGACCCGAAGGCGTCTAGGAGTCATAGGGTAAGTAGTACGTACGGTCGAGTTCGTAAATATGTGTACACTTTAGTACCTTGTCTATTTAATGTCATGTTTAAACTGGAATATATGAATCGTCACAGCGATTAAAGTGACAAGATACTAAAGTGTACACATATTAATGAACTCGACTGTAGTATGTATAAACTTTAAATCCTCGTTTTGGTTATTAAAAACACCTGTTTTGGAGGTGCAATACTTAGTGCGAAAAAATTGGTAAGTTTCTTGTGATATTACTTGAGATTATTTACTGACGACTTAGATTATTATTTATTTATTAAAAACAAACAACTTGGGACGATAATAACGAACGCCCCGCATAACTGTTAGGACAACAATGCCTTTATGCTATTCATTTCACCGCTTGTCTTACCCCAGCACCAACACAACAATGCTTAACGCTGTTTGGCGCCAGGTTTAATGATATATCAGTGGACATGTTTCAGCTGACACCATGATCATAATGATTGGCATATACATTCGTGATTTGTCGTAAAACCTCCACCCGTGTTCTTCCTGAGGTCTATCTATGCAGTATTCCTGTATGGCAAAATCATAAATAGAACACAGCACGTCCATAATGGATCCCGTTACACGGACAATGAGGCATAAATCACCGCAAAGGCCCACCATTTGCGCCGGCGCAATCTACGGAGACAATCGGTAATAAGGTAGCTCCGGGTAATTACGGTGTATGGACTCTTTCCGATGCCAACAGGGATACCGGGTTGTTTTACAAGTGCCAAGCTTCCCGAGTTTCATGCCAAATTGACTCGATTTCGTGTTCTTGGCACTAGTTGTTTTGTGTTAGTATATTCCATGCCGGTGACACGATTAGGTGCTTAAATTACGTAGTAGTTGGTACTTGACGGCATTGAATGTGTTCAGCTCAGCGCTAGCAAATAAGGGGTTTAGAACCTACGGACGCTTTAAATAGCACTTATTGCTATGAAATTAAGGTTTTTAGTCGGTAGGTACTGGAGTGCTGTAGTTATTGTAATAAACAAAGTAATAGATTAAATGAGGTCGGGCACGAAGAATTATCCCTTTGAAGGATCTTTTCCTGTGCAAGCTCATGGTATCCTGGAGCAGAATAGTTCCCGTAATTACTGAGATAGGTGAGCACGGAATGAGAAAAGCATTTAAAATTTAAATGCGGTATGCGGCAGTAAGTTACATAAATTTAATTTGCTTAGTTTAGCGTTAATAAGAGGTACCATATCGTAACAAAGTAATTTGCGATGTCGTCCACATAATGTGGGATACAGGCAAAATTTAACTTTAATCTTTGATATTTTGTATTTCTGTGCTGAATTTGCGCATTTTTTTAATAGAATTTGGAGAAGTTTATATTTTATTCGACAAATTCTCAAGAAAGGTTTTATTACCACGCATCGAATTCAGAAATTTCTTGCAAAGATTTTCATGTCTTAGTTTTTATTACTGGATTTAAGGCCTCGTTTCTTTACACAATAAGAAACTGCAGTAATAAACGTCGTGGTATATTAAAAGCGCTGCTGTCTTGGCAAGACTAGGAAATTCTCTCCAATAGCCGCAGGATATATGACTAGACTCGTAACCTGAGCTGGAGCGCCGCCACTGATGCGAGGATAAGTTTCTGAATGGAACTAATAAAGTTAAAGCAAGTTAGAATGATATACAATAGCAATGATGCTAGTGGTATTTAGACGTGGTATTTAGTATTTAGTGGAGGTATCTTAGGTCAATTTAGGTTTGATACAGAGTATTTCATACACGAAAGCGTGAGACGTCATATCGGCGTTGCTTGAATAAATTAAGAAATGGGGCGGGACGTCGTCGACATAAAACACTCTAGGTGCAGCCAACGTTATAAATATGTTTACACTTTAGTACCTTGTCTAATTAACGTTATGTTTAAACTGCCATATGAAATTGTCATAGCCGATAAAGTGACAAGGTACTATCGAGAAAGCAAACTAGCGCACAGGCCGCCTGATGTTTAGTGGGATCTGTGACCTTTGCATTAATCTCAAGACTTCAATCTTAAAATGCAATCCTAAGACCACAGATGCGTTACCGAGGGCTAAGATGGAATGCCTCTATACTAGTAATTTCGGTTGTGTTATCCCCACATCCGACCACAACATTGCGAACAGCTGCTTGGCAGTAGGAGGATAAGATGGTGGTAGCGATCCAGACGGATCCAGCACAAAGTCCCACCACCATTGATATAATTTTTATACCTGACCTGACACTTAGTACTTACGCTTTGCGATACTTGCGATGTAATTTATTACGAGTTACGACACTTTGACATTGTTCCGATGTAGGATTCCCATAATCGATAGTCAACTGTACTTATTACAACGCGACGACCATTTTTCGTATTCGGTGTTTTCTAAAGTGTCAGCAGCAGTCAGGGCGAGAATTAATCGAACGACCGAGGGCGTTACAATGTCATCACAAGACTTGTTTGTATATTTTTGTTCCTAGTTCAAGTTTGTCTTTGATATTGTTAAAACTTAGAACTTTGATATTTCCTTCTCCATAAGAAACATACCGGATCTCGGAATGTTGATAATGATAATGATACAGAAAGTTAAACTAACGACTTACTTGAAATTGTATCTTCTCCAATTTAAAAACTTTCCCATGGCTCCGAAATGGCGAAATTCGTTTGAACAAACATCCGGCTGATGAATGCTTGTTTTAAATGATAATCCAACATAACATTGTAACGGGACTGCGCGCAAAAACATCGATCAGCTAACGGCACTTGTTTGTGCTTATCATCTCCTGGTACACAAGTGGGCCTCATGACGTGACCATTTTGGAACTTGGGTGTTTCAGGAACTTTGAATAATACCTACCCTATAAATTATATTCAAAAAATGGAAGGTACGGCTCGACATTTGTTCATTTGTTTTTGCTCGACGTGCCCCCAGCACCCTTACCATGAGTTACGATTACCGTACTCGCTAGCGAGTCGAATGCTCTGTCCCTTGCACTCTATATGAATACTGCGAGGTTTGCGAGGGACGGAGCATTCGACTCGCTAGTGAGTAAGTTAATTGTAACTCATGGTAAGGGGACAGATCTAGTAAAAGTGGCCGTGCGCGAAATAGTATCCCGTTACCACCCATATTTTTTTCCGTTAGGGGTTGATTTTTGAAAGATTTTTTTTTTTTTTTTTTTTTATATAATAGGAAGGCAAACGAGCACACAGGCCACCTGATGGTAAGTGGAAACTGTGACCCATAGACATTCGCATTCATAAGACCGCAATCCTAAGACTGCAAATGCGTTGCCAACCCTGAGGCCGAAGATGGAATGCCTCTATGCTAGTCATTTCACCGGCTGTCTTATCCCCAAACCGGAACACAACAATGCGAACACTGCTGCTTGGCGGTAGGTTAATGGATAGAAAAAATAGGTGAAAATAGGTGGTAGGTGAATGGTTTATGGTAGATTCTTTCTGAATACTCTCCTAAGATACCTACTAAGGAATGGGCTCTAGGTTCAGCTTTTTGGACTGTTTGTAAGTCAGTCACGAAAGATTTTTATATGTATTCGTATAGTGATTAGTCCCTGTGCTGTGTCCGGATCGGTACAACCATCTTACCCCGTAAACTGTCGCCGCCAGCAGCTTTGTGTTCAGGTGTGGGGGTAAGTAAGGCATAATATTCCCGCTTAGTCCTCAGGATTGGGATTGCTTTTGGCCCCTGAGCCCACTCACCATCAGGTGCAAGGTTTGTATGATTCTATTGTGGGTGTAGTGTTTGATCGTAGATAAAGTTGATTGGCTCTTCTTTAGTTTAGTCACATTAGCCACGAAAATCGCCTGCTTACAACAAAATAGCGCGCGCGGGGCGCGCCTAACGGAACGGAAGTGTTGATAAAGAAGTAATAAAAAACCTTATCTACTTGTGTTTGACCTTCGGAGGACTTGTCAATGTGAAATTGTACATCCTTTTATGTAAAGTTTACCACTTGCTTTGAAAGAAACTCTTCCGCTTAAATAATAATTAATATGAAGGGACAAAATATCACACAAATTGACCTAGTCCCGAAACGAACTTGTACAACAAGCTCTAGGCGTGTACAACTGATGTTAGACAACGATATCCGTACTTTTATAGAGTAATACAAAGTTTAATACATAGAAAACATCACAGTCTCGCGAATAAATACTCGTACTAGGTAATCACACAAGTATTTGCTCTGACCTTAATATACTTACAAGTAGTAAGACATTGATATTGCTAATAACGTTGTTATTAATCGAGTCGATTTATAATCCTCTTTGCCCAAGAAACCAGCGAAGAAATTTAATATGAAGAGAAATTCCTTTCCAGTTATTAATCTCCCTCTGTAATCTAAGCACGTCCTATGGGCAAACATGTTTATACATCTTAATAAATATAAGTAATAGCAAACAGTTGTACTATGACATTTTAAGCTAGGGTCAACCAAGTCCCGTTTGGTACCGCACAACCTATACAAACCTCACGTATTCACGACTTTGTATCTATAACTTTAAAGATTATTTTCATGTTTTTATGTATGATGGTCTAGTGTATCCGATTAGATATTTATTGGAGATACGTCCGGTCAGAGGTCTTGGTACATTAATATTCCATCAAGTGTATACCATACAAGCGCTACACTGAAAGTACTCTAGTCGTATATGGGCTGCTTTGAAACTTTAATTGACATCGTAAATTTTTTATTGCTGTTATTTGTTCTTAGTTTTGTTTCGTAACATGTCAAGGTATAAAATGTTGTATATACAACTGTATATGGTCGTTTATTGCTCGATGGGCTATTTTTGGTTCAAAATTTGTTAGTGTGACAATGAAACCAACCGGGCCCGATTTTTTCCAGTACCTTCTTTAAATTAAATGTACTTACTGTAAGAAAATTTTACTTTTTGCTACAAAACGAAGAAAGTATCTTTTTAAATATTTACCTACTCTCACGTTTCTCACACATAACTATTATTAGCAGCAGTGTTTGCATTGTTGTGTTCCGGTTTTGGGGATAAGACAGCCGGTGAAACGACTAGCATAGAGACATTCCATCTTAGTCCTCAGGGTTGGCAGTGCATTTGCAGTCTTGTGAATGCGAATGTCTATGGGTCACAGTTTCCACTTACCATCAGGTAACCTGTGTGATCATTAGCCTCACTACGCCTTAAAAAAAAACTATTATCCTTTTTCATAAAACCGACATAAGAACCATCTCGATTAAACATGCTTTGTTTAAAAAAAAACGCTTCCAAATCGATTCATCCGTTTGGGAGCTACGATGCCACCGCACTGTTAGATCAAAACAGTAGTGACTCAAAATACAACTGTATTTAAAAATCAACTTTAATACAACTGCTGTGAACTTGAAAAAAAATGGCAAGGATTTTGAGTTGATACTGTTTTGTTCTAGCAGTGGATACGTGAAACTTAACACTCCCCCTTTTTTGCTGGGTGTTACTACATGCTATATCTACTGTACTAATTGCCTCACGTTTATCACATTCATAACTCAAACTATATTTCTGCGGTCCTAGTGAAAAAGGGTGTAAGTCGCCTGAAGATCAAGTGAAAAAGGGTGTAAGTCTAGTATTCTCCGTTTATGTATATACCCTTTCGTAGAACAAGTTAAGTCCACTTATACTCTACTTCACTTGGTCCCCAGATTTGGTTCCTGTATTTATCCTATTAATGAACTCTGTCATAAAGACTATTCCGAAGTAGGTCGAATGGTTGAGGTCAACATTCACTTGCTTTGCGGAATAATCCCTGCTCATATTTAGTGATGTCGTGCCTTGGACTCTGGCGCAAGTTAAGAGCTAAGACGAGGCACAATTCTGGGACATTCGGTGCCAAGGGTTCTATATTGGGTTGGTTTTGTATAGAGATCAAAATGGCGGGCGCTAAACGGTTTTGAAAACCAAAACACAACTATTATAATGTGTTATATCATATGTGTACTAAATAGCTACCAAAGGGATGGACCAATTTGGATGCGGTTTATAAAAGAAAACTAGTTTAATTGAGATGAGCGATTGAGATTGAGTCGTTCGAGTTTTATTTATTTCAGCTCTGAAAATGCTAATATGTCGGGGATTTTCATTTGTTTTAATCATGTTAGCAAGAACGTCTGTCTTGTATACTCGTAATTATACTAGGTATTAGTGGTGCTGGGACCTTGTGCAAGCTACCACCATCTTATCCTTTAAACTACCGTCAAGCAGCAGTGTAGATATGCATTGTTGTATTCCGGTGTGGGGATAAGGCAATGAAATTACTTAAGATCAGGTGCCCTCTGTGTGCTCGTTTGCCATCTACAGGCAATGAAAAAAAACAATTTTTCATACCACATGCTCGAAATTGCCCAATTATATATCATGCAAACCTCACCTAAAGTAAGTCATTATAGCCATCGGTTAACCAGCTGGTCATAATGAGATTCAGCACAATATGATGACCGGGCAGGTTATAATATGGTACTGAATCTCATTATAACCCGCTGGATAGTAATGCTGAGTAGCCTTACTTTTTATTGTCTCGCAAAAAACTGCACTCAGGACTCCGTTTTAATAACTTGTAACGTCCTCGCTACGCTCGGGAGTGAAATGAGAGTCCTTCATTTGATCAAGATTCAATATCGAGCCCGTGACATAAAATAGTGCTTTATCAAGGCTTTATCCCATCGGTGTATAATCTACTATTATGTATATTCTGTGACTGTACCGACTACAAAGAGACCGTGTGTATGAAATGTGAAACGCTGTAACTGACACAGAGATATATATCACCTCGGCCTCAGCAAACATTACACAATCAAACTATTACATTCTACTCTCATGATGACCAAAACGAATTCACAGTAGATTGTTTATGTTGAGTGGCTATTACGCTACTAGAAACAATAACGCACGTGGAATATGTTAGTGGCCGTTAGCCGGCGCCTGTTCAATTACTCATTAAGCGTTATAAACGTTTATACAAGTGTTACGTTACATTACAAAATGCTCTATCGGTTCTAAAGGCTCCTTAAAACCAATTTTTGGACTGACAGGCTGAGAGGGACGCAGCTAAACCTCCTTACAAAGAACGTGGGTATTCTGTTATACCCGTCAATCATCCGGAGTTTGTTATACAACCTTCATCTTGAATCACTATCTAGTGATGAAGCAGCATTAAAATTCGGTGCAGAGTTTGAAAGATCTAAGCGTAGGTACATACAGAGGGACAGACGGCGGAATGCAACTCTGTTTTATACTATACTCCGAACAAGTTTGCTTTTAAAAAGAAAGTTCGCGATTTTTTTTCTTTGTGCAGGTAGTATCTTGATTTTCTGATGGTGTTATCTGTAATATTTTGTGCTTATCCTCATTTTTTTTATTTTATGTATTTATGTAAGTATTTATATTTATTTTAATATATTGGTATGTGTGTATATTTTTACGTTTAAGCAACATATATGTTAGACCCTATGTTGCACCGCCACTACAATCTCTGCTTTGCCCAAAGGTTAACTGGTAGAGAATGCCTTACGGCATTAAGTTCGCCTTTTGTATATGAAGGTGTATTCTTTTGTGCAATAAAGATTAAATAAATAAATAAATATACTAGCGGCCCGCCAGCGGCTTCGCCCCGCTGCAAATTTCTGACTTCCCCGGTGGATTTTTCAATTATTTTCTGTCATACAAACCTTGTCCTGACAATGACGAACACAACAAAAAAGAAATCAGCCAAATCGGTTCAGCCGTTCTCGAGTTTTGCCCTTAGTAACACATTTAGCGTTTATTTTTTACTATATAGATGTAGAGATGAAGATATTTATTATACACACCTTCACGCCTGTAATCCCAGAGTGGGGTAGGCAGAGCAACAGAATTACAACTTCAAAAAGTTGTTGACAATTCAGTAACCACAATTTGCACAAATAGGCTAAGATGTTTACCAGCGTATTAGTGACAGGTTGCAAGTCCATCGCCTAACAGTGCTACAAGCCTATAGTCCCTTAGTCGCCTCTTACGACATCCACGGGAAGACATGGAGTGGCACTCTGGCACTATTCTAACCCGGCAACTGCACGGGGTCTGATATTTATTATACAATACATAATATAGTGAAAAAAATTAAAGTTTATGATACAAAAGAATTGTTTTTTCATAAAGAATACTTTCTGCACTTTGTGGTATAAAATCTAATACTGTCCCCGTTTTCATTGCAAGGGGTGTATTTACATGACATGACAAGTTATATACGTCTCTTACTCTAACAGATAGCTGCGTTCCTCTCGGTCTTTCAGTCTGTGGGATACCTTTAATCATGGATCCACGCAGTCCGTTTAGAAAAACATCTGCTGGCTGACCCAAAAGGAAGCAGTGCCCACCTGCTGATTTTATGCCAATGACCGCTTTGAAATCGAAAAAAATTTTGGGAGTCGATTATAATCGCATTAATAAGTATTGAATTCGATCAAAAGCGGTCGTCAATCGCATTTTATTAGATTTAAGTGGACAAGTATGTTTTATGGACATACATTGTTAAAGGCGAGCAAAAAACCGTAGGTATCGCAATATTATTTTTTGAAACCAAACCTACAGGTGTTTGAGATACGGTTTTAAATTAAATGGGAATTGGTGTTGATGTTTAAGGCTGTTAGGGCTAAAGGAAAATGAAGAATTGAGTAGCGTACATTGAAACTTACATGTTTGAAAAATAAAATTCAGGGTAGACATATTTTTAACTACTTACAAACGTTCAGTTTCGGGAGTATAAACGTTCCATGTATAAAGCCCCAATGTCAGAGGCAAGAGTAAAACCAATGAGGTCGAAGTTGTATTATAATTCTTCCACTTTGGTATATTACCCTTAAATTAGAAAGCTGCTTAGTGCCTTGTCATTATTGAACGTCAAACAAAACATACTTAGAATGACAAGGTTCAAACATGCTCAGCATCAACATTTTTACTGACTGAATTGAACAGAAACTGTAAGGCAAAGTATTTTTTGGCAAACCAGCACACAGGCCACTACACTATACCAAATTAGATGACTTGCACTCGGCAATTGTTTCAGTCACACCATAGCTAAAGTTATAGGACTACTAAGTATTTAGCCCTGTCCTTTTCGCACACCGTAAAATGAATATCAACTATGACTTGTACCACGCCTTGCTACGTGGTGGGCGTACAAACGCGAGAGCAGACGAAAGGCCAGCACACAAAAGGACACGAACTAATCTTATCTATGTAACCTTATTTATACCATATTGAAAGCTCGACGGCACAATGAGCCCAGCGCGATGTATGGTAACTTTGAATCTCTTTGATATAAGTTTCGTTCGTGTTCGTTTTGTGAGGGTGATATTTAATTTTGTCGTGTTTTTTGCAGAAAAGAAAGATGGTTGGCGACTCCACATCGACCCAGGTCCTCAGGGATTTGGAGATATCATTACGAACTAATCACATAGAGTAAGTTTAAATGAGCATAATAATAATAAGTTTTACCGCCTGTTTCACAATCGCCAAGTAAACCTTACTTGACAGATCAATTTAGCCCTTTCTCTTTCTTACACTTCAATGTTAAGCAGGTTGCCGCCCTACGTCAAGCAATGTAATAGATGCTCAACTTCAATGGTCAATGGTCGGGAAATGTAGTTTTTTAGGTAAACATATCGAAACATTGAGGGCAAAGTTAGAGGATTTGACGAACTAACCATTTTACCTTTTTTAACAGTATCCATCCATACCATTTGTTACACTTATACCGTACTCGCTAGCGAGTCCAATGATCTGTCCCTCGCACTCTATAAGAATACTGTGAGGTCTGTGATGGACAGGGCATTCGACTCGCTAGCGAGTACGGTAATTGTAACTGATGAGGGTACAGATGTTGTCTGAATTATATTATAAGATACCAAACATCTAGTTCATTTCGAAGTTTTAGGTATATGTTCTCAGTTTTTAGGTGGTGCATCGTTTAGTGTAGTTTGTTTTTTTTTTAATTACGATTGTCCGTATTTCCAGATGGGTCCGAGAGTTCCTCAACGACCAGAACCTGGGTCTGGACGTGCTGATCGACTACCTCAGCTTCAGACTGAGCATGATGCGGCACGAGCAGAGGATAGCGCTCGCTCGGAGTCAGTCTAGCGATGGCATCAACCAAGGTGAGGCACGGTTACGTTGCTTTCCAACGGAAGAAGGTCATAGGCAGGTGTAAACCACTGAGTCAGACCTTGCTGCTTATTTTGACGATGGTGTAGAAGATTTCGAAAGTTAATAAAGACGGCATTAACAGTAAAAGAATTCCACTGCGAGACATAGTTAACAATCAAATGGTCCGGTCTCGCGCCACCTGCATTAACGCCTTGGTCGCGCTATTCGCCACGACAGAATAATGTTGGCGTTGGGTGTTTACATTTTACGAGGAATCAACACTAAACTCCACCTGCAAAAAGTCATAACTGGCAGTGGCTTGCAAGTCTCTTGACTAACTCTTGCGCTTGGAGGACGAAGATTTTGTAAATGATGCGGCTTGACACACCCGTTTTAACCGTCTGCAACTCATCCATGCAGGTGCTAACACGACGACGTCGGACTGCAGCGCGCCGACGGACGCCAGCTCGACGCTGACGGCGACGTGGCGGCGCCGCGCGCGCTCCACCGACGCCGAGTGCGAGGGCGCCGCCAGCCCCGCCGTCGCGCGCCGCCGCACGCGCCACGCCGCGCGCCTCAACATGGGCGCCGCCACCGACGACATACACGTCTGCATCATGTGCATGCGCGCCATCATGAACAACAAGGTGAGGTGCTGATGTGAGCGACGATGTTTATTTCACGGCCCTACTTTGAAAATCGAAGTTCGAAGTTACGTTAGCTCAATCCCTGTCAATCGTCATTCGAGACTAAATCGAGAGATAGGTATGAATTAACGAAACTCAGAACTTGGGCCTCAGTGGTGCATGATTCTGGCAAGTCATGAAAGCATACAGACGCCGTGAGCGATGCGCTGTAAATGGGCCACACGACAACAGGTACTGTAGTTTGACTTCTAGCGCTGCGGTATGCTCACACAATGTATGCCTCAATGTGTGTATTTGATGCCGGTATAATCTCATCATGTATATATCAATGCCGAGACGTCATGATCGTTGTCTAAACGAAGGGAAAACTATGACTAAAGAAGTACTCCTCAAATCCAGAGCATCTTTGCAG
The DNA here is from genome assembly GCA_927399475.2 of Acleris emargana. NCBI lineage: Eukaryota > Metazoa > Arthropoda > Insecta > Lepidoptera > Tortricidae > Acleris > Acleris emargana. Next base: position 20,008,046 of record OV656843.1, read on the forward strand.
TTTGTGCGTCAATGCTCGATTTAGTATCGGGATAGCTATAACCAGTGTTTATTTCTCACAAAGCAGTGAACACTTCCTAATATACTGGCTGCTGCTCCCTTTCATCTCCTGCTAAAATTCCTTCAACACAATTAAAATCTAACAGTCTAATCAATTCCTTTCAGTACGGCTTCAACATGGTCATCCAACATCGAGAAGCCATCAACAGCATAGCTCTCTCCCTGGTCCACCACTCTTTGCGGACCAAGGCGCTGGTGTTAGAGCTCCTAGCGGCCATCTGCTTGGTCAAGGGCGGGCACCAGATCATCCTTTCGGCGTTTGACAACTTCAAGGAGGTCATCAGCGAACCGAGGAGGTTTCACACGCTAATGGAGTACTTTATGAATTATGATCAGTTCCATATTGAGTTTATGGTGAGTTATTATTTTATAGGTTTTCACCGTGATATTGTTAATGAATGACCAAGAATCAACATAGCTGAGAGTTAAATCATTGAAGAACCTACGAAGTAAATCGTTATTATGAGCCCCAATAAACTTGCAGATATATATTTTCGTTCTTTGTAATGTCTTTCAGTCGCCACTTCATATTGACCGACGTATCTTACCAACCTTATTGTTGTGTTTATGATGTGCAAGCTAAATTAAATCTTAGAATAGCAGTCCACTTATTTACATCTACCTGCTTGCTAAGCTAAGGATAATATACTACCTAGCTAAGTTTTGTTAATATAATAAGAGGTAAATTCTTTTTTCAGGTGGCCTGTATGCAATTCGTCAACATCATAGTCCATTCTGTGGAAGACATGAATTTTAGGGTGCACTTGCAGTACGAATTCACTGCTTTGAAGTTGGATGACTATCTCGAGAGGCTACGAATGTGTGAAAGCGAGGATCTTCAGGTAAATATTATCTTTATTTCCGGTATTGTTCGTGTTATGCCTCGGTCTTTGAAGCAATCCAAATTATTAATTTCTGTTGGAGATTCCCGTTTCAAGTAAAAACCATAGGCACGACAAGGCATAGGGTAATGCACTGATGAAACCTGCCAAGTTCGAGAAAGGGATAAAAATATATGACTGCTACAACTTTCTTCCTAGGCCCTTTTACTGCCTGAAACTTGGCAGGTTTTGAGATTTCTATGCCTGAGTACAGCTTACTTCTTTGGGAACGGGACGTATATCACCTGATTATTTTTCAGTAACTAAGTAAGACTGAATAGTAGTAGTAGCAGCTCCATTCTTGAATGAACCTGTCATCAATGTTATCGTAAATATGTTTTCAGGTGCAAATATCAGCGTATTTGGACAATGTGTTCGACGTGGCTGCGCTCATGGAAGACAGCGAAACCAAAACGGCAGCGCTGGAGAAGGTCAATGAACTGGAGGACGAGTTGGGACATGTAAGTGCCTCGACAATTACTTTACAGTATTCCCAGCTTCTTATTACCTTTCGGGTGGCTATCGCTGTCACGAACAGTATATTTGTCACTCCTATGTCAAGGAAAAAACGATTGCCGATAGCTATTAGGAAAATGGTAGATTTGCGTCATTAATTTCTGCTGAAGCTTTTTGGAAAACGTTTGGAAGGTTGTTAAGAGTTAGAGGGTCTAAAAAGAGATTTAAAGACTATGTCCATGATGATATGAGAAATGACTGTAATGAGAAAAACCACCAACTTTAAATAAACAAGGTAAAGGTAAGGTAAACTTTTTCTTAACTTGTCTCTGGTTGGCCTAGCGATTGATTGGTAGATTTTTTTAAATAAACATGAAAGAAGAGGCTTTGCCTATTAACAAGTCTTTGTTTTAGCACTTCATGAGTTCATGACGAGTTTCCGATGTTGTTTCAGGCTCACGAGCGCCTGGCAGCGTTGGAGCGGGAAGCCATAGCGAAGCTGGCGACGTTGGAGTCGGCGCTGGCGCAGGCGCGGCAGGAGCGCGACCAGCTCGCCGAGGCGCGCCGCCAGGTCGTCGAGGAGGTCGGTATTGATAAATAGGTACACAATACGGGCAGTAAATAGCCCATAAATAGGCAGTATCTCCGATAAAACCTCTGTAGCAATATCAACCTTATTACCAAGATAATAGAATTGAAACTGCATTGGTAATTGAATTTGAGATACCGTAATTGGGGCCCACAACCTGCTTGCTGGTAGTTCGTAGCTTGACGATTAATTCGCAGAGCGCTTTATATTACGCGGTTAAGTCGCATGACAGCAGTGGATGCCATCACATTACTGCGATTGAGGCGCCACGACCGCGCTGCTATTGTTTGTATGGTTTTTAATCGTACGACTAAGAAGTGCAACTGCAGTTTCTCTTAACCACGCTATTAAACCTAATATGAAAGCGCTCTTAGTGAGTAACATCATTTAATTAGGTATATAGTTGCCCTATTATTGGGATACGCACTTAATGCATTCCAAAGCTGATCTTAATTTATTTTGGCCTGGTAGGTGTCAACCCTGAGGCGAGCGCAGCAGGATTCCCGGAATAGGCAGTCTATGCTCGAGTCCAAGGTGCAGGAGTTGGAGACACTCACCAAGTCCTTGCCTAGAGGGGCGTCCAGTAAGTCATAAAGCTATAAGGTTCAACTGACGGTGACTGTTCAACATTACTGTTATTTTATCAACCGCATACCTTTGGATACTATGGTATCCAAGGACTGTCGAGTGGTCTAAATACGGATTATAAAGTAAAGTAAGGAGCAGAACGAAAGCGTTAGACGATAGTAGAACAGGGGGTCTAGATAAGTTACATTCTACGAAAGCTGGCAAAACGTATGGATTTTATTTTAATAAGCGACTAATCAATCAATCAATCAATCAATTCATTTATTTGCTAAAATGCGTTACATATGGTCTTAAAAATAGTTTACAGGTCAGGCATTCCGTCGACAATACGACATGCAATTTTTTAATTATCCGTTACTAATTAAAATGTGGACAACACGGGTATCAAGTAATAATAACAATAAGTAGTCTAACAATATTTAAAATTGAAGTCAGAAATTAATTGCATTACATTCCTACATAATTACGTCCTATGAAAACTATTAATTGATTTAATTAGTTAATTAGGTTAATTCGATCTAGTCTCATGATTTAAATATTCATTTAAATGTATAAAAGCAATTACGAAGAAGCCATGCTGTAAGGTCATTCCTAAACTTCGACCCCTGCAGCATTCTCATTTCCATTGGAAGGGCATTATATACTAATATGCACATATTATAAGAATTTCTTCTATAAATGTCGGAGCGACAGGAAGGACGGTGCAAAAGATGCTTATATTGCGTCCTTGGGTAAGGGACTAACCTAAGGGTCTCCCCAGACCTATCGACGCCGAATCCGCTTGAGCCGGTAAGAAAAAGTTGTATGTCCATATTGTCCATGCAATAAGAGCGTAAACGACGTCGTTCCGTTCGCAACGCCGAACCGAGCCGAGCCGAGCCGAGCGACGTCGTTTTCGCTCTTATTGCATGGACATAAAACTTTTTCTTACCGGCTCAAGCCGATTCGGCGTCGATAGGTCTGGGAAGACCCTAACGCGATCGTCCAGCAGCTTACATCAAGCTTATACATTTTCTTATTTCTGTGGTCTTTAGCGTTTGCAGAGACATCTTGAAGGCCCTAAGTACCGAGAACTTTTGGATTTTAAAGCGATTTTTTCAAACATCGAATTTGGTTTCCAGTGGGCGCTATATCCTCCCACGCCCTATGCAACGGCAACGCCACGAACGGCGGCCACACGCCGACTGTCCCCGCGCCGCCCCTCGCGAACGGCGCGCCGCCGGCCGAGCCCGCGCCCCCGCCCGCGCCGCGCCCCCCCGCGGCCGCCCCGCCCCCGCCGCCGCCCCCCCCGCTGGCGCCCTACGTGCCGCCGCCGCCGCCCGCGCCCGGCCTCATGATGCCGCCGCACCACACCGACGCCATGACCATCAAGAGGAAGGTCGACACCAAGTACAAGCTGCCTACGTTGAATTGGATCGCTTTGAAGCCAAACCAGGTAAAATACAAGTATATGAGTGCGAAGAGTGGGAAACATATATTTCGTACCCCACTCATACGTATAAGTAAGTATAGCCAGAGGCCGACTGCAGGTCTCTGGCTGACCATTGGTGACTTTACCCTCCTACGTTTTAATTTGGTAATTTTCTCTTAGATTCGATTGTCACAGAACCGATCATTGTGGCGAACCGAAGAGGTCTAACAATGTCTTTCTAATATGATCAGCATCAGCTTCTATTCCCAGAATCCCTGACTATAATGTATGACGTTTATACGTATAAAGCTTTCCTTCTGAAATGATCTTGTGCTGCTTTACAAGCTTTCTGCCATCACATATCACATTACAGCTGTTGTTCCACTGAATGACGCCATGTATAGTAAAGAACACCCTCATTTGCGCTTACCTCAAATTTCCAGATTAGGGCTACGTCCATTCACTCACGCCTTCATTCCCAGAGTGGGATGAGGGGGCATTGCTTTAGATTTTTGTCCGGTTTTCATAATATATCGTCATTACTTTGAAAAAATCTCGTATCTATTTCGTGACCTACGATTTAAAACTTTAACTTGAAAGGAATTAAGTTCAAACTCGTACATCTCGAAATTTCAGATACGAGCTTTTTCTAAAGTAGTAACAACCCAATGATGTATAAACCTTTTCATCTCTCCTGTTCGGAAAGTTTAATTTGAATGGGTAGATAGCCGGGTGGAAAATTGCGTGTTCCCCTCTAGGGTGGAAAGTATTTTTTTTTTAATAGTTACTATTGGCCATGGATTCTAAGATAATTGAGCTACGTCATATTAAAATCATTCATATATCTAATCTCGACTATACGTTAAACGACGTATTTATTAAAGGTATAGGTACGTATAGGTTCATATTAAAATCATTTTACGACTGGTCTCTTTTTTTCGCAATTACAAAAAAAACAACATTTAAAATTATTCCTCTTATACCTATTCTGCTGCCCGCCATAATGCCATGATAGCATAGCATGACAATTTTTTTTTCACGGTTGGGCATGGCCATCTTGAAAATACACATACTGCCAACATTAGAAAAAATGATCGAGTTGGTCACGACCAAGGAGCAATACAACACAACACGGAGGATACAACACGGAGGTTGAACGCCGAACATCCGTTCGAAACAAGAAATTTGACATTTATTACGTCACGAATATATTCCATCTCTTTCTTTAGTTAGGGTAAGAATGAGGTGGAAGTCATTTGTGAAATATGAAAGAAAGAGATGGAATATTTAAATACGTAATAAAGGTAAAACTTTTTCGTTCGGCGCGGCGTTCAACCTCCTTGCTGGCTCCTTGGTCGTGACCTCGATTAAACTTTTCTAATGTTGGCAGTATGAGTATTTTAACTTTTTTCCGAATACAGAAAAAAAAGTTTGCAATAGAAAAAGCGGGAAACAAGATTAAATATATTTTCCTCACAGTCGAAATGAAAAGTAGTGTCTAACTCGGGTGAAATTGCTCATTTCCCCTCGAACTATTGGCGCTCTCACTTCGTTCGAGCGCCAGAAATATCTCGGGTGAAATGGGTCACTTTCCACCCTTGGTTATCAATCTACTATTCAATTCCAGGTCCGAGGCACGATATTCAACGAGCTGGACGAGGAGCGGCCGCGCACCCGCATCAACTTCGCCGAGTTCGAGGAGCGGTTCCGCATAGGCGGGCCGTGCGGGCCCGGCGTGGACGCCTGCGACGCCGACTCGCTCGCCTCCTTCCCCAGCAAGCGGTTCCGTCGGCCCGACACCGTGTCGCTGCTGGAACACACGCGGCTTAGGAATATAGGTGAGGGCAGACATGGGCAAAATTTATTCGAATGACGAATAACGATTGAGGATAAAAAAATCATTCGCGAATAACGAATAAATTTTCCGAATTATTATTCTTATTCGTTCCATGAATAAATTGTATCATGAATAAATCATTCGCAAATAAAATACCACGAATAAATTATCCTAGTTTAAAAGTTAATGGCTATAAGATCGACAGGGGTATTAATTAAATGAAGAAATGAAAAACACACACAAATCTCGTTCATTCATATATCCGTCTCTTTCTGGTCGGCTACCTGCGAGACAATCCCTCGACCCTAAAATATGCTCCAGTGGCATTTTAATGGTAAATTTGAAAGTATACCTACTAAAATATTATTCGTGGTATTTATTCGAATAAAATAGAGAATAATTCATTTATTATTCGAAGAAGTGGCCGAATAAATTTATCACGAATGATTGTTTATTCGAATGATTATTCAAATAAAAAAGTATTCGAATAATGCCCATCTCAGGGTGAGGGCACTACGGGAGTAAGAAACTCTCCATCAAACACTATCCCTCATCATCATGGTAGCTAAAGGATATTCATTTCCGAGTATAGGCCTGCCTGCCTTTGTCCCGACCATGTCAGCTCAAGGAATTCTCTGACGAACAACGAGCTTCCCCAATGATGGCCACAGCGAACGGTCCTTGAATCATCGGACTTCAGCTACCTTGTAAGGTTTGGCTGCTCACGTTTCATCCTATAGCATCTTATTTCAAAGACAAACTAGTAACAGTTATGATGTAGTAAGTTGTTTGAGGGCACCTACCTAATTTTGCATTATAGGGAATAAAATTATGTGATGATCTGGTTGTATTTTATCTAAGGTAGAAGCTTATTTCTAGTTAAAATTTTGCTACTAAATTGTCTATCTTGTTTCAGCCATATCCCGAAGAAAACTAGACACTCCAGTCGAAAAAGTCATAACCGCTGTCAACAACCTCGACCTAAAACAACTGCCATTAGAAAGCGTTGAGATCCTCCAGCGGATGGTTCCCACCGAAGCAGAACAGAAGGCCTACAAAGAATATTTAGCAGAGAAGAAAAACATCAGCCTACTCACCGAAGAAGACAAATTCCTTATGCAACTTGCTAAAGTAGAAAGGATATCAGCCAAGTTGTCCATAATGGGTTACATGGGCAACTTCTTCGATAACATCCACCTCATAACTCCTCAAATCCATGCGATCATATCAGGGTCCTCCTCTGTTAAATCCTCGCAGAAACTAAGGAACGTTCTAGAAATTATATTAGCTTTTGGTAACTACTTGAATAGCAGTAAGAGAGGGCCCGCGTATGGATTTAAATTGCAGTCTTTGGATACCCTCATGGATACGAAGTCCACGGATAAGAGGATATCGCTGTTGCATTATATCGTGGCGACGATACGGCAGAACTTTCCAGAACTGATGGGCTTCGATTCGGAGTTGATGTATATTGACAAGGCTGCTCAAGGTAATCATATAATACTGACTTTTTGCGCAACTTTGTTTGCGTGGATGTTGTTTATCGCTTTGTCCCCGTGCACTGACAGATTTTGTGAGCCAGGTCTGATGAAATTCGGTTATGCCGTTTGAGAGACCTCTGAAAGTTTTATTTATTTGTAATCGGTCCAGATATCATAAAGGTTTCCTCCTCCTTTTTTAATGGAGTTTTATGCAAGCAACCACTGGGTCTTGTATATTATTTTTATGATCCTTAACGTCATTCCTGTAGGTTTTACAACGAATTGTTATCTCCTATTTAATGGTAGCCATTTATAAGATAGGGTGGTTCTCAGCATTTCTAGTAAACCAAGGGTGGCAACGATTTTGAGAGCATAGTTTTGGAATCGCTGCATCCCTATTTTAAGTTGTGGGCACCCTACTCTGTTATTAATAATTATTATGTGATTTGATTTTGGGGCACTACACCTCCATGTTTTGAGCCATTCATTAATTTCATTATGAGGTTTCTGTAGCTTGAGTGAGACCTTGACATCATTTTTATCACAGCTTAATGTGGCTGTGTCATCTGCATATGTAGCAACCCTGATTCAGATCATAATTACCAATAGTGTACATCACCGGACCTAAAACAGAGCCTTGGGGAACGCCGGCTTCCATATAGTAGATTGAGGATTTCTTGCAACAGTATGGGTTTCAATTGTAACTGAGGGGCTTAATTACATAAAATACGTGTTGTGTTCTGGCCCAGTGTCCCTGGAGAACGTGGTGGCGGACGTGAGCGAGCTGGAGCGCGGCATGGAGGCCGTGCGGCGCGAATGCGAGGCGCGCGCTGCCAATCCGCTCGTGCTCAAGGACTTCCTCAACAACGCGCAGGACAAGCTGCGCCGCCTGCGCCAGGAGACCAAGCACGCGCAGGTACTGTAGGGCTCGCACCCATGGGGTTATCTCACTGATGGGCCCTTTCGGATATACTTCGACCCGTTTTAGAATTAAAAAAAACTAATCAAGTTCGACTCGATTTTATTGAGGTAATTTATTGTTGTAATAGTATTACTATTTTCATAAGATATAGCCCCCTGCCAGATATACGGACGGACGGTCACCCTTTGAGTACGGAACTCTAAAAACAAACATTAAAATAATATGGTCGCGGTCGCAAACATACCTTAAGGTTATCAAGTGAAAAGGTACTTGTTAATTAGATTATTCTAGATTTATTTCAGTAAATATAATATACTATTGTTGTTTCCAGGACGCGTTCGCGACGTGCGTGGAGTACTTCGGCGAGGCGCCGCGCGGCTGCGACGCCAACGCTTTCTTCTCGCTGCTCGTGCGGTTCACGAGGGCGTTCAAGGTAATCACATTTTTATTTTACGTGGAAAATAAGCCCTCATTTAGGTATCACCGTTATGGTTAACTCTCTTATTCATAAACGCGCAATAACTAAAGTGAGCTGTAAATATGCTCTGGCCATATTTATTTAAGCTTAATTGCAAAAAAGAATACACTTCGTATACAAAAGGCGAACTTAATGCCGTAAGGCATTCATATTCATATTCATATATTTATTGCACTCATAATAATACATAATACACTTATATAGGTGATATTCGTACTCTATGGACCCTGTTGGGCGCAGCAATTTCAGCAGCATTTTCGCAGCATTCTCTACCAGTTAACCTTTGGGCAAAGCAGAGATTGTGGTGGCGTTGCAACATAGGATCTAACATATATGTGATATATATTATCTATCATTGAGACATTCGAATCTGACAGAAAGGGACAACGAACACTTGAACTAAAATAGGACCGTCATTAATTTAAAGAAGAAGAAGAAGAAGTAGATTTATTGTGTATTTTAAATAAGGGAATAATTTCATAAGGCAACGCAATGGATGTCCCTTCCAAATTTCAAATCCTTATAAAGAGTTAATAAAAACCACAGACGCTTAATATTTATGTTATTTTAAAACTTGAAAAACTTTAATTTCCTTTTAAACAGTTTAGTTTGCCGACTGTTTTAACGGCAGTTTCACGTGAAAAATGTATTAACCCCTCGTATGCTTAGACGCGGATCCATGCTAGCCTTGCCTATGAACTGCGTAGGCACGGCTCCGTTCCAATGCCCTGCGTGCCCGCATTTTATTTTGAATCTTCTTACATAGCAACGTAGTTTTAAAATCGATTGTAGGTTAAACGAATACAGTATTGAAATTTACTAAAAATCACTCCTTTCTAAATGGTCTTTTATTTACATAATAACATACATTAAATCACGCCTGATTCCCAGAGGGGTAGGCAGAGACCACTTCATCCCACTTGCTACGATATTGTCAAATTTCTTTCGCTTCTTCTACTTTCATACATCGAGTCATGCACGCACGTCGGCTTCGGGTACTTAAGATTCGGCCCTTTTCCAGTATTTCTCCGATTTGAATCGAAATAGTACGCCTAGGGCGGCCCCTTCCGACCCTTTCACTCCCTTTCGATCTGTATATCTCTTTCGTCAATCTTCTTTCATCCATCCTTTCCAAATGACCGAACCATCGAAGCATGCCCTTTTCAATCTTAGTCACTACATCTCCTTTTATTGTACCTAATTATTTCCGGTTTCAGCAAGCTGACACAGAGAACGAGCAACGCCGCAGGCTCGAGCAAGCGGCGCAACAGGCCGACTACGTCGACCCGAACAAGACCAAGCTCGCGCAGAAGAAACAACAGGTACGCGTGTCACTAATCACTGTACTGGCTCGTGGGTGTGGGCTCAATCAAACATGGTCATTAAAGTCAGTGAGTTAAGGTCACTTAAGGTTAACTTCAGGATCCATGGTTCATTGGTATTGTAACCGGGCAAGGCGGTTCACTTGGTTTCTTTGTGGGACTATCAAAATGGAATTATCTTAACCCTTTTCCAGGCCTTGCTAAAGTAACGACACAAGCAAGAAATGGAATAGAGCCACGAATTCGTAACTTCCTGAAGGATACTGATCCATGAAGTCATATTTCAGGAAAGTTCAATTAAATTTGTGTCATAAAATGTTGGTATAACTTCAATAAAGTTCAATATTGAGCGACATGAATGTGGTCGATAAAATATCTATCTATCTATGCCTGGAAAAGGGTTAAATCCAAACGTAAAGTGAGAAGTGCATTTAAAGATTGAAAGACATAGATCATATGGACAAAACCGGAATGGTATGGAACTAAAGAACAATCTTGGATTGCTATTGATATATACGGAGTACAGTGTACAGTGCTACCATTTGCTTAAGCGATCGGCAATTTTCGTTTTTCTATGACATACGAGTGGCAAATCGTCGTTTATACTGCAAAACAGCGTAACTAACAAATTTATGATAAAGGAAAATAAACCTTACCGTCTTATTAAAAAGGTCCATTTTGCTTCTTATTAAAAATGTTACTTACGCGGTTTTGCAGTTTCACCGACGACATATACTGTCAGTTGCGAGTGCAAGCGTGATAGCGATAGATTGGGTGTCCACATACACCCAATCTATCGCTATCGGGGGTGGGGTTTTCTCGTGGCCAGTTTAAAATCATTAATCAATACTGTCATCTTGAATAAATTCCATTTCTCAACACTTTCACGACAATGGATACAACATTTGAGATCATAGCTCCTTTCTGAAATGATTTTATTGTTTTATTTGAACCATATAATTGTAAGTTAACGGATGAGGAAACAACCGCCCATTTTTTCGCCCATTGTAAATACTTATGATTATGAATATTACTTGTCCAGAGAATGTCTTGATGTTGCATTGTCCTGTTTTTCTTTGAGCGTTTCAACTGCCAGGTACCTAACTAATTTCAGAACGAATTGTATCATGTTAAAAAAAAATACTAGAATTACTTCCGATTGTACTTTTATTTTGCACGGCCATCAGCTGCTTGTCAAGACCCAATCTAACAAGTCCACACTCGGTGGGTCTACGTTAATACAGCGGAGATCCTACCTTCCTACTTCATCACCAAATTTACCTGTTAGATACCATAAAAATGCATTGCATTGTGATCCAGTTTCATACATATGTATTCCAAATTTCAACCCATGCTTGAAAGGAGAATTGGTTCAAAATTGCTTTGCAAGATATGATCTAAACATACACTCAGGGGCAAAAATAACGGGTCAGGGTGCGTTTTTCATACAAACGAGGCTATTTCGAAGGCTTGGTTCCTTGCCAGGGGTTGTTTTCAGTGAGGTTTAATGGTGGATACTCCGAGGTTCAATAGAGGCCGTCAAAAGTTTTTATACCTAAGTTACCGCACAATCAGTTAGCACCACAGCTAGAGAATTTGGGTCAGCATTTGGATTTCCTTACATTTTATTGCCATTTGAGATGTAAAAAGCTGTCATACTTCAAGTTTGACATTGACACTATTGACAGATGGATAGATACTTGAGATCGGTTGACCGCCATTATTAAAAAGAAAAACTTTTTTTTTTATACAAATTGGACTAACGTAATATGTCCATTGTGTCGTAGAAATTAAGTTACGCCCTTTTAGAATAAGAACATCTTAATAAATTAATAATAAAATAATTATACATCCTAGGGAAAAAATAAAACTATTAGTGTCTTCCTCCTTCCAAACAGTATCTATAAAACGAATAAAATTAAAGTCTTGAAAATATGAAATCTTGTCAATTCCGGCGTTAACGGCAGATTCAATCAGTTGGGTATCCTAGGCACTCTAGAAGTCCTGTGTCAATGCTCGGATATCCATCGTCAGATTTCACTAAAAGCATTCCCTGGCGTGGAACCAATGCTTCGAAGGTAGCCTCTTTAGTTTGGAAAACGCACTCTAACCCGCTTTTTCTCCTGAGTGTATAAAAAACCAAAAGAACTTTCAACCGTTTTATGATAATACATCCTTGTAAAATTGGGAAGGATGAATTAAGTCAGCGTAGACGGACAGACATAAAGGCACCGAAGTGACGAATTGTGTTGTTCCTTCCGTTTGCGCCGACCCTTAGTGAGACTAGGAGACCAGGAGTTACCCAGGGGTAGAGACGCTCTTAGAATTGCAGTTAATACAATACCAGTATGTAATGTATTTATTAATATACTTCCCGCTTGACAGGCTCTGTGTAACGCTTCGACGGTGAATGCAGTCGTTCAGTGTTTAGTTGTTGTGCTGCATTCCAATATCTGTAGCGAACGAACTGTGCCCTGTATCTATACTTACATTTTCTACTAATGTTTTATTTTTATTTGAAGTGTTTTTCATTGATTTAAAAATGTTACATTCGACTAGTCGAGTGGAATTTTGTGTTGATTTTGCTTTCATGACGAGGTGGCGGGCTTTTATATAGGAATTGAAGATCCAAACACATTTCTATGACATGGCAAATGGTTTTTTAAGTTTTTTTGGATTTTAAATATAACAACATACACACGATTTGAAGCTCAACAGTTTCTGTTCTTTTGTCTACAGATAAAATATTTTTACAATGTTGCTATATTTAACTAGACAAAATGTAGTAGCGGTGATGGTAACACCATGCAATTTCTCGCAGAGGTTTAACTACGCCGCCGTCAACGCGGGCCTTTTGCAGCAACACTTGTCACAGTTGAGGCACGGCCTAGACCCGGCCTAGGCCTTCTAGGCCCGCCTAGGCCCCCTAGACCAGCCTAGGTTAGGCCGTGGCTTACACTATAGGAGTAAGTCGGTTTTAGACACGGGGCCTATTTGAGTGTGTACTAACCTTTGTGTGTGAGTTGGGCTGGGTACATTGGTGTATAATTAGTATTTGGGTTTTTTGACGTATTTCATGTATGGCGAGTGTGCGATGCATCTTCTTCTGGAGTCGGAACGTGCGTAGCACAGTTGCAACTTAAATAAAATAATTACAACTTCGTCATTAAATATCAAACGTAAAGCGTATTTAATTTAATCACTAATCTAGATTGGTATGAATGAGGATAGAAATTTTAAGAAAGTAACTTAACAATATGGTATTTGGAAAAAACTTAGTATATCCTCCTGACACCTAGCGTCCTTTACAAAGTGCTAAATGAACCATGCTATAAAGGCCGAATGTTTATGAACTTTTTATATCGACATCGGCCGACCGGCCTATACATAGTATCAATTCCAGAGTGTTTGTTTTTTCCCGCTAAAAAAGTATTGGACGCGTGATTTGTTGCAGCCAATCAAATTTAAGCAATGGCGATAGTTTGTCCTTGATGTTCGACAGAAATATTATACCTAGTGCCCGCCATTATTGCAACGCGTCCTCAAGAGTCAACAACGATGGCGGCACGTGGTCGACGCGGTAAGTAAAACTTCATTTTTTTTTCTTAAATTCACTTGTTTTTATGTAGGTTATTTATGAAATTGCAAACAAGTAAACTTACTTTCGAAATCATATGCTTTTGTGGAAAAACTAATGAAAATACAGGAAATAAACCGTCGTAAATATATTAAACCTATAGGAAGGTACTTCGGTCGCTACTTATGTTTTAAGTTTGTTTTGTGTAATTGATCTTACGTTAATCACTTTCGGCGTTAGTACGAGTACTAAGTAGTGATTATACCTACATATTATTTTCAGCGTTACAAGACCGCGATATTACGGAATTATGAAGCGTGGCAGACAGTTTGTGGTGCCTTTACCTCCCGTGGCTAAACGACTTCATGCAGCTAATCATTTGCCTGACATGGGATCCAAACAACAACGCTACAGAAAACCTTCATGCGTAAAAAAAACAACAGTAGTTTGCATAAATTGTAACCTGCATTTGTGTTTGACACCAAATCGCAATGGTTTTGTGGATTTTCACAGTACGCAATTGTAATAATTTTGTACCTACCTATTCGCAAAGAATGATCTCAATTTGACCAATGTAGAATTAAATTGTTTTGATTATAAATATGTTAAGATTTAATTAAAGCTAACATTGCATGTTACATGTAACGTGTTCAATATTAATTATCATGTTGTTGATTAGTACTATTGATAATTATTAAATATGTAAAATAGGTACTTGCAATATTACTCCTATTTGCAATGAAAGATCTCAATTAGATAGGTTGTTGGATTGTTTTGAGTTTTGTTAAAATACATATAATTATGAAGATTTGATTTTAGTTTTATTTCATGAAAAATATAAACAAAAATATTTTATATTGTTTATTCTTGTGACTACATTTTGTTATGTTACTAACATAAATAAATATGATTAAAGTCAGTACTTAATTTGTTGAAATTTCATTAAAATACATTAAAAAATTAATAATTTGTTTTATTTACATACAATACCTAATTATGCCATAAAGACCGAAAGTCCTTTATAAAGGACAAAAAATACCTAAACCTAATTGTGTGCGTTGGCTTTGTCAAATAATGGTAAAAAACATTTGTTCCAGTGAAAATTCAGGCGACATCTAGTTTACGTATTATTCAACCGGCAAAGTCTCGGCCTTTACAACAAAAAACTTTTAATGCTTTGTAAAGTACATTCGGCCGTAGTGACAAGTGATCTCAATAAATGCTTAGGTGTCAGGAGGATATATTTAAATGTAAAAAAAAAACAAGCATCAAGCCTGTCTTATCTTAAGCCTTAAATGATATTTCAACCGTCGTGGATATCCTTGGGGAAAGCATATAGCTAGCAGTATTTTACAAAGAATCAGGTTTCCATTAACAACAAAGAAGGTATATTATTATGGATAAATCTCCTTCAAAATATTGTTCAAATTATTAGGTTTCTCTAATTATACACCAATTTAAAAAAATACATCGGGAAATGAATAGCAAAAAAAATGGCATAGAGACGCATGTGTTTTGGACTTTATGGGAATTGCAATAGGGGTGAGATTTTCATAGTTTGGAGGCTGAATAGAAAAATAACCTTCACGGCTTCAGAAAGCATGGCACAAACACCACCACGGTTAAAAAAATGACGGCAATATTATAAAAATATATAAAATATCGGTAGTGAGAATATAGGCATGTGTTTCCTTTCCTGATAGAATAGACGATTTAAGAAAATAGGCCCCAGATTGCGTTATCAGAATTAGCGATTGAACTCCAGGTTTTTCTTGACACTGCTTCGCTATCCAAAAACATTCACACCAAAAGAAAACGAATCCCTGCTGGAGCTACACAACATTCTTTCATATATTGTCACAGATGTAGCAAATGATTTTCGAGCAACGCAGTTGATGAGGTCTCTGAAGCAAACTAACAGTTATATTTCTAGATTGTTGTTTGTCTGTCAACCATTGAGTTGTAGCATGCTAAAGATTGCACCGAACAAACGCCGAGTATCTGGATACTGGCGCCCATATCACTAATAGTATTTTCACAAAATCGAAAAGTGTCGATTTGTTTAAAATTGACTGATCAATAAACCCTAAAATCAAGGTCCATTGACAGTTCCATTTATGGAACTAGTGGGAATGTTTTTTATATTATTATTGAATGCAAATGAGACTAAATTATTTTGTAATAAAATAGAACTACTGGGAAAAAAACATTCACACTTCCTTCCAGTTCCTTTTCTGAATTCCCTTAAATAATGGAACTAGTGGGAACAAAAATTCCCACTAGTTCCATCAATGTAACTGTCAATGGAACTAGTGGGAATAGACCGATACTTCTCTATTTCAATAAATAATTCAGTTAATTTGAAAATACGATATACTTAATGATATTGTAAATATAAAAGTAGTTCGTCTGCGACCCTTTACGAGTTTCTGTTACCTATTGCAAGTGCTTGGGTACGCAACCAAATGCAGCAACTGCGCAGCGCCGACTAGACCGGGTTGGTGCGTCGTGTTGAGTTTGTTTGTTGGCGCACGGTCGGGCACGTGATATGCGTTTGTTTCAAGACGAACTACCATTTATATTGTGGCTTGGTGCAGTCTTAAATACCTACAGCTACCTTTCGAAATAACAGTAAAGTTTGAATCGCCCGTAATAACCCATGTACTCGTAACCAGCTACATATGGGGTTATGAAACAAGCAATCTAGAACTATATTTAATGACCGCGTCGATCCTTAACATAGCCCCGAGCACACCTTGTCGTTATTCTTTGTTACTTTTGTTTTTTTTTTGTTTCTAGTAGTTAAGATAATATAAGTGTTATATATGTATATAATATAGGGTCCGTTTTCTCCCTACGCTGCACCTTGCATGGATTTCTAACAGGGAATGTCTTCTTTACTGACTTCGTTGATCTTGCGGTAATTCGCTTCTTATGCTATCTTGTGCAAATAGTTTTGACGCAATTTTGCTTTCTATAATTATCATCTTTAATATTTCCGTTTCTTTCAGTGTTCTAAAGTTTAGTACCGTAAAATGGGGCTATTTGGTAATCACGGGGCTATTTGGAACTAAGTAATCATAAGCTTTTAGTTGATATATTTTTTGTCATGGCTATGCTAGAACTGTAAAATTTGTTGTCAGGCTAAGTTTTAGTTCTATTATTGCCATGACAAAAATATATCAACGCTTATAATTACTTGGGTTCCAAATAGCCTCGTGGTTCCCAAATAACCCCGTTTTACGGTACATTCTTTTTCCACAGCTGTTTTTTTTGGCAAGCAAAGTTGTGTAATTTGTTTTTTTTTTCAATATTTCTTATGAGCTATAGGTATTTAATATTGATTCCATATTAAATTGTTATTGTATTAATTATATAAAATCAAAAATCAAAACATGGAAGCGGATAAAGTTCTGGAAATAATGTTATTTACGCGATGTTTATAACTTGACAATAGTCGTGTGGATATATTTTTATGCTTTAATAGCTATCATATTTTCGTCTTAGACTGTATTTAGGTTAAGGCTAGAGTCGTGTCGGTTTCTTGTTAGTAATGTTTTGTAACTTTAGCTATTATAATCATCTACTGGTATTATTATTGTGTTGCATGACATCGTACAGTACGTCTTAACTAATTAATCATCGCCTTTTTTATAAGCCTTACCAATAATATTTACCTATACTGCCTGATACATAATATATACAGAGATGTTGGAAGAGCGAGAAACAGCCGATGGTTAGGAATAAAATTGATTTACTGTACGTTTTGCTAATGATTGATTTTGTATTTGCATGTAAGATCTATATTCCCATGTCACTTAAACGTTGAAATATTAATATTGTTATAGTTTGTCCATAGAAATTTTATATCAGCGTATTCAGCATGTCGTATTGTCAATGTTCATTGTACCAAGTTGGGAATGCAATTTAACCGGTTATTAACCTAATTGTACGAAAGTATCCGGTTAAAACCGGTTATAACCGGATATTTGCATTCCCTAGGACCGAGTAGATTTGTCACATTCCCATCCCCGAGCCGCGCATGTCTGACCGCGACTAAACCGCATTTCAATCGCAGGAGGCGGTGATCAACGAGTTAAAAACGAAATCCCAGGGCGTCGGGGAGAAGAAGCTCCTCCACCAGGACGAGGTGTACAACGGGGCTCTGGAGGACATCCTACACGGGCTGCGCAGCGAGCCCTACCGGCGCGCCGACGCCGTGCGGCGCTCGCACCGGCGGCGCATCAACTCGCACCGCCTGTCGCGCGGCCTGGAGGAGCTCGACGTGTGACGCGCGCCCGCCCGCGGCGCCGTGCGGGACGCCGTCTCCGCCCTCGACGCGCGCTGCCGCCCGGCGCGCCCTGAAGGTCCCGCGCGCCCCAAACGCAGGAAGGACCTCGAAATGGTGCCCAAAAAACAAACCATAGCCGTCTTCGATATTGAAGACGGCCCCGAGGATACCTCCGCCTGCGGCAATACCGACCCCGTCCGGAAAGCTCGAGCCTCGATGTACAGAGTCGCCCCGACCGACTGCGAGGTCGGGGAGCGATGCGAGCTGATCAAGTCTACGTACGACGCGATATCGAAATACACGCGAGCGATGTTCGACAAGCCGCCCGAAACCGTCGTCTGAGCGTGCCCCCGGGTGTCCCCGTGCGCTCCGCTCGCGGTGAACTGCGGTCGCTAAAGACGATATTTAATTTATTTAACTACCATGTTGGTGAAACCGAGTTGGATTTTTGTATGTGCTCGTTAGCAGAGCTGACGTGTCCCGATCTTTAGGTCGAGGTCCCCGACGGGTGCGCCCGTGGAACTCTTTGATACGCCTGTAATTCATTCCATGCTCCTATTCACAGTACAGTATTTTGCTACGAAAAATTTACAAACGTTTTATTTCATTCATGTGCTTAGCTTTAGGCATTCTGTAGCGCCCTAGCCTAGGGCCGTCTCTCGCCTGCCCGATACTCGAAAGGGAGACACCGCGATTTATTAAATGGGCACTTTAGTCCCGCTAGTTAACGGCCTTTCAATTTTTACGCACAATTTTAAGCGAATTTTTCGATGGAGAAATGTAATTTTTAATATTTATAAACTATAATCGTATAGGCAATACAGTGTCCTTAATATGTTTTAACTATGTATACATGATAATTGAAACCGCAAGGGTTTGTATTTCGTATAAACGAATTAGCATTAAATTTACAATATGCAATCGCATAAATATATATTCATAGCATTTGTACGTAACAATAATGTGATAGTTCAAAGTAGTAGCAGCAAAGCATTTACTCGGATTGCGTATTTATCGACGCTGGCAACATTAACAGCTGTTTTGTATAAGTATTTTGATTATTGGAAAGTGTTTGAGGAATCTTTATTCGAGACATGACACTTTGTAGTTTATAATTATTTATAAGTTTCGATTCCAATTAGGTTAAGTTTTAAATAGTAATTAAACAAAAACAAGCATTTTGTTACACGAGTCTGTAGTTTAAAACTGCTTATATTAATTTGTTTTATACATTTTGATCTGATCTGCATCTCGAAATATCTTAATTAAAATAATTAGTTTATATACTTTGTATATATTTATTTGTAATTCTATGCTGGTATTTAATTAATTTGGAACAACTTAATGTAAATATAGTTATTTTTGTTTCATAATAATTTTAAACGAAATATTTGAGTTTACGCAATTTATTAGAAGTATTAATTATATTTTATGTCATAATTTGGTACTCTTTGATGATTTTAATTGATTTAATACTGGATAGAACTTAATATATTTAATTAATATGCACAAAATTTGAGGCCGAGTACACACTAGTTGCGAACTTGTATGAACCGTAAAAAAAAACACTTTGTAATCTAATCTTGGCCTTATCTAAGAAAAGGTGCTTTCTGCACATTTTTGTTTTGGTTCTTAGAAACTTAGAAATGGGTAAGTATACAAAAAATATTGAAAAAGCAATAGTTTCAATTTATACAGGGTTTTGTATTGGATCACGCACACATGTTAAATTTTAATTATAATATCAGAAACCACCTATTTGAGTAATTATTAATTGCTATTATTGATAATTCATTACAGTTTTGTGTCAAGTTATGTTTTGAAAGGTTATTGAGGGATTTTTGAATTACTGATATAGAAACCTGCTTACGGACCAAAATTGTCTACGTTTTTAATGTCAGCTGCATACTTGCTTGTATTTGTAATAGTAAGGTAGCATTTCCATCTATAAAGTTAAAATATGTCAAATAGCAGATATTTCTTGCGGGTGTAAACGTAGCTAAAGGCAAGGTTTTGCAGTGTTGCTATATCTGTGGTACAAACCTACCCGTTTTTGTAGAAATTTATAATAATGTTTTCTGTATGTGATGTATAATTGAGAGTTTTAATTGGGTTTTTCATAGTTATGTCCGTATCGCATGTATGCTAGCGTTAGAAAGAGTATTCAGTGATGCAATAAAACATTTACAGTAATTTTGTTTTATTTATTAAAAAAAATATAATTATAATACCGTTTGACATTTCTGTTAAGCGTCAATGTCAATCTTGCTAACCACCAGGGCGCTTTCCTACCTATATTTTTGACAAAATTGTATTAGAGCCCATTTTCTTCTTTATCTTCGTCAAATTGTTCGCTTGTAATGTTTAGGTTGTGTAACTACCATAATAAAGTCAAGTTCTAAACGACACATCATATCTTTTGATTCTGTAATTTTCGAACTGCCTCATCAGCCATCTGCTTTATTTGCTCCACTATAGCGGTAACTTCTGCCATAGCCCCCACTCCTTTATCACCACACATGAGAAGTTTATTAATTGGTGGTATTTCCCTATGGCCCCACTCTTTCAGCGTATTTATTTGCGTTGCCGTTATGGGGTGCTCCCACATGCGAGTGTTCATGGCTGGGCAGAATAGCAGGGGTTTGGAGAGGTCCCAAGCGCGAGTGGTGCAGGTTAGGAGGTTGTCGCATATACCCTGAAAGTAAGTAAAATATGTGGCAAATTTTTTTTCGCCGTGATAATAACCATAGGCAGGAATTTTCGTGGCACTTTTCAATAACGTTATACATAATAATATATCGATACAATACAATAAATAACACAAAAATAAAAACAAGACATTTTGGTTTTGGTACCTGGTGGCTCTGTCTACCGAGGGAGCTAGTGTAGAGTCAAAACCGACTTGATTTTTGTCCTTAGACACTAAGAACCATTTTGTTTTTTTCGTTATTTTCATATTGGGTTTTGAAAGGTAACTAGAGTTGAACTACAGAAGGTCCTATCGCAAAAAGATATCTCTTCCTGATAACCTTTGAGTAGATCAAAATTTGAAATTGACATATTATTATGCTATTAAATTTAAAACTACTTGGAAAACTATATTTATTTATTAATTAATCAGTAGTCAGTTCCCAAATATGGCTACCAATATCTAAGCGATTGCAGCTTCTTCAATATCATGTTTTAAAATTTGTGTTAACTATCTAACAAGTTAAGTGTTTTCTTAGGCTATTTAAAAAAAATATCATTATTGTATTTACCACATTTGGATATATGAAAATTTGCGAACAGTCTACCTATTTTACAGTTTTATATATCAATAAGTATGTACATAATTTGATAGTCGATGAATACGAAGTCACTATGACAGCTCAAAAAACTTATTCTTAAGAGTTGTGTTAGATGGTCTTGATACTCTTCATTGTTATGGGACTGCGTAGAGCCAGAAGAAAGGGTAAGATATTCTATGCATAAAAGTGTACCTATGTCTAGAATCAAAAATTAATTGTAAAGTACTCATTGCAATTGCAAGAAACGCTTTTGTCTTTGTCTTTGCCATTACAATCCAGTCACTCCAATTGTTTCAAAATCCTAATGGGCAAAAGATTGAGCAGATTTTTGTAATATTCTCATTTGTTCTCACTATGTATATTTGATTCCACTTTGCACTTTATGCATACATAGGCAGCAAAAGTTCAGATGGAAACAACAAAGTTTTATACTTCATTGCAACTAACACAACTAAAATAAAATTGTACAATCTAACTCATCACAATATTATACATAATAGTAACTGTATAATATTAACTAGCTACGAGACAAAGACAATGCATTCACTGTGGCCAACGCATATAAGTTGAGAGCTTATATGGGTTGCAGAAGCTCCGTATTAAACAAAAGATGAGGCACCTAGCGAAAGTTCGATATACAATGTCAGCAGTGAATGCGTTAATGGATTTAACGAGGAATACTCTCTTTTAGTCATATCCTGAGTTATCAATTCTAATGAAATATACGACTACCTGAGCCATCTTAGCCAGCGTGTTGGCATCTAACGGTGCAATGATCATCAGATCGGCCCACTTGCCAAGTTCTATATGCAACACCGGGTCTCCTCTTCTTACCCAAGCTTGCCACTCGGAATTGTCATCGTACAATTTAACTTCTGACGGCAATTCTGAGACTTCGAAGAAGTGTTTCGCATGTTCTGTTACTATTACACGAATCTGATGACAAATATTACAACATAATAACAAGCTTAATACAGGTAAACTAATCTTGTTTACAAAACTGATAAGAATATAACCTCAAAACTATAGAGCTTGTTGTTACGATTTAGTTCCAATAGCAACTTAACTAAAAGTGGTATTTTCAACGCAGCTACACTACCAGTCGCGGCTAAAATTAGTTTATACACACTTTTATCCATTTTGGAGAATTGGATTAACATAACATAACAAAATTACTATGTAAATAATGACATTTAGATTTTTTAAATTTGGAATCTTGACTGGGTGGTTACGTGTTCATTCCAACCATCTAAGATGTGTTTTTATTTTATTTGAAGGAATATAGTACAAATTCTCAATTAATAATTTCGTTTAATTTAACAGAAATATCAGCAAGGAATAAACAGAAACATTAGGTTACTGAAAGTGGATTGTAATATAACTGATACCACAACAAACTAGGAGATTCGTAAATTGTTTCTTGGCAACATTCATTGAATTCATACTATCAAAATAAAATAAAATAAACGTCAGTTGATTACGTATCGCGCGTGGGGTATGTCGCTGTTTTGTACGAGCACAAAGTACACTTTTTATTTACGTTTCGGAAAAGTGTTAGTGTGTCATACTAATTAGGATGTCAGTAATAACATTCAATGTGTTTTTAATGCAGTGATTAGGTAGTAGTGATGTGTACAGTGTGAAGTGCTGAAATATTAATTTTAGTTGTTTACGATGGATGCAAACTCGAAATATTACGAGGGCTGCGGCCAGGAAGGGCCGATTCGTTGTATATTTCTGTGTGAATTCCACCCGACTGCCGGGCCCAAGATAACCCGCCAAGTGCCAGATAATTATATTTCGAAAGATATTTTCGATACGGTCAGTCACTACATCATTCCAAAAGTTCAGCTGCAGCGATGCACTTTGACTGTGTAAGTAACAATTAACTTGTAAACTAAGTTTGTCTGTAATTGGGTCAGTAAAGCTGCTCGCGACAGAGTTGTAAGGGCAACCTTTGAGCCCGGTTCTTCTAACTGGATATTCGAGTTTCAATCGACTTTATGGGCGATTTGTTTCCTACAACATATTTTATTATTAGATCACTTACTAAATCACAGATCACGACTACGTTTTTGATTGTTTTTTTGTACTATTAGATCCTTTTAAGAAGACACCTGTTATTATGCTGATTGTTTATTTAATTTTATTAATTTGATAAATTTAAAAAAACCTTAGTGTTTCCAAAACAATATGTGATAAGCCTAAAAAGTGATAGATTAGTAGTTTTGTTCTGATTAGTAGTGACAAAATAAAGACAAAAAAAAAGTTCTACCTACACCAATTAAAAAAAAGAAAAGTTATTATTTTTAAATTACTTAACTTTAATGTATCTCTTAGGCCATAATCTCATTAATCAATAATAATTATGACTAAAAAGTCCAATAACACATATGTGTATAGGTTCAATTTAGTCTTAAATAAAATAAGGCAGTGATATAAATATAAATATCTCCAAAATTCACAGATTTTTTTGCTATGTTAATAAAATATAGGTAAGTAACAAATTATTCTCGTTCCACAGAACACTCCTTGGCTCCAAAATCCTGGGGTTTCCAGTGCGGATAGACAACAAGAAGTATGCTCGTAATGCCTTCTACTTCAACTTGTGCTTTGTGTGCGATGCCTGGGCCCGCACCGTACACTTAGAGCCGCTGGTCAAGAAGCTTACTGAATACCTTGTGAGTATACGTAGATTTTGTGCCAATTTTATTAAATAAATATGTCACCCGAATTGACCTAGTCATAAACTAAGTTATGTTTGTGCTATGGGTGTCTCACAATCCACAAGGAGGGATGCCTTTTCAGATCTTTTAGGTAATTACCCTCTAACATACATACATACATAAACTCACGCCTTCACTCCCAAAGTGGGGTAGGCAGAGCTAAAGAATTACCAACAACTTTCAAAACTTGTTGATAATTATTCTAACACACTCTCCTTAAAGCGGTTCAAACGCTAGCTCTCCAAAGAGATCCTACAACTCAAACGAGAAAAGACTTGCACAGTGACCAGGATCCTAACCGACCACTGCATACTGAACAGACATCTGTTTCTAATGGGTATGAAACCAGTCGCGACATGCAGGTTCTGTCAGGAGTCAGAGGAGGCCACAAAGCATATCCTCTGCTCATGCGGACCACTAATGCACAACAGAAGTATCTACATAGGGCGACATTACCATGTACCAACGGGCCTTTGCGGTGAGCTTTAGGCCCATCCCAACCCCCCCAATAATAATAATACACACTGCTGTTCGAATGTGCAGGTAACCTTTTTCCTTCACCGTAAAAGCATTGGGTAATGTACTTCAGTTAAAAAGACTTATTGATACACGGTGACCGTGGAGGCGAGTTGACTCCCCACGCCACTAGGCCATCGACGCTCTTTAATTAACTACCACTCTAGAAGAGGAGTATAATAAGCAGGGACCGGCCCGCTATCCCATTCAAGGGGTTTTGAATGGGTTTTTATAAGGATTTATTTAGAAAAGCCGTGTCGCTTGAAAGCCGTTCGGTTTGCTTTTTAAAGCGCTATTTATAAGGGTTACCCTTACCAAGGGTTTGGGTATTTCGAAAGGATTAACTATCAAAGTCCGTTTCGTATAAGTCTTGTTCGATTTTGCTTTTATAAAACGCTATATTTTGAGTGATACCAATATCCCTTTAAATTTAAAAATCCGTTCGATTGGCTTTTTAAGCGCTATTTATAAGGGTAACCCTTATATACGGTTAGGCAATAAGAGAGGGATCTCAATTTACTGCTGACGATCTGAGCTTTAACTCTTTAGGTTACCCTTATATGAATGGTTAGTTTAAAAAATAACTAAGTCATATATTTCTTCCAAAGCATTTATTCTTTTAGTGGGTTATACTACGAGAGGTACGTCTTTTAAATTCTTTTATCGGGGAATTGGTGGCTGGGTCCTTCCTTGAATAACGCCTATGTCTGATTGTAATTCTCGAACAGAACAAATTATTTAGAAACGAATGTTGTTAAAGAATGCTTGTTCAATTGTGATGGTTCTTAGATAAGTTTCATAAAAAATCGGTAGAGCCAATAAAGAGATATTTAACTCTAAAAGTATGGGTGGCAATTATGTGGGTTTTTATCCATAGTTTTTTTCGCTGTTATCGCCTACTTAGTGAATGCAGACATAATGCAATCAACACTGCTTGATATGAACGGTATACCCCAGATATGTAAACAGGTGCCTGGCATGCCATTTCCGCTTCGTGGCCACTTATTTATCACGTAGAGACGTGAAGAGACGCTCTACGTGCCTTAAGCCATGCATGAATTATCGCAACATAAATTCAACATATTTTTTTATTTTTTTTATTTTTTTTTAATTATAAGAATAAAATACAGTTTTTGACAATTTAAGCCACTATTAGAAACCTCTTAAGGTTTATACAATAGCAGGCGAGATCGCGCGAAGCGGTCCGTAATTAAACAAAAGGAATAACAATACATTTATGTAGACTTACGTTAGGTATGTGCGGAAACATTTCCGATGTAATGTTTTTTTAGAAGTTTCTTACATAATTTTGGGCTAGGGTTACACACTAGGAGATTG
Source organism: Acleris emargana (assembly GCA_927399475.2). NCBI lineage: Eukaryota > Metazoa > Arthropoda > Insecta > Lepidoptera > Tortricidae > Acleris > Acleris emargana. The sequence continues at coordinate 20,033,808 of OV656843.1, forward strand.
ATTAAATCCTTTGGTAAGGTGTTTAGTACGTGCGGCACCACATACTGGTCGATTCTCTTTCCATAAACATTGTTATAACCCGGCAGTGTATACATTGGTAAGTATTGTAAGGTACGTAAATTATTTCATTTTTATTACATACCTAGTTGCAATTTCTCAGTCAGAGCGCAGAGAACAGTAAATCGAATTAATTAAAAGTTGTGTTTTTTATTATAATTTATTATAAATAATGGGGGGCTGTCGTATGCAGGTTACGTCAAAATAATGTCAAACGATATACATAATATGGATACGACTACTGATTTATAACAAAAACGGCATATATTTTCGTACATAAATAGTACTTGAAAAATAAAAGTCTTATCCACCTTATGCTTTCGTCACTATACTATATTGCATCTGTCATTCGCCCTTTAATTATAAATGCCTATTTTTAACTGCCCGCGACTTCGTCCGCGTAGATTTCGATTATCGTTATTCCCTCGGGAACTTCGAAATGTTCCGGGATGAAAATTAGCTATGTGTTAATCTTATGTATAAGTTATCTCCATTTTAAATTTCATCCCAATCCATCTATAGCAGCGTGACGCAGTAACAAACAAACACAAACTTTCACATTTATAATATGAGTAGGATAAACGAATCAACTTATACACGTATTGCTATGATTGAGCGACTGCTCTCCTTTAACATTCCTTTGTGCCTTGTTTCACACAAAATCTGCCCTCCTTAGCCAATAAGTAGTATCCCAAATTAAATCAACCAAAGCACTTTTAAGTCTACTTTATTAGTAATAAGGTTGATATTGCAACAGGGGTTTTATTTAAGATACGCCTATTGGCTTAGGTAGGAGGATACTATCAATAAAGCAAGACTAAAAAAGCTAATCTAGTTACTTTGCGATTTAGTGTGAAGTCAAATACGACTCAGCTCAGCCTGTGCTGCAGCCGGAGTCACAGCGCTGGTACCTCAAGTTAATCCCTTCAGGGAAGTTTTAGTTATCAGTTCAATATTAGAACAATAACTGATTTTCACACGAGCTATTCGTACTAGGTACAGTCAAGGGCATTAATATCTATACAGCCATCGCATCAAAGATATATGGACTTTATTGCCAGTGGCATAAAGGTGTATAGATATTTTTGAACGTATATATATTTATGCCTTTGACTGTACTTAGCCTTTTAACTACAAATACGTTCTAAATTACTCGGGTAAAAGCCATGCGACGGTTTATAAAACGTTCTTAACGTTTTGACTATTATATTATATTATACACACATACATACATACATAAACTCACGCCTTCGTTCCCAGAGTACGGAAGGCAGAGCTACAGAATTACCTACAACTCTAAAAACTTGTGGATAATTTTGTAACCACGTTCTGCACAATAGGCTAAGATGTTTACCAGCGTATTAGTGACTTTTACTACTATATACTAGTGACTATTATATCTTTTGAAATTTAATCAGACAAATATGTAAACCTAATTTGCATACTAACATAGGCGATACCGAATAGATACCTATGTATGTTTATAACTTCATTTGTATTTAAAACGTGTTTTGCCTTTTATGTTTATCTCGTTTAATGCGCAGGTACATAACAAATAATAAAAGGTAAATCCATTAATAATGATAATCGTGTTTATTGCTAAAACCACACTGTTCATTTCGTGCGGGTTACGTGATGCTTCAAACAAAGTAATTACAAAAACAGTTATGATGTGTGACATTTCAATATTGTTTGATAGCTAGACCCTATAATCGCCTTATGATACATACCTTCACTCTGGCCTCCCAATGGGGTAGGCAGAGACTAGGCACTGGTCCCACCAAGGGCGAGGAAGCGATTAGTTAATCAACTATTTTCTCGTTCAAGAAACGAACGAAACATATAGATCCCGTGTCAATAAAAGAGACACGTATAATAATAGTTGAACGCTGGCTGTTCACACTGGCTGGCGAGAACTCTTTCCACTAGTTTGTCGAAACAAAAAATATAGATCGCGTGTCAATAAAAGAGACACATATATTAATAGTTGATCGCTGCATGTACTCGCTTCCCGCTCATCGTCGGCGGTGGGAACAGTGCCTAGCGCCAGCTGCACTGGTCTAAACATATTTCACTTCCTCGACATTCATAAAATCCTCTTCAGGCACGTACTTAACGTAGTAGACGTCGGCTTCGGGTGCTTTTGATGTTGGCTCTTATTCAGTAAAAGAAAGAAAGAAAGAAAGAAAAACATTTATTCGTGACATGCATAACAAAGAACAGATTAACAAATACAAGAAGAAAGTAGCCACGAAATGGTCCCAACTCAGCGTAATGCTGGCATTAAAGTCAGCGCTGGTCTTAGTACATACCGAAATTGATCACTGCTTGTGCGTCTAGGGCGTCTCCTACCGTCATCTCTACTCACACACTCGCACTGTCACTTGTCATACCTCTTTCGTAACTCTTCTTTCATCCATCAATTATAAATGACCAAACAAGGACCAAACCATCTTAGCATATCCTTTTCGATCATTGCCACTATATCTTTTTTCAATCCACATCGTTCTCTGGACTCACTGTTTCTAACTATCTATCTTCTTAACTCGACACATACTTATCAAAGCTCTCATTTCAACAGCGTTCATCATTTCAACTGCTTTCACTCTTCTTCTGCAGTAGGTACCCATGGTTCACTACCACAGATCAATGTTGGTGCCTTTTATATTCTATGGGGACTTTTATAGCGATTGTGTGGATAGCTATTAGCTCGAATTTTAAATGCCTTCTACTACTAGTGATATAAGTTGAATGTATGAGATGAATGCCAGAGAAACTAGTGTGCCATTATGATAATGGAATATAAATAAATTGACATTGTTATTATTTACATAATATTTATTTAAATGTTATTAATTAATTTTTTTTATACCTAATAATAATGAAATTACTAAATTTGTACATTTATATTTATAAATGCAAATTATTTTAAGTTAATATTAATGACTGTGTTTGTAACGATTTGGTTATGTTACTGTTATGTTGCAAATTTTATGAATAAATAAATAAATAAATAAATAAAGTTAAGGTATATGACATTTTCAAAACTCGTTTTTTTTAAATCGAAAATTAGGTAGGTACCTACTTTGATAGTATAGTCGCCCAAGAAACTACTTTACCATTTTTGGATCTTATACTATAATCCTATTAATAAAGTCGTAAAGTGCTAAAGAACTTCTATTATCTAATCTGTACCTTATCTTCAATAGCAACAGTGTGACATAACAAATGTTAATAAATTAAAATTAATTAGGTCACTTGCCACAACTTGAAATATGACAGACCTACTCGATCAATTAACTACTTATAATCGCGTGCCCACGTTGCATCAAGAAGAATCCAAACATTCAGTGCCAAGTAGTCTGGTCTCTATACAATTTCGACACTTTATCGAGATCTTGGTTATGGGTTATAGACACGCGCCGCTACCGGCATATTGTATTAACGACCAGTTTTTTCATGGTCATGCTGGCCCTAAATCTTGCGTGGCCTTATGTCCAAGGTCACGGTGCCTGTAAAAATCCTTAGTATTTTGGTAATTTTTAACAATAATAGTATTGTATACTAGCGATCCGCCCTCGCTTCGCTTCAATTTACCTAAGTATTTTGTAACACCTTTACATGTCCCAGAATGTACTATACTTACATAAAAAAGTTCTGTAAAAAAAATACTACTGATGTTGAGAATAGTATGAAAATCGCGAATATGCAGACAGACAGACGCGGCGGGTACCTTCTTTGATTTATTATATGTAGTGATCGATATTTATTATTTTACTAGTAACCTAACTAATAACACGAGAAACCTGTGGTGGCAAGACCTTGTTCAGGGTCCGTTCGGATAGCTACCATCATCTTATCCTTTGACCCGGGGGCCGCCAAAGGGGGCCAAGTCTGGCGATTCCCCTAGAATAGCGACAAACTGCTCCAACGCGGACGAAGTCGCGGGTTAAAGCTATATACAGGGTAACTGCGGGGTCGCGATCCTAACTTAGTTTTCCCAACTCAGTAAATGACTGATATTCTATTAATATAGTGGTTTTTGAAACAATTAAAGTTTAGAATTTCGTTAAAACAATATTATGTTTCCCTAATTGATACTAAAATTATGGTCACCTATCATTTTCATGTTAAAACCTATTTAAAAATCAACTGACCAGACCAGTAAGAAGTTCAGTATGTAGGGTGGCCACTATCGTGAATAAAAATATTTAATGTTTATTCATATTAAAATAAACAGTAATTGTTCTAAAGCTTTTAAATCTATTACATCGTAATGGTTTAGGTTTGTTTTGTCGCTACAAGACCCCGCAGTGGCCCGTATATACCTACAAACACAATTATAATTTTATTTGAAAAAATAATTACTTACGCAGTTTGAAATACGAAAACCCACCAACAGAAAGACAAAAAAATAAACTTTGTTTTATACTATACTAGCGACCCGCCCGCGGCTTCGCCCGCGTGGATTGTATTATACATATAAACCTTCCTTAAGAATCACTCTATCTATTAAAAAAAACCGCATCAAAATCCGTTGCGTAGTTTTAAAGATTTAAGCATACATAGGGACAGACAGCGCAAGCGACTTTGTTTTATACTATGTAGTGACTACCTAGGTATTTAGAGGCGAGTTATCATGCTACGAGTTCGTGAGCTCGTCGCCGTATTAATGCTTTGAAAATGCGTCTTGTTAGACGGTGTTAAGGTTATTAATGGCACTTATCTCATTGACAGCTGTTCAAATATTAAATTTGAGGTCGCGAGTTGGTTGAATAGGTTTTATCACTTGGTGCTGTTGCTAATGTTGCTATAGGAGATAATCATTGTTGTCAAACCGTTTCCTTGTTGCTGGAGTTTTTTTTTAATTAACACCTAGTTACACCTTTATTTGACTTAAGTTGAGTCACGTGGTTCATGCGCAGGTATTAAAAGGCGCCAATAAATAAAATTGACAAAGCTTTACCACTATTGGCCCTTATACGATATAAATAGCGTCAAAATTTGCTAAAGGAGGTTTTTGGACGACTGTACAGTTTGCTTAAATATGAGGCCCGCCCCGCCAGCGAAGCGAGGGGGGCGAGTCACTGTTAACCAATAAGAAATGGTTTGGCGACATTTTTATTTCTTAAAAAGTTTTTGGCACAATTGAAAAAACTTTTTTTTTATGGCATAGGAAGGCAAACGAGGACACACTTACCTGATGGTAAGTGGAAACTGTGACCCATAGACATTCGCATTCACAAGACCGCAATCAAGACTGCAAATGCGTTGCCAACCCTGACGACTAAGATGGAATGCCGATTTGGTCGATATTTACATATTATATAGCATATTGTATTTGCTTTATTGCATGCCACAAATAATTACAAATAAAACAATGTATAAAATGTAATTTCTCATGAGTCATTGTAAACAACAAGCAGTCTTATCGCTTATATATCGCACATTGGTTGGTCCATACTCCGTAGCGATTATATTGAATTTCTTCAGCACATTCGGTGCTTGCTTTTTAACTCCCGACGCAAAACGAGGAGTGTTAAATGTTTGGCAGCTCGTGTGCGTGTGGCGCCGTAACTCTTAAACCGGTGAAACGATTTGGATGCGTTTTTTTTTATTTGAAAGCAGGTTTTCTAGCGGTGGTTTTTAGCTAAGTTTCATGAAAATCGGATGAGCCGTTTCAGAGTTATCAGCTCTGAAAGAAGGGGTCACCGTTATATGGGGCTTGTTATCTATCTAATGCTTCCTATGCAGTACATTTCGTATGAAAGTTCTTTGTAATAACAAATAACTATTCTTACAGCGGACGAGATTACCACCGCTTTTCAAATCACTCTAAATTTGGGAGTTAATTTAATCATATCGGTGAATGATTTGTTTATATGAGTGACGAAATTAAAAGGTCCCGACTTCCCGACTATAGGTATATAAGTGTTTTTCTTTCGTGTGGTATTTGAATTTGGGATAGTGTGGACGCTGGTGGTGGCTGGGTTGCACATGAATCCCCACATGTTTATATAGTTGACGCGACGGGGCGATAGCGGCCGGAGGCGGAGAGAACCACAGATTCTAACAGCTTGTGTTGCCACATAAATCCTTAAGTGTGTTTCACGAAAATAGTCCTGTAGTTATGAACCTTTTCCTTCACCAGTTATCAATGGAGCTGGAGACGGAGTGGCTGTCGAAGCAGTCTACCTCGGGAGAGGCTTCGGCGCTGGCGGCGTTGATGCGGCAAGTGATGCAGGACATCAACAGTCGGCGGATGTGCACGCTCACTGGTAAGCTTTCTACCCATATATGCCCAGAACTATGTTTTTAATTGGTTTCTTATACGCTTCCGGATTCGAAAACGACCAACACCATATATGCCCAGAATTATTTTGGATGTTTTTCAGCCGAAAGACGTCCACTGTCTGCCCTACTAAGCCAAATAGCAGCATCTCAAATAAAACTCATGTCTCAATCACAACCTCTTTACTAACAGGATAGGATTGAATCTTCAATCATCGTATTATTGTCATCATATCAGCCGGAACTCATAAGAACAAACGCATTGAGCTAAAGTAGTAGTCTCGATTCCAGAGGGGGTCCACTCTAGGGGATCATTACAAAAACCGAAAAACTATTCAATTATTGATAGAGCCCCAAGGAAATAACGACAATCCAAAATAAAACAAAATTCTAAAACCATTAAGGGTTTGATTAGTAGTGAAATATAGGAGCATAGAGCATTTGTTAAATCTGAGCCAAATGTGTCAAATTTTCCATTCGATATTTGAGTTTTATTTTACCATAAGTTCAGTTAACTACTGATCGAACAACTCGCCCTAAGAAAAACATTGTGTAACAATGTACTATTTTAAAATTCATGTACGTAGTTATACAAAACGTGTAGGAAAAACATTGACACGCGAGGACTTTGAAATCGCTCAAAATTCATTTCAGTGTTTTCTGAAACTGCGTAGGATAGACGATGATATTTGCGATCGCCAATTCATTCAAAAAAACTTATACTAATAGCTGGAAGTTCACCAACTGAAACATAAATCTGGGCTATTCTATTCAACTCTGTAAAAAAAAAGTGGTCTTTGACGTGTTATGGCACTGTTCAATCAACTTCTGTTTGACCGTAAGGCCAGCGAGTTTGGAGTAGGGACCGGAACCGCTTAGCGCGAAAGGGGTTTTTGATATGCTTTTTGATAGACTTGTTGTTACAAACCCCAAGGATGCGCTTACCTTATCGTCGACTTAGCTCAAAGAAAGGGCAACCCAACGATACGTTTAATTCGACTAAGCGCTAAGCCTATTCCAATACCCTATTGTCTGTCACCTTATTCAAGCTTATTCGAACGGTTTCAAGCTGGTTTAACCTCTATGCGCAAGAGTTTAGACGTATTATTGAATTACCTAACAATTGATAGGGTGGCGGCAGGCAGGAGCCGCTTAAGCGAGACGGCTAGAGTTCGCCCGAATGCGCAAAAAAGAGAGAGGCGATCCAGTCAATGCTAAGCGCTTAAATATTAAACTACCGAAACCCTAATGAACCGGGTAAGCTCTTTGGATGCGATGCGGTTAATTACTTCAAAGGGGTTCGCCCTAAAGTTAAGGTGACTCAATCATAGCTAAGCAAGCACATCGATTGGCTAACCGAATGATAGGCTAAGCCTATTGATAGGGTTAATCAAAAGAAGGGGTTTTCCGGTCCCTGGTTTGGAGCAGACCCTGTCTTGGTAATAGGCTGACTGACCACCCTCATCTGAATGTTCTTAACCCGGCCGCCATTACTGTCAAGTAAATAAGAGCTATCAAAACATTGATAATACGATAACAGCTCAAAGATGATATGGTTTTTACTGTCTAGAATCTCGGTCTGATCGAAGGACCTGTATGTAATAAAATCGCTACGATATGTCTTCTTTTTGCCGAAGGAAGTGAAAAAATGGGAGCTAGAGAATACATATGTACTATAGTCTGATCGGTTAGGTTAAGTTGTATAGACCTTTGCAATAAAGTTGTTTCAGCTACTCGTTCAACAGCAAATATTCAGTGTATAACGTAAAAAATGGAGTCATTTTATACAAATTAGTCCCAAAGAACAGTTAGGCGTTCCTCATCTGTTTTAATTTGAGTGAAGGCGTAACGAGCTACAATATTATCGAGAAGGCAAATTACCGTCACAGAATTGCCATAATCTCTAATTAAGTTATATTTTCTCGCGTTTCTGACTTCCCAATTAGAAGCTTCTTGGAGTACTCGTAATAATGGCCTTTACCGCCTACTTTCAGATATCAAACGAAGTAATATTCAATCCGAAACGAAATTACACTCGCGGTCAAATAATACGGGTCAGAGTGCGTTTCTCTTACTAAAGCGGCTATTTCGAAGCCTTTGTTCATCGCCAGGGGATGTTTTTAGTGAAATCTGAGGATGGCCACCCCGAGTATCAATACAGGACTTCCAGAGTGCCTAGGATACCCAACTGATTGAATCTACGGCTAACGCCGTAATTATGCATGTTCAGGAAACCATCTAAAATGGCAATAAGATGTAAGGAAATCCAAATGCTGACCCAAACTCTCTCGCTGTGGTGTTAATTGATTATGCGATCAGTTAGGTATCTTAAGCACTTTTGACCTCCTCTATTAAACCTCGGAGTATCCACCATTGAACCTCACTCAAAACAATTCCCCACCAGAAACCAAGGCTTTGAAATAGCCTCGTTTGTATGAAAAACGCACTCTGACCCGTATTATAAGACCGAGAGTGTATTTCGCTCGAATAATTATCATTTAAAAATTGACAAGTAGGTATCGAGAGTTACTTTATACGCGTCGACTGAGTGAGACATTAGTTTACTGGTGCTGCCACCTGTTGCCTAATACTGTACCCAAGGTCATTGGATCTAGTCTCGATGTATCCGAAGCATGTTTCACATGTGCATGAGTATGTTTTTAAAGGATGCTAAAATGTAGGATGTTATTTCTCTATACGAGTATAAGTATCGTTATCTAACCTAATAGTATAGATAATCCTTGTCTGAGGCTAGTCTCTGTCTGTCTGTTTGTCTATAGATCGCCACCCCCGCAGAATAAACCCATAACTTCAAAATGTCAATTTTACAGGAGAAATAAAAAACCGTAATTTTGAAATAACTTCACTATTAAAGAAAAAACACATAATATTTAAATTACATCCGAAAGCCAATTTTTAGTTCTAACTGTTGTGGATTTCCTGTTAATTTATGTAACGCCGCCTTGAAGATATAGACAAAAATGTACTTTACGGATAATTACATCTTAATAGTGTTTGGTAATACACCTTTAAAGGCTTATTCAAGTTGGTTTCACAAATAATTACATCATGCTATAATGTATTACATGGGTATTAAAGGTATATTTATCTTGTATCCAAATTCGCTACTGTAGCGTTATTGGTTTATTCTGGTGTGCGTAAAATATTATCAGAAATGTAGTTTAATGTAACCGGGGAACGCAAAATATTTTCTTATAAGCTTGCACACGAACAAACCTATAAAGGCGTTTGCTGTCAAACGTCCCGTTCTAATGAATTTGAATAACATCATAACAATATATCACAAAAAAATAACTAAAATTTCGTTTTGTAAGATAATATTATCGTTTTTTTGTAAATACTTTTATTTCATAGAATAATTCCTTATAAATCCGTATCTTCGTTAATAATCCACATGAAAATCTAAAAAAAAATGAGGATATGTATTTGAACTTGTACATTCCAAAAATGCATGAACATTAAAAAACCTATAATAGCACTTTATGGGTTTATTCTGCGGGGGTGACGAGATAATATGGCTGAATGAACTGATAACAATGTTTTATTTAAATTTGAAATCTAGTTTAATCGGATTCGTTCTAAGCTAGGTTTGTAGTAGTAGGGTCTCGAAAGGGTTATCCTATCAGTTGTTCACAAAACTTACGGGGGGTTAATATTTATTCAAAGTTTTTAGACATAATGAACTGACATCACGAGAATTAAAACTAGTTATATTAGGCTAGCAAAAAACATTTGACTCCACCACGTTAGTCTAGTGGCTGGCTATGGTCGGTGATCGAATTCAAAATCAAAATCTGCTGACAGTTCCCATATCGAATAAGAAGGGTGCGGGGTGTGCGCCGCGCCCGCCCGTCTCGCATCGTACCCCGCCTCTCCCAGTACGAGGAGCTGGCCTTGTTGCCTTAGTTGGCGATATCATTAACGTAATTCATATCATTAACGAGAGATATAGGGGTTTAAAGCCGATCCGCATTAGATATAAAGTTTTTGTTTTTAATCTACATACATACACATACATACCATCACGCCTTCATTCCCAGAGTGGGGTAGGCAGAGCTACAGAATTACCAACAACTCTAAAAACTTGTTGATAACTCTGTAACCACAATTTGCACAATTAGGCTAAGATGTTTAACAGTGTATATTAGTGACAGGTAGCAAGCCCTTGGCCTAACAGTACTACAAGCCTATATTTCCTTAGTCGCCTCTTACAACATCCATGGGAAGACATGGAGTGGCACTATTCTAACCCGGCAACCACACGGGGTATTAATGTATTAATCTATTTCGGATATCTCGACAAAAATATATTTAACCTTTGTTTGGCTTTCGTTCTCTGCTTGAAGCACTCTCTATCTCTGTACACGATTAAAATTTGCACATTGCTTGTTGAACCGATGTCCTTTGGAGAAAGTTCTAGAGTGGCGACCGCGAACCAGGAGACTAAGTGTCGGCCGGCCGTCCACAAGGATTGACGATCTGATAAAGGTCGCGGGAAACCGCGGGAAGACAGCAGCAGAGGGGAAGGCCTTTGTCTAGCGGTGGACGTCTTGCGGCTGATGATGATGAGTTAATAGTTGGCTAGTGCCCATATTACAAGCCTAAGAGCTTACTCTGGTACTAATTTTGTGTAAGATTCTTTCTTCCCTTATTTTTTTTGTCGCATATGAAGGCAATCGTGCACACAGGCCACCTGAGTGTAAGTGGAAACTGTGACCCATAGACATTCGCATTCACAAGACTGCAAATGCACTGCCAACTAATGGTATGCCTCTAAGTATGCTAGTCACTTCACCGGCTGTCTTATCTTACCCTCAAACCGGAACACAGCAATGCAAACACTGCTGCTTGGCGGTAGGTTTATGGATAAGATGGTGGTACCTACCAACCGGGACGGATTCTGCACAATTATATTTCTGCATATTTATTATTTTTACTTTTTAGTACATTTATAGACGACTATTATAACAAATTGTCAATCCTTGACTGTCCACTTTGCTCTGTCTGATACAAGGCTATATCTATTTGTGTTCAGTGTCCAAGACATCTAATAAATATGATATGTTATCGAGTTATTTTAAAATTCGAACAGCAGAACCCATTCATCCTTGTATGTAAAGTTATCGGAATTCGCACTTAAACTAGTTATATTTAAAATCTACAGGGTGGAAAAATCGAATGCCACATGGATGGCAACTACCTTAAATATTGTAAATAGCACATTTTGTGTAAAGGAGACTTTCCTTCGTTTTTAGAAACAATAAATACTGCATTTAAGGATTTATGAAAAATCGCTTGCCTCAGTCGGGACTCGAACCGGTCAAATGTGACAAAAAAATATGTGCTGTATTTTATGATGCAGATCGAAAGGGTTACTGATAAGGCTCATTTTTCTCTAAATAACAAATACAATCAGAATAACGGAAGGCCATGAAAATTGTAAACGAAAAATTAAAACACAGAAAATAAAACAATATTCATTTAATAACCTTACTAAAACCTTGCTAACTAAAGTAGTTGTTCAAAATGAGCCCCGTTTTGGCGTTTGCATAAATCTAATCTTTTGAGGAATTGTCTTTTCGTAGCTCGTTGCAGTGAATTGTGGTGAATATTAGTAATAGCTGCATGGACCTCGGTTTTCAATTCGCGTACGTTTTCGTAAGTTCTTTTATAAATAACATCCTTCACGTATCCCCACAAAAAGTCAATCAAGTCAGTCAAGCCAGTGAAATCAAGTTTAAAAGGTAATTGTTAGTTTGCATGGCCTTCCGTTATTCTGATTGTATTTGTTATTTAGAGAAAAATGAACCTTATCAGTAACCCTTTCGATCTGCATCATAAAATACAGCACATAATTTTTTGTCACATTTGACCGGTTCGAGTCCCGACTGAGGCAAGCGATTTTTCATAAATCCTTAAATGCAGTATTTATTGTTTCTAAAAACGAAGGAAAGTCTCCTTTACACAAAATGTGCTATTTACAATATTTAAGGTAGTTGCCATCCATGTGGCATTCGATTATTCCGCCCTGTATATTCACTTGAACTTATTAACTTAGCGTAACTTATTTCAATGTTTGCGATTAACGCTTACAGTTGCTAGGCAGGCGTGAAAAAAGTGTTCCAAACGGGTTAATCAAGCAAACATAATGCTTATTGCCGTATAAATAAGGCCGATGTGGTAGTGATTTAATTAACGTAGTCGGAACATGTATAATAAATAACTAAATATCGGGTGACAAATTCGCAAAAAAATACCTAGTCCCAAAATTAGCTCTAGGCTTGTCCTAAGGCTACAGTCGAGTACATAAATATGTTTACCTTCACTTTAGTACCTTGTCACGTTAATCTCCTTGACAATTAATGTATGGCAGTTTAAACATGGCATTAAATAGACAAGGTACTAAAGTGTACACATAAATACTTAGAAACATCCAAGACTCAGAAAAAAGTTTTCGCGCTCATCACACAAATATCTGCCCTTACCGGGATTAGAACCCGGGACTGCTAGCTTCAAAGGCAGAGTCACTACTAACTAGGCTAACGTATCGTCAATATTAATCAGAAGTTTCTTACGTTGTTTATTTCTAAAGGATATAATTTAACATAATTGGATTGAATCCAAAACCAGCACCACGAGCCGAACAAAAACCAAATTAACATGCTAGGTATGCTAAATAATTAATTTGTATGCTCCTTGTTGGTTGTTATCGCTTATATATGTTTATTATGGCCAGACAGTGTAACATACGTCCTTAAACATACAGTTAATAATAAGTACTAAATATTTTACGATTACGTTTTAATGTTTCATTGTATTTAAATATGTAGAACCAATACCTACTTAAATCTACCGTGACATTCATACTCGTACATTTTTTTTTTTTTAATGGTTTTGTCTAACCGAAAACACAATTTACAATAAACACATTCAGATTAAAATACCAAGATAGTTAGCAATGCTTACGATAACCTTGTGTTAATTACATACGAAGCTGTTTAAAAACACGTCCAGTACCTACCGAGTCCACCTGCTTCTCTTCTAAACGGACCCCATATCGAGTCGTCGGCAAATAATGTGGTAAGCGCCGTCGTATTTCAATTAAAATATTCCACTCAAAACAGGAAACAATAAATATGGACTACGTTTTTTTAACTGGCCCACATTTTGCCCAGTTTCGCAATTGAGTTTTAAATTGAGTAATTATCTGTAGTTTATTTTCATGCATTTAACTATAAAACTGGAAAAACATGAATATTAATTTATTTGCAGTTGCTGTGCGACTCGACCGCGACATATAAATATTATTGCTTTTAATTGTTTGTATGAATTTTAATACGCAGTCGCATTTGTTTTTTATGGTTGCTTATTATGTATGAAGTTTGATAGAAATCGTGAGCGTGCACGTTTGAACGTGGAATTTCAAAAAACGCCACACACCACGTTTTTTATTTTCTCAAATCAAATCAATAATGTACTAAGAGGCCTTTAATCTAGGAAAAACAACGTTTGTAAGTAGGCACCATCGCAATCAATAAAATCCTTATAAAAAGCTCTCAAGCTAAATTACCCGAACATAAAAATGCTTTAACAGAAAACATGTTTTTAGTCTTTATTTTTATTTTTATGTGCGTGTTTGTTAACCAAGAACGCCCCAATTTGTAAAGGGAAAACGAGCCTACTCTTATCTCAAAGGCCGGCAGCGCTCCTGCGATTCCTCTGGTGCTGCGGGTGTTTATGGGTCGCGATGATCACATTGATCACTTACCATCAGGTGGCTCGCTTGCTCGGCTGCCTCCTTTTTTACCCGACTGCCGATGGAGGTGGTTATTGTGTTTATCAGCCTATGTATACTCGTATGTATATTTGTTCCTTTGTGGAGCTCTAGAAACTAAACGCGTGGACCAATTTTGGTTATTCTTATGTGAATCGATTTGTCTTATCTTGTAACTGTTACGGCGGCAACTAAACTTCACATTGTAAATAAGAAAAAAAAAAGCTATGACAAGTGGGTTATCATTTAATAGGTATTTAAAAATCATAGGTTAGGTTTGTTTATCGTTTTTCATATTGAACGATCATTTATAACGATTTAAAGTTGAGTAGCAAAAACAGTCGTGTTTTTAAAGCTTGCTATTTGTTGTTATTATTTACATTAAAAAAGGCGCCTCGCCAGCGATTAACCCCTTCAACTGTTTACTAAGTGATACATACATAAATACATACCTTCACGCCTTCATTCCCAGGGTGGGGTAGGCAGAGCTACAGAATTACCAACATACTCCAAAAACTTGTTGATAACTCTGTAACCACAATTTGCACAATTAGGCTAAGTGCAGTGTTCACCAACAATTAAACGGATGGTTAGCGGTTTAACGGTTGTCAAATGTATTGACTAACAGCTGATTAAGACTTAACCTTCTGTTAAATTGGTTGGTGAACTCGGCCCTAAGATGTTTAACAGTGTATATTAGCGACAGGTACTAAGTGATAAGTTATTATTATTATGTCTAGTAGATTCTGATTGCTTGCATCAAGTTTCTATATACACTGACTACTAGGTATACTGAACTTTTCAAGCTTTGAACACCCTACTGTATTATTTAATATTGTCTATATATGCCGTTTAACCTGCAGAGCGTGCTACAGAAATAGACATAGAGTTGGTACATAGAAACATATACTCGAGAACATAACCCTTTTTCTAACACGCTCGGGTAAAAACAGACAGGAGATTTAACTGAGAAGTAATTTGAGCGGTAGTTGTGGGACATGAAAATGGGGAAATTCTTGCCGCGGGACAAAACAACCTTATAGTAGGTATCTTAGCGCACAAATTAGATTGGTCTAAATTAACGTATCCTATCATATTAAACAAGAAATATCGCGGACCGCGTGTTGCCGACCGCTGCGCTAAGGGGTTAAAATCATTACTAAAATTGCTGTGCCCTTGCAGGGCGTCACATTGGATACCTATTGTTTATTTTCCACATCATCTATGTAAATGTAATGTAATGTGATATGCAAACCAATTCTACGCGTATGAAGTCCGGGGAATCCTCTAGTATAGGCAATATATTTGTAATCATCGAAGACGGCTCTCATGAAATTTGCAATATCTATATATACAGGGGGAAAATCGATCTGTCAAGTTGTCATGTTCGGGCTTCGGGAAAAGTCGTTTTCAACTCGAGCGGAGCTCGCTCTTCCAGGTACTATGATAATAATATATACCCGGTCAGTTTAAGTGACGAATGTTTTCTGCATGATTTCAAAAAAAACCTGCATCCAACTATTATTTAAAGTATTTGGCACATGTGTTAAAAACAGCATTGTTATGTAGAGATATGCGCAGACAATTCATAAACACGAGATAAGAGTTGATAATACGCCAGACGGCCTAAATAACCTTACATGCGATAGGCAGGCAAAAACAATGATTGTGCGATCCAAAGCTTGTTGGCTGAGTTTATTAACACTTGTAAATGAATCGCTGCAGCCTTGGATTTTATGATTTGAATGTTATCGTTACATAATATTATTAACAGTAGCGGATCTGGCGGATGTGGGCAAAAGCATTTGAGCATTCTCTTATAAGTTTACTATAATAGCCATTATTTCGTGGATCCGTGTGGTTTCCGGGATAGAATAGTGCCACTCCATGTCTTCCCGTGGATGTCGTAAGAGGCGACTAAGGGAATAAAGGCTTGTAGTACTGTTAGGCGATGGGCTTGCAACCTGTCACTAATATACTCGTAAACATCTTAGCCTGATTGTGCAAAATGCGGTTACCGAATTATCAACAAGTTATTAGAGTTGCTGGTAATTCTGTAGCTCTGCCTACCCCACTCTGGGAATGAAGGCGTGAGTTTATGTATGTATGTATTTATATAATGTAACGATATTTGTATACTCTATATTGTACAAGAATAAAAAGAAAATTCAAAACACAGGCATTATACCAAAATAATAAAAAGCAAGCTTTAAAAAACACGACTGTTGCGAACCAACTTTTAATAGTTATAAATCCTAAATGATCATTCAAAATGAAAAATGATGAAAGATACCTAAAGGTGACTTTTAAATACCTATTTAATGATACCCCACTTGTCATAGTAGATCGACTTTTTTTTTTCATTTTGAATACTGTTAGTCTTTAGTGAAAATCAAAAAATTACGGCAAATCGATTGACATAAGCATTATCAAAATCGGTTTTCCACTTTTTTTTTAGCGTGCCGCAAAGGTACGAACATATAATATAGGTTGATAAAAGGCTGATAAACACATTGCTCTTCTTTGCGTCGCGCAGTCGAGTAAATTGATTACGCGTTTCAAACATTGTTGGCTGAGTTTATTAACCACTAGCGACCCGCCCTCCCTTCGCTTCGGGTTATGTGTGTTTTCTGTAACACCCGTGCATAAACCAGAATTAATTATACATAAAAACATTCCTCTTGAATCACTCTAACTATTGGTGAAAACCGCATTAAAATCCGTTGCGTAGTTTGAAAGATCTAAGTGTATATGCAGAGGGATCGAATATTAAGTTTTATATACATACATACATACACACACACATACATACATACATACATACATATATACATACATACATACATACATACATACATACATACATACATACATACCTTCACGCCTTCATTCCCAGAGTGGGGTAGGCAGAGCTACAGAATTACCAACAACTCTAAAAACTTGTTGATAACTCTGTAACCACAATTTGCACAATTAGGCTAAGATGTTTAACAGTGTATGTACATATATTAGTGACAGGTAGCAAGCCCATCGCCTAACAGTACTACAAGCCTTTATTCCCTTAGTCGCCTCTTACGACTTCCACGGGAAGACATGGAGTGGCACAATTCTAAGCCGGCAACCACACGGCACATCGGCACGGTCGTTTCATTAAGTTCTATATTAATGTAGAAAGATATTCTATGGAAAAAACGGCAAAATACAGGCAAAGAAGCAAAAACGTAAAAGGTAAAACGCATGTTATTATCTGTGTGCAAATTGATTTTTCTCAAACATGCTCGGAAAAAACGGTTTTCCGATTGAAACACAAGGACGGAAAGAGCCTCATTTTACTCCTAGGAGTAAAAAAACCATATGAAAACACTTTCCGTCCATGTCCATATATTTCTTAAAAATGCTGTCAATTTGCATACAAAATCAAAAGGACCAAGACAAAAATTCCAAATAGCCAAGGTAACTGCTCGCTTTTTTAGCACAGTGCGTGTGTTTCTTTTTGAATTTGCATTCAATTGTCTATTATGGTTAGTATTTAAAAACAATTGACAGTCGGTAATATTCGTTCATTCTGCATAATATAATTGTGAAACCGAATATTAAACTATTTGTTGTGTGAAATACTTACCTACTATAAAAAATGAGCTCAAGCGACGAAAGCGACGAAATAGGTACCACACCGCCTATATTAAAAACTATTAAGTTTTTATTTATAAATTGCCCAAACATGACCAACATAACTTTAAATGTGAATTAAATTAAATTACCTACTTGCTTTTTAGAAATGTATTTGTATTATTTCCTCACATGTTTGAGAAAAGCATTATGTATGCCTCGGCGGAAACGAGGATTTCCTGACTCGTATTTTAGCAGGCCTCGCTGTTGCTCTGCCTACTAACCACCTCGTCAGGAAAACCCTTACTTTCCGCGCCTAGGCAACAATGTACTATTTCTCCATACCTCACAAATACGACAAAGGCGTGTTTGCATCCGTTCAAATATTCGGCCACCACTGTATGTTTCACGTACTTTGCGAGTCCAGGAGTTGATAATGAATTTAATATCGCGCAGCTTGAATAATAAAGTAAATTGTTGTTGCCCTTGGAGAATAATACAGCAATACAATTAAATGAATGTCAGATCATGGAAGGATAATATGACAACAAAAGCGAAGGGGCTTTTCTCAACTTCGCTTCACAAGGAAAATACTCAGGCAAAGCTTTATTGATAAGCTCTTTGGTTCCGAATACCAAAAAAGTAAAGGCATTTTATTTTTATTTTATTTACACTTAGTTTTACATATATTTAAGAGGCTCATAGTTAATGGCCACTTTATTTAAGTTCAGATTAATGGCTGTTTGTTGCAAGTCTGTGCCAGAATTGATGGAAAAAATCATAACGCTGCCAAAATACGGATTTAGAACTCAGTTTGTTTATGAAGAATGTTTTCAGTTGAGAATTTTCATCTGAAAGTTTGCTTGTATTTAAGTTTTTAATGGAAGATTTGAATAAGACAAAAACAAGACAAGCTTTGAAAGTTCGAGTACCTACCTTTGGGTCCCTTTAGAATTTTCGATCCATTGTATTTTCGCTGGCCCGTTCGACAAACAAAACCGGCTGGTGGATGACATCAGCGGTTTCCTTTTTTATTTTGACCCACTGGTGGAGCTCGGTCCACGAACTGGCCAAAAAAGGAAGCATGCGCGTCTGGCAAAACTCCGACCAGTTCCTTATCACGCGGCTTGCGCAACGTTTGATAAAGAGTTTTTGGCTGGGCATTGCCCTTGCTGGTATCTGAGTGATGTTTGTTTATGAAATAGGTTTTATGTTGCTACTTCATGAAATATTTTATAATATAATATCATGTCATGTCAGAGAATACTCGAGAAACCTTTATAGAATTAATAAATAGGATTATTATAGTGGACGAATTATGTGTTAAATACCGTACCATGGTTGAACAAAAGAGGTGCAATAATGATTATTGGCACTACCTTTCACTATCTGCACTTTACAACGTAAATCTCTTTAAAAAAAAATGTCCAAATTGGTATCATGTGTAAATTGTACAAGTAGAAGTCTTTGCAGACGTGTTCCGGTGTGGAAGCCTAGGATTTTCCTGGTCCTCAGGATTGGCTACGCATTGGCAATCTTGTTTTGCCAAAACTTTCTAAGCCTATTCGAAATTAGATTGGCAACATGACCCCAATTTTACCTATAATTGCTACTTAATGTTGTGGTTACCATTTTTTTATATTATTGTTCCACCTGTCAAGTTATTGGTACGGTTGGCCTTAAAAGTAGCTGCACGTTTTAATGCTTTGGCATTTTAACGTCATATTTAAACTTCTGCACTAATCCGTCATTAAAGTGACTAAGACCGACTGTACCTACCTAATAGAAGATTTTTTTTTTGCGGTTAGTGACCTAAAAATGAATTTTCCTCACCAGTGGGCACGACGACGACGCACCTGACGGTGGTCCGCGTGAACAGCGACCCGGCGCCCGTGAAGGACCACCAGGTGCCCGTGTTCCTGTACAGCCGGCAGAGCTTCGTGCCGGATCAGTGGGACCTCACCACCAACCAGGTACACACCGATATAGCCTTTAACCTTACATTGAGGTTGGCGGAACAAGGCAGGTTTCACGGGTGAAGGAATACCCACAAAATCACGGGTGTCCCTCGGAATCCCTTAATAACGTTTGTCCTAATGTTTCGTTTGTCCGAATCATTGGTTGTCCTAAACTGGTTTTCAGCTGAGTCAGACAACTTTTTAAGTTTACTATAAATATCTGCGGTTAGGTTAGGTTAGGTTAGTATTATATTATAACAAAACTAAAAAGTTTTAATTTCCTCATGGGTATTCCTTCCGCTCTCGGTTGGCGAGTGACATGACCACCTTGGATCCCCCGGGCCTCGGCCCGGTGGTATGCGTAAATGCATTTCCCAAGCGCAAAAAAGGCTATCATGGGAAAGAAATTCATTCAAAATGAATCATACACTTTTTGCAACAGTGGTGTACCCTTCCTAGATCGTAATCTATGTACGGTCGCGAGCGTTAATTTGGGACCCATTTCAAGAAAAATATGCTTGAAGTTGTCAATGTCATTAGAGATGTCAAGTCATTTGTAACTTATAGGAAACTCAACCTTATTGTTGTAGAATGTCAGATTGAGTTTGGACCTAAGGTGGGTACTAAATTTAATCTCGTGACTGTACTTATATCATTTCCTTAGCTCTTGCTCTTGACGGTAATGCATGAAAATCATTACCACGTTTGTCCTCTAACTAAGAAACTGCATTATTTTGGCCTACTTAGGAGGGAAGCCTATTGAAAAAAAAACGGAAGCCTTTCGTTTCGTCAAAACGTTTTTGCCAAGAATCATTTCCCAAACTTATCATTTGACCAAACTGCTTTTTTCCCGAAGCTGCAAATATTTCAGGATTTATTTTAGGACCATAGTGTACCCTATAGGTTAGGTTCGGTTAGTTTTATAAAAATCCTGAAATATTTACAGTTTCGGAAAAAAAGCGTTTGTCAAAGTGATATTTTTGGGAAATGAAGGTAACGAAAAACCAACAGCTTTTACTTTTGTTCAATTTTCTTTACTAATTATAGTGATTATACTCTCACTCACTTGACACTAGCGAAATGACCGCAAAACACCGGTGGACTATTCTTAATGAGAAGGAAGAAGACGGAGAATCCTTACATATAGTAATCGGTGTCACTTATTTATTGAGTATTCTGGACATTACTGAAAATAATTTAGTTCAAGATAAAATAATCATAATTTCTACTGCGACAGCATAGCAGTTTTCCAGGTTCTCAACCACTTAGTAGATTATTCTATTTATTAGTAATAACACCGTTAAAATGTGACAAAATGAACGCTCAAGTAATTAAATGCTTTAACGAGAAAGAATAAGCGATTGAGTGGGCAGTTCACTCCGAATTCTCTAAGCACATTGGGTGCCCAAAACTGTCATTTGTACAGATTTACGACGCGCTATGTACGTCATGCATGGCCGTAAATTACTAAAACATGTCGCACTCGAAAAATGGTCCAAGCGAAAGAATCTATGGAATTCAGTTATTCTAAATTAAGTCAGTGATTTTCCTGTTTAATGATTTAATTAAAGTGCTAATTAATGCTTTATCTTTTTTAAGTTGGTACTTAAACCATTCTAGGATAGTAATGCCTCGAAAATATCGCAAGATAAAAACGCATACATGTAGCAAGGACTTGGAAAGCAATATCGAGATAATGCCAATAACGCATGCGATATTCGAAGATTAATAACGTACCTACAGGAAACAACAGGATTGTTTTTCTATATGAATTACGTAATTATGTTTTTGTGTTTAATAGGCGCTGATTGTTTTAATAGGCTCAGTTTCATATTTCTTGTGAGAATTTTCTAGTTTCTTATTCGACGCTTGTTCAATAGAATAACGATGCGACCGTGTTTTGTTCACCAGCTACAAAATATTTGCAAAACAATAGAAACTAGTTTTTGTTTTGTTTCTTGTTTACACCAAGAACGCTTGGCGTCTGGTCTTCGCATGTTCAGTACCAACCTCCTAAGCTTTAATACAAAATAATAAGGATCGTGGAGTCTTGGGCATTGACGATGCCAATAGCTGAAAGCATTCGTTCTAAAATACATTTTTATGTTCTAATTGACCTTCGGATGAATTTTTATTATTTTATAGACCGAGTAGCCACGTGGGTTCAACGTACTGTACTGTGCTAGGAATATTTTAACGTTCAGGACTATTGGCGCGGCGTTACAATGGTTTTTATTGTTTGTGTGGTATTTTGTATAATGCGATGCCGGTGACATAGGTTTAGGCAATATACTTGGACCCTTGCTCAATATAAGACGCCTGCTTATTATTCTAGTATAATAGAACAAAACTGCCAATTTACCAATATGTCAAGAACTGAATAGTCTTGTTTTCTTTTTCTTCTTTCAATCTTTTTCTGTCAATCTTTTGGAATCATAGCAATAGTCTAACTTTAAGACGATTCATTATTGCCCTGGCTGCAAATGTTTTTATCTGTTTCCAACCCGCACCTTTTTGTTGACAATTTACTTAGCAGTAACTAATATTAATTCTTTGTTTTGCACTAATCATAATTACTTAACATAATCTGGCAAATAAAATGGGCGCTTTTGATTATTTCGAGCAGTTTAATTAAATATAGTGTAAGGATATGAGTTTTTTTGCTATAAAATTAAACTAATTTAGTTAATGTACAATTCTTGCTTTTTTAGTTCATGTAGAATTCTTGCTTTTCTTACATTATCATATAGTTACAGTAGGTAAATGGAATCTACCTAAAAATCGTTTTTTTTAAAGAGCTACTTGTTAAATGTAAAATATTAAAATCCACTATATACAGTAGATATAAAAAAATACCCAAAGTGAACGTTTTCAAGGTCGATCATTGTGAAAAAATAGAACACATTAAACGCTGAAATTAACACCATTCCAAAAAATGGAGGATGCTAACAACGCTAACTGCTACCAAGTTTGCTGCCGCGCACTCGTACAATATTAAGGAAGATTGATAGACTATGTACCTACGGCTACGGCGTATGGAAATCAATAAATTAATCAGCATATCTCACATTGAGTCCCTTTACCTGCCACATTTCTTCTCAGATTTTTCCCTATATTGGTAGTATAAGACGGTATTACTTGCCAAATTTCAAAGTTTTATGTCAGCGGAAAATACCCTATAAATTTTGATTCCCTTTGAGTGTCGAAATGTACGTTTTTTTGCGGCGTAAACGACCGTCTACTTAGAAGTTTGATTTTTCACAGCTTCAAGGGACTGTAGACCCGAGTATATGGTTCTAATCTCAACTCGATACCTCTACGCGTTCCGGAGATGAAGGGTCTTGACAGACAGACGGACATAAAATAAATAATATGATATCGTATGTTACTCAGGGATAATGTAGTATTCTAAAGGTGGAAGAATTTTTGAAATCGGTCCAGTAGGTTTTGAGATTATTCGTTACAAACATAAAAAATTACATATCTTTCCTCTTTTAAATATTAATAGTGTAGATGTGGAGTAATCGTGGAGTAGCTAAACCACGCTTAGTCCTTATCTGTCATTGTGACATTTGAATTGGACAGATAAAGACAAAGCATTAATAATAGCACTAAAGTATTATACTATATTACACCCAAGAATGGCGGGATGTAAGAGGGTATTAGTGGCACTTATACCATAGGCATAGGCAATTAGCGAAGTTTTACGTCCGAGTGAAATAGAAGCATACATTTCTCATTCTTACTTTACGCATAGCTTTTAACACTGCAATTTCGTTATTTAGTATTTATTTAACAATCTGCTCGTGCTACAGTGTTTATTTTATAAAAAAAGTATCAACAATCAAATCGTAAAAACGCTCTATAACAGTTATATACAGTTACGCTTTTATTACATAAACATAATGAGTCAGCGTCCTCTAATTCGGATTAAGGTAGGTTAGTGCGTTTTTTGCCTACCTCGGCAAAAAGCTGGCAATGAAACACTTTTTTGTGGACGTATCACGTGGCCATATTACGTTGTTTATATTGATAGTAATAGATTGGTTGTTATATTATAGCCAGTTTTTGTGTCTATCTTTACATTTATCCATTAAGATTGATAAAAGTTTCGACGCGATAGACATAGACATGTCAAGTTTTTTTATTCTTATTATATAATTCCCACGGGTAGAAGATACCAAACATCACATTTTAATAAATAATACTTTTAATTTTTTTTTGCATGATCTGTGAAAACCTGTAATTGGCTTTATGGTACTTCTGTTTATGTTTAGTGAATATTATCTGCTGTTGGTTTTCCTATAGTGAATAAATAAATAAACCGTTGGAAACGTTGAAAATGCCATTTTAATTTTCATTGCGAAAGCCTTACTCTCAGAACAGGAGAAAAGAAAACAAAGATGTAACGTTAAATAAACCTTGTAACTATGTGCCGTTTATACGCGTTACACTGTATTCAGTACATATATTCGTACAGCTGTTTGGAACTATCGCCATGTTTACGAAGCGGTTCGTTAACCCCGTGCCTATGCGCGAGGAAAGCGTGAAAAAATAAATTACGCGCCGCGGCTGCGCTGTTAATAGACATGAAACTTTTTTTTTTTTTTTATGTGATTGTTCTGGAGCATTGGCGAGGAAGATGTCGGTTAAAAGGATTACTTACTGCGCTCGGCTGAAACGGCTCCAGCAGTTGAGACCTTTGCCTTTATTCAATTGTTTTATTTTAAGACTGGTTATTTGATTATAGTTGGTTGTCAAGTGGTTACATACATACCTTCACGCCTTCATTCCCAGAGTGGGGTAGGCAGAGCTAAAGAATTACCAATAACTCTAAAAACTTGTTGATAATTCTGTAACCACAATTTGCACAATTAGGCTAATGCAAAAAGGTTAGTGTATATTAGTGACAGGTAGCAAGCCCATCGCCTAACAGCACTACAAGCCTTTATTCCCTTAGTCGCCTCTTACGACTTCCAAGGGAAGACATGGAGTGGCACAACTCTAAGCCGGCAACCACACAGCAAGTGTCAAGTGGTTCTATTTCTTATATTATCTTATTACCTAAGAAACTTTTTGTAAGATAAAGACATTTATTATATATTCCAGTACAATTATTTCATCACTATGTACCTACGTACAGCCGCGTCTGTCCGTCTGCTTGTCCAGTTCTGAATGGATGGGTTTGACTAGATGAACATACGAGTAAATATTAAAAACCAGTCCGGTTTTTAAAGCTTACTTTGTTAGACATATTTACAAATAGTTAGTTATCGTATTAAAATGCAAAATCTGTCACTCGTCGTTAGTGCGGCGTACGCTGTTAATCGGGCTGTGATAAATATTGCACGGACGTAAATTACTTCTTAATGACAGCTGTTTTTATGTAACGCAACAATGAAGCTGTAATGTTACACAAAAATAACTAAGTCGCTTTTAACAATATTCTGATTGTTGTGCATAGATAAGTGTCTTGATTCCTTAGGAGCCTGACAATTAATCAATAAAGAACTTGCTGTTTTTACTATCAGCTTTGGTTGATATAACTAATATCATAACTATTGTATTGTTTTTTTGACAACTAAGAGAAAATCTCTCTTAGTTGGCTCTCACTTTTTTGAATTCCAGTCTTAAAACACTCAGGTGTTTCAAAGAATGACATAAAGAACCGAATAAAGAAGTCGGTCCGCTCGCCTTGCTTTTGAGTGTATCGATCAAGATATCAATCGTGGACAAACTCTCCTTTTTGTTGTAAAATAAGCGCTCAGGCGTGACAAAAACAGTATATTTTATTCGCCTTGCTCACACGTCTAGGTGTCAAGCTTAATTACTTCATCATAGACATCCAGAAACTCGTTTTGTTGCTATAGCCGCTTGACTGATCAGTGAGCCTGTAATGTTATGATCGTGTTCATCGATGGGCGCTGTGGCGAGAATAAAACATGTCTTTTTTTGACCAGTTTGTTCGAGCGAGAAAGACGGAGGCTCTATCCACATTTATCTAGAGCTATAAAGGCAACCGGCAGCTCGCAAAGAGCGCGGAAGTGTTATTGGTTCTTTTTACTGTAGGCCTAATGACTATTTACAATGAGACTATTGATAGTATGGTGTCCCTGGACAGTCGAGTGCTCAGGGAATAACGACAGAATGCAGACGGATGAATCACTCCATGATGACAAGAGGGACGTGGTTGGAATTCACTTAAATAAGACAAACTCGAGTTGAAATGGGAAAGCACGTACACATTCAGTGCAGGCAACACGATTTCGTGTCCATTTCTTATGAAATGGGTCTCTATTCCTGTTTTGTCTTTACAACCACAATTCCACTACTAAAATTAAAACTAGTTACACGTTGCTTGCAAACTCGGCGATCACGTTAACTTATTTTGTATACCGTTACCTATTCATCATCATCATCATCATCATCATGTCAGCCGAAAGACGTCCACTGCTGGACAAAGGCCTCCCCCAAGGCTCTCCACTCAGACCGGGCTTGTGCTTTTCGCATCCACCGCGTTCCCGCGATCCTTACAAGGTCGTCACTCCATCTTGTTGGAGGCCTATCTACAGCTCGTCTCCCGGTCCGCGGACGTCACTCAAGAATTACTTGTACTACCTATTAAGTTGGAGAAAATATAGATTTGCTAAAGGATTAGCTATCTGTTACTCCTCCTATTTTTTTCCGTATGGGGGTGAATTTCCGATAAAACCTTTACTGCAGTCCTAGGAATAATCCTCCAAATTCCAAGTCCCTACGTCCAGGCCGTGCGTTGTATGTTGTATGCCAGCCAGTCCCGGAAGAGTTTTATATATAGATTGCCCCCTTATTGACATATGTACAACGTTGCACACTGTGCACAAATACGCGAACACTAGAAAGGAAGAAAATACAAATTAAATACAGGAAAATCATTTTTTTTAAGTAGCCGTTTGCATCAATAAGGGCTCCCAACTCAGCACGATGTAAAGGCACGGCGCTTGGTTTCAGTGGGGCCCTTGCAGAAGTTAGACTTCTGTCTCAGTCTAACTTTTGTCATTGTTATTTGTTAAAGTAGCCGTGTTATTTTATTTTCTATAACGAGCTTATTATATCTTAGACAGTTTAATCAAAGTTCGGTATAGTCTATGTGAAAACAAACAGCGATTATTGCAAGCGCCTGTGTCAAAAAAATAAACAAAATGAAAAATGATTAATGAGTTGATAGATGAGACACGTGTCGGCGGTTATCGGCGATAATGCGACACTACACGATACTGTGCAAGCAATGAGTACAGTTACAGTGTTCTTAAGACGTTCAGCGCCGGCGACGACATAGCGTGTTAAGAATGTAAACGATCACGACAAAAAAGCGACAGTTCCTTTGAGATTTATCACCATCATCACCCGCCTTAGACCACTACTCAACATGAGCTTCTTCCATTGCACATTGCACTCAGCCAGAATCTTGGCTGTTCTCCTCCAGTCACTGCAGAGACGGCTCTAAATTTTTTATTGCGATGAGTTAGGGGAGGGGGGCATTTTCATACGTAATGTTAGCTCATGCCTAGCTTGCATCGTAAAGCAGCCTTTATTATGTAATTCAGGTCTCTTGTCGACAAATAATTCCCTTAAACATAAATATTTCGTTCCTTAATATTCCGTCAACCAACCTAGCCACAGGGATCGTTTTTGGGAGATATATGTCACTTAGGTTATTTGAGAACCCCGGACATTTTAAAACTGAAGTCTTAGTACCAAGATAGAGTGCCTCTATGCTGTGATAAAAAAAAAACTGACGATCTAGTGAGCGAAGTCATGCGAGCGCGCTCCTTGTCAAGTAAAGTGGGTAAACTGAGAATGCTCGTCCTTAAATGTTGTTTTAATGCCCAGACAGGGTAACTTCATCCCGAAGAGAATCACCTAGGTACATGTTCATAGTGGTCATAAATTATGCTCGTTGTGCATCGTAAATTAAAGTGATATGGCGCAACACCGTAGATAGTAAACATTTATATGTATCTAATATGATTTAACACGCTTAAGTGCACAAATGAATCGTTTAATTGAATAAGTGATAGATATAAACTTAGGTATAATTATAACCTGACTCTCAACACGTGTTGGCCGTAACCGATGATAATGCTAATGACACTCGTGCTTGCATTTGTAATGGCCCGGTAGTCGAGACTATTCAATGCAGTTGCATGGTCATTACTGATTATATGAGTGCTTAGTGCTTATAACAAGTGTTTGTTTTGTCTATTTACGTCGCTGTTTTATCGTTGACGTTGAAATATATCTTAGGATTAACTTTATCATTCTGATATTTCTAAAGTGGTTTCAATTCGAACGGGATTCAAATTCAAGTTTAAAACTTTTAATTCAACTAATGAGGCCTAATGTACCTACGAAAGCTTAAGAATCATTTAGGTGAAAAACAGCGTTTTACTGATGCTCGTTGCTGTTAGGCTGTCCGGAAAGTTTTTACACATCTTTAGGCCAGAGCCAGAGAGCCAGAGAGAATTGTAAGTTCCTAATGCAAAGAAAGTCTAGTATAAATAACATTATCGAACGCGTTCGAGGCGATTTTCCGCGCGAACAGCAACTAACACTCAAGGCTCAGAAGTCAGCAGACCCGATTGTCCCCGGCAAAAATCAAGGCAGGCGCACTACGAACGAACTGAACTACACGTAGCGAAGCGATCGCGGCTGGGACACCGTCAGACTGCATTTTAACCTTTCGAGTCTTGCGACGGACATACTTACTCCACTTCGTCATTTGTCAAGGTAGAGTGGTTCAGGCGTGACACGAAGTGCGTCGTGTTCGGAATGGATAGATACATAAAACGTTTATTTGATGCTTCAATCACACACATAGCATTGTCATAAGCGGAAAAAATAATAATAAAAAAATAATAATAAAAAGAAACAATATCAAACGAACTTACAAACTAGTTACGATCTGCTTTGTTTGCTATGGCTGCCACAGCTCGGATGCTGGCTCCGTTAGACTAACAGTCCGTCGTCCGCCGATATTAGCCTTTCAGCTCATCGTATTAGTACACAGACCATTAGTTTTTTTTTATGTATCATACATTTGTTAGTAGATTTTGGACTGTCGTGCAGCCTGACAGACTTAACTGCAGGTAAACTGTTACTACTTTCTTATCCTTATCCTTGTCCTTATCCTTCATTGTGACAGTTGAATTTGACAAAAAGAGACAAAGAATACTTTAGCAATAATAAGTTTGCTATAATGCGTCTACTCTACAACTAATCTCAGGCACTTGTCCCACCGCCGACGGTGAGCAAGAAGCGAGTAGAGCCAGCGATCAACTATTAATATATGTGTCTCTTTTATTGACACGGGATCTATAACTTTTGTTGGAGAGAGAGTTCTCGCCGGCAGTGTGAACAGCCAGCGATCACCTATTAAACAATATATGTATGTTCTCTATCTTTTGTTCGTTTCTTGAGCGAGAAATTAGTCAGGTATTAGGATACATACATACATACATTAAATCACGCCTGTTTCCCATAGGGGTAGGCAGAGACCACTTCATTCCACTTGCTACGATCTTGACAAATTTCTTTCGCTTCTTCCACATTCATACATTGATTCGGCCCTTTACCAGTATTTCTCCGATTTTATTCGAAAAAGTACAACTACGGCGGCCCCTTCCAACCCTTCCACCCACTTTCGATCTGTATATCTCTTTCGTCAATCTTCTTTCATCCATCCTTTCCAAATGACCGAACCATCGAAGTAAGTATGCCCTTTTCAATCTTAGTCACTACATCTTCTCTTATTCCACATTTCTCTCTGACTTTTTTAACATAGACATACATACATACATACCTTAACGCCTTCATTCCCAGAGTGGGGTAGGTAGAGCTACAGAATTACCAACAACTCTAAAAACTTGTTGATAACAGTGTAACCACAATTTGCACAATTAGGCTAAGATGTGATGACTTTTTTAAAATTAGGATAAAAGCCCTGTTATAAAGGTAGTCTTGAGACTGGCATCTCAGCTACTGGTATTGACCAGTTTATTAATACTGGCCTAAGTATGTTCCTTAATATGCCTAGTAATATAATTATCGTCATAATTTGTAAATTACTAGTGTGAGAGTAGTTACTTATAAGCAAGCGTGTCGAATATGGTTTATCCGACTGCGTATTAAGTGGTTAACCAATTTGTGATTAATCAGTAGTTATAGTTATTCATCATTCCATTACTCAAAGGGAAGGTAAATTACTTTAGAACTAATAGTAAAACAAACTCAAAACATAGATTACGACAAACAAAATACTCCCGTTAGAAACGCAAAAAATAACTTCTATTAAAAAATGCAAACCTTACTTAATGTAAGGGCTCGTTATGAGGAACTCAAATATATTTTTGTTATCATTGTAAAATAAATCATTTTGATTTTATTCATAAAACAAGAGAAATATTGACCATTGAAAAAAAAATACAATATATAGTTCATTGCTTGTAGATTACAGGAAAACCTATAAGAATTCTATAAAAAAAAAGTATGTACGGTACAGTCAAGGGCATTAATATCTATACAGCCATCGCGTCAAATATATGTACATATACATGGACCTTATTGCCAGTAGTATAAGGGTGTAAGTATAGATATTTTTGACGTCTTGGCATCGTTTGTACGTTTGAATAAGTACTATTTTAACTCTCATTACCAAAATTAATCGCACTCTGCTGTCATAGCATATTAAGGTTTTTCTGACTTTAAACCAGGGCCTCGATCTATTCAACACATTAAAACAATATTGATTTTGACGTGTTATCATATCGTCAACGTAACGATAGCTCTTATTTACTTGACAGTGATGGCGGCCGAGTTAGAAACAATGACATAACCTGTCAAAAGGTCAAAGATGACATGAAAAAAAAAAAAAAAGGTGATATGGTTTTTACCACCTAGAATAAGGAAAAGGACAAACGCAAAAGATGCAGTCAAACAGGTACTGACACTAAAGTGGAAGTGGGCAGGACACATTCAAAGAGTAAGAGATAGAAGATGGTCGCAAACTGTTACAAACTGGAGTCCAATATACAAAAAGAGAAGACGAGGCAGACCACAAAAAAGATGGAGTGATGACATAGCCGAAGTAGCCGGAGCTTTCTGGCGCAGGACGGCACAAGACAGAGAAAGATGGCATAACCTGGAGGAGGCTTTCACCGCAAAAGGCGGCCCTTACATCTAAGAATAGATAAATATTAGATACACAAATTTATAAAAAGTAAATAAATATAGTATAAATAAAAGAAATAAACACTAACATAGTTATATATACATAAATAAGAAAAACTAACAATATTACGCACTTTTTTTGTAAGTTGTAAGGGAAAATAAAGCTTTTTTATTTTATTTTTATTTTTATAATGGCGGTCGAGTTAGAAACAATGGCATAACCTGTCAAAAGGTCAAAGAGGTTATGGTTTTTACCACCTAGAATAGAGGCCATGGCCCTCCACTAACCTTTCGGTTCCCTTGCTTGCTTCTTTCTAACTGTTTTCCGATTACCAGTACATATATAGTTTGTAAACATATTATATCTATACACCGTGTTTTTTTTTATTTACGATAACTTTAAGGGAACGTTCTTTAAGTCAAATAAAGTTAATTTCCCGAAGACGGACAAATGATAACTGTAACGGTTTTAAAGATATCTAATTTTTAAATTTAATCATTTAATCACGTTGAACTGGTCTAAAAGGCTCTTAACTGTCTGTGTATGTCACGCCAACGCCAACAACTACGAGTTAACTCTAAAGGCCCTTTTAGAATGACCAAAGATACAACATTTAATTACTTTGTTCTAAACAAAAAAAAAATATTTTTTTTGCAATATTTAAAAATCGAATCTACCACTTAGTTTCTATGGACGTACCTAGTAATATGCCGAAGTTATCGTAAATCAAAAAAAACACGGTGTATATCAACGTGATGATAACATGAAATGGTGGTAAAAACAGAATAGCGTGTTTGCATGTTCTTAGAGCCCATGTTTAACGCGAAATAGAATATTTTAATTTTATGAAGTGGATTCAAACGGTTCCAATTTCCTAAATTAGGTGCTTTGTATGACAATCAACTGTCACAGATAGATATCACGACATAATCCGGTTATAGCAGTTCTGCTGTAATAAGATAAAATACAAAAAAAACTTAGAGCCAAGCCATGATCAAACTGTATTATGTGTTTCACTTGTCGACACAGACATCTCATGATTAAAATGATCTGGAGTTTTTTGAAAATTACATTTATAAAATTACGTTACGAGTAGCTCCATCTCTGTCTTTCAATTTAGTCGTGAATGATAAGTGAAGGTTAAGTGTTTCGTAGTACCTAAGCACATTTAGATTATATGCTCTGTTATATACTTTTATATGTTTACAAAATATTGCAAAAGATGTGATCAAAATGATATCATACTGATATTAACATAGTACTTATTTATTTACCATTATTTATTACTTGTAATCACGAATATAATATATTATTATTAATATTATATTGAGTTATCCGTTTTGTTGATAAAAATATTTTTGGTATTAAACCGCTTTGGTTAAAAGCAAACCACAATAATATATTCCTTTGTTTCGGAATAATTTTAATATAATTGACATACGCGATACAGAGTTCATTGCCGCTTCGGTTCGCGTACGAGGAAACGAAAACAATATACCTAATTGCAATCAATTCAGTAATACATTACAAGGGGTTATCGGAAGTTAACCTCTCTGCGAATATTGCCCCTGGAATAAAACTGGGACTATATTATACTAATTAAAACTTCGGTTTTATACTTATACTATTACTTAGTCCGTGGTATTGTCAATGTTATGATAGCTCTTATTTGCTAGAGGTCAAGTTAAGAACAGCGTTGGGATTTACTTACGGAGTAAAATAGAGCCCCTGTATATGAATGAAATGATTACGGATGAATTCGGTGGCGTAGCGACTTCTTTTTAAGATTTCGAAGTTCAACTAGGAACCATTATCGTTTCGCATTTTCTGTCAATCCGTATAGTATATAATAATTGTGTATTTAATACACGGTTTACACGAATGATTGCCAACAAAGGCCAATAATAAAACTAGTGAAGAAAATATGTTTCCCACATGTAATTCTGAAGTTTATTTTTATTTTTATTAAAGAGTTTTTTGTATTTGTAATAACGTTGTCGGGGAACCCAACTCTAAGCATGGCCAGACAGACATGCTTTCTTTTCCTCGTACTTTAACACTAGACAATGTGCTGGCCTGCACGGTCCCCCGCTCTGTTGCGCGTTGAAATGCTTTTAAAAGCGTGGCCTAATAACTATTACCTACATACATACATAAACGTACCTACGCCTTTTTACCCAGAGTGGGGTAGGCAGAGCTAAAGAACTACCAACAAGTCTTAAAACTTCTTGATAAGTCTGTAACCACATTTTGCACAAGTGGGCTAAGATGTTTCCCAGTGTATTAGTGACAGGTGGCAAGCCCATCGCCTAACAGTACTACAAGCCTTTGTTCCCTTAGTCGCCTCTTACGACATCCACGGGAAGACATGGAGTGGCACTATTCTAACCCGGCAACCACACGGCAATAACTATTACCTATTATTACATAAACACTCCCAATAGAATGGTGAACCCTTCTTTCAGAGCTGATATCTCTTAAACGACTCAGCCGATTGTCACGAAATTAAAAAAGTCTACATCCGAATCGGTTTACCCGTTTAAGCTAAACAGCGGTAAAACTTATTACTAGGGTTAGGACTTTTGGTGCCATATCGTGGTTCTAGAATCCATGGAGTCGCTATTTCCTAATTATTAAAAACATATCACTTTAATATGTCACATATGCAGGGACCGGAACCGCTTACCCTTTAAAAGGTTTTCGTTAGGGTATATAATTGACTGGTTTTTACAAACCCTAACGATGCGATAAGCATATCTTCGACTTACCCCAATGAAGAGCTATCCCATACGATACAATTAATTCGACTAAGCGCTTACCAATTCCTTAAAACCCTCGTTAGGCTTTCCCTATGAAGTGTTTATTGAACGGCTTCAAGCTATTTTAATCTCTACGCGCAGTCCATACAAATTATTTTTGCACTACTTAGCAATTGATTGGCTATCCACACACAGGCTTGAAACCAACCAATCACACGAATCTGCAAAACAGAGTCAACGGAGAGGGAGAATTAATAGGGTAACACTAACGTAATGCTAAGTGCTTAAATCCGAAACCCTTACGAAACTGGTAACCTCAATGGTTAATCATTCATTAGGGTAAGCCTAACGATAGGGATACGCTAACGTTTGGGAGAGCATATGATGTAGTTACCCGATCGATAGACTTAGTCGAATAAAGGGGTTTTCCGGTCCCTGCACATATGCCGTGTGGTTGCCGGCTTAGAATTGTGCCACTCCATGTCTTCCCGTGGAAGTCGTAAGAGGCGACTAAGGGAATAAAGGCTTGTAGTACTGTTAGGCGATGGGCTTGCAACCTGTCACTAATATACACTGTTAAACATCTTAGCCTAATTGTGCAAATTGTGGTTACAGAGTTATCAACAAGTTTTTGGAGTTGTTGGTAATTCTGTAGCTCTGCCTACCCCACTCTGGGAATGAAGGCGTGAAGGTATGTATGTATGTATGTATATAACTTTGTTTTTGGCCTTCAATATTGTCATATTTCAAATTAAACTAAATACATTTTTAGTTCGGTTTATAATATTTGTCCATTTGTAACGCTTCACAGCGGGGATATCCTCTGTACCATAATTTATTTTAGCTGGTTTAGCGATTTAACGAATGAATGAACTTTGACTATGACTTTAAATTTTGAAACGTGACAATACTGACGGTCAAAATCAAAGCCGTCTGTCAATGATAATTTGGAAATAGCGACTCCATGGATTCTAGAACCACGATATGCCACCAAAAGTCCTAACCCTACTTATTACAGCCCTCTCTATGCGTCGGGGGTTAAAAAGAGTACTTATTAACTGAAAGGCAGCAATTTGCTTATACCCTGGTATTGCTGGCGTCTGAGCGGTGGTGACCGTTTTGCAAGCAGGTGGACGTTTGCTCGTTACCCTTTATTAGCAATATAAACAAAACTTTAGCCAGCTGAGTCTAGAGCCAATGAGACCTGTTGCGAAACCACTTATAACTTTTTGTTTGCTCATTGCAAGATGGCACTCGTGTTTTTGTATAAATTATATTATACGCTCGTTTCACAAAAACTCAATTCTCAATTCTTTATTGCTTCCATAAGTTATACATAATATACAGGTATATTAAATATAAGTTCATAATAAACTTGTAGCTTGTATTACATATATATATTTTGCACTATAGTCGTTGTAAGTTAGGCTTATTCTTTTTCAAAATACTTAATTGTGAGAACTTGTAATTTAATTGGTAATGTGGTGTTCGTCTTATTTTTTTTTTTGTAAAGATGTTGGTTTTCCTTGGGTTCATAAATAAATAAATAAATCTATTTCCAACAATTGACAACAGGACCTTTTTAGGGTTCTGTACCTCTAAAAGGAAAAAAACGAAACCCTTAGGTATTATGATCACTTGGTTGTCCGTCTGTCTTTCTCTTTATCTCGGGATCGCGAAGGTATCAAGTTGAAATTAAAAGCCATATACTCAAATGTACAGTTCCTTGAAGCTGTTAAAAAAATCAAACTTCTAAATTGACGTAAAAAAAAGGTTAAGGCCGGTATAGCTGCAAAAAACGTATTTTTCGACACTATCAAGAGAATCAAAATTTATTGGGTATTTTCCGTTGACTTACATCTATGAAATTTGGCAACTGGTTATGCTACTGACATAGGAAAAAAACTGAAAACTATACAATTTTAATTGGGTATATCACGAAATAACAGGGTCTTTATGCAAGGAACGGCGGTCTTAATTTTGAATTGAGTCTGTGTCATGTTCGGAACAGCGGATCCCTCGGTGGGCGAGTCCGACTCGGTCTTGTCCGGTTTTATTTGTAAGTTTTGGTTTTCCTTGGATTCCTAAATAATTAAATAAATACATCTCTTTCCAACAATTGACAACAGAGCCTTTTATAAAAGGTGTTCTGAAAATAACATGCAGAGGTTTGTCTCAAAAGCATACATTTTTTTTGTTTATTTTTTACTGTACTGGTTCCGTGAAACTGGCCCCTGGTTTAAAAGTAGAATAATTAGTTAGGGATTAGTACGTGCCGTGTAGGAATGCCGCTAAACAGCAGTGTGTGCATTGTTATGTTCCGGTTTGGGGGTTGATGTGTGGGGGGGTTGCCACATTCAACTTTTTTATTTTCCTCAATCACCCAAAGGTTAGTTGGAAGAGATAAGTCCCTATAAGGGATAAGTTCGCCTTTGTACATTCCTATTGTGTAAATATTGTATTTGAATATCTGTGTTTTGTTCAATAAAGAGTTTAAATACATACATACATTTAACCGATAAAATGACTAGTATAGAGGCATTCCATCTAAGTCCTCCAGGATTGTCAATGTCGCAGTCTTGAGATTATTATCGTAAGATTGCATAAATCTGTGCTGTAGAGTCCATTTAGGCCTTCTCAATACCTTAAAAACTAATTAAAAAAGTGGAACATGTGTTGTTTACTGATATTACACTTACTGAGGATTATTAAACTTTGGCACAGTTGGGTAAAAATACTCGGCCTACTACTACTACTACTACATCTTTTATCGCCATAGTAAATTATCTATTTCTTGGCTCACATACTCGTACACTTGGTTTCTTACAAAACAGCAATGCAAACTGGTCACTGTACGTACAAACTTACGAGCACTGTGACCCGTTTGGATCGCTCTTCAGTGTATTCCGGTTTGCGGCGTGGACGCCATTAGCTTGACAGTTTTCAGAGTTACTGTCTCACTTACAGCTGTAGACGTGTAATGAACCCATTAAAGTCTAAATTTGGTTGTATATTTTTGTATGAATTAGCTTTAACCCACAAATAAGGCGACATCTTCTATTCTTTCTTTTGCGGTTTCCGCGGGGATGGTCCAATTTTTTGAGATAAAAAGGAGATTAGGTTTTTCAATTTATAACTTCCCGACTATCCTTTCTTTAACAAATCCTTTTGCACTTTTAATGTACGATACAATTATATACGTATATGGAAATAATATAACGGTACAAACGTTTAACTATCTCAAGGAGTTTTTTAACAGTCGGTTGCAGACGAATCAGAAAGAAACGAATCTAATGGGCTAGTTATAGGGGTTTTTGTCTTACTAATGGTGTTGCATTTTTTTTTATGTCGTTAAGGAATAGGTCGTATAAAATCCACGTTTTCTAACTGGGCGGGGGATGCGCGAGCCGCCATCTTTCGAAGATCGAAATCAAGGATCTATGTTTAGGACCACAACCCTTAAAAATATTCACAAAAAAAAAACAGTGCTCTACATTTTGTAAAGGCCTTTTTGTGTCCCAACAGACTGGCTAATATAACTACTACTGGCCCATTTCTCAAACCGTTATTAGTCTAATAATATTAGTGTTTTGTCTCGTAAATATACGAAACAGAGCACTTATATTATAAGACTAATATTTACATTGAATTCATATTTATTGGATCGCTGCATAAAACACCACCCCATCTCTTCCCGTGGGTGTCGTAAGAGGCGACTAAGGGATAAACCGGAGGATGGGCAGCAGCGTCCTCCGCGGACTACATGGTATAACTGCGGTCGCCAACCCGCCTGCCAAGCGTGGCGAGTACGGCATTGTTCCTCCCAACTTGGGGGAGGCCTATATCCAGCAGTGGACGTCTTTCGGCTGACATGCTGATGATAAAATGTGCTAATAACGAGTTTTAAAAACCGATATCGGCAAAACCACTATTGTTTGAACAAATAAGATTTGACTAACGTAGGCGTGTAAAGTTATAAAATTCCATCTTGGAGAGACAAAATTTAACATATTATTCTGTCGAAAGCGGGGCGACCGTCGAATTTACATATTCTCGTCATTAGACATTTTAACACATGTTAGGGAAATGAGGCTTCTCTCCACAAATACGTCACATCATATTAATGCACCACAATGCATTGTATAACGTTGTTTCGTCATAGTCTCGGAACGATTTAAATAATTACCAAAATAGAAGCAAACAGTATCAGACGGCGCGTTTTAATGTTTAATGTTTATTTGGGCACAAACGGTACAAGTAAAGAAAAAATATTGCAGAAAACTTATATAACACATTGACCAGTGAAGTTGCCACAAAAAAACACCATTAGATATGCATTATTAATTGTATCCACTTCTGCACCTTATTCAATGGAATATATTTTGAAATATAAATTATAATATACGGATATTGAATTGATACCTAGACTTTTTTGATTTTTGCAGTTACTAGCTTTTTGTTCACTGTCAAATTCAATACCCTGCTTTTGCTTCCCGTAACTTAAAAATAAGTTACAAAGTTAATTTAAAAGGTGTTCTGAAAAAGTCATGCTTATAGATATTATCAAAACAAACTTCTTTGTTCATCATTTACTAAAAAAATAAATGAACACATTTCTGCTAATGGCTAAAGAGCTTCAACGCCACGTGGTCTTTTCTTCGTCAACACTAGTTTAAAAAAAACAAAAAATACGCGGTAAAAAATAATGACATTCCGATTAGACCATTAGTCCAAAGCGGGCGAAGCATACATACATACACACCTTCACGCCTGTAATCCCAGATTGGGTTAGGCAGACCTACAGAATTATTATTGCGGGCGTAGCAAACACTGATAATATTCAATATTTTTGAAAGAGACAAGTCGCGCAGATAAGAATGATTTTAGCAGAATAACCTTCCAAAAAATCGTGCTGTCAATTTAGAGACTACCAACTACATGTAAGACAAAGGTGCTGTGAGTACTATTTATTGGAGTGTTAAACGGTTTAATAGAGCTATCGCCTCGCGGCCCCGAGGCCGCATGGGTGAATTCCCGTGATAATTGTAGTTGCTCCAGGCCAAAAGGACCCAAGCGAGCTACAGCGTAGAACAGAACGCAATTGGTTAATAAAAAAAATGTTACCTTTTACTCCTAATTTTATTCATAACTAGCTTCTGCCCGCGACTTCGTCCGCTTATATTTCGATTATCGTTATTGTCCCGGAACTTTTTCATTTATCAGGATGAAAAGTAGCCCTTGTGTGAATTCAAATCCGTCTAGCCGTTGCAGAGTGAAGGAGTAACAAACAAACACAAACCTTGTCATTTATAATATTAGTAGGATTTTAGTAGGAAGTTCCTAGTTGAGAGCACAATTGCACCGTCATAGGTGAGTGTAATTCCTAAAATTTCTATATTTTTAGATTCTTATTACTACTACTTATTAGTTCTTGTGAGTTTTGACACATTTTCCTGCTCAACTGCGCATGAATGTATTTATTTTTTGTTTTATGTGAGATTCATTGTTTTATATAACGCTAGGTTAAGTTTATTCCCAAGCAGCACATTAGTGAATTTTGCAGCTTATCTTATAGCTTTATGTTCTAAATGAGTGGTTTAACAGTGTTTGACTACACTTATAGCTTTAAACACAACTCAAACTTGTATACGAGTTCATCCTGTCACTTATAGTTGCTTAGGAACGTTTTTTGTTTCTACTTTATTACTTATAGTTGGGTAAAGTCGATTTTGCTACTTAAAGTTGCATGCAGGTTGTAATTGTCACTGAATAAGAAGCAATAGTGATATATAAGGCCCTAAAGTAACTTATAAGCCACTTTTATATATAAGTGGGAACATACCCTTATTTGGAACTTTTAATTCCAAATGACTAGTATAATAGAGTAGTGTATCACCAATAGTGGCTAAAGAGATAATTTTACGGCCCTTTTGGAAACTAAAGTGATTGCAACTTTAAGGCCTAGAAGGGTCGTAAAATTATCTCTTTAGCCACTATTGGTGATATACTACTCTATTATACTAGTCATTTGGAATTAAAAGATCCAAATAAGGGTATGCTCCCACTTATATGTAAAAGTTGCTTATAAGTAACTTTAGGGCCTTATATAGCACTATTGCTTCTTATTCAGTGACAATTACAACCTGCATGCAACTTTAAGTAGCAAAATCGACTTTACCCAACTATAAGTAATAAAGTAGAAACAAAAAACGTTCCTAAGCAACTATAAGTGACAGGATGAACTCGTATACAAATTTGAGTTGTGTTTAAAGCTATAAGTGTTGTCAAACAATGTTAACACGTTCACGGACAGTACGTCGAGAGACGTAAACTAAGACCCTCGTGATATGGCATTACGGCTGTGGCCGGTGTTTTTAATTACACCAAAAACGGAACTCCGTCCACGGCCGGCTGTTTCCCATAGCATTTATAGGAAGCACGAACTCTGTGCCGTTTTAGGCTTTAACGCAAGCCGCTAGTGTTACAGCACAAAAGCTCTAGGGCATAGCATTCACTGCTGTGCCACTCGCAAGATACAAATAAGTGATTTTCAGACCTGATAGTTTCAAATAGAAAACAAATAAGTGAAAATAAACACTGTAAGATCTTTTTTGTTTCGCCATGTTTACAAATTGGAGTCCTTGAAAATGATTTATTTTAAACAGAATTTTATCACACTGACGCATAATCATAGACTTTTGATAGTTGTGACGATGTTACTTTAACATTGTACGTAACCTACAATCATTAGGTCAGGTTTTTACAGTTTTAGTTCTTATGAGTATCAATTCCTTATATGATTTAACACTCTCTTTTTAAATAATCCTGATCTAATCAAAGGCGCATCGAAATTTATAAAGAAACCATACTATAGTTTATTTATTTATTTATTTTAGGACTAACAAACAACCATACAATATGTGTTACAATATAAATTACAACAGGTATTACTTTATGCATGATCAACAACGTTATCCACATATTACTGTAACAAAGTAACGGTTGCCAAAAGGAGTGTCTAAAGTTGTTGAAACAGAAAGATTAAGTATGAGAGAAATTACATCTCTCAGCAGTTAGAATGCTAAATTAAGTATGGTGCAAGTTCGCAAGAATTTCGTGCTTATTTCAATGCCTGAACGTGAATTTTAATCAATTACCAAACAGATGTATAAATCCAAAATTAAAATGGCAGATCACATTCACTTTAAAAAACTTACCGACTTAATTGTTGTCACTCAAAGGAACTTTGGCGTCCCATTTATCACTCATTGACCGAACTGAAATATTATTATTCATTCGTTCAATAATCGTCGTTCACTGCGCATAACTTTCACCCATAGTTCTAATTGCCACTTAAGGTAATCGTGAGATCTCTTATGGATTCAATATAGAACCAAAAATAAGCTGCAATTTTTCTCCCCGTGGTTCTATATTGGTTGCCTAAGGGTTCTTTCCACCTATATAGAACTTAGTCATGGCTATATGTTTCACTTAAGTATCTAAATAGATATGATATACGAGCTATTTC
Source organism: Acleris emargana (assembly GCA_927399475.2). Taxonomy (NCBI): domain Eukaryota; kingdom Metazoa; phylum Arthropoda; class Insecta; order Lepidoptera; family Tortricidae; genus Acleris; species Acleris emargana. The sequence goes on from OV656843.1 coordinate 20,075,014, forward strand.
CCACCCAGTGTGCTACTTGGGTTATTATATAAGCAATATTAAAAAAACGACTGACTGTTGAGTTTCTTGCGGCGTTTCTTCTCAGCAGTGGTCTCTTGTGAAGCGCTGGTAGATTTTTGACGTGTAAAAGTGCCCGTGCGGCCTATTTACTGAATAAACATCTTTTATCTTTATCTTTTAAGCGACTTTAAAATCTTAAGTGTCAAATTAAGTTGTGGGACGCTTCTTTGCGGATAAAAACAACAACTAGTGAAGATGAGGTTGAAGACGGAGCATGTTTATGCATAACCAGAAGCTACCTGCGGCTTCGCACGCGTAAACAGACGATGTCCAAAAAAAGAGGTCCATATGGACTCTCATAATTATTTTTACTCGTAAGTGTATTAATATTAAGTCATAACAATCTGTCTCGTACGCGACACCCCGCCGACGTAGCCAGCTCATTAATCAGGTGGTGCCTAGATTCACTTTTCATTTCAACTGCAGGTATTTCCACGTGCAGATTTTTATGTGGTCACAAGTCTAACCTAACCTAACCTACGTAACAAATGCTTAAGATAACCTGAAAACTATAAAGTTTCAGCAGAAATTAGTTTTCGATGAAATTAAATTCGGTGAAATGACACATTCGATGAAATGTTTGCCGATATTTCAAGGTGATCCCGTCTAGAGTACCCAAGGGATATAAGTACCTTCCAATTTTCAGGTTCACCGAAGAATGTGCTTAGTCCGTCAGTCAGTCAATTACGGAAGAGATTTACATGTAAAGACTATAGATAATTCTCGACTTAATTTATTTATTTGCCAACTAGCTTTTGCTTGCCACTTTGTCCGCGTAGAAGTCGCTTAGCGCTATCCCCTCGCGCACTATCAAAATTTTCCGTAAAAAGAATTAGTCTATGTGTTGTTTCAGACTATTATCTATCTCGGTGTCAAATTTCTTTCACATCCGTTCTGCCGTTCTGGCGTGATTGAGTAGCAACATTCAAACTTTTGTATTTATAAGATAAGTAAGATTACCGGTACACAAATTTCGTTTAAATACCAATATCCTATCATAAACTGCCCAATTCTCTAGTATTTTCTTGTTTAAATTATACGGCTTAGCCGGTTCGGCTCGTCACTGGACCCTGGCGGCAATTCATAACCCAATTATACCATTTAAGACTCCAACAATAGCGCTGTTGTGCGCGTGACCCTTAAAGGACCTTCGGGATTGTTTGTACTGCTCTTGGGATACGTCCTTATAAGAGTAACCGGGTTTAAGGGCGATAATCCACAGGCATTTTAAGACGCTGAAGATTAGTGAAGATCTTCGTCAAATATTATGTAGGTTCTATGTTTGTACGGGGCGATTGGTTGTTCTGTGCTTTCTTTTATAGGAGCATTGTAGAGTTTATTTGCTGTAAAAAAGTTATACTTATGACCAAAAATTACTGATAAAAAGGCGTATCTTAAAAATTGTTCCACAGAATTAATTACTTCAGCATTAAAATTGCAATATCTGCAACTTTTACCGTATTTATTGATAATATTAATTAGGAAATAAATCAATGAAACTATTATTATTATTATTCCCAACTTGTTCTTGAATTCGTCGCACCAAATATTACGTGGCGAGTCGAAGTTGCGTCGTCAGAACGTAAAAAACACATTTAATTGTCGTATGACTTCGCTCACTCGATCGACACCTCTAATAAGCGCGTCATAGACACAGCTATCATAGACGTATAAATTAGGCGTGCTGACCTTCTTTTTATACGACTCCAAAACATTTACATGGTCTCCTGATCTCCTCTAGCCTTTATTTGGCCGTCGAATTTAAACTGCTCGTTTGTATGACACACGCATTGTCCTTAGAAATGTCGTACAAAGTTATCTAGCCCTGTGGAGAATATTGGAACTAATGTCGCCATCGTATAAGAAACGTCGCGGTAATACGCTCAAGTTGACGAGAGCGACGCTGCCGCCGGGGCACATAAGTTTGTGCTGTCGGTTGACTGTCTGGTTGGTTGCTGCTTGTTTTCTTTGTTGCTTAATATTATACAGGGCGTCCCACGGCTATGCCACATGGAAGGAAACTACATTGAATATTGTAGATGGAACATTTTACTGAAAGGAGACATTATTTTATTTTAAAAAACAATTTAAACTGCATTCATAGATATTGAAATAATTACTTTAGGAAAATATAATGGTCTCGGCCCAGAATATATGTTTATTCCATTCGGCGTCGAGACCCTTGGTCCGTGGGGTCCTAGCGCTCGAAGCCTCTTCAAAGAAATTTCGAAGAGGCTCATTGACGTCACGGGAGACCGAAGAGCTGGCAGTTTCCTCGCTCAACGTATAAGTTTAACCATCCAGCGAGGAAATGCTGCCAGCATCTTTGGTACAATGCCGCAGGGGCCATTCTTAGATTTAATGTTTTAGTTAATTTATATATTTAGAGTTAGTCTTATTTAATTTTAGTCTTATTTAGTTATGGTTGTATTATTTTATGTCGTTTTACAAAAAAGTATTAATTACATGGTTGAACCAGGAATCGAACCCGTTACACGAGAAAAATAATTACCCTGTAGCTTTATCATACCGATCGTCAATTGATTTGATTTGATACTCCCTTAATTTGACAGTGTTCATCACAGTGAACATACCATAATGTAAACATTTTTGTGCTGATTTAAAATCAAAAAGGGTTTGTTTAACGATTTTTTTATTTTTGCCAGTTTAAGGGTTATGATTATGACTATACAATCTACGGAAGATAGTACTTTTCGGTTTTAACAACGACATCTAACGGATGATAGGATCTGTTTTCGAGTAGCAGTTGTTATTTAATGGTATTTAAAATCTATGTGCATTCAATATTTATTACAAAAATAGAATACTATGTGATCTATATATAAAACACTACATACGCGCCAATTTTTATGGAAATCTGTTAAGCTTAAGACCGTGAAAGTGTGAAAACGAAACAAGAAAAAATACTTTTGCTTTCATAATATTAGTAAGGATTAAGTGCCAAGGTTACTAAGATCCATATAAAACTGACTCGATATGGGGCCTTGTTGCATTTGGTATTGAACGGGCTAAAACCGCTGTCGAGGTCCTTTCCACGAAAATACTTCTTAGAATTAGACAAATTTACAAAACAAAAAACAGAAACATACAGACTTAGACCTAGACCTAGTTCTTTATTATTAATTGATTTATTTTCTTTTTATGTTTTGTGTTTTTTTGTAATAAGTTTAAGTTTCTCGGTTGGTTTGGATTTCAACTGTAATGCCGTGCAAAATACAATGTGTATTTATATACCGTGTATAATAAAAAAAAAGTGGAAATCGGACTTGATTTAGGCGCTGAGAAACGTTAACGGCCGGAGCTAAATTTGTATGGATTTTTTTGACAGCTACGCGATTTTAGCGGCGCTTCACAATTCTCTTAACAACAATAACCTTTTTATTATCCAGTATTTTTTAGGTCCCAAAAAGATGGATGTCGCCAAAATAAAGTTCATAATATTAGTAGGGATATGTCGTAGCTTAGGCTAATGTATTCGCTAGTAAAGTGCCTATCAACAACAAGTTGTAGCCGAGTCCTTGAATTTTAGCGCCGCCACATATCGCGCTTCTTGTATGCATAATCAGTTCGCTTGCCAATGTTTTAGCTGTGGAGCAAGTAGTTAATAAGGATGTAAAAGAGTTATTTTTTCCACATGCACGGAAAGTGGTAGGTACATTTATGATTGCCACAAGCGCGGACACCTAGTGGTAGATTATAAATTATATTGTCAATGCTCGCAATAGTACCTAACAATGTTTTTAACAAGTAAATGAGAAATATTACTATTAAGCAAATTATCAATCATTAAAAAAATGTGCTTTTTGGTTGGCACCAACTAGGGAATGCAAATTAACCGGTTATTAACCGTTTTTGTATGAAAATAACCGGTTAAATCCGGTTAAATCCGGTTATTTGCATTCCCTACCAGGGACCCGTAGTTTCATTCATCATCCACATATTCACTCGAAGTATACATGGCGCAGAATGCAGAATAGGTATGCATCCTATTTCTTCAAGAACTTGTCACACTTGCAATGTTGCAATGAAGTTAAATACTTGTGGGAGGACCTTGTGCAGGGTCCGTCCGGGTTGGTACCACCATCTTATCCATTAACCTACCGCCAAGCAGCAGTGTTTGCATTGTTGTGTTCCGGTTTGGGGATAAGACAGCCGGTGAAATGACTAGCATAGAGGCATTCCATCTTAGTCCTTAGGGTTGGCAACGCATTTGCAGTCTTAGGATTGCGTTCTTGTGAATGCGAATGTCTATGGGTCACAGTTTCCACTTACCATCAGGTGGCCTGTGTGCTCATATGCCTTCCTACGCCATAAAGAGAAAAATAAATAAAAAATAGTAATGGGAAAATCTCAAACAAATTGACCCCTAGAGTCCCTAACTTGTAATGTTAGTCCCTACTAAAGTCGAGTCAGGAATTAGGCGAACTAACTTGACAGCCGAAAATGTTGCCAGACATAGGAAAAAATAAATAGTGATAGGTTTATGTCGACACAAATATGTCATTATAACCTTGTGCCTTCTATAAATCTGATTATATTTATATTTTATCAAGTAATTGTCGTCGAAACTTTCTCACTCGTACATACTTGCCAAATAGGGAAAAACTACAGCAATTTTTACTATATAATATGATCTGAAGGATGTACGGTTTAAAACGGATATTTACGATACTTACTCCTCAAATTAGGAATAAAATACAAAAATAACAACAGGCCATTGTGATCCTTTTAGGTGGCTTCCGTCGGGCTAGTACGGTACTTTTCATGTACCAATTGTACCATACATATAGCATTCATTCCTTTCTTGCTGGCAAATATGAAAGTGCGATAGAGACAAACGCTATATATCGTCGATGATAATTCCAAATCCGTTATGTGTTCGATTTAATTAATATTATACGCTAATAAGTATTGTTGCTAGGTTACAATCTGACCAAAAAAATCAATCATAGGATGACAGAAAGCCGAATGGCTTGCTTGCTTTGTTTGTTAGCATGGTCCGAACTGTCAACAAAACAAAATGGCGGACTGCGTCGTTAACGATGTCTAAAACGATGTTCGATGTATTTTTAAATCCAACCAATTTTTATTATTATTATTTTGCTTAGTAAAATTATTAGTTAGATTCCTAACACAATAATAATGTAATGATAAACTAGACTTTTTAAATATCGATATTAACAGCATTAGCCAAACTGTGGCAAAATTAGTGTACAATGAACTGTCAAGTTAGTTCGCCTAATTCCGGACTCGACTATAGTTAGGGACAACGATATCATACTTTTATAGAAAAATACATACTTAAATTCATAGATAGTCTCAAAATCGCACTCATCAAACAAATATTTGCCCTGATCGGGAATTGAACCCGGGACCGCCAGCTTTATAGACAGCGTCACTCCCAACTAGGGTAAGTGTGACGTCAAATTGTCAAGTGTCACCTGTCACCTATCATTTTTAGTTAAAGTAATAAGAGGCAGCTCTGTGCGGCTCATGGTCGGTATTACGGGGGACTTGGACTTGGAGATTTGGAGATTGTTGGACATTAACCAAATGAAATTAAAAGTATGACCTTTAGTTATTTCATCCACGAGTAAAACATTTATTGGTCTAGCGCGTTAGTTTGACCTCTTGCACTCTTCATATCTCTAGCAATGTTTACTTACTGATTGTTAATATTTACATGAAAGTGGTGCTAATTAATGATGTCAGTAGTAATTATCAGTGATGTAATTATTATTCATAAGTTTGATAACGGTCTTTAAAGTATTCTATCATTTTATGTAATAGTTCAAAGTAATATAAGTACCTGCCTATTTCGGTACACTTTGTTGACGTAAAGCGCAAACTTTTGTGTGCAGGAGCTTTTTTTATGCCATGGAAAACACAAGCCACCTGATGGTTAGTGCAGCATCGGCATTTGCATCCTCAAGATTACAATCTATATAAGACTGCAATCATAACACTGCAAATGCGTTGCCAAGCCAACGCTTAGTACAGTCAACGTCAAAAGTAAGTGATCAAAATTAACATTTCAAAACATTTTCAAACATGACGCCCCAGATAAAACAGATTATAACAAAGTGTAATTTTCAACTGAATATTTAATTAGTCAAAAGAAAATGATCATAAACGATGCCATAACTGTCTCTTTACAGAAAATTTCAATAAAGAATTAAAAAAAATACCTAAGTGTCAAGTGTCCAACAAGGTAAAGTCAAAATGACAAAATCTCCAAATTAAAACTAGAGTAATCACGGCAGTTAAAAAGGATTTAAATTAAAGGTTTCAAAAAAAAAACAAAGCGAAGTAGTAGGAACTTATTACAACCCTTGACGGAAATGAGAGGTGTTATAGTTGTTTCGCGTGATTGTCTTACGAGTATAACCGACATTAACCGAACGTCTGACTTGTATTCCGAGGTGATCTTGAGAAGACATGAAGCCCAAACATTCATATTCACTTACATGTGATAGTTTGGTAGTAGTACTGACTATTGCTATTCTAGAAAATCAGTTTAATTTGAAACACTCAGTTATGATACTTATGATTTTAACTGTTTGAATGGCATGTCACTTACTTATGACACATTACGAGCTAATTTACTTATGCTAAACTACAATAATCAGAGACATCTGTCTTAATTTATTGTATATACTATTTTGAGACCCTATTTCATCAGTTTCTTTGGCTGTTGACTGTACAAAGTGGAATGCCTCTGCCACACTGGAACTCAACAATGAAGACACTGCCTCTGTGTTTCCCATTATCATAATTGGCTTAAATTTGGTACACATGTACTTGCTGGTGGTAATTTGAGAGGGAGGCAAACGAGGATGCGAATTACCTGATGGGAAGTAATCACCACCGCGTGGTCGGTGCGTTGCCGGCCGATAAGGGAAATGTAAACTCATTTCTTTAATGCACCCATGTCATAACTGGTTGGAAATACCGCGGAAGGTAGTTCGTTCTACAGTTCAGACATTTTCTACAGTTAAAGCAGAATTTAAAAAAAAAATGCACCGCGGTATCCTGTCACTTGGGCCACAAGTAATCACTTTATTGACTCTGTTAATGGCTCTAATGAAGAGACCACGTTGTGTTGTTATTGTTTGCTGGCGCTAGAACTACAATTATTATGTATTCTCTTAGAGAACCCTAGTGTCGTCTCTTTCACCTGACAATCGTAACTTGATCCCCGAGCTCATAAAGCATACCACGTTATATGATGCCCGTGACTGATTAGCTGGCTTCGCTCTGGTTTGAACAAAATATGACATACACCAAAAAAATGTTTTATTGTTTATCTTGGGGTTGGGTCCTTCTAGAATAGTAGGAATTTTATAAAATGTCGTAATCAACTTGAGAGCAAATCTTTCAAACAATGGTTTTGTATCTATTGTAAACTCCAACCGCGAATTATCTGTGCAAAATTAAAGGAAATAAATTACAAAATAATCTATTTGAATATCGACTTTGCCGCCTAAGCTAAAAGATACAAATTGTAATGACGGAACTAGAAACTATACTGTATCTCACTATTGCTAACACAACAGTTTACCTGTGTACCGTTCTCAATTTCAAAAAGTACATGTATTGTAGCGAATGTGCTATCAATTAAATTTGTACCTTCAATCTAAGGCAGCAAAGTCATATAATAATAATAATAATATTGTGTTCATTGAACCCTTGTTGGTCGGCACTTTCATAGAGCTCATCACTTCGCAGAATTTTTATTTTATTGACAGGCTTTTCTAGTCACAGGCAGGAGTTAACATTTTTTTATACTCACCAGTCTAACCTCAACTATCCTCAGTAATAAATGTTTAAGATTTAACAGGGCCTCAGCAGAAAATAGCTTTCGATGAAGTGTAATTCACCAAAGACATCAACAAATTTCCATTTAAAGTGCCTTTCAAACAGGAAACTGTTTTTCCAATTTTTTCCGTGATTCCGGAGATTACCTGTCGGATGTCGGTTAGAAACAAACTTACAAAATTCACACCCGTTATAATATTAGTATGGATAACACGGAGGGTAACAAGTCGTTGCTCTTATAGGCTTGCGCTTGAGTGGATCCAGAATGGATATCACGATGGAGTGCAATGTAGGCAAGTGTACGGTTTCCTATAAACTATTATAACACTGTTTTACAAATATAGTATTATTATTACACACATATAAACTCACGCCTTCATTCCCAGAGTGAGGTAGGCAGAGCTAAAGAATTACCAACAAGTCTTTAAACTTCTTGACAATTCTGTAACCACATTTTGCACAAGTAGGCTATGATGTTTCCCAGTGTATAAGTGACAGGTGGCAAGCCCGTCGCCTAACAGTACTACAAGCCTTTATTCCCTTAGTCGCCTCTTACGACATCCACGGGAAGACATGGAGTGGCGCTATTCTAACCCGGCAACCACACGGGAGTAGTATTATTATTCGTGAAAAATTTGTTTTCGTTATATTGCCTTTAGTCAAGAGAGACAATTACACACACATTGACCTAGACCCAAACTTGACTTGCTTATGTAGAGAAATACGTAGAAAACATCCAAGACTCAATGTCAGTAAAAAATACTCGTGCTCATCAGTCATCAGTTCATTACACAAATAGCCCTTACCGGGATTTGAACCCAGGACCATTAGTTTCGTAGGCAGGATCATTCACGACCATCTAGGCTAGGGGTCGTCAAACGAGGAAAGAATATATATATTAGTCTCGCCAAGAAAGTGGTAAAATAAAATATTGAAACAATTTTTTTAGTGTACTTTTCCCACACTTAACGTGGGGATGTTTTTTTTTTCTCGTCTACACCATACTGCGGGGTGTCGTTGGATAGGCCTTTCAAAAATATTGCGGTTTTTGTCAGAACAATATTTCGATGAAACGATCCATTTATGAAATATTTAGCTTTAAAGCGCTAATTTTTGTAAGAGTCAAGTGACTACTAATACTAATGTATTACCGGGTAATAATTACCACATGGCCAGCCATGAACCAGTCTTGGCCCGCACGAATTTATATAAAGTGCAGTGTGGCCCTTGAGAAAACAATTTAAAGATCATGGAATATGGCTCCCATATTTGGGCCGGAGCACCCCAATATCAACTTCTTCCTCTTGACCAAATTCAGAACAGAGCTGCTCGATGTGTCAACAACCGGGGGCTTCTCAAAAATCTGGATCCACTGGCCCTGCGGAGGATGTTGCTTCCCTCTGTGTCTTTTACCGCATTTATCACGGAGAGTGCTCCGAGGAATTATTCGAATTGATACCATCCGCTGGATTCCACCATCGTACAACACGTACCAAACTATCATTTCATCAACACCATCTTGATAGTTGGAAATCCACTACCGCGCGTTTTTCAAGGGCCTTCTTGCAACGCACCTTATCTATGTGGAATCAGCTTTCGGCGTCTGTATTTCCGACCCAACACGACTTGGGAGCCTTTAAAAAACGAGCCTACTCTTTTCTCAAAGGCCGGCAGCGCACCTGCGATTCCTCTGGTGTTGCGGGTGTTTGTGGGTCGCGATGATCACTTACCATCAGGTGGCTCGCTTGCTCGTCTGCCCCCTTTTTCAAATAAAAAAATAAATAAAAATACCCTGATCTAGGCTAACGTGTCACGCTAACGTAACGTACAAGCATTTATCTCTTTACAAAAATATCTATAGTATTCACGATCTCACTATACAAGGGCCCCAGCTATCAACTAAACACCTGTGACCTTGGACCACGCCCTTTATTGTACTATTCATCCGCTTGTAAATAAAAACATAAAGAGGTCAGACAGAGGCGCGTGCACATCTAAAAGCCAAATCCAATATTTATAAACTAGCGTCCCGACTTCGCTCCGCTTCCGTATACATAAATGAAAAATAGCCTAAAATAGCCATCCAGAATAATGTATCTCTCAAATGGTTAAAGTTTTTTTTCGCCTAAGTTCCGTGGTTACGAAGATTATCGTTCGGATAGATAAAATCTCAAAAATCGCACTTTCGCTTTTCGCTTTTTGTATATCGAAGCTGATGAGATGTGGGTATGTCTTTGCGATTCTTGTAGTATTCAGGGTAATTGCGAACGAACTTACAAATTTCTAAGATATATAATCCAGTTAGCGTTAGTATTTTTTGCTCCTTCCATGTTGTCAATTACGGCTCTAACGATTTCGATGATATTTGCATTACAGGGGTAAACGGGGGTGAAAATCGATCTGTAAAGTCTCAGGAAGTTTTCAACCCGAGCGACGACGCACGGCTTTCCGGGTACTTAGTAGCTAATCCGGTAAAGGATATTTAACCACGATTAATGATTAACCTATTTCTCTAAGTAGGCCACACAAGCCCTTCCACAAGTTTCCCAACTGGCCAAGGGATCAGGCATGGGATGGGATACCTATTATTTTATCGAGTCACCTTTCAACAAACTTATCAGAGGCCCTTGCCAAGATTCACTACACTGACTATTGTAGGGCTATTACCAACTGACCGTCGGGGCAATAAATCATTTACTCGTGGGGCTTATGGCGAGCGTAAGGGATACAAGATAACGCTGATACTACACGCATCCCTTAGGGTCTCCCCAAACTTGTCGACGCCGTTTCGGCAAATCGCGTACAGAAAAAGCTTTATGTCAACGCAATAAGAGCGAATAAGACGTCAATCGGCTCGGCCGACCCGAAACGACGTCTTTCTACGGGAAAACGGCGTTTTGCCGTAAAGCTGTTCGCATCTGTACGACGCTGATAGCAGCCTACCGCACACGTTCGCATTCATGAATCTCCGAGTACAGCCGTTCGCTGCCGGGAAGAGTTGAACAGTTCCGATCACGGCCGAGTACCTACGATAAAGACCGGTCAGAGCTGGCGGAAGTCGTTCAGCGTCTTCGACGGCCGAACATAGCCGGTGACGGCGAAACAGAGCCGATGACGGCCGAAGTAGCTACTGATGCGTTTGTGTTTAATTTATATTTGTATTGTATTTAATTATATGAAGGAAAATAATCTAACACGTCTGTCAGATTTCCAACTCACGTTGTTACTAACACCCAGTCTCCAAAAATTAGATTTACGATTGCCGATCACTCGCTGTTGCCTACATCTGTTCATCCGACTCAACGGCTGTACCTTACCTAACATACGTATTTCATGTTTAGAATATCCTGAAAGCAACCTGATTTCAGCAAAAAATTGCGATCGATATTTTCGTATTTTGTTGAAAAATGCTATGTGAAAAATCCATGCAAATTCCTCGTGGTATTGAGAAACGCTGGAGGAAACTTGACAATCAGTCCTATCATAAAGGTTTGACTTTTGTATGTAATTAATTGTATTGCAATTAGAAGGTGGCAGGAGAATTCTCTTTGTACTTAACGTAACAGGATTCGCGCCCTACGGGCTTAGTATGTCTGCTTCTATATCGCGTGTCAAATGCGGATAAAGCTTCCGTCACTCTCGTACTTATTGTTGTGTCAGAAAGTGACGGCTGCCTTGTCCACACTTTTTCACGGGATATACGCAGTCTCGTTACATTTATTTCGAAATAATAATAAAGCTTGTGTGGAGAAAAAAAGACAGTCTTTTTTTTCAATCGATACAAGCACACAAGCCACCTGATGATAATTAGGATGGTTGCGTTTCAATCAGTAGATATATAAACATTTTGTATAATTTCATTTAACTAGCCTAGAAAAGCATAATGAACGTTTAGCATAAAAACCAATTGTATAATTATATCTGGCATACGATCGAATAACATAACACTCATTTAGTATAACTATAATTTTCTGGTTACTACGCATTTTAAATCAATTTCTTCTAACTAGGTTAGGTTAGGTTAGAACTGGGACCACATGAATAGTAATGAAAGCCGTTAGCAATATTTATTTTTTAATTTATGAACACTATAGAAATTATGCATTTCGTTTTATGCATCATGATCATGACTATTATATCGATGGTTTATTATGCAGATCGAAGTAGGATAATTATGTAACCCATAGATATCTGCATTCTGTAATTTCACCGGTTGTTTTATCCCCACGGGAATACTACAATACCAACTGTTTGGCGGTAGGTTAAATGGTCGCGGTCGGAAAAATCCGGATCTATTCTTTTCAAAAATAACAATTAATCTTTAAAAATATGCACACCAAAATAAACAGTTTTTCCTTGTTTTACATTATTAACAAAATATTGGAATCTCATAACTAAACATTTTAAAATAAGATACGTATTGTTGTTGGTTATTTGGGTAAATTCTGGTATTTTGTGAAGCGTGGCGAAAGATTATTGCGCTGTTGGGTTTTGCAGCCCGCTTTTTGTAGGACTACTTATTCCACAAATTCCCTAGTATTACAGTTCCGGCATAAAAAATGGTTTTGCTCGATTTCCTTAGTAATTCATTTCCACGCCCGACTGAGCTGAGTTCGCTATTACTTGGCAGGGCCAAGGGATTTTCAACACAACGGTACGGAAGGGGCTTTCGCATGCCGTCATGCCGCAATATTTACGCCAAGTTCTGGGACACGCTGTATAACTAATAATATCAACAGGAGAATAAAATGGTGGTGTTTTGTGCGCCGCCGCCATCGAATCGGAACTTTTAAATTTTCCGGGATAAAAAGTAGCCTGTGTGTTAATTATTAAAATTTCATCCAAATCCCTCCAGCCGTTGCAGCGTGAAGTACTAGAAACATGAAACAACACACACACACACACACACACACACACGCACGCACGCACGCACGCACGCACGCACGCACGCACGCACGCACGCACGCACGCACGCACGCACGCACGCACGCACGCACGCACGCACGCACGCACGCACGCACGCACACACACACACACACACACACACACACACACACACACACACACACACACACACACACACACACAAACTACTATGGAAACTAGATTACTAGACAACGATAAACTCTCTAAAAAATATATCTAAAAAATATTAGAGATTATTAGAGATAAATATTCAGAAAGTACATAGGTTTGTAAACATAACTATTACTAACAGCACTAACCATTTAGAGCTGCTACGATGGCTGACTCACAGACAGACAAACACCTTGATTAGAATTTATGCCTTTTGCTACTTAACGCCTCAACATCTAGGTCGTAAATATACAAGTACGTGGGTGGTCTAATTACTGGATAAATGTCGGAATTCAAACGATAAAAATATAATGTTATTTGAAATTTAGGTTTACCCTTTTTTCGCCGAAAATTATTTAGTAAATTCTTAACTCGCCAAACTACGTATCCCATATTTTTATTTGGTCAAATTTTTATTTCCCAACTCAACGTTTCGCACTGATATCAATTCCCAACTAATGATTTGATAAATTATTGTTAGACAAATTATTACGTGGGATTTTTTTAAGATGTCAATTATGTTTTCGTCAAATGTATTGATTGGCATACTTTGATTTAGCAACATATTGAATGGCATTATGAAATCTAACCTAGTTTGTTAGAATGCAAGGTTCAATTTGCAGTATGATTTTATTGCATTAAGCGGGTAGGGTAATGCACCGTTCAGCTAAATTAAGAGGGTACTTTTGTTTACATACTTTATGGCTCAAAATAGCAATTCATTCTTGAGTTATCGTTGATAGTTAATGTATTGAGTATTGAGTATTGAGTATTGAGTATCTCTGGGAGCAGTTTCGTTTTACGGGTCATAAAAAAAATAACCTTAACCTACCTATCTCTGGGAGCAGTTTCGGTTTTAGAGTCATAAAAAAAATAACCCTAACCTACCTATCTCTGGGAGCAGTTTCGTTTTTAATCCAATTTATATTTGTTTCAGACAAGTTCAAGCTCAAGGTAACGCAAAAAAGTACGCAGCTGATATGACTTTCAATAAACAAGTAAAATGCTTACTAGCACTCAGTTATTTGCCAGAGGCTGACATAATTATTTGACAATATGTTATTTGCCTTAGCAAATCATTTGCTACACAATTATTTACCATATAAAATTTGACAATATGTTATTTGCCTAAGCAAATCATTTTGCTACACAATTATTTATCACATAAAAATTTGACCTAATAAAATTTTGCAATATAAAAATGTAGCGAAATAAAAAAATTACGAAGTAAAATAATGCCAAGGATTGATTTGCCAAATAAAACTTCGGCGAAAAGTTGATTGCCAAATGAAATTTGACGAAACATAATTCGGCAAAAAGGCAGTACACCGAAATTTAACTTATTTGTCTGTGTGGTTGCTGGGTTAGAATAGTGCCACTCCATGTCTTCCCGTGGATGTCGTAAGGAGCTTAACGTTTGCATATTCTATTCTATAGGCTTCATACTTTCGATTAGTATGTAATTTGTCTATTAAACATGCAAAATTGCAAATTAAAAAAAAAAAAAAAATTAAACTATAATTTTATAACTCCACTGACATTAAAATTTTACAGCCAACCTATTCCCCATGTAACTTACCATATTAAATTTGATATTCAGGGTTATTGTTAAGTCGACCTATTCCTCTCTAGGGGTTATGGGAAAGGTCATATGCAATCATTTTGGTCCCATAATACCCTATGCAAAAGTGACCATTTCTGATATAATTTAAATTTAAGTTTTTTGCTAAAAAAAGTCAGGAAAGCATCATGAAAAATTAACAAAAAAAAATTGGCACTTTAAATAAAAAATAAAAATAGCTTTTGTACAAGGTAAAATTGCTGTTCTCATGCAATATTAAAAGTAGAATTATCTGTAAGTACCTACACGTTTAAGAATGCGAGACCAAAATGTAAAAAATACATGTTTTTTTTTTAACATTTTATCCAACATAAATGACACAAAAACAGAAAAATTTACTATCTTTTGCGTAGGGTATTATGGGACCAAAATTATTGCAAATGATCTCCCCCATAACATAACCCCTAGAGGGGAATAGGTCGACTTACCAATAACCCTGTTTAATACTCTATCGAATAAACAGCTGGGTGAAGATCGTCTCCTATACGGATCCCCTACTATTAAGTCAAGGTTTTGCTTCCATTGTTATCTGCCTAATTAGCACCTCCCTAATCACTCATGTCATCATATCATCTACATATAGCTTGTAAGATTGCGATCTTTATCTCAATTGGGTTAGACCAAAAAAAATATACTCGCGGTTTTTACATTCTAATTCAAAAGAATAGGTAATTTTAAGAGATCAATTTCATTAATTTTGTATTTGACCCAGTAGTTGACATTTTATGGATGACATGATTATTTTTAATTTGGGTTGTCCTTTTCTAATAAACTACAACAATTAAATGATATGTAATGATAAAAAGTGATTGTAATAGTGTATTAAAACATACTATTTCAAGCGGTTTTGGCCTAACCCGTAAGGTACACCTAGAAGGGCTTCAAGCCGAAAACGAAAGTCAAACAAAGGTTAAATATACTTTTGTCAAAATATCCAAACTAGATAAATATTTCAAAAAATTAATAGTCCAGAACGGCTTCACATTCCTTTTCCTCGAAATGGTTTCCGAATTAAAGTAATTGTAAAAATATGATCAATCCCAATGTGGTCAATCTAAAAGCTTAGTTTGGTATAAGTGCCTATGTATACATTATCATGTTATGCATATTAGTGATGCCTGCTCATATACACACAAAACTCAAACTAGAATAACATTTATTTGACAAAAACACAATGCAACACATCACACACATCAGACATAGTACAAAGAAAAACAAGATAAGGAAACAGCAGAATTAGAAACGGTAGTGTGAAACCAGTGTGAATTCAAATAAGAATTAATTTGTCGATTGCATCCTTCTTTAGCCTTTTTATTTAGGGTCATTAAAGCAATTATTATTATTATTTTTAGGTTAATTATGCCTTGAATTTAGAAGTTTATAAGCTAGAGAGCCACGAGGTTACCATACAAGTTTTTTCACCGCACGGCTTTGTTTTAAAAGAAAACGACAAAAGTTTGTTTAACATTGTAAAACAGATCTTACTGGGTCCAAACCCGGGACAAGTACAGTAGCTTCGAAGGCATTGAATCGCGAATCACGGAGTACAGAAATGCTAAGTAGACTATACAGAATTCAAACAGGTTCCAATTTCTAAAGTGCAAAGGTAAAAGGATATACAGTTATATATTAAAATACCTAGTTGGTTAAAGTTCTGTTACTAAGGTTGATGCAAATAAAACTAACTTATGTTTATTTTTTAATTTCAATATGTATAAAAATTAAAAGCTTAATTAATATACATTTTGAAAAACAATTAATCATTTTTCTTAGTTTCCGCAATTCCCGATACGATCTTTTAACATTCACAGCTGGCATCGATGAAATTACGCATGACTTTTCTGTAAATTTCATTTTTTGAAATCGCTTAAAAGTTAGTCTTTGTTTACCAAAGAACTTTTTTTGTATAATATTATAAAAAATCCTATCTCTATATATGTTTAGAGACCAAAATTATATTTCTCAACATGACTTAATTCCAACTTATGAAGCAAGAGATTCGGTGTGTTTTCGTATTTCTGCAAAATCATGTGAAATCTTAAAGTCGATTTAATGAGTCATCAAGATTGACCGGTGTCCAAGCGGATCTTTAGTTGCTTTGAATACATTCGTATCAGAATTTAAAGCTAGAAGTCTGTTCAATATGTCACGCAAATTTGAACTCTCTACAGGAACTCTTACAAAAGTTGGGGCCGTTATCAGTATCATCGTCGTGCGTGATTTTAACTATGATTTTATCGTCCGAAATGGGAATACTTCAAGCTCGTACATCAAATAATTGCAATAGTTTAGAATACATTATTTTTATTATTATTCTATATAAATCAAAGTTTTGATTAATATACAGGTTTATGCAAAACTGCTTCAATTTTTTTTTAATTAATCTCGGTAACAGAACTTAGTAACCGACTAGGTAATTTTTCAGTACATTACCAACCAGTTTACTGAAAACAATTTTGTTAAAAACCAGTCAAGTGCGAGTGAGGCTCGTGCACCGAGGGTCCCGTGACGCCGTACAGTATGTATTATTATATTCCAACCTTAATACGATTTCGAATCGAATCGGCTTGAGCCCGACTCACCCTTGACCGAATTTTTAGTATTTGTTGGTTTTCTTCAGGGTTTGTTCTACCATATATTTCACCTTTGATTATCTCTTTTCCGGTATTTTCATATTTTGTTGAGAAATGCGATTTAAAATCCATGCATATTCCCTGTTAAACAAACGACTTTGTCAATAGAAATGACAAAAGATGTAAACAAAACCAAACGTATCTACCAATTGAAAGCTTGCTACCAGGAACCCAGGGAAAAGGTCTTCAGATTAAAACGCCTTTGTTAACTCACTAGTAAAACTGTGCTTAATAACTTTTATAAGAGAAGCGCCGAACTATTGCCAGAGACAATACAGTGCCACAGATAATATTAAAAGGTATTAGTACTCAAGGCTGTAATAAATGTAAGCACTCAATAGTGCTGCCAATCACAAGTATTCAATAATAACTATCATCGACTAATAAAACAATATTAGGATATAATTATGATATTCTAATATAGGATTTTTATGAAATTGCTAACACTATTTACCATTATTACACCATTATCACTTCTGGACATCGCGTGAGGTATATTGAATGATGTACACGCTTGAGCGTTACTTTTACATGCTGTTTAATATTAAATAACTATTAACTATACGTTTTTTAAATCAAAACTCTTTTGCAGAAATATTGAGGTTATGTGTCAAACAGTACTGATTTGTTTACATCTTTTATCTTTTATATTGACGCCGACTTTAGTACAGTCAACAACATAAATAAGTGATCATTTCTGTGCCTTGTCTTTTTCAATCGTTTCACAATTTTGTACAACATTTCAAACACAATGTTAAAGTGACAAGGTACATAAATTATCACTTAATTATGCTGTTGACTGTACATAGTGACATAGTGGTTTATCATTTGGGCGGGGCACATTGCTCGTAGAACCGATGGCTGTTGGGGCGGGACTTTGAACCGGGAGAATAAGTGTCGGCAGATACGGCAGGACTTCCACAAGGTGGACTGACGATCTGATACAGGTCGCGGGAAACCGCTGGATAAAAACAGCAGAGGACCTATCGTTGTGGAAAACCTTGGGGAAGGCCTTTGTCCAGCAGTGATGGTAATGAATGATAATAATGCTGATGATGGTCTATCATTTTGATGTCACAGAGAGACACACAGATAAACACGGTAAACTTTATAACGTTACGACAACGCGGTTAGCTCAGTTCGATTCCCGGTATGGGCAAATATTTGCGTGAGCAAGCGGAGCGTATAAGTTCCTGAGTTAGGGAAGTTTTTTTAATGTTTTTAACTATATATTTCTATATATAAGTATGTTTATCGTTGTCTACATAGTTCCTATAGTAGGTATAGTCTTTATTATTTCTAGCGAGCCGATCTTCTACACAAAGGCCATTGTTTGTAAACAATACCATTGTCTTTCTTTGTGTCCGTAACACCAAGCCGATTACATAAAAAAAAGTTTGAATTATCAACCCTACTCTCTTAGTCAGTAGGTTTAAAATGTAGTGTCAGGATACAGATATAAGTCTTTATTATTTGAACTGTGCTTATTCTTTACACAATACTATCATCTACAATTCTACACAAAACTTATATCTGTATCCTGACACTTTACATTTTAAACCTACTGACTAAGAGGGTAGGGTTGATAATTCAATGTACATTCAATGTAGTTCTAACTTTTTTGTATGTAATCGGCTTGGTGTTACGGACACAAAGAAAGACAATGGTATTGTTTACAAACAATGGCCTTTGTGTAGAAGATCGGCTCGCTAGAAATAATAAAGACTATACTAGCCTAGGAGTGATTTGGGACTAGTTCAATTTGATATGTATTTATTTTATATTCAAATTCAAAATCTTTATATTAATTTCGGCTAGCCGATCAGGCGCCTAAACCAGAGGTCGCTGACCCTGAAATATATCTTGCCGATTTTTCGCCCTATCTAATCCCTATCTCGTCTTTATCTTTTGATTTAATGTCCCCCGATAAGTGAATGGCACGTGAATTGGTTGGTATACAGCGTGTAGCTAAAAGGAGGAGTGGATCAAACGAAGCAGGTCAACGTCTAGACCTGTCGAATTCACCGCCATGTATGTTTAGCGATTTTTACTAATTTCGGAGCTATATTGATAATTTTAATCCATTTTTTTGTAATTTTCCCTTATGTCCTTCTCAGGAAAAATCATTAATTTCATGGTTTTTTTTTCATAAGTTTTTTAGTTCTATCTTACGTAACTTTTTTTTTGTATTTTTTTGAAGTAGTCACATAATGTTGTTTTTTCTATACAAAGTGAAAAGCAAACACTGGGATACCTAGTATGGAGAAACTTAACTTTACGTGATTACTTAGGTACTTACTAAAAAAATTACGGGCAAATAGGTTTAAAAACTTCGCTGATTCGTAATGATTCTAATTATGTAACTTATGAAATAAAACATGAAATTAATGATTTTTCGAGACATGGATAAGAAAAATTCAGATTAAAATGATCAATATCTCCGAAATTTGTAAAAATCGCTGAACATATATGGGGGTGAATTCGATAGGTCTAGACGTCCTCTATCGACCTGCTTCGTATGATCCACTCCTCCTTTTACACCCTGTATAGAAATAGAGATGATTGTATTTAGATGTTAGGAAAATTCCGTCAGACGTTATTGAAGAGTTTATCAACGAATTCTTGCGTAAAGGCTTTCCACCTTTGTTGTCAGGGTTGGCATGGCAACGCATTTGCAGTCGTTTGATTGCAGCCTCAGGATTACAGTCTTGATTTGAGAATGAAAATGTCTATGGGTCTCATATTTCACTTATACCTACCATCAGAAGGCCTTTGTGTTAGTTGGCCTTCTCTATCCCATAGTGGTCTAAGATCCGAATAGGAGACGACCAGCGGTTTATTCGATAAAAAGTATTTTATATCAAATTTAATATGGTAAGTAATTTATAGCGAAGAGAGAGAGATATAGTCTATTTTTCCTTACTTGAGCTAAGTAGTAAACAAACATCACTCGATCGCATATCACGAAATTCCGTAAGAATCACTCAATAAAAGTTACCACAATAAGTGATAGACATTATTTTAAACACAAACGCATTCATTTGCACTAATAATAGCTTTAAATTATCCTTGCAAGTAACATATTTTAGCCAAATAATAATTTCCATAAAACTCCCGGTCACAGATTATCAAAACTGAATGTCAGTTTGGCATTTCATTGTAGGGATGGGATGAAGTGAATGAATTAATGATTTGTAACGGTTCAATTGTTTGGCAGTTTTAGTATACAATATTCCGAACATAAATTAATATAATTATCGTTTTGAAACTATATAGGTAGTTAGTAAGTGTTAATATGTGTATAAGGTAGTCTATTTAAATTTTGTTATGACAACACAAGCACAAACTATTTGACACAACGCAACACTTACCTGCGTGCGCGTGCGTCATTCACCATAAACACCCTTATTACTTATCTGTGCCATTGTCACAGAGAGATGGTGAGTGAAGTAAAAGCAACCATAACCATTCGTCTCGTCGCTTTCATTGTTGTCGTACGTTACTGGTGTGCTCTTACGGTTCTTAATTTCTAACAACTTGTTATTGAATACTTACATTATATTGTCTTAAGTAGGTATTCACATGCAATTGTAGTCTGTGAAATTCACTATAACAATCGTACTGAAGAACCCAACCTATATATGTATTACGCTCATTTCATTCATTCACTAAATAAATTCACACATTCACTCTACGATTCCCAACACTATGAATTGTCAAACTTTATGGAGACGCCATATTTGTTTACTACTTAGCTCAAGTAAGGAAAAATAGACTATATATACAGGGTGTCCCAGAAACTGGCGTCAACCCGCCTAGGGCTGATAGAGCAGCTCATAAGCTATCGATTTAACCCCCATGTATGTTCAGCAATTGTTATTAGTTTCCGAGATATTGATCATTTTAATCGGATTTTTTGTAATTTTTCCTTATGTCCGTGCTACGAAAAACCCCTAAATTCATGTATTAATTCACATTTTTTTCAGTGTTTTCTTGAATGATTAGAATCACTGTAAAATAAGGAAGTTTTTAAAGCTACATGCCATTTTTTTTTTCATTACAACTTTTTGATTAAACACACAAAGTTTGTTTTTCCATACTTGGTGAAAAACAAACGCGGGGTTCTCTTAGTATGGAGAAAGTAACTCTGTGCGTTTACTCAAACATTTGTAATAAAAAAGAAATTGGCATGTAGCTTTAAAAACTTCCTTATTTCACAGTGATTCTAATCATGCAAGAAAACACTAAAAATAATATGAATTAATACATGAATTTAGGGGGTTTTCGTACAACGGACATAAGGAAAAATGGCAAAAATTCTGATTTAAATGATCAATATCTCGGAAACTAATAACAATTGCTGAACGACATGGGGGTTAAATCGATAGCTTATGAGCTGCTCTATCAGCCCTAAGCGGGTTGACATCGGTTTCTGGGACACCCAGTATAAGTGATATAACATGTTTGTGCTTATTGCTGCATCTAAGCCTATAGGGTATCCTACTGCCGGAGGAGGAGGGTATTGTTTATCGTCTGTATATGTATGTTCGTTCCTTTGTGGCGTTCTAGAAACTAAATTCGGGGACCGATTTTGATGATTCTTATGTCAATAGATGTGTCTTAATCTTGCGAGTGTCCCTGAAGAATGTAATTAAAAAGCCTTATTGTAAATAGGAAAAAAATGAGGTATCATTGAATAGGTATTTCAAAATCATCTTTAGGTTACTTCAATCATTTTCTTCGAGAATTTATAACGATTTTAACAACAACACTCGGGTTTTTAAAGCGTGCCTTTTGTTGTTATTATCAGGTAGTAAATAACCTTAATTGCCCCCCGTTGGTTTCTGATCATTACTTATCGAGACTAGGCGAGACTGTTAAATGTTGGTTATATAAGTATTGCAAATTTCTTTGGGCTTCAACAAAGTCTACTGACCATAGTGACCATAAAGTGTCCTGTGGGTTCGTTTGCCTCCATGATGCCATAGGACTTACAAATGAGAAATTAACGTGTCCCGGAAACCGGAAAATGTATGGTTTTGTCATTTTGTGGGAAACTATGTCTGGATATTTGTAGATTAATTACTTTGATTCCTAATGGTTTGTTTACTTTGTTTCAGGTAATGAAAATGTCGTCTAACATTTTTTACTGCACGGAGATTTGGAATCTAGATGCGAATTAATCGAGCTAAAGTATTTAGTGAAAATTACAATTTATCAATGGCGCGAGGTCTCTTTTTTAATTTCCTACCAAGTTGCAATAAAATAAAAATATATCAAAAAGTAGTCTGCCATTTAGCGTTTGTGTTAATTTTGCATTTATATATCGCAATATCCGCTGATTTGTACTAATCTTTACTAGGGCACTGTTATAGTTATTTATGCAACTGTCACAAAATGGCAGCTCTTGTGATACGAATGGCGAATTCAAGAGTCCTATTAACAGGCGCCAGTATCGCAAGAAATAATATCAAGAGGTATCATATCACAAGAGTATTACAAGATAGCATCTAACAGTTAGATGCTATCTTGTAAGGTGTCCTGCCGTTTGACCAAAAGACATTTGGCAAAATTACACTTGACAAACAACGTCTTGCAAAAAAATGTTAAGTCAATTGATCATTTTACTACTAGTCATTTTACAAATGACTTATTTTTCCAAATGATCAACAGTTAAATTTACATTTTACGAGGAAGACGTATCAGGGCATAACCGACTCGGATAGGTTAGGTTAGAAGGCAAAGGCGGGAGCTTGGCTCCCGCCTTGGCCTTCGAGGTTGTTTTTTTTTCTGCCCAGAAATAGGTAAACTAATTACTAAATTGATCAATTGCTAAGTGAGTTTTTGTAAGATGATACTTTTGTCAATTGTCTCGTTTGCCAAATGATCATTTGGTGAAACGTTGTTTGTCAAATGACTATTTGTCGATAATTTTTTGGTCAAACATTAGTGAACCATCTTGTAATACTCTTGTGATCCTAGTTCAGTCGGATTTTATTGTTATTGTGTTGAACAAAATATTGGTCAGCGAGTCTAACTTGACCCGTGTCGTCGAAGCGAAGGGAGTACGTGTTCTTGCGTGTCTTTGATATCTGTCATTCGACGCTTAAGTTAATTTATAACTGCCCGACGACTCTTACCTAATCGCCGTACCAAGATGCCATTTTATTAAAGACTAGCTTTTTACCGCGACCCCGTCAGTGTCCTAATCGTTCATCGTTATACCTACCACAGAATAAATAATAGTAGAAATAGTTATACCAAGTGAAACTGTTATGAAACCGATTTTAGGGAATGAAAAGTAGGTAGGTACCCTATGTTCGACTTGTATGTACCAATGGTCGATTGAGTAGAAATAGCCAATGTCAAGTGAGAGTAAAATCAGTAAGTTAAGAAAATAAATCATAAGTATAAGACGGTCACTTTTTACCCGACTGCGGCAAAGCCCATAAAGAAGGGTAATGTGTTACACTTGTATACATATAATATAGAGTGCCTGACCTTGGGGCTTTTAATGCATGCATCGTTTCTACTCCAGAAACTGAACTTCTTTTGTTCCGTAAATTGTTAAAAATATGTCCAACTGAAAATTATTATTTTTTCATACAAATCAAATGTAATTTTCAATGAGCGCGAATAGCGCGATCCAATTCTCCATTTTCCTTTAGCCCTCGTACCAAGGAAATGTCGCCCCCGTACCATGAGATAGCGATTATATGGCCAATATTGAATACACTGATTTTACAATTAGAGTTTAACAGCAATTAATTAACTAAACTTTAGTTGTTTTTTAATGTTGCAGAACAAAAGTAGTTCAGTTTAGCGAGAAGGATCGATCTTTGCATTTAAAGCCCCAAGGTCGGAGGCACCCCCTATCATAGGCTATATTAGATTTATTTAAATGTCAACTTGGCGAAATAAAAAATATATACATGATAAGTAACATTACTTTGACGACATTATCCAAACAGCAGTTGCGTTTTTTTAAAGCTTGCTATTCGTTAGACTTGTTAACCGTCCGTCTTCCCTCCCCGAAGGCTACCAGAATCCATAGGATAAATTGTCAGATACCTTTTGTTAACATGACATGACACCAATGTCCTGTCACAAGATATCTTAACATAATTGGGATCTGCTTACAGAAACCTGTCTGGGCATTTGTTTATCTGTGAGATGCGACGACGGCCGGCGCCTGCGCGTCCGCTAGTCACTCGAAATTAGATCACGTC
The DNA here is from genome assembly GCA_927399475.2 of Acleris emargana. Lineage (NCBI taxonomy): Eukaryota > Metazoa > Arthropoda > Insecta > Lepidoptera > Tortricidae > Acleris > Acleris emargana. The sequence goes on from OV656843.1 coordinate 20,099,472, forward strand.
AGGTCATATGTCACAATGGCGCCCTAAATTCAAGCCGCTTTAACATTTGTTTGTGTAAATTGTTACGATACAAAAATAGAGGTGTTATGATACAAAAATAGAGGTGTTATGAGTTTGAAGACTATATTTATGTCCCGTCGTGGCCGTATCCTTCATTGTCTAGGTCAGGGGTTGACAATCTCAACAGAAGATACCCGCGTGTGCTCATTATAGCAGCCTATATGAATTTGTATCAATCCCATTGATGTAGGAACTAGGAACTCGTTGACTTCGCAATGTATACCGAATTGACAGCGGCCACTTAACATCACCTGTCTCGCGGACCGGGAGACGAGCTGTAGGTAGGCCTCCAACAAGATGGAGTGACGACCTTGTGAAGATCGCGGGAAAGCGGTGGATGCGAAAAGCACAAGACCGGTCTGAGTGGAGAGCCTTGGGGGAGGCATATGTCCAGCAGTGGACGTCTTTCGGCTGATTGATTGACTGACCTATCATTGTAATGTTGGTGACGGTAGTGTCCGACGAGTAATAGGGGGCTGGTATTGGGTAATAGAGAAATTCGAAGGAGATAAATACTAAGTATGAAAACTTTTCCTCGACGTCTGCTTCAATTGTCTTATCACGATATCCTCTAATAATAATAGATTAAATGGTGTTAGTAGAAACCTATTAATAATAGATTAGTGTTTCTCGCGGCATAGTATTAACAGTAGTAGCACAGAGTAGTAGTCTTCAAACCAAGACATATCGCACGGTTTGGATGTGTGCGTGCTTCGATAGTTTATACGTCGAGTCACCACAAGCAAACTCAATAGGACGGACGGAGCCGATTTGTTTGGACAGGGCCGTGCCGTCGCCGAGTTTGGTTGCGTGCGTGCGCCCGAGCGGCAATAGGTAACATAAACGCCTAAAGGGCAGGGGATGAACTAATTTTCTATTTATACTTAGCTCGCAGTGTCAAGCAGCGCCCGCGCATTAATTAACGTGAAATGATAAATATTTCCGTTTGTTAAGCGAAATTATATTTAAAAAGCAATAAGTTATCCAACGTATTTAAAATTATATTAAAAGTTTTAGTATAATTTTAAATACGTTGGACTATTTTCTAAGTTTTAATTTAAAACTTAGAAAATAGTCAGGGTTAGAATATCTTCAAGGAATTATCAAAAGTCAAATCTATTTTAAACTTCTTCCGCGTAGAAGTCGTTTATCGCTATTCCCTCGCGAAATGACCAACTTCTCAGTATTTAAAGTAGGATAAGTACTTGTGGGAGGACCTTGGACCATTAACCTACCGCCAAGCAGCAGTGTTTGCATTGTTGTGTTCCGGTTTGGGGATAAGACAGCCGGTGAAGAGACATTCCATCTTAGTCCTCAGGGTTGGCAGTGCATTTGCAGGCTTGTGAATGCGAATGTCTATGGGTCACAGTTTCCGCTTACCAACATGTGGCCTGTGAGCTCGTTTGCCTTCCTATGCAATAAAAAAAAGGTACCTTTTGATATGACCGTGCTCAAGGGCTTAAAACTATCACTGTACCAAATTAAACGTTATTAATCAGTTAAAGCGCTAAGCCGCGAAGACGGAGACTATAGATAGAATCTGCCATCCTAACGAAGAAGGTGGCTTACTGCAATGTAGGAGTCAAAGCATTATATTCTCTATTTACCCCAAAAACCCCATTAAATTTAAAATGCTTTTACTATTTCAATGCAGTTACTTAACCGCCTTGTTTGGTAGGACGGCAGGATTCTGAAATCATATCAAAGCAGCGATTCAACCTTTTTAACGTCAGAACAATAAAGAAAATTTGTGTTTGAATATTTCTCTTTGATATTATTGGAATATAGCAAACTCGACAGACTTATAATTATAAATATTGTTTTGTTAAAGCTATAACGTTTTATCTTTTCTCCACAAAGCCATTCGCTCAGTCCTTACAAGTGATACAAATGAAAGTTCGAACGGGAACAAGTCTTCCTTTTGTTGAATAAAACAGTCAAACAAAAACAGGGGATCTATTCCACCCGGCAATACCTATTTGCTTTTGACATGTTATCATATATTTTTTTACTCGGCTGCCATTATACGATATATTATGATAACATTTCAAAAGCAATTATAGCTGACATGAAGTTTCGAAATATTGGATAATGTTGAGTAAAACAATGCTAAACTTATTTGTTCCGTATGAAGGAGTAGTAACGACAGTTTTACTGCTGTCAAAATTGGGACTATGATTGGATTTTTTAAATCGCATTTGGCAACAAAACATGAAAATACCGTAAAAGATTTGAAAGAGATCACTAACAGTGAAATTAAAATTAAAATCTGTCAAGAAATACGAAGTATACAAGCATTTTAAACTGCTAATTACACAGCGATTAGATAGAACGATATCACAGATTATATACAAGTTACTACGCCGTGTGACGTCATGTATAGTATGAATCTTCTCAAATGAACTTTTCGCTTCGAGCCCTAATCTTCCAAACAAAGGCCATTGTTTCTATTATCGCAAAACCGCTAGCTACCGAGTTAGCACGTGCTACTACAACATTGATATTGAAAAACAAACGGTATCGTCATAGTATTAAGGTTCAAATTGAATGTCACTGACAGTCTAGATGTTACGTTTTGGTATTTGCCGTATTGCCTCGGGGCGGTATCGTCCTACACTACCAAAACGTAACATCTAGAATGTCAGTGACATTCAATTTGAACCTTAATACTATGACGATACCGTTTGTTTTTCAATATCAATGTTGTAGTAGCACGTGCTAACTCGGTAGCTAGCGGTTTTGCGATAATAGAAACAATGGCCTTTGTTTGGAAGATTAGGGCTCGAAGCGAAAAGTTCATTTGAGAAGATTCATACTATACACGTCGGTCATAATTCAAATTCAAATTCAAAATATTTATGCAGTAAATTGGCCACATGCGGGCTCTTTTACACGTCGGTAATGTACAGTGAATCTCAAGGTAATAAAGTAATAAACAATGAATTCTTAAAACTAGCAATAATTCAATTATTACAAATGTAAGGTCAATAAACCTTAAAATAAAATAATGACTATGTGAACAACACGACGAGGTCTTTACGTCAAAAGCCATATAACTACTCGTAGGATAATAAATTGAACAACAAGTCCTTGCAAACGTGAACAGACCGGACCCCACAAACAGCACCCGTTCACGAGTATGACGCGTATCTCAGCCATCGCCTCTCTCAACCAAGTGATCGGGAAAGTGGCGACACGATCAACATATAAACTCCATGTTAAATTCTGTTTTGCTAGAAAAGTAGGAACAAATCTTGTTTATTTTTATAACTATTCAAAACTACTTAGGATTTTCTCAACTGTTTTTACGTAAATCAGCTTATATTGTGATGCATATTCCCTATTATCAATATTCAGAAACTTTATGGTTGTGCAATGTGTCAGGTCAGGATTAACTTCTCATCTGTCTAGTTGGTTCTGCCGAGTAGAATAGAGCTCATAGACTTTAAAAAACCTAAATGACTTTGATGTTTCATAGCTTTGATGTTGAATCAACGGAATAAATTATTTAGATCTTTTGTTGGCTTCAGAAATCTGGCTTGTGATTTTCATTAAATTTTGATTAGAGAGGTAGGCAAGGTTGAAAATTTAAAGGGAAATAGGTTTTGGAAAGTACTTATTTCTTTAGGTTACTCTTAAAATGGATTAAAAATATATTTATCTTATTAAATTTACTACTTATATTTCGCTGTATAAAAAACTCCGTGTGTTTTAACAATGATAAAAAGAATTCACAAATTATTATTCTTCTATTAATTAACAAAGAGAATACGACCTGTCTCCATTCATAAAAATCTAATCTGTCACGCCCAATTATTTTTGGATTTACCTTTTTCTCATCTTCCTCTCTTAAGTAGGTACGGTTAATTAAGAACTATTAATATCTACACAGCCATCGCGTCAAATATAAATAATTTATACTTAAATATAGTTCATTTATTTTAGCATGATACAGAACAAAATAAAGGTATTTTATTGGGCACGTTACACGCAACATAATATATACAAAAATATTGCTCCAAAACGTCTTTTTTGACTGCTATTATTTGACAGTAAATATTAAATGAACGTTGTAATCTATTGCAGTAGTACTTTAAGTCATATTCGTTAATATTTACATTGCGTTTTTTATTTGTGTTGATTAAATTTACTTCAATTAGAAACGTGGTCTATAAAAGACCTAAAGAAGCAGGGGTTACAAACCTGTGTTAACAAAATAACGAAACGTCTGAGCATATAACTCGACTAAATCAAATACTATCCTGTCACCTGTCAAATATAGCGAACCTAGTGAATTTTAAATTGATCATTAATAACGCCACAGTTTGCATTTTAGACAGATTGAACGTCACAACGCCCTTATGTGATATGTCCCATGTTATGTTATATCATTTTCTCTCGAGTTCGAGAGCGTGAGCGTTGATATTGTTCCATAGTTGTTTTTGTTGTGAGTTGTTTGTTGTTAATTTCCTTGTTAAAGTTGGCAGCTGCTCGTTTAGTCTACATCTTTCATCTCTACCCTACTACCGCACTCTTTAGCGGAGAAACGATGACACTTCATCCGGAACAGTCAGTCTTAAATTAGGTAAATCAATTAAGTATAGCAGTTAGAAACCAATATATACATATTCAAATAGTTTTATAGTAATTTTTTTATATAATATCTAGACCCAATGTTTTGTCCAACACAAAAACATTAATGACACATGCACAGATACAATATATTGAGTGCATAGTATAGATTCTTATTGATTCTGCCAGCGAGTATTAGAGTTGACGACTACTGGTTCTTTTTCTTTTTTTTTTCTCATGCTAAAATAAATGAACTATAGACATTATTGTGGTAACCCATCACTTTATCGGATTTTACTTTATTGTCTATATCGACTTTTTCTTGATATCTTCTTCATTAATTACGTAGGTTAGGTTAGACTAGTGATTACCAAAAAAAAGTAACTTAAGCGGCGAGAAATGCCTTTCGATGAAATGGAAATTCTACGTAATGAAATTGATACGCTCGTGGAAAGATGTTTCGATAAAATAATATGTTAGTACACCCTTATTGTTAGTGGCATAGGGGCTGTAGATATTTAGGACTTTGACTGTACCTACGTCCTCTCTAAAGGTACACTTGCCATTTAGTTCTTAATAGTACCTACTTAGTAGTATGTGAGTGGCAACAATGGCAGTTCCTTTTGAATATGCTCGAAAATCGGCCGAACCCAAGTCAAGATTCGCTAACGTAAACTATTTTCGATAACTGACAAATTGTTGGCGGAAGCGTTCGACGCGACTATCCGGCCGCTTACGTCAATCCTCTACATTTTCGATAACGATAACGTAGGGAGTTGTTTGATTTTCGATCATGCGTCAAGTTAATAAAAGCATTGATAATGTTAACAATATATAATTATTATATTACCATACATAATATATGGAAGCTGAATAAGTACCAGGGGACAATCTCACACGTCCTAGTCCGATATTAAGCTCTACTATGGGAAGTAACTACATATAAACATGTTAATTGTTATAGAGAAATACATAGATAATATGTCTGTCTTACTTAGAAACAAATACCTACTTGGGCTCATCATAGAAAATTGCTCTTACCGGAAAATAAACCCGGGTCAGCTAGCTTCGTAGGCAGGGTCACTGAGTGCCGAATAGAAGCAGTTTTGGGTTATGAGTAACTATTTAGTATTCCTACTTATTGTTAGCAAAACATGAACAGCTAAAGAATTAAATTGAGAGGAATACTGGCCGAGGGGTATCATGTTTCCGCGATTACGTAGCCGCCGGCGCCGGCTAGCGACACCGTGAAAGCATGATAGGTAATTATATTAAAAGCCTCTTATACCTTGCTTGATGTTATATTTTCTATTATATCCATTAATTATGGGTTTATGTAATGGCAATGAAAGGTTTTTTTCTGTAAACATAAAAGGTCTTGCCTTACACTTTCCATACCCTATTGAAATCCTACTTGGAACAAAGGATCTTCCAAGTTAGTAGAAGCATACGTCGAGACTACGTAGCATAGAACCAGGAGTGCCGGAGTGGAGCTTCCTAGCAGACAGAAGCATAAAAGTCTTAGTTGACGGTGCATGCTCTGACTCCATCTCTGTTAATGCTGGTGTCCCTCAAGGCGGTGTACTATCACCCACGCTGTTCCTTCTGCATATCAATGACATGCTGCAAGTCTGCGGCATTCACTGTTATGCGGATGATAGCACAGGCGATACCTTCTACACCGGCCGCGCCAATATTTCTCGGGACAACGTCGTCGAGAGCCGAAACAAACTTGTGTCTGAAATTGAGACTTCTCTTAAAAAAGTTTCAGAATGGGGTCGACTTAATTTAGTCCGTTTTAACCCCACAAAGGCTCAAGTTTGCGCGTTCACCGCTAAGAAGTTGGCGTTCGATGCATCTCCTCGTTTTGAGAGCACTCCCCTCACTGCCTCAGCCAGTATCGGAATCCTCGGTGTCAACATTTCGAGTGACGTCCAGTTCCGCGGTCATTTAGAGGGTAAGGCCAAATTGGCCTCGAAGAAGCTCGGTGTGCTCAACAGATCGAGACAGTATTTCACTCCGGCCCACCGCCTGCAGCTGTACAAGGCGCAGGTACGGCCACATATGGAATACTGCTCTCATCTGTGGGCTGGGGCTCCCCAAAACCAGCTTCTCCCTCTGGACCGCATCCAGCGGAGAGCCGCTCGAATTGTCGGCTGCCAGCGTACTTCTGGTCGGCTTGACTCCTTGGCGCTGCGTAGAGATGTAGCCTCACTCTGCATTCTCTATCGCTTAACGGGGAGTGCTCCGAGGAGCTGTTTGGATTAATTCCTGCCGCATCCTTCCGCCTTCGTCCTACGCGACAGAAATTCCACCACCATCATCTAGATGGTTGGCAGTCCACAACTGTGCGTTTCACACGGAATTTCCTGCCTCGCACAACTAAACTGTGGAATGGTCTGTCGCCTGCGGTATTTCCGGAACGTTACGACCTTCAAACCTTCAAGAAAAGAGCGTACTCTCATTTGAAAGGCCGGCAACGCACCTGTGACTCCTGTGGTGCTGCAGGTGTCTATGGGTGACGGTAATCGCTTTCCATCAGGCGATCCGTCTGCTCGTTTGCCTCCTATACCATAAAAAAAAAAAAGAAAAAGGGATCTGTCCTTGGTCCAGTACTGTACATTATACATATATCTGACCTGGTGCAAAGGGATGACACCCTTACTGCAACATATGTCCTACCATATGCACAACCCTCTCTTTCTCCATCTTTGTATTTGTCCATTTTTCTTGTCATATTAACTTACTAAGAAAGTGTCAAAAATGAACCAAGATGAAAATTATCTTTTTTTATTACTCATCACAATAACATTGCCAAAATATTCCCGGTATTTTTCACATTTGGGATAGTAGTAGTCCTAACGGAAAATTTTCCGCTCGCCCATCTTTAGCACTTAAACCTTTATCGCATTCAAAATACCCCTTGTTTACAAGTTTACAACTCGTTCGCAAAATAGAAAGTACATTTTAATATGTAGCAGTTCAGAAAACAACTTATACTAACTTGTATCCTTACTCCACTGGGAATATAGTGCGATATCGTTGTCAATGCAGCTCGCACGCGGCTCCTTCGACCTTGGCGCTACACGTGTGGGATGCATCCAATGCATCGTGTCAATGCAGCTCTGATGTTTACTCTGCGTTTTGTTTATCTTAGTGGACGAGACACGCAGTACTTGTGATGTACGTTCGGATAATGTTTGTGTAACATTATGTTTTAGAGATATATATAGTTAAAAAAGATTTAAAAAAAGACAAAACACATTTATTCAGTAAGTAGGCCACACGGGCACTTTTACACGTAAAGAATCTACCAGCGCTTCACAAGAGGAGACCACTGCTGAGAAGAAACGCCGCAAGAAACTCGGCAGTCAGTCATTTTTTAAATATATTTAATGTTACAATGGTATACTTAGTCTAGCATTATATAAATCTATAAATATTAAATTAAAAAATATATTAAATAAGCTGCGTAGTTTCAGCAGGAAAACACACCAAAATCTTGCGAGAGAGATAGAGGGAGATAAGGAAAAAAAAAGAACACCTATAGTCTTTACTATTTGAACTGAGTTGATCTTCTACACAAAGGCCATTGTTTGTAAACAATACCATTGTCTTTCTTTGTGTCCGTAACCGCAAGCCGATTACATACAAAAAAGTTAGAACTACATTGAATGTACATTGAATTATCAACCCTACCCTCTTAGTCAGTAGGCTTAAAATGTAAAGTGTCAGGATACAGATATAAGTTTTGTGTAGATGATAGTATTGTGTAGAGAATAAGCACAGTTCAAATAATATACCTATAGTTGTTAGATTCGTTTTAGTGCCACGGGTGTCACTAAATTAAATAAGTACTTTTTTTTAAACGAGAAATTGGTAAAATATTACACGATAACTAACATTCTATTGACGACATTATCTAAACAGCTGTTGTGTTTTTAAAGCTTTGTTTTTGTTAGACTTAATAAATATCTGTTTCTTTATGTCCTATAATAGGCTATTACGTCTTGACGATTTTTATAGTGCTCGGTATCGTTGGATTGGTATCTACACAACGACTGTAGGCTATATTACTTTACTCGGTGAAACGTGATGGCTTTTGCAAATATACGTTACTCTCGTTTCCTTAACTCTTCGTACATACAGGGTGTAAGGGACGGCTCACCGAAAACTGAAACCATAGCTTCAGACCATTGTACAGGGTTGGGCAGATTAAGTGTCCTAGTTGTGTATGGCTTTTTTACTTAAATATAACTAAACTTCTTATTCACTTCGTATTTTTTTTTTGTTGACAATTTAACCTCCTTTATGATTTCTACACGTCAGCTTGATATATTTTGTTTTTATATTGTTTTCAACAATGGACGCGAAACGCCAGCTCGTGTGCGATTTGTACCAGAAAAAATACTGACCGTGTGAGATATTGAAGACGCTGAAACATTTAAATATCAATATAAGGTTTATATCGCGGACCGTCAAGCGATTCAAAGAAACGGGATCTTCACAACTCAGGCCCAAACCTGGGAGAAAGCCATCTGTTCGCACCAAAAACATCATTAAAAATATTCGTGAGCGTATTAGACGAAATCCAGCTCGAAGTGCAAGCAAACTTGCTAAAGATATGAAAATATCCCGTCGAACAATGAGTCGTATTTTAAAATATGATCTTGGGCTAAAGGCCTACAAAAAACAAAAAAATCATGGCTTAACAGATGCCCAGAAAAAAGCTAGAGTGAAAAAATGTAGGGAATTGCTAGCTTGGCACGACGGCGATGATATTATTTTTTCCGATGAAAAGATGTTCCAGTTACAAGACAGTCACAACCAACAAAACGATCGTGTCTATGGTGCTTCATTGAAGGATATTCCTGTGGACAAATTAGCCGTACAACGGTTCCAGAGTGCATCAGCTGTCATGGTGTGGGGTGCGATATCGCCTAGAGGCAAGTTACCGCTGCTGTTTATTGATCGAGGTGTCAAAATTAACCAAGACTATTACATCCAGAGCGTGTTACAGGGTCATTTGCTAGAAAATGCTCAAAAATTATATGGAAACGACTATTACTGCTTCCAACAAGATAGTGCCCCATCTCACAAAGCTAAACGCACTCAAGACTGGTGTAGAACAAATTTGACAGATTTTATACCTTGGCAAGAATGGCCTGCATCATCGCCGGATTTGAATGCTTTGGACTTTTCGATATGGGGTTACATGCTGAGCAAGATTGGGAGCACACAGGGCATGAATCTAAACTCATTCAAGCATCGATTAGTCAAGATATGGGATGAAATACCAGACGAGGTAGTGCGTGCCCCGCGTGCAATGCATTCTATGGAAGAATGCGTTATTAAAGCTGATGGCGAGCGATTTGAACTTATGAATTAGTTTTTTTAAGTATAGAGTACCCTAAAAATAAAAACGTGATAAATTTTCAAATTTTCTGGTTTTTTTTTAATTTTATGGCTCTTTTTAACTAGGACACTTAATCTGCCCAACCCTGTACTGAACTGAAATCCAGTGGAAATTTTCCCGGGAAAACGAAAATTGTCTCGTTTTTTTTTCCATGTTTTTGCATATAAACCGATCTAGGACAACATATTATGACATACTGAAGCTCATTATGTAAAAAAAACTGTGAAAACGGCATTTTCACGTAACCGGTGACTTAATGAAGTTATGATTTGACTTCGTTAGTAATTGTTACTAGGTATTTTCATACAAGAGTTTCGCATTACGCAAATTTTGTGTACATAAATAATAAGTAAATTTTAAATTTTTGTTGAGTTACTAACTATCCTTGGGGGCGTCAGCAAACTTTAACGGCGATACAATTGAAAAACCACCTTGATGTTTTTTTATCACTAATTTAATTTGAATGATTTAAAATTAATAAAGATTGTCGTACCTACTAAATACAGCGCCTAATATTTTACTAAGCACCTGTTGTAGGTATATCTCATGTCATATAGGATTGTTTGCAGAAGTCTTCCTAAAGAAAATTGGTCCTAGCAAATGGTATAGACTCACAAATTATGTTGACTCTATGCCTAAATATATATGTAACTATACCATTCTACTCTTATATGCGGTCCAGATACGCCGTTTTACTTTCGAATACGTTATCAAGTTCCCAGGCACGTGGACGAAGAGCCCAGTGCCAAAAAGGTCTAACTGCCACATATCTTATCTTATCTTGTATGTGGGTTCCTTGCGGATACACTTCGACCCTATGGGATCTTTTGTGTAATTACCCCTCTTTTAGCGCTTAATCCAATGCAGCCTCCACCCCTTCCAGAAACCGGATAGTGGAGTGCAATGGCAAGGCTTTGAAATCGCTTGGTTCCGGGTAGCCACAACCGAGGATTTTCATTCTTACTCCGGCGAGGGCATCACATTCGCACACTAAGTGTTTCACTGTTTCCGCCTCTTCGCCGCACATTCTACAATCTGTATTGTCATAAAGGCCCATCTTTGCTAGGAGATGTTTGACCCCAAAGTGCCCGGTGAACACTCCGACAATATATCGGAGTTGTCTTCTGCTGAGTTTCCAAAGTTTTTTGGTCCAGCTCTGATCAACTCTTTCTATGAAGAGCTTCGCATGCCCTAAGCCTACAGTATTTTTCCACTCTTTTTGGTGGTTTTCCGCCACATAACTCCTGTTTACACCAAAGTAAACTCGGACCCGTGTCAACACTTACCGAAACACTCTGTAAACGAATTAGAGGAATAGCCACGGAATAACACTGAGTGCTTTGCTATTCGCTGTCGTAATAAAATGGGATTGTCTACTTTGTCTAAAGCAGTGGTTCTTAACCTTTGAGTCATGAGGGACCATTTTACCAAATTTCTGTCTTGCCAGGGACCACACAGTTGGTTATGTATATATAATATTTGTCTCTATCTATGAATTCTATGCTGTATTATATTAATCTATAATAATTAATAAATAAAACATGTATAATTTTAGGACTAACATGCATTTATTTATTATTTCGCAAAAATAAAAAATAAAGTTACAGATTTAAATTCAATGTGATTTTTGTGATTGCATTCTCTTTACTAACTCCTGAATCCTTGGTTCAGTGCTACTCACAGCTAAACGCATGTCGGCAGTGGCATCCAACCGATTCCGGTGCTTATTTTTAATAATCAGAAGCGCCGAAAACCCCTGCTCACATATGTAGATACATACGTCGATGAAAATAAAGTTAAGTAACGTATAGCAATGTCGCGTATTGCCTTCGGACTTATGCTTGGCGCGGTTTGCGTTGTGTTGACTCGACTCATCACGTCACGTCACTTGTTTATTACGATGTCTTCGTGGACCACTTGGCATGCCTCCAGGGACCACCAGTGGTCCGCGGACCACCGGTTAAGAACCACTGGTCTAAAGGTATAGGTAAAACATTTGAGGGTTGACGATGTTGACATCTTTGACTGTAGTGGTAAAACCAACATGATTCGGAACAGAAATTATGCACACACACATTAGTCTAAGATACGGTATTAGAATTATATAACCTCATCAGTTATCTATTAATGATAAACAAAATATGCTAGATAACATATAGATTGATGTATCGCGAATAGGTTGCTGTGCTAAATTAGGTCCTGACGAAGCCGAGCGACACAAGCTCGATCAAGAAGATCGATCGTTATATTTCCATTGCGCGTTTAATATAGGCAGGCCCTACCACCAAACAACTAAAGTAGGTAATGTATCATGAACATGAAGTTTACCCACACAGTCTTATTTTTCATAGTAGTGTCCAACGGTCTTCTATACAGTGCCGATTCGTACATTCGTACATTGGACCCGATTCTACGTGCACATCGCTTAAATAGCCTAAAATTAACTAAAACTAAATTGTCTAAATTTAAGACATAGTTTAGACGGCAGATTTAATCAGTGCTATTTCCAGAATGTCAAGCTGACAATGTATAAGACCGCCTAAAATAAGAAGCCTCAGATTCAAATTAGCGCTGTCATGGCGCTGTCATTTGATAATGACAGCTGCTCATAGAATAGCAAAGTGTTTAGCGACAACTGAATAAAATTAGGAATCGGGTCCAATGTCTATTTAATGTCATGTTTAAATTGCCATATATGAATTGTCACAGCGATTAAAATGAAAAGGTACTAAAGTGTATACATATTTATGAATTCGACTGTACCTACAGTGCGATAGCTTACAGTGCTTTCGGTTTGTAGTTGTCTCACTCGCTCTCGTAACTTCGTGTTAAGAGCGAGTGAGAGAGAAGTACACACCCTTAGCACCTTCTAAATAAGTGCTCACAGAATGTAGTTCATGCGAACTCAAGTGACTCGCCAGTCCAAGGGTCAAGTTATTCTGAGCGCTCTCAGAGCTAAATATTAGTGGCATCGTGACATAACTACGCTACAGCTTTCATTGGATATGATCAGACCTAGAAATATACGGGGCAAAATTGAATGACAGCTAGGGATTGCCTTTATCGATAAACTCAATTATCGATGCTTTTCCCGCATACTAGGGATCGCTCCAAGTTTTGTTTGTATGTTTTTTATTGTAACTATGCAAATAAAACAAAATAGCAACATAATTCTTGTTATTCCTTATTTTAAAAGATGTTTTTAACCTTTAGTCATCATCATCATATTTTTTTCCTTACCATGTATTTCAGAATGAGTGTCCCATTTTGTTAAAATAAACAATCAGAATTTTTCAAGAGTAAAGAAAAAACGGTTATGATTAGTGAAGGTTAAAATATCCTTTTAAAATAAAAAATAACCAGAATTATGTTTATATTTTGTTTTATTTGCACAGTTTCAATAAAAGTTTATTTTTACAAACAAATCTTGAAGCGATTACTAGTACGTGGGAAAAGCATCGATAATTGAGTTTATCGATATAGGCAATCCTTAGCTGTCATTTAATTTTGCCCCGTATATTCCTAGGTCTGGATATGATACACCCGTTTCCCTGGAATTTTCGCCCGAGAAAATAGAAAAAAATAAGACTTACCCGTGTTTTTTAGGGTTCCGTACCTCAAAAGGAAAAAACGGAACCCTAATAGGATCACTTTGTTGTCCGTCCATCTGTCTGTCTGTCTGTCCGTCTGCCTGTAAGTCAAGACCATTTATCTCGGGAACGCGTAAAGGTATCGAGTTGAAATTAAAACCTTATACTTCGGTCTACAGCCTTGTAGCTGTGAAAAAATCAAACTTCTATACTACGTAAAAAAACGTATACGGCCGTTTATGCCGCAAAAAACGTGTTTTTCAACACTTTCGAAGGAACCGTAATGTATGTATGTAAACTCTTTATTGCACAAAAATATAAATATTACAATATAAATATTAAAGTAATGTACAAAGGCGAACTTATCTCTAAATGGGATCTCTTCCAGCTAACCCTGAAGTTAATGAGTTAGGACAATGCATAGGGTTGGACACATACAAGTTTGCACAAAAAATATCAAAAACAGATGATAATACTAATAATAAGAAAAATAAAATAAAAATATTAATCGAATAAACCAGTAGGTAACATAAACTTAGGTACCCACATATAAAATACACATATAATATAATATATATATAATATATATATATGTATATACATAACTATAATCGTTATAGGAACTCAGCTTCACGACTCATTCAGCCACAACGTTTTTAAATTTCGCTTTAGAGCGACTACAGTTGGTGATTGTCTTAAGGACAACGGAAGCTCATTCCAAAGTTGGACACCACGGACTGTGAAGGATTTGGCATAGAAATGTGTTTTATTAGACGGAACCGCAAGGGAAAGATTGGCACTGGAACGCAGGCGATGACCGCTGCCGCAGGCTAAATAGCTAAATCTTTCAGAAAGATAGGGAGGAGAAGAAGAATGGAAGAGGACATTGAAAAGAAGTGAAAGTACATGTAATAATTATGTAGGTACATATTGAATGACATACATAACATTTTGACATACTTTGTATAGATAATCTAATTTAATATTTATAGAATTCAGTGTAGAATTACTGTGTTTAGAACTTTTGACATGTAAAACTCTGTTTTATCAAGGAATAAATAAATAAATAAATAAATAATAAATCTCTACGGCGGCGGATAGGAAGCCATTTCAGCTGCGCACGAAACATCGACACGTGATCGAACTTCCTCAGGCCAAAAACGTATCAGATGCAAACGTTCTGCAGACGCTCCAGTCTGTCAAGCAGTTCCTCCTTCAGGTCCAAGAACGCTATATCGCCGTAATCTAGAAGTGGGAGTAACAAGGAACGAGCAAGAGTTAATTTTGTCTGGAAGGGTAGAAAATTCTGCAGGCGCCTCAGGGAGTGGAGCGACGCAAAGAGCTTACGACTTACAGCGTTGATGTGAGCTGACCAGGACAATGTCTGATCCATAGTAATACCTAAGTTTTTGACTGTAGAGGAGAAGGGAATAGGAACCCCATCGTAGAAAACATTAGGTACCACGGTCTCAGACAGTCTCGTGATGAAGTGAGGGCTACCAAGAATAATAGCCTGCGACTTCTTGGCATTCACTTGTAGACCGAATCTCTCAGCCCAGCAACGTATCGATTCAAGATCGCTGTTAATTTGTCCCACCAAGGAAGGGAAATCATCAAAACCGGCAGAAGAATATATTTGCAAATCATCAGCATACAAATGATAGGAAGAACGAAGTGACTGCGAAATACTGTTAATAAATATTGAAAAAAGAAGAGGAGAAAGCACCCCGCCCTGGGGAACACCAGAGGAGAGTTCACACCACTCTGAGTACTTGTCATCCACCCTGACACGCTGGCGCCTCCCAGATAGGTAGGCCTGAAACCACGAAAGAGTTGAAGGTGAAAAGTTAAGGGTATTAAGAATTCCAAGAAGAATATCAAAATCAACGGTGTTAAAAGCGCTGCTGAAATCCAGTAAGACAAGAACTGTCAGTTTTTTGTTTTCAATACTCAGGCGAATGTCATCGGTGACCTTAACCAAGGCAGTGACAGTGCTATGCCCGGGACGGAAGCCTGATTGGAGAGGGTTAAGGAGGTTATGCCTATTGAGGTGGGATAGAAGACGGCGATTCACGAAATGCTCGATAACTTTCGAAAGAACTGGAAGAATGGAGATTGGACGGTACTGAGCATACGAAGATGGGTTAGTGGATTTAGGAAGTGGAATCACATGGGTATATTTCCCGTTGACTATGAAACTGTAACTATGAAATTTGTCGTTAGGTATAACTTTGAAATTTGGCAAGTAACACGTAACACCGTCTTTTACTACAAATATAGGAACGTTGCCGGGTTAGAATAGTGCCACTCCATGTCTTCCCGTGGCTGTCGTAAGAGGCGACTAATGGAATATAGGCTTGTACAGTCAGCGTCAAAAGAAACTGATCACTTAAATACCTTGTCGCTTTACTGTCACATATGCAACGTCAAACAAGATTGTCTAATGTGTTAATGCGATAAAGTACAAAAGTAGCTTGAAGTGACCAGTTACTTTTGACGCTGACTGTACTACAAGTAAGTCCTGTTAGGCGATGGGCTTGCAACCTGTGACTAATATGCTGGTATAGTCTTTACTATTTGAACTGAGCTGATCTTCTACACAAAGGCCATTGTTTGTAAACAATACCATTGTCTTTCTTTGTGTCCGTAACACCAAGCCGATTACATACAAAAAAGTTAGAACTACATTGAATGTACATTGAATTATCAACCCTACCCTCTTAGTCAGTAGGTTTAAAATGTAAAGTGTCAGGATACAGATATAAGTTTTGTGTAGATGATAGTATTGTGTAAAGAATAAGCACAGTTCAAATAATAAAGACTTATATCTGTATCCTGACACTTTACATTTTAAACCTACTGACTAAGAGAGTAGGGTTGATAATTCAATGTACATTTAATGTAGTTCTAACTTTTTTTTTATGTAATCGGCTTGGTGTTACGGACACAAAGAAAGACAATGGTATTGTTTACAAACAATGGCCTTTGTGTAGAAGATCGGCTCAGTAGAAATAATAAAGACTATAAACATCTTTGCCTTATGCCTATTTGTGCAAATTGTGTTTACTGAATTATCAACAACTTTTTAAAGTTGTAATTCTGTAACTCTGCCTAGCCCACTCTCGGATTACAGGCGTGAAGGTATGTACTGTATGTATAGGGAAAAATCTGAAATCTGTACATTTTTAATTAAATCACATAAAAACAGGGTCTTTATGCAAGGATCGGCGTTCCAAATTTTGAGTTGAGTTAACCGTGTCATGTGCGGAACCCTCCGTGGGCGCGTCCGACTCGCACTTGTCCGGTTTTTTATATTTAAGAGGGAAATATAAGAGTAATTTCCGCTACCTCCTACTAGCTTTTACACTAACAACCGAAAAAAAGTACAGGAAATTTTGCAAAAAAAAGTCCGGGATTTTGTCATGAAATCTCATATTTTAATCGGGTAACCCTAGAAGGATCACCTCGGGCTTGATTTGATTGCTACGGATGCCGATGTCGGGTAAAGTGATTGTTTGCAATCGCTGCTCGTGGATTGACCATTCTCGCAGAGTAAACATGCCTCAATTTATAGATTACTCCAATTGTTTGGATGGGTTATTCTAGCATGCCATAAAGCAAAAAACGGAGGGTTATTATGACATAACTATGCAGTTCATTTTACGGCGAGTGTAAAGGACAGAGCTATAGCAGTTATAACTTATATAGCTCTGTCCTTTTCTCTCAGCGTAAACTGTGTCATATTGTCATAATAACCGCCCTGATCTTCTTTATCTTTACATAGTATGAAACAAAATCGCTTCCCGCTGTCTGTATGTACGCTAAGATCTTTCAAACTACGCAACTGGTTTTAATGCCAGTTTTCGTCAATAGATAAAGTGATTCAAGAGGAAGGTTTTTAAGTTCTTGTTATTTACGGGTGTATAGAAAACGTACATAAACCTAACAAATAAAAAGTAACACTTAAACCATTCGTTGAATATCAGTGCAAAAGTAAAAATAACACAACATGTGTTATTGATTAACAATAGCGAAGCAAATATTAAAATTAGTGCACCTTAATAGGTGCTAATACCCTGTATATTCTGTGAGATAGTGTCACATGCCGGTGTAAGTGAAGTGATTGTTTGGAGCCAGTGGCACAGTATAAACAGTAGTTCATTTTCAAACAAAGGCATATCTATCTCGCGGGTTGCATGTGTGAGTGCCTCGACCGTACGCACCGCGAGCCACCACAAGCTAACTCAACAGGACGGACCGAATCGGTTTAATCGGGGCCGCGGCGTTATTGCCGCGATTCGTTGCGTGCGTATCGAGCGACGTATCAAATCAACATCAAAATGTCGTCTCGTGAATGTCATATTAGAACAACCCTTACTAGTAACTAGTAAGCGCCTTTTGTTACTTGTGGGAGGGCCTTGTGCAGGGTCCGTCCGGATTGGTACCACCATCTTATCCATTAACCTACCGCCAAGCAGCAGTGCTTGCATTGTTGTGTTCCGGTTTGGGGATAAGACAGCCGGTGAAATGACTAGCATAGAGGCATTCCATCTTAGTCCTCAGGGTTGTCAGCGCATTTGCAGTCTTCTGAATGAAAATGTTTATGGGTCACAGTTTCCACTTACCATATTCCATCTTAGTCCTCAGGGTTGGCAGTGCATTTGCAGTCTTCTGAATGCGAATGTCTATGGGTCACAGTTTCCACTTACGATCAGGTGGCCTGTGTGCTCGTTCGCCTTCTTATGCCATAAAAAAAAACCCTAAAGGCTCGAGATGACCTACCTTTCTATTTATACTATGTGAGTGGCGTCAAATGGCCGCCCGGCCGTTCTCACTGATTACCACGCCATTAGGATCCTCGTGCCCTTTATAAATTAATGCGATTGCTCAGATGGCACGCCTCTGATGATGCTTGAAATGGTTTGGTAGGTTTAGTAAAGAGTTACCAGATGAAAAAATCAAAAGTCCGGAGAAAAGATCTGATTTCCATGGAAAAGTCCTGAGATTTTAACTATGCAATAATTACCAAAGGAAGATTATTTTTAGTTTGTTTTACTTGGATAAATAAGTATTGATTTTAACTGTGCAATTATTACCAAAGGAACATTATATTTATTTTGTATAACTTTTAATTAAAGATATGTTTAAAATGTAAGCTATTATTGAAAATCCTGAGATTTCATGAGATTTGCAAAATCCGGCCGCAATCCTGAGAAAAGTCGAAAAATCCTGAGATCTCAGGTCAAATCCTGAGCTATGGTAACCCTAATCACACAGGACGGTCTATTCCCACTAGGTCTATTAAACTTACTTAACTAACAGCTATATGGTTCTGACAATAGAACCTGTGGGAGTTGGCCTCCAAGACGAGACGAATTCCTCCTTAATTTCAAATTGGAGAAAATCCGGAAGGACAGTGATGGCCGGTTTTCTAGATCTAGTCCGTTTTCCCTAATTAGGTTACCTTTTTCCCCGAGGGGTTAATAACTAATAAATAAAGATAACTCAGTATTTATTTTGAAAATTTATTAACTTAGATAATATTGCTGGTGAATACACATTGTGTATTACACAATGCACATAGACATTATAAATCCGAAACTGCAAAACCGCATAAGTAACATTTTTAATAAGGAGCAAAATGCACCTTTTTGATAAGGGAGCTAGTAAGGTTTATTTTGCTCTATCATAAATTTGTCAGTTACGCGATTTTGCATTATCACCGACGATTTGTTGGAGCGTAAGCGAATTATCCAAATCGATTAGATAAATCACAACTGTTTGTTTTGCCAACTTCATATCAAGTTTATTGTTTATTCCCCTGAAGCCTTGTTAGAGCAACGATTTTCCTCAGTTTACTCTGATCAAATAACAAAGGGATGAATAAAATAACAGTTGTTTTATTGTCAAGCACTCGAAGCACTGTAGGTGGGGTGTTGTGGGCGTTAACTTCAGGGATTAATCAACGTTGTAATGAAAATTAATTGCGACTCGGTGGAAATGAACGAAATAAACTGGATTACTTTCAGACCTTTATTTTTGAAGTGAAAACTGCTAGCACCGTTGTGAGTTGAAACTAGGGCTCCTGGTCGTGTCCGTGTTTCGTGTACCCGTAGCCGAATCTCCGTTACCGAGTAACACGGCAACGGAGATCCGGCCCGTTCGACACGTGAAATTCGGCAAAGTGTAATTAAGATACGTAGCTCCGTGTTACACGGACCAAATACTAAGTACAAATACTCGAAAGTCAATTGATTGATATGCGAACCTTACCTATCATTCTGACAGACATGCCACGAAAATGCCCACTGGAGTCCGACGTATGATGATGTGTCAAAGTTGAAATACAGTGCGAAGGTGATTTGGGTTTGTACTTCTCTCTCTCTCTCTCTCTCTTTCTCTGTCTCATACTTATTAAGAGTGAGTGAGAGACATGCACAAACTCGGAGCACCTTCTAAGATTTAGCCGGTTGTACGGTCGGCCTTATTTAGCTGCAAACTTTAGTCCTTTGTCTCTTTAACGTTATTATTAAACTGCTGCACTAATCCAGCAAAGGCGTTAAAGCGACAAGATACAAAAGAGTGCAGCTACTTATAAGGCTGACTGTAGGTAACTCTTCTATTTTCGAGTCGATATCGATATTTCTATGGCTCCAGTGAAAACAAATATAAGCCGATTTAGCTTGTTTTGAAAAGGCATAAAGCATATTGAAAGTATGCTAGATTTAAACTCTTTTTCACTTGAATCCCACAATACTTAAATACGTAGAAAACATCCATGACTCTGGTACCGATATTCGCGGTCACCACACAAATATCTGCCCTTACCGGGATTTGCACCCAGGACCGCTAGCTTCGTAGGCAGGCTTCACTACCAACTAGGCCAGCGCGTCGTCGTAGGTAATAGTTCCGCTCATGGTAGTTGTCCCTGATATTACATCAAGATGAATTTTATAAAGATCTTATCCATGATAATATCAGCAGGCTATCCCCACGCGTTCAAACTGTTCAAAGCCACGCGATAAATGCTGATCTCTGAGTGTCTCCTAGAAGACACAAAATGCTTATCGGCTGCCACGCCTCGCTGAGCACGGATGGCTCTCTGCCGTGATACCAAAGAAAGCCGCTAACTGCATACTAATAGTATAACCATTTTGAAATTATTATTTTTTTTTATTTTTTTTATGGCATGTGAAGGCAAACGAGCACACAGGCCACCTGATGGTAAGTGGAAACTGTGACCCATAGACATTCGCACCTCTCCACCCTTAGCCCCTCTGGAACTGTTACCTCCCTGCTGCTATATATATGCGGCTATTTCGGGAGGCCCATTCTTGAGTTGGCGAGTCACCGCCTGCCATTTCAACCAAAGTAATTAGCATTGGCCAGGCAGGCGCCGTAGTTTCATCAATAGCCTAGTTCACCAATCCATATCTGTTCATTCATAGAGCCTATTGTTAATACTTCCATCCTTCTTAAATAGTCCTACACTAACCGTTGGTTGTCCGTGGGAGCATACTTTTATAGTTTGAACTCAGGGACAATCGCCGGTTGGTGTCCCATCACTTTACTAAATTAAACTTGTCTAAAGGGCCTCTGCGTGTTGGCTTCGGCTCCATGTACGCCTTCCAAAGGTCCGGGACTCCCATAGTCCCGTGAATGGTAAAGACATACAAATAATAATAATATAATAATAATAACCTGACATCGTGTTGACAGATCGATCTCAACGCCGGGCAGTGCTCGTCGACGTCACCATCCCGCATGATGAGAACCTCGTGAAGGCCGAGAAGGATAAGCTCAGCAAGTACCTTGACTTGGCTCACGAGGTGACCACCATGTGGGATGTTGACTCGACGATCATTGTCCCGATAGTTGTTTCGGCAAACGGTCTTATAGCGAAGAGTCTCGACCAACACCTCAAGAGACTCTCGCTAGATGGCTGGATCAAGGGCCAGATACAGAAGGCAGTACTCCTCGACACGGCACGCATTGTGAGGAGGTTCCTCTCTCTGCAGCCCTAACCACCGGTAGCTTGAGCCCTGCCCCGCTGCTGGCGGCACCCGTAGATTAGGTTTTTTTATAATGTTTATTTTTTGTATCGGTATTGTTATTTTACCTTTATATTTGAATATGTAAAAAACCTAATTTATAGAAAATTAAATGAATATCTACATAATAATAACAATATGGTTAACAATAGAGTATAAAATACTTTGATTACTACATTGCAGTTAGCCGCCTTCTTTGATATTACGGCAGCCTGCCTACAATTAACGTTTCCCGCGCAAACGACTCTCGCGCAAAGCGCGTGCGTCCCGTGTAATGTCAAAAAAAAACAAAATGTCCACCGTATTACGCGGTGCACCAATGTAACAGTCAAAAAAAGAATGAAAAATTGACTTTTTAAACTGCCGTGCGACGAAGAAAGTTAGCAGTTATTTTACTATTCGTATCTTTGACCGGTGGGCATCGATAGCGGTGGGAACGCCCTCCGTCCATACAACTGGTTTATTTATCTGTTACGTAGTAACTTGTTTATAATCTGTGATATCAGTCAAACAGCAGGCCCGATGAACCAAAGCACCTAGAAATAGAAACGTCGACGTTAAAGATGCTCGGTCGACACTGAAATTTTATTTTAAAATGAGACTAGTTGCGAGTCTTGCGACACAGAAATATATGATAGAGGAATAACACTGTGAAAACTTTACGCGGGAAAAACGTGACGGATATTTACTACGTAGAAATAACGATTTTAGTTAATTGTTTTCTGATGTCGCGGTTAGATTTCATTAGAAGCTAGCAGTCCCAGAGTCGATCCCCGTCAAGGCCTAATATTTTATTGATATACATAATTGTGTTAGTTTCTGGAGTATTGGAAGTTTTCTATGTAGCTCAGTATGTATTCCCCCATATACTCGTAAGTTGTGTTATAGTTGCCAAGTCTAGTACTACTCATGTATGTATGTATGTAAACATTTTATTATATGGTAGGTATGTACAAAGCTAGAACTTAGTTTGAGACTAGGTCAATTTATGTAAAATGGTCTCCTCATATTTATAATGTATAATTGATATTATTTTGTAACAAATCTGGGCCTCTGTTCAACACGGTAAAAACCATATCGTGTTTGAGCTGTTGTCGTGTTGTCACCGTTTTGACAGCTCTTATTTACTTGACAGTAATGGCGGCTGACGTCAAAACAATACCATAACAGGTTAACTACTGTATCGCTCTTACCGCCTAGAACGAAAATGACACCAGATTATCTATACCTAGGTACTTTACAAATTTCTTCAAAATCGGTTTAGCAAGTCATGAAATCGTATCCAATAGACAGATAGACAAAACCACTTTAACATTTATATTACTAGATTTTGCCCGCGACTCCTTCCGCTTTAAAGTAGTTTCACGCTATTCCCTCTTACAGATATTCTATACCCTTTACCGAGACGTGAGCTCCATACCAAATTGCATCGAAATCGGTTCAGCGGGTTAGTAAATTGTTAGTAATTAACATTCTATTAGTTTTTACGATTCAATTTAAATCCATCTCGCGTAACTAATATATTAAGTACAATTATAATTCCTATTGTTTTCCCATTATGTTCGATCATTAGAAGTAAGAATAGGAAAACTCGTTCCCTACCAATGTGTAGTGTCAAAATATGAAAAAGAGATACTGACAGTTGGTAAACGGTTACATATTCACCGCCACCAAATAGCAGTTTTGTGTAATTTGTATACGCGAGGTGTGTCGCCGGCACTCAACGAGCTAGCCCTGTAACGTTATCGCCGTTATCGGTAATTCTTCGCGTGCTCGCTTCGCTCGTTAGCTCGAGATGTGTTGCTTGCTGCATTGAGCACGGGATTATTAGGGCTGGCAAAGTTAAAACTTAGAATGTACATTCAATGGAGTGTAATTCTTTATTTGCAGAAATATAGTCATTACAGTTCATAATTAACATAAAAGTGGTTACGGTTATATAGTTGTACCGAAAATACAGTGCGCAAATGTTAGTGTGGTTTCTTTTTTAATTCTAATCTATGGTTGTTTTGATTTAAATCATGTGCAAAATTATTAACACTGAATACTGAACGGTGAAGTGAACTAACAGTACCTCCAGGGCCTATACAAGATGCATAACGCATCATTTTAAATTTTCAACGTTCGCAATTTTCGAATTTGACAAAATTTTAACGGATTTACATAAGCTGACGATCTATCGCATCGGCTGCTTATGTCAATTACGTACATGTCAGTTATTACATAGTTAATATTAATTAAATATATTCTAAGTATTTTTTTCCTAGCCTATATGAGTGTCCCACTGCTGGGCAAAGGCCTCTCCCCTTGATCTCAATTCTTCAATTCAAGTTAATACATGAAATAAATAATTTATAGAAGCCGCCCCCATATTAACTTCCAAGATTACGCTTAACTTTATGAAAATGATCTCCCGAACATCCTATCTCAAGTAGGTACCTAGTAACCCTAGTTATGCGCGAGCGCAGTTATCTTAATTAAGCGTCTAACAGATCGCGCTGATTACGACGCGATGAAATTATCGGCGCAGCGCGTTAAATTTAGACGGCACTCATTGTTGAATGCTCCTTTGTGATCCAGTGACGGAAGGCGAGATACCTAACATTCCATTGGATACCAAAATAAATATTAGAAGACAATCTTCGACTAATTGACCTAGCCGCAAACTAAGTTGTAAGCCTATTAAGATCGTATCTTTTAAAACTGAATGCCTCACTATTAATCCAAGTATGAAACATGTATCTACATGTAAAAACGTTTAAATAAATAAAATAAATAAATATCAGGGGACAATGTCACACCAATTGACCTAGTCCCAATTTAAGCTCTAGGCTTGTATTATGGGTACTAGACAACGATATAAATACAAATATACAGAAATTATACTTAAATACATAGTAAACAACCATGACTCAGGAACAAATATTCGCGCTCATCACACAAATATCTGCCCTTACCGGGATTTGAACCCAGGACCGCTAGCTTCGTAGGCAGGGTCACTACCAACTAGGCCAGCGCGTCGTCAAGCACGTCGTCGTTTGAAGTTGTTTATTCAGTAAATAAGTAGGCCGCACGGGCTCTTTTACACGTCAAAAATCTACCAGCGCCTCCAAAGAGACCACTGGCACCACTGCTAAGAAGAAACCCCGCAAGACTTAAAAGTTTGTAAGCGGAAATATATTGAAACAAGAATAGGCGTCACATTTGGACCCATATCCCTTAAAAACTAAATAATTTACCCAAACGAATCCACTAAACTAGCCTGTACTTTCCAGATCCTGCCATACATCGACGGCTTCAACCACGTGTCCAAGATCGCGGCGCTGACGGACGTGGAGATCAGCCTGGTGCGCGCATGCGTGCAGAACCTCGTCTACTACGGTGTGGTCACGCTGGTGCCCATCTTCCAGTACTGCGCGGTTAGTACCTTACAACTGTTGGACATTTTCAGGATACCTTTGAGTCCAAGGCAGATTGCGAATTGCCCATGTAGAGCTATAGGTTTAACTAGAAAAAATGGTTATCGGGGCATTCCTACTGGTCGAACAGCTGTCGGTCGCTCCAGATATAGGTGCGTATAGGCAGATCCGGACGAGCTCTAAGCGGCGACGGTCGAGAGACCGCACCGACACACCAGTGACGTGACCTCTATACTCAAACTGTTTAGGTACTTAAATAAACGTAAACATACCAAACCACGTGGCTCTGATCATTAACCAATCAAAACTGTTCCGTCGAGCTTTGACGTATCAATGTTCGGCTCCTATTGGCCGACCAACTATGTCACGTGATTTTTTTGTTTACATTTAAGTACCTACCTAATCAGTTTGAGTATAGTGCAAGAGCTGGCTGGTAATCCAGGAAAGGTTAACAGCTAGCTCTTACCTCTACTCTACCGACTTACCAGATAGAGGTAAGGTGATCCTACACTGAGGGCCATGACATCAGTTCAGTAATAACTGAAATCATCTTGACAGAGTTGCAGTCTTAAACATGGGGTAAAAATCATAGAAAACTCATTTCTGGCGCATCTTTAGACGACTATCTCAGTATCTTTTAGCCTAACGTAACGATAAAGTAGAACTCAAACTATTTGTCTGCCACGACCGACGTTGGTGGGCAGGCAGATAAAATTTAGGACACAGTTGACAACTATATTTTTCCTCATCGAGTAACCGAATGAAACCAACTACTTAGGCTAGGTAGGGTAGGTCAAACTAAACTGATTTGTTTTTAAAAAATAAATATGCCATCATACAAGCTCGCGTGTTTCTGTGTATGTATAACGTGTCCTTGCCACACAGCTGCGTTTTAGTTTGTTTTTGCATTCCGATATTCCCGTGATACGAGGACCAGTGTGTCTAATTTCGCCATTTTATATTGATGTGTGATTAAAATGTTGCTTTTTAAGGTGGTTATCACTTGAGAATGTTGAAGGCCCAGCTGCCACCATGTCAATTATTGTTGCCAAGCTATATATCTATGTATATACATAACAAATACATACAGTTTTCACTAGTTTCTGAGTCAGGGGTACACACTTTATGCTCATATATATTAATGCATAAGCTAGATCTAAGCAACCCAAAATGTAAAATTCTGGTAATAAATATTATTATTATTATTAAAACTAGCTTCTGCCAGCGTCTTCGTCCGCGTAGATTTCGAATATCGTTATTCCCTCGGGAACTTTTATATTTTCCGAGATGAAATGTAGCCTATGTGTTAATACAGGATATAAGCTATCTCCATTTCAATTTTCATCCAAATCCGTCCAGCCGTTGCAGCGTGAAAGTAACAAACATACAAACTTTCGCGTTTATAATATTACTAGCTTTCACCCGCGACTCCGTCCGCGTACAAGTCGTTTATTAGGTTAAGTTTATTATTGTATTATATCATTAGCAATATTTAAAAACGACTGACTGTTGAGTTTCTTGCGGCGTTTCTTCTCAGCAGTGGTCTCTTGCGAAGCGCTGGTAGATTTTTGACGTGTTATAGTGCCCGTGCGGCAAACTTACTGAATAAACATCTTTTATCTTTTTATCTTTATCGCTGCTCCTTCGGGAACTGTCAAATTTTCCGGGATAAAACTATCCTATGTCCTATTCCAGGACCTAACCAATTTGTGTTGAAGCGTGAAAGACGGACAGATATACACACTTTCACATTTATAGTATTAGTATGGGTAAGGATGTACTGAAACCAGACATCTTAATAATCCATGCGGCATTATTGACCGACAGTATGCATGTACCTGTATTCTAATGTCATGTCATGGGTACAGTACAATGAATTGACGCTCGAAAGTAATATCTTAAATTTCGTCACTTATCTTTTGCATCTCTTTCTCCAGTAACGAAGAAAATAAACAAAATTATATTGCATTTACTTTTCTTCTTTTTAGCTTCATTCCAAAGTTTGCATAAGTGTATAAGCTTCGTGGTTGAAGGATTTGCCTTTTTTTATTGCCTATTTATCTAAAACATGTCGTCATTAATTTCCAGGTGTACAGTGCAACTCCTAAGCTGAGGCAGCTGACGAGGTGCGCGGGCCTCCAGAGACAATGTGTCGAGTTCTGCGCAAGATCATGTAAGTTGCTATCATTATGATATAACTAAATAAGCATAGCGCTTGTTTTTTTGTCCAAGTTGTTCGCAGCATTATAAACGACGTCTCGCATAATTTTTAAGCGACATGTATCTGTGAAACGAATGCTTGGTATTTTTCACCTCCCGCATAAATAACATTACAATTTTTCTTTTCTACTTAATTAAATTAAAATGAGAAGCAGTTTCATCTACTTATTTTTGTTCATCTCTAAGATCAACGTCAAAATGAATTTCTTAGTCATATATACCTACGCTGATGATCTGGAAGCGAGAAGAGCCCGCGATTAACTAATATATGTGTCTCTTTTAATGATACGGAATCCATATAATTTATTTCAACTAACTATATAGTGGAGAGAGTTCTCGTAGGCGGCAGTAGTGTGAACAGCCAGCGATCATTAATATGTCTATCTCTTTTATCGACACGGGATCTATATATTTTTCACCTCAGCAGCTCAAACAAGCAGGTTTTGCTGCTTAAAAACAGTGAGCAAAATTCAATTTTGCTGCGAGCGAGACGCAAAGTAGCTTTTTAATTATTTTTTTTAAATGCCGTGATCAGTGCTGGGGCTACTCACAACATTCGAAAAAATTGAACTTCACTTTGTTCTGTCACTTTCACTTCGATAGGAAAAAAGCGAGAGATAGAAACAACTTGATTCGAAGTTCGATTTTCAAATTCCACACATAGTAGGCCCAAAAAGAAACGTTCGGATGCACACATAACCGTAAAATTGCAAATAAAACTATCTGTTAAAGTTTGAAATGTGTTTATTATAACTGTTTTATACAGTAGGTACAATCATTTATTTTATTTAATGTTTTGAAGACAAAATTAATGAAAAATAAGAAGTTTAAATCATGTATCTACATAATTTTGTTATCGTTTTCACAATCTTTTAATTTCGTGACATAAACCGCGGGGGCAGTTTCAGAACGCATTTCAAAAATAGCGGGATTATTGTAGCCAATAGCCATAGACAAGGCCTAGTTAGGTTTTTTTTAAAGCCACAGACTACATATATTTTTTATTAGTACAGTTTTTTTTTTTTTTTTTTTGCCCCCGCGGCGACTTGAACAGCTACTACCGCAGGGATATGGCTTCCACGTGAAGTGATTTCGCCAGTGTCAAGGTTTATATGAGTATAAAACACAATCCAATCTTCTCTAGGAAGATTGGGGGCAACGTTGTACGGTGATTTGTAGGTCAGAGGTCAAGATGGTTTTAACCTCTGCACCACTGCGACTCCACTTGAAACGAGAAGAAAGATGCCAGATACACGAAATAAGTCCAAGTCTTCAATCACTGTGCGACACTAAGGCATAAAAAGTACAAATCACTATCAGAAAAGAACTTTGAACACCTAATTACCCAAAAATTAAAGTCTAAAACAAATTACACGTCCGCCATCTTTTAACGTTGCAAATGGCCCCCCTGTATAAAGTTGTGTTTGCACTACGGCATTATCAAGTTAAGTGACAGGTTTTATCTGTTTCATGTTTATTTTTTCCACTTTTTATTTTATTAGTATTTTGCAAAAATGCTTGTGATTGATGCATATGCGATCGTGTCGTTATTAGTCGTGTATTCACCAAATGGTCACAACGGAAGACCTGCGTTGGCCCTACCAGCTTCACGCTGTTTTGTTCTCGCTGCTGAGGTGAAAAGTTGTATGTCTCACACGAGACCAAAGTTTTTTACGTCTCGTATCTTTGAATCATCACTCGCAGCAAAAACCAACTTTGCTCTCTTGTTGAACCAATAACTATTGTTCGTTTCTTCAGCGAGAAAATAGTCCATAGCTAATGTTTCCTCGCCAGTGGTGGGACAATTGGGTTTATTTATTTATTTCAAGGGAAAGAAACAGCAGTAATTTTACAAATAGAAGAAAATATATAAGTTAATACACTAGCCAAAATTGCTAACAAATTTGCTCTAGTGAGAGTGTATAATAACAACAACATTGCATATACCTAAATTACCTTTGAGGATAGGGAACTTAGAAGTGTTCTTGTTATAACTACATATATATTATTTTTATTTTTATTTTGTACTCTAATAATAAAAAAATATAAACGTTTAAATTAACAATTTTGATAAATAGTGTAATTTAGTTTCCTATACAATCAATTCATTATTAATAACTTACTTATTATTACTTCACTTACAATACATACTATGTTTATTTAAATTTATGACTTTTTGTTCTGTTGATTTTCTAAATGTTCTTTTCTTATTGCAGAAACAAACTGATTGAGACGATTGTTGAAAAGGTTAATACTTGAGTATTACTTGTTTCCAGCGCGGCAGCTGCCGAAGGTGTCGGACCTGTTCCGCATGTACGCCGGCATGACGTACGGCAGCACGGTGCGCGACCTCTGCCGGCGCGCGCGCCCGCAGGAGCTCGCCGTCGACGAGCGCCGACTCGTGCTCTTTGGCGTGCTCGAGGGACTCATCCGGAGAGTATACAAGGTAGGCTTTGCCACGTTGGTACATGCATACATTCACGCCTGTCTCCCTTTGGGGTAGGCAGAGACTGTGGAACGCCAGGTGCACTGGTCTTAACATGTCTAATTATACAACTTTTGCTTCCTCTACATTCATTAACCTCTTCATGCACGTAGGTACGTCGGTTTTGGGTCCTTTTGAATTGGCCCTAATAAAGGCCTAGGGCGTCCTCTACCGACATCTTCACTCACTCTCACCACCGAGTTGTTTTCTGAATAATTGAGATTGCTTTAATGGTGTATTAATGGAAGCGGTTCTCTTTAAGAATATGAAAAAACTGTGTATAAAACGATTAATGGATGAGCGTCTGTAACGCCGTGATGTGGTGTGTGGACTGTAAAATTTTAACAATTGAAGTTCAATCCGTGTTTTCTTGTTTATTGAGTAAAAGAGAAAGGGCTACCTATCATAACTTAGTTTTTCTATGCCTACCTCACAACCATACACATCTATCAACATCACCTTGATGAATAGCGTTCTTCCACCGTGCGTTTCACAAGGCACTTTTTGCCTCGTACAGTGAAACTATGGAACGAACTCCCTGGTGGTATTTCCAACTAGTTATGACATGGGTGCCTTCCAGAGAAGAGCTTCCATTTCCCTAATTAGCCGGCATCGGACCGACAACACATCTTGAGTTGCTGGTGTTGATTGCCGATTTACATTGGTCCAGCAAAAGCATACCAGCAGCAGCAGAAATACATTGCGTCAATACAATAGCTCTCGCCTCAAACTTGAAAACCAACTCGTCAATGTATTCCTACGTCACCGATGTAAATCAGTCATTACGTGCGGCGGTGGTTGCTTCCCATCAGTTAACCCGCATGCTCGTTTGCCTCTCTCTCTCTCTCTCTCTAATAAAAAATAAACATCAGAATGTCGTTTACTGATCATACGTATTCATTCCCCCCACAGTACCCCATAACGATGCACAACGACGACGCGTCGTCCGTGACGACCGAGCACAGCCAGCCCCTCGTGCGCACATACAACGGGCTGGTGTGCCTCGACGAACTCTGCTGCTCCGGCGGGCTGACGGCGCAGCAGCTGGAGGAACAGCTGGAGCGGGACAGCAACGTCGTGTTCATCGTCAAGTGATCCAGGTGGGAGCGGGAGCAGGGTCTTTGCAGGTGTAGGGTCAACGGCGCTGTACCGATTGGCACAAGAGGCCGTAGCCTGTCGGATTGACAGCCGGTTGGAATGAGAGACGTATTACTTTCTCTTTCAAACAAATAGCAGCCTCAGATCACATAATACATAATTTTATCGTAAAAGTGGCGCGATAAAAACGCTTTACGGCCTTACCTCGCAGCTCTGGCCCGTAGCCAAGACGCAAACGCTACTAAAGTTATTATTTTCTATCACTCAAAATGTATCCACGGCTTTGCCTCACAGTTTTCATCTCGTGTAAAAAGTGTTTAAGGCTCCTATAATAGATAGATACGCAGCTATTTGTTGGAACAGAAAGTTATATACCTACCTGTGTCATTCTAACCGGCTGTCAGAGCGCCTGTGGGAGTCTCTAGATCTAATATGATACCTCGAAAATAATTGTTTAATGTTATGTTCAGAAGTGGAAGAGTGAATCCTAAGATATGTTTTTTCCTGAACTGGGCTCGAACGTGACTGTGCGGCCGTTAATGTTCTAATCATGTAAATAATAATGTGCTCCCCTAACATTCCCAAAACAGGACACCAGCCTCCCCCCCACAAAACTTTACTAGTGTACAATTTGAAAACTTTTGTACAGATATCCAAACAAAAGTTGGCTGGCAAACTGTACACCTTGTAAAGTTTCGTGGAAATCGTTGGAGACACATTTTTGATTAAAATAGACTTCTTTGTTGCTTTTTTTAAATGGTTATTTGTTCTTCTGTTGATAATCCTTTTTTACCTTTATATACTTACGAATATAAGAGGACAATGCAATGTATTTTAAGAATAGTTAACGTTTTCAGAAAATGGAAAACAAATTGTAATAATTAATGATAATGTTTTGTCCTGTTTCTTTGTTAACACTTTTGCTGTGAAGATTATTTTCTATTTGTTCAAAAATTTGTGCGTATAATAATTTACAGTGTTAACAAAAGGACTTTTTTACAAGTCTTAGAACCTTCATAGACGGACTGCTTGGAGCAGTTAGGGAAAACAGGTTCAAGCTGTCGCTTTTAGGCGATCTGCAGTTACAATACAAGAACCGCTAAAGCAGTTCGTAGACGGTCGCTAAACCAACAAAAATAGCGTGCAGTCCTGCTATGCAACTAACGCCTAATATGCACTAGTATGTCCGCAACACGTGTCGGCAGCGACGTCAAACGAAGCGTCGCAACGTTGACTAACTTAGCCCGATATGTTAACCGCCAACATCGCACGATATTTTTCGCCCGTGAGGGCGCGAATTAGGTACCAAAAAAAAGAACGAGCATGTTCATACAAAAAGTTTTACTTGCGCTGTATCCTTACGTCCCTTTTCTGTAATAAAAAAAAATGCAACTTCATAGTCGATCGATGTCGCTTATTTCGACGAGCGAAACCGCGCGATTTTTTCTGACATCGCTACCGACATACATGGCGTGACATTTGTCCCCTAGTTGGGTGCAGACTCGTGGTCACACCAGGTTGTCACACCATTGCTATTCGACGGAGCCCTGCCTGAGGCAGGGCTCCTATTTCTGAGCGATTTGCCCTTCGGGCATCTAAAGATATCTGACGAACCTAACCTACCTACTTTTGCGGAATAAAAATGATATCTGTCGAATTTCAGACCAAAGCGAATAGCAGTGGTGTGACAATCTGGTGTGACCACGAGTCTGCCCCTCCCTAGTTAATAAGATGTTTTACTCCAATAACGAATTAACCGACAATTTGTTCAGTAATGAAACACACAACGGCTTCCAATTGCAACTCGACTATTAACAGTCCGTTTACAGCGGCACTCAGTTCAGTAGTCATCTGATATGAATATTCATTTGGGACCCTATTCTAATTAAGAGCGCGGATGATCAATATACCTTTGAGCTGCGTCCACTGGATCGGAAACGTAGCGTACGGATATCGTCGGTCATACTGCAAAACCGCGTAACTAACAAATTTATGATAGAGCAAAATAAACCTTAGCGTCTTATTAAAAAGGTGCAATTTGCTCCTTATTTGAAATGTTACTTACGCGGTTTTGCAGTTTCACCGAAGATATGTTCCTTTGTATTGATTTCTATATATGCGACCCACTGTACCATAGAATTCAATATACATAGATTTCATGTTAAGTCGCAGATAGGTATGGGGTCCATATTGTAAACCAAAGGGGAATATATATTTAGAATAGAAGCGTAGGCACGTAACACTTCTGCACGTGTACTTTTTCGATGCGATGCGATCATTGATATAATTACAAAAGAAAATTATTAAGCGACATTTTTCACTGTTTGTTTTTTTGTTCTATGGGCCTCGTAGGTTTCTAAAAGTAGGGTTTTTTTTTAAGTTTAGTGCCAGTAAATGCAATTGTAAATATAGTATAAATATGTAAGTATATCGTGTACGTAAGACCATTTTGTATTTGTTTTTAAGAATATACGAATGTTTCCACTTAGTTTTGTACCGGAATATATCTGCCTATTTGATAATAATAAGAAAGTACATTTTTGAGGTTTAGGTACTTCTTATCACCGCACAATAAAGGTACATTTCTTAGTAGTAAACTCAAAAAGATCGGACATAGCTTGCTTTATGAATGTATAACTACAGTAAGTTCAACTTGACTAAATAAACTGTGTTAACAATATCTGAGCTTGTATAAATTTGTAGCTTTGTATCCATTAAAAAATTACCGTATATCTTCATTTAACGTTAGGTCATAGCGTATAGAAAACTGTAATTTTAGACGTGTTATGACAGATATCTTACTCAATGTTAGCTTATTAATTCCCTTAGTATATAGTCTTACTCGAGACGAGTCTTAACTAAAAAGCAATTTATCTCCGATATTTTTGCGCGTCTTGTAAATATAATAATAACTGTATAGTGCAAAAATCTGCTCAATATTTCTAGTTGTTTTTTAACATTTTGTATCGCATATTTTAACTAAAGTACATATTAAATGTTGTTCAGAATGGTGCTATAACGCTCGTTTGTAAGGATTTGTATAAGCTAGACGTTTAAAAGCAAACGACTTCCCACCGAGATTTGTCAGGTACAATATTCAGCATCGGTTTGATCATAATAAGGAAAACTGTCCTATACACCCTACTTTATTACAAGTTAAATAGGGCTGATAGTTCTCGAATCACTTGGTGCCAAAAACTGGATGTTATTGCACTAACTGTAAAGAGTTCGATGTAACTGAGACTATTATAAACCCGTGGCAAAGAAATCGGGCACTCACTATTGTTTCGAAAGCGATCGTTTTCTTTCAAGGGAGTGTAACCAAATCTCCGCTTCTAAATGCAATGTGAGGAGGTAGCCAGTTAAATATTGTAGGTCCACCTCTCACCGCGTCAAACTCTTGTTGCAACACTGTAGTTCTAACTCCAGGAATCGACATCTTTGAGGACCAAATCTAATAAATCGCGTACAGAAAATGCTCCAAGTTTAAAACCACGCAAAAGAGTGGTAAAACCGTACATTGTAGTTTATAAAATAGGTCCCCGAGGCTTTATTCCATTTTGTTTTAGGCCAAATTGCTTCTTTACGCAATCATATTTTGGGTATTATAATAATTCTCAGTCAAGTGAATTAACGCTGCGGGTCTTTATGACTTAGAAACCATCAGGTGGCTCGCTTGCTCTTCTGCCTCCTTCCGAAATAGGCTGAAACAAAGTGAAATAGAATGCCCAGAGGGGCTATAGCCTAACGCACTGGCAATCGCAATCGTTTTAATTTTGAAAATCGAAGGTTGTCTGCATACAAAATGAAAATAATAGGTTAGGCAATAGCAACACCGGTAGTACCAAGGTGTGACGAGTTTGTTATATTATTATAAAAATTGCCAAATATTTAGAGGACTGTATATTTTTTGTAAATGTAAGTAATTTTTTTGTAAGCGAACATCTTGAGATCGTTTTTTTTGTATGAACGGTTCGCTTGGCCAAGCCAGAGTGCTTGCAGTGCGGTCTAGTCACAAGAACGTCGAAGTACTATTTTGATTAGAATTCTCGACTAGTCAAGATTTCTTTGTGCCTTATTTTATTTCATATCATATTTTAAATCAATTGATTAGTTTACATTATTATTATTATACTTTGGAAATGTTGATTTGTAATGTTACAGTAGGATATTGTTGATTTTATTAAGTGAAGAGATTATGACGTAGTCATTGTTATATTATGTAATAACTTTGATGTAAAAAAATATGTATCAATGTTTATACTTGTTAAAAATTGTTTATTTTCATAATCTGACTCATTAAAATACTGATTTCTTATCCTTGTATTTCTTTCACCTACCACCTTCATCTTTACGTGGGTAAGGAAGGACCAAAAAGTCATGCTTATTGCTTACACACGCAATTAAAATTTTCTACGAAACTTTACGTTGTGCGACAAAAAACTGCCGTAGGTACAATTGTGAGGAAACTTTTCGTCACACACCAAACCTTTTTCGTTTTTGGTTGTTTGTATGTAACGCGTTATTCCCACCTGTTACCACCAATTCGTTACCTCTGGTAACAACTGGTATTTTTTTTCCCAATTGTTACCACTGGTAACTACTGGGAATGAAAATTCCCAGCTGTTACCACCAAGTTTTAAGTGTAGTGATCCCCAAATATTATAGTGGTAACAAATAGGAAAAATATTCCCACTTGTTACCACAGAGTACTTTAGTGGTAACAGGTGGGTATAACCCGTTACGCTTATCTACGTCTAACTTTTTTAGTGCTCACCCACTTAATTTCCAAAATTACAATGTAGGGAAATAATAAAACATCATCTGGTTTCAATGACCGTACCGCTTTAATACATTCTTATATAACATCATATAAGTTACAAAATACATAAACAGTTTATATAGGTAACAAAACTCGTGACTAGCGTTTGAGAGAAATAGTATAGTGTGAAACCTTTTCGATATAGTTGCCTCGATAATATAAAATAAACGTTTACAAAACTGATATTATGGTAAATACAATACGATGGTACATAGTCAAAACCATCACGACAAAAAATATGTCAAGATTTGTTACAAATCATTTGTTCCCGAATAGAAATACAACCAGACAGACAAATAGCGAGGGAGGCTGAGTCCAGAGGCATTCGGCGCCGCAGGCTCGTTATGGCTCCAGTTAGTATGGAAAACCATGAGCGCGGCACCGAACGCGATAACTACTTGACAGTCCTGCACTACTGGTTCACGACTTGTTTGTCGCTCGGATATCCCTTTCTCACTAGTCTATAACGATAGTCGCACAAAATGTAATAGGCGTTCAGATCGCAAAGGAGTGTTATTCATTATGAATTTGAATCTTATGGCTTACCTGTCAAAGGGTCAGAATTCGGTCCAGGGGGGTACCGAACATACGACAAACACGACCTATTTTTCATGGCACGCCAAACTATTACAAACCGCATTACTACGGATACTACGGTGTTCAAAGACTGTCGAGTAGTTAAATGTGACCCGGTCGTACGTTTGGCACGGCTTGTGTAGAAAAGTAGAATTCCATTATTAATACTTAGCCAACGTTATGTAAAAAATAAATAATCCTATAATTGTAACATTTACTCGGGTAGTTTCGACCATAGTATCTTCGACTACAGGTAACCAATAAGTAGGGAAGGGTTTGTACAATATATCGAATGATGCAATAAATAATCGCTTGCTAGAATAGTTTTAGACGCATATTGATTACTATGATCGAATCTAATAGCTATTACAAAATAAGTTACATTTCCTTAAAGGGATTCTCTCCATTTACAATAACTTATTTTAGGTAATTCATTCATTCCACTTAGTTTTATTATAACTCGCGGCCCACACTGACTATTATACCATATAGCAGCACAGAACGGTAAATAGTAAAGTATATCTACAATGAAAAATCTGAATCCGTATGTCTCTTCAAAATAATTATGAATTCTCATTTTGATTTGAATCTTTGTAAAAATATATATTACAATTTCGTATTTTAATGGTTAAGTAACCATTCAACTCTGTAGAAAGGGTAAAAATTCAATTCAACAAATATGACATCCTTTATATAAAGTTGCAATGAAAAATCAATCAAATTATTATCTCTGATAACCATAGATCGGAATAGGTAGAGCTAATTTGCCTAAACTTGATGCATGTTCATTCATAAATGTGTTCCTATTTCACTCACTCATGAATGAATATGCGTCAAGTTTAGGCAAATTAGCTCTGCCTATTCCGATCACTGCTGATAACGCATTCACTGCCGGCAACACAAGCGTTTTTCTGTCTTTCACCAACTAGCTTGACCGCGTATGTGACACCCGGGTAAAGGCCTTGGCAAAGACAGTAGTAGTTTGTCTTAAGGTCGATATATCGCGCGCCTTGCATGTGTGCGTGCCTCGATCGCACGCGCCGCGCGCGACCACAAGCAAACTCAACAAGTCACTCCAAGTCGGCTTGGTCGGGGCCACGCCGTCGCCAAGTTTGTTTGCGG
Source organism: Acleris emargana (assembly GCA_927399475.2). Taxonomy (NCBI): domain Eukaryota; kingdom Metazoa; phylum Arthropoda; class Insecta; order Lepidoptera; family Tortricidae; genus Acleris; species Acleris emargana. The sequence continues at coordinate 20,136,903 of OV656843.1, forward strand.
CAATAGGTATCAGAAACTCCTAACAGCCCGAAAACGGACTACTTTTATATTTACACTATGGCGAAGACGACAGCGAATGCGTTAGTTACATACAGTTACTAAATAGCTAGAAAACCTACAAATAAAGCTTAAGGTGTAACTCACTCCTTCCTTATGCCAAAGTCTATGCAAACCGTGGGCCTGAAAGCTTTCGATATCCTTCAAGGAGTTCAAAATAATCAGACCAGTCTACATTCTATGCAACATAACCGAGCTTCAAACAATGAAAATAACCGGGAAAGACTTAAAACATTTGAACGCCTATGACTTGATACAAACGTCGTCCTCACATGCCAATGACAGCTGAAAACCACAGCTAATGTCAACCTTACGTCACAAATACTTGTGTCTATTTTGTATTGTATCTGTGACCACTATATGGGTCGATGGCGTCGTAGGCACAGTACACGACCACTTTAGTGGTTCGTGGCGTTGAAATGGTTAATCAAATTATGAAGTATAATGGATTGGTTGCTGTTCGGTTACATTGCATAGTATACGCAAACCACTTGTCACATGATACGGTCGAGTTATTCGACAATAATGGTCACGCATTGTTGAAACACTGGACCATTTAGCCGTCAAACATACTGTATCTTGACATTAGGAGCAAAGTATAGTTGGTACCTAAACACAACAGAAATGGCAGAGAATGTGTTCTCAAACAGAATGTTCCAAACATATCATTCAAACATGTAAAGTTCGTATTCATTCGTAACATTATTTCTAGGAAGAGTAGCCAATAACGATTATTAAGTATTGCTAGTACAGATGGTTGCAACGAATATGCTACCTAAGTACAAAATGCAACATTTGCATGGTTACTCGATGCCGGCATCAGCTATACTGTATGCGCAACCTAGAGATGTTTGATCAGTAGTTAACTAAACTGATAGTTAAAATTCGAAAATCAAATCAAAAATGTGACACATTTAGGTTAATATTTAACGTTTGGTTACGATTTTTAACAATTAGTGTGTATAGAAACTTGTCCCACCGCCGACGATGACCAGGAAGCGAATAGAGCCAGCGATCAACTATGAATATATCGCTCATCCTTGCATTTTAGCATGCATGTTATGTCATTGTTCCACGCGATAGACCTGACCTTTAGAACACTTATGACGGTAAAATCTCAAAACCCGATTTTTTGCAATTATGTCATTATTCTATTGGATGAGCGATATGTGTCTCTTTTCTTGACACAGGATCTATATCTATTGTTTCCACAAACTAGTGGAGAGAGTTCTCGCCCGCAGTGTCAACAGCCACCGATCAACTATTAATATTTGTGTCTCTTTTATTGACACGGGATCTATAATCTTTTCATAATATAATATTTTGTTCGATTCTTGAGTCTAACTTAACTACAGATCAAACGGGTCCTTAGATTTTAAATTTAGGAGTTTAGACCTCTACATTGAGACAGATAAAAGGCTACGCAAATGAATTAAGTCGTACTTGTCTTAAACAATCTGTTCCATTATCTGCCCTAGTTAGTGATATTTATTGTAAATACATATTTGTAGGGTTCCTACCGTCTGCCAGCGCTATTATCGACCTATCACACGGGCGTCTCTGAACTATGCCGTTTCTCTGCGTATAAGGCACGGTAAATAAAGGCGTGGAAGCTGCCACGAGTCGGCCACCAGAGCATCTACTAGGGGTGGGAAACTACTCACTATGTATTGTTAACTCTTCATTAAATACAGCTAATTATTTACTCTTCTTAAGATGTACAATCTCACGCTTTAATTGCATTGGGCTCTTAACTACACATGACATGATTGTGATTGACAGGTCTGTAAACCTTATGGTAGTTTAAAAATAAATAAATATCAGAAGACAATCTCACACAAATTGAGCTAGTCCCAAACTAAGCTCTAGGCTTGTTACTATGGGTACTAGACAACGATAAACATACATACAGGGTGAAATCGAAGTCATAGTACAAATGATCACCTCTGTGTTCTACCCACGAATATGAACAACTTTCACTACGGGACCACCTCTGAAATCACGAAAAAAAAATTAGCTACTTCATACATTTTGGTCGAGTACGTACGTATTGAACTTTTCTAAAAAACAGCTGTTTTTTTTTCGTGATTTCGGAGTTAGTCCCATAGTGAAAGTTGTTCTTATTCGTGGGTAAAACACAGAGGTGATCGTTTGTACTACGACTTAGATTTCACCCAGTATACAGAGAAATACATACTTAACCCCTACAGCGATTTTAGTTTCATACATTTAGTATGAAACGTGAGGCAATGACGCCGTTGCCACCAACGGCCGGGGGGTTTAACCCTTTTCCAGGCATAGTACATTTCATCGACGACATTCATGTCGCTCAAAATTGAACTTAACAACCTACATTTTATGACACAAATTTAATTGAACTCTCCTGAAATATGACTTCATGGATCAGTATCCTTCAGGAAGTTACGAATTCGTGGCTCTATTCCATTTCTTGCTTGTGTCCTTACTTTGGCAAGGCCTGGGAAAGGGTTAAATACGTAGAAGTCATCCAAGACACGAATACCGCCCAATCCGCCCATACTATATACTTGAACCCAGGAAAACAAAAATTATTATCGCCACCCGAAAGACCTCCAATGCAGGAGAAAGCCTTTTCCCATGGTCGGGTCGGTTTTGTGCTACTAACGTCTATCGGCTTAAAACTAAATGTATAAAGATTCTCGGGGCGTACTTCTGTCCTATACTAATTGATTTGACTGTGTCATTGAACGGCATAATTCAGACCGCATTCATATATTATTTGATAATATTTACATTCATAAATAACTCATTGTATGTCTATTCTACTCGCTACGACATAGCTTAGTTTATTTTACACATAATTCCCAATACATAAGGAATGGCCTTAATGATAGTGGGATCATTATTGTATAATTATGTTAAACAGTACCTAAGTTTCATTGTCTTCAAAACAAATATTAAAATAATAATAAAAAATGGTAAAGTAAAAAAACTTACATTTACTCGATTGAATTTCACATATTTGTCAGGAACTTTGTATTTTAAATACAACTGATTATTTGAGACATCTTGAAAGCCGCGGATTCGTTCACAACCTTGCATTGTGATAAAATCGAGACGGATAAATTATGAATTATTATGCTGAACAGAAGTCCTACTTTAGAAGAGTAATACCCAAAAAAACGGGTTGAGAACCTCCTCCTTTCTTGAAGTCGTTTTAAAAGAGATTGCAAAGCTGCAGTGAAATAGGTAGTAACAAACACATCCAGTAGCAGCAGTGCAAATGGTGCTACTATGACCACTTGATAGATTGATTTTTCCTCCGTGAACTTCATAAAAAACGTTAGAGCCGTTTTCGAGCACGTGATACAAATATTTTATATACATATATATTACAAATATTGTTATTTAATAGTATAAGATATACATGGTAATAGTAATTTTGCATCACTACTTTAGAAGATTTAACTTTTTAAATGACTATTGCTATACGAATGAAAACGACAGCGACATATCACAAATACGGAGTACACGCAGTTTTATACCGCTACATATTTTGCAAAACCAATATCAAAAAGGTTTTAAAACTGGATTAAACCATTGGTAAATACAGTAGTCGAAAATTAGGCGACTTCTAAGCATATTACAATACAATTCATATTATAAAAGAGAACCTACAGGACACATTGGTTTTATTAAGTGTAACGGTTGATCAGTTGACTACGGCTATAGACAGATTTGTACAGAAAACAACATACGGTGGTAAAATAGTAAACTTTCGTACACTACGAGTTTAAGAAAAAAGGTTTTTACAATGCGTTCGGCATTTCACTAATCACCTGGGATCGGAAATTCGGATCGATATTTACCTATACTTTCGCACCGGCTTTGTTGTTCAGTTGTGTGGAGGCGGACTCAATCATAGAAATCATTACTAAAATTTGTGGGATTTCAAAATAAATAAATTGCACCGGCATTAATTCATAATCAATTATTTATATTAACTGTTTGAAGTTATTTTTCATGTAAAGATTTACCAAATGTTATTTAATTTACCTGTAACTCATTAACCTAACGAATTTATAGGAGCAAAAATGAATGTTTTGTCCTACATGTAAAGTAATTATTATATTAACATTTTGTAGAATCCCAGAATCCCGGAACTTATATTATTAAAATAATATTTTTAAGAAGCCGACGCCATGTTTGCCTATCTTTTTCCGGGATTTTGCCAACTTTAGGTAAATATCGATCCGAATTTCCGATCCCTACTAATCACTATAGTCTGCCAATGATAATTCGTCGGTGATACTACAAAACCGCGTAAGTAACAAATTTATGATAGAGCAATGGAAACCTTACAGTCTTATTAAAAAGGTGCATTTTGCTCCTTATTTCAAATGTAACTAACGCGGTTTTGCAGTTTCACCGACGAATTATATTTTAGTGCTTTTGTTTCTATCCAAGGCGGTAGTCTATAGTCGGTATACTGAACGCTAGGGGTGGAGGTGATCTCTTTTTACTGCGTGGTCGTAACATGATTTATGTTCAATACAGTGGCTTTATACAAATACAATAGCATAAATTATTCTTTAGTTGACACGGCCAAATTAAATACGAAAGACTATAACCCCATGACACGACTGATATTCCGGCCAGCGTTGTCTTATTCCGCCACAGTCTAAGTAAATTGACCTAAAACACCAAACGACAAGGTTTATAATGTTTTATTCAAGTAGCTTAAAATAATAACACATAGATGGTACAATGTTGGTAAAATCTTCTCGTACAACATACACAAATGTCAGGCAGACCAAATTTGGTCTAGTTTGAATGGCATCTCATTGGTGGGTAGACTAGAGTTCCATGTGTTATTATCCTAAGTTAACCCACAGGCTAGCACTTCAATTGTCAGTCTTAAAATAATCGGGTCCAATTCAATGTCAAAAGAAATGTAAAACTGGTACTCACTGAAAAAAAAAAACCTACATCTAAAAGGCCGAATAGCGTACCGCGCTACTCGCAGACCAAGCTTGAATGTCGCAGCATGTTGCTACAACGAAAACCGCCTAAAACTAGTTAGGTATGATGCAGCTATTAATAAATAACACCCATAGTTTATATACTTTCGAAATATTCCAACGATGAAGCATCGTTGGAACTGGAGATTCGTCGTTTCTACTGTTATAAGGCAACGTGTCTCACGCGAGCGCCGCCGCGCGCTAGCCGGAGCACATCTCCGAGTGGTCGTCCCACGCCGCCACCTGCGGAAGCAAACGTTTCATTAAAACTGCGCCGAGCGTACACCGGATGTACAGTGACGCCCTCATTACTATACTATCCGCAAAATCAAGTGGCGAGTCGGGCAATAAACGTCAGTTATAGTCTTTACTATTTGAACTGAGCTGATCTTCTACACAAAGGCCATTGTTTGTAAACAATACCATTGTCTTTCTTTATGTCCGTAAACGGAAGCCGATTACATACAAAAAAGTTAGAACTACATTGCATGTACATTGAATTATCAACCCTACTCTCTTAGTCAGTAGGTTTAAAATGTAAAGTGTCAGGATACAGATATAAGTCTTTATTATTTGAACTGTGCTTATTCTCTACACAATACTATCATCTACACAAGACTTATATCTGTATCCTGACACTTTACATTTTAAACCTACTGACTAAGAGGGTAGGGTTGATAATTCAATGTACATTCAATGTAGTTCTAACTTTTTTGTATGTAATCGGCTTACGGTTACGGATACAAAGAAAGACAATGGTATTGTTTACAAACAATGGCCTTTGTGTAGAAGATCAGCTCAGTTCAAATAGTAAAGACTATACCTTCCTTTTTGCGCCTGCCGCTACCTGCACTGTTGTTGCACGACCCGCTCCATAAGGTCGTCCAGGTGCGAAAGAGACAGCATGATTCCGATGATATATGACTCAACTCGCCACTTAATTTTGCGCGTAGTATATTGAGTATTTCTAATAAACTAAAGTATTTTCTTGAAATCGGACGGTGCTTTTTTGCACTACAAATGAAAACACAACTTAAAGGATATATCACATAGTTTACTAACAATTGACTTTCGAGTTATCAACTTAACGGAAAAAAGTGGCCACCTTTTCCCATTAAGCTGATTACTCAAAGGGTAACTGTTATCAAAGTTTGTTACGTATCCCATAAATTGTATTTTTACTTGCGCTACAAAAAAGCATCGTCCAATTCCATGGAAATTCTTTGGTTTATCAGAAAACACAATAATATTGAGGGCGCCACTGGACGCTCGATGTTTGCTGCGTGCAGTCTTAAGGCAATAAGCTCTGCTATTTCGATAATTATAAATTCTGTGGTGCTAGTGAAGTAGGATACCAATCTTCCGAAGTTCAAGTGAATATTGGTATACGTCTAGTATACATTATACATGATGCATTTGCGATTGAGTGAGATTGGTTTGAATTTAGTATATCAATAGCTGTTACTAAAAGTGTACAGCTACTGCCGAGTTCTACAATAATACGCTTTATTGAACACCAAAAAACAAACATAGAGCTAGGTAAATATTGATCTTACCGCTAAATAGCGATCTCTTCCCGACAACCTTTGACAGAGAAATAGCTATGGACACATACTTCCGGAGAGAATACCGTCAAGCCACTTCTAGGCGGTTGAAAAGCTAGTAAAAAAAAAAGAAGTAGGGTCTCTACCTGGCACTCCCGCGAGCAGTACCACTGGTTGGCGCACCCGGCGCAGACGAACTGCGCGGCGCGGCGGCGGCAGCCCTGGCAGGAGGGCGCCTCGTCGCCGGCCTCGTCGATCACGAGCCGCCCGGAGCCCGAGCCCGCCGGGGACGCCGCCGCCGAGCCCGACGACCCCGGCGACGGGGACGAGTCCTGCACACCACACCGGTTACATTACAAACACGGAACCAACACACTGGCAGAGATGGGCATTATTCGAATAATTATTCAAATAAAAAATAATTCGTAATATTTTCATTCGCGAATAATTTATTTACGAATGATTTTTTCGCGAATAAATCCTCCATGAATGAATCATATGATTAGTTTTTCGTTATTTTATTCGGATAAATTGACGAAAAATATTTGACGTTTTTGGTTATTCCATTCAAATAACTAACACGATTTAGAAATAAAGTGACTCGTTTATTAGTAGGCACTGCATATTTAAACACGTTAAAGATTGGGACAATAAGGTTAAGGGATAAACCCAGGTAGTAAAATAAACAAAGGAATTCTTGGCAATACATTCATTCAAGAATAAATTATTCGCAAATTAATTATTCGACACATAATTTATTCGAATAAGAATAATCATTCGAGAACTTCATTCGTTATTCGCGAATAATTTGGTTATTCTTATTCGTTATTCGAATAAATTTTGCCCATCTCTGCACACTGGTTACCTCCTTACATACAACTACAGTAAAACCACAAATATAAGTTACGTCCGCTTCGTTCACACGTAAACATCAATTCAATAAAGACTCGAATATCAACTTGACGACGGGCTGGCCAAGTTGGCAGTGAACCTGCCTACGAAGCTAGCAGTCCTGGGTTCAAATTCCAGATTACATACAACTACAGTAAAACCACAAATATAAGTTACGTCCGCTTCGTTCACACATACATCAATTCAATAAAGACCTTGTTGTGTTACGCGTAAGATAGAATAGGCAATGCCAGCTTAACTCGAATATCAACTTGACGACGGGCTGGCCAAGTTGGCAGTGAACCTGCCTACGAAGCTAGCAGTCCTGGGTTCAAATTCCAGATATTTGTGTGATGAGCGCGAATATTTGTCCCTGAGTCATGGATGTTTTCTATGTATAAGTATTTATATCATACTAGCGGCCCGCCAGCGGCTTCGCCCCGCTGCAAATTTCTGACTTTCAATTCATTTGTTACAAAAAATGTGATAAATGAAGAACCGCTCGACTGATTTTGTGGAAACTTCACATAAACCATCTACGAAATAGTCCGAACAAAGACTAAACATTTGGTTTGGATAGGTGAGCCCGTTCTTGAGTTATAAAATTACAACGAAAAATGGCATTGATTTTTATATATATAGATAATATCACATTGTATATTGTCTAGGGGACACGGTTTCTGTAGGAGAATGTATCGAAACTTTTATGCAGGTTGTCTTGCACCGTCACAGGTAAGTATAACTTGTATAATTTCTATTTTTTTTATTACTGTTACTTATTAGTTTTGTGACAATTCTGAATTTTGACACATTTTCCTGCTCACCTTCGCATGAATATATTAATTTTTGGTTTTATGTGAGATTCATTGTTTTATATCATGCTAGGTTAAGTTTATTATTGTTTATTAGCAATATTCAAAACGACTGACTGTTGAGTTTTTTGCGGCGTTTCTTCTCAGCAGTGGTCTCTTGCGAAGCGCTGGTAGATTTTTGACGTGTAAAAGTGCCCGTGCGGCTTACTAACTGAATAAACATCTTTTATATTTTTCTTTTTATCTTTCTCTAGAACCCATAGTAACCTGGAGCTTAGTTTGGGGCTAGGTCAATTGGTGTGACATTGTCCCCTGATATTTATATTTATTTGATTTTTAAATGACGCGCCGCTAAATAAAATGGCGATCGACGGCGTCGCCGCAATGGCTGCCAAACAATTGACCAATAACCGTCGAAGATTTTACCCGCGCAAACGCCCAACCTTATAATTGGCTAAAACGTTTTCGCGCGTTCTACAAAAATGATACTGCCCAGACATGGTACATGGCTGTAACTTTTTTATCAGAACACCTATTTAAAAAAAAAACCGCTTTCAATTACAGGCTGATTTCAATTCTACTGTATTTAAAATAAAGATTATGGTTTTTATTATCATATGATCGGACAAAGGAGGACCGTGTAAAGATTATCCAAGTTCTTATACAATTTTTTTCCAATGTTTGTGTCGTCATTACTTCTCAGCTAATCTGTGAAAGCTTCACAATCGTCTAAATATTTGACCAATTCAAAACTGCTTCTCTAGGGATGGAAGTAATGTCCGAATAGAAGGAGTGAAAAATGGTGCTATATATTGTTGATACAAACTCACCAACTGCACGACTTCCTCCGCTTTCTCCCGCTCTGCCGGCGCCTCAGGCGGCGTCGGCGTCGGCTGCACCGGCGTTATCGTAATCTCGCCGCAATTCTAAACGACACACGTCTCACGTTAGCTTGGCAACTGGGGCTTGAGCGTTCAACGCCGTAACATCCATATTTAGTCGTATTTTATAACTAACATGCACGATGCACGGCCTTCAAGGATGCACGGCCTTCAACTGTCTGGATGCACGGCCTTCAACTGTCTCCTAACTTATTAATGTTATATTATTTTTATTGTTTACTGTTTTGTCACTCTGTTAATACTATTTTTGTTTTCTTCTAAAATTCACAGTGCTTTAGTCTTTACTGTAATGCTGTGTAATTTCTTTGAATAAATAAATAAATAAATAAATAAATAAATAAACATCAAAAAAGGTGGATCTGTGTTTTTTCAATTCCCACGTCTAACGTGGCATGAGCAAAAGAGGATTAGAATTGATCATTTAATACATTTATAAGCTCATGACAATCAATAGTCAAAATTATGTCATGAAAATTAAGCCGAGGCCGTCTCTGCCGGATTCAGCAGTGCCGTCTCATTCTTTAACATTAGGAATGAAAGGGACACCGACATGCACATGTCGTATCGTAAGTCAATCCATGGTTTAACTAAAATCATAATTTCTAGGCTCATGCCACTTTTTAGACTTTAACTAAGGCATTAAAGTAACATATAATTATTAATTATACTAAATCAGTTGTTAGTTTAAACAACGATTTAAAACCCTCACAAACTTTTCTTTACTGGTCTAATTTTGACCTGAACCTGGGACAACACTAGAATAAATTACAAACAAATATTAGAATTAAAAATCAGTGTAACACTGCTGATAATATTAGTGTGTAACTTATTATAAATTTATATGGTCAAAACTAGACCAGCAACTTGTTGTTTTTTTTTTTAAATGTACGCATCACTCATGTAGCGCAATGACTATGAAGTGGCACACGTGATTTTTAAATGAGTATTGCCATACTTATAAATATTTACAATTAAATTAAACACTTAGACTTTGTCCAAATTGCTTTTTAAATAGTTGATATGCTAGATTGCGTTTGAGACGTGAAAAATATATGAAATACTAATCAGCATTGTTACTTTATAACTAACAAACACGTAATCATAGATTTTTAGATTATTTTTTTATTACTACTGAGTTACCAACCAACAATAATAAAAATGGACAATTCTTAATTTGATTCGCATGGCATTGCACAACCCCCATTTTTACAGTAACAGTTTTTTAATAGCGCTTTTCTCCGCAATCAACTAAATAAAAAGGCATCTTAAAATCTAAATTTTGAATTTGGAATGATCAAGGCCAATTGTCACACCGATAGGTTGTCGTACGTTAAGGTACCTTGGCCTGACCGAACGCGGGCAGATTGGGCGCGCACTGCTTCCGTTCCGGAGACGTGAGCAGTTTAGCCAACGTCGGCGAGTAACTCTGTGCAGGGGGCGCCTGCTGCAACGTTGGCAACACCCATTCAACCATTTAAAATGGCAAGTTGGTTTGAAAATAGAATATCGAATGTGGATTACGGTTTTGTGACGCGTTGTGTTAACGGCCAGTTACAGTTGTGGTTTAATGCACCTGGCGTTGCGTCTTTTGTGCTTGATAATTTGAGCCTTCAATAGCATAGAACATTAACCAACGTGCTCAAAGACAGCTTTTAGAAACAATTAACTCGTTTATTTTTCAAAAAATATACAGTGGTGGACATATAATTAGAAACAGTACATAAAACTTAGGTAAACACAGAATGAACTATCGTTATGAGTAAAAATTATAATGATTAAATCACTATTGACTATGCCAGAATATAGCCAATGAGTTAAAAAACTCATAAAATATTTAAAAAAGTAAATCTGTTCTATCTTTAATTATTAAAAGATTTTTAAAATCATGATAGTTGAATTTCTATTACTGGCCGCTTGGACAACTAATTAGAAACGGGATCCATGGTTCGTTCCATTTTTGAAAATAAAAAAAAAACCTCTTTTTAAGCTTTTTCTTTTGTTTCGGCGGCAATTAAACGTCAATTTGGAAAATTACGTGAATAATAAGTATTGGTAAAAATGGGTAAAAATAGGTAAAAATAAGAGTTGTGACGAGTCAACCAGGCAATTAATCGTTAAATTACATTTAGATCGAAAGTGGACTTATAGAAGAATTGCTAAACATCTAGAATGTTCTGTGAAGAAAGTTTTCAACGCTATTGCTCATTATAAAACTAACGGAACTACTAAAAGTGTTGTTAGAGAGGCTCGTCCAAGGAAAACATCTCCCCGGGAAGATTCGCAAATAATACGTGTAGCTAAACAAGACCCGTTCAAAGGCTCCAAAGAGATTAGGAATGAAGTTTTTTCACCTGATGACCCAAGGAACATTTCCTCGAAACTGGTACGCCGCAGATTAGTGGAAGCTAAATTGTTCGGGAGGGTTTCTCGAAAGGTACCGCTTCTTACCAAGCAACACCGAGAGAAGCGATTATTATTTGCAAAGAAATATCTTAACTGGACCGTACGAGAATGGAAAAAAGTGTTATTCTAGGATGAAACAAAAATAAATATGGTGAATTCAGCCGGCAAACGCTACGTTAGACGTCCAATAAACCATGCTTTTGATTATAAATACACGAGGAGTATAGTCAAACACGGCGGTGGTAATATTAAAGTATGGGGATGTTTTTCTGGTTGCGGAGTTGGACCCGTCCGTAAGATTGAAGGTATAATGGATCAATTTCAATACAAAAACATCTTAGAAGAGACAATGATTCCCTACACCGACGACCATTTGCCTGTGACCTGGATCTTTCAGCACGATAACGACCCAAAACACACGGCCCGCAGTGTTAAATCCTTTCTTAGTGAGCAACGTGTTACCATGTTAGACTGGCCCTGAAATAGTCCCGATTTAAATCCAATTGAAAATTTGTGGTACGTCGTTAAAAAAAAAGTCTCCGTTAAACGTAACTCCAGTCAAAATGAACTTTACGAAGCCTTTGTTGAAGCATGGAACTCGATCCCACTCGATAAATGTATGAAATTACTTGAATCAATGCCACGTCGTTGCAGAGCCGTCATTAATAACAAAGGCTATGCAACTAAATATTAATTGTTAAGAAATTTAGTAAACCAAACATTATTTTACATAAATAATTTGAAATTGTTGACGTTGACACGTTAAAACTTTGATTTTTACCTCATTTCTTTAGTGTTTCTAATTACTTGTCCATGACGGATGGTACTGCAAATGTCGTTTAGTTGTTTGTACGTAACTAAATATCTAAATGGTAGTTGTAAACTCGGATATTTATTTGTTTTTTAATTAATTATAAGTTGTTGAACGTATTCTATGCATTTTGTTGTTTTATTTCCAAAAACAAAAGTTTTACGGCAATGTGCCTTGTATAATGTGAAATACGTCGCAAGTGTTTCTAATTATATGTCCACCACTGTATGTAGGCGTGTCTCTATTTTCACTGCCCAGTTTTTGTTTGATTCGACAAATATTCATATTTTGTAATGCGGGGTCCTTATTCCATTGTCTTGAAGCATATTATTAACATTTTGTTCATATTATGTTAGCTTGTACAATACGTTAGCAATACGTCTAAATACTAAATGGAAGACAGACCGAGGACTGCTTTTGCCAGACGAAAATTAATCACAACTCGAAAACAATTGAGTAACATTCCGCTCTCGGAAAAATATATACGACCAACAAGTCATCATCTTTGGCAGAGGCTGCATTAGGAACTATCAGAAGACATTCAGATAAGTTCCAGGCAGGCACACTTGGGACAGAGATATATGACTCCTAAAGCTCTACCCCATTCGCGGAATGGTAATTGGCAAGTTTTTACAACTTATTAAAACGCTTCTGAGCGCGAAACAAAACCGTAACCGCAATACACAACAATGATATTAGGCTGAAAGTGAGCTGAGTATGAATGAATCTCACAGTATCACTGTATATACAGTGTGTCTCTGACCTTGGGGCTTTAAATTCAACGATCGATTCTACTCGCTAAACTGAACTACTTTTGTTCTGCAACATGAAAAAATAACTTAAATTTAGATAACTAATTGATGTTAAAGTCTAATTGTAAAATCAGTGTATTACATACTGGCCATGTAATCACTATCTCATGGTACGGGGGCGACATTACCTTGGTACGGGGGCTAAAGGACAATGGAGAATTGGATCGCGTACATTGAAAATTAGATTTAACTTGTATGATAAAAAATAAATTTAAACTGAACATATTTTTAACAACTTACAGAACAAAAGAAGTTTAGTTTCAGGAGTAGAATTGATCTATGCATTTAAAGCCCCAAGGTCAGAGGCACCCTGTATACAAAATGACTTATAAATACCTTGGTCAAAATTCCGTGGAGTAGGGAATTCTGCTGCGTTGTAGCTGTTTCCTGGCTAGTGGTTACAGGTAATAAGGAGATCTCAGGGTATGGTGGCGGAGGAGGTAGCCGAGGGCTTGGGGAAGCCATCCTTTCCACTTGCTTCTGGATTTCTTCGTGGTTCCTCTCGGGCCGTCGCCTACTCTCTGGCCTGATGTGTTCCGGAGGCCGGTGGGTTACAGTTTCTGGGGGTCTGGTGGGCATCATGCCGGGGCCTTGCTGCATGTTGGCGAACTGAACCAGCACGTCTTTGAAGGAGAGGCCGTTGGGGAGGGAGCCGGCTTGGATTTGTTGCAGTCGGTCTAGCATTGCTTTTTGATTCTGAAATTAGAAAGGTAGTGCTGTAACCGAACATTTTGAGTAAGTTGCTTGTAAAAATGAGTAAATTGTATCATGGAGTAATTAATCACGTTATTGTTAAGAAATAATAAAAACTTTGTTTGAATGATGTATGAATTAAGTTGTAATTTGCATAGCGTAGCAAACATATTTCGCGAGTGAGTCACACATTTTATATTTGACCTAAGGCATTCGAAAGGTTAAAAATTCAAAAAAAGTATAATCCTGATAAGCGCCTAAATAAAATATAAAGTTCTAAGATAAATTAAAGACTCACCAAACGATGAGTAATGGTAATCAATGTTAATCGACTGTTAGTTCATACATTTTGACAGCTGTTAACACTCTGAATAATAAGTTGTTAACATCGTAAAATTGGTACTAAGTTCCTTGTCTTGCACTAACGTTTTTCATTCTTCCTTTAAAATCGGATTTAGTAGTTTAGTTTTCTCAAAAAAAAGTAAATGTCAATTTACTACTGTAAATGATAGTGTAAGTAGTAAGGAAGGCTTTGCATTGGAACTCCTCCTCCTTGTCCAAAATAAACAATAACAACGAAGATTGCGCAAAAAAACCCACCAAGTACCTAATAAAAAAAGTCTTACATGCAGCTTAGATTTTCTTCAAAATTTTGATCTTCCTGTCAATAGATTACCCTTACTCGTAAGAGTATTATAAAGCTGATGTTATATTATATTATATACAAAATTCGATAACGTTTCTCACCCCCTAAATTAAGTCTGATTTTTACGATTTTACCCCTCCCAGTAGGTATATTGTGTAAAACTTTCTCCGCAACCATTAATTCGTCCTTGAAGTACGTCAATGCGATTATTTTTTGTAGTGTAAATAAATTGGCTTCAGCCTAAGGTCGCGCGGGTCGCCAAGCGTTTTTTATTTAATGCAAGCAGCAAGGTCAAAATGTTTGAGAAACAACGACACGAGCAAAAACTGACAAAATTAGACGAAGCCATTTGAAATGCAGTTGGTGAGTACTATTAGAATAACTGCGGAACCAAATGTCTTGAAAAACTGTCAGGGACATTTTATTAAACTGAAAAAATACATAACACGAAAAAGTTTGTATCAGACATTTTACGGCCGTAAAATTAAACTCATCTTTGCTGAGAAGCCCGTCACAAGATACGTCAAAGTAAACGTCAAGCGTAGAAAACTTTAATTTCTGACGCAGCTTGAGACTGGCATTAAAGTCGAGATCAGTTTATTAATAAGGGCCTTAGGTTTTGGAACAAGCTTTTGTCGCCCATTTTTATTTTTTGCAAAGTCATTATTCCTTTATCAAGACCAAACTATTGAGTCCCAACACGGTGGGTCTATATTAACTATCTCGGATATCATGTCACCTTCAGATTCCTTCATCAGATCAGCTCTTAAATACCATAATATCGCATTGTCATCAGGCTTACATTTTGTGGTCCAAATTCCAGCCCATTCGATACAAAAACGTAGGTACGGGATTGACGTACAAATCAACGGCTTACATCAAATGGTTGAAATTGAAGATCTTATTCAAATGAAATGGTCCAATAGCAATATTCACACACGTTCCAGTACTTAGCCGTTATGACTAAAATGCCAGGAAAGGGGATGATACAAAAGCTTATGATCGCACCACAAAAAACACATATTAAGTCTCGATATTAAGCCACTAAATATATCTGAGAACTAACCACTTTCACATGAGACATCAGATTCCAGTAGTGGCTTAACTTTAGGGTGGCAGAACGGGCAAAATGCCACGGTCCCCCTTGCTTTGTTGCTTTATATGTATTTAAATATGAATATCTCTATAAGTACCCACAGTATAAACAACTCGTACAAGCCTAGAGCTTATATTGGGACTGGGTCATTGTGTGAGAGATTTTCCCCTTTCATGTTATTATTTTATCAAGTTTAGATCTTTTTATTAGAGAATGGACTCGTATTTCAGGATAAAAGTAGCATAGGGACTCTTTGTCGAGTTATTCTATAGACTTCAGACAGGGTCGGACTATAGGGGGAGCGACCCGGCTACCGTTATACCAAAGGCTGCTAAATGCAATGTAGTAGCCAAAGCATTCTATACACTATTAGTAACCACGTTAAATTGAAAATACTTAAACTATTACTATTCAGATAGGTACCTTCTTTGGTTAGGGCAGTCGGGCGGTCGCCTTCAAATTTCATTCAAAACTAGTTTTTTTTAGGGTGCCAAATGAATGGGTCGCCCGGGGCGCTTCCATGGTCAAGGCCGGCCCTAACTTTATATTATATGGATATGGGAAGGATATTATATTTGAAATAGGCAGGCAAGCGTAATAATAATCCGATTGCCAAACATACTAACTAAAATGACGACGACGACGCCGCCGACGGCGACGACGCGCTGGCCTAGTTGGTAGTGACCCTGCCTACGAAGCTAGCGGTCCTGGGTTCAAATCCCGGTAAGGGCAGATATTTGTGTGATGAGCGCGAATATTTGTTGCTGAGTCATGGATGTTTACTATGTATTTAAGTATATATTTCTCTATATAAGTATTTATATCGTTGTCTAGTACCCATAATACAAGCCTAGAGCTTAAATTGGGACTAGTTCAATTGGTGTGACATTGTCCCCTGATATTTATTTATTTATTTATTTATAAAATAAACAAATTCAAAGCGGAAACGTACAAACTTAGTTTTTCGCAATAACTCACGTAACATATTTAAAAATCGTGGAGATCGGACTTGATTTAGGGGGTGAGAAACGTTATCGCCCGGAGCTAATTTTGCATTTTTTCGACAGCTACGCGAATACGCGATTTAGGGCAGCCAAAGTATAGGGTAGTCATAGATTTTGTATGGATTAGCTGCCTTCGGAATTCCGAATGTATGTGGCCGCCCTCCGCAGTCAAGTTTAAGTTTAGACTAGAGGACGCCCGCGACTTTGTACGTGTAGAATTAGTTTCCGGCTACACCCCTCCCATTTCTTCCCGTTGGGGGTCGACTTTTGGAAAATCCATTGTGCACCTCATAAGGAAGGAATCTAAGTGTTAAATTTGGAATCTCTAGACCTGGTGCTTCGATATGTCAGTCAGGATCTTATGTATCATAAAACAGGACTTTGTTTTGCCATAGTCGACTAGATCGATTCTCGGTTAAGAGGTTTTTTTTTCAAAACCTAAATACCTAATATGTATTTTTTTGTATTTAAAAATAAAAGTTAGTCTCAATTGCGTAGAATTTGCTATTTCCAATATTTAAGATAATTGCCGGCCATGTGGCGTTCGTTTTTTCCACCCTGTATACATATGTCTTCTTATTAAACAATGTTGTGTATTGGGAAAATGGGCATAGCCAAAGTGCCGTATTAGCGTTAATCGAATTGTGGTGTAACAATTTCATGATAGGTACATAGTTAAGTATATTTATTTGCCACAGCGTGTAAATGCAAATGGTAGCAGCGCGCCGTAAGAGAATTGGGGCCAAGGATCGTGAATTAAGAGCAACGATCGGGCTCGAGGCCCGCGGATCAAATGTTGAATGTCACTTATTGAAACTGTTGCCACGGCCGGGTGTAGGAGCTTTGGCATCTTTATAATATTACTAGCTTTTGCCCGCGACTCCGTCCGCATTTGCTCCCCCCTTTTAACCTCTTACAACCCTTTTTTCGCAATCAAAAGTAGCCGATGTCCTTTCTCAGGCTCTGGACTATCTGTGTACCAAATTTCATTTAAATTAAGATGGAATGCCTCTATGCTAGTCATTTCGCCGGCTGTCTTATCCCCAAACCGGAACACAACAATGCAAACACTGCTGCTTGGCGGTAGGTTAATAATGTTGCATTAAGTGAAAGATTTTTTGAGATCGGTCCATCAGTTTTTGAGTTTATTCATTACAAACATACAAATATACAAAAATATAATATTACTGTATATAAAACAAATCGCTCTGTATGTTCGCTTAGATCTTTCTTTCTATTGGATTTTAATGCCGTTTTCATCGATCAATAGTTATTCAAGAGGAAGGTTGTAATGTATAATAAATTCTGGATAATTTAGGGTTGTCACAGAAAACAGTTACGACGAAGCGAAGCGATGACGGGTCGCTAGTAAGAGATACAACTAGTGGTCGTTATCAACGTGCAATTTTCGTAGCATGGTTGGCAGAAAATATATATTTGAATATTCATTTTTGTTCTTAACTATAAAATAATTACTTACCTTCTTAGAATTACAACTCATTTGTTTTTTTTTTTAAATATATTATGGCGGAAAAGGTTTTGTACCTAAAAATCCTTTTCCGCCCTAATATATTTTTAAAACAATAAACGTCAAAACACGTAAATTTATGTCATAAAAACACAACTATGTTGAAAATCTATTAACAATACGCAGTGTCCAAATACATCATATCCAGAGTTAATATTCAAGTATTTCGAGTGGGGTAATAAAGTGCACGTATGATCTCAGTATTTCACAGTATGGATTTGACACAATACGCAGATTTTATGACGACTGACAAAGGCACGCGATGTAATGTTTACAATGTCAATATTAAAAGGAAAAAACACAATAAACATAAGCACCTAAAGTCAAAATGACGTCTAAATAAAATAAGCTTAAAGACAACCCTGATTTTGAATTTTAAATTTGTAAATTGTGTGAGTCTAATTTGGATAAGTGATTATAATTAAATAAATAAATAAATATCAGGGGACAATGTCACACCAATTGACCTAGTCCCAATTTAAGCTCGAGGCTTGTATTACGGGTACTAGAGAACGAAGTAAATACTTATATAGAGAAATATATACTTAAATACATAGTAAACATCCATGACTCAGGAACAAATATTCGCGCTCAACACACAAATATCTGCCCTTACCGGGATTTGAACCCAGGACCGCTAGCTTCATAGGCAGGGTCACTACCAACTAGGCCAACGTGTATACAAATCGCATAATTTGTGAAATATATAATGTTTAAACACTTGTGTATTTGTTTTTTTGCCAACCATATTTTGCTACCAATATAGGACGTTGATGACGATCACTATATAACACACGGGTAGGTTTGCAAGGAGTGCAATCTAAATGGGTGAGAACCAGGGGTCGAACTTTTCATGCCGATGACGTCAGTTTGTATGCAGGCTGATTAAAAATTAAAGACTAGTATTGAAAGGTTGAAATTTGGTCCGAGTATCGCCGAACCAGTTCTGCATAAACCTAAAGGGAGTTAATGTAATATGGTGTAGGTGACCAATAATGAATCTAATGCCAATTAGATCCCTAGATTACTACTTGAGTCCTAACCTAAACAACGACTCGTGTGCATATGCACTGCGATATGAGTGAAAAAGAAACAGACGTTTTCTTTTTCACGGAAATATTTCTTAGAATAACACAAATAAAAAAACGGTGAGAAACGTTAACGGCCGGAGCTAAATTTGTATGGATTTTTTTGACAGCAACGCGATTTTAGAAGCGTTTCACAATTATCTCAATCGTAAAATTGACTTCACAAACCCGCAATATTTTTGAAAGACCTACCCAACGACACCCAACCTCATGGGGTAGACGAGAAAAAAACATGCCCACATTACGTATAAGGAAGGTACGCCATTTTTATTCCCAGGATTTTATTTTACCATTGTGTCGGCGTCTTTTATGTATATTCATGCCAAATAATAGCTTTCTAGAACTAAGAGTATCTGAGCTAAGCTGCGGAAGGACGGACGAACATGGCGAAACTACTTATAAGGGTCCTAGTTTGACTACGGAACCCTAAAAATATGCGATAATGGCGTCATTTTTGCTAAATAAAGCTATCGAGGATTTTGTTTGTAATCGTCGTGTTTTCACGTGTAGCAGTCTCAAGGAGATATGTTATAATAAGTTTTATCTACTCTCATATCGTAAAGTTCGAATTATAAACTTCAAAACGAATTTATATTGGCATACCTACTTCATAAACACAATAACGAAATAAATAAAAAAACACTAACATTATTTCTCTAACAAAATAATGTTATAAAGTTACAAGTTAATCCAAAAAGTTAATGTCACCAACGAGGTTACATATCATATTTTTTTTTATAATGGAACGCACATGCGGTTCGCGTCATTTTTACAGCATTACAAGTTTTCATTTCAATTTTTACTTGTCTGTGACAGCGCCCGCTTTAACGCCTGCGCGGTGATGTGCTACGTTTTGGCGCCATTCATTGAATACGTTTTGTTGTAGTTACTGAATTTCGTGGATAATTTTCATTCTTGCTTAAAAATGTCTGAGAATAGTGAAAGTGAAGAAAATTTGACTCCGCCAAATATTTTAGATACGGCGACGAAAATGACTCATAATCTACCAGCAAAGCCGAGGAAATTGTATGATAAATGCTATTATTAACTTTGATCTTTTATTTAGTAGGTTGAATCGCAATGTATGAGAGTAGATAAAGTAGGTAGTGTATGAAACTGCACATAACTAGGTATTAAAACACTCGTGTGATACTATTAAAAACCTCGCCTGGCGGCTCGGTTCTTAAACACACACTCGTGTTTTAATACCCCTCATTATGCGACAATTTCGTAAACTACTATAACATATCCAAAGAACAGACACTTAGTCGTTATCTTTATTGAAATCCAGATCGCGGAACACTTTACCATATACACCGACTATATCATGTGACCTCTAAAATACTTTGATCCAGAAGGTTTATGTGCATAATATGTAAATATAACTCCCAACCAGACTAAGCCACGGTGGGCAACTAAATGAAATATAGCTACTGATGTTAATCCTGGAAAATCTGATATGTTTCTGATGGGGGCAAGTCTACTCTAGTGTAAAACGCAAAGTTACTTACCATATCCAAATTGTTAAAAAGCATGTTCAAGTTGTTGAGATTGTTATAGCTGTTCATGCCATCCATGATCTTGGGAGCGATCGCCCGGGGATTGTTCATCATGTTTTGATTCAAAATAGACTTCATCCTTCTACCTCTTCTCGGGCTTATATCAGGATTCCTTTGCCTATAGTCTGCTATGATTGATTTGACATCTTTTGTTGGCCCTTGCCGACCCATAGGCATAGGCATGCCATAACTAGTAGGTAACTGGCCATTCATATCTCTAGGGAAGCATGGCATAGTTGGGCCTGGTAGCATGAGGGGTTGAGGGTATATTGGCTTCGGCATAGATTGCATATGAGCTGCTTTATCGTACGGAGGGGGTAACCCCACCATAGGATTATAATGACTCGTGACCGGCATCACAGGTGCTTGCATCATTGGATTCATAGGAGAGATTGGCGGTTTCAGTGACAATGACAACCCTGAAATCTCATCACTCTTGTCTATAGCAAAATTCTTAGCTTGGTTTAAGTAGTCAAAGGGATCTGTGCGTTCAGCACCATTAATGTCAGCCGCCTTTTCGAAGGATAGCACCTGTTTTCGTCGTAGTAACCTGAGCAGAATCTCTTCCTTGACTTTCTTCAGATGAAGGATGTTGTTCCACTCGTGTTCTTTCTTTTGCGCCAGTTCGCGTAAAGTTTGTATCTCAGAGAGTAGCTGCTCAGTATGCCTTTGTAATTCGTCAACGTTGTTTTTGGTGGCTGTTTGAATGTAGTCATTGATCATGGTGTCGTGATGCGGGTATGTCTTCTCAACTTCCTGACAGAGCCTCTTGAGAGGGGATTCAGTTTCTATTTCTTCGCTGGATCGCCTTTTTGTTGCTTGCTCCTCCTGAAATTAATATCTTGGTACAGGCATCATGATAGAATAGAACAACTAGGCCCATGTAATAATATAATTATATGGAAGACCTCAGAATTGATCAGACAGGGTTAAATGAAAACTTTTTGCTATCTTGTGTTTATCAATAACATAAACAAAGGCCAAAATCTATAATATAAAAATGAATCGCAAAATGTGTTGGTAAGCGCATAACTCAACAACGCCTGGACCAATTTGGCCAATACTTTTTTTTAAATGTTCGTTGAAGTTCAAGGATGGTTTTTACGGCGAGAAAAAATGAAAAATCCACCGGGAAAGTCAGGAATTTGCAGCGGGGCGAAGCCGCTGGCGGGCCGCTAGTATTACATAAAAGCCAATTTTATTGAAATTACGCCTGTATGCACTTGTAGAAGTACTTTCAATAATATTTTGTTAAATTGTTTTACAACATCTACCTTTATAACATCTCCATTGACAGCTTGCACTACAGGTTTCTGTACAAATTTATCTTCAATCTTGAGTTTAGCTGGAACTTCATCAATCTCCACATCTGGTTCTGCCACTTTTTCTACCACATTCACTTCTTTCACCTCTGTTTCAGGCACTATAGGCACTACAGGCACTAAAGGCACTAAAGGCACAACAGGCACTAGAGGCACTACAGGTTCTATGGGCACCAAAGGCACCTCAGGTACCACACAAACTTCTGTAACAGGACTTGGCTCCCTTACTTCAGGAACAACAGTCACTTCTGTGACCTCTTTAGAGTCAGCCACCTGTGGAACCTCTATTGCCTCTACAACAGGGGTGGGTTCAATTTCTGCAGGACCTGGATCAGGGATTGGTTCAGGATCTGGCTGGGGGGTTGTGGGATCCGATTCTGTGCCATTTTCAACAGCTTCTGTTATTTCAATCGGGTCTTCAGCGGCTTCTGTTACTTCACTGGGGTCTTCAATTGTACTTCCTATGGATATAGTATCTTCTATATTGAGCTCATCTGAAATTAATTTAAAATGATAACAGACTAGTGTGGGCTGTTGAGTAATGAATTTTGCAATGAGAGTAAAAGTGGAACCCCATATTAGATTAGATTATAGGATAGAATAGGAAAACATATTTTCGATAGACATATCAAAATATTCTTGTGGTATGTATTAAAAAAAACACATAGGTACAAAAACTTGCTAGTTCTTATCTCCTAAGAAGCATACACTATTTGATTAAAAAGTTACTATAATGATGTGTGCTGAAATGATCTTTACTCAGCACAATAGTGCAGATGGGGATGTCAACCTAGCTGGTTATCAGGGAAATCACCCCTACTACCACCACCCATAATTATAATATAATACCATAAATATATAGAAGTCAGTACAATGCTAGAGCAAACAATTATTAAGAAAATAATTATATAATTGGCATATTTACAAACGAGAGTGGCGAGAGTGGCATGTTAATGATAGATTTTTGACGTGTAAAAGTGCCCGTGCGGCCTACTTACTGAATAAACATCTTTTATCTTTTATCTAATTAATGGAAAAAAAACAAGTGTCACATGGATGGCCGCTACCATTGCTGCCATATTGGAAATAGCAAATTCTAGGCAAAGGAGACTTAGAATTTAGGTTTTTATTTAGTACACACAACCAGTGCTAAACGCAAAGCTGAGGCTTAGGGTCCCTACGAGAGTAATAGTGCACTTTATCATAATATTATATTATTTATAATTTTTTATAATTTAAATTACATAAAATGGAAAATTTAGACAACCTAAATGCATAGTTGAGAGAAAAGTGTTTTTACTCAATGGAATAATTTTTAAACTTGACACTAATTTGCTGATATAATATTTATTTTTTATTTGTTATTTTACACTTCACATAAGATTTATAGATTAAAGTGTTTACATTAAGAACTTTAGGGCAATAATTATAGAATTTGCATGCTAGATATCGCTGAGTGTGTGCTCTAGTATTATATTTTTGTCATATTCAACCAGTTTTGATTCCCGGCTAACCAAACAAGGCAAGCCAGACAAATTTTCAGAAATCCATAAATGCTGTTAGTTACTATTGATTTCGAAAGTAAGTCTCCTTTGTGTAGAATTTGCTATTTCCAATATTTAAGGTAGTTGACATCCATGTGACATTCGTTTTCCAACCAGTTTAAAAATCAATTGCCACGCTTTACACTCACATAAATTCTAGAATGGCTCCACAGACTTGAATATTGTGTTTTGTAATGGTCAGAACAATGTTTGTATAAAATAAAAATGAACTTGGTCATCCTAGAATTTACATCATGTGTTTATATTGTTTTAATTCAAAAGAATTACTGATATGTTTTTATAGTACAAAATGGTACTAGGCATAATAAAATACTGTGATTTACATAATAATGTATATACATTCCATTTTCTATCACTTTCAAATCAATGTTAATATTCAGATTGAAGAAATAAAATAAAACATATCTTTGTTAAACAAACAATAAAATAATTCATGGCTCTGCTTCCCTAGAAAAACCCAATTAACCTCATATATGCATTTATATAGATCTCTACCAAATTTCAATACCATTTTTATTTGATTGTGATTAGGTAGCATAAATAAACTAGAATTTGATTTTGCCGTACCGACTTTAACCTAGTTGAATGCAGTGCCGGATTAGCGGCATAGCAAGAGTAGCAAATGCTATGGGCTCTGCACACCCGCATCTCCCTGACATGTATTTCTACCAGTTCTGTTTTATTTAGCACCCTACGCTTTAAAAGTAACCTAAAACCTAGGGTATCTTTATACTAAGAATTTCCTACGGGCCTTGCTCTGGCTCAATCCGGCGCTGGTTGAATGATATAATATGTATATAGCCTATCGGTACATTATTCCAAATGATAAATATTTATTGAAAAAGGTACAGTTGTTTCAGAGATAACAATTAAATAGAATTAAATTTTAGTAGTTCAGTATCAATATTAACCCATTGAATGCCAAAAGTATAAACTCATTTTCATAGATGCCAACCAATGGTCTGCGCAGGGTGTGCGGGCCTGCTTTAGCAACCTCCTGATTGTCCTCTGATTCAATACTGGAATTCTATACATGTGGAGTCCAGAGGGACAATATTGTTCTTAATGAATTATTAATTCTATTGAATTGAACTAACTGACACAGTTTTAAAATTAATATTTTTCACAATCTACGGACTGTAAAAGTGAATTGGTTACATAAAAAGGATTTCACAGTATTTTACAAACTATAGATAAAAAGAGCCATACCATATTACTGCAAAAACAGACAACTGTAAAACATTATTATATGAGAAAACAGAAATGCATAAAAGCCTCAAAAAGTTGGGAAGTGCATTGATTGAAAACACATTGCCAAAGCTAGAAACCAAGATGGAATGCCTCTATAGTAGTATATAACTAACTAGTCATTGAAAACTGTGTTAAATATTGGACTGAACTGGATATAATTCACTAGCATTGTTACGAACAATTTCAAGGGAAATCTGACATTAATATATGGGTCAATCAACATAACTATTCTTTGAACATTATTTTTTCAACTTTTTAAGGCTTTTAAGTATAAAGAAAAACTAAATGAATTTTCTTTAAAACATTGCATGATTTTATTACACAGACAAACAGTGAATTCTATGACCTGGTAGATTTATTTATTAAACAATTAAAATATCTTCTTTCACTGGTAACTTTGTAGACCATGTTGTCCCCAGTTTTGTATGAACATATTGGTTTGTCCCCTAAGTTATTTTATTAAAAAATATAGTTTATTCTGGGCTGTGGCTTAACAGTGTTGCATAATTAAGACATACTAAAATGTACAAAGAATAGTTGATTGACCCATATATATCATCAACCATTTCCCCTAGGTGAAATTGAACCTGCACAAGACTAACCTAACTATAATAGCCTATTCCCCCCCCTGCTTTTGCCTTAAGCTATATCTAAAGTACCTTTTACTTGTTCTGTGTCCAATTTCAAATCATCTTTTCCTATGTCCTGATTTAGACTTATATTCTCATCTTTGGCATTCTGATCACAGCTATCCGCCTTTTCTACCGGTTCTGGTTTTATTTCAGGCGCTTCAATTCGTTCGACCGTTTCCGGTACTTCCCTGACCTTTGCTTCCTCTATCGCCAGTGGATCGACTTCATTGTTGGCCACTGGGTCCGCCGCGGGCACAATCTCAATCCCCGCCTGTTCCTTTCCAAATTCCACTATTTTCACGCTTATATCGTTCATGTTTATTTACATATTTTCGATTCACAATGTCACAGTATCACCATGCCGTCTAGACGTTCGATGACTTTGAAATGAAGGTATACTTTAACATATCACCAACAATATTTCACAGAACGTTCATTAGTTTAATGTTTTAGACGGAAACAACATCTATGACATCTAGAATGTTTGTAATATTTTTCTCATGATGGTTGGTTAAATATCACGATGCGCTAGCAACTGCAGCCGTGAACTCAGGGGTCATTGCAACGGATTAAATAACTTTACAAACTCCGCGACGAAACAAAGGGACACTGCACTTTATAAATTATCAAATTGCACTATGTTCTGGTGGATTTATTTACAGGTAATACGATTATTTCTTTTTGAGAAAAACTGCAGGCTGCAGCAGCGCTATGGACGCAAATCAAATCGCATCGAAACCGCAACTAGCATATCATATGTTGCCATTAATAAATAAATTCCCGCTAAATCCTATATGAACCTATAATGATTGCTGTTTATTTCAGTTAATTCGAGATTAAATCATTTCAATATTAACAGTATCAAGTTTAAACTTATAATCGTGCGAATTAGATAATTTAATATATGCAAAACAAGTATATGCGAAATGGCAATACTGAGTAAACTTCACCCGACGCACAGTTCGTTTATAAATAAGATATGAAAATTGTGTTAATTTACGTCCTTCATTTAATCAACTTCAACCAAATGTAAGGATATCTCAATAAATAAAGAATGAAGTAAATATTTGGCTTCAAAATTAAAATAAACGTATTGTTTTGTTTTAGTATAATTACGTGTAATGTAACCATACGTGCAAAATCAATTCCGGCGGAAACACATGGTCATAGATTTCGATTCCTACAATTTATTTAAGTTTTTTTAATTTACTAAGCACGATTATTTTACGTTAAAGTTAATATTGAACTTATATATTTTTCAAGATAATATTCTGATGATGAACAGTTTTAAACTGGTATAAATTCACTTTTACGTTATTTAAAATGTATAATTTTCATATCTTTTAAAATTCGCGCCTTTGTTGATACCATAGAGAATGAATAACTTTATTCTATTCACGTTCACGTTCACGTTCACGATAGATGATGAAATGAAAAAGCAAATGGCTACTACGACTACGAATCAACGTACTAAAATTCCTAATAAAAAGAATCCGATGTAATTAGATGATATATGCGCTCTTTAGGATCATGCTTATCGAAATAAGGCTCTAAAGCCAACAGAGAATTAAGATATTACTATATTCCTGAGTAAAATTTGCCACAACCAGAAAAATACTAATATATCTAAATCCCATCGAACACAATTTTAGTAATTTCGCTAACATAGTCTGAGTGTGCAGCTGGCTCACGTCCGGATTATGATTAGGTAAGTCACTTTGTTATTGTTTTTGTATATTTGCATGCGTGTTATGGTGTTTTTCGTATTGCACCTACTGTCTCCATTACGGAAATTGCAAGTTCTCCAAGTAATTTATTTTTAGATGAATGCAATCTGTATTACCATAGTTCGTTGTCTAGTCAAGCCAATGTTTCTTTTTTAATAAAATAAAGCTGCATATAATTTTATGCGTTATTATAAAAAGTTAAAATTATGGTTTGTTAGTGGTTATCTCTTATCAGTGTGGTGGTGTTGACAGCCTCTGGAGTTAACCGACTGCGTGTTTCAGTTGATGTAATGTGAAGTGTCGCCAAGGCTGGGGCGCCGCTCCGACGGCCATGGAGCGGTACGAGAAGAGACATGGAAAACATCACAAGGAAAAACACAAAAAGCGAATGCACAAGAAGCACCGGAGCCACTCCAGCGGTACTCATGACCAATCTTACGGTACATCTAATTCCCACAAGCCCCTGGTGGAGTACTCCGACGTCAGCTCGGAGGCGCTCTCGGCCCCGGAGGCCGGTGAGATCGAGAGCGAGGCCAGCTCCATCAGCCGGCATATCGCCGACGACCTTGACAGGACGCGGAAGTCTCACTCCATCCGCACATTTGTCGACGACAAGACTATATCTGTTACGACGACGAGCCGGCGCGCGGTCGATGAGTATGGTCTCTCACGTGATTCTTCTTCGGCAGCATCTAAGAAGAGGCGCGGCTTAGACTATGTGGATGCTGCCATGGAGTTAGAAGACCATAGGTACAAGAAGAAAAAGGATAAGCGAAAGAAGGAGAAAAAGCGAAGGAAAAAGAAGAGTAAACACACTTCCAGGTCGGCTAGCTTGGAGAGTGTTTCACCTGATGATAATTTGCCTGCCGCAACTCCTGGGAGGCCACCTAGTCCCCTTCGATATACTCAGGTTCCAGTGAGTGAGTGGGAAAAGGCATCATCCCCTTTGCAAAATGGCTCCTGCTCCCCTGTGTCTCCCACAACACCACCTCCACTCGGAGAGATACGTCATGAGGCTTCTCCAAGGCATCGTGCTCAGATTATGGTTGAAACATTGCATCCACTGCCATACTCCCCACACCGGGAAAGATCTCCTGGGATCAGGTAAGAAAACCTTTTTTTTAGCATGGTACTAGCATGTTTTTTATTATGTTTAATTATTAAATAGGGTTGTTCCACCGTTTTCGGTGTTACATGAACTCATATATTAAAGCAAGACAATAATATTGTCGGTCTTAGATAGGATTCGAACCTACATCTCCTCTGGCTATCCTTTCTAATGCAGGCGCATTACCATTTATGACACCAAGACCCTACATAACATTCACGAAATTAGTGAATGCTTGCTTTTTCATACTCGGAGAGTATAATGGTATAAATGGGTAATAAGGTTTATTTCAATAAGAACTTTGAAAATGACGATTGAATGGTCTACTATTTAGATAGTATTTTCTTTTCCTGAACACGCATAATTGAAAGTATAAGAGCAAGAATGAGAGAATCTCTTAATAAAAAGTAGCTGTTTCACGTGTTTCGGTGGAATGACCCTATTGCTGGCCTAGATTAAACTTACTCTTTGGCTGAGACTTGCAGTGCACTTTTACTAGTTAACAGTTCTCTAAGAATTTTTAATCTCTAATAATATGTAGAATTATCAAAATCTATTTTGAATGATTTAGCATGTTATGTTTGTGTATTATGACATTTATGACATCACAAAACAATATTATAAGTATTATAACTTACATAATTTTTACTTAATATACAAATAACAAAACATTCATAGTTACTTAGTATCAATAAATAACATCAAGGTTAATTTCATTTAATTGCCTCAAGCTGGTCATCACTGAAATAATTAAGATTTTTTTATGTTTTCACTTGTGCATTTCATGTAAATAAAAAATCTTACACAAACTGACCAAGTCCTGAACTAAGCTCAAGGCTTGTACTATGGGTACTAGACTTCGAAAATATGCTTATTATGGAGAAATACATAGAAAACATCCAAGACTCAGGAACAAATACTCGAACTCATCACACAATTTTTGCTTATACCATGATATACCTTATTTGGAAAGTAATAAAGAGATGACAATGCTGGTCAAGGTCCAAAAGTCCAAAACCACACTGCAATGAGCATACTCAAAACAGTAGTTAAAGGGTTCCATACCCAATCCAGGTATTCTTGTAGTTTAATCTTTAGGTATATCTTTTTTAAAAAGATAAGCAGCTAAAGTAACTCCTTGATATTGTCACATCACTATTATTCATAAAATTGATTACATAGAACTGATTGTATGATGTAAATATATGAAGTTTATGTAATTATTGGAATATACTTTCAAGTAACTCATTCAGTGTAAGGAATTTCAGTACTACACTACACTTCTAATTCTATTTTCTGGGACTTTCCAATTGTAATTCTATTTTCTGGGACTTTCCAATCCCCATTAATTTCCATTTTCATGCAACTGGCTAAGGTGTATGGCTAAATGCATATTTGACTTGCATTTGTGAAGTCTTTCTGACAATGGGTGTGTCAGAAAACATAATTGTGTAATCAATCATCTTGGTTATATTACTGGCCTAATTTGGTATTTAACAATAGAGAAAATAACTTACTTCATTATCTCTGTTGTTTAGATTTGTGAATTATTCTGAAGTTTGTTTATTGACCCGATGAAAGAAATTTTATTCATTTTCTTTTTGTATGGCCATCATGCATACATCTATTTTTAGGTTTTAATTTTCATAGATATACAATAATTCTATCTTAAAGGTATGTTTCATATCAAAACATAATATTACATCGTAGGCAGATAAGAATACAATGCTGACAAATTGCACAATCATGAAGTTTCTGATTATTGATAATGTTAACAGCTGTAAAACAATGCTGAACTTATTTGTTGCATGCGAAGGGATAGTAATTACAGCATTGTTTTACAGCTGTAAACATATTCAATATTCAGGAACTTCATGGTTGTGCAATGTGCCAGGATGGACTTCTCATCAGCCGAGGTATGAACTTATTAATTATAAATATGAATGTGATTTTGGTTTCTCCATCTCTGATACTACTACTAATAATTTTAATGCCAAAGTAACTGTCAGTCAGTCTTACTCTTTCACATCTAAACCGCTGGACGAATTTCAATGAAATTTGGTACGGAGATACATTAAATCCCAAGGATATAGTGTTCTTTTTACCTGCGATAAACTACTTCTATGCAAACGGAGTTGCGGAGAACAGCTAGGGTTTCTATAAATTTACATTGCAATTACAATGAATGATGTTAATGTTAATATATACATCTTTTGCCATACACAATGGTTTTTTTCCTTTCAAATTGTTTGTGGAGAGTTTAGCCACTGGAAAAGGTATTTAAATCACTATCACAAAGTTTGGATTTGTTATTGTTGTTTGAGTGTTGGTGAGAATTTTGAGATTGGACCAACTTTTCTTTAATTGTGTACTTCGTACACGTATAATTAGTTTACCGCTGCTCCCCCTTTTTGGATCCCTTAGGGGATGAATTTCGTAAAAACGCTTAGTGGCACCTAGGGAATGAAATTTACCCGGTTATTAACCGTTTTTGTATGAAAATAACCGGTTAAAACCAGCTATAACCGGTATGCAAGGAATATTCCTCCCTCCAAATATGAAGTAGGTCTAGCGGTTTCGGTTGTTGATACATATAGTAGTGGCCACATAATCAGGAACACTTGAATTTTTCCCATACAATTATATCTACAAATATGACTTTTCAATTTTAACAACCTATCAAAATTTTCGTTAACTAATAAACTAAGGTTTAAATGTATGTGCAAATGTATCGCTGTTAAAAACGAATATTTCATTTTATAGGGATTTAAAAACTTAGTGCTGACGCGTCCATGAATAGTTGTAAAACCAAAAAAAATATTGTTTTTAACAGCAGTTAATTGTAAATATATTTAAACCTTATTTTATTAGTTAACGATAAGTGTAACTAAAAAGTCAAAATTGAAAAGTCATATTTATAGGCAATTGTATGGGAAAAACGCAAGTGTTCCTAATTATGTGGCCATCACTGTATATCAAGACAGGCTAGGTGATCTAGGATATCCCACCTGAGCAGATATATTCGTACTTCATTTGTTGCACAACCTTTGAGTTTCTGAATATTGATAATGTTGAATGTTGACAGCAAATAATACCACGGAATAAGTTATAGTAATAAGTAATAGTAATACAAAGCTGTTATAACCACTCCTTCGCACGCAACAAATAAGTTTAGCATTGTTTTACTGCTGTCAACATTGTCAATATGTAAAAACTTCATGGTTGTGTAATGTGTCAGGATCAGGGACCGGAAAACCCCTTCTTTTGATTAACCCTATCAATAGGCTTAGCCTATCATTCGGTTAGCCAATCGATGTGCTTAGCTATGATTGAGTCACCTTAACGTTAGGGCGAACCCCTTTGAAGTAGTTAACCGCATCCAAAGAGCTTACCCGGTTCATTAGGGTTTCGGTAGTTTAATATTGAAGCGCTTAGCATTGACTGGGTATTACCCCATCGATCGCCTCTCTCTTTTTTGCGCATTTGGGCGAATTCTAGCCGTCTCGCTTAAGCGGCTACTGCCTGCCGCCACCCTATCAATTGTTAGGTAATTCAATAATACGTCTAAACTCTTGCGCATAGAGGATAAACCAGCTGGAACCGTTCGAATAAGCTTGACTAAGGTGACAGACAATAGGGTATTGGAAAATACTTAGCGCTTAGTCGAATTAACCGTATCGTTTGGTTGCCCTTTCTTTGAGCTAAGTCGACGATAAGCTTAGCGCATCCTTGGGGTTTGTAACAACAAGTCTATCAAAAAGCATATCGAAAACCCCTTTCGCGCTAAGCGGTTCCGGTCCCTGGTCAGGATTTACTCCTTATCATATTAAGTATCATTGCCGGCCGGTACAAACTATTCATTATTCTAACATGTTTGTTTTCATTTCAAAGCTGCATTCCTGGACTCAGGTATTTTTTAATTTATTCACATTTTTTGTCATAAATATATTATGAGATTTACTTATTCTGTAGTTAGTTCAAAATTAATATTAATATTAGATTAATAGCTTTATAAGGGCCGGTGCACATACAGCTAAGCGCGGCGCAGATGAGCTTTCACTGCCACAGCATTATCGTCTTTGGGTGTGAAATAAGATCTAAATTAACCAACACCATAAATTCTCTGCATTCATTTCGGTCTTATTATACACGTTCTTAATCGATTATGGTTTGGCAGGAAAATATTATCTCTGCGCGGTTTACTGTATTTTGCACCGGCCCTAAGGCTGCTTTTACAACTGCATTAACAACATTGTTGTAAAAAATACTCACTTTCTGCAAACATGTTAAGTTTATTTTTAAATGGAACAGCTAACTTTTTAATTCCACTGAGGGGTAATTTATAATATAACTAACTAGCGATCCGCCAATAATCTAGATTTTATTATACATAAAAACCTTTCCACTTGAATCACTATCTATTCAAATGTATTGATGAAAACTGTTTTAAAGTCCGTTGCGTAGTTTGGAAGTTCTAAGCGTACATACAGAGGGACAGAAGGCGGAAAGCGACTGTTTTTATACCATGTAAAGATGGCAATGACTCGGTTACTATTTGCTTTGTTTAACAACGCCATCTATATGCAGGAAGGTGCTAATAGTTTCGTCAAAAAATCTTAGATGGCGTTACTTAACCTGCTTTAACGACAGGTCACAGGTATTTTATTCCAGTCGCGGAGTCCTAATTTTCGCAAGTGTTTACGGAGATCGCTCGTCAATTTTGTGACAAAAAGATTTATTTCAACGCATATTCTCACAATATTATAACTACCGGGTGAAAATAGAAACTGTGAGTTGTTTTTTTGCTTATTTGCTCGTTACAAAATGTAAGTTTTAAAAGTGATATTTGGTTAGGTTTATTGAACCCGTGAAAATATTGTAGTCGGTTAATTTCAACTAGACAAACCTTTACATAAGCATGATTTTTCAGAACAGCTTGAAAAAAGTTTCTGTTCTCATTTGTATGTTTGTTTGTTTGTATGTTGCGGGAAATCTGTTATTCAATGTTTTTCTCAACAAAATAATCACAAAAAAATTAGTGTAGAACTGTAGAAGAACCACATTTATTTTTTACAACGGTTTATCTTTATTCATTAGATTCGATTTATCGACTGCGTTGGACATGTCTCGTGTTCGACCCTCTTAAATATTCATAGTGTATTTTTCTGAACTGAGGCTTGTAGGATTGCAATAAGGTATTATTTTGAATGAACCATGCTACTTAATAAACGTCTGGCTTCCAATTTCAATATCATCACCGCATTTGTATGACTAATATGTGTCATACGTGGAATTTCCCCACCTCGGGGTAAAAGCAACTACTTCTCCCTTTTGTTTAAAACCTTTTTAACTGCAACTTGCAATTAATATTCTGTATTATTATGGACACGTAGAAATAAAGTTAAATAAAGCCTTTAAAACACCTATTTATCTTATCTATCATATTCACAGACAGGGACCTTTGAAGTGGATGCGTGTATTTTTTTTTGTCGATATAGCCCCGTCCGACCGTAATATGGCTGACCCGGTCAAAAATATATCAGGGCACATGGGTACATGGGTGCATGTATGCCATTTACTCAATATAGTCTTTGAGAGAGCTTTATGTCACAAATTGAAGTTGGGTATTTTGAGCTCTCACGGAAACGAAATCGAGAATACCCTTTTACCTAGTCTGGTGATAAGTTCTGTTACTGAGATTTATTACAATTTAAAAAATAAATTTAAGGAGTTTTGCATAAACCTGTATTCTAAACTATTGCAATTATTTGATGTACGAGCTTGAAGTATTCCTATTTCGGACGAGAAAATCATAGTTCAAATCACGCACGACGAGGATACTGATAACGGCCACAACTTTTGTATGAGTTCTTGTAGAGAGTTCAAATTTGCGTGACATATTGAACAGACTTGTAGCTTTGAATTCTGATACAAATGTATTCCTAGCAACTAAAGATCCGCTTGTACACCGGTCAATCTTGATGTCTCATTAAATCGACTTCACGATATCACAATGATTTTGCAAAAATACGAAAACACACCAAATCTCTTGCTTCACAAGTTGGAATAAATAAAGTCATGTTGAGAAATATACTTTTGGTCTCTCTCACATACACGACATAGGAAGTTTTATAATATTATTCAAAAAATTATTTGGTATACAAAAACTAACTTTTAAGCGTTTTCAAACAGTGAAATTTACAGGTAAGTCATCGGAAGTCATCACAGTCGGCTGTGAATGTTAAAATATCGTGTCGGAAATTGCGGTGACCAGCAGGAATAATTATTTGTTCTTCAAAATGTGCATTAAGTAGGCTTTTGATTCTTATACACCATATCGAAAATAAAAATAAACATAAGTTAGCTTTATTTGACTCAACCTTAGTAACAGAACTTAAAAGCCAACTAGGTAGAGTAGTAGGTCATAAACATAATTACTTTATTGTAAGTTCGCTTTGAATGGTGGCGTTGTCATGGTAACTAGTTTTTGTTGACATGAAGCCGACCGTCATTTTCATCGAAGTTATTTTATTAATTCATTTCTCGTGTAATGAGAAATTTAATTGTCAGTGGGAATCGTTTCACAATGTTTGTTAAATTGTAAGTGTTGTAAATTCAGCTAATCAAAGTAGTATGCATATTATAGAGTTCAACTTACAAACTCGTTTTGGTATGCATGAAAACTATTTATAA
This sequence comes from Acleris emargana, assembly GCA_927399475.2. Lineage (NCBI taxonomy): Eukaryota > Metazoa > Arthropoda > Insecta > Lepidoptera > Tortricidae > Acleris > Acleris emargana. Next base: position 20,172,047 of record OV656843.1, read on the forward strand.
TTATATTGTAATGTAACGTGTGTTCGCACAGTTTAGATGCAATTTTGGAATGGTCAGTCTGATTGTTTTTTTTATATGGCCAGTTTTAATTGATTTTTGCAATTTACAGTATGATGTTTGATCGATTTATTATATACCCAAAGTCGCTTATTACGGTCTTGTGTCGAAATCGAAACAGGTTCCATTCGGGTATTTTTAGAATTTCTCAAATTATAGGGTAAATTAAAAAAAACGAACTGTCAATCACTGACTACTGGCTGTTCTCAAAAATAATGCTAAGTTTGTAGCGTTTGCACAATTATCATGTACTTAATGAGTTTGTAAGTTAGTAGTACCTCATTGCCTTAGGCTGAAGCCAGACGAGCGTATTTTTTGAGTTGTGAGTCGCGTAATTTCTGCTCCTCCATTCAGTTTCATAGTAGTAGTAGTAGTATGATGAATGGAGGAGCAGAAATTACGCGACTCACAACTCAAAAAATACGCTCGTCTGGCTTCAGCCTTAATATTCAGATCGTTTTTTATGATGCTGTGTGTTTTGATGAAGATATGGCCGATTACGGCCTAGCCACAACTTTGGGCGGCGGCCACTAACATAACAAAAAGAGCAATATAAAAAACGATCGAAACGAAAACCCAAGCCAAGTTCGGAAACAGCGAATCAACCGACTCAGCTATGCTTATTTATTCTTAGAATCCATTTCAAGCTATTTTACACCCATACATAAATCAAAACTTATTAGATCAGTTTATTATTGACTTACGAAGTCTTATAGGTGCTATTTCGTCCTGACTAAGAAGAGCGTGCCCTAATGCTGGAGTTAAAAGGGTTTTAGTCTAGTATACTCCGTTCATGTATATACTCTTTTTATTACAAGTGAAGTCGAATGGTACCCTTTTTCACTGGGGTCCAAGTAATAAGGGTACACAACCAAGTTGAGCATAACCACTTAGATTAGATCTGCAATTGTATATGTCTTTGAAGGACAATGCAATTTCCTGCATATGTATGCTCTAGAAGTTCTGTAATCAGCAAAACTGAACATCCTGCAAGTAATTCACTTTGCCGAACTTGGCCGCGATTTTCACATTCATGTATTTAGTAATATGTTGTTTAGTATAGGTGGTGTCATTTAACCTTTTAAACGCCACCGTAGACACAGTTGAAGATTAAAAGAGACTGCTTCGTATGAATTAAGTTGTAATTTGAAAACATGTTTGGCGTGCGTGAGACACATTTTGTATTTGACATAAGGCATTAAAAAGGTTAAAGGTAGTGTTGCATAATCCATCCAAGTTCCCACTTAACCCTTATAACTTCAGGTGTACACAGGTTTTGTCACTGTTTTAGAAGGAGACAGAAGTCCACGACGCCACACACGCCGGCGGCGCCCCCGTACCATGAGACGGTCACGATAGACTCGGGTGATGAACAGGATTACGAGCGAGGCCGACGGGACTACTGGCCAGAGCAGCACAGGCCCCAGTCGCCCATTATGATAATATCTGGTACAGTACCTTGTTGTAGGGGTCATAATGTTGGCAATATATGGAAGAGTACACGCGAGTCTATCTTATGCCTTTGCCGCCGAGGAAGACAGTGTTTTTCGCTTAGTAGTTCTGCGAAAAAATAAAACAAGAACTATTCACGTACTAACTGTTAATTTCTAATAACACTAACCACTAGTGAGCCTTTTTTGTAAAGTGAGAAGATTCACAACACGTCATTTAATTGTATAGATATTAAAGTAGCAATATCTCGTCATGCCTCTTTTATTTTTAAGCGTGTCTGCATTCTCGTGGCACTTGAGACGTTATTTATCATGATTAAAGATGAGATTATCAACTGCATATTAAATTTATGTATCGACATAATATGATCTATCATGTGTCATGTCACTTAATAAAGCAGTTATTTTTTATAAGAGATGGCGGCAAACGGGTTACTCAGGAAGTCTTGTACTCTTAACCACCAGCAATTAGACAATTAATCGACCATCTTTCGCGGTGCTTGAAAACATACGACGATTTTTGGGGGATGCGATTGCTTTACCGTAAAATGGGGTTAGTTTGATTAATTTTAAAAATAAATCTTCTGTAACTCCCGTCCGTGTAATCTTAAAATAATTGATTAAAAATATTATATTAGCGACTACATATTTGGAGTAACTTAAAGCAGCTTGAGGCAGAATTCGGTAGACAACTTAGTAGAAAAAAAACAATGCAGCCTAAAATCTCATTTCTTATCAAACATCATCACAATATCAAAGTCACCACTGAAGCATGTCAAAATATAGTGTTTTTCTGTTTCCAAGTTTTTAAATCCAATTTTTCTGAAAATACTTCAACTATAAATATTGTTCGCTCGCATATGAGACATATGAAAGTAATGTCGTGAAAGAGCTAAATAATGACTTTGACATTGAACAAAATCGACGATTCAAAAAATTATCAAAGTCGCCTCGCTTTTCTAGTCACCCCATTTTAACGTACTGGATTTTGAATATGTTGGTTATGTTTTGCATAATGTGTGACGGCAGACTCGCCGGTGCGGTCGGGGTCCCGCGGGCGCGAGTACAGCCCGCGCCGCGCGCCGCGCCGCCGCCGCGCCTCGCCGCGCCGCCGCCACCGCAGCCGCGAGCGCGAGCGCCACCGCGACCCGCGCGCGCACAGGTACACTACACCCAGGCTCTCTAGCGCGGACACATCACAGCCATCCTCGCCAGGGCTGACATTCTACACATCATCATCATCATCATGTCAACCGAAAGACGTCCACTGCTGGACATAGGCCTCAAAGGCTCTCCACTCAGACCGGTCTTGTGCTTTTCGCATCCACCGCGTTCCCGCGATCCTTACAAGGTGGTCACTCCATATTGTTAGAGGCCTACCTACAGCTCGTCTCCCGGTCCACGGACGCCATTCAAGAACCTTCTGACCACATCGGCCATCAGTCGTGCGTGTGATGTGCCCCGCCCCCTGCCGCTTCAGTTTAGCTATTCTTCGGGCTATGTCGGTAACCTTAGTTCTGCGGATATCATCATTTCTGATTCTATCACGCAGAGAAACCCCGAGCATAGCCCTCTCCATAGCCCTCTTGAGTGACCTCGAGCTTTCTTATGAGGCCCATTGTTAGCGCCCACGTCTCGGATCCGTAGGTCATCACTGATGAGATTCTACACGCAGTGGCGTAACTATAACACACGAGGCCCGGCCAATTCAACACATTAGCCCCTCCCTTAATGTGATCAGTTTCTATCAAAAAATAATTTTTTGTGACAAGTTTTTGTTGCCGACTTTTGCAAAATCTTTATCTGCTTATCAACCAAGCTATGAGTCCTCTAACACCGTGGGTCTTCGTTAAAAATATCGTAGATAATGTCGTCATCCGACTCCATATCGTAAGGTTTACATAATATGTGGTCGAAATTTCATTCCATTCCGTTGACGAGAAGTGGGTCAAATTTAACTTGCAAGATTTGACCCATACATACACACATACTTACGTACATACATACATACATGCATACTTACATTGCAAGTTCAATAAAAGCTTGTATAAAACAATAATGTTAGGATCCTCCTGTGCTCACAGTCTCTCGGATCCATTCGGAATGTTACTAGCTTGCTCTGGAAAACTCTATCACTCTTAATTACTTACTTGACAGTAATGACGTCCGAGACAAAAAAAAAACTAGCACGTCGGCAATATGATTTTAATCTTTAGACTAGAGGTTTTCAGCGTATGGCACCTAATGATTGTAGAGTTATCGCCTATAATAGAGGCGACGTCGAGATAAATATTAAAGTGTCAATAAATCCGATCGCTAAGATATATAAGATACTTTCACCTAATTTTATGCATCGGAATCTGTGTGACCCTTCGGCCATTTATGTTCGTTCTATATAATTTTATATTTCTTTTTTTATTAGTGACGCTATAATAATGCCAAATAATTTGCAATTTTATGCATTAAATTGTTTAAAATTGAGCAATTAATGACATCAGTTTTGTCATTATTAATTAAATATTGTCCAAGTAATTTTCGCGCAATTTTTCTACTATTTGTATGACATCACTTTCAGTTGTTAGAAAATACGCAGAAACTTTTTTCCAATCTATTAATCATCTAAATCATCCAAGAGTGGACAAGAATAAAATTGCAAGTGCATCCGGACTTTTATTTCTTTAGTTTCTGCCTTGCAATAGTACATTATTGCCTAGGCAGTGAAGCAGGCAACTGCGAGCCGAGTATTGGTTTAAAAATACGAGGCCCGCAATTGGCTACTTGACAGTTGACACAATTAAATATAAAAAGTGTTGAATATGGTAGTTTACACTAAAAAAATAAATGCACATATTTTTATTTTCAATAAAATATATGATAAGTACTTTATTTTTGGAAAATAACATCGTCGTTTTTTACCTGTGGCTCCAATGAACCCAAACGCTAGCGGCCATGACTGATTTACGTGTGACGTCACTGCAGCCTAAATACAAAGTTGTCAAACATCTCCGTGGTAAAAATAAATGACTCTAAAGCTTACCATAATTGTATTCGTGAGAAGTTGCACTAAATGGAGGCGGGATATTTAAAGGCAGATAGTGCAAATCTGCCAAAAGTGGACAGATGTTAACTTCGAATCTCGACGTGCCAACTGCAACCACTTCTTTCGATGTTGAGGATTTTTAGGAACGTGTATAAATATTTTTTCAGGAGTTTTGATCGTCGTACTTCTACACATTGGTACGGCACACGTCTTATAATTAGACATTTTCACAAAATATATTTTTACAACTTTATCCTTTCGCTTAAGTTGGCTTTATAATAATTCGGTTCGTTGTTTTATGTGTAGTGACGTCACCAACGACAAAAGTCACGTGACCTACCGTTTACGCGCGTATTTTAAATTAATTTCGTTATAAACGTGTTTTTTCTAATAATTAACATATTTTCTAGAAAAAAAATATTGTGAGATGTATAAAATAAGCAAACGCACATTTTAAAATACTTTTCTGAAAACTGTCAAGTAGCCAATTGCCGTTCCTGCCGAGGCATATATAGTGCTTTTCTCAAAAATCGCAAGATACAAATCGCATATAAGTAAACAGAAACTTCACGAGAAATAACATCACTCTTTACCGCCTTTATGTTTATGACAAGGAGAAACGCAAGCTTTTTTAGAAAAAAAAACTCAAGCTATTCCAGACACAGATAAAAAAGTTACGTTTCGAATAAAATATCGATGTATAAGACTTGTACTTCGCGTCTCAGTATGGAGTTAGTAATGTCAACATTTCCGGTCATTTTTGAGAAAAATTCCCTCACCATTTGAAGATGCATTAGGAGAAGAATTCAAACGTCTTTTAATTGTTACATTGTACTCGCTAGCGAGTGGAATGCTCTGTCCCTCGCACACTATAAAAATACTGAGTGGTCTACCGAGGGACAGAGCATTCGAGTCGCTGGTTGTTACTTGTTTACACAACCTACAATGGACAAGTTATCTGCCATTTAAAGTTGGCTCTCTTCTTATCTATTTTCTAGTGCAAGAAAAATAAAGGGTTAATTTATGTGACAAATGTGCTTTATACGAGAGTTTGGAATGGATCCGGATGAAATCTGGTACAGAGATAGATTAAGTTAGTTAATAATAAAAAGCAGACATACATACATACGCATACACTATTTTGTTCGACTTGTTTTACATTGTTAAAAGTCCAAAAATCGAGCAACATATTCAACCTCTTTTTTCCTTTCGAATAACCAAAGAGTGCCAAAAACAATCGTCATCCAAACGTCAATGTCACAACGAAAAAAATCTGTCACCACACGTCAACACTAAAGACTAGTTCGTAAGAATCACTAAACATTGCCGAAACTTAAAAAATAGTTGTATTAGTTCGTAAGGATAACAGGGAAGTATGTTCGTCAGGAGGTCGCCCAGCCGCAACTCCATGAAGCGGCGGCGCTCGCTGTCGCGCGCGCGCCGGCGCGGCTCGTCGCCCTCGCCGCCGCGCCACCGGCCGCGCCACCGCGAGCCCTCCCGGGACCGGCTCAAGTAAGACCACACACGAACATTCGATACCCTATTATCTCGTCTCGTTCATTTTAAGTTTGATTCTTATTTCGTCTCATTCTGTATTCGTCTTCGTCTTGTTCGCTATTCGTCACAATCTTATTTGGTCAAATTCTGCAACTCGACTATATCTTGATACGTCCTATTCGTTTTTCGTCACGGTCTTCCTTGGACTCATTCGTCGTTATTTCCTTTGTTTTTTGTCTCATTTACTTATTTGCCAAAATTATTTCGATACTAAAAACTAAAGATAGACTGCGAATGATACTAAAAACGAGGGAGACAAACAATGAATAAGTCCAAGGAAGACCGCGACGGAAAACGAATAAGACTTATTAAGAGAGAGACAAGTTACAGAATTTGACCCAATAAGATGAGGCGAAATTAATGAGGCGGAGATAATAGCGGACACCGATATTTCTATCATATTTACTATAATCGCAATTTCAAACGGGGCGAACAGCATTCACAAAATTGTTTTATCGCTCGTGGCAACGGTTATTTTTCATTATTTATTTGGACTGAGGCTGTGACTGATTGGCAATTTTAGATTTTCTCAGGCGTTCATGATATTCACACATATTTGTAGTTAAAATGGTTAAAAGTTTTACGACTTTTTTCTTGATTAAATCCCAATTGTGTGAGAAATTTTTGTTGTATGTTTTCCTTTGTGGTAAATAAGTTATTTTGAAAGTAATTACAGTGGCCATTTTGATACCGGCTCTAATAGCAATCATGTCGGTGTCTTTGAATAAGTCATACTATACTTAAAAAATACCTATGTAAATTTAAATATATAAAATTATGCCCATCCAGACGGGTGACATAATGTTTTTTCAACCATATTATCTAATATCTTTCATTTCTTTTGTGTAAACTGGTTACCCAAATCTCAGAATACACTTAGCCTTAAGCTCATCCATCGCACACTACAACACCCCGGCACCAGGTCAGCACCGCCTCAACTCAAAGTAAAACAAACAATCATAGTACGATACATTATTCATACTAAAAATTATAACAATAGCCCTTGACTAACTCACTGTTCATACAATGTTTCACTTTGAGCTGAGACGGTGCTGGTCTGGTGCCGGGGTTTATAGTCTAAATATCCCTGTCTAGACATAATATAACACTTAACTTTAATGTGCGTTTTCAGTAGAAGCAAACAAGACTCCCCTAGCCCCCCGAGCGTGCTCGCCCGCCGCATCGACTACAAGGAGAAGATCAGTGACACTAGCCTCTTCGCCGAGCTCGTCAAGGACAAGCACAAGAGGGCCAAGGTCAGTACACACCAATTCCTGGTATAGTCAACAACTTTAATTGTTGACCAACCCTTTCACAATGACAGTGTCAAATTTAATGAAATAAATTACGACAAAATTATCGATTTCTGCGACAGGGTTCTGCAGGTGCTCAACAATTAAAGTTGTGGACTGGACCCATTGTAGGGTTTTTTTTTCCATAGAATATTTGGCAGTTTTAAACGCCGTGATTGTATTATTCAATGTATTGGTGAAAATAAGGTAAATATTGGCATCTTCTGATGTTAAACGCAGAACCATGTGAAGTCGGCGTCAATAGAAATGGAACAAGATGTAAACAAAATTAACCTGACCAATTTATCATTGTTTCTCCATAGTCTCGTACTTTTGACATCGGCGTGAAATATTTTCATGATTTACACGCCTGTCTCCCAGAGACTGGAACGCCAGGTGTGCCGGTCTAAGCATCTTATCTTATCTTATCTTGTATATGGGGTCCTTGCGGATACACTTCGACCCTATGGGATCTTTTGTGTAATTACCCCTCTTTTAGCGCTTAATCCAATGCAGCCTCCACCCCTTCCAGAAACCGGATAGTGGAGTGCAATGGCAAGGCTTTGAAATCGCTTGGTTCCGGGTAGCCACAACCGAGGATTTTCATTCTTACTCCGGCGAGGGCATCACATTCGCACACTAAGTGTTTCACTGTTTCCGCCTCTTCGCCGCACATTCTACAATCTGTATTGTCATAAAGGCCCATCTTTGCTAGGAGATGTTTGACCCCAAAGTGCCCGGTGAACACTCCGACAATATATCGGAGTTGTCTTCTGCTGAGTTTCCAAAGTTTTTTGGTCCAGCTCTGATCAACTCTTTCTATGAAGAGCTTCGCATGCCCTAAGCCTACAGTATTTTTCCACTCTTTTTGGTGGTTTACTAGGGTGTTATTGTTCAGGGCTGCTTTTATGGTGCCCGGTGACGGTGCCACAAATGGTTCAGGTCCGACGTATGCGCCCTTGGACCCTTCCCTTGCCAGCTCGTCCGCGGCCTCATTTCCGGGATAGCCTTCGTGTCCTGGAATCCACATCAGTTTCACTTTGTTCTTCCTACCAAGCCTGTTTAAGGCCTGGATGCCATTGTAGACTAGTTTCGAGTCTACTTTAGGCGCTGTCAGCGCCTTAAGTGCCGCTTGGCTGTCACTTAGAATATAGATAGTTCTACCCTGCGGAGTCCTACTTATATTCTCTTGCGTACAGGCAATTATCGCATATAGCTCCGCTTGGAAGACCGTTGCGTAGTTGCCCATACTTATGCTGCTGTTATAGTCCTTGGCGTGAATACCCGCCCCCGTACCGGAGCACATTTTTGAGCCATCCGTATACCATATCGCGTCGTCATCCTCTAATAGGTGCAACCCATCCATCCATTCATCCCTTGTCGAAATGTGGACATTGAAGTTCCTTCGGAATACATACTTAGGCTGCATTTTGTCGCAACCCATCGTCAGTATTCTGTCTAGAGAACCATTGTGTGCCATTTTGGTGTGTCTGGTTCTAAGCGCTGCATCGTTGCATAGGCCCGTCTCTTTCAACCTCTGCAGCGACTTGCACGCCTCAGACTGTATGGCGATATGCAGTGGTGGTAGGTTTAGTAGAACCTCCATTGCCGCCGTTGGCGTCGTTCTGAACGCCCCTGTTATAGCCATGCAGGCCACCCTCTGCACCTTGGTCAGAGAGTCTCTGCATGTTTTTAAAATTGTTCTTGGCCACCAGGCCAAGCAGCCGTACATGATTATGGGCCTTACCATCATGGTATAGATCCACTTCAGTACTTTAGGGTTAAGGCCCCATGTCTTACCATATGCTGATCTGCACATTCCGAACACTCTCAACGCTTTTGTTATAGCGTTGTCCACGTGCTTCTTCCAAGTGAGCTCTTTATCTAGTATTATGCCTAGATATTTTACCTCACTTGACAATTCTAGTACCTTACCAAACAGCTTGAGGTGTTTAATGTGTTTGAGGTCTCTTTTCTTAGTAAATGGAATTACTACAGTTTTGCTGGGATTGATGGATAGTTGATGACTAATACACCATCTTTCCACCTTTTCCAGAGCATTTCCCATGATTTCCGATACTGTTCCCGGGAACTTCCCGTTGATAAGTATCACGAGATCATCTGCATACCCAACCGTGTGTAGTGGGCCTGTGTTGAGTTCCTCTAGGAGTGAGTTTACCACCAGACTCCATAGAGTCGGTGAGAGAACCCCCCCCCCCTGGGGACACCCTTTTGTCGTTGTGGCGAATAGGACATCGCCCAAAAGACTTGACTTTATAAGTCTACTGTTTAGCATGTTGCCTATCCATTTGCAAATGGTTGGTTCAATGCCATGCCGTGCTTATGGCTTCAAACGTAGTCTTATCAAATGCACCCTCCACATCGAGAAATGCCGCAAGACAATCTCTTTGTTCTCTAGTGCGTTTTCAGCTTTATTCACTACAAAATGAATTGCAGTATCTGTGGATTTACCCGGTTGATACGCGCATTGCATTTTATGCAGCGGATACCGCCTTAGAGGTCCATCTCTTATGTGCCTGTCTACCAGCTTCTCCAGTGTTTTTAGGAAGAATGATGATAGACTTATTGGTCTGTATGATTTGGGATCGCTGTAATCTGCTTTGCCAGGTTTTGGCAGGTAGATCACTTTTACAAGCCTCCAAACGCGTGGAACGTGCCCAAAGGCTAAGCACGCTCTATACAGCCTGCTTAAATGCGGTACAATTATATTTGCGCTTTCTTGTAGTAGGATTGGGTATACCTCGTCCGGGCCCGGTGCTTTGTACGGTTGGAACGTGGATAGTGCCCACCGTATCTTGCAATCGTCTACTACCTTTTTGGCAGTGTCCCAATTGTGTCTTGTTGTGCGTGCTGTCTGCTCTGACAAACAGATTGGTACACTGTCTATTTCGCTTTCACGTATAATGGAGCCGGGAAAATGTGTGCTACACATAACTTTCAGGGTATCTAAACCCGTTTCAGTCATACTTCCCTTGTCATCTTTTATTGATGTTAGCGGAGTTGACCTTGCTACTGCTAGTGCCTTTGTGAGCCTCATACCTTCTGGTATCGAGCCTATTTGGTTGCAGTGGTTCCGCCACGCACTCCTTTTTGCTTTCCTTACCGCTTTGTTATACTCTGTGAGCTTGTGAGCGTACATGCTAAAGTCATTCGTCGCCTTCGCATCATTGAAGATCGCCCTTGTTTCGCTTCTGATTTCGGTTATCTCAGGGTTCCACCAGGGTATCTTCTTGGCTAGCACCCGTTTTTCCGGGCAATTATTGGTCCACGCGGTATGTAACGCTCGTACCATATTGTCCGCTTCAAATTCAATGTCAATAATAGAATTGAGCTTACCTTTTGGATCCCCTAGTTCTACCTTTAAGTCCTGTTTGAAAGATGACCAGTCGGTGTTCCTAGGGTTTCTTTTGTGCACAGTTTCAATTGGTATGTCAGTCCTGTACCTAAAGCATATGTACCTATGATCTGAAAGTGAGATTTCATTGGAAACATGCCAAGAGTGAATATCTTCATAAATGTGGTTGGACGCCACCGTTATGTCAATTACTTCTCCGCGTCTAGCATTGACGAAGGTTGGGCTGTTCCCTTTATTGAGTAATTGTAAAGAAGAGCTCACCAGAAAATCCAGTAACTTCTCTCCCCGCTTGTTAACATCCGAGCTGCCCCAGATGACGTGGTGTGCATTGGCGTCGCAGCCGATGATCAGGTCGGTGTTCACCTGACTGCCAGTCGCGACCAGACTCCGGAGTTGAGGTGTGATGGGGTCCGTCGCTTCGTAAGGGAGGTAGGCAGACGAGATGATGAGAGTCTTGCCTAACCTCTTCTCCTGCCGGTCTAAGCATACAACGTTCGCTTCCTAAATATTCATCACATCACATCAACCTTCAAGCACGTACGTCGGTTTCTTGTGCTTTTTGATTTGGCCTTCGTTCAAATACATCTCGAATCTGATCACCGTATGTGCGTCTACGACGTCCCCTACCGACATGTCGACTCTAATCAGTCTATTTATCTATCTACATATAAAAGAAAAACCTAACTGGCTGCCTGGTCCATCAACGCACGCAAACGGTACTAATTTGTTTATATCTTTTGCCAATTCTATTGATTTTATCTCTATTAAATCCAAAGACGGTAATGGCGGTGGTTATAACGTTTAGTAGTCGCCCATTGGCATGGAGAAGGCAGAAGCACGCAGCCCGCCTGATGGTAAGTGTCATCAGAGACTGCAAACGCGTTGCCAGCCCTGAGGAGTTCATGCCTCTATGCTAGTTAGCCAGTCAATTCTCGGGTCGAGATGGATATTGAATCTGCATGGAATGACAGCGTCGCATGTATGAAATCTTCATCTAGACCGCCTGCGAGTCGCCTCACAGGTGTTCGGAATGCAACGCAGCTATGGAGTGGTAGGTTAAGACGGTGATAGCGGCCAAGACGGATCCTTCACAAGGTACTGTGATACTACCACTTAAGTTGGAGGGAGCGGCGTCCTCACGAACGAGATGTGGTAGGCCTGCATGCTTTCTCTAGTATCAGAATGTACTAATTTAGTTTATTTTTACTGGCCCTTCCTCCTCCATATGTATGTCTTTTGTTGTATGTGAATCACGCAAATGACATGGCCTCCGTTAATTTCATTTTTAAATTTTAATGTTTCAACTGTCTACCTATTACGGGTCATGAGATACAGCCCGCTAACAGATACACGGACGGACAGACGAACCCTTTGGTTACGGAACCCTCAACACGAACCAACGCATATTCACCACACTGGGTTCCACCATTCAGTTAACATTACTCTTAAAAAATCTTCTACATGAAAAATACATACATAATAACTCGAAAAGTTACTAAGGAGACTCTGTGCAGCACCACCCAGTTATGTTATTTTTGTTATGTTTGAGTTTGGTAGTTAGTATTATTATTTTTATTTTTTATTTCTTTCTTGTGAGACGTTCTTTATTTTTTATTTTAGAAATTGCAAGAGATTTTAGATCAAAAGGAAGAGGAGTCGCAAGGCGTTATTCCGCCGACAACTTCGATCAACAACCCTGAGATAGTCACTATAGATGAACTATCCAATACGACGGCCGACAGTGCAATACAGGTGAGGCTCTTTGAAAATAGCTTTATATTGGATATTTGCGACCCGCTTTGGCTTTGTTTTGGTTGGAACAAAACAGAAAATATCCTTTATTAGGTAAAGGTAACATAGCTTTCTAATAGTTTAAAAAAAATGGTAAGTAGTTTCAGAGATTTCCCGCAATGTACAAACATAAAAAAAAACTGAAAAAAAATAGAGGTTTATCTCAAAACCAATTATGGACACTGATTCTTATTTTACAGAAAATAAGAGTATTCATTTGTTTTGAAACAATTGATTCATAAGTTCATAACCGTATCATGATCTTTGAATTAGAGTTACAAGTCCATTATTGGTGCCTTCAGTTAAAAGTGTCCAACATTGGAGTTTTTACATTACAAGCATCTATATAACAAGATAAGTAACTGTTAATTACGAATGCTATTTTCGAAAAGATTATCTATACACGTTTGGTGAGTACGTGGGGTAATATTTGGATGAAAGATTCATATTCGTCATAAATCTGTAACGTCATTGTAGGTAACTCGTGCCTCCGTGCGTTTTATAAACGTTATCTACCTGAATTGTTAACGTCGACGTTGTTGTCGTCATCGGCTAAGAATGTCACGATATACAGAGATATTATCATGACATTCTTATCCGTCATTTTGAGCGTGTCCCACAATTTCCGAAAATCAAATTTTATTGATTGCAGAATTTTCATTCCTATTTATTCTCGATCGTAATTTTTTCTTTGGTGCATTTTTACCATTCCAGCAATGAATTTGATAGTGTCGGTTTGGCCCTTCAGGTCTGCTGAAATACAAACATAATGTGTATCTACCTTTTTTTGCGACTTAGACGTAAGACGTATAAGATTTTGAAAAAGTTAGAATGCAAATTTTGTAATTATTAAAATGTGATTTCCGGAAATATTATGGGAAACGTCCGTCATTTTTCATTGAAGCCAGAGAAAATTAAAAACTTCGTTCGTTAAAGGCTTCGTTGAAAATTAGCGTGACAGAATTTATCTCTGCGTTCTCTCTCATTAGATGAGTAACGATCATTTAAGAAAGAAAAAATGTACATATACTTTTATAAACTATCGACGCAGTTAGTCTAGCTAATTGAGAGTGACCTTGCCTACGAAAATTTATTAATATTAAAGTAAGAAATTGGTCAAATGCGAATTGAATTGGCACACGAAAGGTTCTGTACATCCTCTGTTATAGGGCCCCCTTTTTTATTTCATTTATATTAGTTGTTATATATTTTTTTATTTTTTTTAAGTTTTTAAAGCAATGCACTTTGAATAATTGTCTGTTTACCTCCAACGGATCACGAGGCTCTATCGATACGGCTCGCTGATCACAGCGCAGTCCCCGCCGCCCTGTGTAGTGATCCCTCTTGGGAGTTGTAACCGTGTGTGGCCGCAGGTGGGTCCGGAGAACGGGTCGGTCCCGGCGCCGTCGCCGGAGGCGCGCCCGCTCCCGGCGCCGCGCCCGCTGCAGCCGCCGCCCGAGTTCGGCGCCTGCGCGCCCGCCGCGCCCGCCGCGCCGCCGCACACCAACGGCGCCGAGGTAACCTAGCCCGACACGGGGCAAGAGGACTGGCTCCGCCGTATTGCCATGACTTTTCTATACCCTTACCCTGAGTTGCAAGTACCGTACTCGTTTGCGAGGTGAACATTCTGTCCCGAGCGCTCGATACTGCGAGAGACAGCTTCGACTCGCTGGCGAGTGCGGTAATTGTAACTCACGGAGAGGGTCCAGAGGCCCCAGCCATTTTTTTTAATGCTTATCATTATTTGACTTGCACCCGAAACAATTTGCTCAAAGGTCGTAGCCGAGATGCAAAAGCTGCTTATGTTTTTACTTTTTATCATTCGAAATATATCAGATGACATTCACGTGTGTAACGATAAATTACGGCGTCAACTGTCATCCGGTTTTCGAGTGATAGAATAAAAAATGTTAGTAACGTTTCCAACTCGGCTACAAGTCTTCGAGCATTGATCGCTTTGTCGAGCGAATTATTTTGGATGCAAGTTAATAAATAAACATTAAAAATAATACAAACCGACTTACTTTAAAGAACTATCTTGCACTACATGAGTCTGCTTACGTAATTACAGCTAAATCAAAATATATTGATAGTACTCTTTTGTCTATCGCTTTCGCACCTTTTGGTAACTTGAAGTACATTTACTACGCCAGAAAAAATGAAAGCGATACACAGGCGGTTACTAAGAATTGAATGGTTTTACTGTTGTCCGTTATTAACATGGTGTCGTCGTGTGTTACAGAAGCCCGCGTCCCCGCCGCCGGCGCCGAGCGCGGCGCCCGCCCCCGCGCCGCCCGCGCCGCCACCCAAGCCCAAGAGCCTCACCAAGCTGCCCATGCCGCCCAACACGCAGGTACGTCACACACCGAGCGGCCCCGCCCCCGCGCCGCCCGCGCCGCCACCCAAGCCCAAGAGCCTCACCAAGCTGCCCATGCCGCCCAACACGCAGGTACGTCACACACCGAGCGGCCCCGCCCCCGCGCCGCCCGCGCCGCCACCCAAGCCCAAGAGCCTCACCAAGCTGCCCATGCCGCCCAACACGCAGGTACGTCACACACCGAGCGGCCCCGCCCCCGCGCCGCCCGCGCCGCCACCCAAGCCCAAGAGCCTCACCAAGCTGCCCATGCCGCCCAACACGCAGGTACGTCACACACCGAGCGGCCCCGCCCCCGCGCCGCCCGCGCCGCCGCCCAAGCCCAAGAGCCTCACCAAGCTGCCCATGCCGCCCAACACGCAGGTACGTCACACACCGAGCGGCCCCGCCCCCGCGCCGCCCGCGCCGCCGCCCAAGCCCAAGAGCCTCACCAAGCTGCCCATGCCGCCCAACACGCAGGTACGTCACACACCGAGCGGCCCCGCCCCCGCGCCGCCCGCGCCGCCGCCCAAGCCCAAGAGCCTCACCAAGCTGCCCATGCCGCCCAACACGCAGGTACGTCACACACCGAGCGGCCCCGCCCCCGCGCCGCCCGCGCCGCCGCCCAAGCCCAAGAGCCTCACCAAGCTGCCCATGCCGCCCAACACGCAGGTACGTCACACACCGAGCGGCCCCGCCCCCGCGCCGCCCGCGCCGCCGCCCAAGCCCAAGAGCCTCACCAAGCTGCCCATGCCGCCCAACACGCAGGTACGTCACACACCGAGCGGCCCCGCCCCCGCGCCGCCCGCGCCGCCGCCCAAGCCCAAGAGCCTCACCAAGCTGCCCATGCCGCCCAACACGCAGGTACGTCACACACCGAGCGGCCCCGCCCCCGCGCCGCCCGCGCCGCCGCCCAAGCCCAAGAGCCTCACCAAGCTGCCCATGCCGCCCAACACGCAGGTACGTCACACACCGAGCGGCCCCGCCCCCGCGCCGCCCGCGCCGCCGCCCAAGCCCAAGAGCCTCACCAAGCTGCCCATGCCGCCCAACACGCAGGTACGTCACACACCGAGCGGCCCCGCCCCCGCGCCGCCCGCGCCGCCGCCCAAGCCCAAGAGCCTCACCAAGCTGCCCATGCCGCCCAACACGCAGGTACGTCACACACCGAGCGGCCCCGCCCCCGCGCCGCCCGCGCCGCCGCCCAAGCCCAAGAGCCTCACCAAGCTGCCCATGCCGCCCAACACGCAGGTACGTCACACACCGAGCGGCCCCGCCCCCGCGCCGCCCGCGCCGCCGCCCAAGCCCAAGAGCCTCACCAAGCTGCCCATGCCGCCCAACACGCAGGTACGTCACACACCGAGCGGCCCCGCCCCCGCGCCGCCCGCGCCGCCGCCCAAGCCCAAGAGCCTCACCAAGCTGCCCATGCCGCCCAACACGCAGGTACGTCACACACCGAGCGGCCCCGCCCCCGCGCCGCCCGCGCCGCCGCCCAAGCCCAAGAGCCTCACCAAGCTGCCCATGCCGCCCAACACGCAGGTACGTCACACACCGAGCTGCCCCGCCCCCGCGCCGCCCGCGCCGCCGCCCAAGCCCAAGAGCCTCACCAAGCTGCCCATGCCGCCCAACACGCAGGTACGTCACACACCGAGCGGCCCCGCCCCCGCGCCGCCCGCGCCGCCGCCCAAGCCCAAGAGCCTCACCAAGCTGCCCATGCCGCCCAACACGCAGGTACGTCACACACCGAGCGGCCCCGCCCCCGCGCCGCCCGCGCCGCCGCCCAAGCCCAAGAGCCTCACCAAGCTGCCCATGCCGCCCAACACGCAGGTACGTCACACACCGAGCGGCCCCGCCCCCGCGCCGCCCGCGCCGCCGCCCAAGCCCAAGAGCCTCACCAAGCTGCCCATGCCGCCCAACACGCAGGTACGTCACACACCGAGCGGCCCCGCCCCCGCGCCGCCCGCGCCGCCGCCCAAGCCCAAGAGCCTCACCAAGCTGCCCATGCCGCCCAACACGCAGGTACGTCACACACCGAGCGGCCCCGCCCCCGCGCCGCCCGCGCCGCCGCCCAAGCCCAAGAGCCTCACCAAGCTGCCCATGCCGCCCAACACGCAGGTACGTCACACACCGAGCGGCCCCGCCCCCGCGCCGCCCGCGCCGCCGCCCAAGCCCAAGAGCCTCACCAAGCTGCCCATGCCGCCCAACACGCAGGTACGTCACACACCGAGCGGCCCCGCCCCCGCGCCGCCCGCGCCGCCGCCCAAGCCCAAGAGCCTCACCAAGCTGCCCATGCCGCCCAACACGCAGGTACGTCACACACCGAGATGCCCCGCCCCCGCGCCGCCCGCGCCGCCGCCCAAGCCCAAGAGCCTCACCAAGCTGCCCATGCCGCCCAACACGCAGGTACGTCACACACCGAGCGGCCCCGCCCCCGCGCCGCCCGCGCCGCCGCCCAAGCCCAAGAGCCTCACCAAGCTGCCCATGCCGCCCAACACGCAGGTACGTCACACACCGAGCGGCCCCGCCCCCGCGCCGCCCGCGCCGCCGCCCAAGCCCAAGAGCCTCACCAAGCTGCCCATGCCGCCCAACACGCAGGTACGTCACACACCGAGCGGCCCCGCCCCCGCGCCGCCCGCGCCGCCGCCCAAGCCCAAGAGCCTCACCAAGCTGCCCATGCCGCCCAACACGCAGGTACGTCACACACCGAGCGGCCCCGCCCCCGCGCCGCCCGCGCCGCCGCCCAAGCCCAAGAGCCTCACCAAGCTGCCCATGCCGCCCAACACGCAGGTACGTCACACACCGAGCGGCCCCGCCCCCGCGCCGCCCGCGCCGCCACCCAAGCCCAAGAGCCTCACCAAGCTGCCCATGCCGCCCAACACGCAGGTACGTCACACACCGAGCGGCCCCGCCCCCGCGCCGCCCGCGCCGCCGCCCAAGCCCAAGAGCCTCACCAAGCTGCCCATGCCGCCCAACACGCAGGTACGTCACACACCGAGCGGCCCCGCCCCCGCGCCGCCCGCGCCGCCGCCCAAGCCCAAGAGCCTCACCAAGCTGCCCATGCCGCCCAACACGCAGGTACGCGCCGAGCTGCCCGGCCCGAGACATAGTGCTCCCCCCACGCCTTCCCGCCGCGGCTATTGTTAATGGCAATAGCCAACAAGATGACAACGATTTGTCAATTTTTACTAAGGGCCTGTTGTTCGATTAGTAGGTGACTTAAGTAATTGTTAAAATTCCAAAAAGGAATCGAAATTTGACACATTGCCTTGAGAATTAACCATTAGTTAAGGTTTTTTATGATTAGTTAGTTAACCTCCTGCTCAAACATACAGACCCTAAGCCGTTTTCTATAAGAAGGCCCTTAAGAGTTTTGTGAGCGTGGGGCGATTTGCATTTGTGTTGATTGCCATCAAAAATATCGCAGCGACAGGCAACAGAGTAAAACGAACTGAATAAGCTTAAACCTATAAATGCCTGAACTATAGTCTCGAATTCGATTTTAAATGTTGCTTCAATTACAGGTTGAAGACCTGAAAACGTTAGCAAACGATAGTCCGCTCAGCACGCCGTCCCCCAGTCCTGTCAAGAAGCCGGAAAAACCCAAGAAGACTGGAATCATGAACTTGCCAATGCCCCCTGGTAAGTTAACTTGTTGCCAATACATACCAAAATGGTAAAAAAGGAATTCGAATTCGATATCTGTATGGCACAGCAGTTTATCAACTTGAAATTTAGCATAGTAATGGGGGGTTGAAAATGAAAGTGAATAGATTATAGCACGGGGTTTTTATCTAAAAGGGCTCAATCTTGTCTTAAAAAATATACAAAAAAGGTTCCCTATTGCATAGAAAATAATGTTCCCAACAAAATTTGTATTTTTTGCGTTTTCCAACCGTGCTATCTCAAATATAGAACCCTCGGTGCACTTTTAGGTTATTTATCTACAACATAGTTGTCCAATTTCCAGTGATACCCGGTTCTGAAGAGCTGAGTGGCGACGAGTTGGATGGCTCGACGCCGCCGCCTACTAGCCGCTCGGAGCAGTATTCGCACGTCTTCGCACGGAAAACTGGGAAGGAAAATGTATGTATTTTACTTACGCGATATAAAGGGTAGCTGGGGACGAATACGAGTTAGGGTGCGGCTCCACTGAGGCGGAGACGAGAGGAGGGGAGCGGAGCTGTGCCAATATTAACCAATAAAAGGCGCATGCGGTCACGTCGAGCGCGCCTTGCGCAGATTCCATTGGTTAATATTGGCACAGCTCCGCTCCGCTCCTCTCGTCTCCGCCTCAGTGGAGCCGCACCCTTAATGTTGTCGCAGACAACCGCTTGGCACCGGATTAGCTCAGTGACACATTGAAAAGTGAGCTATGATTTGTGTTAGTACCATACATTTATCAGTAGACGGCGCAAAGCCCGCGACAGGTTGTTTTCACTTAAGCTTTAAAAAAATGTGTCGTACTAACACAGATCAAAGCTCAATTTTTCCCATCTAAGGCGGTGCCAAGCGGTTATGTCTGTGATAACCTTTATCCGTCGCCCATCGAATTATCTAACCGCCCCTTACGGCAGTGCCGTGCCTTTTCAATTTAAATTTTAAATACTACATTCTCAATATGCTTTAATCCCAAAGCGAACCATTAGATTTATGGTAGTTTTATAATCTTTCGAATTTGATGTTTTGGGTACCTGGTAAATATGTATGGTATTTTAAAATTCTTTTATTTTGGTAATCAGCTGTAGACATAATAAATGATTAATTAATTCAAGCTGACCGTATCCAAATAGTATAGTTTACATTATTTATTTTGTTTATTTCAGTCGATGTCAAAATTGAAAAGGCCGCGGATATTAAAGAGACGGGGGTCGAAGGTAGTCCCCGTGGCCACTCCCACGTACCACGCCAAAGACTGGGGCGAGAAGTGCGTCGACGGCTTCCAGGTAACGTTAATGTTGATGAGAACAAATTAAGGTCTTATTGATGTTAGATTTGATGATCGTAGTTTGAATTATTATTATTATATGTAAATAATATGTGGTCTTAAATTAAAAAAGTTGTCTGCCACATCTACAAAGCCTTTTAACAAAAGGAACGGCACGGTCGGCTCTGGCCGCCAACTGAAAGTTGTGCCATTGACGCCATCGTCGGCCACAGCCGACGTATAAGTTAATGATTGAAAGAGACATTATTCCGGATGAATTAAGTTGTAATTTGCTTAGCAATGCAAACGTGTTTGGCGCTTGAGTTTAATTTTTTTTATTTGACTTAAGGCGTTATAAGTTAACACTACAGATTTAACCACTTATTTCTCGGATATTTATATTCCTTTGTCAGGTTTCAGTGCTCATCCATTGATACGCTTAGTGATAAATCAATGTGGCCGTCCAAATCAAAAGAGCCCTAGCGGCAGGCGGTTACGCCGTTCTTATAAATTCTACCTTATTTTTTATATAGTTACAAGAGTTAAAACAGCGTTACCTGGTGGTGGGCCGCCATATCCATTTTCATTCTAGACGGCCACAATTATTCACTATGTAACATACGTGCAAAATATAACCGATTTGTAAGAATAAGATTTAAAACGGCATATTTTTATTCTTCAGGTTATAACTCAAATCGGCGAAGGCACATACGGACAAGTGTACAAAGCACGCGATAAAAATACCAACAACTTGGTCGCCCTCAAAAAGGTCCGGCTAGAGAACGAGAAGGAAGGGTTCCCCATCACGGCCGTGAGAGAGATCAAGATACTGCGCCAGCTAAACCACAAGAATATCGTTAACTTGAGGGAGATCGTTACGGACAAACAGGACGCCTTGGACTTTAGGAAGGTAGGTTTGTTGTGACTATTAGGTAAACAGTAGGAGAGCTGTCAAGCATTTCTGAGTAGGTGTTTGAGGTACCATGCAAACTTGTACAGTGCGTCTTTAATTATATTTAAATACGAAGAGGCAGACCGGACTGAAGGGTATTGGGGCTAAATAGAGTTATCGTTTTTTTAAGTAGCGTTTTTTTTTAAAAAAAAAAGTCCTTGAGGCATTTTAAAACATTTAAGAACGTTACATTGACTATCTAAAAAGTTATAAAAATCAAAATCCAGATCATTTAGCCGGGCTTAAAATCGAGTCAGGTTGTAAGTTTTTTTTTTCAAAAACGCACTTTCCAATGAAAGTACCCTGCATATTTAAGATGGGAAATTTTACTTAGAAACACTCCTTCATTTTTATACACACAGATTTTATAAGAATTGCTTTCCTGAGTCCGGTAATCGAACCATCTAAAATTGCAAAAGTATGCTACCTGCCCCATATCCGCGGTAAATTTAATGATCATTTAGAGCTAATGTTTATTTTATTAGACAGGTTTGATCTTTACAATTGACTTTATCGGTTGGTAAAGTGGAAAAGGTGGATTTCGAAGCATGTGGGAGAAAAAACATTATGAGCCAAGTTTTGTAATCATTCGCGTGATGCTATTCGTTATGCCTATGCGTTACGGTGCGTGGTTGCTGAGGTTTACAAGAAAAGTAGCGTGTCTTAGTGTATCAAATACATTGATTAATTACTGAAACATACAATTTTAACACGCATTGCGTGTGAGATGTTTTGAATCCCGACTTAAGAAGGTTTTAATTGAAAACACATTTATATAATATTATAAATTAATTTATCCGTAGCACTTCACAATAAATATTAATAAAATGTTATAAACTACTTTTTAACCGATGAACATTATGATTTAAGAAATAATGCGTTTTGTTGTTATGCAAAATAATTATTATATCGTCGGTTTATTACCGAAAGTATTCAATTTATCTCGTAAAATGAAAATTTGTACATTTGTTTTTATGCAATTCATTACACACCTATTTATTCGGGTAACTGATGATAACCGTCAAAAAAAAGTACAAAGTCGTCATAAAAAAAAATCTTGTTCATTTCAGGACAAAGGTTCGTTCTACTTAGTCTTTGAATACATGGACCACGACCTAATGGGCCTGTTAGAATCGAAGATGGTGGACTTCACAGAGTCGCACAACGCTTCTATCATGCGGCAGCTACTAGACGGGCTCGCATTCTGCCACCGCAAGAACTTCCTGCATCGGGATATCAAGTGCAGTAATATTCTGATGAACAACAGGCGAGTACACATTGGCAACACAGTTCCTCTTCAAACATAGGTATATCGCGCGGCTTCTGCATGTGTGCGTGCCTCTACCGTACGCGCCGCGCGCCACCACAAGCAAAACGCAACTCCGCCCGCGAAGAATTTGTAATTTTGCCATCCCACGGGAACGGTAGTTTAATTCGGGATGAAAAGTAGCCTATGCGTGCATGACTCGATGTATGAATGTTGAAGAAGCGAAATAAATTTGTCAAGATCGTAGCAAGTGGAAAGAAGTGGTCTCTGCCTACCCCTCTGGGAAACAGGCGTGATTTAATGTATGTATGTAAGTAGTCTATCTGCTATTCCAGACTAGATAGTATCTTTATGCCAATTTTCATTGAGTACTGCTCAGACGTTCCAAACCAAACTTTTGCATTTATAATAGTAGTAACAGTCTATGGCAATACTACAGTGTAAACCTATTCTGACCTAGCTTAGTAAATGATTATTTTATAATGTCCAGGGGTGAAGTTAAGCTCGGCGACTTTGGTCTGGCGCGGCTGTGGTCTGCTGAGGACCGCGCGCGGCCATACACTAACAAGGTATTGAATTTTATATAACTATATTACAAGACAGATATTGAAATATGAGGAATCAGAAGTTTTCAGGGCTCTGTTAAGAATTAAAATGCGAATACGATATGTTATGTATGTTATGTTATGGAGGAACGAAGAGGTTGCCTTTTTGACCTGGTGGTAAGTACGGAAAGGGTGCTTAGTGACTCGTGAACGGGTGCTGTCTGAGGGGCTCAATCTGTTGGCGCTTGCCGGAACCTGTATTACAGTTAGTTATTTTATTTTAGTTTTCGCTCCTGACGTAGATCTCATCGTGTAATTCTCCTGGTGATTATTTTTAATTCAATGTTTTTGACCTTTCATTTATGATATTATGTAGCTAGTTTTAATTATTATTATTTATTACTTTGTAATGTTTTTTTTTTTTTTTTTTTTTTTTATATCATAGGAAGGCAAACGAGCACACAGGCCACCTGATGGTAAGTGGAAACTGTGACCCATAGACATTCGCATTCACAAGACCGCAATCCTAAGACTGCAAATGCGTTGCCAACCTTGAGGCCGAAGATGGAATGCCTCTATGCTAGTCATTTCACCGGCTGTCTTATCCCTAAACCGGAACACAACAATGCGAACACTGCTGCTTGGCGGTAGGTTAATGGATAAGATGGTGGTACCAACCCGGACGGACCCTGCACAAGGTCCTCCCACCTCCAAAAAACTTACTTGTAAGTATTATTGCGAAAAAATTACCTGCTGGAGTTTCTTGCGGCGCTTCTTATTTTTTTATTTATTTAAACTATTATATTATAATGCCTAAAGGCAACCTCATGGTTTACAGAGAATACATGGTGCAAGTGGAGATCTAAACAGTGTTGAAAACTTAATTAAATACCTACTTGATACTATTAATGCATAGAATACATAAATAATAATATGTTCATATAAAACATACATATAATACTCAAATACATACGAAACCAATGTGCGATGAAGATGTGATGACAGATTACTCAAGCCACCTTCTTCCCCGCAATGATGATCTTGTCCGAAGCACTAGTACATTCACTCCATATTACCGACGTGTTAAAGAGCTCTCAGTATACTGAATAAATATTTTGAATTTTGAATTTCATGAGCATGTTAACAATAGGGCTGGTTTGCACTTGCACCCAGAATACAGAATACAGGTAGTAATTGTTGTTTCGAGGTGATCACGCTGTGGTACCGGCCGCCGGAGCTGCTGCTGGGCGAGGAGCGCTACGGGCCCGCCGTCGACGTGTGGTCCATGGGCTGCATCCTGGGGGAGCTGTTCCTCAAACACCCTGTCTTCCAGGTACTGAAGATACTGGCCATGTAGCTAGCTACTGGTTCACGAAGTACACACATACATTAAGTTTTTGGATATTTGACGTGATCTTTTTACGTCAGTAAATTAGGCTTTTTATTTTAAAAATGTATACCTATGGATTTTCAACTTTTTGTTAGGTGAGATTAATGAATGAATGAATTTTATTTTTATTTATTTTATAAACGTATACATACAGGCGGCGGGAGATTCTGTTTTAGTGATAAGGTATAATCACATTGAAATGTCAAGGTTTTCTTATTGGGGGTTAGAGCTCACTTGTAGTAAAAATAGTAATTTAGTAAAATGTCCAAATATATTGATTCTAGAATATTGATTGCAGCCAATGGAACAGGTTCACACAGTTTTTCTCTAGGTGTTAAAATTTACTTGGTCACTTCAAACACCTAACAAACCCTTCTCGACATACCAATAAACCGTATGAATTCAGAAGGATTAAGTCGCAAAACTACCGACTCGGCTAAACGACCGTATCACTTTTATTCACATTATTAACCTTTTGAACGCCAAGCGGCGAAGTAATCCGGCGTGCTACTGACGCCACAGCAATAAAACAAAGTGTAGAGCTCTTAAAAACTAGTGATTGCAAAACGCGGACAAAATGTGGATTTTTCGAGATGTGGCTAGTTATATTTGAATTACATTAGGCAAAATAGAAGGAAGATGGACAAAGCAATAATACAAACATAAAAATATAAAAGTAGGTTTATTTATTACGGAGTCTTTGATCGATGAAGTTTGGGCGGCAATCGGCGTCGTTGGCGTCAGTGGCACGATTTTTCGATTACGTTTTTTGACGTCTTTGGCGTTCAAAAGGTTAAAGTCCGTGTCGCAAAAGAACACTTCGTTTGTATTTCTAGGTAGTTTAGGTTCGTTAACTTCAAATACCTGAAAGGCAAATCGCCCATGAATAGGAGCCCCGCCATGCGGGGTTCCGTCAACTATGCTAAGACGTCTATAAATGAAAAAAAAGACAATGGTATTTTTGCGATTAAGTAATTTGGCGACCTAGTCATTCTACTAACCCCAATAAACATCCAGGCGAACGTCGAAATGATGCAGCTAGAAATGATCTCCCGCGTGTGCGGCACGCCGGTGCCCGGCGTGTGGCCCAACGTGGTCAACCTGCCCCTCTGGCACACGCTGCGGCCCAAGCGGTTCCACAAGCGCTGCGTGCGGGAACACTTCGCGTTCATGCCGGCGCACGCGCTCAGCCTGCTCGACCGGATGCTCGAGCTGGACCCGGACAAGAGGGTCACGGCTGAGGACGCGTTGAAGAGCCCTTGGCTTAAGAATGTGATGCCTGACCAGTGAGTATTGATCCTAATTGATAAAGGTTTGGTGAATCTTGAGCAGTGAAGTGGGTACTGTGTGGGATATTGTTTGGAATTTTACAGGGGCGTCTTTCGGAAACCTAATAACGTTTGTCCTAAACTAGTTTTTGTTTATCGTTTGGCCAAAAATACCTGACGTTAGATTAGGTTAGGGTTGTATTATAATATCAACACTAAAAAAAAAACAGGCGGGGCACAGAAATTCGGACAAATGATGATTAGGGATTCCAATATAGACCCATGTTACAGATTGTAGTGAATAAACACACAATATCGTATTTGGTTGGAGACGTGTTTATCTTGCTTTCTCAGTCGGTTTTAGCACTGACCCGCTAGGCGAGTTCATTTTGTATGGAATTCAGCCCTTGGCAGCCAATGTTAATGCTATTTAACGTCTAATAGTGCTGTCGTATTAACATTACTTTTTTATCTGGGTTCATAATTTGTTAAATTGTATGTCATAATAAAGTCAGGAGACGTTAGAGTGCACTTATTGTGGCTATCGACGAATTGTTCATTTAACAACCGTAAACAAATATCATACCGCAGCCTGATAGTCCTCCGTGTCATTGCAGGATGTCAGCGCCCGAGCTGCCGACGTGGCAGGACTGCCACGAGCTGTGGTCCAAGCAGAGGCGCCGCCAGCAGCGCGAGGAGCAGGGCAAGAAGCCCTACGAGTCCGAGAGGGACAACATGCTCAAGCAAAGCGACTGCTCCAACCAGTCTGACAACAGCTTCAAGAACGAACCCTACAAGACAGAAACCTTCAAGCCAGAACCTGCACAAGAAACCATCGCCCAAGTCAAATAGTACAGGGAGTACTACTTCGGACATTATGGATAGTTCAAACGGTGCTCCGCTAGACCAATTTATAAGTATAAGTGATGTGCCTGGATTGCTTTGGTGAAGTGATTTTTTTACAATTGAACAATGGAATTTTAAAATGTGATGGTAGTTGACAGTGATTTGAAATGGAAGTGCATTGTGTTCAAAGCGGTCGCTGGAGTAGACATTGCCTGGTGTGAGGTAGCTCTGAAGGAACAGTAGTTTACACTGGAATAGTGTTCAAAATTAAAACAATTACCAAACTTGTCTAAATTTACCAAAGTGTAGAATGGCCCTAGGGAAGCAAGGAGCCACTGTATAAATGTCGCAAATATTGCATTATATGTATAATGTATATACCATCCTCGAGTATAATGGTTTTGTACGTTGGAACATTTTCGTTCTTGTTGTTTTACCCGTTAATTTATAATACGCGAAATTTACATGTATAAATCAATGAATATATCAGTTTAAAAGACGTATTAATATAATTCTGTGATGTTATTTTGATATCGGAATTGACTTATGCCACGGTGAGCGGGGCCCGCGCTTACTTCTCTAGTTTTAGTTAGAATATGAATAAAGGTCCTCGTATGATATATTAGTTTTATTTTTGTTACAAAGGACCCCAACCCAAAACTTAGTAGGCATTTATGTATATGTAAGTAATATTAATATGTATATTGAAGCGTCTTACGCAAGAATTTTTAGTGTTAAAGTTGTAATTAATAAATAGTTTATTATGTAACTGTCATGGCAGATATCTGTCAACCACTTAGCAATAATTGTGTATTTTTTATAAGATACTGTAAATAGTCCTGCTGGGATATGGTTTAAGTTATTCCCAAGCTGCAATTAACGGGTGTGGACTCGTGGTCACACCAGGTTGTCACACCACTACTATTCGACGGAGCCCTGCCTGAGACATGGCTCCTTTTTCTGAGCGATTTGCCCTTCGGGCACCTAAAGATACCTAACGAACCAAACTTACCTACTTTTGCGGAATAAAAATGATTTCTGTCGAATTTCCGACCAAAGCGAATAGCAGTGGTGTGACAATCTGGTGTGACCACGAGTCTGCCCCTCAATTAACTATGAATTATCACAAAGCGACTGTTTTCCTATTGTACCAAATGCTTTAATGAATTGTGTAACATCAATGAAATTCCCTTGCATTTGGTGACTCGACACATTATGTAATTGTTGTGTTTGTATATTTTCGTATTGAAGTCAATTGTTCGCTTGCGAAATCGTTTTTTCCGATCCTGTTGGCTGATTCTAGAGTTACGGTTATATAGATATGTATTTGAGTTATTTCAATTATGAGACTTGTTTTACTGGATCTTTCTGTGCCTGTAGGCTGGGATTTAGAGTTGTTGAATTCATACGAAAGTTCTTCCGAAGTTAACTAGACTACTGATTAGGCTGTACATTCCAAACGTGTCCAAAAGGGGAAGTCATAACCAAAAAACGCCCCACATTATGCCAAAGAATCGTGCAAATTCTTTGTCATAAAATTATAAGTGTAAGATGACAATAAACTTTGAATGTAGCTCTAGAATAAGCCCACAGCTGCGGTAGCAAAACCCTGTACTATATAGCAATAAGATTCTTGTCGAATAATCCGGAGTTTGGGGGAAATACATCGTAGTGTCGTATGTTTTTTACCTTCTTTGTGAATAGATATGATTGTACTGGAAGTTTCAATAGTTATGACGTTTTATACATTTGTTTTGTCGTACTGAAGCGAGATCGCCACAGCATTATTAACGTATCTAAAACGCCGAAGTTGAAGCCTAGAATAACTCGATGGTCTTAGAATAATAACACAAATAATTGTTGTTTCATACAGACGACGCGTCCATCTTAGAGCCACAAATGGAAGCATGTATGCGTTGCGTAATTGTCGTTCGACACGCACACAAGTGCACAAATACGTGTAAAAGTGCCGGTGCGGCCTACTTACTGAATAAACATCTTTTCTCTTTTTAATAATGTCTTACTAAGTAGACCTAATTCGGTCTAGATTAAGTGGCATCACATTGGTGCGTGGACTAGGTTTCTGTGTTATTATTTCTAAGTCGCTGAGAGTTTGGCACGAAAATCCTTTAGCTGTACCATAATTATAGCAATATTACTTGTTTCCTATGGCAATAATTCATTAAAACCCTATTGATAGTAGCGAAATACACTCGTGAGATGTTAAAAGAACTTAGGGTAGTTTCTGATCTCACGTTCGTCCTTATTTGCCTTTATACGAGTCATACTGGTTTTACACGATCCTAAAAATCATTTTAAGGTCTCGAGAGTGTACT
Organism: Acleris emargana; assembly: GCA_927399475.2. NCBI lineage: Eukaryota > Metazoa > Arthropoda > Insecta > Lepidoptera > Tortricidae > Acleris > Acleris emargana. The sequence continues at coordinate 20,200,489 of OV656843.1, forward strand.
GTTAAATAATTAAAATGCAATAACTTCTTAAGGCCCCACGTGCAAATACATATGATAAATAGCGAAATATATAAGATTGAATTTATTTTGTTTTATGACTGTTATTAGTAGTGTTCTGTCCTAATCGTGTGTCCCATGTTCCATGGAACTACGGGGTTTGTATCGATTACGTCACAGCTCAATATAATATGCGTGCAGTAAAAGGAAGCTGAGGCCCGCTTGTACGTAAATTTATCCCTAGTTTAACCCCTGGTTAAATAATACACAATTGTCACATTCATACGAGAACTGTCAATTTTAACGAGTATCCGGCCTAGGGTTAACATTTACATTTTACGTGCAAGCGGGTCTAACAAGACAATCCTGACGAGTGAGTCCCATTTGTTCCATAGAACATGACGTAATAGAAAAATTTGAGAAAATATTATCCCTATTTGTACTATAGAACAGTTTGTACTTTTTGGTCTCAAATTGTTCCATAGAATAATAATAATAATAATAAATAGTATAACAATTTGGAAAAAAAAAATCCAAACAGTTCGACTTCCGAACTACTGGTAGGACTGGGTGGAATAAAGGACCTGGTATTAACGTCAGTGATTAATGTCATTCACGACTTATACATATATCTCATCATGGAAGTATTTGGGAAAAGCGATTCCCATTTAGTGTGCATTCACAGACAAAACAGGAGCAAAAGCTAGTATATAGTTCTATAGTAAAAAAAGGGATAATATTTTCTCAAATTGTTCTATTACGTCATGTTCCATAGAACAATTTTGGAAAAATACATTCCTATTTTGTTCTATGTCGTCACTAATAAAAAAAGTCGGGTGAAATGCTAGTATGTTGTTCCATAGAACATAGTGGGAAAAATAAGTCTCATTTTGTCCGATGACGTCATGTTCTATGGAACAAATGGGACTCGCTCATCCTGACGTCTGTCACTCCAATACAAATTATAACCTCATACTCAATAATAGGTATTACCGCGATTAGAATGGGATTAGAGGTGACAGTTTTACCATATACTTACGTCAAAGTGCATATGAATTGACAGCTATTCCAATCCCAAACTAATCGCGGTTTCATAATACACATGTAGTGAATAATCCTTTCCAGGAAAGGTAAGGGTAATGAGCACTTAGTAATATTTTTATAAAGTCCAGAAGCACCTCTTCACCCTTAGCCCCTCTGGAGCTGTTGCCTCTCTTCTGCTATGTACATGCAGCTATTATGGGAGGTCCATTGCAGTTCAACCTAAGGCCAACTGTAGTTCCATGGAACATATCTGACACGCACAATACTCGATGAAAATCGAGACTGTAAATTGTAACCTGAGATTCCTGTCGTGTAGTCTATGTATAATATATTTATGCAGCTTTGGGAGCATTCAAGTATTACGTAACGCAATTTTTGAAGATTTTAGACTCCCCCTCCCCCCCTTGTAACGCACCGTAACGTTTTTCTGTAACCCCCCCCCCCTCCCCCTCTCTAAACGCTACGTAACACTCAAGTGACCATTTTTACCCTAAAGGCGCTAAAAGTTTTAATTCCCTAAATTTTTATTAAAAAAAAGAAACAATGTTACGTAACGTCTTGTAAGAAAGACCCCCTCCCGCCCCTGTAACGCATCGTAACGTTTTACGAGACCCCCCTCCCCCCAAATTGCGTTACGTAATACTTGAATGCTCCCTTTATGAAAAATACTTGTGAATACATTTTATTATTATGTGTGGTTCAATTGTTAAAACCATATTGCCTTTGACGTGCATTATCTCCGCCGCCATTACTGTCAAGTTAATTCGAGCTGTCGTAACCTTGACAACATCCTTTTTTTTAAACGGTAATATGGTTTTACGAATAGAAACTGAGGCCCTCCTATTAATCTTGGGCGAGATACTATGACTTTATTTTAAACATAGTGCCTTTAAGGAAACAGTGCTTCTTGAAAAAACTTTAGCAATGTATAAAGTAAAAGGCTTCTAAGCAAACATTTTCTCGGCAATTATGAGCATCTTGCACTAACATACAAATCATTTATATATATAAAAAAGTGTAAGGGTAAGACAACCGGTGAAATTATTAGCGTAGAGGCATTCCATCTTGGTCCTGAGGGTGGCTGTCTTCAGATTGTAGTCTTGAGAATGCAAATGTCTCTAGGTCACAGAAGCCACTTACTATCAGGCCTGTCTGCTGATTTGCCTTCTCCATTCTGTTTTTTTTTTTTAAACCACACATTTCCGTGAAAAATTGATCTTGTCCCAGCACCCTTAGGCAGGCATTACACGGTCAGTCTGGAATCTTGATAGTTCAACTTGATCCAGATTGAAAGTTGTCTCAGACATAACCGCTAATGACCGCCGTACAGACTTATAGTGTATTATAGTTATAGTATTCATTTAATCCACAAAATGGCCCACTGCTTAACTTTACGTTGCTTCCAACGTGTTATAGGGAATGCAATACCGGGATACCGGGATCCCGCACGCGTTATGCGGGATTGAGCAATGACGTAGTTTATACGTTGTTATTAGTACCTTATTATATTATGCTTTTCTCAAGTAAAATGATACAAAAGCATAATCATGAAAATTGTTAAAAAGATTTTGAAAAATTAAGAGAGAATCTCCTTTTGAGATATTTTTTGAAAGCATGTTTTTTTTATTTTATTAAGATAATATCACGCACAATGACCCCCATGCAACGCTGCTTCAATTGAATTAAATTGTTTAATTTCATTAAAATACCTTTGAAATGTAGTTATATCTTTTTTATTGATGCTTTCGTATAATATTACACTACCTTGCGGGATCCTGCGAATACCGGGACTAAGTTCCTCATGTGAGATTGCGTTCCCTAGGTTACGTAAGATCAAGTAGTGTGGCGCGTGTAACTAGGTCATATGAAGTTTTCCTCAAATTGTGTTTAATTACTATGTTGTAAGACTGAAATTGAAAGATGTTTATCACTGAAACTCTGGATTGTTATCATTTACTGTAAAAATGTAACATTTTTTAATAAAATTGAATGAAATGTTTGTATTTTGTTTTTTATGCATCATACTACAGCTTTGTGCCCTTGGCTTAAAAGTATATGGTCCCTTAAATCCACTAGGCTCCACCGACTCCAATCCGCTAGTGGAGCAAACAGCACTGGAGTTCACTGATACACCGGTGGCCTGGGTGGATCTGCATCCTGTGTCAACTTTCAACACAGGATCCGCCGTCCGCTTCGTCAGTGGATCCAACAGCACTCGGGGAGTTTGGGAAGATCCACCACTGATCCCAATTATAATATAAATATGAGGAAGGTTGAGGTTATGTTGGTTCTTCAGAAAACAAAAAATAATAAGTACCTAATTATTCAGGGAGAGTTTTTTGATCAGGAAGTAGTATAAAATCGTAACCAATTGTTAAATCAGAACCAAATGTGTATTTTTTTATTCTATTTTTGAATTTTAACCATAAAATCTGACTACCCATCAAACAACGCGCCTATTTTGGTATTATAACCTCAATGCCAAAAAATGAGGGGTGTTTCCTCGTGGTCATACTATTTTTGTCCTACTGACTTTCGACGGAGCCCCGCCTAACGGCGGGGCTCCTGCTTCTAGGTGGTTTTGCCCTTCGGGCATCTAAAGATACCTAACGAACCTAACCTACCTACTTTTACAACCACAATTAGTATTTAGTGATCAAATCTAGGTTCACTTTTTGACTAGTATGACCACGAGGAAACACGTAAAATGAGGACTTCTGGCGCCATCTATGACCCTTTTGTGTAACTATGGTCTAAAGTTTTTCTTCAAATTTGGTTATTTGCACCAAATTCCTAATGGAAAAATGTATTTATTTCATGTAGAAGTTCCTCATTATGCAGAGCTCAGCTTGACGAGAAATACCATAATTTATGTTATAAGTTATTAGTTAGATTATTGTGTAGTACAAGCTATCTGATTGTATACATAAAATGGTCCAAATTGTCATAGTAAGATTGCAATTGTCTGTTGGTTTCAAAGTCCATTTACCATCATTCACGCCCTCTATGATTATTATTTGTTTAAAAAGAAATCTTACTTTTGCTTTACTTTGGCTTTAGTTTAGATCTGAATACTTTGGAAATTAATCATTTTGTGATTTATTCAATAGAAAGCAAACCAAAATTAAAGACTAGCTCAACGAGAAAACCCTAATTCTGTCTACAACTTTAAAATATGGTTGTATCAAGAGGGTTTCACAATGAAGGCGAAGCATTCCTAATATTTTGAATAATTTTATTTATATTGTCCAGAAAAGTGGTCATTTTTATTCCTTACACGTCTTGTTTGCTTGCGAAAATCAGGACAGCTAACGCCATCTATCACTCTTTTGCTTAACTAAAGTTTTTATTACCTACTGCGTACTTGATACAAACATTTTTACGCTATCACCTGTGACGAATATATCCATATAGTTTTGTGTCCATATCGTTGATGAATTTGTGGTGAGGATATATCCACCAAAAGTTTAAACAACAGGAAGTACTTAGTAAATAAAAATAACATTTTATCAAAATACATTTATTTCTTTAATTGACTTAAAGCAATACCTCTGGAAGGCACTGCCTACAACCTTTTGGCTATGGCTAAATTTATAAAGAGTAAAGCTCACACACACGGACTCGATAAAAACCAGTTGAACCTTGACGACCTAAAAAAACTGCCTGCGGCCACAATAAATAATCTTTGTTCGATTTAAAAAAAAATCTTTTATCAAAAGAATAAAAATGTAACTAGAGTGCTCCTCAAGGATCGGCGCTTGGATTAGGTTTTAGTTTTATAAAAGGAAGTTGGAACAATCAAGAATAATCAAGAGCATTCGCTATGATAGAGAACCTAATGGCTTCTCTGGCGGTTTTTAATATTCCATTTATTATAAGAATAAACTGATTGAGCCATGCGTGTAGGCTTTAGTCCACTTTTAAAACAGGTGCTTGACAAAATGGAGTGCCTGATAAATTTATTGTAGAGTATGATTAGCTACAACTTTAGGCACCTTTGATTCAGCTTTCGAATTCGTTCTTAACTTTCATGTAATACCTATTTAACAACTTCAAAAATGCACGTTTTGACACATCAGCTACTACTCTTACGTCCCTAGTTTTATGGCATACAAAAAGTTTACTTAAGTACTTTGTACGTATATTCATAACTTTATCTCACTATTTAATAATATAAATATTTTTTAAACATATAGAAACAGGTATAAAAATTATAGATTGTATAGGATTTGAAGCTCATTGTAATATTTAGGCCCTTTCACACGGTGTCAGACGAATGAAGATCGGCTTTATTCATGCATTACTAAATAAAGTTTAATAACAAAATTTTCATTAAAATTGGTTTAAAACAGTATGCTTGATAACTAACCTTGTCAATCAAGCCTTCTAAGATTATTCTTGTATAGTTGCTGGCTATTAAGAGACAAAAAAATCAATGCTTTCGCCATTTTGTTCGCTATTATAGAGACAACTAGTGACATCCTGTGACAAGTAGAAGGCAACTATCTACGACAGCGCCTCCAGCGTCGAATAGCGTAACTAAATCTGACTGCAATTCAGGGTGCCGAAATATTTAATAAGACTAATATACTCAAGGAATAAATTAGAAATTGGAATATAAACATAGCATAAATAACAGGAGGATGTTCGTTGTTCTAAATACTGGTCGGTACGTTTAGGGCGAGGCAACCTGCGAACAAAAAAAATGAATCTTATTAACTCGTCAAACAGCGCTTGGCCGCAATTTTTAATGCTGTTGTGGAACCTTCAACCTTTGGGTGAAAAGGTGTCTGTGTTATATATAACTAAGTAAGGCCTTCCTTGTAAGTATGTGTAAGTATCAACAAATAGATGACATCAGTCTTAGACTCTTAGCCGAACTGCACCATCAAACTACTTCAACTAGCGACATCTATTGAAGTTTATATGAACTACACATCACGTTCCATTATTAAAGGCTGTGTTATATCCGGAAAGTATAAACACCTGAGTAGGCCTTGCATTCGAATATTCGAATATTCGAATTATTCGAATAATAAACTGGTTCGAATATTCGAATATATAACTTGCGATATTCGAATATTCGACCAATTTCCGGAATGCCAAACTCAGACTTTGATGCATTCAAAATACAACTTTCAAAGTTCGCGCGCAAGTCTCGCGATGTTTCCGCGGTCCGCCCGACCCGACATGATTCGTCACAGCTCGGAAGCGATCGGGAACTCGGGCGGGAATCAGTGCGACGACGGCGTTGGTTGGCGGCTTTTTTTTTTCTAGTAACTTTAAAAAAGAGTATTGATTGTTTTTGATTTGATTGTTTGATTGTATTATAAAAAATATTATTGTCTGTCTGAGTAAGACCTCGATTTATAAGACTGATTTTGTTGTTAACCACCAACTATTTTCCAAGTTTTTGTAAGACTGTGAATGTGATAGTTTAGTGCCTTACACCAAATTAAACAAATTGTTCTTTAATTTTTAACTAGATTTTGTTTGTATACAGATAAATTAGAATCTAAATAAGACATTGGCAATAAAAAACTTGATTATTACAACAGTTTTTAACTATTCGAATAATATTCGAATAATTCGAATAATACCAGAAAAAAAATCGAATATTCGAATACCGAAAATTCTCGAATATTTGCAAGCCCTACACCTGAGGCCCTACTTTGCAAATCAAAGTTGGAAGTTACGGCTCCATCCCTGTCACTCATCATTCGAGACTAAAATGAGAGAAAGAGACGGGGCTAAAGTAACTTCGAAGTTCGATCTTCAAAGAAGGGCCTCTGCTATGCTTCAGGCTGCAAACAGGACGGAGATATTATGTGACTGCTATAGTGCTGGCTCTTTAATTATCCGACAGTTCATAAAACGGCTGTTGGAGTAAATCAAAGACCCGTGGTGGTCAAAAATGGAACTAATTTTCCATACAATGTTGACACTCACGTAGATGGTAGAGCCACTGCCTTTTTCATTAGCTTTTGTATTGTTTTACTTACCACGAGCAAGTTGCCGCTCTTGGCGCGCTGGATGGCGGGCTGCGGGCCGTTGATGACCTCGATGGTGCCTCCCTGCTTGCCGTTCACCAGGTTGTGCGCGATCCTGGGAATTACAATTGGGTAGGAGGAGTAGGAGGAGTTGAAATTCGCCTTAGATGTCAACTTGCAGGTACATTTAGTTTGAAGTGGGCAGCATTATTGTGGTTTTGTAATTTAATTTCAGGAGTACGAGCATTTTTCTTGGTGATAGTGTTCTTAATTTAAAAGTGCGCGATGACGTAAAATTAAGTACAGTGCAACCGCTCTTAGAGGGGGCTTAGGGCTAGTACTTAAATACTTAGACAATTGTCTCTCATACGCTCTTATACGCACTTATTAAGAGCAAGTGAGAGAGAAGTACAAGACTTACGTCCTGGTATCCACGATCTCGATGAGCTCCGGCTTCTTGGAGTAGTCCGTGACGATGGTCAGAGCCTCGATCAGGTGCGGCACCGAGATGATCAGGTCACCCTGGAACACCAGACACAGACAATAATAAAATGTCAATGCAATGTACAGTATTCCCAGCTTCTTTATAGCTCGCGGCTGGCTATTGTTGTCACGCTTGCACTCGTGACAGTAGGTATATTTTTCACTCGTGTGTCATAGACAAACGAAGATTGCAGAGCACTATTAAGAAAATGGTAGCACTGTAAGTACAGTCAACAGCATAAATAAGTGATTATTTCTGTACCTTGTCGCTTTCATTCGTTTCACAATTTTGTATAACATTTCAAACACAACGTTAAAGTGACAAGGTACATAAATGATCACTTATTTATGCAGTTGACTGTACGTAGAAGTATCTTCCAGTCAGCCTACATTCATATGACCCTATCTGGCGTGTCTTGAGGCAAGGTGGATGACCACCTCTTTACAATTAATAATAATCTTACTTAGGGTCAGGACACAGGAACGTTATTGTGGCGATTGTAGATGTAGGGGAGCCCTATGTCCAGCAGATTACGTCTTTCAACTGATAGAATTGATATGATATTAATTTTTACTTGTGGGAGGACCTTGTGCAGGGTCCGACAGGGTTGGTACCACCATCTTATCCATTAACCTACCGCCAAGCAGCAGTGTTCGCATTGTTGTGTTCCGGTTTGGGGATAAGACAGCCGGTGAAATGACTAGCATAGAGGCATTCCATCTTAGTCCTTAGGGTTGGCAACGCATTTGCAGTCTTGTGAATGCGAATGTCAATGGGTCACAGTTTCCACTTACCATCAGGTGGCCTGCGTGCTCGTTTGCCTTCCCATGCAATAAAAAAAAAACAAAAAATAGATATTTAGAGTGAACAAGGCAAAAGCACTGTAGGTAAGGGTCATAATCTTCCTTTTAAACATATTTATTACTTTACAAACTGCTTAAGCAGATCCTACAGAGGTTTAACAATAATGAGGCTTACATTCGCTAACGATGATGGCAATATTACAGTGGCATTATTATGTTCGTGTGAAAGTAGAATTGTGGTATAGATAACTTAGACCTTGGCTTTTGTGCTCGTTTGCTTTTTCCATGGCGTAAAAAAAACTGGTGTTTCTCAAAAATCATGCCGAGAATACCTTATCTTTCTTCAGCTCCTGAGGAATCTTGATCAGGATGAGGCTGTCAGTCTCGTTGGTGACGACGACCCGCAGCTTCTCGAGCGGCAGTCGGTGCTTCAGCTTGAAGGTCTTGCGTCCTGCTGCGTCGAGCACGTACAGGGCGCGGTCGGAGGCGAGCAGGGCGCGCTCGCGCGGCTTGTACCCGCGACGGTCGTACTTCACTGCTTCGCTGGAGTACTGAGGAACAAAGATTATATCGTCGGTGATACTGCAAAACCACGTAACTAACAAATTTATGATAGAGCAAAATAAACCTTACCGTCTCATTAAAAAGGTGCATTTTGCTCCTTATTTCAAATGTTACTTACGCGGTTTTGCATTTTCGCAGACTATACTCGTATGTTTGTTGACTAAGGGTGACTAGAGAGTGAGACTAGTAACTCATGAGCAGAGAATCAGGCATTATAGTTTCACACTTCAACCTTGTCGCTTTATCGCCTTTGTCATGTACTAATGTGCAGCAGTTCAAACATGACATTAAGGTGAAAAAGCATATTGCGCAAATTGGGATGCAACGATACTTATGTCGATACTCGTAAACAGCAGGTTATGGTAATTTTTGACGATAATATGTATCGCAAAAGGTATTACGATATGTCACGATTCTTTAAACTTAACCGTTTTTGTCGACGTTTGTATTCGTAATAGCTAATACGCAGCTTTCGTCATTCGTATCAGTATCGTAATAGCAATATCGTTGCAGCCCTGGTATTTTCTGAACGATAAGATGAGCGTTGTACCATGAGCTTCTCGCCGGTGGGCCAGGCGGGCGAGGTCATGAATGTGTCCCGCAGCACGCGCTGGTCCTGGCTCAGCCGGTCCTCCTCGAAGCGCGCGCACACGCTGCCTGGATAGCTGTTCTTCTGGCCTGACAATACCACAATAATGTAGGTCAGGCTTAGTGATCCCATTACTTTTATCCCACTGCTTTCGTCAGAAATTATTTACTACGAATCCGGAACTTTACGCCCAGAAATAGGAGCTGCAAGGCAGGGCTCCGTCGAATAGCAGTGGGACAACGAGTCCAGAACCAGTCTTGATAAGACAAATTAAAAGTGGTTTAATAGGATTATGAAGAGGGAGACATACGAGCAAGCGGGTCATCTGATGGTAAGATCACTCATGAATACCCAAAAATCAGAGGCATTGCAAGTGAAATAAAGAAAAGACATATTCATTACTAGCGACCTACCCTAGCTTCCCTTTGGTTTTTATGAGTTTATTGTAACACTCGCACAATATCCAGAATGTATTATACATTCACACACACAAAATCCGTTATGTAGTTTAAAAGACCTAAGCGTATATACAGAGGGACAGGAGCTGGAATCGACTTTGTTTTATATGCTATGTAAAGACAGGATACGTTTGTTTAGGGCCTAGCATTTTGCTGAGAAATCGGACACCTACAGCGTTTATTTTCAGCCTGTACCGTCAGTGATTCACGAAGCACCCTACAAAAGTACTACTAGTACATTGTCTAGGGAACATGGTTTCTGTATATAGGAGAATCTATCGAAACTTTTTATGCAGGTTGTCTTGCACCGTCACAGGTCAGTATAATTTCATTTTTTTTATTACTATTACTTATTAGTTTTTGTGACAATTCTGAGTTTTGACACATTTTCCTGCTCAAGTACGCATAAAAAATATTTTGTTCCGGAAAGCTAACGCAAATAAGTATGTTTTGTCTTTAGCGAAAAAACTTAGAACTTGTAGTATAGAACTCAAAATAAGATAAGAAGAATAAAGTATGTTCCCCTTACCCCACCTGACCTTATTGATTTTTTGTTTTATGTTAGATTCATTGATTTAAATAATGCTAGGTTAAGTTTATTATTGTATAATATCATAAGCAATATTTAAAAAACGACTGACTGTCGAGTTTCTTGCGGCGATTCTTCTCAGCAGTGGTCTCTTGCGAAGCGCTGGTAGATTTTTGACGTGTAAAAGTGCTTGTGCGGCCTGCTTACTGAATAAACCTCTTTTATCTTTTTTTTTACTCGTTGGCTCGCCTACTCAAAGTTCCCAAACTTTTCTCTTTTTTGCTGTTGTATTTACAAATAGGCTCGAACAACGCCGACAGATTGCCAACCATCAAATTGTTGGAGAAGATAGTTTGGTGCGAGTAGTAAGAATATAGTCATTACCCTCGAACATACTTAAACCGACGTACGAGTATGAAGATACTTATGAGAGAGGAGGAAACGAAGGAAGGTTTGTCTGAATCATAGCAAGTGGAAGGAAGTGTTCTCTACGGGGAACAGGCATGATTGTATATATGTACCTTTGAACATCTTCTCGGCGAGGACCTTCAGCTCGAACTGGCGCTTGTCGGCCGGCGACAGCGCGAGACGGTACTTGCGCGATAGGTGCGCCCGGTGCAGCCGCTGCAGCTCCCTGGAACAAGTGGCCAATGAGCACCAGCTGGCCTATAGCCTAACGCATTGGCAATCGCAATCGACTTCAAAGTGGAACAATTGTTTTCATCTTGTATGCAAAGTCGCCTTCGGACTGTCAAAATGAAAACGATTGCAATTGCGAGTGCGTTAGGGAATAGGCCTGCGGGTCTCTATTTACGAGAAATCAAGTACATAAATCAGCATCAGAATGTAGGTAATGAACCCCGGCATTATAAAAATAGATCGAACCCCACAGAAAGAAATATCGTTAGATTTTTTTCTGGCTTTCTCGGACTATCCCGACTTAGCAATTAAAGCCTAAATAAAAAATCACAATTCCAGGAAATATTGAAAACGGAAGCACCGCAAGAATTAAGACCTCTTTCAATTAAATCTCCTATCATCTCAATGATGTAAGTAACTTATTTTTATCTTTGTCTTACTTTGAACAGATGCGATCCTTTCACAGTCGTTTTTAAAAATGGTAAAGTCGGCCTTAAAAGTTGCTGCACACGTCAGTACCTTGTCGTACGCCGACAGTTTAATACAGCAGTTCAAACATGACGTTATCCGTTAAACGTATGTACGTAAAACGTCATGTCATTTACTTGTCTATTACAGTATCAATCTTAGATCAAACCACGCAGAGTTCGAAATTCAAATATTCTTATGTACCCCGTCCGGGACGCGCCACGGGTGAAAGTGACAAGGTTATAAACGAGCCACAAGCCATCAAGCTCCTGTGTGGTTGCCGGCTTAGAATTGTGCCACTCCATGTCTTCCCGTGGATGTCGTAAGAGGCGACTAAGGGAATAAGGGCTTGTAGTACTGTTAGGCGATGGGCTTGCAACCTGTCACTATGCGCTGTTAAACACCTTAGCCTAATTATGCAAAATGTGGTTACAGAATTATCAACAAGGTTTTAGAGTTGCTGGTAATTCCGTAGCTCTGCCTACCCCATTCTGGGATCACAGGCGTGAAGGTATGTATGTATGTAGATAGATAGATAGATAAAACGTTTATTTGCGTACTACGAAACACACACACAATTGACAAAAATAAAAGATAAAAAATAAGTGATACTAACATTACACACAAATTGCCAAAAGAATGTGTGCGCTGCAGCAGGGCAAATGGGTAATGGCTCAGCGTATAACTTTGCTCATCGTGAGCAAAACGCTGGTATTCTGCCACAACCCCGAGGAACGACAGAGCAACAATAAGCAAAAAAAGAAAAGAGAACAGGAAGATAGTTAATTATGCTTATACATACTGTCACGCGTTTGGGTGCTTGTGCGTGGATTTAGGTGTGATATGTGTATGTGATATGTGAATTGTCGTCTACTTCATCGTATCTTTAGACAACCATCTATCATGATTAGTTCTCCGCATATGAGATGAATCTGTATAATTACTTGGAGGCCTCCTGGCAGGTAGCTGGGCAGGCGGGCCAGCTGAGGTCGAGGATCTTGGAGGGCAGCCGGGTGCTGAGCCGCTTCAGCCAGTGCACTTTAGCGATGCCCAGAAATCGCCGGTTCTCCACCGTCTCCGGCCCGTTGCGCGTGATGAAGCCTAAGGAAGACCGGGTGTTTGACTTAAATTTTTCCACCACATGACGCGGTTAGCCTAGCCTAGGCATAGTAATTAATGCATGCATGGTATAATTTCTTCTCTAAAATATCGTTTGATTGTTACACCGACCCGTGTCTCTTAAGTCCCAGATAGATGTGCGGTGCGAGTAAGTACAGTCTGTGAGCACTCAGAAGAGGCTTCGGTTTAGTACTTCTCTCTCACTCGCTCTCATACGATCTTATTAAGAGCGAGTGAGAGAGAAGTACTAAACCAAAGCCTAAGTGCTCACAGACTGTACGCCGTACTTATGGCTCGGCGACCTTACTCGCCCGTGTGTCACCCAATGTACGCGAACTTCTAAAGGTAGAGTCATGTGGGGTAACTGTGCGCAGGGGGTAAGTGTGCGCAACCCCTTTGTTTAGGAATGGGGAGGGAGAAGTTTGTGATATGAGTCGACAAATTAAAGTTATGTTGGTAGAGAATTAGTTTATGCGAGAAAAACCCAGATGGTGTCATTAGTTCACTTGAAAAAGAAAATATTCAGAATCCGAAGCTGTAAAGGTAAAATTTGCTGTCATGGCGAAAATTGACACGAGTAAATGATCTTTATATCTGTTAAAAATGTATTTACGCCTTTTATTTTGCATATCATTTGAAGCTATATTATGTCTCAATAAAATGAGGTAAGTTTGATCAAAATCAGTCTGCTAAGAATATTAAAAAAACCACAGTTCTCTTAACTGCGCACACTTACCCGCAGTATGGGGTAAGTGTGCGCATTTTGAGCTGGTTGAATTAAGGTGATTTTTCTTCGAAGTGGCAAAGTTTTATTGATAATTTCTTGATTAAATCATTACCTAAATAAATACTGTGCTAGATACATATTTTCATTTTTCTTTCATGCTTATAATTTGATTTTGTTACTAGCTTGAAACAAAAGTGCGCACACTTGCCCCACATGACTCTACACACGGGCGAAAAGGTCGCCGAGCTTTAAGTATGTGTACTCACTCGCCGTCTATCTGGCACTACAAAAGCCTTTTAAACCGTCGATGAAGTATTAATCCAGGGTATAAGCTATCTTCATTCCAAATTGTATTTCCGTCAAGACGTTGCAGCGTGAAGAAGTAACAAACTAACATACAGACTATCGCTTTTATAAAATTTGTGATAGGCTGTTAGTATCACATTTAAAAAGGATAACGCTTTAAGCGTCAACCTTTATAAGGCTTGTTACGGTAGGCGTAAGGTTAAGGCTTGTTACGGTGGTAGGTACATACATAATTAGCTTTAACACGTGTCAATCGGACTGACAGGCCAAGAGCGACACAGATATCTATTAGGCACTGGTCCCACCGCCGACGATGAGCGGAGCGAGTACAGCCAGCGATCAACTATTAATATTTGTGTCTCTTTTATATTAACACGGGATCTGTATATTTTGTTTTGACTAACTAGCCGAAAGAGTCTCGCCGGCAGTGTGAGCAGCCAGCGATGAACTATTAATATACGTGTCTCTTTTATTGACACGGGATCTATATCTTTTGTTCGTTTTTTTAGCGAGAAAACAGTCGATAGCTAATCGCTTTCTCGCCGGCGTGGGGCCAGTGCCTAAGAATCAATTTTTGTTTATACTAAAGACATCCACCGGTTTTTTTGTGTTGACATAAATTAGACACAACGCATGTTGGCTCTTTAGATTAAATTTAAAACAATTATTACAACCCTAACCTAATCGCAGGATTTTTTAGAAAACTTAAAAGTTATCTCACGCAGCAACCAGTTTATGACAAACAATTATTCGGACAAATGATGCGTTAAGACAAACATTATAAATTCTGAGGGACACCCATGAGAGACGTATATAACTTTCTCGTTCCAACAAATCTCTGTCCCCTCTCGGCCTGTCAGTCCGATGGTTCTGTTCTGCCTTGAGTGATAACTCCTTACCTTTAATAAACGCCCTGATAACCTCTGCGGCTTTCTTCCTCCTGGCCAGAAGCTGCTGGGCCTGGTACCTTCGAACCCACTTCTGAATCACGATAGCAGCAGCCCTCATGCGCAGGTACTGCTTCCGCTGCCAGTACCCTCGCCAACGGCTTTGGATGATTGTGGCTATGTCGTTCTTCTTTATCTGGTAGGCGTCTTCCGTGTCGAAGAGGGATTTCGGGAAGCGGATGAAGATTTTTGTACTAGAAGAGAAGTTTTTTAATGCTTTAACAACTTATATATTATAGGGAAGGCAAACGAGCACACAGGCCACCTGATAGTAAGTGGAAACTGTGACCCAGTGACATTCGCATTCACAAGACTGCAAATGCACTGCCAACCCTGAGGACTAAGATGGAATGCCTCTATGCTAGTCATTTCACCGGCTGTCTTATCCCCAAACCGGAACACAACAATGCGAACACTACTGCTTGGCGGTAGGTTAATGGATAAGATGGTGGTACAGTCAACGTCAAAAGTAAGTGATCAAAATTAACATTTCAAAACATGTTCAAGCATGACGCCCCAGATAAAACAGATTATAACAAAGTGTCATTTTTAACTGAATATTTAATTAGTCAAAAGAAAATGATCATAAAAGATGCCATAACTGTCTCTTTACAGAACATTTCAAAAAATAATAATTATTTATTTTACCTAAGTGTCAAGACTGTCAAGTGTCCAACAAGATAAAGTCAAAATTACAAAATCTCGAAATGAAAACTAGGGTAATCACGGCAGTAAAAAAGGATTTATTCTAAATGTTGCAAAAAAAAAACAAAGCGAAGTAGTAGGAACTAATTTCAACCCTTGACGGAAATGAGAGGTGTTATAGTTGTTTCGCGTGTTTGTCTTACGAGTATAACCGACGTTAACCGAACGTCTGACTAGTATTCCGAAGTGGTCTTGAGAAGACATGAAGGCCCAAACATTCATATTCACTTACATGTGATACTTTGGTAGTATTACTGACTATTGCTATTTTTGAAAATCAGTTTAATTTGGAACACTCAGTAATGACTTTAACTGTTTGAATGGCATGTCACTTACTTATGACACATTACGAGATAATTTACTTATGCTAAACTACAATAATCAGAGACATCTGTCTTAATTTATTGTATATAGTATTTTGAGACCCTATTTCATCAGTTTCTTTTGCTGTTGACTGTACCAACCCGGACGGACGAAAAGGTCCTCCCACAAGTAAGTAAGTTGTGGCTAAATCAACAAGATGAGTCTGGGTGTTGATCCTTAGCTCCGTTGTCGGTTATATATTAATATATTTAATTGTATGTATTTTTAAACGCAGGTTTTTTAGCTGCTTCTCTGATGTATGTACTATTTGTTATCATCTGAATTTTTGTTAATTTATCTATCTTTTTGCATTGTCCTTGCTTACTCCACTCGAAGGTTAACTGGAAGAGATCCCATACGGGATAAGTTCGCCTACGTAACAACAAACATGTCTTTTAATTTTTAAGTGCAATAACGAAAGAGCTTAGTTTACATACATACATACCCTAAAGGGTCGATACCCTAAAGCCTAAGCCACCGACGCTCTTAAGTTCAATAGATGCCCATTAGTTCGATAGATGGCGCTGTTCGCTAAGTTAAATGGCGCTAACGAGATGCATTCCCGTATTCTATATGTAGGTTACGGACCAATAGTGTGGTGTTGTAAAACCGGCTTGGTCCCAGGAGGTTCGTGGATCTCCTCGGCCAAGGCAACTAACCTAACCATCTTCTTGGGCCTCTTTCGCAAGGTTTCGGGCCGACTTTCGGGTCAGGAAAAATTGAAAACCTTGTACAAAGTTATATTGAAATAGTTATTTGCTTTACAAGGGGGTAAGTTGTATTTTACTTGCGAGTGTTTCGTTTCAACACACGAGACTTAAAATAACTTATCATTATCACCCGTGTATGAAACAAAAGTTTTAATTAAGTTTTTTTTTTATTATTTCGGATGCGTTTTATTCCCATATCGACTTACTTGGACTGTCAGAAGTGTCAGAACATTTTATTCGTTTTTACAACAAGAATGAAGGTTAATGCTGATATTTATGAATTAAAATAAAGTTGTATGACTGTATTTAGTGTTTTTTACTCGATGTAATTCATTAATCGTGATGTTAAATTTTTTGCACTTTTAACGTTTTACGTTTTGTTAGCTGTCAAATATCACTTGAGCTGCTTACAAATGTCAAAACTCTTTCTTGATTGATTATCTCAATAGATATCGAACAAACAAAAAGGGCTTTCCGAGCTAGTAGGATGAAATAGTAGTTTATGAAATTGTTGCATAAAGAGGGATATTAAAACACGAGTGTGTGTTTAAGAACCGAGCCGCTAGGCGAGGTTTTTAATAGGATCACACGAGTGTTTTAATACCTGGTTATGTGCAGTTTCATACACTACTTTATCTACTCTCATACATTGCGATTCAACCTACTAAATAAAAGATCAAAGTTAATAAAGTAACTACAGCAAAACGTATTCAATGATTGGCGCCAAAACCTAGCACATCACCGCGCATGCGTTAAAGCGGGCGCTGTCACAGACAAGTAAAAATTGGAATGAAAACTTTTTGTAGATAATTCTGTAAATATGGAACCTCGTTGGTGACATTAACTTTTTGGATTAACTTGTATCGTAATGGTAAAAAAATTACTTTATAACATTATTTTGTTAGAGAAATAATGTTATAAAGTGATTTTTTAATTTTTTTTCGGTATTGTGTTTATAAAGTATGCCAATATAAATTCGTTTTGAATTTTATAATTCGAACTTTACGATATGAGAGTAGATAAAATATATTATAGTGTCATGGTGCAGTTACAGAATTTATTAAGTATTATATGTTTATCGTTGTCTATTACCCATAGTACAAGCCTATTAGAGCTTAGTTTAGGACTAGGTTAATTTGTGTGAAAGGAGATAACTCCTGGGCCCGTATTATGATCGCCTTTATAGCGGTTGATAAAGCAACCGTCACTCTCGCACTTGTGAACTGGTAAGAAAGTGACGGATATTATACCCACATCGATAAACACGACCCGATGATATTTATTTATTTATAGCTGGCGACGATAGCTCTCTTTCTTTAATTCTATGTTATAGAATGAGATGGCACGTCCGTACTGTTAACGGGCAAATGTGGCTCGAAAAATTGCCCGCGTAAGCGTGTCGAGATGCTTCTTCACCGGCGGCGGTGGCAAACAGAGACCTATGAATTTCATAGGAAAACTAGCACTACTAAGTAGACTTCAGTTCTTGAGGTACAACGGTACAACTTGCCGTGACCGATGTATTGGAATAACCGTTTTCCAACGGCAAAGTTAACTTTGTCGCGAGGTCTAATTTGTTTGTAGTGACGGCTACGGAGCCCTACACTGACTGAGCATGGTCCGACATGCTCTTGCTAGGTTTTACATTAACATTATGTTGACGACAATATAAAGAAAATGCAGTCAGATTTTTAGAACCAAAAAACATATATCTCAAGGGTTTTACATTCTAATTCGAAATAATAGGTAATTTTAAGAGACCTATTTCATTAATTTTGTATTTGACCCAATAGTTTCGTTTTAATATCTTTATTTATTTAGCAGACATTTTATGGATGACATGATTAGGTTATTTTTAATTTGATATGGCGTTTTCTAATAAATTACAACAATTAAATGATATCTAATGTTAAAAAGTTATTGTAATAGTGTATACATACTATACTATTTCAAGCGGTTATCGCCTAACCCGTAAGATACACCTATGAGGGCTTGAAGCCGAAAATGAAAGTCAAACAAAGGTCAAATATACTTTTGTCAAAATATCCGAAATAAGTAAATAAATATTCAATACATTTAATAATGCAGAACGGCTTTAAAACCTTATTCCTCGAAATGGTTTTCGAATTAGAGTAATTGTAAAATATGAACAATCCCAATTTAGCTATTGTTATATTGAATGTTGTTGTAATGAACATACTTGCCCATCCGGAACTCCTCCCTCTCGTAGCCCATAGTGGCGACCAGCTTCTGCACGCCATCTCTCGCCGGCCCGCGGAACTTGGGCCACGTCTCTGGGCACAGGCACTTGTACCTGCGGGACAAAATTAGAGCTCTAAATTCAAACCAAAAAAGCGTTTCAAATGCCTGGCTTTTTGCCAGTGCAGGGCAACGACTCCCCTCTCTTTCGTCATTTTTTCCACTGAAAACCACTATCGTGAGAGGCGTCAATTACGAAGTCACAATATTACCCATGGCATACTATGCTACAATTGTATTTCTTGTTAATCCTTTTCTTCTTTATAGTTTAATTTTGATTCATGTTGCCATTCTTTTTTTTACGATCTTTTCTTCTGTTCCTTTTTTTGTGCTCTTCGAACCAATGTTTCTATTTCTATTTCTATGATTGCATGCTCCCGGAAGCTTTAAAACAAGTTCACATCATACATCATCATTGTCAAAAATGTATTTACAATATAATGTAAGGATTTTTATTCCTGGTCATTTTTGTCAGCATGAAGCTTGCAAATAATTCAGATATGTAAAGCTTGGCTGAGTAAACACACTAATAAATATAATGAATGAGTATAATTGCAAGGACACAGGAAAAATTATGTTATGTAGCTTAGTGGACTTGGTGGTGCTATATTTTACTGATTTATTGTATTAATTAGACTACATTCACTTTGAGCGTATTTAATTATGCTTATAATTTATAATGGATAAAATTCCATTCGGACTTATAATTTAGCTTTAAATATTTACCTAATGACTTTAAATCGTTTTAGGGTCATTCTACTGTTCGAGGCCTAAAATATAAATTAAAATTCAAGATCCATTTTAAATATTAATAGATCATCATGTCAGCCGAAAGACGTCCACTGCTGGACATAGGCCTCCCCCAAGGCTCTCCACTCAGACCGGTCTTGTGCTTTTCGCATCCACCGCTTATTAATAGATATCTTAAAATAATTCCACAGCAGTCCCACATTAATTCTCATCCAGATCTCACATTATACCTATTGTAAATTTACCCACTATTTTTGCCCTTTTTGTATATAGAACACGAATTTGCTGCTTTAATTACCATTTCGTTACCGGTCTCCGCGTCCCTTTACAACCACTCTGCGTTACTATTATAGCCTTTTCTCACACAGCCTAGCTAATTTGGGATAAAAAATTATGCAGGTATTTCGACCGGAATCTGAATATTGAGTGCATTTTTTTTCCAGTCTTGTTAAAAATTATGACTAAGTTGACGTTCACGTTAGGGGACGTTTTATTAGGCATCGAAATGTAGAATGATCCTTTAGTATTACGCGCAAAAAATAACCCCTCATTATTAACTTCCAAAGTTTCTTTGATGAGTAATGGCAATAAATCATTTTTATCGGACTCTCTCGCTCGTACTCGTGAGGCTTATGGCGAGCGTAAGGGATACAAGATAACGCTGGTACTACACGCATCCCTTACGCTCGCCATAAGCTCCACGAGTACGAGCGAGAGACTCCGATAAAATTATTTATTGCCCCGAGACGGTCAGTTGGTAATGGCCCTACAATAGGAGTCAAGTCAATACCATTACCTCTCTAGGAATGCCTCGTAGGTGCGTCGGTAGGCGAAGCCGGCTCGTCGCACACGCAGGTTCTCCATCAGACCCAGGTACTTCACCTGATGTGACACCAGCTTCTCGTCCAGTTGCACTGCGGACAGACAGACATATACATACATGATGAAATTACGAAATACGGCTGTCACAGGCATCATCTTAGAATAATAAGAGTATAGGTTCAGCGGTTTAGGCTGTGGGTTGTCTCTTTTACCCGACTCCCGAAGGTATTTGTTCCCTAGTAAAGGCTGATCGGATGGCCCGATTTCGACAAACGTGATGTCGTTACGTTCGTCCTAGCGTCTGGTGGTAATGGGCACTTTTTTTTTTAAATGTGCAATTGGTATTGTTCATAATTTTTTACAATTACCTACTCTAATTCGAAAAGCATTTCGAAGAATAGGGTTTTAAAGCCTTGAAGGCCTCCTAGGTGTATTTTACGGGTTAGGCGAAAACCGCTTGAAACACTATGTTTTAATATACTATTACCATAGCTGGGCACCGTTAATCAAATAGTTCACTTCGTTAATCGTTAATCCGCTACAAAAAAAGTTAGCTTCGTTAAACGTTAAAGCGTTACATTTCGGAAGAATTAACGCAAGTTAACGTTAATCGTTAATCCGTTAATATGTGTAAAAAAATGCATTTTTATATCGTTGCGTTAGTGAACTTATAAAACCTGTTGGTTTAGGTTCTGGAAGTTAACGGGATAGGAACAAAAAAAAATACAAAAGGGCATAAGGTGCATATTCCCTTTCATGAACATTAACATGTTGAAGTTCTCGTCTGAAAGCGAGGCTCGTTTTGGAGTTAATATGTCTTTACCCGTGGAAAACAGACGTTTAATTGCAGCGCTTGAGGGTATAGCAGTATTGTATTTCATGAATAGATTTATGAATATCTGTTCCCCGATGAATGCAGCATCTTTGAACGAGACTTTTGATTTCATGTCCAGACACATTTTAACGAGACTTTGCACTTTACTCTTTAAAGAGTTGGAGCTACGCGCCGCCCGGCACTGTCTTGTCGTTTCATACTTGTCTGAACCTGTTTTTCTTGGCGCGCCGCGGTGCCGTTCGGTAAATAGTAGGCACTGGATTAACGATTAACGGACTTCTGCATATTAACGGAAGTTAACGTGTCCGTTAACATTTTAAAAAGTTAACTTAAAAGTTAATCCGTTAATCAAAATGTTAACTTCGTTAATTATCGATTAACGGATTAACGAGTTAATGCCCAGCTATGACTATTACAATCACTTTTTAAAATTAGATATCATTTCATTGTTGTAATTTATTTGAAAATGCCAACCCAAGTTTAAAATAATCATGTCATCCATAAAATGTCTGCTAAATAAATAAAGATATTAAAACAAAACTATTGGGCCTAATACAAAATTAATGAAATTGGACTCTTAAAATTACCTTTTCTTTCGAATTAGAATGTAAAAACTGTGAGTATTTTTTTGTGATCTATCCCAAATAGTGATGGGTCGTTACCGGGAATATTCCCATGGCGGGAATATTCCCAGTAATGTTACCAGTAATATTTCCAAGTATTGGAAATTTAGGGAAATATAGAAAAACTGAATTATAAAGTAATGTATTTTTTGTGTTTTATGCTTATTTGGTGAACATTGGAACAATTTAGAATAAAAAAAAATACGGAGCTCCCCCCCAGAAAGTAAATTCCCAATGTTACCGGGAATATTCCCAAAATTACCAGGTATTTTTCCAATGTTACTGGGAATATTCCCATCGTGTAATTATGGCCAAGTACACTTTAAATCACGGTAAAAACATCTTAGTTTCGATCGAAATGAAAGAAAATGTCGGAAAATCAGTTTAATTAAACAAATACACACGGCGTCAAAAAAATCGCAATTTGATTAAAAGCGAATAAAGCTCTTAACTTATTTATTGTACCCTACCAATATTAGTATCATTTGAAAGCACAGTTAATCAATTTTAAAAGCGCGAATCGTTCTTTTTCGTAAAAACAATGATCACGACACGTTAGGGTCTTTAAAAAAAAGTGATGGAAAACTCATTAGAGGACTCACTACTTGTGCCACCCTGAACACGAATAAAAGGGGGGGTAAAAATGAATTATGGGTAATTTGCTATCCAGACATCACAGAAGTCACACCTGAACAGCTCCAGTAAGAGAAAACTCTGAAAAATGGATATCACGGCAGAACGACGTGACGTGTAAAAGTGCCCGTGTGGCCTACTTACTGAATAAATGTCTTTTATCTTTTTTTTTATCTTTATCTTTGAAGAAGCAGCTCAAGTGGTAGCACTACTGTTATCAGGACTACGGCAGGTTGATGTTGCTCGACAACTCAACATAAACCGTTTCCGGGTGAAACGAGTATCCCAGCGGTTCCAGGAGACTGGAGGCTACATCAGGAAGCATGGATCTGGGAGACGACGTTTCACTTCCGACAGAGACGACCGCTATATTGTGTCAACGTGTTTGCGTAACCGATTCTCCAACGCTGTTGAGGTGCAACAGCAGCTCCGAACAGCTCGGAGGACGTCGGTGAGCGTCTCCACAGTAAGAAGAAGGCTGCGAGAGAAGAAAATCCTGCCTCGTAGGTCTGCTACGGGCCCCAAATTGACAGCAGAGCATAGGCGAGTCAGACTTGAGACGAGGGTATGCCTTTTCTGCAACGATAGGCGTAGAAGAGTGTACAGGAGGCAGGGAGAACGGTACTCACTAGCCTGCTTTGAAGAAACCGTCAGCTACGGAGGAGGATCCTGCATGTTCTGGGGCGGAATTTCAATCCAGGGCAAAACCGACCTTGTGTGCGTCTCCCGCACTGGAGGTGGACGTGGCCAGGGGTCCCTGACTGCTCATCGGTACATCACAGAGATCCTGGAGGACCACGTGGTCCCGTATGCTGGTTTAGTCGGGCCTGAATTCACATTCATGCATGACAACGGCCGCTCTCATACGGCGTTGATTGTTCGGGACTACCTGGATCAGGTTGGGATCCCCGTGATGCAGTGGCCAGCGAGAAGTCCTGACCTGAACCCCATAGAGCACCTTTGGGATGATCTGAAACGCCGGGTGCGGTCTCGTGATACTGCCCCTGCTACCCTTGAACAGCTTCGGGACGCCGTCGTCGAGGAGTGGAGTGACATTCCTCAAGAACGAATCGTGACGTTGGTGAGGTCAATGAAGGATCGCATGGAGACTGTAATTAGGGCTTGGGGAGGTAACACTAGGTTTTAAGTTTAGTTTTAAGAATTTGTTTTACTGTATTTTTTTAATTTTGTTATGTATTTAGATTGTGTAATTTTGGCGTGAATAAATGTTTTTCCTCTTTTCATGAAAAACGATTTTTTTTAAGCTTAGTATTCATTATCACATTTTTCACTATCATCACAAAAAGCACGTGCACTGAGTCGAGTCAAGGGCAAAACTAAGTCCTTTGTGTTTGTGCCATTTCAGATAAGAAATTTGTGTGAAAGAGAAAGGAATATATCTATGCATATTGCTTATTTAACTAACTATATAATCATTAAATCTCATATAAATCACCAGTATAGTATATTCCCACCTTTTGGGAATATTACTGGTAACATTAGAAACTTACTGGGAATATTCCCAAACGGAAACTTACTGGTAACGGGAATATTACCGCGGCCCATCACTAATCCCAAATGATGACTAACTGACAACATTATCTAAACAGCAGTTGGGTTTTTAAAGCTCGCTATTTATTTATATATGTATAGTTATGTAGTACATACTGGGCGCCTTGAAGTCGTTGGGCTTGATGCAGCGGATGTAGGATGGCTCCTTGCTGCTAAGGATCTTGATGAGGTCGTTGAGCGAGTTCTTGAACTGGGAGATCGCCGTCTCCGGCCTCTTCTTGCTGGTCAGGTTTGCATCCTGATTCAACATTGAATGAATGAATTAATGATAATATTTATTTGCTTGAAAGATTTAATGGTACTGCAAAATTTACTTAGGATTAAGCATGCTAATATTAGTACAAAAATACAGGCTTTGTTAATTCAATTTCGTTACAATTTTGTTCTTACAAAGTCTTTATGAAATCTTAGATAGAGTAATGGCACTCTTGGATTAGTCATTTATGATAGGGCAAAATTAACCTTACTGTCTTAAAAAAAGGTGTATTTTGCACCTTATTTCAAATGTTACTTACGCGGTTTTGCAATTTCACCGACGATATGGATCTTACTTTTAAATAAGTTTCCAGTAAGTTTATGCAAGTTGAGTTGCAGACCGTTATAAACTTTGACAGCCATGCAATATTCATTTTGTTATGTGACAGACAGTTTGTATCGAGGTTTTTTTTTTTTAGTCTCTCCCAGAGTATTTTTACCCGACTGCCAAAGAGAACAGTAATGTTTTTGACCTGCACCTATGTATTAAGTATATATGTATGATTCTTTATGCCCTTGTAGAGGCTGATGAGATGGCCCAATTTTAACAAGGGTGGAGATGTTGTTGGATTCGTGTTGGCGTCATTAAAAGAAACAAAGTTATTATACGGTAATGTCTGTATGTTTGAGGCGATGGGCTGCAACCTGTCACTAATACACTGGTGAACATCTTAGCCTGATGGTGCAAAATGTGGTTACAGAATTATCAATAAGTTTTTTGGAGTTGTTGGTACGTCTGTAGCTCTGCCTACCCCACTCTGGGAATGAAGGCGTGAGTTTATGTATGTATGTATTTTCGAATGACCCCAACCTTAAAGCACTGCTCCACGATGGAGTTCCCGCTGGCGGCCATGAGCGCCTGGACATCCCTGAACAGCAGGTCGTTGTTCTTCTCCAGGAACGTGTTCACGCTGTACGTGACCTCGCCGGCGTAGTGGGCCAGGCAGAACTCCTGGAAGGGAAGGTCAAGGTTAGGGGAAGGAATTCTTAGTTCCAGATCAATGTCCAAAAACGATTGTAATTTATATTAAACTATTCTTATTATTGATTGCTGAGAGTTGATAGTAGCTCGGCACAGGATCTGCGCCTGGGAGCATCACAGACCGGACTCTAAATGGCTCTGGTAGAATACCACCGCTGTAGTCCCTGCAGCATTATGCCGAGTCAGTGCCTTTCACCCCACGACTATGGAATGCAATTAAACGGGTTATTAACCGTTTTTGTATGAAAACAACCGGTTTAAACCAGTTATAACTGGTTATTTGCATTCCCTACCCACGACATATGACTCATAGGTACTTATTTTTTTTGTGTTTTATTTTTCTCAAAATCTTGAAGATTTCATTTTGTTTTAAATTTAATCGAGCCAACCTGTGTTGTGTTTTTTTATGGATGAATAAAGTTTTTATCCCTCTATCTATCTATCTACCTAGGGCGACATATCAAGGACCCACAAGAGATACAAAACAACTCACTGCCCAATGCATCTGGAAATTCCTGGACGCAACGGGCCTTTGCGGTGAGCTCCAAACAAAGGCTGCCACAAAAGATCAGCAGTGGTTGAAGTGGCACACAAAGCCCATCTCGACCCCCAATAATAAAAATGGACGAAGGAAGAACGAAAGATAGAAAATAGATCTTTCTTAATAAGACACTAACGACCCGCCCTCATTTCGCTCCGGTATATGTGACTATTCTGTAACACCTGTACATATCCCAGAATTTATTATATACTAAATGTTTTCTATGTATTGAAGTATATATTCCTCAATGTAAGTATTTATATCGTTGTCTAGTGCCCATAGTAAAAGCCTAGAGCTTAGTTTGGGTCTAGGTCAATTAATGTCCCCTTTTATTTTTATATGATATACTCAATTCATATATACCACTCAATTTAATACGTGATTCCGACAAGGTACTAAAATGTACAGATACTTCTGAGTCCGACTGTCCCCATGACGATGATTCATTGGACCCACCATTGCACTGTACTAAAAAGGAAACGGCCTCAAATTATCCTTGACCGAACTAGGAATGCACTGTTTGTGTTAAATGATGTCATAATGAAATGACATCATTGCGATTAGTGTTAGAAGGGCAAAATGCAGGAAAATATACATTTCAAATACTAAATCAACAACAATTACTTAACTAGCTTTATTAAGGCTCTGTCATCCCGGCTCATAGACACCTCCGGAGATCCTAGAGCTGGTGCTTATTGGACTAGCTATCCAGAGAGGTAATGCAGCTAGTGTCATAGGGACCATGCCGCGAGCGGATCTGCTGGAGGGGGTGTTCTTTTTATAGTGGTGATAATTATTTACATCTTTAATATTTGAGTAGCTTAGTATTATTTTAATTTTAATAAGTTTAGTTTTAACTTTAATTGTTAACATCAAAATTACCTAAGCTGTTAGTTCCTAAGGGTTAGTTCTGGGATTTCTTCTTTTGGTTGAACAAGTTTCATATTTTAAAAAATCAGCCACAACGACGCAGCGCTGGGCTTTCTAAGTAGGTATATTATATAGTTTCACCTTGTTATTCCTATTAATATTACAAATGCGAAACTTAGCAAGGAAAAACTTTAGGTTATGATCTTATTCTGGTTTGAATGAAAAGCCTTAGTAAACCCTCCACCCTCCCGGAGTCGTTGGCATCAAGTTGCCACAACCGAATGCGTTTGTTTATGGTTGCGTGGGACTTCCCCGAGGGACGCAGATGGTTTACCGCTGGGTTTTGCTGGATCCCCTGGACCTGAGTGGTATGCGTAAATGCAGCGTAAAAATAATGTATTCAGTCAAGCCACTTACATCTCTGCCCATTAACTTCTGCGTCCTAGAGTCGACTTTTCGGTGGCTCTTGTAGTGAGGGTGGTTGTCCAGTCGCTGGTTCAGCTTCTCCAGGAAACTGGCGTCTGTGGCGTCACCAGGGCGGAGGCACTCGTCGTCCAGGATCGAGATTATACCTGGGGAAACAATGGGAACAAAGGTGTTATTGGCTTAACACGTCTAAACAAAATCAAGCTTGAAAAGGATTGTGAACCGACCCTTCAGCTGCGCATCCACTGGGTGGGTATATATACAGATATGCCGATCCAGTGCACGCTGTATTACAGAAACCAATACAAAGCAACAAATACGTATGCTCCGTCATCATGTCAGCCGAAGGACGTCCACTGCTAGACATATGCCTCCCCCAAACCCTCCCCACCCCTACGCTTAAATTCGATTCCCACCCAGTGGACGCGCAGCTTTAAATCGCGTAACCGTCAAAGTTATTATGAAAAAGTAGGTTTGTGCGATTACTTTTTATTCCAAGAAATATTTTCTAATATCAGCAACATGTTAAGTTTTGTAAAATCGGACTAATAAAGCGGATAGAAACGCTATTGCATTTTGTATTTTTTTTGCTTCACCATCCTCTTAAAACCCCTCTGAATATTTAATATTGTCGTCTATGTATGTTTAATTACTACGAGGGCTGTTTGATAAGTCCTTTTAAAAACTATTTGTAAACCCTTTTTTCTGGTAAATGGCATTAACACTGGCAGGCACAATCTTTCAAAAGAAGACTGTCAAAAATTCAGCAAAAAAAACAAGTTTTTGTCAGTTTAACTATGGTTTAACTGTGATCACTCGTAAATTTTCAACAACTATGGAAAAATCTGAATTTCGTGCCGTTATAAAACATTTTTTTATGAAGGGTTGCAGTGCTGCCACAATAAAAACTGAACTTGATTCTGTTCATGGCACTAACGCACCAACGTTGCAGACTGTTTATAACTGGATAAATTATTATAAACGTGGTCGGTCAAGCACATCTGATGCTCCACGCTCTGGTCGCCCAATCGAAGTCACTACTGAGGATGTTGTTGAAGAAGTCCAGGAATCATTATGATTGATTACTTGGAAAAGGCAAAGACTACCACTGGTCGTTATTACGCAGAGTTATTGGACCGTTTCAATGCCGAATTGTTGGAAAAACGACCAAAATTGCCCCCCAAGAAAGTCCTCTTTTATCAAGACAATGCCCCAGTTCACACGTCCACTATTGCAATGGCCGAAATCCACGAGTTGGGCTTCGAGCTGGTTCCGCATGCTCCGTATTCGCCGGACCTAGCTCCGTGCGATTATTACCTATTTCCAAATCTGAAAAGATGGCTAGGAGGGCAAACATTTTTGACAAATGAGGACTGCATTGCAGGTGTAAGCGGCTATTTTGAAGACCTCAACAAAACGTATTTTTTGGAGGGCATTAAAAATTGGAAACTCGCTGGAACAAGTGTTTGGCCCTCAAAGGAGACTATGCTGAGAAATAAATGTAAATTGTTAAAAAAAAAAACAATCTTTTTTGCTTTTTAAAACGACTTATCAAACAGCCCTCGTATTATAGGTATACTTTTAAATCTCCGTCAGGGAACTATATAGCTAATTCCGTTGTTAGTGTGATTTGTGGCTCCGTTAAAGTGGCAACTTAAACTGGTCGGTTAGTCATTCGTCAACTAATTAAAAGGCGATTTGCTTAGGAGAGTAGAACCAGTAAATCTTAAAAAAAGCTGCTAGTGACAGCTGAAATGTGATGATGTACATTGGGTAGCTTACATGAAACCTAGTGATGAAGGAACTCGTTGACTTAGCAATGTATACCGAAATAGGGGGGAAAACGGTTAGCACAATTTGTGGAATCCCTATCTATCTCGTCTATACCTAAATACAGAGACGTACCGAGAAAATGCATGCTGTGCTACTCGCTCTCGTTACCTTGGTGGCGAGCCTCGATGAGGTCGCAGATGATGATGTTGTTGAAGTACGCGACTGGCTCCCACTCGATGCCCTCGCGTAGGTACTCCTCCTGCTCCTGCTTGAGGGTCAGCTGGATGAACAGCTGCTGCAGTTTCTCGTTGCAGTAGTTGATGCAGAACTGTTCGAAGCTGGGGGCAAGAGGTGCTTACTGTTATAGTACTGACACAGCCTTACAGTCTTATAGTACTGCGAGACTGTCACCGATGCACAAGGCTTAAGGCTCCCCCAACATGGCGTTGGATGACGCTATTCTAGTGCTCCCTAACATAATATTTTTTAATAACAATAGTGTAATAGCTCATGAATCATAATTTGAATGGGGTCAAGTTAGTCCCGTTGCTGCAGTCGTCGACAGTATTTTCCTAATTACACCAGAGGCTCTCTAGCCAAGGTGCATTACACTTACTAACTGGCGTTTCTATTCGTTTCGTTTTTAAACCAATCGCGTCGCTGGTGGACCACGTGACTCTTCGGATCACGTCATGTACCTATGACGTGATTGGTTTAAAAACGAAACGAATAGAATCGCTAGTTAGCGTAATCCATCTTGGCTAGGGCCCAAGTAGCGTTACATGAGATGCTTAAGTTAACGCTAACGTAAACGAATTTCGAAAACTGTCAAAATGTATATTATTGACATTTAACCGCTCAATGCGCCCGTCCAGTAACACGTCAACCCTATTAATTTTCGATAACGATAGCGTTCTTGCAATACATCTTGTTCAGGGCCACGGCTTGACAGATGATAATACCATATTTTAAAAGTCGACCTATCCCGGTCATAAGTAAAATCTTCTAAAACGGGACATAAAATATAATTTCGCTTCGCTTCGGTGTATATTTGTTTTCTCTAAGACTCGTACATAAACCAGAATTATTTACTATTAAATTTAAATTTAACATATTATTATTAATTATTTATGTAAAATATCGCTGTTATTAACAGCTTTGCATGAAGTAGGTACGAATAAAATAAATCAAAAATATTTTTATTTTTTATTTTCCATAGACGAATTTATTGGTTTAATTCTGGAAAAATACCTATAGTTCTACCGGTTCTTTACATACAGCAACTATAGACTTTATCCTGTTACCTATTTTACCTTAAATTATATTCACAAATTCGCGTTTTTTTTACCTTGTTCCGGTCATGTAAAGTGTTTAGATTTATGCAAGGTTAACACCTAAAAGCCCCACAGTAAATAGGTAAGTAGTAATGACACTAATGAATGACCATCCGAATGGTAAAAACCAAATCAAAATATTTATTCACTATTGTCCAAAACATCTTTTACACATCTGTAAATGGAGATGAGATGAGTCATATTTCAGGATTATTTTGATTCAAAAACCTTCTAACTCCATATAAGCTAAGCAAGAATAATCTCGCAATATGTACTTAATCATGTGTTAGCAGAACAAAAGTCGAACCTTTATCAATTCATAACGATTATCGACATCGATACGTGGTGATAAATCGTTATCGGTGACGCAGGCAATCAACTTTATGGGAAAAGAATTGATACGATATGCCCCAGTTCAGTTTTAGGACGTGAACATTTGTTACAATCTTGTTTGATTGTTTGTTTGTGGAATATATTTAGGGCGTCATCATTAATGGTCCAGTGGTACTCGTAGTGTATGATGCAACGCTATGTAGCAATGAGTTTTTTCTACTAAAATCTCAATAACTCCGTAATTAATTAACATATGAAGGGGTACACGGAAAGAACATGTCTAGTAACATTAGTGACTTTTGAGATATCGCGATTTGAAAATTAGGAACCATGTCATTTTGTACGTAATTTTCGTGTAGAGGTTTTTTAAGAGTGAAAAATACAAGTTATCTGAATCTGAGTGGTAGGTAATAAGTTCGTTTCATCCTCTACATTTTGAGATTCAAAACTCATTTTCAAAAAAAAGTGACTAGACATGTTCTTTCCGTGGACCCTTCATATTGGAACGTTAAAACTAAGTTCATAAGTGTCATAACTGGTTTCTTATCCCTGCATTTTTACATTAAGTCATCATCTACATACCGTGTAATCAGATATTGGAACGGATACTTTTATGAATCGCTCGAAGAGCGTTTTCGCATTGGGTGTGTTTCGGATTCCAGTACTCTTACTCGCTAGCGAGTCGAATGCTCTGTCCCTCACAGTAGAGTGCGAAAGACAGAGCATTCGACTCGCTAGCGAGTACTGTAATTGTAACTTGGTACTCATGGTTGTGGGAGGACCTTGTGCAGGGTCCGTCCGGGTTGGTACCACCATCTTATCCATTAACCTACCGCCAAGCAGCAGTGTTCGCATTGTTGTGTTCCGGTTTGGGGATAAGACAGCCGGTGAAATGACTAGCATAGTGGCATTCCATCTTAGTCCTCAGGGTTGGCAACGCATTTGCCGTCTTGTGAATGCGAATGTCTATGGGTCACAGTTTCCACTTACCATCAGGTGGCCTGTGTGCTCGTTTGCCTTCCCATGCCATAAAAAAAAAAAAAAGGGTACTGCCACATTCAACATGGTAAAAACCATATCGCGTTTGAGCTGTTATCGTGTTGTCATCGTTTTGACAGCTCTTATTTACTTGACAGTAATCGCGGCTGACGTCAATACCATAACCGGTAAACCGCGATATCGGTTTTACTTCCTAGAATACTGGCCCTGTATCAGCTAGAGTTCTACTATAACTAATTTTAAAACAAGTAAAGTATTACATAAATAGAACATACATTTAGTCCATTCGTGTGATTTCTTGGGCGTATATTCAGTAGATTATCATGGCCAGGTTGCCATGATGTAGTTCAGTTTACGGTGAGAGATTATTATTATTATTGGGGGGGGTTGAGATGGGCCTTGTGAACCACTTGTTTTAGAGTTCACTACACAGGCCCGTTGCGTCTAAGAATTTCCGGATGCTTTGGGCAGTGAGTAGTTGTATCTCTTGTGGGTCAATGATATGTCGCCCTAGGTGGATACTTCTGTTGCGCATTAGTGGTCCGCACGAACAGAGGACGGTGAGAGATAGAGACAGAGCCATATAACTGCTATAGCTCTGTCGCTTACAATCGTTGTAAACTGAATTGCTTAGCCATTTCATAGGAAACCCCTTAGTATCTCGTTTGGTTGTACGTTATTTTACAGACTGAAGTTGTTTAGAATTTCATTTCATAGAATTTTTTTCTCGTATTATCATTTCATAGAATAATCAATATGTAGAATAATTACTTTGAAGACATTTAAATCATCGTTTTTTATTTCAAATAAAATTAAATGTTTCTTTTTTCATATCATAGAATAGCAAATTAAATATTCTTTGTTCTCATATTATTTGATTTACAATCAAATTATATCGCATAGCTTATTCAAGGAATATAAAAAAAAATAGCCTTCTAACCTAACCTATTCAAGTCGGTTCTGCCCAGAGAGGTCTTGCTTGCTCACTCATATTTATAGGTTGTACGTTAATGAGTTTCTAATGAGTTTTGAGTGAGTATGAAAAAATACACTGACCAAACAATATTCGTTGATAAATAATTATATTGTTTAATAAGTTTGTGTAATTAAAAAATAAAATTACAAAATTCATTGAATTGATTTTCTGTCGAATTTGTTTCTTTCAAGTAAATAGTTAAAAAAAAAAATATACGAAGCAAAAATACAAGGACCAAATAGTATATGAAACATTTTCTGTGAAACAAAATTCTGTAATTTTTCAGTCTGTAAAACAAGGGGACACAATCTCGTTTGCATTACCTCAGTAAAAAAAATTAGGTAGGTAGAAACTAGAAAGGTTTCTTTCCATTGGAGCACATTCCTAAGCATTTTCTTTCTGGAACACCAGATTATAGATAGAGATAGTACTCGTAGTTCGTTATCTAGACAAGTGTTATCGTTAATAGGTACATTTGTATTGATCATTATCAGTAAACATGTCACTACATTCCGTAAATTAATCATTTTGGTCACGTTTCATTGTCTTTACCACAGGCCTGTAAAACCAGTAACGTCCTGATCTGGAACTATTTTGCTCCGTCTGGCACTAGTACAGTAGCTTTTATGTTTATGATTTTGTTTTTTTAATTTATATCTTCTGTACTTGTGTTACAAATTTCGTATTTTATCGTGAAAAAAATAAAAATAAATTCAAGAGACTGTTAAAAAAGCATTATTTAGATTTAGGTACTTATATAATATTAGAAATGTATGTTTAGTATAGGTACTTCACTGATTTTTTTGGACAGCATAATAATGTTATTTAATTTTAATTTTATTACATGTGTTTATAACTGCCGTTCCCACAGTCAATCTGTTACTCCAGTTTTGTGGGGCAATGCCTAATTTTAGTCTTAGTAAAAAAAAATTGTACTTACTTATTAAATAAAATAAATAATAATAATAATAATCTACAGCTATTTAAAGTTAGGATGAATGGACGGACGGACGGACAGCATAGATATATTAATAGGGCCCATTGACCCTTTGGGTACGGAACCCTAAAAATAACCATACACCACTCACCAATTCTTAGGGAAGATCTCGAACCCGTAGATATCCAGGATACCAATCACGGAGTCCCTTGCATCATACTTTTCTGGGGTCAGAGAGGAGTTCAGTCTCTTCACCAGCCAGCTGAAGTGTTTGTCGTACATGGCCTTGGCCAGGGCGTCTCTGGCGTACTGGGCCTGCCCCAGGTCCAGGGGAGTGCTGACCACGTCACCGCGGGCCTCGATGGTGCGGCTGGTTAGGGCTTCGCGTAGCTTGGTTGGGTCCACCCTGAGGAGCTGAGGATAGGAAAATATTGGTAGAAGAAAGATGGAGGCAGTATTTTCTCACCCACTAACGGAATATGAGCAAGAGGCTAACGTTAAGAAGAAAATAAATACAGAAAATAATAATTTCGTACTACGACGGTAGAGCAAAAAACACAAGGAGTACTAAATTGATCGTGAAAGTATCATTAAATGTTTGAAAAACAAAAACAGACCAAATATTCACGTTTACTGATTGGACATTTACTATTTAATTTATATACTGTCAAGACATTTTAATTTACTGTCAAAGTGCTTACATACAATTTACAGTAAAATTTGGCCGCAAACTTCAAGTGTTTTTGGACCAGTAACAGAACTACCGTATTGATTGTTAGGCACATATACATAGTACGGTGCAAATGAATCATTGAGTGTTAAATGTGTTAATGTTTTATTTGGGCACAAACGGTAAAATATAAAACATGAATTTAAGTTAGTAATGTTAGTTCGTTTCTTCGGTTAAACAAACTGCTTTTTTCCAGTGAAGAATCTTACAAACACACAAGAGAATCCTGAAAGCATGACATTATATTTTTCATGTAAGAAGTTGATATCTCGGTTGACTAAGTCACGTAGTGCTATGTAAAACTTAAAAGCATTCAAGTAAAAGGAACAGTGTCAGAAGTTATTCTGAATTTTACTTTTTACAGTTTTGCTGTAAGTAGTTAAATTCAAAATAGTATTTAATCAAAAATTGGTCAAAAATGGATTCACGTGTTATCAAGGGAGCTATCCTCTCATGTGCATCCTCTTATTCCACTATTTACTATCAGCCCAATGGAACCTTGACCCACCATAGAACGGTGTCAAAGTGACATTATAAAAAAAAATGTTTGAAATTTGCTACGACTTGAATCATAACGTCACTGTGACACAGTTCTATCGTGGGGCAGGGTTCCAATGGGCTGATAGTATTATATATATAGATAAAATTGAACCATGTTGCCAATTTCACTCTAAACAGTGCCTTCACATTTTTACCTGGTTTTCCTATCACAGCCATTAATTTTAATTAAACCTTTTCGAAATGTTACTCCAAAATACCCATACAACTCATATATTGACTCAACACGCTCGCAAGTCATTCCGGTGATTAATAACAACCGCCATACATATAAAAACATAACTAGAATTCTAAAAATAACCCGTTAATTGCTACCGAACGCACATTGATAAGCGGTTCATTAAAACTGTATGGGATCGATTAACGCCGCGATTGGGTCGATGACGAACAATGCGTGCGCTGGATGGAAACAATAGATCAATAGATTTAAATATTTGGATCGATAGGAGAGTGGAAAAGTTTTGTACGGCTCAGGAGGACTAGACTAAATAATTATGTTAACAAGTTTTTTGTATGTTTGTTATTTGGGCTCAATTCTTGCAAGTTAATGTTGAAGTTCCCTTTATTGTAATGAGTTGGATTTATTACATTGGTAAAGGGTAATGAAATGTTATGGTATCTAAGAGCTGATCTGATGGAGTGAGAAGGCGGCAACGGGGTCTTCGGTGTTTTGGGATTAGTTTGGTCTCGATAAGCAGATGATGAATGTACAAAAAAATACGGTCGGCAACAAATGCTCGTCACAAAAATGAAAATTTTGATAGAATCTTATTTATATCAATCATTTATTCATATCTTAAAGGACTCATTATAAACCCTAAACTTATAAACAAAAGGAAAGCAGATTCCCAACTTTGACTGAAAGGTACTTTCAGCAATTGTTTTTAAAATTAAACCTTAATGTCAGCTTATAAAGTAACTGGAATAGGTTGGTAGTGATAATGACCCTACCAACGATGCTAGCGTTCCGGGATTCGATCTCCAAGGACAATTGTAAAAATGAAATTTTTAAAAAGGTGTTCTGAAAAATATAAGCTTCTAGAACTTCGTTTCGAACGCATATTTTTTTTATTGTTATTTACAGGGAAAAAATATTGTAAATCATCTGTGGTCGCTACGCCAGTGCGCTCTTTGTGACGTAGAAAAGACTATGTGGCGTTTAAGCTCTTTAGCCAGCAGACAATTGTTTATTTATGTTATCGGTAAATAATTAACTACAAAGAATAGTATCCCTTTGAGGCTCTATAATCATTATTATTTTCAGAACCATACATACATACCTTCACGCCTTCATTCCCAGAGTGGGGTAAGAAGAGCTACAGAATTACCAACAACTCTAAAAACTTGTTGATAACTCTGTAACCACAATTTGCACAATTAGGCTAAGATGTTTAACAGTGTATATTAGTGACAGGGAGTAAGCCCATCGCCTATCAGTACTACAAGCCTTTATTCCCTTAGTCGCCTCTTACGACTTCCACGGGAAGACATGGAGCGGCACTATTCTAAGCCGGCAACCACACGGCATCGGCAACCCAACCAAACCCTTCAACCCCCAGAACCCTTTAAAAAAAGTTCCTGTTGACAATAATAATTATGTGCGACTAGATTTAATCTTGGTACTTTTGAGCCCGTCGATACCTAGATGCGCGTGCGTTAAGTAATCGGCGAGATGTAGCGTACCGAAACTATAAACATCTCGCCGGTCACGGTGTTAATCCTTGCCAATTCGACGTCGAATTCACCGTCGACATTATCTATGATGATTCTTTTCTATCATTCAAAAGTTATGGAATGACATTCTCGTGCGTGACGAACCGCGTGGTCAACTGTCATCCCATTCATTTTAAGTGATACAAAAAAGGAAAACGTTGTTGTGTTTGCATCTTGGATACAGCCATGCTACGGCCCCTCATTTAGTACACTTCGTATTTTGGCCGCATGATGTAAATGGGATTTAGTCGGTTACATCCAGTATATATTACTCGGCAAAATTATGAAGATCAAGTAGTGGTACATTCCCGTGTTGTGACTGTACTTATCAGATTAAAATCCAAAATAGTAGGGACAAATTTTCTTTATTCACGCATCTCAATTGAGCCCTCTCATATTTTTTATTAGACAAAGTAAGTTTTAAAAACAGTTCATTTATTATAGTTATATATTATATAAGTATTTTCATATGTTGTTGAGAAAAGCAGTTTAAAAATCCATGCATATTCCCTATTTATATTATGTTGTGAGGTTAGCCAAGAAATGTATGTTTGTATAAAATAAATATCAGAGGACAATGTCACACCAAATGAGCTAGCCCCAAGGCTTCTACTTATGGGTAATAGACAACGATAAAAATACTTACATAGAGAAATATATACTTAAATACATAGAAAATATCCATGACTCAGAAACAAATATTCACACTCATCACAATATCCACGAATATCCGCCCCTACCGGGATTTGAACCCAGGACCGCTAGTTTCGTAAGCAGGGTCACTACCAACTAGGCCAAAGCGGCGTCAACTCTTTCTGATGTAAACTCTGTATGTATGTAAACACTTCATTGCATAAATATAAAATAACCATCAATAAAAACATAACTTCTTCAGCCTAGATTTAAATGTATCTAAGCATTATACGTGGTTTTTTTGTTTCGTTCCGTTAGTTAGATAACTCTACTGATCGAAGTGAGATAACATTGTGCATATAATAGATAATAACATTGTTGCTTCATAGATCGAGCGAGAACGTGGCAATGTTACGATGTCTGTCTGTTTTGATTTGGTAGCGGGAATGCCAGAATGTTCCGTGGATTCGAAAATGTTATGGTTAAATTGATCTCAATGCTACAGGGAAAATACACAGGCGCAAAAAAACGGGTCAGAGTGCGTTTTTCATACTAAAGAGGCTATTTCAAAGCCTTGGTTCCTCGCCAGGGGACGCTTTTAGGGAAATCTGATGATGGATACTCCAATCATCAATACAGGACTTCCAGAGTTCCTAGGATACCCAACTGATTGAATCTGCGATTTACGCCGGAATTGTGCATGTTCAGAAAAACATCTAAAATGGCAATAATATGTAAGGAAATCGAATTGCTGACCCAAACTCTCGCAGTGGTGTTAACTGATTGTGCGATAAGGTATCTTAAGAACTTTTGACCTCTATTGAACCTCGGAATATCCATCAATAAACTTCACTCAAAACAACCCTTGGCAAGGAACCAAGACTTTGAAATAGCCTCGATTGTATGAAAAACGCACTCTGACCCGGTATTTTTGCTCCTCAGTGTACACGGATTCCTTATTACCCCAGAATACGCTGTGGTCAAATAGTTATGTCCTTCCTGTTTGTACATAAGGCTGACTCATACTTCGTTTTACAATAAAACCACGTCTGAGGTAAACCCTCGTCATGATTATTTATCCGAACAGTCCTCGGGCATTATTTGGCATTGACCGTATTTGCACAGGAAAACCTTTATTAGTTGTTGAAATGATTAATTAATTAGACTGTTAGTAAATGAATTGCGTATGGAAATGTCTCATAAAATTCTTTCATCTGTAAATTATTTTCCTCAATGAAATTAAATATGATTCCATCGTCAGTATAAACCCCTTAAAGTCCTGCACGGGTAGCAAAAAAATTATTCACTCGCTTGTCACTCAGTGTGTCTTTATCGTTACTGACTAGACAGAAAGGGAGATCCGAGCGACAAACAAGTCGCGAGTAACTTGTGCTAGCCTAGCTGCATCGACACATTCTTGCTGTGTCGTTTACCATTTTCGGAACGTTTTTTTTGACACAACTCGTAATAAAAAGGGAACTAACAATACAATGCTTTGCTTGCATAATATAAATAAAATATTTAGGTATTAGAACAATAAAATTATTACTTCAACAAAATGAAATAAAATAAAACAGAAAACCTAACCTTGAAACTTATTTATTTATACGTAAACTGGAAACTTGACTCCATTTATATATTATAAGTGTAATTTATGCCGAAAACGGGGTGTGTCCAAACATGAATATATCGAAAACGGAAAGTCACGCAACAAGAATGTGTGAAAACAATATTTCGAAAATTAATGACGATTTTTTTCATTTTTGAAACAAGCTTGTTTCCCCGACTACCTACTTTTTAATGCGTTGTCATCGATTTCTCATCGATATCAATCGAGTCGCTTAACTTCACTTACATAAATCCATGCAAAAGGACAACGGTATTTTCGTCTTTTTTCAAACAAGTTAAGTTTTAAATTCGTATACCAAATTTCAAGGAGATATACGAGTTTGCAGTGAAGCGACTCAATGTAGGTACTTAATGAGTTTAAACTGACTAAGACTGAATGAACTACATCGGAGATCAGAATACCTTCCGAACTGGGGACCTAGTGAAAAAGGGTATATGTCGACTTAACTCGTAATAAAAAAGGATATATACATAAACGGAGTATTAGACCCTTAACCCTTTTTCACTAGGATTTCATAGATACTTACTGCATTTATGGGTAGATAATTGATTATGAAGTCATAAAAGTGTTACAGGATATTGTATGTAGTTGGCTACAAAAGTGGATAAGTAACTATTAGATTTCTGGTCCTTACTGATGTAAATATTTATATCATGAGCGAAATTATTTAATGGGTTTTGGAGGTTTCCGATGAAGATACCTTAGTATGTATCGATGGTTAGGATCCAATTTTATTTATTTATTTATTTTGGACCTTATAATTATACAATACAATACAATACAAATACTCTTTATTGAACACCAAAAGAAAACAAAACACGGAACAGTACTTATAATCACAGATTTACAATCAATTTGGATCGTTCTCGCTGGAAATCAAAAGGGAGGCCTATGTTCAAGAATGGGTGACTACTAAATGATGATGATGCAGGTGAAAAACTGGTTACATCGATTGGTTGTCGATTGTACAAGCGAAGAGCTCAGTTTGGGACAAGCTCAATTTGTGATATTATTTACCTTAGCCACGTTCCCGCTGTTAGCATCATGCGACAGGATCTCCGCGTACCCCTTGTCGTTCTGCACAAACTTGATGTTCCCCAGATGAAGGACGCTGGCTATGATCTGGAAGATCTCTGCCTGCTCCGCCTCCCCGATCTCGATCACCTTCATGGCTTCGCGGATGGTCCGGAACTGCTCCGTGTCGTTGGCCTTCGACGATTGGGTGTTCTGGAATGAAAATGATCGAAAATTGCGGGAAGAGTTTGATTTTTTGTGGGACGTAGGAACAGTGTTCATAGTTGAAAATATTTTTTTTGAAAGAAGAATTTGTTCAGCCTCTGTTTAAATATTTAGGCACTGTTCCATTGCTGGCGATGAGCGAGAAGCGAGTTGTTTTATCGGTAGTTGTTGGATCTATATCTTTTGTTGGACCAGCGATCAACTTTTAAAACTATTATGTATCTCTTACATTATCACGGGATCTATATTTTTGGTTTCGACAAACTAGTAGAGAGAGTTCTCCCGGCAGAGTGAACAGCCAACGATCAACTTTTAATAATATTTGTGTCTCTTTTATTGACCCGAGATCTATATCTTATTTTTGTTTCTTGAGCGAGAAAATAGTCTAAAGATAATCGCTTCCGTGCCGGCTCGGCAGTGGGACAAGACAAGCGCGTTACATGATGTCGAACTAACTTTGGCTAAAAAGATAATTCATAAAAACAAACGAAAATCCACGTTGGATCAGCTGTATACAATATCAGTTATAATAAGTAAGGGGAGCCTACTGCCTATTTATATGGACGATGTTTTTAAGTCTTAACCAATTAACAGTTCCAGGAACCTTACCGAATCAGTAGTATACTTGTACGCCTCTGGCCTGCTCTGGAGCTGCAAGGAGCTCATCATGTCCGCGTCCCCACCGGCCAGGAGCTGGTAGAAGATATGGAAATTCCTCTCCCCCGACATCTGGCTGACCACCCTCGACTTCTCCAGCAGATAGTTCAGGATATGTCCTCCTACTGGAGCGCCTTCATAGTTGAATTGTATGTCCATGTACTTCCCGAATCGGCTGGAGTTGTCATTTCGGTGGGTCTTCGCGTTTCCGAAGGCTTCAAGTAGAGGATTGGTCTGCAGAAGCTTGTCTTTGACCGTTTCGACTGCTTGGAGATGCTTGGTCCTGGCTGCGATGTATTCCAGAACCTTCTTTGAGGCCTCGGTCTTTCCGGAGCCGGATTCACCTGTGGATTTTAGTAACTAGAACAGTTGAACTAAGTAGGAGCAATCTTTCACAACACAAAACATTAACACATAATAATGGTTTCTCACAGTTATCACGCTTCTTTTTCACGGGAGAAGCGAGGCGAGACGAGGTGAGACGAGAATTTAAATTTAAATCTCCGGTGGAAATCTTTTTTCAATTTGAGTTTATTTTCTTGCGTCGCCTAGTCTCGCCGTGGGAAAGCGCCCTTAGTCAGGAACGGTTCTTTTTTGACGTACATTATGTTACGGTATAAAGGTGCGACCCCACCGCTGCTTAAAATACGGAGACGATACGGAATCGCAGCGAAACGTCTTATCCGTACCGTTTTTATCGCATGGCCTCCACACCGCTGCTCAAAATACGGTGTCGTTGCGTAATCAAAAGACGGGGTCATAGTATCAACATGGTGCCGTTTTTGACGCACCGTAATATACGCACCGTTAAGCAGCGGTGTGGAGGTCATGCGACAAAAACGGTACACATACGATGCGTCACTGCGATTCCGTAACGTCACCGTTTTTTAAGCATTGGTGTGGGCGTACCTTAAGAAAGCCTCTTCTTCCTTTCTTATCTTCTTGTAGAGTCGTAGACCAATCAAATGTAAGAGTAGATAAATAATAAATTTAAGTGAAGAAAACAACAAATTACCCGAGATCAAAATGCATTGCTCTCTATGCTCGTACACCAGAGATCTGTAGGCGTTGTCAGCGATCGCGAAGCTGAAATGGAGAGCAAAGTATTGGTTTTTTGTAACAACCTCTAGCTGCAGTGTTCACCGTGGTACAGATGAATAACATTTGGGATTGTTGTCAAAGCTGGCGATAGAGAAATTATAACTGAGCCCCTATTCTACATTGTTCTTTCTCCAAATGTTATCGTACTCTTACTATTGTTAAAATTTTGATAGCTCTTATTATCTTAACAATACAGGCTGCCCAGTTCTTAAAACAATAAAATAGAGATAAACACGCATAGAGGACCTGCCAGTCTAAAGATTTGTCAAAGTTAAGGTTAAGTTAGGTTCAGTCTTCTTATCGGTGTCACGAGGGGCATATTTCCCCTGCAGCCCTAAACCACCAATGACCATTGAAATAAATCAATATCAGAGGAAAATCTCACACTAATTGACCTAATCCCAAACTAAGCTCTAGGCTTGCGCTATGGGTACTTCTTCTTCTTCAAGTGCCTCTCCAACTAGTGAAGGTTGGCTACTAACTTCTGGAATTGTTGTCTGTCCTTAGCGAGTGGGTACTATACAACGATAAACATACTTATAGAGAAATACATAGAAGGCATCCAAGTCTCAGGAGCAAATGCTCACGCTCATCATACAAATATTTACCCATACCGGGAAACGAACCCTGGACAGCTAGCTTCGTAGGCAGGGTCCACTACCTAGGCTAACTCGTCGTCTAAAGAAAAAGTACCCAATTAAGTTATTTTTATGGCATAGCGAAGGCATACGAGCTCACAGGCCACCTGATGGTAAATGGAAACTGTGACCCATAGACATTCGCATTCACAAGACCGCAATCCTAAGCCAGCAAATGCACTGCCAACCCTGAGGACCAAGATGGAATGCCTCTATGCTAGTCATTTCACCGGCGGTCATATCCCCAATCCGGAACACGACAATGCTTAACTAAATGCTTAATGATTAATTAGAACATTGTGAAAAGGAAAACACATTCATGAAATACTAGCTTGTGCCGGCGATTCCGCATGGCGTTTATGAGATGATAATGATACCAATTTCCATACGTATCAATTTATAATTTAAATTAACAATGGTTTGGCGACGAAGGTACAAAGAGAGAATCAAACAGCTAGCAACCTTCACATTTTCCCTATGACTTTACGTAATTGTTTCATTATTATAACACATTCGGTTTTAGTCAATATGTTTAGGGAAATTGCATGAATAACTCGGTCATTAGTGCACAATATTTCAATAAATTAACATTCAATAATGCATAAACCAGTTACGACACGCTATTTTTCCAGATTGGAACATGTCCCTTTTATTTTAAAACGTTTAGAATTTGGAATCAATGCTCACGACATCGTCGAAGGAACTTTTTTAAAAGATGTCTAAACCAATCATGCTTATAGAGGTTTGGCTCTGTTTAACCGCCTATCAAAACTATTTTGTCGATATT
The DNA here is from genome assembly GCA_927399475.2 of Acleris emargana. Taxonomy (NCBI): domain Eukaryota; kingdom Metazoa; phylum Arthropoda; class Insecta; order Lepidoptera; family Tortricidae; genus Acleris; species Acleris emargana. The sequence goes on from OV656843.1 coordinate 20,243,537, forward strand.
TATCATGTGTTTTTTGTTAACATTAGGTTCACTACCTAAACAGATGGAGTATAATTAATAAAAGTACATTCTAGAATAACTACAACGATCAAGATTTGGCCGAATCTATCGCTGGACAACGCAACAGCCTGGTTATTCTTATCAATTTGATAACACCCACTTGATATTGTCAATAATAGGCAAGTATATTTAGTATACCACGTTCGATGAGTAATATTCGGATAGGGCTAAAATACCTAAAACCAGGTATACATACATACATACATACCTTCACGCCTTCATTCCCAGAGTGGGGTAGGCAGAGCTAAGCTAGCGTTTAATAGTGAATATTAGTGACAGGTAGCAAGCCCATCGCCTAACAGTACTACAAGCCTTTATTCCCTTAGCGAGTTTTACAAGCATATACTAGATTACCTAAACAAAGCAAGTATAAATATTATTACAACACTATTATTTCATTGTTATTATCAAACTGTTATCTGTCTAACATAACAACACACTTATATTAAGTAGTTACAAGTCTGCACTTTAACATATGACTCCAGAACTTTCTGTTTTATCCTCGTAAGGCCCACGTCAAATTTCGTTAGTTCGAAAAATAATCTTGTGTCGATCAAGTAAAGTCAAAAGTCACTTTGACCATAGCTGGGCACGTTAATCCGTTAATCGTTAATTAACGAAGTTAACATTTTGATTAACGGATTAACTTTTAAGTTAACTTTTTAAAATGTTAACGGACACGTTAACTTCCGTTAATATGCAGAAGTCCGTTAATCGTTAATCCAATGCCTACTATTTACCGAACGGCACCGCGGCGCGGCAAGAAAAACAGGTTCAGACAAGTATGAAACGACAAGTGCCGGGCGGCGCGTAGCAGCGAGTGTGTAGTGTGAGAAACAACGATGATGACAAGGAAGACTTTTTCAATTCTGTCACTCAGTCTATAGAAAAACCAAAGAGCTCCAACTCTTTAAAGAGTAAAGCGCAAAGTCTCGTTAAAATGTGGCAGGACATGAAATCAAAAGACTCGTTCAAAGATGCTGCATTCCTCGGGGAACAGATATTCATAAATCTATTCATTAAATACAATACTGCTATACCCTCAAGCGCTGCAATTAAACGTGTTTTCCACGGGTAAAGACATTTTAACTCCAAAACGAGCCTCGCTTTCAGACGAGAACTTCAACATGTTAATTTTCATGAAAGGGAATATGCACCTTATGCCCTTTTGTATTTTGTTTTGTTCCTATCCTGTTAACTTCCAGAACCTAAACCAACAGGTTTTATAAGTTCACTAACGCAACGATATAAAAATGCATTTTTTTTACACATATTAACGGATTAACGATTAACGTTAACTTGCGTTAATTCTTCCGAAATGTAACGCTTTAACGTTTAACGAAGCTAACTTTTTTTGTAGCGGATTAACGATTAACGAAGTTAACTATTTGATTAACGGTGCCCAGCTATGACTTTGACAAATGTCGGACGTTGGGCCTTACGAGGATATATACCGCAATTTTTTTTGTATCAATGCAATCAGAAATGTATGGTTTTTAAAACATCGATTGAACGATTAAGACAGTAAAAAATATTTCATTTAATATCTACACGTAATAAAGATTCCATTCGGTACGGCTTTATAGATAACGTATATTATAGGATAGCAGTTTTACGTGTGAATATTGAGATCACGCCAGTGTCCGTTAGTATAGCTATTGTTTCGATTTCACACCAATTTAGCAGACGCGAAAGGATAACAAAATAAGAACACAATGCCTTATATGCATGATTTTATAATTTTAACCAAGAAACTTATCAAGATCGTAGAAAGTGGAAAGAAGTGGTATCTGCCTATCCCTCTGGGAAACAGGCGTGATGTTATGCACTTATCAGGCTAAAGGATGTAGTAATATCCTGATCTCAAGTGAGATAGTCATCCTATGACGCTTCAGGGACGGCCAGTGGCAGCTTTAGAGGAAACAAAAGATGTTTGAAAGGAGACCTAGGTACATTAAGTTGTAGTCCGCGCGCGAGCTCCGAGTAATCTCAATCTCAAGAAAGCTTACGTCAGGATTTAGTGCAGTGATATAGTCAGTATTGCGTTAATGATTATAGCCAACTTAACCTTTAAGTGACGTGACGTCTCACAGATTCATGATTATTATTTTGAACTTTATGTCGCCATGGCGTAAGGGTTACTCTGGGAGTGCTTTGAAACCACGTCGTCAATTAAAGGTTAAGGCGATATGGCCAACTCTCGTATAATGATGATGAGGCGAGGTACTTAAGGTACCATGCGATGGGCGAACTTGCGGTGCAGACCCTTCTTCCCTACCCCTGATTCCTAGGAGCCCGCGGCCATAGGTAGGAGTACTAGCCCAAAGGAAATGCCCACCCCCTCTAACTAAATGAAGTTCTAATGCCGCCATTGGGGATGACAGTCTTGCGTCGGGTATCTTAAGTGATTATGCGATATAATTGTGATTGTATTGTTGGTGTAGGACTAAAGTTACGGATGTCGGTAAAAGAACAAAGCAACTCAAGTGGAGATGGGTGAAACACATGGCTAGGCGAAACAATGGCAGGTGGTTGAGGGCGTTATCAGAGTGGTGGCTGAGATTAAGTCACAGAACAATGGGCAGACCATGAGGTCGATGGTCTGATGACATTTGGCAGACAGTTAGGAAAGGATGGATGGCGTTAACCCTGAAGGGGATGGATGTGCTCTGAAATGATGAATGACGTCAAGTCATAAAACTGGTTTTTCTGAAGCGAAGCTTACTATGTCAGTATAAGTTTTTTGAAATGATTGATGCATCGATTTAAAATATAAGCCAAACCAAATAGAATTTAGGTAGGCTTCTGCAAGTGTAAGAAAAAACTACACTCAGGGATCTGTGATCCTTCTGTCAGTCATGAGTATATAAAATTTACACTCACACATGTGGAGGTGCCTCGAAGAAGGCCTTCTTGTAGTACTGCTGGATCTTCTCCTCCGTGTAGATGGGCAGGGGCTTGTACGGGTTTACGGAGATCAGCACGTTGCCGATGTATGTCTGTGGACAAGACGCTGTTGAGAGAAGGAGTCAAAATCTACAAAATCTAGTTTTTTTTTTTATAGAGAAGGCAAATGAGCACACAGACCACCTGATGGCAAATGAAACTGTGACCCATAGACATTATCATTCACAAGACCGCAATCCTAAGACTGCAAATGTACTGCCACCCCTGAGGACTAAGATGGAATGCCTCTATGCTAGTCATTTCACCGGCTGTCTTATCCCCAAACCGGAACACAACAATGCGAACACTGCTGCTTAGCGGTAGGTTAATGGATAAGATGGTGTTACCAACCCGGACGGACCCTGCACAAGGTCCTCCCACAAGTATTTCATAAATCATAACTTATTAAAAAACATCTCTCATGTTTCGGTCATTTCTTAATTCTGGAGGTTCAACGGCTTCAGTGGGCCGTGGTTCCATTCAACTAATGCCCATAATGAGATTATACGCGTAATCCTCGACGCCTTTACGAAAACAAATATGTACGTTCTTTATCGTTTTACTAAGCATTCTTAATTGCATTATCATTGCCCAAGGTTGGATTGCAGAGATTTTGCAAGTTTGTATGACCCAAGAAATACAAATACCTATGAGAAATACGAAAGTAAGTTTATGTGTTTGTTACCAATTTTTGGAGTGGATATAGAGTACGCACCACCTTGAGTGAATGGTGTTTATATAAACTAATAATCATAATAAAAACCTAAGCCACCTCATAATTGCAACAGGGTTCTTCGGAATAAATAAATAAATATGAAGGGACAATGTCACGCCAATTGACCTAGTCCCAAACTAAGCTCTAGGCTTGTACTATGGGTACAAGACAACGATATAAATACTTATATAGAGAAATATATACTTAAATACATAGAAAACATCAATGACTCAGAAATAAATAATCGTGCTCATCACACAAATATCAGCCCTTACCGGGATTTGAACCCAGGACCGCTTGCTGCGTAGGCAGGGTCATTACCATCTAGGCCAGCGCGTCGTCAGATTGAGAAGAATCTCCTAGACTTATAGACACAAAGCAATCTGTATTGGGATTGTTCATATTTTTTAATTACTCTGGTTTGAAAACCATTTCGAGGAATTTGCTTTTAAAGCCGTTCTGCATTATTAAAATTTGTTTTTTTTTTCTATTTCGGACATTTCGACAAAAGTATATTTGACATTTGTTTGACTTTCGTTTTTGGCTTGAAGCCCTCCTAGGTGTATCTCATAGGTTAGGCGAAAACCGCTTGAAATAGTATGTTTTATTACACCATTACAAACACTTTTTATCATTAGATATCATTTAATTGTTGTAATTTATTAGAAAAGGCCAACTCAAATTTAAAATAATCATGTCATCCATAAAATGTCTGCTAAATAAATAAAGATATTAAAACAAAACTATCGGGTCAAATACAAAATTAATGAAATTGGCCTCTTAAAATTACCTATTCTTTCGAATTAGAATGTAAAAACCGTGAGTTATTTTTTATGGCCTATCCCAATTGAGATCAAGACCAATACACACGTGCCTTTAAACACTGGTTTTAATCTGCTAAGAGCTATTCCGCGTGTTAGGTGACATCAAAGATCGTCATCATGACCACGCGCTTGTAACCAGCCTGCGTGACTATTATATCATACGTGACGTGTTTGGCCTCTTTGGTACTGAGGTTCGTAGGGTGCTAGGGGTCCCGGGATCGATTCCCGATTATGGGCAAATTTTTGTGCGACTGTGAGATGACAAAATGTATGGAGATGACGTAGTCGGTCGTCGGGCAGCTACATCTTACTTACATAAATAATGTTCTCATTAAACCTCTTCTTCAGATTATCAATAAAGGCGATTTCGGATTGGAAGTCCTCGAGCAGGACGAAGTCCTGCACGCCGACGCGCTCGCGGTGCTGCAGCGCGTGCTCCATCGCGCCTTGGACGGACACGGGCCGCTGGAGCCTGAAGGAAAAAAAACATTGGATTAGGTGTAATGTGACAGATTCTCGGTACAAGTGTTTCTTGGTATGTGTGGTATGCCAATAACTCCATAATGGGTCTGTTTTAAGTGGAATTAAAGAAGTCTGGCACTGAATGTAAATAAATATTTAGTTTTAAATCTATTGAGGGCACGCATTTATCCTTAACGGAAATAATATCGGTATATAATTAAAGTACAAGTAATACCTAACATATTTCCATTCATAACAACGGTCTAGCTACGTTTTTGCGCGGCAACAGAAACAATAACACTATTTGTAATGCTTTAACGACATTAAAAAAACGACGTTCCACCACCGATTTGCATGTTTAGCTAAGAACTTCGAAATACAATTAAGTAGTTTAAATATTACTAATATAAATTGTGCTGCAAAATAATATTATATAATATTGCATTTAAATCAGTTTAGACAGTTAAATAATCTAAGCACGCACTTTATCATCTCATTTATTTTGTTCTTAAATGTTTTATACGTCGTTCCGCTGAAGCGTACATTTGTTATATTATAAGACATTATTACTTTTACTGTCATCACTTCACTAGTTATATTTTCACTGGCTATAGCCAGGACTTTTATTTAACACACAGACTTCTATTTAACAACACGACTTCTATTTAATTCCACTGTCTTAAACCATATCTTTATTTTGTTGCCAGTTCTTATTTAAAGTAGCCGTATCGTTAAAGGTTTCGTTTGAGTTAAAACAAAGTAGAGAAAGAACTCAGTAAAAGGCGACATTGGCCACTCATGTCCCAATAACAACTGACGACAGTCCATAGGTAGTTAGTAAATGAAATATAAACAATTAATGATCTCAGTAGGAAATAAAAGAAAGTAAACAATCGTTTAGTTCTATTCTAAGTGGCGCTAGTTAAGGTGTTTGTATAAAACTATAATCTTCGTTTAAAGATTAGCGAAAAAAAACAAGAAATAATTTCACGCGAAATGGCCTAGTCCCAAACTAAGCTCTAGGCCTGTACAAAGGGTGCTAGACAACGATAAACATACTTAAACAAACAGAAATGCTAGCGGTCTTATAAGAGGGGGTGTTCTTTTTATAGTGGTGATTATTATTTACATCTTTCATATTTGAGTAGCTTAGTTTTATTTTAATTTAAATATATTAATAGGTACGAATCCGCTAGGAAATACTTCAAAAAGGATGGAATAATGACAGTTATTTCCTTGTACATATTTAATAGCTTGGTAGAAATCCATACACAAAAAGAGATTATGAAAACAAGGGAAGACGTACACAAATTTAACACACGAAATAAACATAAGTTATGCATACCTAAAACGAGGACTAAGAATTATTATAAACAAGGGATTCCACTTAAAATTTATATGTACAATTTACTGCCCTGCAAGGTAACTGAGTTGTCAGTTGTCACTTAATGATTTTAAAAAGAAAATGAAAGTATTCTGTCAACAAAACCCATTTTACTCCATCAACGAATACATGGACCTACTTAGAAGTAAATGTTTATTACAGCTATAAATGTTATAAGATAAGTATAGATAGATGCATGTTTAAGGGATTTATGTACCAAACCTGACTTGCTAAATGTAATGTATTGTTACTTGGCCAATAAATATATTATTATTATTATTTGTATGTCTTTACCAATCACGGGACTATGGGAGTCCCGGACCTTTGGAAGGCGTACATGGAGCCGAAGCCAACACGCAGAGGCCCTTTAGACAAGTTTAATTTAGTAAAGTGATGGGACACCAACCGGCGATTGTCCCTGAGTTCAAACTATAGAAATATGCTCCCACGGACAACCAACGGTTAGTGTAGGACTATTTAAGAAGGATGGGAGTATTCAAAATAGGCTCTATGAATGAACAGATATGGATTGGTTTACTAGGCTATTGATGAAACTACGGCGCCTGCCTGGCCAATGCTAATTACTTTGGTTGAAATGGCAGGCGGTGACTCGCCACCTCAATGGAATGGGCCTACCGAAATAGCCGCATGTATATAGCAGCAGGGAGGTAACAGTTCCAGAGGGGCTAAGGGTGGAGAGGTGCTTCTGGACTTTAAACGACCATAAGGTGCCCACTCACCACTTATGCAACACATCCACCCTTCGAGCATATAGCTCTTGCGACTCCACTCTGATCGGCCAATAAAGGCAAGCCAGAGGCGAGGGTCTGTTCCTCGTCATTATACACTCCAGCCGGCCGGTGAAGGCAAGCGTGAGGTGAGGAACAGGGCCTACCCTCGGGAGCACTCAGGTCCGTGGTGTCGCCACTCACCAACAGCTCGCCACTAGCTGTCCTGCGGTTTATTATTATTATTATTAATAAGTTTAGTTTTAACTTTTAATTACATTACATTAAATCACGCCTGTTTCCCAGAGGGGTAGGCAGAGACCACTTCTTTCCACTTGCTACGATCTTGACAAATTTCTTTCGCTTCTTCAACATTCATATTTACATCGAGTCATGCACGCACGTCGGTTTCGGGTACTTAAGATTCGGCCCTTTTCCAGTATTTCTCCTTTTTGATTCGAAAAAGTACGCCTAGGGCGGCCCCTTCCGACCCTTCCACTCACTTATTATTTAATTAAAAAATTATGTACTTATAATAAACTATTATTTGTTTTTATCATAATTTTATCAATAACAGAAATACATACAGACTCAGACTCAGTAACAAATACTCGCGCTGATGACATAAATATTTGCTCTGACTGAGAATCGAACCCAGGTCAGCTAGCTTAGCTTCGTAGGATTTAAAAACCGATTAATTACCTTTTGTACCATATATCATCCATTGTTAATATTGTAATCCAGTTATGAGCTACGAGTATAAATAGTTATAGCAATTTTTGTCTGAATTTGTACGTAACAGACAAACAACCAAACACACAGATAACAAAGAGCTAATAAAAAAATATCAAAAGAAAAAAATTGTTATTAAAGGTTACAGTATTTAAAAACTTATCAAATCCTCATCATATCATCAAGGCGTTCCGTCAAATTTCCATCGACCAAATCCTGAGGGATGACCAAAAGTCTAAATACAATTCATTGACAATTGTCACATTTTACATACGGTCTGTTAACGGGAGCTGGTACAAAATTGACTTGCAAATTTTTACGGACAACTTACATATATCGAATCTATAGAATTGACAACAATTCATTATGTGCTAAGGTAGTAAAATAAAATACCGTTTCTAGATTTTACACTGCTGATTACAGTAAAAATATATTTGTTTTTTTTATGCAGTAGTTTTTTTATATTTAGGAAAAGCAGTAAAAAAAGTTGGATTGTGAATGTTAGGAATACATTTATTACCGAAGGAATTGAAAAAAATATACAACTGTCATGTTCATTTTTATCTGTCTGACGAAAGAAACTCAAAGCAGATGCAAAGCAGTAAGCGCAAAATAGTTTATTTATTTTAATGTTATCATTATGTAATTAATTAAATTACGCAAAATAACAAATTCGTGAACGAACGGCAGCGAATGATTGACAAGTGAGTGACATGACATGACAGTCAGTTCTGTTTATGTTTAAAGTTACTTTTTTTGTTTTATATCATGCTAAGATCACGACATCAGTATTCCTAACTTTGTATATACGGTCTTTTTAATGACTATTTCTTTAATAAATTATTAACGACGAATTAAGTTAAATAAAGAAAAACTGAGAAATACGGGTAGTCTAATTTTTAACCAGCTATTATTATAAACGCGCAAAAACCATAAATCTTTTTTTTTTGAAATGTCAATTTTAGAGACCATATATATTTCAATGTCGTATTTAGTAAATATATATCTCAATGTCGAAAGCTAAAATGTTGAATTAGGTCACTATAATTCTAATGAAAAAGCTACTCTATGTTCATAATCGGGTCATACAGGCTTATAATAAGGACGTGAAGTCGTGTGGGTATCAGGTCATTGCCGACCGGATACGCTTGTAACAAGAACGGAGTGCATCTGGATTCTGGATTCCAGATGAGTGACGTCATTAGGTGTGCACCTGCAGTATTATTAGTGGGGGACATGATCAATATTCTGCGAAAAATTTATGTCGTAGATATTCTAAAGTTTGAGTTAGGTGCACGCAATACAGCTGACTTCAGTCTTGTTTTTTTTTATTGTCGTTTCGGGCACGTGGAGCCACTGATAAACTATTGATTTTTTCGTGCTTTTATGGGTCAATTTCAACATTTCTGATTTTTGGCTCATTTCGGTGCAATTTTTAAGTTTTGTGTATTTTTGAACGTTTTTCATTTTAAACTATGCATTGTTATATATTGTAGACGTGGTGTTAAGGGTCACTCAAAATCATAAATAGTTTATGAGATATACGAGATAGAATATTTGATAAAACTATGGAATGATAAATACACACCGAAATGATAAAAAGTATCCACCGAAGTGATAAATACCCACTGGAATGATAGAAACGACCCACGTAAATGAAATCTTATCCACTGGAATGAAAATAAATAAAAAAAGTCAATAATTATCACTGTTTATTTGAGTAAAAATTACATTAATGTTATTATTAACTAACATAATTAGAAGTCTTTATTTGAGTAAAAATTAGATTAATGTTATTAATAATTATCATAATTATAAGTCTTTGTTTGAGTAAAAATTACATTTATATTAATGTTTTGAAAAAATTCGCTTATAAAATAAACATATATTTTAATTTAAAAAAATACTAATTTTTTTTTATAATGTACCGGACTGATTTATTACTTATTTCTTTAATATGGTTTTCAAAAATATTCTAAATATTGTGATTTATTTATGATAATAAACTAGTTATAAATTTAAAAAATCTTCTATGTAAATCTAATAGGAACAGTTCGCTGACCAAGCAAAATATAACTCAATAATTCTAATATTACAAATATCCCAGTGGCAATTATATCATTTATCACTGACTTTAGATCACTTAATGCTTAATAATTAGTGCGTCATAAGGATGGCCTCAAAAATATAATATGAAATACCTAAAAAACTCAGTCAAAAATGTAACATAATGAAATTATGATAACATAGTCTTGCAAGATTAGATGTGAATTTACATATCCCAGATCTTAAAAAAAAACGTAATAATTTAAATTAAATAAATTTTAAGTAAATACTGTAACAGTTAAAATGCAGTCGCATATGTGTACTTGCACATTTTTCAGTCTTAATGTGTAGAGATCAAGGAGCATATAAAAAAATCAAAAACATCCTAAAACTAATTTAAATTAAAACCTTGTAGAGATTTTTAAACTGAATATCACGTCGAATTTTAACACTTGGCATTGCCCTTTATAATTATAATTAAGTAAATAAATCTGTAACAAATCTTTTTTTTTCATCGGTGAGAACGTTCTTCATTATAATATAATATTATATAATAAGTTGTTAGAGTTATTGGTAATAGCTCTGCCTACCCCACTCTGGGATGAAGGCGTGACGCCATGTAGTATGTATGCATATTATATGCTTAGTAGTACAAAATAACTGACATTTGGTTATCGTTAAACGCTTAATTATTTACGTTTAAACGCTTATAATATTTATTCATTTGCTTTGACTTCATAAAATTAAATAATAAAATTTGATAATTATTTGGATAACTAAGTGAAGCTACTTTTGTATCATGCCGGTGTTGCTTATCATTTCTGTGGGTATTTCATACACCGGAAACATCGGAATGAGAACCACGGAATGATAAAACCTGTACAAAAATATTTTTATAAAAACAACGGAGTCTGGTTTCTTTAAACTAACGTTACTCCAGAATTAAGAAATATGACGTACGTGTTATACATAAATCTCAAACTAAACATACAAAAAGTACAAAAAATAAATCAACCGTCGGAATGAGGATTTTTTTGTCCCCACCCCACCTGAAGCCAGAACTTTCCTTTATATTTTATCGCCAGAAACGCGCACAACACAACCGCTAGCACCAAACTCTTGCGCGTGACTAACTCTACGAGTGCGCGGGAGGTGGGGGGCGTACATATTGAAGCTTAGCAGATATAAGGCACAGAATATTTGACGGTGGTAATGATAACGTTTCTCCGGACAAACGTATTTCCTCGTACCGGACGGTATGTGTAATAGTTAAAAAAAAAGTCAGGGCTTCTTTTTGTACACTAACTATCTAGTATTTTAAAAAAGGTAAATGTTTTTCATAATTATTAATAGTTTTTGATTTATTCCACGTTTTGCAATAAAAACTGGGTTGCGGACAGTCCACTGTGATGAGAAATGAGGTCTTAATTATTATTTTTTAATTATTATTTTTTAATTATTATTTCCATTAATATTCTAAATCTACTTATTGCCCAAAATAGGCAACTGCGTGAAGTATTCAGAAAAAAATAACAGTTTAATTTTTAACCATAGTTCACCCCGGTTTTCAGCGCCGCCAGCTTAAAATATTGCTTGGGAAATTGACCCTTATGTTATAGGTTTTCTTTATGAGTTCTTTGATGTAGATATGTGATATGTGTTCAATGTGTTTTGTATGTGTATTGAATCTTACTTTTGGGAAATGTATGTAATTAGCTGTTTACAGATTCACGTATTTTCTGACCTATTTTTCCAATAATTAGGCGAATAATATTGCCATATTCCGAGTAAGCAAAATTAGAACTGTTAAAACTGCCCCAGGTAGGTAGCTTATGTAAAATGCATAACTGAAAAAAAATAGGATTGACGTAAGCCAACGATCTATCGAGTCGGCTGCTTTTGGCCAAAATATATATTTTGACAGTTTTTGAAAATCATTTACGTTCGTGTTTAGTATCTAGTCTAGGCTCCTTGGACAGTTAATTTTTCAACGTTATACCTACTACAAAAATAATTATTTCTCTTTCGAGTGAACTTTATCATATATTTTCACCTTTTCTTTAAAAAAAAAACCAAACGGCAAAAATGTCGCAGTGCCCATATAGACGCCGTGATGGCGTGATATTTGCTAATGTCAGCGCGACATTTCAAATACCACGACGGTTAGGGTTTACAACGAGAAGTTACACGATGCCATAACCAGAATATAAACAATAGTTCATCTTTAAATAAATATCTTTAATAAATATACGGCGTGCGTGTGTGCGCGCTTTGACCGTACGCGCTTCTACAAGAAAACTCGGGACGGAACGAGCTAGTTTAGCCGGGGGTCGGCCTTGCCGTCGAAAAATTTAATCGAATGCTGAATAAGAATAACAAATTTATTCGCATACAACGAATAAACGAATAATAATATAATTCATATTCGCACAACGAGCGAATAATTTATCCACGAATGATTTATTCACCGAATAATTTATCCCCGTGTGGTTGCCGGGTTGGAATAGTGCCACTCCATGTCTTCCCGTGGATGTCGTAAGAGGCGGCTAAGGGAATAAAGGCTTGTAGTACTGTTAGGCGATGGGTTTGCAACCTGTCACTAATACGCTAGTAAACTTCTTAGCCTTTTTGTGCAAAATGTGGTTACTGAATTATCAACAAGTTTTTAAAGTTGTCGGTAATTCTGTAGCTCTGCCTACCCTATTCTGGGATCACAGGCGTGAAGGTATGTATGTATGTGTAATTTATTCGCCGAATAATTTAGTTGAAAACTTGTTTTTTATCCCTCATCAAGACTTCATCAATCAATATGAATATATTACGTTAGTATTTTTATGTTAGTCTAGTACTTATCGTTTAAAGCGTTTTGGAAGTCCAAGAAAGGGTCATGAGCTGATACTTATTAACTTATTATAATGATATGCTTTACAGGCAAGTGTTTATTGTGTGGAGTTAGGATGATAGATAGAGAAAGAAATAGCGAGATCCGATAACGATGTGGATTGAAAGAAGATGTAGTGACTAAAATCGAAAAGGGTATGCTAAGATGGTTTGGTCATTGGTTTGGTTAGGTATAGAAAGGATGGATGAAAGAAGGGTTACGAAAGATATATGGCGAGCGAGAGTGAGCGTACGGTGATCAGATTCGCGATGTACTGAATAAGGGCCACATAAAAAGCACTCGAAACCAACGTACGTGCATGAAGAGATTTATGAATGTAGAGGAAGCGAAAATTGTATGTTTAGATCGGTGCACCTGGCGTTCCATAGTCTGCCTACCCCATTGGGAGACAGGCGTGAAGTTATTTTTTTATTTGTTTGTATGTTTATTGAAATGCTTGATTACTCGTATACACACACATTTCAGAGTTTCGGTAATTTAGATTAATTTAGTGCAGTACGCTCCAAATTATTGCTTTATCTATCAAGCACATTATGACACGTTTTTACACATACCTAGTTGAGAAATAATTTCCTGTTGTCCTAGATACCTACTTTATATCTTTGTACAGTTTGTTTATTATGTTAAAATTGCATTGTTCCAATGACCTTAGTTTGTTTTTGAGCCTTATCTTTCAGTTTATAGAAAAAACTGGCTGTTCCCCGCGACTCCATCCGCGTAGAAGTGGTTTAGTTAAAAAATACCATATATCTTTTCTCGGAATTCAAGCTATTTCCATACCAAACTTCATCGGAAACGGTTCAACAGTTTACCCGTCAAACAAACAAAGAAAGCTAATTTCACATTTATAATATAAAGTATGGATGTTCCGTGTGGTGTGGTTGCCGGGTTAGAATAGTGCCACTCCATGTCTTCCCATGGATGTCGTAAGAGGCGACTAAGGGAATATAGGCTTGTAGTACTTACTGTTAGGCGATGGGCTTGCAACCTGACACTAATACGCTGGTAAACATCTTAGCTTATTTTTGCAAAACGTGGTTACTGAATTATCAACAAGTTTTTAAACTTGTAGGTAATTCTGTAGCTCTGCCTACCCCACTCTGGGATTACAGGCGTAAAGGTATGTATGTATGTACGGATGTATGGATAGCAGTATTTCGTATTATTCGTTTATTTGCATAAATGTAGTTCGCAAAAGATGTATTCACAGTGTCATTTTTTTTCTTAATTACTGAATGGCTTTCAATCCTTGTTTTAGCAAGGTGTTTTAGACAATCACTGGACCCGATTCTACGTGCACATCGCTTAAATAGCCTAAAACTAAATTGTCAAATTTTAAGACATAGTTTAGACGGCAGATTTAACCAGTGCTATTCCAAAATGTCAAGCTGACTATGTATAAGACCGCCTAAAATAAGAAGCGTAAGATTCATTTGATTATGACCAAGGGGCGGAATTTTCATAGCAAAAATCAAACATCAAAAGGGATTGACCATTGCGTTTTATCGACTATCGATGATTAATTCTGGGGTCCTAGTGAAAAAAGGTATGTCTTCTGAAGATCAAGTGAAAAAGGGCTTAAGTGTACACTCCGTTCATGTATATTATATAATATACCCTTTTTATTACAAGTTAAGTCGACTTGTACCCTTTTCACAAGGACCCCAGAATCGTCATTTTGACTCGCTATGTAAGTTTCAACGCAATGTTTCTTAAGCTGCTTTAAATGAACACTTTAGAGCGATATATTTATGAATTTATTTATCGATTTGTTAATCGTTTTTCTTTAATTCAAGCGAAATCAATGTAATTTATGACTGACGTTTTTATTTAAATAAGGAGATGCAAGTCGCTTGACAAAAAGGTCAAATGCAAGGCCGTCTAAAGTATGCCCTTGAGCACACAAGAATTTGGGGCATTTTTGGAAAATAAAGAAATTGAATTATGCTAATATACTACTATGATCTCGTGAAAGAAATTGTCCCCTTATGGTAAAGACTAATGTTAAAAATCGGTAACATGTGAAGAGATTCGATAAAATGATATCTGGAATAGTCGATAAAACCAAATGGTCAATCTCTCTTGACGTTTGATTTTTGCTATGAAAATTCCGCCCCTTGATTATGACAGCTGCTCATAGAAAAGCAAAGTGTTTTAGCGACACCTAAATAAAATTAGGAAGTTTAGAGGCCACTGTAAAATCGGGACCACTATGGACTTATTAGAGTAACAAGTTCATGGATATCACACCCGAGGACAATCGTTTGGTTAATAGTACATTGTGTATTAAGGTCGGTAAGTAAGGAATTACGATCGAGGCTCTAGTAGAAGCCCGAAGTCGAAGACTGAGGGCTTCTAGGAGTCGAGGTTCGTAATTCCCGTACCGCCCGTGAAACATACAATGTTTTTCATCACATTTGCGAGTAAATAAATAAAATTTCATTAGGTAATTGTTTTTGCTGCATGGATAATATCTGGCGGTGTTGCATTTAAATTACACTCACCGGACGATGACGACGACCTTTTTTATAACTTTTTTACTTGTCTTCAAATATAAAATGTAAATAACTATGAATTATAGCTTTAATACACAAGTTAGCACAACTATTATTACGAATTACTTGAACTTTTTTTTAAGCGGATGGCGAGCGGACTCCACAGATTATACAAATGTTTCGTTCAGAAACTTTAAGGGCAAATACTTACGTAGGTATACATACAGCCCTGAAGGAGTGTAAAAAAACGACGTTTTGATAAAGAAAACTATTAAAATCGATTATTAAGAACATTAATTGAGTATTTAAGTAAAATGTAGCGAGATTGCAATGAAATTCCTGTTTAAATAACATTTTAAGGCAATTTTTCAATTGCGTGTAAACTCTTTGCTTGAACTTGCATGACTTGTGTGCTGTGCTATAAATTAAAAAAAAATTACTTACCGACCTTGGGTTTCATGGTAAACAGAAAGGTCGAGGGTTTTATATGGGGCATTGCGGCCAAGTTAACCTGTATGTTTAGATACTGTTTACGTGCAAGTGTGATGAAAAGAATATTTATTCCTGTGGGTGGACTAAACAGAAGCACACGGGGTTAACTCTACGTCAAGTGCAGCCGTTAGTTTGAATCTGCTTATAACTGCTTATTTTGCTCTCCACCGATAGGTATTGTTTCCTAATGACCTCATAGCACAAACATAGTTCAATGGCCTCTGCTAATTGTTCACATCTAGCTTATCGGAGTGTTTAACCCGAGAATTCCACAGAACTTATTTACAAGAAAAGTAATTACTTTGCGATATACGTAGCCACTGCTTAAGTAGGGTAATAGAGTTCGGAGACAATTTCTAATTAAGTTATGAAATGTGAATCGGAACGTGAATTGGTCGTCTTTATTTAGACTTGGCAACGACAAGAAGTTTCGTTTTTATTGTAACTTTACTGTAACTGTGCTGGCATCTATATAGTTGAAATACCGGCAAACAATATTAGTAAATTGCAGTTAGAACTGCAAGGAACACAAAAACGGAAAAAATATATCGTCGGGTATACTGCAAATTCGCGTAACTAACAAATTTATGATAGAGGGTCAATCAACTTTTCTTCGTAGCTCGTTGCCATGGTGACGTCTCCTGGGTCACCCTTTAAAACTATGATTTCAAAGGATAAAAATCCACTAAAAAACTGTTTTATTGGCCATTACACACCCATTCTTTTATGGCCTTTCTCCTCAGTGTGCTTTAAGTATATATTATAACATTTTTTCTAAGAAACTCTATCACTGTTGTCTCCTGGCTAACGGGACAAAATAACAACAACAAAAAGTTGATCCACCCTAGAGCAAAATAAACCTTACCTCCTTATTAAAAATGTGCATTTTGCTCCTTATTAAAAATGTTACTTATGTGGTTTTGCAGTTTCACCGACGTAATTCTATTTATTTTTCAATACAAATATTGTAGTGGCTTTAGGCTTTAGCCACTGGGTGTCTCTTTGAGTTAATTCGTAACGGAAAATATTTATAAATGCATATGAAACAAATGGCTAGAAGGAAATCCACAGAGAGGTCAGAGAGTAGTTACTTTATTGAAAAAACACTCTATCAATAACGGTGGCGTGTCGTTCGTCCAAGTCACTCGGGAGCCGACCCATTTTCATTACCGCCAGTCATTCGCCACGATGCTATTATTTTGAGCGATTTTAATAATGAATTTACGAAATATTCTACAACTTTTCTTTTAACTCGAATCCTGGTGAAGGCACCAAGAAAAAGTCCCAGAAAAATATTTTACGCCAATTCCTTTGGTCACGGCACCAAAATGTTTGCCAACTTTTCTGAGAAGTTAAAATTAAGGATTTATACCGGTTATTTAAGCAACAATATATCTAGTTCAATATAATCAATTATTTACACCAACAAGCAAAGCGTAGATTTTCAATAAAGATAAGATAAAGATAAAGACATTTATTCAGTAAGTAGGCCGCACGGGCACTTTTACACGTCAAGAATCTACCAGCGCTTCACAAGAGGAGACCACTGCTGAGAAGAAGCGCCGCAAGAAACTCAGCAGTCAGTCATTTTTTAAATATATTTAATATTACAATGGTACTACTTAGTCTAGCATTATATAAATCTATAAATAGCAAATTAAAAAATATATATTTCAAATATCCTGCGTAGTTTCCGCAGGAAAACACACCAAAATCTTAAGATAGAAAGAGAGAAAAGGAAAAAAAGAACTCCTACGTATGTGTATATAAGACGGTGCAAGATGACCACATAAGATTGATATGTTTTCCTACATCAACGGTGTCCCCCAGACAAGATAAAGATTTTGAATTTGAAAAAAACAAATAAAAAATATATTATTGATTAAGTTTCGGGTTTAGGCCAAGCATGTTTGTCTATTAAATAGTCCTCGATCCTATAATACGCTTTAGACATTAACGACTTTTTCAAGTAATTTTTGAGTGCTGGAAAGGGTAACTTTAATACTACCTCAGGTAATTTATTATAGAAATGAATGCATTGACCAACAAATGAGTTATGTACTTTACGGACGCGGAATTTTCGAATAGCTATTTTATTTTTATTTCTAGTATTTAAATTATGTATATCAGAATTTTTTGTGAAAGAATCCAAATTTTTTATAACATAAATAATATTCTCATAAATAAATTGTGACGCTACAGTTAAGATATTAATTTCCTTAAAAAGATCTCTTAAGGAGTCACGGGAATTTAAGTTGTAAATAGAACGAATGGCCCTTTTTTGTAACACAAATATAGTTTGTATGTCAGCTGCCTTACCCCAAACCAGAATACCGTACGACATAACACTATGGAAATAACTATAATAAACTAAGCGAGCTGTCTCAACATTGGTTAGTTGTCTAATTTTCCTAACTGCGTAAGCTGCCGAACTTAGTTTACCTGCCAGTACAGCTATATGGGGACTCCATTGCAAATTTTTATCTATTGTTATGCCTAGGAAAACTGCCTTATCTACGATTTGCAAACACTCGTCATTTAGAAAAATACTAGAATCTAACGGTTTAACATTAGGCAAAGCGAATCTAACACATTTAGTTTTCTTAGCATTTAGTAGCAAATTGTTGCTAGTAAACCAATTAAGTACTTTAACTAGTGTGGAGTTTATGCTACTGAAGTCTATGGATTTTCTGTCTACCTTGAAAATTAGTGAAGTATCATCAGCATAAAGTACAATATCACAAAGTTTATCTACTGATGGTGGCAAGTCATTTATGTAAACCAAAAATAGAAAAGGACCTAAAATAGACCCTTGAGGCACACCTATTTTCACTGTAGCTCCATCAGATTGTGTTTTGTTTACAACAACTGTTTGAGTTCTATCACTGAGATAAGAAGACATAAGACTTATAGCTTTATTAGACAATCCATAATGTTCTAATTTTAAAATAAGGGTCGTATGAACCACGCAATCAAAAGCTTTAGAAAGGTCACAAAATATTCCTACTGCATCGCAAGATTGCTCCCAACTGTTATATATATATTTAATGAGAACAGATGCCGCATCAATTGTTGATCGACCTCTGGTAAAGCCAAACTGGTTATTGTTAAGTAGTTTATTTCTATTAAAGTGACCTAACAATGGTTATATATCTACATCTTGTTGGTGTTAAAGTATACTATAATACATATTCGGTTGCAGAATTTTCACATCGACCGCAAATTACTCTAAAGCCGATTTGTTTTGTTAGAGATATCTTTGAGACAATCTTGAGATTACCAAATCTCCATCCGCCGCCAATCCGTCGCCAGGCGCCCCGTGTGCTCATTTACCTTATTTGTGTACAATAACTTCTTTCACGCATCTCTAACCGATAACACCATCTTGACATTTACTATACGAAGGTCGCGTTATAACTCATAACCGTTTTTTTTGTTTGTGTAAGTTCTCGCGACAGCCGTGAAGGTTCGATGCGTTCAGCCTAATCGCCTCCTTGACCTGTTTCTATTTTAAGTAGCCACTTTGGTACCTAATGAAGAATTGGAAATGATTGGTGTCACTTCGTTTAGCGGAACTAATAAACCTTTACATTAATAGTTTGAGGTATCGTCGGTGATACTGCAAAAACGTGTAACTGACAAATTTATGATAGAGTAAAATGAATCTTACTGTCTTATTAAAAAGGTGCATTTTGCTCCATATTTAGAATGTTACTTACGCGGTTTTGCAGTTTCACCGACGATATTGTAAATGCAATATTTTACGAAGATCATTATATTTGTTAGGAAAATGAACACAGGTGAATTTATTCGCAGTTAATGTTGTTTGTTTTTAACAGATTTTAAATAATATACCTACTGATTTTATCGCCTGTCGCTTAAGAGGATTGTGATTTGTGAGGCTGAAAATTTCCATACAAAATGCGATAACGTTTTTCTCCCTTTAAACTACGAATTACGATTTTTGAATATGTTGTAGACGACGCGGTGGCCTAGTCGGTAGTGACCCTGCCTATGAAGCTAGTGGTCCCGGGTTCGATCCCCGGACGGGTAAATATTTGTGTGATGAGCGCGAGTATTTGTTCCTGAGTCTTGGGTGTTTTCTATGTATTTAAGTTTATCGTTGCCTAGTAGGTACCCATTACATAGTACAAGCCTAGAGCTTAGTTTGGGACTAGGTCAATTTGTGTGAGATTGTCCCTGAGATATAATAAAAAACCATGTCTGTACGTTTTTCTTTACACTAATATATCCCTTAGAACGAAACAAATTTATAAAACAAAAAAACAGAATCGTGCAGACCTAGTTTTTCACAATCACTACAACATATTCCAAAATCGTGAAACTCGGATCGAGTGTGAGAAACGTTATCGCCCAGAGCAAAATTTGTATGAAAAATATTTGACAGGGACGTGACTTAAGCGTCGCTTCACAACCAGAAAAAAAAACCGAGGGATATCCAAACAAGTCGCGGCCCTCCAGATCAAGGTGCGACCGGAAACTTGTGAATCACAAAATTAAAAAGAATATCACAATATCCGTCGCAAATGGTCCTGTGAAATTTGTCACCTTTTAGTCATAAATATTTAAGTGTCCATATTAGCTAACATTCACCTTTTGTGAGTAAGCGGTAAAAGAGTCACAGATAAGCAAATATGTGAAGTCATAAAGGCCTTTTGACTTTTGACAAAATGCTTCAACACTAATCTAGGTACTTATAAAAACCGGCCAAGTGCAAATCGTACTCGCGGACGAAGGGTTATGTACCTTTATCTATAAAAATAACGTTAATTGTATGGGAGCTTCCTTAAATATATACATATTTATTCGGTTTTTAGTATTTGTTGTTATAGCGGCAATAGAAATACATCATCTGTGAAACTTTCAACTGTTTAGCTATCACGGTTCGTGGGATACAGCCTGGTGACAGACAGACGGACAGACGGACAGAAAGACAGCGGAGTCTTAGTAATAGGGTCCCGTTTGTACCCTTTGGGTACTTACGGAACCCTAAAGACGGTAAAAATACACTTTTCGCCACAAACATTTTGGATGAACCACTTTGTAGCTGACTACACTTTTATCACTTCACTTCTACTTACTAGCCATAGAGGAGTTCACATGGCCTTCCATTCTATCAAACCAGCTCGATATGATTGTCATCTAAACTCCACAGTTAAGTAGGCAAACCCGAAGGCGAATACGTAAATAAAGAACACCCTTATTAGTTCATTAGCAGGGCCCTGTGTGTTACTATTTTCCCAATGTAAAAAATGTGACAGAACGCATCTTAAGGTGACATTAAATTTTAACCTTTGTCATATTGGGCGTAAGGACCGTTTTAAGTTATTTCTGCGTTGCTGCCTCAATCATTTCGCTTTACACAGTATTATTTTAACCTGCCCGCTCAATCCAGTCTTAATTTAGCTACAAGGTGATTGACTTCATCCGTTTTTGGTAACAAATAAATTCTCCGCTGAAACCCGTCAGCGACTTGACCGAGGTATTTTAAGCTCGTGTTGCAAGTGACGAAATGTTTACGGCCATAATGCCTTTACGTTACAAGCGTGTGCTGGTTTAGCTGCCATTAATCAGCCTGTGTATAGCTTGTTGTTGTTTAAGCGTTGGTTGAGAGCTGTGTTAAAGTTTCACGATTGCCCTTAACTCAGAGTTGAATCGTATTTTTTGTTTGTGAAGAACAAAGTAAGAACCAAAACCATGAAAGAAAATCTGCGTTTCTATAATGTTAGAATTGGCTAAGGTTTATTGCTGACATCTCCTGGAAAGGTCCCACTTATTTTTAGAACACTTAAGACTTATAAGTATACAGGGTGAAATCTAAATGGTAATACAAATGATCACTTCTGTGTTCTACCCACGAATATGAACAACTTTCACTATGGGTACAACTCTGAAATCACGAAAAAAAACAGCTGCTTCATACATTTTGGTCGAGTACCTATTGAAATTTTCTTTGAGACAGCTGGTTTTTTTTTCGTGATTTCAGAGTTGTACCCATAGTGAAAGTTGTTCGTACGTGACTGATTGAGTCACAGATAACACAAACGTACAACCTAAATTGGGGGAAATACTCCTTAATTTGCTCAGAGGTGCACAATGAAAGGATTTCGGCCTCCTACAGGAAGAAATAAGGGGGTGTAGCAGGACATTTGCGTGGGGCCTTTAAGAGTACCTAGTTTATATAGCTGCCAGTGCCAGTGCCAAGGAAGTGTCTCCTTTGACATTGTGCAATGATCTGCTGATAACATATACGCTTACGCATAAAGATTTTATAGGCCAGCTTCAATCAGTAAGGTGCGCTGACCATACGTGAACTGATAATTAATGTCAACGGTCTATGAATGCTGCATAGTAACTGTTTAACGGTGATGACCGTCCTGTTCGCACTTCCTTATTGTTTGACAAGGAAACAATGACATTACTAACATGACATTAAATGCCAGGAACTATACCTTCTAAGCGCAATTGACTCGTAATTTAGCTATGGGCTCTGAATGTTGTTTGTTTAGTTTATGAAGAAGTTAGTTGAAATATGTGCGAGTGGTATTTTGTCTATGATACCATGGTTACGGTATTTATGAATGCTTTTCCTTTGAAATTCCTCGATACTTTTATTACGGAATAATACTACACGTGTTAGCTATTTATAAATTACTAAGATAAGGTCAAACAAATTGAACCGCTTTAGTGTAAGACATTAAAAATCAATCCGCTTTAATTATATGTATTTTTCTACGTCGATTACAGATATCAAGCAGAATTATTGATTTGCCATTTTTGGTCTAGTGACCTTTGCCTGCCTTGACCGATTGCCCCGCCTGGCGGGGCACCAAACCAGTTTTTCAAAGGCTAACCACATATTTATACTACTCCGCAAATCCTGATCCCTAACATAATACTAATTATACTTACTTATTAGCATTTTTGCAAATTTGAGGCTTTGAAATTCAAACTATCTGTATACTTAAATATGGGAATTAACAAGTTTTTATTAAGTCACTACAGTAATTCTAAAGGTGCGTACAGTCTTTGAGTACTTAGAAGTTAGAAGGTGCTTCGGGTTGGTTCTTCTCTCTCACTTGCTCTCAATCCCGAATATTCCCGAACCACCGAATCTCCTTCGGAGAGCGATCGCACTGTATGTCTGTTTGCCACGTGGTTCCTGCTTATTATCTCCAAGCAATTAAAAAGGCAAAATTCAAATTCAAATTCAAAATTCAAATTCAAAATATTTATTCAGTAAATTGGCCACATGCGGGCAAGTACCGTAATAAATATATATTTATAATCAGAAAGGAATATTGAATAATTATTCTATATACACTATAAGTACAGTAATAATTTGAATAATTAAGAACTAATGTAACCTATTATATACTTAAAACTAGAATTATTAAATATAATATTTGTGTACACAACTACAAAAAGAGAATTCTCTAATAAATCCGTTAGCGGCATTTTTCCCCTGATGCTGGCTGCGTTACCTCTCTGTATAGTTAAACCTATCCTTTGGGAGAGGTAAGCGCCAGCTCTGGGATCTCCGAAGGCGTCAATAAATTGGCAGACAGGGTCTTTATAAAACGTTTCATGTCAGCAGACCAAGGTCCCAGGGTCTCCACTGCAAGCGCCGCAAATTCGTAATCATTAATTAATTATGAATATTTGCGACGCTTGAGGATCTGGGCCTGATCTGCTGCTGCGTCGGCCTGATTTCGGGTGGCATGAGTACGTGTGATAGGGAAAAAGTGTCGACACAAGTTGCGTCCCACACCAGAGCCCTACCAAGCTTTGAAGCTCGGCAATTAAATCAAATTAAATTTCAAAACGGCACTGTATAAAAAAGAAAATCGATGAAAGTACAAGTAGGTATATGTCCCCATTCTTACGAATTATTTTCCCACAACGATAGTGTGAACTCAATACTTCAGATAAAAGACGATCGTCGTTTACGTTAAGTACTTACCCACCAACATTAGCGCGGCATTGTTTGAGCCAAACGTTTAATGTGTTTTGTAGTTTTAACAAAAGGTTTGACCAGCCATAAGTAATTGTTAAAAAGGGTCAAAGCGACGGGATACAAACAGTGACTATACTTATGACGTCTTTACTAGCGAAAGTAAACAGTGCATTACGCAGAAGACTATTGTTTGCAAATAGTTATTTTACTTGTCAGCCTAGAGTACCATGAATCCTTTAGCCATTCAACTGTGGAACTTATGTAGTTGACATAAGGTGATATATTCACAGGTGGGCGGATGAGTACAGCACTAAAGATAGAGAGAGTTATTTTCCTCGGTATAGGTATGTTTGTTGAGTAAATGTTGGAGAATGATGGGCTTTGGTAACGAGGTTTTGTTCAGGATCTCTATTCTATTTGGTAAAGCCATATAGACTTTGACATGTTATGGTATTGTTTAACTCTTCCGCCATTACTGTCACGTAAATAAGAGCTATAGTAACACGATAACAGGTCCAAAATCAATATGGTGTGACCTTGTTAAATACAGGCTCAGGGACCCTAGACAAGATGCATTCAGCGTTAATTATCGTTATCCAAACTGTATAGGATTGACGTAAGCTGTCAAACGGTCGCGAACGTCAATTCCATACATTTTGTCAGTTTTCGATAATCGTTTACGTTAACTTTAAGAGGATTGCAAAACGCTGGTAAAATCGAGTAACTGTCAAAAAATTCCATACAAATGTAGCTCTGGCC
Source organism: Acleris emargana (assembly GCA_927399475.2). Lineage (NCBI taxonomy): Eukaryota > Metazoa > Arthropoda > Insecta > Lepidoptera > Tortricidae > Acleris > Acleris emargana. Next base: position 20,268,060 of record OV656843.1, read on the forward strand.
GTTAACTTTCCTCACCCACTTACATCAAGTCCGACTTCCACGATTTTTGAATATGTTACTCGTAACAGTTAGGTATATTCCGACTAGTTACATTGTTAGTTCCATTGATGTAACTAGATGGACTTTTTTTTCCTAGTAGTTACATTCAACGAAGATGGATTCCGTAATGGAACTACATGGACTTTTTTTTCCAAGTAGTTACATTAATAATACTTATAATAAATATTATTAGATCAAATGATCATTATTTAACTGCGTTTTTTTAATTTCCCGCCATAAGGGACTCGACTCGCTTTAAAAATGCATTTTTTTAATATACGCAAAGTTATTGAAAATAAGTACCTTCTATAAGATTGCATTCGTTTTATATAAATTTATTATAAGTATTATTAATGTAACTACTCGGAAAAAAAAAACCATGTAGTTCCACTACGGAATCCATCTTCGTTGAATGTAACTACTAGGAAAAAAAGTCCATCTAGTTCCATCAATGGAACTAACAATGTAACTAGTCGGAATAGACCTGTAGTTATTATAAAGAACTACGTTTGAACTTTGTTTCTGTTTTTGGTTTTTGAAATTTATTTTATTCTAAGAAGTATTTTCATGGAAAGGAAAACGTACAGACATAGTTTTTCATGATATCTACAACATATTCAAAAATCGTAAAAATCGGACCAGGGTTAAGGGTTGATTAACGTTTTTGCATTTTGTATAGAAATTTTTAGCTTCACAATCGTCTGCAGCAACATGGCTAGCCTCACTGGTTTGTTTGAGTAATGGGAAAGTAGTGACCGAGAAGGATATAAGGCGGATATTTGATTTGTGTGACACATACAAGAAACTTACAAATGCAAGCGTTAATCACACTTTTATGTGTGTATTCAAATTCAGAGAGGTGATAAATTAGTGTGTCGTTTAACGATGATTAAGACTATAACATCAGTTTTAATCCTTGACGAACATAAGTAGGTACCTGATAACAGCAAAGTTAATTGGATTAACGATGCAAAAGGCTTTCAAACATGCATTGATTACATTGACACACAAGATAATTAAAACACAAAAGTCGCGATAAGTACGTAACCAGCCACGAGTAAAGACGATGCGAAATTTTGTCAGATCAGATACCTGTCTTATGACATTTTCGTACAAAAGATAAGAAACAAAGGCTATAAATGTAGCTATTACATCATATACGAGGGTGCATTGAAAAGTTCTGAGCCTAAGGTTGAATATAATAAAAAAAAAACAAATAAATACTGGCAGGTCAAAGTGCCATATTTAGTCGCCATTATGCACTATCTTTTGTTTTTTTCCTGTCACAATTTTGCATTTTATGCTCGAACTGCTACATAAGGTCACTGATTTTTCAAGTAATGGATAAAATTGAGCACCGTTCTGTCATAAAATGTTTGCAAAAGAAGGGGTTAACACCAAAACAAATATTTGAAGATATGAATCAAACATAAGGGCAATCTGCTCCATCGTATGCTACCATAAAAAGATGGGTAGCTGGTTTCAAACGTGGCCGGGAGACTGTTCAAGGCGAGCCTAGGAGTGGGCGGCCGTTGACGGCTACTACGGACGAAAATGTCAATAATATATTAGATGCGATAATGAAGGATAGGCGATTGAAGATTGTGGAGATAGCGGAAGCAATGGGTATTTCTTATGAGCGGGCACAGAACATCATCACCGATGTTCTTAGATTTTCTAAGGTGTCAACCAGGTGGGTGCCTAGACTGCTTTCAGTCGAGAACAAACGAGTACGTGTTACAATTTCCCAAGATTGTTTATGTATGTTTCAACGTGACTCCGACGATTTTTTCAATCGTTTTATAACTATGGACGAGACATGGGTCCACCACAGTACACCAGAATCGAAAGAACAATCCAGGCAATGGAAAAGACCAGGTTCACCACCACCCAAAAAAGCCAAGGTCATTTTGTCAGCTAATAAGGTAATGGCCTCAGTTTTCTGGGATTGCAGGGGGGTTATCATGAATATCATGATAGACTATCTCGACAAGGGCAAAGCAATAAATTCGGACTACTATTGTGCTCTTTTACGTCGTCTGCGTGAGGAAATTAAAATAAAGAGACCTGGAATGCTGTCGAAAAAAGTACTGTTTCACCAAGACAACGCTCGCGTTCACACTTCGGCGAAATCAATGGCACAAATATATGATTGTGGATTTGTAGTGCTGCCGCATGACCCTTACTCGCCGGATCTAGCTCCTCCCGATTATCATCTCTTCCCAAACCTCAAAAAACACTTGGGAGGACAAATATTTTCGACTAATATGGAGGTACAAGAAGCAGTAGACTCATATTTTAACGACCTCAGCGATTCTTTTTTTTTTGATGGGATAAGGAAGTCGGAGGCGAGGTGGACTAAGTGCATTGACCTTCATGGAGAATATGTCGAAAAATAAAATTGTTATAAAAAGTGAGCCCGTTACTTTTTTTACCAGGCTCAGAACTTTTCAATTCACCCTCGTATTAAATCACAATTATTCCTTCTTTATTACTATAAGCCTGCGAATAAAGGGACTGACCCAGTTGCATTATAGTTAATTCGATCTAACATACCATACTACTGCTTCTGTGCGACTCCGTCCGCGTTAATTTCGATTACCGTTATTCCCTTAGTAATTTTCAAATTTTCCGGGATGTTAATCCTAAGTATAAGCTTTCTCCATTACGAATTTCATCCAAGTCCCTCCAGCCGTTGCGGCGTGAAAGAGTAACAAACTAACACACACACACACACACACACACACACACACACACACACACACACACAAATTAATAGGGTTTGATGAACGTTTATGCAACTCGACATGTTACAAACATACGGACTTTCCAAGACATGTCGGACATTACTAATGTACCGTGGGCATAACAAATGATATCCATTAATAAGATATTTCTAGACACATGTAACCAATATCTCTTAAGTTGACAATCTCTGCAAGCTAACGGTATGCGCGGGCGCTTATCACTAAGTGGTTTTAGTGGTCACGGTTTGCGTCTAGCTATAAAACTTTTACGACGATATTCTTTGTTTAAAACCAACTGTTAATATTTATTAGTACATACTACATTGTTAACCAAGGGATGGATGGCACCTATTTCACACGCATCTCGCTCAGCTCGAGCGCCAATATTTCTGGTGTGAAATGAATTGGTGCCTTTCACCCGGGTTAAACACTGTACTTTTCATGTCAACAATGCCTGTATAAGATTTTAGCATAGCTCAGAAAAGGTTTAGATTTTACTACAGAGAGGCTGAATAGGTTTCGGTTCCACCTAGTTATTTTATCAAAATAGTTTTCTTCTCTGTGGTACACTTGCCTCACTTTCGAACTACTTCTTATATAAATAATGAACTTCTTCCGCGTGAGGCATGAAAACTACATTGTCATAGCTGACCCGAGAGACGTCCAGTCAAAATATCTGTACCCCTACCACAAGCTACAATTGCCGTAGGTACTCTGATAAAACATAAACTCAGTAATTTTCCTCATCTGTCCGTCTTTCTGTCTGTATATCCGCTAACTCAGATTTGGATATTGTCGCTAGTATAAAATAATCAGTAGTACTATAATTTCGTCATTTCCCAAATTTACGTTTACAATTTAACAAAACAATACCCGTATGAGGGCGCCACTCACAATGTTGAAACACACAACAGCTTTTTAAACATGATACGGGTCGCACTAACCTATTGGCTAACCGTTATAAAATATAAGTAAAACAATAACGCCGTGTCACCTTCGGCTTTCTCGAGTAACAAGACCCGAAGGCTTGGGTTTCGCATGACGCCATGCTTTATTTGGAGCTCATGCATAGTATAGATAGAAAAGTAGGTCATCTCCGGCCCTTAAGGAGTTTCTGTTACCTATTATCGGTCGAACGCTAGGGTTGTCCATAGACAATACACTACAATGCACTTTATTTTACACCAAAGACGAAAGGAAAGGAATAAGCGAAGAAACCGAGTTATATGCTTACAAGTTTATATGTATGTATGTATGTATGTAAACTCTTTATTGCACAAAAATATTAATATTACAATATCAATATTAAATGAATGTACAAATGCGAACTTATCCCTAAATGGGATCTCTTCCAGCTAACCCTGAAGTAGATGAGTTAGGACAATGCATAGGGTTGGACACATACAAGTTTGCACATAAAATATCAAAAACAGATGATAATACTTATAAATAAATAAATATTAAAACAATAAACCAGTACTCAAAGTAATATAAACTCACGTAATAATAAAAAACACATATAATACATACATACACACATAAACTCACGCCTTCATTCCCAGAGTGGGGTAGACAGAGCTAAAGAATTACCAACAAGTCTTAAAACTTCTTGATAATTCGGTAACCACATTTTGCACAAGTAGGCTAAGATGTTTCCCAGTGTATTAGTGAGTGACACATGTAATATACATATATATATATATATATATATATAATCATTATAGGAACTAATGAAAAAAATAACGAATGGAATCATTATATGATTACGAGTTACGAATGACGTAAACTACATCGGGACGTTTTTTTCCAATTTGTACAGATGTTACTCCATGATAAAAGGTCACTGATGCGTCCAAATAAAAGAATTGAGAGTATATGATTATTACAAATTTTAATTATTTACGATTGATACCGACTTATAAATGAAATTATTGCGAAACGGTGTCTAGGTTATATAGGTACTTAACTAACGACCCGACGCTGGCTTTGCTTCGGTTTATTTAAGGTATCTGTGACCCCCGTACATAAACCAGAATGTTTTATACATAAAAAACCTTCCTGTTGAATCACTCTATCTATTGCTGAAAACTGCATTAAAATCAGTTGAGTCGTTTTTTTTTTTTTTTTTTTTATAGTATGGGAAGGCAAACGAGCACACAGGCCACCTGATGGTAAGTGGAAACTGTGACCCATAGACATTCGCATTCACAAGACTGCAAATGCGTTGCCAACCCTGAGGACTAAGATGGAATGCCTCTATGCTAGTCATTTCACCGGCTGTCTTATCCCCAAACCGGAACACAACGATGCGAACACTGCTGCTTGGCGGTAGGTTAATGGATAAGATGGTGGTACCCGGACGGACCCTGCACAAGGTCCTCCCACAAGTTACAAGCAAGTTTAAAAGGTCTAAGCGATCAGACAGCGGAAGCGACTTCATTTTATACCATGAAAAGATTATAATTATTGCGGTAAGTATAATTTTCTACAAAGTAGTTTGTAGTGGCAAATGGAGTAACAATATTCTAAAGTGGCAACTAGTGGTTTTTGAGCAATTTGGATTATGTTGCCAATTTCACACCGAAATGAAAACCTTTTTTTTACCAAACCCTTTTTTGTCAGGATATTTAAAATACGTCTTTCCCTCTAGGATAGGTTTTTTTCGTACCCCTACCCCCACTCCACCTACATTTAGGTGAATTTCAAAAATATTGTACGTAGTTATGGTCATAATTGAGACAACGTTAACTGTCTTCCACTGTGTAACGAAATTTAGCCACACAATCATAAGGTTAATTTTTCGTAACACAAAGGAAAAATTAGGGACCTTTTAATTGAGTCTTTAACGCCTTTTTTTTTTAATTCATCCGTTTTTTACCTAATTTTTGTGAGCAAACTAAAATAAACTCTGCGCTACTGCATTATAAGAGTTTGGTATACAATCTTACAATCGCTATGCTAACAAAATCGATGACTATTTTTAGTGTATTTTTTGTGTGTGTGTGTGTGTGTGTGTTCACATAAGAATACGAAACCTGTAAGAACAGTCGTGTGGCACGACGGAGCTGGTTTGGCCCGAACAGGCTACGGAGACAAAGGCTAAGGTCAGCCTGTCTAGCTAGACGTAGATTTATCTGACGTGTCAGTAGGTGAGTAATAGGCGTAATAGCGGACAATGCATCCGCATACTTACTGCAAGGAGCCGTGAATATGTAAGGCATAAGGCCTAGGACCTAAAGTGATCTGACATTAGTATTTTTGCATTAACGAATAGACATCATCATTTAACTTAAGAGCTAGGTTCTTGTCGGTGGAGTAATTACCATATTTCTCCTTATACGACACGACACATCGACGGCCTTCTGTCTTATTCTAACGAATAAGGATCATTTAAAAATTATTCTGTCAGTAATAGGAGACAGGTGACATTTCTCAATAAAATTGCTATTTAACAAGTTTTGTCACCATTGGGATTCATGTTAGGTATACGAGTATACTGTGTTATGTCTTATGTCTCATGTAAATACACTGAAATTTCGTAAGCTGTCTTGTTTCAAATTTCGCTGGAACCGTATTTTTTTCAACCAACCGAAAAAATTCAGAACGTTTCCAGAATTTCTTAACTATCCAACGTGTAGATGGGGCTAGGTTAGTTACGTTTTGATTAAAAAATCCTGACTATGACTTGCAATAATTATGAAGTAACACTTTTTTTTTACTAGCCTTTTGTGGTGTCCCACTGCTGGGCAAACGCCGCCACTCGTCCCTATCGCCGCCAATCTCTCGCAAACTACACTTTAGGTCATCTCTCCATCTCCTTCAGGGTACGCTACGATGTCTAATACGTGGAAGCCAACACATATTACGAGTAAAAAATATTATGGCATGAAACACACGTACACACAAGACACTAGTGTTTTAATAGACAAGACATTTTACCCGTCATGGTTTGGATGGTCAGATACGGACCTGGCGAGGCTTACGTGACCCCTAATGACCTAGAGGAACTCCTCGACTTTGCAATGTATATCGCACTGCTAGATCAAAAGTGTAGTAACTCAAAATACAACTTTAATACAACGTCTATGAGCTTGAAACAAAACTAACAATGATTTTGAGTTGATACTGTCTTGATCTAGCAGCGCGGTATGTAAATCCATATTAAATCGTCATCGTCCGTTTGTGAAAAAGGCAAATGGCCTGTATGCTCGTTTGACTTATTTGTGACATAAAAAACAATTTGTCATGACGTAACTACGAAACGATTTATCTCACGGTTATATCTAGATGGCTAGAGTGGAGTGCACCAGGAAGAGATGGTATCGCAATCGCTGAGAGAATCTTGAAGTTACGCCTGAGCTTCGTTGTGATAGTGTGAAAGTTTATTGCTTTGTTAGTTTTGTAAGAGAAGATAATACTTACTTATAGGTTCAAATTGTTTCCTTTTGCTAGTAATTTAACCAGTAGGTAGTACTTGAGGATTCGAGCAAATTTGGCACCTAAGTAAATTACTTAACATAAGTTCTTAACAAAGATTCTACTTACCATCAATTTTGCGTTTCAAACAATTTTAATATCATATTACAAGTAAACATTACAGTTGCGCATATGGGTTCTGTATTAAGGTTACACAAGTGTCAATGATCAAACTATAAAAGGATAAAAAAAAAACAACATTACATACAAACAATTAATTTTAGTCCAAGGTGTTCTATATTATGGTAGCCACTAGACACTCACATGCGTTGTGCAACCAGTGATAGCCCTTATTTGCTTATAAATAAGGTCAAGTTTGCACAAGCACTCAATTCAAGCACTTACTACCTATGTAATCTTAGTGTTAAGTACAAGTTTGGATCAGTTACAATACAAAGTAAGAAAACGCTGTTTGTGAAATTCTGTATCCTAAACTTAGCGTATTCCTCTCCGTGAAATTCGGGATGTTTTTGATTATAATCAAAGTTGCGTCTATAGTGTCAGACAATGTTTAGCAATGCCTGACTAGTATTTATATCGAATTTAAATATCTTTAAGCACTCACTAACGATCATTTGGGCTAGCTATCCAGAGAGGTAATGCAGCCAGTGTCATAGGGACCATGCCGCGAGCGGACCTGCTAGAGGGGGTGTTCTTTTTATAGTGGTGATTATTATTTACATACATACATACCTTCACGCCTGTATTCTAATGTCTTCTTTTGTAATGTCTTCTTTTTACTTTATATTATTTCTACTGTATTTTTGTGTGCGTTGAATAAATATTTTCTATTCTATTCTATTCCCAGAGTGGGGTAGGCAGAGCCAGAATTACCTACAACTCTAAAAACCTGTTAATAATTCAGTAACCACACTTTGCAAAAATGGGCTAACATGTTAACCAGCGTATTAGTGACAGGTTGGGCTTGCAGCCCATCGCCTAACAGTACTAAAAGCCTATATTCCCTTAGTTTCATTTTAATTTGAGTAGCTTATTTTTATTTTTATTTAAATAAGTTTAGTTTTAACTTTTATTATTGTTTGTTATTAACAATCATAGTTTCATAACTCTTAAAAGGCGTTTTTTACTGCCCAATAACTTATCCAAGCCAAGACTCGAACGCACGAATAAGGCTCGCCGAGGCGGGCCGAGGTTAATGCCACTGTGCCAAAAAAGCCGAGCGCGCCCGCATGACTCCACTATACGTGTCCAAGTTGCTAATGGTCGTTATTTAACCGACTTTTGGACGAACAAACATTTATAACTGTAGGATAGGTAGCGAAGGGACTTGTGAGGTGGAACTTTTAGACATACAATACAATACAAATACTCTTTATTGAACACCAAAAGAAAAGAAAACACGGAACAGTACATTTTAACTATAGGTATACAACAGGCGGTCTTACCGCTAAATAGCGAACCATATCTAAAACCCCCCCCGACGAAAAAAGAGGGATGTTATAAGTTTGACCGCTATGTGTGTCCGTGTCGGTCTGTGTGTCTGTCTGTGGCATCGTAGCACTTAAACAGGTGAACCGATTTGGATTCGGTTGTTAGGGTTCCGTACCACAAAAGAATAAATCGGAACCCTTCTTGGATCACTTTGTTGTCCGTCTGTCTGTCCGTCGTTGGTCTATTAAGACCCTTTATCTCGAGAACGAGTGGAGGTATCGAGTTTAACTTAAAACCATATAAGGTCAAGCGGGGCTATTCCGATTTCCAACCGAGGGGTAAATGCGACACTTAATTTTTTCAATTGAATTTAATGTTTTTAAACTAATTTTGTGTCCTTTACTAGAAGTTTAAGCACCTTAAATTCTATATAAGGAAGCATACATAGATTTAAAAAAGTTAAATTCCTATGAAAAAATTAAATGACGCATTTACCCCTCTGTCGGAATAGCCCCGCTTGACCTTACTCAGGTCTACAGTCTCTTGAAGTTGTGAAGAAATTAAATTTCTATAGTAAGTTACGTTAAGTTCTACTTGTAAGTTAACGGAAAAAAAGATACGGCCGTTTTTGCCGCAAAAAACGTATAGTCAAGGGAGTCAAAAATTGTAGGGTATTTTCCGTTGACCTAGATTTATTATGAAATTTGGCGAGTAAGCGTGTTACACTCGTACCTACTACAAGTATAAGGAAAAAAAAATATGGAAACTATACATTTTTAATTAAATCAAAATGAAAAAAATAGGACCGGTCCAAATTTTGAATTGACTTAACCGTGTCAACTGTCATGTGCGGATCCCTCGTTGGATGAGTCCGACTTGCACTTGTCCTGTTTTATTATTATTTTAAAGCAGGTTTATTTTTAAGAAATCAGTCCTATGTATAAGTAAAAAAAAAACATCCAATTACAATTCAAAATATACATGCCCTCAAAAGGACGGACGGACAACGTAAATTTAAGATTTAAGATGATAAAAGGGTCCTTAAAGCACCATTTTGGCTACGGTACCCTAAAAAAAAGGATAAGAACTGGCACCATCACACTAATACTTGAGGAATCGTGCACGCAACCCGGATGCGCATGATCTCATGCCGTGACTCAAAGGTAGAAATAAACTTTTGTCATAATTCTAAAGTTTGCATTCAGCTTGATCCTTTATTTAGGGTTCTGTTACAGATAAAAGTAAGTCCGTCTATGAGTCTGTATGCTCTAAGTATTTTTTTTTCAGAAAATACTAAAAGTACAGTTATATAAGTGCAGCAGTTGATCAGCCCCAAACCATCAAGCGCTAAATCATAAAATCAAATATTGATCATCATTAAATAATTATGAATTTGTGGCACTTGCAGTGGAGACCATGGGTCCTTGGTCAGCTGACATGAAAAGCTTTATGAAGCCTCTGTCATCCTTGCTAATAGACACCTCCGGAGATCCTAGAGCTGGTGCTTACCTCTCCCAAAGGATTGGGCTAGCTATCCAGAGAGGTAATGCAGCCAGTGTCATAGGGACTATGCCACGAGCGGACCTGCTAGAGGGGGTGTTCTTTTTATAGTGGTGATTATTATTTACATCTTTAATATTTGAGTAGCTTAGTTTTATTTTTGTTTGAGTAGCTTAGTTTAATTTTAATTTAAATAAGTTTAGTTTGAACTTTTAATTGTACTATAATAATAAATTTACTTACTGTTATATAATATACTTTCAAAACAGCTTTTAATCAAATGAGTTGAACATTATTTCAGTGGTGTATGTCTTATGCCCGGTTTCTGAAGTACTTTTATCGGTGGTTTATCTGTCCGTAAACGCTATTGGTCCGTTAACTTTGACAACTGCGTTTCCGAACAACGACTCAAAGATAAACTCCGTTTAAACTAGGTTTAACTTAACTGACCAAAGTTTGCCGTTTATCGGCTCCATAACTATTTGAAGTATCAACTGTCAATTTTTGTTCATACAGCCACTGGCAAATAAACTAGGTATTTTAATTTTCGTTATCATTTATTTATTAATTATAATAAAGTGGCTAAGATTTCTCAAATTATTATTTTTACAAAAATCAACCGGAATTGATGTTGAATTGACAACATTTAATTTTGGTGACACCTGCAAATTACTATACGAATCGAAAGGGTTTTGCCTCCTGAACACGGCAAAATATTTATTTAGATTTATTTTTCTTTATTGACAAAATTACAAGTAAGTTAAAAAAAAATTGAGTTTTACCAATACTATGCCTGAATAGATATAATACCATTGCCTTTTTCACGAGAAAAAAAGCTGTCATATTTCAAGTTTGACATTGATACTATTGACAGATGGATAGATACTTGAGATCGCTTGACCGCCATTATTAAAAAGAAAAACTTTTTTTTTTATACAGATTGGACTAACGTAATATGTCCATTGTGTCGTAGAAATGAAGTTACGCCCTTTTAGAATAAGAACATCTTAATAAATTAATAATAAAATAATTATACATCCTAGGGAAAAATAAAACTGTTAGTGTCTTCCTCCTTCCAAACAATATCTATAAAACGAATAAAATTAAAGTCTTGAAAATATGAAATCTTGTCAATTAAGGCATTAACAGCAGTCTACGTATGACAAACTATTAAGATCCATCTAGCGGCAGCGGAAGGAACTATTTATCTGTCAATAGTTATCGAACTGTTCGTAGAGCACTCAGAAACGCACGAAGAGATAAACGTCGTTTAACCTAAACATAACTTTAACGGATCAATAGCTATTAAAGGTTTAACTAGTGACTTCAGAAACCGGGCATTAGTGGAGGTAGAGTGAAGTAGCATTGTACCGAAAAGTAACTTCTCAAATTGTGAAAGATTCTTACGAGAAATTCGCGGAAATTTCTAAGAATATTCTCAAATTTTGTATGGAAAGAGAACATTCTCAATGCTCTCAAATTCCGATAATATTCTCAGTAATCGATCATTGACGATCTATTATACTAGTATAAGGTAACACTTTAAAACTCCGTTTTTCTTTTACGAATTTTCTTTTTTCCGAAAGCTATGCTATTAAAGCTATTAAGCTGGATTTATTAAGCCTTAGATTAAATGCATAATTTAACTTTCGTTAGGTTTTATTTATAAGCGATAGCAAAAAGTTAAGTCTTCTATCAAAAAATTGCGTTCTGAATTTTTAACAATTCGGAATTATGTAGTGTCCCAACTAATAAATGTTATGTGTGTTATAGTAGTGTTAGTTGTATGCTTCGATGTATTTATCTTTCCGCCGTATCATAATATGTACGCTTAAATCTTTAAGACTTCGCAACAGATTTTAATGCGGTTTTCATCAATAGATAGAGTGACCCAAGAGGAAGGTTTGTATGTAATAAATTCTCATTATATACGGTGGTTACAAAGTGGGGCGAGGGCGGAACGCCAGTACCACATAAGTCCATAACTGCCATCGCAGAAAGCCAAAGGTCTTAGAAAGCAAAGGCGACCACGAAGAAAATTACTTCCTTAGCTCATAAACAGCTCGAAAGTATGATTAACAATTATTTAATAGTTGCCATAAAATAGTTAACCAGGGTTAAACACTTGGCCCCACTTTCTACCATAACTATTAAATACAAAATATTAAAAATTAACGGCCGTGTGGTTGCCGGCTTAGAATAGTGCCACTCCATGTCTTCCCGTGGAAGTCGTAAGAGGCGACTAAGGGAATAAAGGCTTGTAGTACTACTGTAAGGCGATGGGCTTGCTACCTGTCACTAAAATACACTGTTAAACATCTTAGCCTAATTGTGCAAATTGTGGTTACAGAGTTATCAACAAGTTTTTGGAGTTGTTGGTAATTCTGTAGCTCTGCCTACCCCACTCTGGGAATGAAGGCGTGAACGTATGTATGTATGTATGTAACGGCTATATAGGCGTACATAATACCGAAACTGGCCCTCGTCAAATTTACGATAGTTAAATACTAGTAGATAGATAAAACGTAAATTGGTGTACTACAAATCACACGTGCAATTGACATAATAAAAATAATTACAGTGACACTAAAAATATACAGAACTTGCCAAAAGAATGTGTGCAACAGGGTAAAAGGAAAACGGATGAGCGTATAGCTTTGGTCATCAGAGCAAACCTGGACCCTGGTATTCTGACACAAACCCGAGGAACGACAGAGCAATCACCAGCCAACAATTTACAAACAGAAAAGAGCAAGAAGATATGATATTTCAAATAGGTACTTACATATTGTAATGCGTTTGCGTGCTTTGTGTGGATTTGAGTGTGATACTTGACATCAATATGATAACATGTCAAAGGCATTATGGTTTTATTTAGTAGAATAGAAGCCCTAGACAAGATGCATAAAGCTATCGAAACCGGCGTTCATGTATGACTCGATGTATGACTGAGGAAGAAGCGAAAGAGATAGGTCAGGATCGTAGCAGGTGGAAAGAAGTGGTAACTGCCGACCCGTCTGGGAAAGAGGCGTGATTTAATGTATGTATGTATGTACTGAAGTTAGAAGAGAAAACAAATGTGTATGGGTCACAGAACCCACCACAGGTGGCCTGTGAGCTGGTTTCGTAACGAATCATATTTGATTTTAACAAAGAGATGTATCCACATTTTCACCTTATTGCATTGTAATAAGGTCCAAAACTGGATAAATCTCTTTAATGTCGACTATACCAACGTAAGTCCCGTCCCACCTGTGACCCACCGCGCCATAAAATTAACAAACAATACACTTCCTATAAAAAGTAACGAACGAGTTACCACCATAACTTGACCTAAACAGCCTTCATTTAACCACATGTCTAAAGTCCAGGGTGTACTGGACGTTATGTTGTATTACGCCATTATAAAAAGAGATCTGTTGTTGTTTTATAACGTTTCAAAACGGGGGTCAGGTAGTAGTGGTGGTGATATAGGTTGGTGCAAGGCGCGCCTTGATCGGGCGCGGTTTCGACCTACATTGGGTCTACGTCAAAGAACTAAAACATTGCCAAGAGTTATATTAGGGGTCTAATTGGTATAGGACCAAGGGTGTCGGGCATTCAGCGTGTTTGAGTGCAGGTGTGTTGATACAAGGCGTTATGGGATTAATAATAGATAGTGCAATGGCAATATTGAGTTTGGAACAATGTCATGTGGATTGTTATTATATAAATAGAAGCAATGAATCGTTATTAAGCTATATTTTAAAACACCGATCACTAAGCTAGATGACGTTTATGATTATGTCTGTCTCTGGCTTCGTAGCGCCCAAACGACGACGACACGCTTTGTCAAGTATAGTAGTACGTTACGCAGCTAGCTGTCCCGGGTTCTATCCCCAGTAAGTGCATATATGTGGCACTCCACACATGTAACAGTTGCAGTTTTTTTTTGTAAACATCACTGTGCTAAGCACTTTTAAAAACGCGTTAAGTATGCAATTTTCTGATTAAGTGAATATTTTGCGAAAATATTCCGAAAGCAGCGTAGTAGTAAATTGTGTCTCCCATTTATGTTTTAAACCGCACGTATTTTTTTTTTAATTACTGATGTAAAGCTTAATAAATACTTTCAACAAAAAATATTTTAACATGACCGGAAATACCTACCGTTTTAAGTTACTACCGAAAAACTGTGCTTCTTAACAAAAGGACGTACTTAACCATGAAGATACGATATTTTTCTGGTGCACTTTTTCAGGCTCATGCACGGTTAAAAAAAAACATTTTATTACCAATGCATCCAATTCTGCCCTCCTACGAATATAAGCAGAATCCCAAAATCAAACCAAAGCAGTTTTAGTTATCTTCTCTCAGTAACAAGGTTGATATTGCTACTGGAATTTTATCTGACATACTGCGTATTAGCTTAGGACGGCGGAATTGTTCATGCCGCTATATTGCAATTGTAACGATACGTGACATATTATAAAAAGTGTTCACATACATATAAATCACTAGTTACTTCTTTGGCTATTGACGTGTCATTGGCTTGAATGTATGGGAAGGCATTTCCCGTTACAAGTTTCCCATAATTGTTGTATGAAATACAATAATACATAAACCGTGTGAGGTTTATATTTGTTGATAAAAAAATGTTTTATACATTTCCGTATTACGGGAATTAATGGGTTTGAGGAAGCGTTCTAGATGTGTTTCTATAGTCATAGACTTGTGGTACCATATAAAATATGATGCTAGATTTTTGTTGTCATTTCGGTGTGTAATTTTGGTGGCGAAGTACATAAACTTACTTTTTTTTCCTTTGGCATGGAGAAGGTAAACGAACGTAGACCTGATGGTAAGTGAACTCTGAATTCCAAAGACTGAGATTGCAATCTTACGATGACACTCTCAATACTACAAATGCAGTGGTAACTCTGGTGGTCTCATCTCGGTGTTTAAAAAATAGAATAAATTAATTTAAATTTGGCGTTTGTACTTATAGCCTTCTTAACTTTGGTGGTGATGATGTCTTAATTTTGTTGGCACAATGAAACACTTAAATTTGTGATCCATCTTAGGATCAAAGTCAATCTGATGTTCTACAGCAATAAGGTTGAGTTTCCTATAAGTTACAAATGGCTTGGCATCTCTAATAGCATTGAGGACTTCAAGCACATTTTTTTTAAATGGTTACAGAATTTACTTTTATGACGTATATACATATATCGCACCTTTAGACTTATCGTGACCTAATCCAACATTTCAGCTGTACACTTTGAGACCTATAGCTATTGCTATAGAGACCTAACTCGAAATACAACATTTGTGAATTAGGTCACTATAATTCTAAAGATGCGATATATATCATTCGACAGAAAAATAACGATTATTATAAAACAATATGACTCAATAATGATCATGATTATCATCATCATCATCATGACAGCCGATGATAAGTGGTAATTCACATAGGTAATTTTAATTCTATACAATATGTACAGTAATTTAAGTGTATTTATTTTTAGTCCTAACTGGTTCAAATAATAAGATGTGTGTTAAAATAAATAATTGATAAACATATGGGCGGGGCATATCGCTTGCAGGACTGATGGCCGATGGGGTCAGAAGGTTCTTGAGTGGCGTCCGCGGACCGGGAGACGAGCTGTAGGTAGGCCTCCAACAAGACGGAGTGACGACCTTTTAAGGATCATGATTATGATCAACATTAATTTAGATATGGCAAAACAGACTAGCATCAAGTCCTTAGTAATAATATTAACTTCCAAACTACTAACCATATTCGTAAACATATGGTCAATCTCTCTATTAATACGTATAATATTTCACGCATATGTTTGCGTAGAAGAGTAAGGTATGAGTCATACATATCGTACATAATTACGGCATTGTGTTAATGTGGAGACTATTGACTGTGAGTAACCTTGTCATTACAATATACTGCGGTAATGACATTCATTGATATACCTATGCATCTTCTTTACATAACACAAAAGTTACCCATGACTCCGCACGCTGAGAAGTTCATCGCTATTCCCTCTGAAACTGTTTGCTTTGTCTCTATGCAAAATTTCATCAAAATCGGTTCAGCGGTTTAGCTATGAAAGCGTAACAAACGTACAAACATTTTTTTTTAAATGTTACTGTATGTAGGTGACATTGATATTTATATGCCAACAGGCAAAACATAGTGATACACGCTGTATTTCTTCCTCCACCTGTATTTCTCTACCTACCTATGTTTTATAAATAATTCTAATTCTGATTCTGAAACAACCAGAGTTATTTTAATATTCAGAATTAAAGTCGACGAAATATTTTCTCACCTGATGGTTCCAATGGAAGACGTGTGCTGACTTTAACGCCAGCATTACGCTGAGTTAGGAACATTTCAAGGTTACTGTATGTTACGAATAAATGATTTTCTTTCTTTCTTCTTTCTTTCCTAAAGGATAGCAAGCCTGCCATTCTTCTCCTACCGGTATTGTTGCATTGCAGAAGTGTCACCTTCCAGCATTCCGCTGAGTAAGGACCATTTCGTGACTACATTCTTCTTGTGTATATTTCTCTGTTCTTTGTTCTTGTTTGTCATGTCACGAATAATGATTGTCTTTCTTTTTTCCTTTCTTTCGTCAGATGACCCTCCAACTTTGCCGTTTTGTGACACTCAGGGGCAAAAATAACGGGTCAAAGTGCGTTTTTCATACTAAAGAGGTTATTTCGAAGCATTTGATCCTCGCCAGAGGACACTTTTAGTGAAATCTGATGATGGATACCCCGAGCATCGATACAGGACTTCCAGAGTGCCTAGAATATCCAACTGATTGAATCTTCGGTTAGTTGGATATCCTATCCATACTACGCATAACCTTTATTTAATGTTTTGGTCATGGCAATCCAATGCTAAAGGGTTTTAATTTGCGTCACCTGCTCACCTGCTACGACAGGTGTAGGTTATTTATAAACGACTAGCGATCCGCCCTCGCTTTGCTTCGGTTTATGTATTTTAGGTACGTGTACATAAACCAGAATATATCATAGATAAAAACCTTACGTGAAAAATGATCTTACTGGTGGTGAAAACTGCATCAAAATACATTGCGTGGTTTAGGAGTTAGCGGATATAGAGACAGACAAAAAGACAGACAGACAGACAGACAGAAGCGGAAAGCGACCTTGTTTTATACTAGGTAATACAGATAAAGAAGAAGAAATATTATCTGTTACGAGTACGACGGATCACAATAATATATTAAGAAAGAAGGGCATAGACAACACAAGTGATCATTTTGATGAATTTAAGTACGAAAATCAAACAAAAGCTAACCGGTGGCTGTTGCTATCATGAGAGAAGTAAAACCGTAGGTTTGGGTTCACATGATCATGAAGATGATGATGATGATAATGATGTTGTTCTTGAGGACGATTATAATAGCTACAAATGAAAGATAAAACTAATTGATATACCTATAACCAAAAACCTAAATTATGCTGTTACTGTGGCTAATGGTGATGATGATAGCGAACATGATGATATTGTTAACAGTGATGTTGTTGTTGATCATCATATTATTATCATTGTTGATGGAGATGATATTGTTGTTAATGACAATAATGATAGTGTTATAATATAATGATGATGGCAAAAAGATCCAAAATCTAAAAAAGAGGTTTCATACGTGTTAATTAACGAACTCTACTAGCTGTTACTATCTCTTGACATGTTATTAATACTATTTTGCATTATGACAAATCGACCGAACAAGCTAGCTTGCATTTAGTGCTATAATACTGCTACTATTACGGCCGAACCCTATATTCAAACCGAGCATAGATAAGGCTTACTTCGGGTTAAAATTTGACATTTGCCCATACAAAATGTGTCAAATTTTAATCCGAAGTAAGCCTACGAGTATCTGTTCGCGGATTGAATATAGGGTTTGGGTGTTAGTCTACCGCCGCTACCTACCGCCAAAAGTTATAAAAACATTTGTGTCACTCAGATGTAACACAAAATTATCAGTTAGAAGAATGTTTAGCCCATATTACGTGCTTTATCGTTTTGATATAAAGCGGTACTCCTACGTGGTTTATCTTGAAATTCAACTAAGTACAATTGCGTTTGTTATTGTATTAATGTTATCACCAGGAACTGTAACTTAATTAATTAATTTGCAGCACACGGTCTTTTGATAACAATTTTTCAGCCTTATTTGCCTTTGCAAAATTGCGTTTTATGTGTGCCTGGAACACGAACTCCTTATTTCCTTCTACCTAGTAACTTCTAACGAGAAAATTAGCATAGCTTTTGAAACAGCGCCCGCGTACATGTTCCAATTTAATTATTCTATCACTACTTTTTTTAACATGGCAATAATGGGTTACTCTTATCTGGTAGAATATTTGTTGCTCGAAACACACTACGCATTTTAATCACAATAAGTAGTCTCTCCCTCTACAAATAAGTATATCAAATTGAAGGACATTATAACATACCTACTACGCGCCAGCAGTAACAGTAACTTGAAAAAAATGTGTACAGGTTTACAATATAAAAAAAATATTCACACATATATAAACAAATGATAAGCAAAACAAAACATTTAGCGTGGCGTTGAAAGGGGCCCCTACCTACACAGTTTTGTGCCGCAGAAAACCGAAGCGCTGGTTTTCAGAGGGACCCTGACTTAAATATCTAAAACAAAAATTTACCATCTTATGTGAAAAGCCTGTGTTAGGTAATAAATATTAACCTAACCTAGCATAAGTTTACATAATATAATATCTGAACATTTTTATTTTATTTTGTTTGCTCCATGTACCTAAGGCTAAGGCACTGTTGCCCATTCCGCCATATAAGGACAGGCATAGAAAACTGCGTTTATTTACGTGGTGGACTTTAATGCCAGCATTACGCTGAGTTGGAACCATTTCGTGGCTACTTTCTTCTTGTACGTTTTTATCTGTTCTTGGTTATGTTTGTCACGAGTTAATGATCTTCTTTCTTTCTTTCTTTCTATTGTCTGAATAAATAAATTCAAATTTGAGTAGGTATATGTATAGGTACCAAATAATATGTGCAGGCAATATTTGTTATGTTATAATGCTCTCATATCGAATATGAATGTTGCTTTGTCGGCTATCTAGGAGTAACAGCTGTGAGTCACATGGGCACAACCAACCCATTGACAGCACCAGGCACCGAGCTGCCTATACATTAATGTACAATAAGATATACCGATACAGAACATCATTTCACTGTAAACAAGAGCAGGGGGGTTATTATGACAGCTACGCAGTTCATTTTACGGTGAGGGTAAAGGACAAAGCTATAGCAGTTATATAGCTGCGTCCTTTTCTCCCAGCTTAAACAGAACTGCATAGTTATGTCATAATAACCCCCCTGATCTATGTTATAGATGCCGTAGTAAGTCTCCCTTACAACTCCCTTCCTGTTCCTATTTGATATGTATGCATTTCATTCGTAAATACTGCAGTCTTTTAATGTTATACCTAAGTATATTTCACAGTAAAACAAGAAAAGTTCAGAAGTGTTCATCTTGACTCAATTGCACCCTCGAACTATAGGTGCACTTACTAGCGCTAGTGCCCCTAAACCACTCGTGAGTAGTGAAAGTCAGAAATAAAGAAAGAAAGACAGGAAGAAATATTTATTTATTCGGCTATAGTACAAGATAACAAATATAATTAAATAAATAAACAACAATGAACTTAAACTATGAACTATTTCTAAAACAAAAATCAAAAATAAATGCACTAGCTGATACTAAAACCGAAAAGGTCAACCAGCACACGCAACCTATATTTTTTTCCATCATTTTATTTTACCAGTTGGTCATCGGGAGTGATATGTATATTAACACCAAATAACAGCTTTCTAGAACGAAGACTCTTTGAGCTAAGCTGCGGACGAACGGACGGACGGACATGGCGAAGTCCTACCTTCATTAATCTACTATCACATACATAACCACTATAACGCCTTTATACAATTATAATATAACATAACAGCTGAGTAGGAACGAGATCATAAATATTTACAAAACAAACAACTAAACGATCGGAGCGAAGGCACCGACTCGATAGTTCCTAGACGTAGGTTACACTTTAAGACCAGCAGTTATGTTTATATTTATAATGGTTATTTATAATAATGCATTGTGAAAGGATCTAATCACAATGTCTTCTTGGGTATAATGACAAATAATTACTTCTTATTTGCCGTTAAACCATTACTATTAGTATTACGACTGTTAGTAATATTAAAAACTTACGTACCTAGGTAGGTGCAGGAAATGCACATTAATGCGTTATTGTACAGCTGTAAAGATAGTCAGTATAACAGTTTTTTCAATTATTACTAGCTTTTGCCAGAGGATTAGCTCGCGTCTAATTCGGGGGTTAATTTAGATTTAAAAAAGCGGGACGTTCCCTGTAGGAAATTACGAAAAATCCCTTCTAGTTCACCCCTAGGAATACCTACCGAACTACCCAGGGAATATTTCCTGCAAATTTCCTCCGTAGGTCCAGCGATTTAGGCTGTGCGACGATGTAAGTATCAGTCAATTAGTTTTACCCATTTTCTTCCGTTCACGGGTGAAATAATCAAAAATGCTGCGACACGTATATAAATAAATTTTCAATTGCCAACCTAAACACAAAATTTTAAGAGTCCAACTTCAAGACTTTCATACAAACTTTCATCCCCTATTTTACCTCCTTAGGGGTAGAATTTCCAAAAATCCTTCCTTTTTGGGTCTCTACACTGTATACGGTATCTACTTATGTGAAAAATGTCAAGTCTCTAAATCCAGCGGTTTGGTCTGTGTGTTGATATATTAACGGGTTGTGGGAGTTTATGGGAGTCGAAGGGAATATCGGAATATATAAACAATTAGTTTAGAATTTTATATAAGAGTATATAATAGATTATACTTATAGTATATATATGTATGGTTAATTAGTATTTTATGCAATCAACATTGTGTCAATAAACACAATTAAAAAGCGGACATACTTTATTCATTTTAGAGACAATTAAGTCAGTTAACTCGTTCCTTTTTCAAACTTATGAAAAATCGTCACTAGTATAGTAAAGGGAACGACTTAATAGACTCAAAAAAGCTCAAAAGCGTTTTGATAGACTCATATTTCATTAAATAGGTAGGTACTTAGTTTAAAAAGTTGAAAATAAATCTACCTAGGTATTTACTTGTAGACAAGACCAGTGTTCGAAGTTTAAGTACCTATATTCGCAGTATCAAACATTCAAAAGGCTCTAGACATGGTCTATTAAATATCAGAATACCTCGCCGAAGTTAAAAAGAATCAATTAAAAAGTCAACGACCACTCGATTTTGTACAAAAACTCACCTCAGGTCAAAACTCGATTAAAATACAATCCCACGCGATGCATCACTCACTGCACTACACTTTGAGTTTGCCGAAAACCGGCAAACAGATCGATTTCTTATCACTGACACTTGTTATCACTGGCTGAAAACACTCGACCCAATAATTTAAAAAACACATAAAAAAAGGTTGGTTTAATTTGAACAGTTCTAATTTTAAATGTAAGTTTTGTTAACGGCCAGTTAGTTTAAAGGTCGCGAGTGGCGACATCGTCTCGCCGTGAGAGTAGGCAATGAACTGGCGGCAAACAGCCAGGCCGGTCAAGTTGTGTCATCTTTTAGCTCGCGCTTTCCAGCTGTCGTGAAATATAGCACCGTGTTACGTTGTGTGCAAATTCAGTATGGGAATAGCGGGTTTCACGTTGTTTAAAAGACTTAGTGCTCATTTTTTTGTATTCAGAAATATATATCGTTTATAAGGGATATTTATAAATAGTCTTAAAAATAAAAATACGTCGCGTTTAGCCTACAGTTCGTACTGACGACCCTGCAAGTGAAAGAGCCAATTTCAATTCCCGGAAAGGGTAAATAACTAAATATTTACGTGGTGAGTACAAATATTTTGTTCCGGAGATATTTTTTAAGGTAAGTATTTGGTTTTCTATGCATATAAGTATGGTTTTCATATAATTACTTATAATATAAGACTAGAGCTTAGTTTAGACATCGGCTAGGTCTAGGTTGGTTTCATATTAGTCATAAAGATGCTGGATAATTTAAGTACTACGTCACTTTAATTCGTCACGAAGTTTCGAATAACATTTCAAAGTTAATGTTAATAGGACAAGTTACGCGCGTAGGCGTTCTATCCCGTCGACTATAATAGTTATAAAATAAAACTTAAAGTTCCAGGATTGGACATTCGATTTGAGGAGACACAAAGTTTCTTTGATATTCGTATGTACACTCTCCATAATGAAATCGTCAATATACATATCGCATTGCCAGATCACTATCAACTCAAAATCATTGTTAGTTTTGTTTCAAGCTCATACACGTTGTATTAAAGTTGATTTTAAAATACAGTTGTATTTTGAGTTAGTACACTTTTGATCTGGCGGTGCGTCGCACTGCTCGATCAAGACAGCATCAACTCAAAATCATTGTTAGTTTTGTTTCAAACTCATAGACGTTGTATTAAAGTTGATTTTAAAATACAGTTGTATTTTGAGTTACTACACTTTTGATTTGGCGGTGCGTATATCTATACAAACATTCAATAAGTTGAATAGAAGAACCGGCGGCCTAACTCCTCTACCCACACACGTGACACAACTACGTAGGTTGTATACCAATAAAATTGGTAAATAATAATAACTAAGCCAAACGTTTATTAAAACTATAAAGCCATGACACTTGCGATAAACGCTTAGCAAGCATGTGGTATGTAGGGTCTAAGTAAGATTTAACTCTAAATAGGTAAGTTGGTTTATGTTTTTAATCCATGCTCAGCTGGATACAAAATGGCGTGCATGAGCTAGTCACTTATTACAAACGTAATAAAAGTTGGTGTTATTAAAAGTGGTAATTGTCTAAACATTGCTAGACTTAAGTGGCTGTGGGCGGGGGTTAAAGAGTTCTCGAGTGGCTTTTGCGTACCTGAAGACGCAGCATGGGTAGGCCTCCTACCAGGTGGAACAACGACCAGGCTTAGTTTGCAGGAAACCGATGGATACAGGTGGCACCGGATCGGTCTATCAGGCAAATTTAGGGGGTTGGTTATAGGAACAAAAGCTCGAGTTCATCATACAAACATTTTCCTGACTATACATACATACATACACACATACATACTGTAGTGTCCTAACCCTTTGAGGACACGAAAATAATAAATTGAAACCTTTTTATAAATATCAACTTTTATTCAATAAAATAACTAGAGAAAAATGGCACGCCATGAGCACAACTTCCCTTCTGCCGCGTTTGGATACATATCATGACAGATGTGATGTGCTGCGTTTGGATACATGTCACATAACTTCACGCCTTCATTCCCAGAGTGGGGTAGGCAGAGCTACAGAATTACCAACAAATCTAAAAACTTGTAAATAACTCTGTAACCACAATTTGCACAATTAGGCTAAGATGTTTAACAGTGTATATTAGTGACAGGTAGCAAGCCCATCGCCTAACAGTACTACAAGCCTTTATTCCCTTAGTCGCCCCTTACGACTTCCACGGGAAGACATGGAGTGGCACAATTCTAAGCCGGCAACCACACGGGACCCTGACTATCTTCACTCATTACCAACAAGTGTCACTTGTGACGTGTTTTGAGACGGGCAGCGAATCCAAGATTAGTTTATTACTTAATACGGGTCTCAGGATTGCAGTCTTTTAAGATCCAACTTTCTGTCAGATAACTCATGTGCACGTTAGCCTGCTCCATGCCGAAAAAAAACAAAAAAATCTTATCATTTTGCTACCAGGATAAGGTTCATGAAATGTAGCATCGTTATTATGTGCAAAAATCTAACTTAAGTAAGTTGCGAAAACAAATGTTCTCATATTCTTAAGAATAGTTAGATGTAATCTTTATAGCGTATACAGACTGTATGCCAAGGCCAAGTTAAGAGCAGTAATTAAACAATTAAATTCAGCAATTGCATAGAATTGTTTTGAAACGGTTTACTCATAATATATGTGCATACGTTAATTCACTTTCAACTTGTTATGAAATTAGCGTTGGAAAAGTAAATATTAAAGGATACAGCAGTACTGCAGTAATGGTCAATGGTATGCAGTATATACTTATAGAATTGGACTTTAGGAGTTTCTGTCTTTTGCCTATGGGTTGCGTCGATGTGCACGCAACCAAACGCGGCGACGCCAACGGCGCGTTCCCGACTAAGCCGGCTCGGTCCGTCCTGTTGAGTTTGCTTGTGGTGGGACGCGGCGCGTACGGTCGAGGTACGCACACATACAAGCCGCGTGATATACCTTTGTTTGAAGAGGGACTTCTGTTTATACTTTGACTATGATAAGGGTGACTGTGACCATCCAGAAGGCTACCACTATCGTCACATTATTATGTTGCAGCGTGGCGATACGACCGCCGGGGAAATGACTGACATATTTGAAGACGCATTCCATCTTAAGGTGGTGGAGGCAAACGGCGACGGCGACCGGGCCACACGACACACTCTGTCGCTTTATATTTCGATTATTACTTTCCGAGATGAAAAGTAGCCTATGTGTCAATTGAAATTTCATCCAAATTCGTCCAGCCGTGGCAGCGAGAAGGAGTAACAAACTTACACACACACACACACAAACTTTCTCATTTATAATATTTGTAGCATAGATCTCGATTTTTCTCGGAGGAATTCCGGATGGTTGTCTTCCGATTCCGAGCCTTTGTGTCGAAGTCGAAGGTTTATGAAGACTTCAGATATTTAAAGACGAAACTAGATTGCTTGTCCATTAAGATAATGAGAGCATTCACGAACGTGGTATAATGGGGTATTTGCCTATTGAAGCAACACAACATTAAGTTCATAACATCGTTTAGTTGACGTCATAAGTGAGCAGTCTTGTTAAGATGTATTTCGCTAGTGTCGAATTTTAGACCTAAAGGCGAGGATAATTTTTCAGATGAAGAGTAGTTAAGTACTCTTAAGTACCGATATGAAAAGCTTTATTAAGGCTCTGTCATCCCGGCTCATAGACACCTCCGGAGATCCTAGAGCTGGTGCTCACCTCTCCCAAAGGATTGGGCTAGCTATCCAGAGAGGTAATGCAGCCAGTGTCATAGGGACCATGCCGCGAGCGGACCTGCTAGAGGGGGTGTTCTTTTTATAGTGGTGATTATTATTTATTTAGATACATCTTTAATATTTGAGTAGCTTAGTTTTATTTTAATTTAAATAAGTTTAGTTTTAACTTTTAATTGTTAATGTAATGTATGCATTCATTACATACATTATAAAATAATAAAAAGTTAAGTACTCTGGTGAACTAAAAAAAACACATGGGTTTAACTCCACGCGCTTCTGTCAAGTCACCTTTTCGCTTTAATTTCATACTTGTTTGACCGATGCCATGTGAAATTATTTTATGTGGCGTTTGAAAGTGACAAGGTACATAAGTGATTTCATTACCATTGACGTCGGTTATAAATAATCAAGAAATAATGTAAGGTTAAGGTAGGCTTGTAAAATCCGATAAATGTATTTCTTCTTCTTCTTCTATTCTACTTAAGGGTTAAGATTTAAGAGGTTAAGATGGATAAGATAGAATAAGTACTATTTGTCTTGTAATATTGCCAAGAGAACAGCGACAAACGCGTTCAGAGCCACGTGGAAAAGCTAGTCTATGATGTAAATACGACTACACTAAACCAACTAAGTACCTAATCACGTTTTACACAAATTCCATCAACGGTGTAAGCGTAAGGCAATTAGTTTCATGGTTTAACGAATAATACTTTCAAGGCCGGCTTCTTTATTTTTCATATGAATCAGACCCGATATTGATATTCTTGGCCCTGATTAAATGGAGAAGCCTTACACTTGAGTACAATAACCGTTTAACATTCATCTGCCCTAAAGGACCTAAGTCCCGGTAGGTTTTCAAAGGGGGCGTCCATTAATTCCGTGAGGCATTCAGGGGGGGGGGGGGGGGGGGTCAAGTCATCCAACTTCTTTTTTTCCCGCAAAAAATTGGGTTAGTAACACCAAATCTTACACAATAATATACAGGTACGGGGTTTTTAAGAATAAATCCAACGCATTTACCCTAGAAACACACGTTTTTTTAAATCTAGGGGATTAGGGTTGTGCCAAATCTCACGAAATCACACCATCCCGGATGGGAGAGTCCGCAAATCGTCAAAAACGCCTTACGTAATTAACGGACGCCTCCCAAGCTTGTCTGTGTTCATGTGTATTTATTTTCTTTACATAACATATTTAAACACATAACTGGCGCAAGCGACTTCGATCGAGAACAGAATGCAATTAAGATCCGTTACTCGTATTGATTGCAAGCGCGTGCCGCGGCGACAATAAAATGCACAACGGACAAACAAACTGATTGACGGAAGATATGTTTATGCATATGATTTATATATAAACTTGATTGATTGATGATTTATAATTTCTGTGCAATAAAGAGTTTAAATAGGTACATACATACAGAAATATAATAATATTTTTTAATTTGCTATTTATCACTACATAGTATAAAACAAAGTCGCCTGCGCTGTCTGTCCCTATGTATGCTTAAATCTTTAAAACTACGCAACGGATTTTGATGCGGTTTTTTTTAATAGATAGAGTGATTCTTAAGGAAGGTTTATATGTATAAAACATTCCACGCGGGCGAAGCCGCGGGCGGGTCGCTAGTCTATATATATAAAAATCAATGCCATTTTTCGTTGTAATTGTATAACTCAAGAACGGGCTCACCTATCCAAACCAAATGTTGAGTCTTTGTTCGGACTGTTTAGTGGATGGTTTATGTGAAGTTTGCACAAAATCGGTCGAGCGGTTCTTCATTTATCACATTTTTTGTAACAAATGAATTGAAAGTCAGAAATTTGCAGCGGGGCGAAGCCGCTGGCGGGCCGCTAGTAGGTTTATATAATGCTAGACTAAGTAGTACCATTGTAATATTAAATATATTTAAAAAAATGACAGACTGCAGAGTTTCTTGCGGCATTTCTTCTCAGCAGTGCAGTGGTCTCCTCTTGTGAAGCGCTGGTAGATTCTTGACGTGTAAAAGTGCCCGTGCGGCCTACTTACTGAATAAATGTCTTTATCTTTATCTTTAAAAGTGCTTGAGTTATATATTTGAGTTATAGAGCAAGAAGCACAAATGGCGGACTTAATGCTTAAAGGCAGTCACTACCACTCAACCACATGGTTAAAGGATTATAACAGGGGAAATTGGAAATTTAAACATAGCCGCTACATGGAACTCTAGTAGCCATAGCACTGGCAACACGTTAGATGACATGATACTAAGTATTAGTATTTTATATACAGGGTGGGCCAAAAATTTTTGCACTTTTAAAACATCGATAAAAATTTAACTTTTCATGTTTTTTTATATTTTATTTATTTAACCTAGTAACAGATAAATGCAATTTATTTTTGAAAAATAACGTCATCCAGATCTCCTCCGTCTCGTCGTTGCACTCCTGCAGTCGACTACACAAACACTTTGGAAAACTCGCTGACGCATGCTGCGAGGGATCGCAGCTATCTCATTCTGAATGTTTTGTTTTAACTGGGGTATTGTCATCGGATTATTAAGGTACACTCGACTCTTTAAATATCTCCACTTGAAAACATCGCAAGGTGTTAGGTCCGGGCTCCTTGGCAGCCATGGGAATTGGGATGTCACCTCTGCGAGAAATCAACTTTTTCGGAAACATTTCTTTCACCACCGGTAAACTCATGTTTGACGTATGGCATGTTGTTCCATCTTGTTGCATCCATGTTCTGGTCACCTTCAAATTCATGCAGTGGGTGCAGTTTCAGATCTAGATGTAAAATTCGCCGTAGACTAGTTCTTGGTATTGCTAGAGCTGCTGAACGTTTACGCGTAGATAATTCTGGATCGTACTCTACAGAAACTTTAACCTGCCGTATGTTCTCATCATTTCTTGTTAAACGTGGACGCCCTGTTTGTTTGATTGCTATTTGCAAAAATTTATGGCCCACCCTGTATTTATATATTTATTTATATAAATAAATCATGTATTGTGGATATTAATAGTTACTTCCTCTTAAATCAGTCGATCTATTGATGATAACCGCATTAAAATCCGTTGCGTTATTTGAAAGATCTATATGCGTACATACAGAGGGACAAACTGCGCAAGCGATTTTGTTTTATTATACTGTGTAAAGATATTTATAGTTGTACCCTTACCCAAGTAATTACAAACCAATAGCTTAATTTTCCCCGTGTGGTTGGCGGGTTAGAATAGTGCCACTCCATGTCTTCCCGTGGATGTCGTAAGAGGCGACTAAGGGACTATAGGCTTGTACTGTTAGGCGATGGGCTTGCAACCTGTCACTAATACACTGGTAAACATCTTAGCCTAATTGTGAAAATTGTGTTGTTGGTAATTCTGTAGTTCTACCTACCCCACTTTGGGAATGAAGGCGTGAGTTTATGTTATGTTTTTAGCTTAATTTGGTTTAATTTAATTGGCGTAAGATTGTTTTATGTCATCTGTACCAAGTCCACTGCTGTCCAAATGCCATACATATATGTTAAAGTAACCTTGGATGATTATTTATTACCTACCTACCAATAATTACTGTATCTATGTAATGTAAGTCACAAAATGCAAAAATTACCAGCCAGGAAACAAGCACAAAGTACTTAATTATTAAAAATTCCGTAACTAGAACATGTGGCTAACTGTTACGTGTGTTAAATTACAGGAACGTTAATGGTATAATGCCTAGTTAAAAGATTTTGCGTCAAGGAGCCATGATTTTTTAAACATTTTATGAATACGGTGTCTTGTACGGTTTTCATGTTTTTTTTGCAGTCACCAGCGATTTACCTCCGTCTTATCTGACGCCCTAAACAAGATGCATTTGGCGTTCGTTATCGTTGTCAAAAATGTATAGAATTGACGTGAGCTGTCAGACGGTCGCGTCAAGCGCCTACGGCAATTCCATACAGTTTGTCAGTTTTCGAAAATCTATTACGTTAGCGTTAATCGAATTGTCTGACACTGGTGATACATTATGATGAAGTCTAGAAAATAGACGTCCACTGGTGGACTAGCCTTCTCCTATTGGTGGAGTTACTCACGTGCTACTAACCTAAAGATAAGGGTCTGCGCATTTTTTTAAATTACCTATATTTGTAAGGATTAAGCGATCTTAACATTTGACTAGGTACGTATTTTATTTTGGTGACTGTACACAAGTCAACGATAATTTGAATTTTTTATCGTACTCATTAATACTAGAGGGCGCTGATATCAATCCTCATACACATTGTCTTTCTGACTTTACGGCAACGGTACTTAATTACCCCATGGACTAATAAAACAAGGTGTTTTCCTGCGAAAAGGGACATTTTCTACGTCATCGCTCTGTTGCCACTCGATTTACTATACTACCAACAAAGGACGAATTCGAAGAAATATTAGTAAAGGATTAAATTTAAAAGAACATTTGGTATTTTGAAATTAGGAATTATATAATTAATGGGTTTGTCCGTCCAATTTGTGTAAAATTGCCGTTGTATTTATTATTATTTCCCATTAAAGTAGGGACACCGAGTGATGGCACTTGACACATCTGACAATAGTGTTGTGAAACACTCCATTTAACTAAATGAAGTGTTTTCGTGAGTCGATTGTGTGACTGGCAGAAGAGTCTTCAGAGGTACCGTTAGCGTGGACCGTATTTAACTAAATGGAGTGTTTCACAACACTATTGAACAATAACAATAACAGAAGTGTTTCTTGTAGTTTAGTTTGAGTTCTGAAGAATTTAGTTTACACCGCCTGCCATGTATTTTTGTCATTATTTCTCTGTCCAAGGTTGTCTGGAAGAGATCGCTATTTAGAGGTAAGACCGCCTGTTGTATACCTATAGTTAAAATGTACTGTTCCGTGTTTTGTTTTTTTTGGTGTTCAATAAAGAGTATTTGTATTGTATTGTATTGTATTGTCAGATGTGTCAAGTGCCATCACTCGGTGTCCCTACTGTAGGACTGACTGTACATAATATCTGCGAGCTAATATTACACAATTACCCCGATTTCGAAGTTTGAACACTTTTGGCAGCCGGATATGACGTATTACGTGTCCCGTCACGTGACTACTGCAAATCAGAAGAGAATACCCGACAAAGTATATTATTCCATGATTACTCAATCGAAGGCAATAGTTTCGTGCTCGGGGTTTGTTTAAACGCCTGCGCCGACTAACTACCTAGCGCCGTAAACGACTTTGCTATTACTTTTATTAAGTTCAAACCCGACAGCCGACTACCGCAACAAGTTAAACTTCGCTAATCCTTGTTTCTACTGCGTATTACAAAACTGAAGGCTGTCATAAAATATTCAATAGCAAATGCACTAACATATAAAAGGGGAAAACACCAATTACAACACAGTTCCACATAAGCCCTAGTAGAATATTCTTGGTAAAAATGCTTATAGACTACGACGAGAAGTATAAGTACTCAATTTGGGCGCTGAAAATCAACCGATCATACCCAACTGTGCGTAAAGATCGCAAATGGCTCGCATCATTCATAGTCCTCCACGGGACGACTTTCATTTTCTTCTGTTTCTTCATCAATAGTATAATCAATCACGATTTGAAGGACGACAACTTCTCCGTCGCGTGTACCAACGGCATTTTCTCCGTATTATTCCTCTCTTTTACTTTCAAATACCTTATTCTCCTCTACAAACAAGAGGACATCATTCAAGCTATCGATAAGGTCAAAGCCGACTACGACTTCGTGAATAATTTGCCGCCAGATGAGCTGGAAATTGTCATGAAATATATGAACACTGCCGCTTGGGTCTCAAAAATGTGGTTTTTAGTATGTTTAGCTACTTTTTCTGTTTTCCCTATAAACACTTTGTGTCGTACTGTGTATTACTATGCTATCGATGAATTCAGGTTGGTTCCTATGTACGAAATGACTTACCCAGCGGCTATAGAGGGGCGGAAAGATACAATTACTATGTATTTGTTACTGTCAGTTTTGCAGGTTTATTATGGGATATATACGTTGCTTATGTATGTCGGATTTACTCCTTTGGGGTTGATATTCATGTTACATGCGTGTGGGCAGCTAGAGATTGTGAAGTATAAAATTGGTAATTTGTTTAACGGGGAATGGTATGATCCAGTTGAGATACGGGAGCGGCTGAAAATTATTGTGAAGCTTCTGCAGGAAGTTCTAAAGTGAGTATTAACTGGGATTTTTTTGACATAACTTTTTTGCTCATACTTAATCATTATATTTTTATTAAATTGTTATTCGTAATTTATATTATCGCTGGAACCGTAAACTTTTCAAAAGTTCTTAAATACCTATTCGTAGACAGTTACTGAAAAAAATACGTTATGAATTCCGATGATTATGACTTAACACCCAGCTTAAAACACTTTATGGGTTGGAGAAAATAATAATAATCCATGTCTTCCCGTGGAAGTCGTAAGAGGCGACTAAGGGAATAAAGGCTTGTAGTACTGTTAGGCGATGGGCTTGCTACCTGTCACTAATATACACTGTTAAACATCTTAGCCTAATTGTGCAAATTGTGGTTACAGAGTTATCAACAAGTTTTTAGATTTGTTGGTAATTCTTTAGCTCTGCCTACCCCGCCCTGGGAATGAAGGCGTGAAGGTATGTATGTAGGTATGTATGTACTTATGTAAAAATAATTATGAGAGTCAATATGGATATTAATGTTGTTCAACTTATAATAAAAAAATTGTCCTACGAATTATATATTCCATATTTTAACGGACATTTTGTCTCTACAGTACGTATAGTACGTATTGTTATTGTTATTTCGTTGTTTTTAACTCAGCCGCCCTTACTGTCACCTATGTGAAGTAAATAAGAGCTATCATAATGTAGACATTACGATAGCATGTCAAAAGCAATTAGGCGTAGTCCGAGTAGAATAGATCCTCTGGTTCAGTTATTAATGTCATTACCAATGGTGATAGACATAGTATATCGATACATACCTATTTGTCGAAACTTTTTTTGTCAAATGATTCATGTTGTAATTACTAATTATTATTATTGTTTCAGTTACGTGGATCATTTAAGGAATACATTCACTGTGGCTTACGAGTTGTACATGAAGGCGACAATCATTGTGCTCCCTATAGCTCTGTATGAAAATATACAGGTGATAGCATAGTTTGCCTATAAATCGACTTATAAAATAAACCTCTGTTGGTCTATTCTCACTCCATTAGGATGATATTTAGATATACTTACCTACACTTTGCAAATACCTTTTTTTCAAAACCAAACTATTGATTGGATACCTATCAAGTCCATAGTTTAGGAAATAGTATCCTTTATAAATTCAATTTATGTTTGTTGAATTTGCGTTAGGACTAAAAAACGTTTTATTTGGGAAAATGTTTCACCGTTTTCACCGTGCCGTGTGGGAATACTTCAATAAAACCTTTATCGTGATTTAAACGATTCTCCTTATCAATTATTTTTATCTGTTAGTCCTTCAAGCGAGGCCACCTGAGCGTGGAGTTTATGACGTTCATCGTGGCAGGAGGGATCCTGTTCTTCGCCCCGTGCTACTGCAGCGACCTGCTCATGGAGAAGGTGATATTCCACTTCGGGAAAACATTTATAACCTCAAAAAGCGTCAGCCGTGCCGTGGCCGGCGTGGCCCTACTTTGAAAATCGAAGTTCGTTCGAAGCTACGCTAGCGCCATCCCTTTTCTCTCGATTTAGTCTCGAATGACAAGGATTAAGCAAACGTAACTGCGAAATTCGATTTTCAAAGTCAGGACAGCGCGGCGCCGCCGCGCCGGCGGGTGGCGGAAACAAATGAAGGGTCCACGGAAAGAACATGTCTAGTCACTTTTTTTAAAATAAGTTTTGAATCTTAAAATGTAGAGGACGAAATGAAATATGACCTATCACTCAGATTCAGATATAAATCTTCATATAACTTGTATCTTTTCACTCTTAAACAAACCTTCCTAACTTTCAAATCGCGATATCTCAAAAATTGACTAATACCTATTATGTGACTAGACATGTTATTTCCGTGGACCCTTCAAATGCATTCGACAACAATAACCACTTCGCTGTGCTCTTGGCTTTGCTGATGTTTATGGGTGACACGGTGACTGCTACCATCAGATGGCCCGGCTTTGCGGCTATAAAAAAAGAGTTGACATCGTTATATCGCCACCGCGGCGGCCGCAGACCATTTAACTTCAGCCCCTAGTCAAGTGTAAAACATACACCGTAAATTTATGAAACGTTAAGAGGAACTGATAGTCTGTGTTATAATTCGATGAAATGAGTTTAACTTGGAGTCTTGGATCAATATTCATGACCATACCTGGGATAACTCGGGGCAAGTTCTAGGGATTTGATATCGATATAAAAATTGTCGATATAATTAAATTAATACATGTGCACATTGAACATTCTCGATTACTGTAAAGAGGTTCGATGTCATATCTGATATCGAGCCTCTTAAGATAATAAAAGTATGCGAATGTCATTTCAATCAAAATGACAATTTACTGTCAGTGCCATTCATATCTTAGAGTAAAAATAATATACGAGGTAGGTAATATATTCCGCTACGTTTGTTACAAAGTCCAAAATAATCATGCCGCCCAAGAAACATCCACGCCCACGCGATAATTATATTAACTCGTGGATTTGTGAATATCCTGACATACAACTACGTGAGTAAAAATTATTTTGCTCTAAATGTAATGACAGTTTTCTCCAGAAAAAATACAATGTCACGCGACACGTTAAATATATAAATATTGTATCGACATCTTTTTTATCGATATCAAATCCCTAGAACTTGCCCCGAGTTATCCCAGGTATGTTCATGTCCTAGGTCTATCAGATCTGAGAGTAAGGGTTTTGAATATACTAGAGGCCCGCTAGCGGCTTCGTGTATTTTTCAATTATTTGCTTTCATAAAAACCTTGTGCTGGCAATGACGAACACAACAAAAAATAAATCAGCCAAATCGGTTCGGCGGTTCTCGAGTTTTGCGCTTAGCAACACATTTAGCGATTCATTTTTGTTTTATACATAGATGAAGTACTTACCTATTTACAACATTTGTGTAGGTGTGCTTACTGGTGCCCATTTTACTGGAGAACTACATAGATCGGTAAAAATTTGACACGACGTTTAACAGCTGGGGTGTACGATTAAGGGTATGCCAGAAATAGTTATTTGTTCAACAAGAGAGCAAAGTTGGTTTTTGCTGCGAGTGATGATGTTGAATCCCGAGTAAGCGAAGGATTCTATTATTGAATCACGAGCGTAGCGAGTGATTCTAGGTTAGAATCCTGAGCGTAGCGAGGGATTCAAAGACACGAGACGTAAAAAACTTTGGTCTCGTGTGAGACATACAACTTTTCACCTCAGCAGCGAGAACAACACAGCGCGAAGCTGGTAGGGCCAACGCAGGTCTTCCGTTGTGACCATTTGGTGAATACACGACTAAATAACGACACGATCGCATATGCATCAATCACAAGCAAAGCAAAATACTAATAAAATAAAAAGTGGAAAAAATAAACATGAAACAGATAAAACCTGTCACTCAACTTGATAATGCCGTAGTGCAAACACAACTTTATACAGCTTTATGTAGTCTGTGGCTTTAATTAGGCCTTGTCTATTCTATGGCTATTGGCTATGGCGGACAAATTAACAAAAATTACATCGTCATTTACATTACATTACATTTGTTTAATACGCAGAACAAATTAGCAAAAGTAGGTCAAGGACCATGAAAACCAAATTGAGTATCAAACTATGAAAAACGTCTAGTAACACCGTGCTCCTGAATGCTTGTGGGACATAAAAAAAGGTATGTGAATACGTGATTCGAACTAAATTGCAACTAGGTAGTCTCATATGTCTGAAATTTTCTCGACTTTTTCGCGTTCCTGCTAGTGTTTCCTTAATGAGCCTTAAAACTATGTATATACATTTCAGGTTCTGAAGCGACGGGGGCAGATTATGAGCTAAAGTAGTTACGTTGACGGAATCATTGACAGCCTCGTGGAGTCATAATCTACAAAAAATAAATTAAATTGAACAAAAGACGTGGATTTCTAAACTTGAACAAATTCAAACAAAGAAAAACAGCTACTAACATCATGCTACTTAATGCTTGTGGGACATAAAAAACAGGTATCTGACTGGAACCAAATTAATAGTTACTGTTCCCTTAACTGCAAGTGTTTCTTTAACTGAGTCTTAAAACCATGTATACATTTCAGGTTCCTAAGCAGGCAACAGATTTTTCCAGCAATTTGTTGCTGTGGCCTGATACTTTACTACCCCGAAGAGGAGACATGCCAGATGAAGCTTGAAGATTTTAGGTGTGACATGAACCCACAACGGAATGGCGAAGCAGAGGCTTTTTTTGTTTTTGAGTGAAGACATGAAAAAAAACAATATGATAAAAATTAAATAACATGTATCTATATTTGTAAAACCAACAATTTCAAAAATTAAAAGTTAAAAGTAAAATTACTGCAGTTTTGCAAGTTAAATGTTACAGTTTTGTTTGGAACCGATATTGTTGTCTTAGAAACTTGAGTTTGAGTAGTTGATGAGGCTGAGATTTCAGCTTCCTTACTTGTTGTGGGCTGTGACAGAGGAATAGAGAAAGTAGGTGACTCAGCAGTGGTATTTGTGACTCTGGAAGTAGATGGGCAAGACCAAGGATCTGAGGTCTGTTTCCAGCTCATAGTTTCACCGGCTTCCTCACTTGTAGATTGTGACGGCACAATAGTGAAAGTAGGTGACTCAGTCGCAGTATTAGTGACTCTGGAAGTGGATGGGCGAGACCAAGGATCTGAGGTCTCTTTCCAGCTCATGGTTTCGGCTTCCTCACTTTTGGATTGTGGGGGAAGGATATGGAAAGAAGGTGACTCAGTGGCGGTATTTGTGACTCTGGAAGTAGATGGGCGAGACCAAGGATCTGAGGTCTGTTTCAAACTTATGTTCTCTATGATACGCTTACAGATTTTAGTTTTATTTTCAAGTGAATCTTCAATATATCCTTCCGCAACCATATTCGACCTCCATCCGCCGTGCCGTTTTTGAACATTAGCGGCTGAAAAAAATTTGGACTTCTTGGGTTTGTGCCCTACTGATATTTTCTTCAAAAATGCAATGAGTTTGTGGTAGGTTTCAATGTGCACATCATCCTTCGTTTTTATTGTT
This sequence comes from Acleris emargana, assembly GCA_927399475.2. NCBI lineage: Eukaryota > Metazoa > Arthropoda > Insecta > Lepidoptera > Tortricidae > Acleris > Acleris emargana. Next base: position 20,304,579 of record OV656843.1, read on the forward strand.
GTTTTCAACATTGAGTAAATACTCCACATTGTTGATGGTTGCTTTGTTTGTGATAACTCTATGAAATACGCTAACAGTACAGTCTCCGAAAAAGTTTTGGAACCATTTGCAAGTCTCCATTGCTTAAAAATATCATAAGCTTTCAGATATTTTTCGCGAGACGTAGCGTAACAGAAAAGCAACAAAAAACATTTTTTTTAAACAAGTACAATAATCCCGCTATTTTTGAAATGCGTTCTGAAACTGCCCCCGCGGTTTATGTCACGAAATCAAAGATTGCTAAAACAATAACAAAATTATGTAGATACATGATAAACTTCTTATTTTTCATTAATTTTGTCTTCAAACCATTAAATAAAAAAAATGATCGTATAAAATAGTTATAATAAACACATTTCAAACTTTAACAGATAGTTTTATTTGCAATTTTACGGTTATGTGTGCATCCGAACGTGCGTTTCTTTTTGGGCCTACTATGTGTGGAATTTGAAAATCGAATTTCGAATCAAGTTGTTTCTATCTCTCGCTTTTTTCCTATCGAAGTGAAAGTGACAGAACAAAGTGAAGTTAATTTTTTTCGAATGTTGTAAATAGCCCCAGCACTGCTCACGGCATTTAAAAAAAATAATTAAAAAGCTACTTTGCCTCACGCTCGCAGCAAAATTGAATTTTGCTCACTGTTTTTAAGCAGCAAAACCTGCTTGTTTGAGCTGCTGAGGTGAAATAGTTATTTGTTCAACAAGAGAGCAAAGTTGGTTTTTGCTGCGAGTGATGATTCAAAGATACGAGACGTAAAAAACTTTGGTCTCGTGTGAGACATACAACTTTTCACCTCAGCAGCGAGAACAACACAGCGTGAAGCTGGTAGGGCCGACGCAGGTCTTCCGTTGTGACGATTTGGTGAATACACGACTAAATAACGACACGATCGCATATGCATCAATCACAAGCATTTTTGCAAAATACTAATAAAATAAAAAGTGGAAAAAATAAACATGAAACAGATAAAACCTGTCACTCAACTTGATAATGCCGTAGTGCAAACACAACTTTATACAGCTTTATGTAGTCTGCAGAGATGTACAAAATACTTTTCGAAAAGTATTTAAATACAAAATTCAAATACTTTTTTAATATAGTATTTCAAATGCAAGATACAAAATACTTTTGCCTTTTGTATTTAAATACGAAATACAAAATATGTATTTTCAAAATACTTTATTGAAATAAAATACTTTATGGTAAAATTACTGGTTTTCTTTATTTATTAAAGATTTTAAAATCACAAAATCTTCAAAAAGAGCATCTGACATGTTGCGTCTGTATGCACGCATAATCATACCACCATACGAAAATAGCCTTTCCACTGGTGCTGAACTCGAACGACAAGTGTTGAACCGTAAAAACACTTTTTTTATAGTTGGATATGTGTTGTTTGAGAATTGTCAAGAGGGGTCCCTCATATATTATTGGTCAGGTTTTATATGCGTTTTGTTTCATCTGTCATTTTGCGCATAGACTTTCAAAGCTGCTGCGCCACTAGTGGCCATTTTTTGTTTTTACTGAATCGCGGAATGCTTTAGAAAAATGAAGCTAAGAATAAAAAAGTATTTTGTATTTTACAAACCATTTTACAAATACAAAATACGTCTCGAATAGTATTTCAAATAAAATACAAAATACTTTTAAAAAAAAGTACTTAAGTACAAAATCCAAAATACGTATTTTGTATTTTGTATTTGTATTTTAAATACAAGTATTTCAAATATGTCACAACTCTGTAGTCTGTGGCTTTAAAAAAAACCTAACTAGGCCTTGTCTATGGCTATTGGCTACAATAATCCCGCTATTTTTGAAATGCGTTCTGAAACTGCCCCCGCGGTTTATGTCACGAAATTAAAGATTGTTAAAACGAAAACAAAAATATGTAGATACATGATAAACTTCTTATTTTTCATTAATTTTGTCTTCAAAACATTAAATAAAAAAATTTATTGTACCTACTGTATAAAATAGTTATAATAAACACATTTCAAACTTTAACAGATAGTTTTATTTGCAATTTTACGGTTATGTGTGCATCCGAACGTGCGTTTCTTTTTGGGCCTACTATGTGTGGAATTTGAAAATCGAACTTCGAATCAAGTTGTTTCTATCTCTCGCTTTTTTCCTATCGAAGTGAAAGTGACAGAACAAAGTGAAGTTCAATTTTTTCGAATGTTGTGAGTAGCCCCAGCACTGCTCACGGCATTTAATATAAAAAATTAAAAAGCTACTTTGCCTCTCGCTCGCAGCAAAATTGAATTTTGCTCACTGTTTTTAAGCAGCAAAACCTGCTTGTTTGAGCTGCTGAGGTGAAAATGTTTTTTTTTTAAACTCCTGTTTATATTCACATTGGGCATAAGTATCAATTTTTATACTTAAAGTAAAAGTTAAAAAAAAATACTTTTTAGCGATCGCTATTTTTATTTTATTTGCTAGGGACATGATGTCCGGTATGCAGTATACGCGAGTGGCTGGGAGTCGTATCCGGACGTAAGCATGCGCCGGACCCTTGTGATCATGCTTTCTCGCCTCGAGAGAGACGTGGCCATCCGGACTTTATTCCGGACACTTAATCTGGACGCCTTCGCCGAGGTAAGTAACCACCGGACATTGGCACCTATATGGTACCTACCTTTCTAGGACATCCTCTCTCGCTGTCCGGTTTTTTTAATCATAGTTAAATGTACAAAAACGTCTGTTACAGTTGTTTTATCTCACAAAAGCGTAAAGGTACAGTCAACCAATTAAATTTCTAGGCCACTTTGGACTATGTTAAAGTGACGTTGACAACCAAAACATAAGAGACTTCGTATGATTTTGTTTACAACGTCACCTTGACAAAGTCCATAGTGGCCTAGGAATCAAATTGGTTGACTGTACACGACGCATAGCAAAAACGTTCTGCCTAAGTACTTAGTTATCGAAAAGTTATAGGATTGAGAATCGTTCCTGGACAATCGCGTCGAGCGCTTACTTAGCATTAAGCATCACATCAAAGTTTCGCATGTGAACATACTATTTCTGTTCCAGCTGATTCACCAGTCATACGCCCTCTTCAGCGTGATAAATGCAGCTTGGGACTGAATGCGCTCGATCTCGTCCAAACAACTTATTGCACCAACCACTCAATGTAGCTATCGAGCGCTATCTTGGCTCACTTTTATCTGATGATTTGTTTCTAAGCTTAATAAAGATATAACAATCGATCTATGTTTTAATATCAACAAACGGTTAATATTTATACATCCCTTTGGTATTATTAGTGTTATTACTTATTACATACATACATTAAATCACGCCTGTTTCCCAGAGAGTTAGGCAGAGACCACTTCTTTCCATTTGCAACGATCTTGACAAATTTATTTCGCTTCTTCCACATTCATACATTGAGTTGAGTCATGCACGCACGTCGGTTTCGGGTACCTACTTAAGATTCGGCCCTTTTCCAGTATTACTTATTTTATTACCTACTGTAAAATCAGTTTCTTTGGACCGAGAGGTCCTATTGAAAAAGCGTATAAGTCTTCTGAAGATCAAGTGAAAAAGGGTTTAAGTCTAGTATACTCCGTTCATCCATATACCCTATTTATTACGAGTTATTTTGACTTGTACCCTTTTACACTAGGACTCCAGAACCTTGTGCCTTATGATTTAGAAGGAAGTTTCAAGGTGAGACAAAAGACTGGTGTCCTTGTTTCATTGTCTTATTTGTTTGGCATCCGAAAATCCGATCAAGTAGGTAATATAGGCATAGATTAGCGTTGCCTGCTAACGGAACTTGGAGCTAAATAGGTAATTTTGAGTAAAGAAAACTCCCCTACTGACTGCGTGGTAAAATAACAAAATAAATTAGTGTTGTATGTAAAAGGTGTGCGAGTCGTGTATAGGTATGTATGTGTCCAAGCTACAATAAAGAATAATAAAATTATATCAACACAATTTTTGATTACCTACATTACCTTCTAAGATAAGTAGGTACGAGCAGAACCACTCGATGTCGATAATGGTTTACGTAAGTGATTATTGTTAATTACTACAATAAAATGAATTGTCTGATAACATTTTGATAAGTCAATGATTTGGAACATAATTCAAGGTTTCCAGGAATAGTGGTTGTAAAAACGTTTATTGGACGTTACTTTCTTCGTAGCCACCATAGCCGGTTAAGATTTGTGACTTTTGATTTCGTTAATAGGTATAATTATAATTATAAGGGGATAGTAGGTAATGAATAGAAAAATAGCTTTCTAGTTTTTTAGTACGGAGCAACCAAAGAGGTAAGGTTTTAACGCCAGCATAACGCTGAGTTGGAACCATTTTGTCACAACAGGTATTTTTGTCTATGTCATTATTTTTGTTGAGATTTTTTGTCTACTTATTTAGTTATTTTTATTTTCAAATTCTTTAATAGAATCCTGATGCGATACTTAATTTGCATCAAACTTGAATTAAACTATAGGTAATTATCAATTTTTCAACATTTCAAAAACTTACCCTTTACCCGGCACCAGGAGCTGAGCAGGCCCCGCATTGTCCATCACGACAACAGATTGTTCCGAACTTTCCGTCACATTCACTGAGTCTTGCTGCGTCATTTTGACTTCCTAAATCACTGGTATCTAAACACAATTTACAAAAGTAAAAAAATAATCTGCTTTAAAAAAGCAAAACGTCAAAGCAGAGTATTTTTTTAGAAACGCGCGGTAACTTTGAAATTCGAACGAGGGGTTAGACACTAGTTTTTTTTTAGATTTGTAATGGCGACGTGGCAATGTCTTACAAGGAGCTACAGCCAAGTGGACGAGCGAATGTCTTTATCTGATATAGACGAATAATCCTTTATTTTGTTATCGTTATCGTTAATTGCTTGATTTGCGCCAATAATTTGAATTCCCTCTTGATGACTGATTGTTGCGCTAAGCGTGTATCAAGGATGTTTGATTAATATTACTGGAATTTGATGAGATATTCTAATCACAAATTTTGACTGCACCATTCTTAAGGAAATGAAGGAACAAATGATATAAATAAATACAATGCATTCGACTTTAAACAATTAATTTGTTGTAGTTGAAATTTCATGATTGTGTAAGCTGGCGGCGCCAATGGGCGGCGCGGCGTCGGACATTTGTTGACTCAAGTGTTCAGTAAGCGGTTGTATTTGTCTTAATATTTTAATATTTTACAGGTTCTACCCAATATTCTTGACTTTGGATAGGAAGGTTGCTACTGTCTGGTAATATTTGTCATAAAATTCTTTGAATTTCAATACCTACAATCGGAAACTTCGACTCATTTATCATCCGATGTCATAGGGTTTATTCGCTTATTGACATAAATCTGACTAAACGTTGAACCAACCTATTGGCAACAGAAAATAACAATAAATAAGGGCCCATTTTTTAATCTTCAGATTGATCATTCATAGTAAACAAAAGTACCTACCTACTTAACGTGATATATCTTTAACTGTCTCATAGGCACAGAATATAGTTCTGTGCTCATAGGTAATTTTATCTCGGGAATGATACAGGGCACGGCCTCTGTGGTAATTTTTGTGTGTTAATAGTTTAGTTCTACTCGCCGGTAGAGGGCGACTTAACCAAAAAAAATAATTACGAGTACTTTTGTGAAATATTTCAATGGGAGCATCAAATTAATTCATACATATAATTCGAAGTAGAATATTTGTTATCTAGACAAGTCAGACATATTGATAATTAATAAGATAGGTAATTTTAATTCTATACAATATGTACAGTAATTTAAATGCATTTATTTTTAGTCTTAACTGGTTCAATTCAAATCATAAGATGTGTGTTAAAATAAATAATTGATAAACATATGGGCGGGGCATATCGCTTGCAGGACTGATGGCCGATCGGGTCAGAAGGTTCTTGTGGTGGCGTCCGCGGACCGGGAGACGAGCTGTGAGTGACGACCTTGTAAAGATCGCGGTAACGCGGTGGATGCGAAAAGCACAAGACCGATCTGAGTGGAGAGCCTTGGTGAGGCCTATGTCCAGCAGTGGCCGTCTTTTGGCTGACAAGATGATGAATATTATTTATACAGGTACCGTCATCTGTCGTAGTTTTGATGTACTAATTATTTGGTGCTACTTGTCGCTAGAGGGCGCACTCAACCCATTGAACTCTCATTAGGATCAAACGATAATAACGATTTTGGAGTCCATGTAATTAAACGATATTTCCTAGAATAGAAATTGAAGTTTTTTGTTATAGTAAAAGTGAACCATATTACAAATAATATTAATTGCAATAAAAAAAATTATATACAGTACCTAGCCATCAAGTACTAGTTGGAAGAGGTGATTTTGAATTTTATTTGACTGTAACATAATTCGTAATTCGATCTAACAATACTGAACCTGATGTCCGACGAGGATAAAGCAGATATGGTGCTCAAACTTATATGAACTCAATATAATTGAGGCGTTAGAGTAAGTTTAGGTATACTTGTTCGCTCTGATGTATTCGATGGCTTATTATAATTATGATGGCTCCATGTCTTACTGAAGACATGGATTAGCATCGCCCTCTGTCTTAGTTTTTATCTACTTATAACTTTATGCTACTCACCAAAAGAGGGCGCACTCAACCGAAAAAATATTGCTTTAATGACGACTGGAGACCGATTATAATTTATACAGTGTTGTTCAATTAAAAGAAACGTTAAATAGAAATAAGATATTGTTTATTATATAAGGATCGCTGAATTATTAATTACTAAGGCTGTTTTCCAGTATTTGATCCTTTATATAAAATATCATGTTTGTCCATCCTTTTTTTCTTTTGGCACTTGGGGAGTCGGAAATATTTGTATTCGTATTAAGTATTTGTAGACTGTTAAATTAAGAAACAAAATAATTTGTAATACTCTTTATTAATTTAAAATAGTTCCGTACAATCTTATATAATCAAGTTAAAGAACTGGAAAGCTGGAACGACAATACGATCAACCGACTACAGACTTAATATTTAAAAAGCCGTTAATTTTAAATAATTGCGGGTTTCTTATTTTATATTCTTAGGAATCGAAATGATACGTACATAAATAAAATCCCAGCCAACCCTCTTATTTAACTTGACAGGACAAAATTATATGAACGCATTACGACCTTGATAATCAATTATCTATGTTATAATTATAAAACCTTACGTTACTTGCAGTGGCTCAAGCTTCATAAATTTAAGAATATTTTTCAAATTTATGAAACAACGCCCTCTGCTAAATTTAACCAACATCTCAAAATATACAAATCAGCATTTTTTGTCGTTTCTTAAATGAGATACGAGAAGTAAAAGGTACTAAATTATATGAGTACCCACCCTTTAAAAAATAACTCTAAGATAGCATAAATAAAGGAAGTAATGGAACTTTTTTATATGAAATATTTTTCATGTGCTGCCATCTGTTATGTTGCACGATAAACTGGTTAGGCTTTTTTGCTCGGATTTTTGCAAACTGAGTGCATTCATCCATCTATCAGAAAACTGTACATAGTATTCACTAATTCCCCTTATGACTTCCTTTATCTATGGCTATATAAAGCAAAATGAACAACCTTTTTATTTCACTACTAACGCCATCTCTCGGCATGGCTTTGACAATTCAGAATCTAAGATGGCAGTTGAGTAGTCCCATTAACTGGTTTAACTGGCATGCTTGAGTTTGTGACTATCTCGTCTTCCCTCTGATACAGGTAGCTGGTTCCAGGAGTGGTGGTGCTCTGGGCATAAGGACTGGAGGAAGTAGCTTGGCCATAGCCGCTGGTTTGGCCGTAACCACTGGCTTGATTGTAAGTTTGACCTCGGTTGTTTTGGCCGTAGGAACCTTGCCCACGCGACGGTTGGTTATAGGCGTCTCGTGTGTCCAAAGAGTTTACTCCACTGAAAAAGATTGAGGTTTATATTAATTGCAGTCTATAGCAATATAACAACCAGTTAGTTAAACGACAAGACCATGCACCAATTTAAATATCTAGTTATGACTCAGACAAGAATTTACTCACGGACACTTAGGGCCACTTGCACCAAAAATTTAACACTGGGTTAAGACACTAACCTGAATTAAAATGACATTTATCGTATGAATCTTACGTTTACTCAATTTAGTTAGTGTATTAACCCAATGTTAAATTGTTGGTGCAAGTGGCCCTTAGTAAAGTATGTGTAAGGGACATTGCGTATCCTCGATCTCGTACACTATACCAGCTGTTTTTTCGTCCTAGTAGCCAGTATTAAGAGCTTGGTCAGAGACATTTTACAGACAGTTAACTTGTTCCTTTTTCAAACTTTTGTATGAAACATCGTCACTAAGGGCCTGTTGTTTGATCAGTATTTAACTCAACTAATTGTTAAAATTCGAAAAAGGAATGGAAAATTTGACACGTCATTTCCTTGAGATTTAACCATTGGTTACGATTTTTAACAATTAGTTACTATAACTACTGCTCAAACAACAGGCCCTAAGGATCGACTGAACCAGTAACTGACTTTGCGTGGGGCCATTAACTTCCATTTTTGAATTCATAATAGCATATTTTTTCAACTGTCATCGTTGTTTCTGTTCATCATACTAATGAAGTCATGATAACAAAAATTCACCGCGGTTATACTCAAAGACGCTATCCCGTGACCATGACGATTGCTATATATATATATACTCGTATTTATATATATTTGGACCTATTTAAGCTTTATAAAAACTCACCTCTGGTCTCTGTAAGGTCGTCGTTCTCCAACGCTTTGCCAGCCGCTAGGCCGACCATAGCTTGAAGCCAGGTCCTGACGGTAGCCGGTATCAGGAGCATAGCCGGCGCCAGCGTAAGGGTCTCGGTAGCCAGCGCTCGCGTATGGGTCCCTGGTGCCAGCGCTCGCGTAAGGGTCCCTGGCACCAGCACTCGCGTAAGGGTCCCTGGCACCAGCACTCGCGTAAGGGTCCCTGGCACCAGCGCTCGCGTAAGGGTCCCTGGCGCCAGCGGTAGCGTAAGGGTCTCTGGCGACAGTGCTAGCGTAAGGGTCTCGATAACCAGCGCTGCCGTAAGGGTCGCGGGTACCGGCGCTCTGCCAGCCGCTGCTTACTTCAGGCCTGCTGTTAAATAAAATATAAGAAATGAATAACTGAGGACAATGTTACACAAATTCACCTTTTTTTTTAGTTTTGGAACCTCCTAGACTTTGTTTGTGGCCTTCTACTGCTCACGCCCTTTTTAGTCGTCTCTTGCGACAGGCAGGAGGATGCCGCCGTGGTATCCTGGTCCCATGCTGCAGGGACACAAATTGAAATAGTCCCGAACGAAGCTCTAGATTTTTAATACAACGATAGACATTTATGAATTATAAAGATAAATACCACCTACTATTACACGTATTTGTTTTTAGTATTGGATATGTGGGGGAGTTAATTTCAGGTTTTGAATTAAAATCGTATTTATATTTTGTGAGCCAATGTTTTATAGACCTTTCGGTCGTACAGAAATTTTGTAAGTGAAGTAAGTAGCTTAATCTAAGGTTATGACGAGTTGGAGTGAAAGTTTGCGTTGGAAGTTTTGTAGGCGCTGGTGCTTCAACATGCCCCCGGGCGTTGAAAGCTTGGCTTTCAACAACGATCTTCATTTTCTGGCAGAGGACAAATCTTTGGAAAAGCCCTGCGAACAATTCCATTCGCTGTCTTCACATCCGCCACTCGATTGATGCCGTCTGGACCGGGGTGGACGGCGACAATGCGGCCCAATCGCCATTTTAATGGAGGAAGGTTCTCCTCCTTGAGCACAACAAGAGAATTCAGCTTCAATGAGTCCCCATTTGACCTCCATTTTACTCTCTGCTGAAGTTCTGACACGTACTCTTTGCTCCAGCGATAAAAGGCAATGTTTAGCTCGCTGAAAGGATTGCCCTAATACTTGAGGGCTTTGCTTAAGCGGTACCCGTACGCAAAAGCTTCCGTTCTCTAAACGAGTTGTGTTAGCCACGAAATGTTCTTCACATAATTTCTCCTCTAGAGCTTCCTCCGCTTCTTCAAGCTGCCAAAAACGCATTAATTGGTTTTGGATGTCGTCCACATCATTAAACGATTCAGTCGTTTTTGATTCCGAAACGGTTACAAAATTACACTTAATTTTATCTGGCAACGACGATACATGGCTACTTGTAATTGGGCCTGAAACCAGCCAACCCAGTCTGGTTTCACAGAGTATCGGTAAACCGTCGCCTAACTTAATTTTTTGCGAACCTAATAAATCCCAAAACAGATCAGCGCCAATTATTAAATCTACTTCAGCTGGCGTGTGAAAATAAGGATCTGCTAAAGAAATATCCGATGGAATACATAAGTTTGACAACTTAACCTGACTATGGGGAATATCATCCGTAATTGACGGCAAAACAAAACACTGTAAGTGTGACGAGAATGAATCATTTAATGATTTCATCGGAACTCGACACATTTTACCTATAGGCGATGACGTGTTGTTAATGCCTTGTACACATTTATTTACAAGATCCGTCGTTATATTAAGCCGGTTGCACATTTTTTCTGTGATTAGACAAGACGTACTGCCGCTGTCTAGAACTGCGCGAGCAATTTGTTCGCTATTATTTACATCAAATAATTTAATAAGCGCAGTAGATAGCAGCACGTCCTGTCCATGTCAGGATGAAGAGGTTCCAAGATTCGCAGACAACGTCACTGGCATACGGGGCTCGACGCCGGCGGCCACGAAACGAGCGGGCGCCGCCGGCGTGAGCGCAGTCATGTGCTCGCCACCGCTCAGCACGGACGTACAGCTGTTACCATCCACAACAGGCCTGGGCTTGAACTCGGTTATATGGATTAGTGTGTGATGTTTTCGTTTACATACTTTGCATCCAGTTTTCTTACAGTGATTAGCGTAATGACCACCTCGAAAACAGTTAAAACAAACCTTATAGTTCGGCAATAATTGCAGCCGCGCTGCGTTACTAAGCGCTAGAAACTGAGTGCAATTGCTCAAACAATGATCACCCTTACAACTCGGACAAGATCTCATAGGTGAATTATTAGTATTATTCCTACCGTCCTGTACCGATATCATAGATTTAATCTTGTGCGGTGTCTTGCACGGTGTAATCGCTTTATTGTTTGACAATTCTAGTGTTTCCAGTAAATCTGCCCGATCTTGTATAAATTTTAAGAAAGTGTCGAAGCTAATCGCTTTGTTTTTATCTAAGCGGCCTTTGTACTCTTCCCACTCACGAAATGTTTTAGCATCAAGTTTTTGGGTAACGATGTGAATAAGCAGAGTATCCCATTGTTTAACTGGCTCGCCTAAAGACTCTAATGAGCGTAAGTTTTTATTAACCCGGTCAATGACCCGTTTTAAGTTAAATGATGACTCTTTTGTTATAGGTTCGATATTAAACAGAGCTGAGACATGATTTTGCAGTAGTAGACGCTTGTTATTGAACCGTTCGCTTAAAAGGTGCCACGCTACAGTGTAATTCTTAGCGGAGAACTCAATGGATTGAATGACCACTGCTGCAAACGACTCCAACGAAGCCCTAAGGTAGTGAAATTTATTTATATCATCTATCTCGTCATTGGAATGAATGAGGCTGGCAAACGTATCACGAAACTCTAACCAATTGTCATAGGAACCTGCAAATTTAGGAAGCTGGATAGTAGGTAGCTTGACAAGCTTATGATTACTGCTGGAACGTGATCCACGTTCGCTTTCGGCAGACCCAAACGCATCCTGTTTCTTTTGACAACTAGCTAGTATATCTTGAGCTTGGGAAAGCAATTTATAATATTGGGACTCGAAATCTGTTCGCTCGGTAATTCGAGCTTCCATATTATCAGCCATGCACTCAAGCTTCATCTGGACATCATCATAGTGAACATACAACGAGTCTATCTTACCGATACGTAACTGCAACTCGTTCCCCTCTGCTGTAGTCAATGAAGAAGCATCCAAATTAATTAAATAATTCGAAAATGTAGTTAATTGCCCTTTATAACTACCACGCCTTTTGATTAATTCCTTTTCATCGGCCATTCTGAGGGACGAGTGTTATCAACCTGGAATTTATACAACAAAAGGCTCAGATACGAGTATGCATGTAGTTAATACCTAACCTATAAGTTCAGAATGCTTTAATAACTAAGTTTAAATTACAAGTTATTTATTTAGGATTATAAGTTTTGTTGTAATTTAATCGTAACATCGAATACCTAGTTTTAGTTTTAATTTTATTTACTTATACATTAATTACTTAAACTTCCTTTTGTTAATTTTATAATAGCTAACATTGATTAAACTGACTTTAATTAAATGGTTAGTATATATATAACTGCTTACTATTTTTTAATTGCAGCCTATTTACCTATCTCAACAAGCCAAGAGTGACAAAATAAACGTTTTGCTTTATCTGAATTTAATGAAATTAATAATAAACTCGCTATTATTATGATAAATTCAAAACGGAACACTTAACTTTAACGTTGACACTTAAATTAATGGTATAGTTAAAAGCACATGTACTAACCTTGTCAGAGTGATTATAATACGATAAGTTATACCTGATTTAGAGTGTTGGGTTAAAATTAATAGAAAATAACACTTTATCACTGTGATTCCGGTATTATTGTCCAATAATTGCTGGATCCCGACTACACCTCTTAGGATGACGACGAACTTCCTCTGTCCTGAGAGTGCGTCCAGTGCGATTAGGTTAACTCTTCACTAATTAACTCCAATTTGAATATATTTCTGGTAATTTTCATATATCCGGTTCGAAGGACCATGTGGGGGAGTTAATTTCAGGTTTTGAATTAAAATCGTATTTATATTTTGTGAGCCAATGTTTTATAGACCTTTCGGTCGTACAGAAATTTTGTAAGTGAAGTAAGTAGCTTAATCTAAGGTTATGACGAGTTGGAGTGAAAGTTTGCGTTGGAAGTTTTGTAGGCGCTGGTGCTTCAACAGGATACATGTTTTGTATTTGCGCTAGATTCGTTGGCAGGGTAATCAGTAACAAGGCTAAGAACGTCGGCGAAATGGGTTCGGACTTGACTTCTTGGCCTTTATTAAATTCCGTGGTTTATTCGGAAGCTGTGAAGAATAATGAAGCTACTAAAAAAACCGTTACGTAATTCGAAATTTGTTTTGAAATTTCTAAACTAAACACGGTGGGATAAGACAACCGGGGAAATAACTATCATAGAGGCATGTCATCTTGTAGTCAGGGTTAGAAACCCATTTGCGGTCTCAGGATTGCAATCTTAAGATTGCAGTCTTGAGAATGGAAATGTCTATGGGTCACAGATCCGACTTACCACCTGTCTGTGTGCTCGTTTGGCTTTGTGCCATAAAAAATATTGATTTAAGTAGTAAATTTGTAAATCCTAGAGGTAAGTCCTTTTTTGCATGTAATTCTATATAAAGGCATTAAAAACCATTAAGAGGAATAGGTTTACGAACCCAAATCATTATATTAATTTTGACATATTTATTTATACTTTTGACATTTAGACGTTAGTAACACGTCCGAACAAAATGTGTGTCTTAAAATGGTATATAAATTTACTTTATTAGGTCTGTATGTTTTCCTTTTTAAGAAAATATTTATAGGGAACAAACAAATTGAAAAAAAAAATGAAAATGGAACAAACCTAGTTTTCGATAATACTACCTACATATTCTAAAATCGGGAAATCGGACTTGATTTAGGGGTGAGAAACGTTATCGCCCGGAGCTAAATTTGTATGCAGGGCTTCTGTCGATCTAATGTATAAAGCTGCCTAATTGAGAATGCACGCGCAAAAAGGTGTTTTGTACGCTCTGACGGGATAACTTAAACTCGCCGCGGCGCCGTGTTCATTAGAACGCCGTTTTTAACAGAATGACACCCCCGAAACGGAAACACTTCGCGCTCGCTCGGTCAAAAACAAAATAATAGTTGTCAGTGGCCTCACCCATACTCCGGCCTGGCCCAGCCGCCGGCGCCGGCGTCAGGCCTCCCCGAGGCGAAGTAGTAGCCCCGGCCGCCGGCGTCCCACCCCGCCTGCCCGCGGTACGTCTCGTCCCATGGCCTGAAACTGACCACAATTGTCCTAAGATAGGTAATTCTCTACAAGTCGACCGTTGGTTTGTGGCAATAATAGATTATCCTACATGAGCTCAAAAATATCTTGATCTTATGACTTTATGACTCTAGTAATATATAAAAGGTATTGGATATTTTTGAGTTCAATCATGTGACTGTACATAAGCAAAGTAAGTATACGTACTATCGGAATTATCGACTTGGAATCATGACGTTTCGGAATTATGTAGTGTAGGTACTCTATATTATTCATATTTACGGTCGACCGCAAAGAGATGTATCCACTTTTTCACCTTATTGCATCTCTGTGTAGTCGACTGTACGTACAAGAAATTAGAAAAAACTTTTTCAAATCCATTTGGTTTCGGATTTCTAAACAATAAACTCGTACACTCATATCATAGAGTACCAATGAGATCAAATCTTTAGATATACATTAGCAGATCAACGAACCTACAGTAGGTACTTACAAAACAAATTAACCTACAAAATATGAAACAGTTAACGGCAAAAAAAACCCTATAGTTCCACGACCTTCTCAATTTGAAATTGGAACACCCAGGAAACAAGTTCAACAACCGTATGGGGTACTCAACCGGTGGTCAGCCAGCCGAAAAAACGTGGCGGAAAAAAACGGTTGCGAATAATTTGACAAGACTCAAATCTGTTTCGAGTTAGCGGTATACAGATAAGATAATACTTGTGTAGATTTTTGTCTTATAATTAAGCAATGTAAATTGGATAATTGTGTTTGTATTTTGCAAAATGTTAAATGTTTTGGAACTTGGTCGTTAGCTTCTACTGTGCTGTAAACTGTTCGACAGACAAAGAAGTGATTGGAAGGGACAGGATAGTAATTTGCGCGCCACATTTTACGGGTTTTGCAATTACAAATTACCGCTTATCGCGGATATAAAGTATCCGTTTCTTCTTGCATATAAATGCTAGTTAGGGAAAGGCAAATCATTAAACCTCAGTTAAAAATATGAATTAGACATAAAAAAAAAATAAAAAAAATATTGTGACCACCATTTTAGTAAGCTTTTGGTAACCGGATGAGTTTTAAAAATAGACTCCCTAACTTTGTTAATTTTTCAGGTTTCTTGGTTAATAACTTCTCAATACTTCAATTTAAAAAATAAGTGCCAGTCGAAGCCGTCACATAATCAGTTTTATTTATTAAAGCATTTATTTACAGCGCATGAGGTCTTAAAATTCTTTGCCTTATGGGTAAAGCCGGTAAACTTAACAGCTTACCTACCTTAATAGCTTTCGGCTGGCTATCGCTATCACACTTACACTCGCAACTGACAGTATAATATCACTCCCTCGTGTGTCATAGAACTCATAGAAAAACGAAGATTGCCGATTGCTATTAAGAAAATGTTCGCAGAGCACTGTACTGAACTGGGGGGTTATTATGACATAATCTTGCATTTCAGTGTAAGCTGAGAGAAAAGGACGGAGCTATATAACTACTATATCTCGGTCCTTTACGCTCACCGTAAAATGAACTGCATAGTTATGTCATAATAACCCCCCTGAACATCATATACAAACACAAGTCAAGAAAACTTACTAATGTTATCGTACGTCCTCGTTTTTTTGTACATTATTAAATGACTACCGCTATGTAGTTTTTATAGCCCCATATCATGTCAACTAATTATGCCGATCGCGGCGGATATGTCGGCACGAATTATATATGTTTTTTATCGACCTAGAAGTAAAAACGTTTCTATTTTTTTAACAATTGACATACAGTCTAATGTTGCTTGACTCGTTTCCCGGCATGTTTCACTATTTTTTGTCGTACTTGTGACAGTTTAAACGTAACGGGTATTTGTCTAAAAGTCAAAAGATAGAAAACGATATATTTTATTCATCATTATTTATAAGTTAGTATCATTAAAATCGACTTTTAGTTAATGTTGGTGCTTACTTTTAGTGGTGGTTGGGTTAGTCTGGATCGCTACCATTGTATCTTTTAACTTACAGGCAAGCAGTAGTGTTTGCATTGTTGTGTTTCGGTGCGGGAGATAACCGTCATATATAAGGTAACATTCAAAGTGCTCAAATAGTTCTACACCATACAATTAATAATGTGTACCGAACTGTTTGAGTACTGTACTTATACAGTGTGTAAATATAATACGAGAAAATATTGTAACGACGGTTAATATGCATCCTAATTAACATTAAAACATGCGTATCGTTAACATAAAATATATTTCTTTTTTTCATACCTGAAATACGTATCAGAAATAGCCCATAGCCCAACCTGCAATTAACTGAGCCTTATATCTTCCTTTACATTATACATTGCTGCTGGATGGCACCTTAAAAAATTAATTGCCCTCTATGTATTAGAGTTACTGACGAAATTCCACATTTATTTATCTGTTTCGTTTATTTTTTAAATATTTATCTGTTTCGGATATTTTGACAAAATTTTACCTTTGTTTGGCTTTCGTTTTGAGCTTGAAGCACTCCTAGGTGTATTTTACGGGATCGGCGAAAACCGTTTAAAAATTTGTTTTAATATACTATTACAATGATTTTATACAAATTTAAAATAATCCATAAAATATCCGCTAAACAAATAAATAAACAAATAAAAAATAGGTCTCTTAACATTACCTATTCTTTCGAATTAGAATGTAAAAACCGTGTTTTTTTTGGTCTATCCCAATTGCGAGAAAATAACATGGAAAAGTCAGGTCATCTATTGACATCCGGGACAATGGAACAATGATGTATCATTGACTACAGTTACATTGTTATTGAACAGTGATTTGGGAAAGCGAGCATTGATACTGACATGGACGTCCGTGTAACGGAATGTCAATTTTCTGCCGGTGCACATCGCAATTGGCATCGTTTGAGTATTGACACATTAGTAACGGGTCCTGGTTGTCGGGCAGTATGTAGCTTGCCTAACATCAAACCGCGTGGCGTTTGAAAATTTAAATCTATTGTGAAATTTGCATGAGAAAAGCTTAACTGTATTTTGTTTTTGTTTTATGGCATAGGAAGGCAAACGAGCACACAGGCCACCTGATGGTAAGTGGAAACTGTGACCCATAGATATTCGCATTCACAAGACTGCAAATGCACTGCCAACCCTGAGGACTAAGATGGAATGCCTCTATGCTAGTCATTTCACCGGTTATTAATGTAAGTAGATGTTTTTTTTAGGTTTCCGTAACCAAAGGGTCAAAATAAGACCCTATTACTAAGACTCCTTCGTCTGTCTGTCTGTAACCAGGCTGTATCTTATAACCGTGACTGTTAACATTTTCACAGATGGTGTATTTATGTTGCTGCTATAACAACAAATACTTAAAACAGAATAAAATTAATATTTAAATGGAGCTCCCATACAACAAACGTGATTGTTTTGCCGTTTTTTGCTAGACATCAATAACGGCAACTGGTGTAGTGTCTTAACCCATCGTATGCTTAGGGCACGGATCCGTGCTCTATTTTAAATTGGTAATTTTATGGACTATATCTTAATCAAAAGAGACTCGAACTTGGTACTTTTTTGACCTCCCGCATACGAGGGGTTAAGTCCCAGATAGATGAGCGAGTAAGTACGCCATACTTATGGCTCGGTGACCTTACTCGCCCGTGTGTCACCCTAAGTACGCGAACTTCTAAAGGTAAACACGGGCGAAAAGGTCGTCGAGCTTTAAGTACGCGTACTTACTCGATCGTCTATCACGGCTTTAATGTTGTTTAGATAAGATAAGAAACCCTTGCGCAAGACTGACTCGCACTTGGCCGGTATTTTTGGCTCGGTGAGAGCAAACGAGCATACCAGGCCTTCTATTCCACAGAGCAAAACCATATTGCCTTTGTCTTTTTTTCGTATTGTCAACGTTTTGATAGCTCTTATTTACTTGACAGTAATGGCGGCCGACTGAAAAATAATACGATAACATGTCAAAGGGAATATTGTTTTCATCTCTCCTGTTCGGAAAGTTTAATTTGAATGGGTAGATAGCCGGGTGGAAAATTGCGTTTTCCCCTCTAGGGTCGAAAGTAATTTTTTTTAAATAGTTACGATTGGCCATGGAGTCTAAGATAATTGAGGTACGTCATATTAAAATCATTCATATATCTAAACTCGACTATACGTTAAACGACGTATTTATTACGATCTATAGGTTCATATTAAAATCATTTTACGACTGGTCTCTTTTTTTAGCAATTACAAAAAAAACAACATTTAAAATTATTCCTCTTATATTCTGCTGCCCGCCATAATGCCATGATAGCATAGCATGACAATTTTTTTTCACGGTTCGGCATGGCCATCTTGAAAATACACATACTGCCAACATTAGAAAAAATAATCGAGTTGGTCACGACCAAGGAGCAATACAACACAACACGGAGGATACAACACGGAGGTTGAACGCCGAACATCCGTTCGAAATAAGAAATTTGACATTTATTACGTCACGAATATATTCCATCTCTTTCTTTAGTTAGAGTAAGAATGAGGTGGAAGTCATTTGTGAAATATGAAAGAAAGAGATGGAATATTTAAATTTATTTATGCCCGACAAAACATTGAATTTGTCTTTTTCAAATTTTTCAAATTTTACTTTAAATTTTAACTGATTATTCTTAATATACCTCTTTTATAAAATGTGCGTGTAGTATTTTACTTTCCTTACAGTCGAAATGAAAAGTAGAGTGTCTAACTCGGGTGAAATTGCCCATTTCCCATCGAACTATTGGCGCTCTCACTTCGTTCGAGAGCGCCAGAAATATCTCGAGTGAAATGGGGCACTTTCCACCCTTGGTTATCAATCTACTATTTACCGCGTAGTATGAGGTCCAGGTGATGGTAAGTGGACTGACCTCAGAGACCCAATGACAATAAATTTGCAATTTTGTGTCAACATTAACTTTTTTCTAATTATTACATTATAGATATCATTTGAAAGCTCTTAATGCTACCATCTCAAATATATACGTATAAACATACATACATAACTTCACGCCTGTCTCCCAATGGGGTAGGCAGAGACTATGGAACGCCAGTTGCACCGATCTAAACATACAACTTTCGCTTCCTCTACATTCATCAATCTCTTCATGCACGTACGTCGGTTTCGGGTGCTTTTTATTTGGCCCTTGTTCAGTACATCGCTTCATACGTATATAAAGCATTAATTAACGAGTTTAATAGCAATGTCAAAAAATGCAGTCGGATTTTTAAAGTTAATTTTTATCTATTAGGCTGAATTGTTATTAAAGTTAGTTAAATACTTCATGAATCCAGTTCAATAGTTTTGTGTGATACGTACGAATATAAAAACATTCCTTAGCGCATTGCTTTACTCATAATATATTATGTAGTATTTGCTGTACTAAATCAAAGCCCTATTTGTTTAAGAAACACAAATCTAAGTATGAACCGCAAAGAGGTAAAAATATATCTCGTGGTCTAAATATAAATTCCATTTGGATGATTTGACAAGTTAACGATCTCAATTTTATAATATTTTATTTACCGTTTTGGTACTACGAGTATACCTTGATATTAACTTACCTATCATGAGCTCCTCTGCCAGAGTTAGGCCCGTAGCCTCCGTAGCCGTCATCATATCCACTGCCCCTGTCGTATCTCTCGTCATAAGCCACCGGTCTCCTGTTTCCCGAGTAACCAGCGTATTCCCCCCCATATCCACCTCCAACACCTCCATAACCACCCCCACCTCCTCCTGCACCGTACCCTTCGTCATATCTATCATACGAGGGTCTTCTATACGGATCATCGTAATATGGACGTTCACGATCATAATTTCTCTCTCTATAAGGATCTCTCAAGAACCTATCATAGTAATCCGGACGATATCTATCTCTATCATCATTACGGTTCCTATTCCTATCCCTGTCTCTATCTCTCCTGCCTCCGCTGGGTCTTTTCTCGTCATCATAAGGCTTCTTATCAGAATCATCACCGTCTTCTGTCCCGTTTTTGGATCGTCGATCGTTGAATTTCTTATCGTCATCATCGTCATAATTCTTGTTTTTGTCGAGTCTGTTGGTTGGTCTGTGGTTGCGGCGGTCGTCGTCGTAGTGGTCGCGGGATCTGTCGTCGTCGTTGTCGTCGTAGCGGTCGTCGCAGCGACCGCAGCGGGAAGGACGATCGTTATCTAAGCGGTCGTACGGTCGTCCGACACCGTAGCGCTCGTTGTAGTAACTGCGGCTTTGTCGGATCCCGACGTCATCATTATCTATCGCTGGTGTTAGAACAGTTGAAAGGATCGTAGTGTCTCTTGCGTTTGTTGCTTGCAGGACAAGGCAGCACGCCTGGAACAAAAGTTAGAAGTTTAGTACCTATTTGAAGAGTTTTTTATCGGTTTAGCTTGGCAAATATTGTTGTGGTGACTGGTGGAAGTGCAATATTTTCAAGAGGCAATTCCACCACGTTAAGCAACAGTTTTTGAGTAAACATTTAGATCATATTCCCAATTCCCTCCGAACAGCACTCTCCTTTTAGGGTAATTATCCCAACCACATTTTTTTAGCGGCGGACGTGATAATTGGGGTGTAAAGTACATTTATTGGAAAACTATTTATTTTCTAGAAAATCTTACACAAAGTACCATGTTGAGCCAAAGTTAAAATTGTTAATAACTTATCAAGTTTATAGTAAAAAAAAAAAAACAGTCCAAAATCAATTTTGGTGTCGTGTCCAGTACTTGTCGCATACACTGACATACCGTGGTACAAAGTTATTTAAGCCTCAACTAGATTGATATTTTAGTTACCTCTATTCCCTATTAGTTAAGGAATTATAAAATATTACAATTATTGCATTTGCAAATAAAAATAAACTGGGAACAGTGTAAATAAAACTGTCCTTGCGAAATAGTTAGTTTTGGTGGTGAATATTAAAATTGATTTTATGATCGAACGAAAAGTGATTAAACAAACAAATATGGCGTCAGTCGTTCGTTCAGTTCCAGCGATAGATTAGATGGTGAAAGATTTATACCGTCTTGCTGCATCTTCCCTCTAAGTACATAAGAATCAAATTTTGGTGGTACAAAATACATTTTTATAATTCTGAGAACTTAGATAACTTGTTATTTTGCAAAAAAAAACAATTGTGTTTAAATTATTTTGAGTATGTTAATGGTGTTTTTTTAACTATATGAAGTTAAATTTGTATAAAACTAAAATATTCACGTTAAATAAAATAAAAAAGTACAAGTTCTAATTTTGGTGATACAATTTTGGTGGCTTTTCCTAAGACACCAAAATTGACAAAATTCCTTGTTCCACCAAAATTATATAAACACCAAACAATAACTATTTATTATATTAAAAAAAATACGTTGTTGGTTTTAAAAAATAACAAGAATGATTCCCTAACGATTATTATTTTAACTATCCCGATATGTCATTATTGATCGTGTGTTTTTCTTAGAAAAGTAATTTTGGTGGATAATAGCAATTTTGGTGGTATATAATTAGTAAATTCGATATATCTTCAAACGACTTGGTTTAATGAAGGGCCATTTTAACACTGTTTTAATTATGACTAATGACGTCCCTTACACTTAAAATTGTGAACCCTACTGACAAAATAAAAAATACCACCTAAATTAGGATAATTTGACGCTTGTTGAAATTCACCCTTTAACAAACTTAAAAACAACAGAAAACAAAAAAGGAGGAGGTTGTCAATTCGTTATGTTAGTATTACTTCTAAAAAAACATTTGCCAAGCGTTAATATACGAGTATAACAATTATATCGATAAGGTTACAGTCATGCAAAGAGATCTAGTTTGTCATCTTATTGCATTGTAATAAGGGCCAATAGTGAATACATATCTTTGTAGTCGACTATACACATTCGCTCAGAAGGAACATCAGGGTGTTAATTTACTAAACGCCGTGAGACATTTTAAACAATGTGAAAAATCGTTACTAAGGAACACTTAATCGCCATTACGTGAATGACTGACTGCTACGAGTACGATGTTTAACTTTGCCCGAGCTGTTTGGATAACAAAACCTGGAGGAAAGTGACAAGACATGCCAGGCAATGTATTTAAAACGCTCTAAATAGACGGGCGAGTAAGTACGCCGTACTTATGGCTCGGCGACCTTACCTCGCCCGTGTGTCACCCTTAGTATTCGTACTGTTAAAGGTAAACACGTAGTCCAGTCGGGGCAGACATAAAACTAGCCTGAAACAGAAAAAAATCCGGGGGGAATTTTTTTCTTTTTCAACGTCGGGGGGGGGTGGTTGAAAGTATAAATCTCGATTTTTTAACTAATCCCGGTAGAGGGCTCGCCGCCATCTTGCTTTAAAGTTCAATTTTTTAGTTTTTCTGAAATAACTTGTTAATTTTTAACTTTAGAGGAAAAATGGTAGTATCCAAAGTTGTTGGAAATTTAATTTCTCATAAGTTTGGTCATTATCATTTTTACGCTAGGATCAATATTTGCAGAGTTATACTATCAAGTTTATCAAAAAAATCGTAATGGGTGGAATTTTATTTTCTACAACTGGTGAACTTAGAAAATCGAGATTTATACTTCCAACCACCCCCCCCGACGTTTTAAAAAAAAAAACGCTCCCCGGATTTTTTTCTATTTAAATGTCTGCCCCGACTGGACTAACGGGCGAAAAAGGTTGTTCGAGTTTTAAGTACGCGTACATACTCGCCCGTCTATCTAGGACTTCCAAATCAACGCCTCGAAGATTGCAGGATTTATTAAGCTTATTTGGGGTACCTATAAATACGTATAAGGAGCCACTTGAAATTCTGATATCTGTTCCAGAATATATTTTTTTCCGCATTTTCATTTTTCAAATAGCTGTGTTATGCTAGAGTTGTTTTTAGATAAAAGGCATATTTTTATTGCTACACGTACGGTTAGGTAAGGTTTAATTTTAAGAGAGTTATTATTATTATTTTATTTTAGACTGGTAGTTGGCACTGATATGTCACTTTATTCACTTCACGAAATGTAACACTAATTTAGAATGTTTGTCTAACTTATTTTTGAACTGGTTAACGCATTTAGAGCTCACAACATTAGAGGGTAACTAATTTGTTCCACATTTTTACTATTCTATTCCCTATAAAGTTTTTGCTGATATTTGTGTTGTGATTTTTTGTTGCAAGTTGTGTCCTCTTGTAATTGACCGGTTTTTTGTAGGAATCTTTTACCTATAGATACATACATACATAAACTCACGCCTTCATTTCCAGAGTGGGGTAGGCAGAGCTAAAGAATTACCAACAAGTCTAGAATCTATTACCTATATAGAATCTATCTATAATTGTAAAGTGGTCAAATTGTTTGAAAGGTTCTCACTACCAGTGCCTAGTTCATCAACTTGCGGAAATCTTTACACATTAGCATAACTATGATGTCTAATAACATTTTTTCACAATAACGGCTAGTTAACAGATACAATCTGTTAATAGCTTACGAACAGAGTCATTGTGGTCGGAGATGAAGAATTACCCGCATCTCACGCGATCTCGGCAATTACTGGAGATTATTAGTGAAGACACTACGATTGCGTACGATGGTAATCCGGGGGGCACTGGTAACCCCACTTAGGCGATTCTTGTAAACGACTCCCTTTTTAGACCCGAAGGGTGCCAACGGGATCCGGCAGTCCGTCTTGTCGGGGGTTCAAAGTGAAAATAGGATACGGGTATCTAAGGACCAAAAATTTGGACCACAGTTAAGCGCAGTTAAATGCAAACAACTAAGTCGAAAAAAGTTCCGTTGTGCGACGAAAATTATCCCTACAATTGACAACAATTCATTTTGTGCTAAGGTAGTAAAATAAAATACCGTTTCTAGATTTTACACTGCTGATTACAGTAACAATATCTTTGGATGTTTTTATGCAGTAGTTTTTTTTATATTCAGGAAAAACAGTAAAAAAAGTTGGATTGTGAACGTTAGGAATACACTTATAGTGCCCTTAGTCCATTTATTTAAAAATATATATATACAACTGTCATGTTAATTTTTTATCTGTCTGACGAATGAAACTCAAAGCAGATGCAAAGCAGTAAACGTAAAATAGTTTATTTACTTTAATGGCGTCTACAAATTATGTAATTAATTAAATTACGCAAAATAACAAATTTGTGAACGAACGGCAGCGAATGATTGACAAGTGAGTGACATGACATGACAGTCAGTTCTGTATCTGTTTCAAGTTACTTTTTTTATTTTATGTCACGCTAAGATCACGACATCAGTAGATATTCCTAACTTTGGATATACGGTCTTTTTAATGACCATTTCTTTAATAAATTATTAACGACGAATTTAAGTTAAATAAAGAAAAACTGAGAAATACGGGTAGTCTAATTTTTAACCAGCTATTATAAACGCGAAAAAGCAATGACGCTTTTTTTTTGAAAATGTTGTTAATTGTATGGCTAACTTTCGTGTCACAACGGAAAAGTTTAATAGAAAATTTAATTGAGTGCGTTAGCTAGCAAGGCCAACTTTTTGGTCCTTACCCATAGATCGAAAGCTTGCATCTTGTGTGTTCAAAAATCGCTAACGCAACCGTATGTAGATTCATACCAGACGGTCTAGGCTTCTTAATTGAGTACATTAGTAGGCCTTATAAGTAGCTGCACTTGGTACCTTGTCGCCTTAACGCCTTTGTCCTATTAGTGCAGCAGTTTTGTAAAGTGACGCTTTAAATGCTTCCATATTAGGCCAACAAGTTCAAACTTGAAAACTATTATAAATCTAAATGGACCATGCACAATAAAATGAATTAAATCTTAATTTAAAATAAAAAAAAATCAAAATCAAAATCATTTATTCTGTAAGTAGGCCCTGTAGGCACTTTTACAAGTCTGAATCTACCATCTACCAGCGCTTCAAGAGACTATTGTTGAGAAAAAGCGCTGCAAGAAACTCAACAGTAAGCCATTTTTTTAAAATAAATAACTTATTACAATACTAAACTTAAGCTATCTAATTTAAATGTCACAGGGATGTACAGGTCCCAGTAGTAATAATAATGAAACAGATTCATATTCGTAATTATTAGTGGTGTTTCACGAAATTAAATCGTCTTGTAATATTTTAGCACAGTTGTCATTTTGAGATTGTTTCCTCGCCCTAAAAATTGCCTATACACAATCACTGAAAATTGCGATAATCCTCCATTCACAAACACCGTGATTTGTTTTAGGAGGTTTTCAAAGTAAATTTAAAAAAATCCTTTAGTCCCTAGAGATTAATAATGTCCTTTAGTCCCTATGTGCAGAGAGTAAAGTAGCAGTTTAAGAGCTTGAGAAGTGAAAAATATTTTTTTATTTTGTTGGTCCACGGCAGCCTTATCGTTTCGATACGGAAGAGGTAGTCCTCTATTTAGTCTTGAACGATGACGAGCCTCAAGTTACAATAATATTTAATTGGCAACTCTTTTTTATAATGTACATTTAGTTTGATAAACCGACCACTAAAATAAACATTAGTGATTTTATTGATATTTATCTCAATGCTTGTTAAATGTTAAGTTACTCATAACTATGAGAAGTTTTTAGTTCCGTAGTTTTTACCCGACTGCGTCAGAAGGAGGGTTATGTTTTTATGATTCATAATGAATCGCTGGATATAGTTAGAGACACGACAGTGTGTCCGGACAAGTTCTAAAAAAAAGCCAAGCGACACAGTGTGGTCTTTTATTTTTTTAAATTGCGTATTGGCACTTGTTCCACCGTCTTGTGTTAATATACTTGTGTGTCTCTTTTATTGACACGGCATCTATATTTTTTGTTTCGTCGTCCCAGCGGAGAGTGAACAGCCAGCTATCAACTTTTAATATACATAATAATATGTCTCTTTTATTGACACGGCGGATCTACATATATCTTTTAAATTTGTTCATTTCTTGAGCGAGAAAAAAGGACAAGTGCCTTTGGTAGGACTGACTGCCTCGCATTTAAACGAACTATAACTATCGTTTATTTCTTCTACGGCCACAAATTATATAAATAATAAATAAAACGATGATAATAAAATTAATAATTAAGGATTGGGCTAGCTATCCAGTATCCAGGGAGGTAATGCAGCCAGTGTCATAGGGACCATGCCGCAAGCGGACTTGCTAGAGGGGGTGTTCTTTTTATAGTGGTGATTATTATTTACATCTTTAATATTTGAGTGGCTTGGTTTTATTTTAATTTTAATAAGTTTAGTTTTAACTTTTAATTGTAGTACCTATATTATTATAATTGATGTTTATGCGTAACGTCTTGGTAATTTCAAACGCATCAAAATTATGTCAAAGGCAATTTTTATCAAGGCGGCACCCCATTCCCACGGCTATTACATTTAATGTTTGCTGATTAGTGATTACCTAAACAAGTAATGTTCATAAGGGCTACCGAGTGTACACACACGACAGACCCCCGTTTCGCAAGTCCCCTACTAACTTATGCAATACAAATGAGCGGTTTCCGGCACAAAGGTAACCAAACATTACAATCGCAATTATAATCCGATTGCGGCCTTCGTACTTTGTTGTAATTTCATTTCACGTGATGTCACCCTTTTGTTTTTTAGAGGTCACGCTTTAGGCGTTTTGCTTGTACGTTAATTGTTGGTAAAGCTATGATTTTATTCTACGGTTCACCTGTGCGTAAGTTACATACAAGTTACAACAAAAGATTATCTACTTGCTGACTGGATTGTATTTACACAGTCATCGGACCCGATTCTACGTAGACGGCAGATTTAACCAGTGCTATTCCGGAATGTCAAGCTGACAATTTATAAGACCGCCTAAAATAAGAAGCGTCAGATTTAAATTAGCGCTGTCATGGCGCTGTCATTTGATTATGGCAGCTGCTCGTAGAATAGCAAAGTGTTTTAGCGAGACCTAAATAAAATTAGGAAGTTTAGAGGCCACTGTAGGATCGGGTCCATCATCTGCTTATCGAGACCAAACTATAGAGTCTAAACTGAGGGGGTCTATATTAAGTACAGCGGAGATACCTACTGTTGGCCACCTTCCGCTTTCATCATCAGATCAGTTTCAAATCACCTTAATATTGAATTGTTATCGGGTTTATATATTCATGTATTCCAAATTTAAACTCATTCCAACAGAGCTAATTGTCAAACCAAAAACGTCGATCAAAAAGTTTGTCTCTAAAGTTCAATTTTGGAACTCAACTTTTTTATATAATAAACATTATTCCACGTTCTTAAAACAAACATTGTATTTTCCTTTTAGTGGTTTATAATGCTGTGAATACGGACAATTTGTTCGTGTAATCGTTTTTTAATTGCGCCATGGGCAATAGATGAACGATTAGGGTAGCCATGTTTATGTGCACCTACATACTTATATTGTTTTTTATAAATCATAAATCAACATTTTTTAACATAATATCACGAAAAGATTTTAGTAGACAATACATCCGACACCACAGTTGATTTTAAAATGGCTATTAACTAAGTACATGTAATAATAATAAAAGTACTAATGTACCTACAGTCCATAAATTTGATATCTGTGCCACTACAGACTACCTATGTCAATGTATTAACTAAATCATAAAAAGTTTTTTACGTTTTCATTATTAACAAAACTACTTGAAACATAGTCCATAGTGACCTATAAATCGAATTGTTTTACTGCACAATGTATTGCCACAAAAAAAAAAGTTACGGAAAAAGTCCAATAAAATAAACAGTTAAAGCTTTGTATGTTTTCGGCTCTAAAGACTATTCATTTTTCAGGTTCTAAAGTACCTAGTTTCTAGTTTCAGATATTTTCTTTATTAAAATTTACTTTTTTTTAAATATTTCTTCAGTGCCTAATCATCAGATTCCGTTTTTTTACTTCGTCCAGTGCTTTCTTTGTCTATAACACGTATTAACTCTTTGACTCTTTGTTTGTATAATAAAAAATAAGTTTAACCTATAATAAATTTAAATAACAGTAAAAAACTTAGTTCAAAAACTTACCAGAATATTCAGATGCCCCATTGCAGTAAGAACGCACATGCAAATTCCTATAACCAAAAGTTCATTCTTTTCTACAACACTACATAACCGGTTTTGAACGCAGTTAAATAACTAAATCGGTACCAGGCCTTACATCGTATTACCTGTGATATATTTTAAAAACTCAAATATGAAATTTGAAATTTGGAATTCGAGTTTGTGATTGGCCAGTGGCTTGTGCGTCGCACGGTAGCCTATGGCGGACTGACCGTTCGCGCTTGCGCCCTCCTCTTATTATAATTATGGCAAATTGTTTGTTTTTTGTCCGTCCATCCGTCTGCCGGTTGAACTTTTCGAAGGCTGTACGAATGACGGGATACGCTAGGCTACCCGGATTACACGGTTAGTATTTAATTAAAAGACGATTTGGCGAATATTTTGTAGATATTTTACGGTATATGTATTTTGATTTGAGTGATGATTGTGAAACCGGAGGTTTTCTGTAGGTTAAATACATACATACATACATAAACTCACGCCTTCATTCCCAGAGTGGGATAGGCAGAGCTACAGAATTACCAAGCACTCTTAAATAAGTTGTTGATAATTCTGTAACCACGTTTTGCACAATCAGGCTAAGATGTTTACCAGTGTATTAGTGACAGGTTGCAAGCCCATCGCCTAAGAATACTAGAAGCCTTTATTATTCTCTTAGTCGCCTCTTACGACATCCACGAGAAGACATGGAGTGGCACTATTCTAACCCGGTGACCACACGGGGAAAACACACACAGGTTAAATAAAAAGTAAATAATAAACCTATCCGTTTCTACCGAACTCCCTGAATCTTCTGTAATATACAGTATGTCCCAGAACTTAACGTAACTATCAAGGCATACGAAAGTAATTTCCTAGCCGGTCCAGAATAGTTTTAACTTTTAATCTGTTAATTAGTTTAGGATTTATAAAGGTTTTAATGAGGATGGTAAATAAGGAAAACCTTGCGGTATACCCTTGCTGTCCTTTGCTTAAAATAACTTTAAATTGTAATTCTAAAACTTCATATCTAATCCTCAATAATGTAGCAATGAATTTAATCAAACCATATACCATGATACCAAAATACTATGTCACTACAGTTTTTCTAGTTTTTCCCGGTAAGACCTTGTGCCCTCCGTTTGCATCGCTAGATCGCTACCAACATATTGAGATTTCTTTAAATCCATTTAGCTCAAAGCCAATCTACCATCATGTAGGTTACCATTAAAAAAACGAGTAAAATAACGACACCGGACGCAGATATTGGCCATACTTTAATAAGGCATTAAAAACCCGAGTCTACCGTTTGGCAAAAATATGTTTGCGACATGTATCGTTTCCCAACTTTTTCATTTGCCAACCCAATTTTACATAAATATTTCAGAATTTATTTCAGCACCATTGTGTAGAACGCTATAGGATAGGTTAGGTTAGTTTTTATAAAATCCTGAAACATTTACGGTTACAGAAAACAAAGTGGGTTGTCAAATAAAATGTTGGGAAACTATACATTTGGCCAAAATATTTTGCTGAAACAAAAGTAACCCGATAAATACACACTTACACAGAAAACCTGTTTAGTAAGCCGGTCGGGTAAGGAGCCATAACACTCGTCACAATAAGTTTGCTCCAGCTTGTAACTGCCGTACTGTGCTGGGGGTTACGGGTTTGAACCATAACCCTTAGCACGAAGAGGCATGTTTTACTCCC
This sequence comes from Acleris emargana, assembly GCA_927399475.2. NCBI lineage: Eukaryota > Metazoa > Arthropoda > Insecta > Lepidoptera > Tortricidae > Acleris > Acleris emargana. The sequence goes on from OV656843.1 coordinate 20,334,471, forward strand.
GCTGGACCATCAAAACTGTCCAAAATAACAAGATTATTTATACATACATACATACATTAAATCACGCCTGTTTCCCAGAGAGGCAGAGACCACTTCTTTCCACTTGCTACGATCTTGACAAAGATTATTTATGTTCCTCGCCATACCCTGCAGACACGTAGAGTCTTTACAGGGTCTAATAATTTGCAGTGTGGTTTGCCTTACTATGCTGCCTTCTACCAAAGAAGGCGGTTAACTGCAATGTAGTAGCCAAAGCATTCTGTACTCTATTAGGAACCACATTAAATTTAAAATGCTGATGCTATTACTATGCAGTTAGCCACCTTCTTTGATACGACGGCAGTATGTCCCTCTGTATGTACGAGTACGCTCAGATCTTTCAAACTACGCAGAATATTATAATGCGATTTCCGTCAATAGATACAGTGATTTAAGAGGAAAGTTTTTATGCATAATAATTACACATATATACATAAACTCACGCCTTCATTCCCAGAGTGGGGTAGGCAGAGCTACAGAATTACCAACAACTCTAAAAACTTGTTGATAATTCTGTAACTACATTTTGCACAATTAGGCTAAGAGGTTTACCAGCGTATTAGTGACAGGTTGCAAGCCCATCGCCTAACAGTACTACAAGCCTTTATTCCCTTAGTCGCCTCTTACGACTTCCACGGGAAGACATGGAGTGGCACTATTCTAACCCGGCAACCACACGGGCTCGGCAACCACACTGGCTCATGCATATATGCATAATTAATCATAAATAATACACTGGTGTTACAGGTTACAGACAACTCTCATAAAAGAAAACGATGCGACGGCTGTTCGCTAGTCCAATATAAACTTATAACTATACAATAAAACTATATTACATCTAAGGCTCGTGGAATAGTGCCAAAGATGTTGCAGCATTTCCTTGCTGAACAGTAATGGTAATGGATTGAACGAGGAAGCCTGCTCTTTGGTCTCCTGTCTCATAGACTAAGGACCGTATTAATAAACTGATCTCGACTCTAATGCTCGTCTCAAGATGCGTCAAAAATGACAGTTTTCTATAGTTTGACGTTTACTTTGACGTATCTTTTATAGGTGGGAGGACCTTGTGCAGGGTCCGTCCGGGTTGGTACCACCATCTTATCCATTAACCTACTGCCAAGCAGCAGTGTTCGCATTGTTGTGTTCCGGTTTGCGGATAAGACAGCCGGTGAAATGACTAGCATAGAGGCATTCCATCTTCGGCCTCAGGGTTGGCAACGCATTTGCAGTCTTAGGATTGCGGTCTTGTGAATGCGAATGTCTATGGGTCACAGTTTCCACTTACCATCAGGTGGCCTGTGTGCTCGTTTGCCTTCCTATGATATAAAAAAAAAAAAAAAAAAACTTGTGACGGGCGTCTCAGCCAAGAAGAGTTTATTAATACGGCCCAATGATAGTTGTAGGCCCGTATTAATAAACAAATCTTGACTGAGATGCGCGTCACAAGATACGTCAAAGTAAACGTCAAGCCGTAGAAAACTGTCATTGTTGACGAATCTTGAGACTGAAGACATTGAAGTCGAGATCAGTTTATTAATACGGGCCTTAAGTAGGCCGTAAGGGCCCTTTTATTTTAATACAAGTAAATTACATTGCCCACGTCATCGTACTTTAAACTAAGCGTAAAAAATTAAATGCGTAACAATTTGAGAGAAGTGAACTTAGAGCATGGAGGAAGAGGAAGCGCTATTGTTTTCCATGCCACTTTGTTTCCACTGCGCTAAGTATACTATTAATATGTTTAAAATAAAAAAACCCTCTTTTTGGTTAAGGTGGCCAAAATAGCAGTGATTACAAGCGCTCCAACAATCGAAGTAGTGCCGTCTGCCCGAAAACACTAAAGGATTTCTTCTTCTTCAGCAGGATCATGTCGTGGTCTTCCAGCTTCAGCTGGGCGGCGTTAAACTGATCTTTTTTCCCGAATAAGACACGAAGAACCAAACACGCTTACGTGAGGTAAACGGCGGTTAGGGTAACGAGACGACGTTGGTATTCCCTTCTAGCTGCAGCGGCGCGTCTCCATCGCAGAATCCGTAACAATAAATGATATCTGCGTATTCTTCGAATTGGTAAGCAGCCATTTGAGAAAGAAGCTTATCAATATCGTCTGAAATGGAAAGAAAGTTTAAACTATAGTTCAGTTATAACTGATTACGTAGGTCACTCAAAAAGTTTTGAGATGCTCGAAATTTCAAAATGGAACGCACTTTGTTTTTAGAAAGCAAATTTATTTAAAAATGACACCATTAGGTGAATTTAAAAAAGAGAACGATGTTTTATTCATTTTGCTACAACACTTCCCGCGTTATTTGGTTAAAAATGGAACGCACTTTATGTTTTTAAAAAGCAAATTTAAAAGAACACGATTAGCTGAATTTAAAAAAGAGAACGATCTCGCGTTTTTTGGTTGAAACGATGGAGCTTAACCGCGAACATTTCTGCTATAATTATTAATTGTAATTTTTTTACTTAATTAAACATAATGTTAAAATGTCATAAATTGTACCTTTTAGAAAGCTTATGAATTGAGCAAACTATTCCTGTCATTTGTACGCAAAGTGTTATACTTTTTTTTTAGTTATGCTTTAAAATGTTACAAAATTTGAAAAATTATTACTAGAACTTTTTACTTCAAACCCACTTATTTGCATAATTTTGCATTTCTTTGGCATTTTTATTATTTTTCGTAATCAGTAGTTCGTTGGCTATTTGAACAATGGTTTTTTTTATTTCTAATAAATGACGAAGTTTTTAAACGATGACTAGTTTTAGGTCGAAAGGCGGGTATTTAAAAAAAACCTAAAATCGTGAATAACTCGATAACCAAGGAGTTTTGACCCCTAGTTGACTGGACTTAAATCGTTACAAATGAGCTGTAGAATAACCCCTTTCAAGGAATACGGCGAATTTTCAGTCACCCTGTATTAGAACAGCTCTTCAGAAAGTTCCTGTTTTCAATTGAAATTGAGAAGACAACTTGACCCAGGTTGATTTGGGAGGTTCTTCCGTCCGTGTACAGGGGGTATAGCCTGCGCAAGTGCGTTGATACGCGCAAGCTACTCGTACTTGAACCGTGTACAATCAGCATTAGTCCGACAGACATTTGCAATCTAACCGTCACTTTCTGATCAGTACGTTAAACGTTAGTGCGAGAGAGACGGATGCTTTATCCACTGCGATAGAAGCGACCATAATACGGGGGCTGAGTACTTAAGTAATTCAAGTCATAGAAACGTGTCGTTCGAAACGTTTATGACATGTCTTTTAACGGGCCTTATATGTAAGAAGAGAAGAATAGTGCCACTCCATGTCTTCCCGTGGATGTCGTAAGAGGCGACTATTCGACTAAGGGAATAAAGGCTTGTATTACTGTTAGGCGATGGGCTTGCCACCTGTCACTAATACACTGGACATACATCTTAGCCTACTTGTGCAAAATATGGTTACAGAATATGATTATCAACAAGTTTAAAAAGTTGTTGGTAATTCTTTAGCTCTGCCTACTCCACTTTGGGAATGAAGGCGTGAGTTTATGTATGTGTATGTAGAAGAAGGCTCTCGTATCGTATTACTATGGAAACAATCTCACCAGTACTGCTAAACCGAAAATGGTGGTGCAGCGGACCGCGACCCGCGCAGCGAACCGTACCGCGGAACCCCTCGTTACCGGAGGAATTTTTAGATATTGTTAGGTCAAATTATGACAAATGTGGATGACCGGGTATTTTTTGGTAAGGCCTAAACTCATAACATCACCCTGTAATCAGCGCTGAAGTAACGTATGAGTATTCTGAGAGGTACCACATTTTGCGCTGTTAGGTAAGTAATTTGTTTTTTGTAAACTCGGCCTCCATTACTGGACCCGATTCTACAGAGGCCTCTAAACTTCCTAATTTTATTTGATGTCGCTAAAATACTTTGCTTTTCAATGAGCAGCTGTCATAATCAAATGACAGCGCTGATTTGAATCTGACGCTTCTTATTTTAGGCGGAGGCCATTTGCAACGTTAAAAGATGGCGGACGTGTAATTTGTTTTAGACTTTAATTTTTGGGTAATTAGGTGTTCAAAGTTCTTTTCTGATAGTGATTTGTTCTTTTTATGCCTTTGTGTCGCACAGTGATTGAAGACTTGGACTTATTTCGTGTATCTGGCATCTTTCTTCTCGTTTCAAGTGGACTCGCAGTGGTGCAGAGGTTAAAACTATCTTGACCTCTGAACTACAAATCACCGTACAACGTTGCCCCCAATCTTCCTAGAGAAGATTGGATTGTGTTTTACTGCTATATTGTTTTATACTCATATAAACCTTGACACTGGCGAAATCACTTCACGTGGAAACGCCATTATCCCTGCGGTAGTAGCTGTTCAAGTCGCCGCGGGGGCAAAAAAATTAATAATAATAAATTATTTTAGCCGGTCTTATACATTGTCAGCTTGACATTCTGGAATAGCACTGATTAAATCTGCCGTCTAAACTATGTCTTAAACTTAGACAATTTAGTTTTAGTTAGTTTTAGGCTATTTAAGCGATGTGCACGTAGAATCGGGTCCACTGTCAAGTAAATAAGAGCTATCTTAACGTTGACAAAACGATAACATGTTGAAGGCAATATGGTTTTGTTTTGCCCAATAGAATAGAGGGCCAGGCCGCCTGATGGTAAGTGAGCTTTGAGACCATTTGCAATCGATCAATGAAATCTATCAAAATAGGTTATTTATTTTCTAGCAAAAAAATTAGTAGGTAGGTAACACCCTGTGGTGTTGTGTTGTGTAACATCTATTTTATGTTTTGTAACGTCTTTGTTAGGAACTGTTCATTTTAAATTAGCAACTCTCGTGATGTTTCTTCTGTTCTATTCTTTCAATACCAACACTGGCAACCTTAAAGCACAGGATATATTCATATCTAAATACCAAGATGGTATGCCTCTTATGCTAGTCATTTCATTGGTTGCCTTACCTACACACCGGGAACGTAACAACGCGAAAATTGCCGCTCAACGACAGGTTAAAAGGCAAGTGACTTTTACGAGGCAAAATTGTATGTTGCGGAGTTTTATACTGGCTTTAAAGGGTAATGAGACCAAGTATTTACATATTCCTGTAGTGATAGATACCTTTACTTACTAGTTTCAACTTTACACCCTGTTTCAACGTCAAGGGGGTTATTATGACATAGCTATGCAGTTCATTTTACGGTGAGAGTAAAGGACAGAGCTATAGCCGTTATATAGCTCTGTCTTTTTCTCTCAGCGTAAACTGATCTGCATAGTTTTCTCATAATAACCCCCTTTACATCAAGTTGCTAAGCAGTTTTATATCGTGATTTCATGATGGTAGGAACTTGCCCCATGGCCAAGCATCCAAATTCGCATTATTGTGACCCGGTGTTGGGTCTAGAGTCTCTTAGAGATTGCATAGATATATTTTAGTCGCAGATCCCACTTACCATCAGTGGGCTTATTATGACGTATATGTGCGATTAATTTTACGCTGAGAGAAAAGGACAGAATAGGGTCAGGTGGGGTAAATATAAGACACGGGTAAAAATAAGACTAAGTTTTTAACACTCAAAAACTTACTCTACTTCATTCCTATTCCATTTAAAAGGAAGCATTGTGTGTTAATGCTTCTTTTTAAATGGAATAGGAATGAAGTAGAGTAAGTTTTTGAGTGTTAAAAACTTAGTCTTATTTTTACCCGTGTCTTATATTTACCCCACCTGACCCTAATGTAACTGCTATAGCTACGTCCTTTTCTCTTACCGAAAAATGAACTGCATATCCATGTCATAATAACCCCCCAGGAGGCCGAATGATTATTTGCCTTGATCACGCCACCAAAAAGAAATAGTAATTAAAGCTTTCCTCGAAACGGTGTAAAGTCATCCTTACTAGCTTCTAAATCTAACCCAACATTAACTACATTATACAGGATTCAAAACCATTCTTCAAAGAGATTTTTCAACTCAAAAGAGGAAACAAATGCGCAGGGATCCTACCTGGCTACTTCAAACTGAACAGACATCTGTTTCTAATGGGCATGAAACAAGACGCGACATGCAGGTTCTGTCAGGAGACAGATGAGACAGCAAAGCACATCCTCTGCTCATGCGGGGCAATAATGCGCCGAATGTGCGACAGAAATATCTGCCTAGGGCGACCTATCATGGACCAACAAGGGATATACCTCCTCAATGTCTAAGCATCTGGAAATTCCTGGACGCAACTACCTTTGCTGCCACAAAGGATCAGAAATCGACGAAGCGGTACAAATCCCATACAACCCATCTCAACCACCAATTTTAATTAATATCTACATTATTAAGATGCCCATTAAAAACGTAATTTGGACTTGTCATTTGCCAATAAGCCATAATGTCCTTAATTTGCCGTTATGGCGGATGACAGATGTTTTCCCGCCCATTTGCCCGGTTGTACGCCATGAGCGTGACGAGCTCGTTGTGTGGCCGTTGACATCGCGTAATATTTTGATTTGACAGTCCAGCGTTACCAATGTTGCCATATAGTAATAACCAAAACTATGCGATTGGTAATTTGACAACAGTACTTTATTTTAAGTAGCTATAAGGTTCAAAGTTGAATAATTTCTAATGATAGGTACACTCTTAAAGCTGAACTGTCAAGGGGTTTTGGAAAAAAGGGCGTATGTCTCATAGAACCGCTTATGTATTAGTGACTTTATTTCTTAACATACGAGGTAAAATTTACTTTGACTATCAAAATGCCTATGCGTCCTTTTTATTTAGGAGGGCAGTATACCAGTTGCTCAAATTTGGGTCACCCTGTCCCAGCCTCAATTTTAAAAACCGAAAAAAGAACTGTCTTTGTTGAAAGTTGAATTAAAATTAAGGCCGCATTTACACTAGTAAATTGTTGCAGTATGTATGCAGATATTTTCCAGTTACTCTTACCCATCGTTGCGTCTCAAAACTTACAGCAATAAATTGCTAGTGTAAATGCGGCCTAAGGATAATTTATCTCGAATTTAAACCTCCCTCTGCCCTGGTGAATGAAACGAGCCCTCCCCGTATCAGGGTTAATATACGAGAGTATTTCTGCTAAGTCTTTTTCAAATTCAAATTCAAATCATTTGTTTCATGTAACATGTACCTACATGATACATAAATAAATATAATATTAAGTAGATTATTATTGAGGCACATTTAATAATGCTGGAGGGAGCATGCAATCCCGCACAGTGTGATATAATAGCACAATCAGGCTTATCATTTATCATTCTTAGAATGGTATTGGGACTGTCCGTTGTCACGGCCGGCCTATCAAATATTAATAACAAAAATTTAAAAGAAAAGCAATTTTCTTTAACTACTATCATTTTAGTAGATTACCTTTACAATCAAATAATCAAAACCATAAAAATTAATATGGCCCTGAAACGAACTGAACGCGGCACCGTGTTATAATAATCGTATTAAAATCGATCCTCTTTCAATCACCGCAGTGCTTTTATTTAGGATGGACCAGACGCGGTTTTATCATAGACCACAGTATAAACAGTAGTTCATCTTCAAACAAAGGTACATCGCGTGGCTTGTCCGTACGCGCCGCGCGCCACCACAAGCAAACCTAAGGTAAGGGCACTGAGGTGTAATTCTCTTGAAAACGGCTTCCTGTCCAATGGCCGATCATGTGAGGCAACGGAGCGAAGTCATACGAGTGGCGCGACACGGGTAAAGCGGGTAAGCTGAGAATGGATGGACGCCCTTAAATTTTGTTTTTACGCTCTGAGGGGACAACTTTAACACGCACGCTTCCGGTCCGGTTCCATTTCGTTTCGTGTAGGGTTACCATTTAAGAATTTGAAAAAGCCTGACATTTCGTTAAAAGTGCGAAATTTTCATCCACAATATGGAAACATTACTCATGTATATTTTTTACTAGAAGGATAAAGTCCGGACTAAATCTAGTTTCGAATCCAGTGTCATAGCTATAGCATTATATTATGCGGAGGAACGGCTTGATCATCATTAACTGACTGACTGAGCTACAAATTACAATTTACAGGTTACAAGTTTCCATTTGACACAACCTCGACCAATGACGACCAGCCACTTGAGCAGTGTTGCCCGTTTAGACCCAGTACGGCCGTGATTTCTCCATTGTTTGGGGAAATTCAACCGCTATGTACCTAGCCACATTATTTATTTGTGACCTTGTGTGTGTGCGTCGTCGTACGTAGACGAGTAGATGACATTCCATTTTGAGAATATATTTTATACCGATCGGCTTTGAAACTATTATCATTCTTTTTATGTGTTATGTGTTATGTATGTATGTATGTAAACTCTTTATTGCACATAAACAATTACAAGACACGTTTGCATCAATATAAATAATGTACATGGGCGAACGTATCCCACATGGGATCTCTTCCAGTTAACCGTAAGGTCTTAAAAAAAACCTTTTTAATGGCATTGAGGAGGCACACCGCAGGCCACCTGATTTTCATTCTCAAATGACCGCAATGCGTTACCAACCATGAGGACTAAGATGGAATGCCTTAATGCTAGTCCGAGTCTATGGGTCACAGTTTCCACTTACCATCAGGTGACCTATAAGCACGTTTGCCTTCTCTATGCAAAAAAAAAACATATTTGTCCTCATAAATCGTATGCCGACTTTTGATGCGTGAGACAAATTTAACTGTACACAAAGTCTTTCCTTTCACACACAGAATTTGAAACTTTGTTATTCCTTTCTTTCATACAATTGTGTTAAACATTATGATTGAATGATTGAGTCTTACGGTGAAATGTGTGCCGGAGTGGATACAGGGTGATTGGGTAATATTATGTTACGTATTCCTTTGAGGATGTACGAGTATACCTAGTAGGTACAGGGGGTTATTATGACAAGGCTATGCAGTTCATTTTAATAATAAATAATAATACTCATACTCATACTCATACTCATACTCATATTAATATTCAACACACTTCAATAAAAATCTCTTTATCGGTTCTATTCCCACTAGTTCCATTGACAGATCCATTGATGGAACTAGTGGGAATTTTTGTTCCCACTAGTTCCATTATTTAAAGGACTTTAGATAATGGAACTAGTGGGAATGATTTTTTCCCAGTAGTTCCATTTTATTAAAAAATAATTTATTCTCACTAAAACTGTTAATGAAAAAATTGCATTCAATACAATAATAATTTATAAAATATTCGTATTAATAAAAGAACATATTCGTCATTTTATTTTACTTTTTTCTTAAAATTAAGCCTTACGTATCAAATAAGTAAGTATAATTATAATTATAATTTATAGTAGTATTTTTTTTTAACCTTTTGAACACCGTACGTCTAATACAAAATGCGTCACTCACACGCCAAACATGTTTGCTATGCTAAGCAAATTACAACTTAATCCATACGAAACAAAGTCTCTTTTAATCTCTAACTTGTGTCGGCTGTGGCCGTCGGTGGCGTCAGTGGCACGACTTTCAGTTGTCGGCCAGAGCCGACTGTGGCGTTCAAAAGGTTAAAGTAACCAAACAAATTAATGTAATTTTTTAAGTTTATAAATGTACAAATTTTCGACACTTAATGTGATCGTGAGTATGCTAAGATTTTGTCTAAAAAATGACTAACAGTTATGTCTCCACATAAAAGCTGCATCTGTATGTTTATAATAAAACTATCCTTGTCCCTATCTATTCTTCTCCGTTTTGGCTGAGAACTAGCACCGAAATTGTTTAATTGATTTCTTCGAAAACATGCAATTCGAGCATCATCGTTTAAACAATGCAGTATTTGAAGCAAATTTCCTTTATTTTTGTTAATCAGTGTGTTTATTTTATAGTTCCACCCTTCGACTGCATTGTTTGTACGATGATGCTCGGTGTAGATGCACCACATTTTGACCATTTTTGGTCTCAGCCAAAACTCCTCGAAATATTTTTTAAAATTTTCTACTCCATCGTCTGGATCTTCTAAATATAGCTCTTCCTTTATAAATCGCCATCCCTCAGCAATCTTATCGTCGGGTAAATATGCTAGGTTACTACACAATGACATTATTCTTTTCATATTCTGCTTTTTGTAAATATTCAACTTTTTTGCCTTACGTGTTAAAGCATTAGAGAAATGATAATGGCATCCTTTTACTAAAATTCGACTATCAAATTCGTTTAATGCTGCTATTACTCCGTCTTCGAAATCAATTGTAACTTTAAGGGGCTGCCATTCTCTTATCTGAGCTTGTATTAAACGAAACAATATTACGTATGCTTCCTTGCTCTGATGCGTCATAAAACCGTACATCATAGGTATTATATTTTTATTATTGGTGTCACTACCTATGTCGCCATGGATGGTAAAAAGCTGCCGAAATGGTTTCGGGCAAGATTTAAAGGTGCCATCCATGAAGAAATGCGTGATGTCTTTGATTTCTCTTTTAGAATCGTTCGAACAAAATACCAAGATTCTCATGTTACCTTCCTTGTAATCAGCTAACAAAAAAGAGGCGTATTGAATTGGGATTTCGACCTCATCTGCAATATGTGAGCATATTTTTTTTACACCCGCATTGTTATTCCGTCTTCTGTAGATTGAACTTTTTTTTTGCTTAAAAGATGCTATCGGTGTCGTGGTAGCTAAATCTAGACCCTTCTCATTTATGTATGTCAATGTTTTATTGAAAACCTTAGGTGCAGGTTCACGACCTTCTACTGCTTCTTCACATGCATCATTAATAAGGATATCAATCACATTTTGTGTTTCGTCTGGATGGCAACTTTCGCTGTGATTTTTAAATTTCAGTATTGTCTGATTCTGTAATAAATTCATACAATGTGTATGTTATTGTAATGATTAAAACATGGTACTATTTTTGGGTTAGATATGAAACTACACCATTTATGTAATAAAAGTCGCGTGAAAAGTAATTTCGTCTTTTATGGCTTGTATGTACGGCATGTATTAGGCAATATTTTTTGCGAATTTATTTAAAACGCTGTTTTGATTGATAGGTATATATAATGATCTACACAGTGGGCTACACATCTTTATTAATTAATTATTAACAAAATAGTAATTACCAAATTAGTTTTTAAGCAAAGCTTTTGCATGCCGATTACGGTTAGATATGTGTTACACCAAATGCTTTATATTAAGACCTACCATACCATATCTAGAGCAAATAAATAAATTTCATTTCATTTCATTTAGAAAACTGAAGGTGTGTCAGTAGCCCACTGTGTAGATCATTATAATAAATAATTATAATAATAAATATCAGGGGACAACGTCACTCTAATTGACCTAGTCCCAAACTAAGCTGTAGGCTTGTACTATGGGTACTAGACAACGATATAAATACTTATATAGAGAAATAAAACATCCAAGACTCAGAAACAGGTGGGAGGACCTTGTGCAGAGTCCGTCCGGGTTGGTACCACCATCTTATCCATTAACCTACCGCCAAGCAGCAGTGTTCGCATTGTTGTGTTCCGGTTTGGGGATAAGACAGCCGGTGAAATGACTAGCATAGAGGCATTCCATCTTCGGCCTCAGGGTTGGCAACGCATTTGCAGTCTTAGGATTGCGGTCTTGTGAATGCGAATGTCTATGGGTCACAGTTTCCACTTACCATCAGGTGGCCTGTGTGTTCGTTTGCCTTCCTATGATATAAAAAAAAATAAAAAAAATAATAAAAAAAAACAAATACTCGTGCTCATCACACAAATATTTGGCCATGCCGGGAATCGAACCCGGGACCGCTAGCTTCGTAGGTAGGGTCACTACCAACTAGGCTATCACGTCGTCGATATATAGCTTAAACGTTTTAAATATTGTAGTATTTCCGCTTTAAATTAGTATTAAAATAAGTTTGATCGGAGAGCGTAGCGATTTACGATATAATTTTACACGTAAGAAAGCACTGTAGTGAGTATCAATAGAACCATGGTCTAAAAGCAATATAATAAGGAAAAATATACTTACTGAAGCTAAAGTGAGTGTGCCGTTACATTTTAAATGTTTATATTGTTTGCATTTCCAAATACCGTTTCCATTTTTGTACGTAGAATGACGATAATATTGATGACCTTTGTATATTGCCACACAACCCCTTCCTCTTTCAATAATTTTCACTTTTTCATCCATATTTAATTTAATTGTCGAGTTTTTGGGTATTTTTTAACAATTGCCGTCGATAACTAAAGTGGAATGAATGCATTCTTAATTCAAAAATAATTTATTAAATACGTATCGTGACTCTTTGCCATACGGTTTATAAGTGGCCAGTACTTTATTTTAATCAGTAACGAGGTTTAAGCAGTCTTTACTTAATAAATATATGACTGACATTAGGCCGCCTTTACACCTGTAAGTTACTTACGTAATATTTACATAATTTACTTACGGTTGCATTTACACTTGATAAAAACTTACAGTAAATAATGCTTATGTAAATATTGTGAATTTAAACTTGCATAAGTTATTACACGCCCATTTACATTGCTTACTAAATCAGTAAATAAAATGCCTTCTCAAAGTCGCCACTTTCAAACAGCTGCTGCATTCGTCGCTAGAAATCAATAATGCTGTAACCCTCAAAAACCAAACTTTGTACTAGAGCCAAATTACAAACGCAAAAAAAATAAAAAAATCATAACTTTTAAACGGCAGGAGGCTTTTCGGTCCCATTATGCAAATATTATTAAAATAAATATTTTTGTTAAACTGAATACTCAAATTTGATATAAAATGGGTTAAGGGTGATTATTGCGGGTTACAGCATTTTTTTTCTTTTTTTTTCCCCCGAAAGAATGCTGTAACCCAAAAGGGAAATGTCGTGGTGTAATTTAAAAACCAAATGAAAGGGCGTTATAAATTGCTGTAACTAAATAACAGCCACTACAACAATTTTGGTCCGAAATTACTTAGTGATTTAAAAAATTAAGACCAAATTAGTTAGGAAAGCAAGAACGCTGTACAATGTTCCAGAGATTAAGTTGCTTACCTTGTATTGCTGTAAGTCTCATTTCGACAAAAAATACCGGAATTTAAGCGGGTTACTACATTTATTTGTTCTCCAATAATCTAAATATCACAAATAACTAATGCTGTAAAGTTTTTATTTTTCATCGTAGAAACACGAGACATAGACCATTCGACGCAGAAAAAAATATGAAGTAAAAATATGCAAAAAAACGACGGTTACAGCATTATTGCTTTCCAGCGACGATATATAATTTTATCCAAACTAAAGCAAAAGAAAAGACAATGCTGGGTAAAATCTTGGCTAGAAAAAAGAATAGCACGAGGTGCGTTTGAAAATCTTTTAAAGGAGTTGAGAATGGAAGACCGAGACCAATTTTTCAATTTTATAAGAATGAATTCGACAACTTTTGAATATTTTATGGAAAAGTTGCACCAATCATTAAAAAAAAAAGACATATTTTCGACCAGCAATTTCACCACCTGAGAAACTTATGGTCACTTCGATTTTTAGCTTCGATTTTTATACTCCTTATTTTTGTAGTCCCATAGTAGGTATGGGACGTGCCTCAAAAGCAGTAATTAAAGTTTCTACCTCGTCTGGAGACCAGGCTTTATTTTGTTTTTGTTTAGAGGAGGACATTTTTTTTTGTAAGTTCTCAACTTATCAATTTAGTTCGATAAGTTGTAAGTCGCTTCCGTAAACAAACTCGAACGCGTTTAGACTTGCAATTTTCCGATTTACGTAAGTTGTAAGAACTTACAGTAAGTCACTTACAACGAGTGTTTACACTTGAAAATTTATCGTAACTTGCTTACTTAAGTCACTTACGTAAGTAAAACTTACAGGTGTAAAGGCGGCCTTATATCAATCCGGGTACTTGATGACAACTATTTAAATAATCTGTTATACTTTAAATTAAGTATATTGTATGATTATTAACCGGAAGAGATCCCATATGGGATAAGTTCGCCTATCTTGTAATTGTTTATGTGCAGTAAAAATATTACATACATTATTGTATTAACCAAAAGAGAAGTAAAATAACCTTGCATTAGTATTTTATGTATACGTATATATTTAAAAAAAACATCTGTTTTTGCTATGAATACTTCTCACATTGTTCATGAACAGTTTTAGTGAGAATAAATTATTTTTTAATAAAATGGAACTACTGGGAAAAAATCATTCCCACTAGTTCCATTATCTGAAGTCCTTTAAATAATGGAACTAGTGGGAACAAAAATTCCCACTAGTTCCATCAATGGATCTGTCAATGGAACTAGTGGGAATAGACCCTTTATCGTGCTCTTACGAGTATAATGGGGGTTTCCGCGCATCAGTTTTTTTCACTAGATGACGCCTGTGAAGTGAGGTCTTTTTGACAGTTGATGTTAAAATATATGCCTAGAAGAAGACCAAACTAGTGACAATTTACTTTTTTTTCACTTGATATATACACATTTCAAATATTTAGTTACAAAATTATTTCAATTTATAATTTTTACGTATTATAAACTGTCAAAAAGACCTTACTTCCCAGAGGCACCATCTAGTAAAAAAACTGATGCGCGGAAATCACCATAGACTACAAATTAGTTACATATTTAATTACATACATACATACCTTCACGCCTTCATTCCCAGAGTGGGGTAGGCAGAGCTACAGAATTACCAACAACTCTAAAAACTTGTCGATAACTGTGTAACATATTTAATTATTTAAGTAAATTTTCTTTTGGTTACTTAACTAGGTAGGTAGGTACCGTAAAACCTGGTAACTATGGTCCAGTACTTCAACTGTGGTCCAAGTCTAATTTCTTTAATTCCTCATAGATGACTTAAGTATAAGCATTTTAAAACTTTAGTCAACAAGAAATGTCTATAAAACAACACGTTTCCTTAACTAAAGATAATGGGAACTGGTACTTTCGGTCATTGATTTTGGACCATAGTTGGAAGATTTTGGACCATAGTTACCAGGTTTTACGGTACCTATTTTTATAGAATCGGACTCAGTCGCTAAGTGCACCTTACTTAAGCAGTTGATTACTATGTACTTACGGAAAAACGTAACAACAATAACCAACAAATGTAGACTTTCCTCTTGTAGACAAGTAAAGCCTGTTCCTAATCAGAGATCAACAACGCACCTTCAGAACGATACTGACCTAATTCAAAATTACAGCTTTCAAACTTCAAGTCATAAATTGATTATGATAGAGCCCTAACTCGAAATCCAAAATTTCTGAATTATGTCACTATTGTTCTGAAAGTGCGATAATGTTAGTTTATTGTTATAATATATTGTTTGTTTATGTATGGGATTTACAGAGAACTCACATAAACCGAAGCGAAATGAGGGAGGATCGCTTGTACTTAATATGCAGTAACTAACAATGCCAAACTAGTTTTGTTTAGATAGATCTGGTTAAAAATCGTTTAAAATTCTGGACTTATTAATTTACAAATTCAATTTACTCATCTATAGACCCGTGGCTACCGGAAGGACAGCTAGTGTCACGCAGGAATAGGGCTCGTTTCTGGGCCTTTGAGCACGTCGCACTTTATAACATGACCATTTTGCATATTAAACTATACTCTCATCATCTCAGAAATGTTATCCAAACAACTCCATCAACGTATTCCAAAAACTACTTGTAAAATATGGCTACCGAATGTTTTAAGTAAAAATGTGTTGTTGAAAATAAGCTTTTCCAAATAAAACAATTTTATTCACACACATTATTGCCAACTGCAGGGTTATTATGATATAGCTATGCAGTTCATTTTACGCTGAGGGAAAGGGACAGAGCTATACATATAAATGTCATAGCTCTATCCTTTCCGCTCGCCGTAAATTGAACTGCATAGGTAGGTCATAATAACCCCCCTGTCTGACAATAAACGCACTATTCTAATACTATAATATTATGAGTCAATGAGAGTAACCAAGTCAATCCGATAACGTGCAATAGGGAATATGCATGGATTTTAAAAATCGCATTTCTCATCAAAATATGAAAATACCGTAAAAGAGATCACCAAAACGGAAATTAAAATTAAAATCGGTCAAGAAATACGGAAGTTATAAGCATTTAAAACTTCTAATTAGACAGAGAGATCCGATGTGCACCGTGACGTCATTGTGCACTGCGGCCATATAAACTCCATGTAAAATTCCGTTTTTCTAGAAAGAGATAGGAACAAATCTTTGTTGGCTTATATCTTGGTTATGTTTATAGTTATTCAAAAAATGATTTTTGTGATCTGTTTGTTACATGAATCAGCTTCAATTGAAGCTGTAAAAAAAAATATGCATATTCCCTATTGGTCCAAATCGAAGATTTTAAAACATTTATTTGTTAATACAGAGTTATTTCTTTCTGTACTACTTACAGATAATGATTGAGTATAATCTAATTACTAAATTAGGTGAATCAAAAGGAAAAGACTTATTTCAGTTTTGTTTGTTTATAATTTTTTAGTTTGTTACTCCTTCCCGCTGCAACGGCTTGATTGATTTGAATGAAATTTGGAATGAAAATAGCTTATACCCTGTATTAACACATAGGCTCAATTTCATCCCGGAAAATTTTAAAGTTTCCACACACACACACACACACACAAATTTTCGCATTTATAATATTAGCAGGTTATGTGAAGCTAATATGTGTATTAAAAATGAGTCATAGATGAAGATTACTATGATTAAACTCTTTAAAATAATGTAAAGACAAGCACTTGCAACTGGCCAGTTGCTTTTATTTATAGCCATATTTTTTATGCGATAATTGACGTTTAAAAAACTCTTTTTATAAATAAATCAAACATACCATAGACACGTCAAAGTGACAACGTGTAATTTGTAGGGTCAACGTACTTCACCCGTCACCCTTTGTAATGCCCTATAGCGGGTCTACTTTAACACACTAAAATTTATAACTTAGTCAGTGCTATCCCTTTCGTTCGCGCATCGTGATTAAATTGTTGAAAAGAGATAGGGCTGAAGTTGAACAGCGATACAGCAAAAGTGGGTGAAAACCCAGGGTTTGATGGAAGTCTGTAATTGACTGTACGCCAATTGTTTGGAGACAGGTGTTTACAATTGATTTATTAAGTGTGAAGTTATGAACCATAAAATTAGTTTTAAATTTTAACTAAAATATGAAATCATCACATCACTCCTAAACGACCGAAGCAATCTTGGTACCGCATACTTAAAAGTGGTCACTCAAGAGTCTCGACACAGACTACTATGTATTGAGTACCAAGTAAATAATATGTCGCGACATAGCTCTATTGCACATTGCTCGCAGAACCGATGGCTGATGGGGTGAAACGGTTCTCGAGTGGCGTTCGAGGAGGAACCGGAAGACGTAGCGTGGGTAGACCTCCGACAAGGTGGATCAATGACGTGGCTATGGTTGCGGGAAACCTGCGGGAAGGCCTGGCTTTGTAATCAAGTTGCGTTTAGCCATGCAGATAGTTACAACAAAACTACCACCGTTCTATATTTATTAACTTTATTACATAAACACAAAGTAGACAAACACTAGAATAGAATAGAATATATAATATCTTAAGTAACCGAAACTGACGACGTGCGTGCATGACTCGATGTATGAATGTTGAAGAAGCGAAATAAATTTGTCAAGGTCGTAGCAAGTGGAAAGAAGTGGTCTCTGCCTACCCCTCTGGGAAACAGGCTTGATTTAATGTATGTATGTATGTGGAATAGAATAGAATAGAATATTAAATATTTACACTAGGCGTAGGCTTATTTGGAGTTCTGTATACTCAAAGAGAGCCAAACTATCCTGTTACCCTATTACTACGCCTACGCCGCCGAAAAACAACAAATAATATTAACCGCCCGAAGTAAATTGCGCGGTACGGAACCCTTAGTCCGCGAGTCCCTCTCACACTTGACCGGTTTTTTTACAAATCAAACACTTTTGTCTGAATATTATGAGCCTACAAGGTCAAATTTAATCGAGTCATTTTACGTAAAACTTTTCAACCTTAGAACCATTTAGGTTCGAATAACAAACTTGCAGAAGGACGCTCAGTTGTGTATAATGTATAATTATGGCGACAACCTTGTCTGTTGAGGCTCTCTCACAGTTGAACACCAAACGACAACACAATAATGACACAAACGAGTACACAGTTCTTTGAAAAAATGAAAATTTAAGTTATGTTAGCTCCATCCCATTCTCTCGATTTAGACTCGAATGACGAGTGAAAGAGATGCACCCATAGATTCGAATTGAGTGCTTTATAGTTACCATCCCGAGGCCCTACTTTGAAAATGGAAGTTCGAAGTTACGTTAGCTGCATCCCTGTCACTCGTCATTTGAGACTTAATCGAGAGTAAGGGATAGAGGTATAGTAACATCAATGGTGGTACGTGGGATTTGAGACCCATACACACGAAGTTCCACCGATGGGTGGCCCGCATGATCGATATAGTATTCATGATGTTATAAAAAAAACATAGAAAAAATAATTAAAGTTTAGACATTTTTCAACATAGTTACAAAAATATAATTACAGAGGGAACGTATGTTAAAGCCTAAAATTTTGAGCGTAGACTCCCAATTTCTGTGGGGGAAAGACGACCGGTGAAAATTATTTAGGTGTATCTAGCGGCCCCGCTGCAAACTTCTGACTTTCCCGGTGGATTTTTCATATTTTTTTTCATACAAACCAAGTCTTGACAATGAAGAACACCTCAGGGTTGGCAACGCATTTGCAGTCTTTGGATTGTATTCTTGGGTTTGCAAATGGTTATGGGAAGATCCTACTTATCATCAAATCACCTGTGCGCAAATTTGCCTTCTCCAAGAAAAAAAGAAAATGTGTCTATGTCCCTTTTGTGAAATGGCCGTGACAAATACCTTGACACTGCATAGAGCTGGACACAAAACTATATCGATATTTAAACAATGTTACGTGTATAGTGTGAAAGACAAAACTTGTAACTAATTTATAAGCAATGTTGATTTATCGTTTGGGACATCGTTCGGCAAATGCTGGTGCGATAAAATGTAAACTAAGGCATGAGATATATCGTCGGTGATACTGCAAAAACGCGTAACTAACTAATTTATGATAGAGCAAAATGAACCTTACTGCCTTATTAAAAGGTGCATTTTGCTCCTTACTTCAAATGTTACTTACGCGGTTTTGCAGTTTCATCGACGATACAGAGAGTATGGTAGGAAATTATAAACTTTAAAAGGATTGTGAACCGAGGCTTAAATCGCGTAGCTGTCAAAATGATTCCATACTAAAGCTCCGGGTGATGACGTTTCTCACCCCTAAATCAAGTCCGATTTCCACGATTTTTTATCGTGTTGTAGATGGCATGAAAAAGTCCGTTTGTACTAGCTTATCCTAAGTCTTCTTGGAAAGGAAAACGTACAGAGCTTTTCAATTTTTCATAATAATCTATACTTGTACAACATATTCAAAAATTGTATAAATCGGACTAGGTCTAAGAGAAGAGTTAGAAACATTATAACATTTTATATGGTTTTTTTCTAATAATAATCCTCTTAAGGGTACCACAGAGACAGACTACATAACAGTTCATCGGCTGATACTGGTCGCCGCCCGGTCAGTTTATCATGTTAACACATCGCTCCTTTGCGACAAAACTGTGACATCTGGGCAAATCACAACTTTGGAGATGTCACAGTTTTGTCGCAAAGGAGCGACATAATAAAAAAAAAACTTAATGTTTGTTTATTTTTTTTACAAATTTTGGTGTCAGGCGGTATGACGTATGACAGACTTCGGACTGCAGCTGTTACTCAGTGGGGGTATTATTTTTTAGAATCATCGACAGCTATAACATACAAAAATCGTAATGAATGTTGCAAAATCTTATTGTTTTTATGGGATTTACTCGTAAATTGACATACTTATGTTGAATTTTTCTCATTGAATGTCACTGTAAAACATTCTGGACACTTTCATTTGTAAACAGAAACCCCTTTAAATAAAAGATGAGATTAATAGAAACTTGTCGAGACAATTACAAGAAATTATATAGGTACTTATTTAACAATTACAGGATTTGGTAATGACGCATCCTTTTATTACGAACGAATTATTATCCTAACATACCCCGCAACCCACACTATTAGCGACTATGAAATTATAGTTATATAGTTGAAAAAGCTTTAGTACAATTAACCCTGTGGCTGAAAGCAATTCAGTCTTTGCCTAGCGCGCGTTGACGCTACCCGCGCCGCCATTTTGATAAAATTTCCCGCGTTTTCCCATAAAAGCCGCGTTCAAGAAGATCATAAAAAATATATAAAGTCCGTTACGATAGTTGTTGTTAATTAATTGTAATAAAAGTGTGATGTGAATTATCAAGTTAAAATAGTTACGAATTGTCAATGTCCATTGACACTCGGATGTTCACATGACACTGAAGAAGATATTCAAATCGATTATTATGTTGTGACATGACAGGTACTTTTTAGGTCGCATTATGAGTAATGTGGGAGGTTTTTAATGATTTTATTTCTTATTCGAGATCACTTTTTCTAGTCACAGTTAATTTTGCAGTTGACAGTTTATTTGTGGTCAGTAAGTTTTGTCATTTAACTATGAATTGGCTCCAAATTGTCCAAAAACCTTCGTGCGAGGATATGGCTTAGTTAGTTCATAAAACTTATCGTGCCCTAAGTGCATGTTTCGGTCGTCATATCATAAGTTATGCAGTTTTCTTCCGGTTTTCGTTTTATGGGGATATTTGAAGTCACTAGTATATGTATTAACCATCGAAATTGGATTACTTTAAAGTCAACATTCGCCGCGTTATTGCCGATATAAGACCTCATTTTAGTTAATGGCAAGTAGTTTTATGTTTATCATAAACATTAGTTTTAGAAACTAGTCAGTAAAATAATGTATTACTGTTTTACTTTCTACCACCCGCATTAAAGCCAATCCTTACAAACCCGCCATGAGTTATAAATGTTATATTACTTATAATTTACCCATAAACAGTTAGTTCCTATGTAGATCTATATTTTTATATTATATCTTTAAAATATTTCTCATATAATATTGCCGTTATAATTTTATGTAGCTATCCCAAAGCATGATTGTTTTATGAAAAAGAAAATGTATAGTCAATTATATAAAATTATCTCGTTCCTTTTTGAAACTTGTGTATGAAAATTCGTCACCAAGAGCCAATTTTTGATCAATATTAAACTAAAGTAGGTACCTAATGATTAAAAATCGTAACCAATTACTAGACCAGGACTTCTATTCAACACGGTACAAACCATGACCAAACCACGGTGTTTGAGCTGTTATCGTATTGTCACCGTTTTGACAGCTCTTATTTACTTGACAGTAATGGCGGCTGACGTCAAAACGTCATAACAATACCATAACAGGTTAACTACGATATCGTTTTTACCGCAAAGAATACCGGCCCTGAACCAAATGTGTCATTATCAATTCGATTTTCGAATTTTAACTATTAGTTGAGGAACGACTTACTCGTTATTAACTAACCTGGTTCACATGCACTGAAGGCGGAGGCGACGCGATGAATGTTGCAACGCGATTTACGCGATTCTATACTAAAAAGCATTCCTAAATATAGGCGGAGTGCAGGCGTTTACTCCGCTAAAGTGCTTTTGCGGCTTCAGGACTTTTGCTTAATAACAACATTAAATAGGAGAAAATAACCTCTTCGTCTTTTTCTGAACCGGGACAATATAAAAATGTAACAGATAGATTAAAGGGTTTATCAGGATTGCAGACATTGGTTAAATTTAAAATAGGTAATATCATGTGAAAGAATTATTATATTCTAAAACCTAACCCATTTAATAGTATATAGAAATGTAACAAAAAAAAACGTATTCAAAAAGAAGCATTTAACGCGTTACCAGTTTAAAAAAACGCTTCTAAATAAAGATGAGAATCCAAGATGGCGCTGAAAAACCTCCAGCTGTTCCAGCCTTTGGGCCGTGACATGGTGTATCACCATCGACAAGGGCCTATGAAGGCCCCCCCTACAGCACTTTCGAGAAGCATCTCTAAAAGCGCTGAAGCTCTGGCTACTGCTAAATCAGGTAAGATTTTGTGAACTGTTATGGAAGAACTGTTCCAAGTATTATATTCGGTCTACTCTCGTTGCATAAACAGTATTGAGGCTAGACAAGTTTTGCGAAAACTGACAAAATGTATGGGATTGATGTCGTAGGCGCTCGACGCGACCGTCTGACAGCTTACGTCAATCCTATACATTTTGTTAACGATAACGAACGCCAAATGCCTCTAGTCTAGAGCCCCTAGTGTACCTGCCCAAGGTAATACAATACACATTTAATAATATCTTACAATACGATTGTTTGGCTTAAAGGGACAATTAAATACCACCACCACCAACCAGCCTCGATCACCAAAATCGCCGACTTTTACTATTTTCTAGCCAGAGCCCAACCATGACCGTCCGTCTGTCTAGTCCGTAGATAGCGGTTTTTTTTTAAATATATATATTATTACGATGGATTTACGGTCATTTTTGTAAAGAAAGTGAAATGAAAAAGGTCCTCATACAAGAAATGTTTCCTTTCAACTTTTTTATTTTTGTTGTACTTTTAGTGCAAACCCTAAAGAAAAACAACAAATACAAAGAAATGGTCAAGTGTGAGTTGGGCTCGCATCTGATAAGATTCGAAATCGAATTAAAATCGGAATATAATAATACTTCATCATGTCAGCCGAAAGACGTCCACTGCTGGACATAGACCTGGTCTTGTGCTTTTCGCATCTACCGCGTTCCCGCGATCGTAATAATACTTACTGTGGTGCAAACCCTCGGTGCGCGAGTCCGACTCGCACTTGACCGGTTTATTATTGCTAACGTTTTAAATACAGTGAAATTTTAATCGACTCCCAGGAGATATGCGTTACTCAATTGTTATAGGGAAGGAAGTGAAGGCCCGCAAGGCGCGCAGCACCGAACAGCCGGGCGCGGGCACCGGCCTCGTCAAGGGCTCCAGCTCTCTGGGGCTCCCAGCGCTGGGCAAGACCTGGGGCCGCGATGACGACAGCGAGCACAGCCGCTCGAGGAATGGGAGGTACGTTGTATTTTGATGGTAAAACGAAGGGAAACCATATTATAAAGTGTCATTTGCATGTCTCCATTGTATAGAAGTATAAGCTTCTTGGGCATTACTTTTGGTCAGGTGATTTTTAACTTTTTAAGGCGAAGACGCGCGGAGACAATGCGATCGCGCCTTGTACACACTAGCATTCTGTCAGTATGGGGTGTCTCGCTGAGTGTGTACCTGGTTTAAGGAGAGTAAGCGAAACGAAACTAGTCTGTGATCTAATTCGAGATCAAAAATGTAAATAAACGGTTTGCCATCATAAAAAAACAAATCCAAGTGATGGTTACTTTAAAATCATTGAAATAAAAATAATAATAATCAGGGTAGTATAATATTGTGTGAAGAGTTAAAAATATTACACGTTTTTTTATTCCGTATTTATGTTGTTTCAATAAAATATATGGAGATTTAATTTATGCTACTAGCAATGGCAAGAAGTTTTAAACATTTGGTTCGTAATTATAATAGTTGTACTGTTAATGCAATACGTGACCTACATTAGTTTTCTGCCATCTGTCGAATGAATCTGCTTCTTTTCGTTTATCCTTTGGTGTCGTTGCTTTCTGTTGTTAAGTTTTGGTTCTTGCTAAGTTTTAGTTGTATTTTCGTGTACAGTTTCTATTTATTCGTGTGTGTTTCTTTGGAAATTAAGAACTATGGAAGGTCAGTCGGGTCCTTAAAATAGAAAGGATAATTCTCTTACCGCCGAAGAAAAGGCAACGCAGTGCTGTGTCCGTTAATGAGAAACTTGTGGTGATGAAAGCCTATAAATATTTCTATAAAAATTGATCTCAAGGAGAATATTGGTCTTTAGGTGGTTGTGTCAATAACACTACCAATGTTCTTGGCATGTCTGCGGTTACGGTACGCAGAATAGTGACTGAGAATAAAACTATTTTTTACATTACATATTAATAGACTAACTTTAGCTGTCCAACAGTCTTCCAGCCAATATCATACTGAAAAGCATGTAGGTATCGGTATTTATACATAATTGCTGATTAAACTTCATACATTAAAAAAAACATTGTTAAACAAGATTCTACCCATACAACTCTGGAATGTCACCATAACATTGACAATTGTATGTTAACATTTTTGATCTCGAATTCGATCACATACTTTAAAGGAAGTTCGAAGAGAGATCCGTCCCTTGAAACAGTTCTTTTCATAGTCTATCTATTTGGACCAATCTAAAGCTGCGCGTCCACTGGGTCAGTGGGAGCGAACGGAGCGGATGGATTAGTTGCTTTATTTCTATTGATTTCTATATTATACAGATATGCCGATCCAGTGCACGCTGTTCCATAGAAACCACTAATCGATATAGTTCTGTGATAGAAACTTACATAATTTTTTATTTTGTTTAAGTAGAATAACAAGTGAAATAATAATAAATAAATACAATTATAACTATGTGAATAAAGGAGTAAAATAGGTAAAAATATTGCAAAAAATGCAAGAGGATAAATGAACCAATCGGTGGTACCAACATCAGCCCACTCACAGATGACACTTTAGATTAAAGAAAGAAAATATAACCTTGATTTACGTCACGTATTTTTTGCATGTCATTCTTGATGAGATGACCCATTAATCTCATTATAATATAAGACATGGAAAAGTTACAGAAATAATGAAAAGTCGATAGCACGCGGCAGTAATGGCCGGATTAGTGCTTGACCCCCAAGATCACTGCTGCACGCGATATTACAAATGGCTCGAATTAATTACTTTGTGAAAGAGAGATTTTGAAGGGTAAAGTTGCCCTAAGTCAGTATAATAGCTGGAGCACGAACTGAGATGTTCGTCATCGTTGTAACGTTTTCGAAACGCATTTATTATTCGAAAACGTGTTCTAAACCTATTCGTAGCTTGCACCTTAAAACAAACTCACGTTTCCCACAATATTTTACTATAACTTTGATCTCTTCCAGACGACGTTGGACAGAGAAAAAGCTAGAGACAATAATAGCGGCCTGTACACGTAAAGTTCGGACCGCGGGAAACGCCACGCGCCGTTCCAATCTTCGTTCCGAACCGTTTGTAAATGCAACTGTAATAGTAAAATCGTAAAAAAAATACGGTTCGGAACGAAGACTGGAACGGCGCGTGGCATTTCCCGCGGTTCGAACTTTACGTGTAAGGGCCGCTTATATCTATTAGACAGATAAAAAACCCCCACTATAATCGTGACCCCTTCTTTCAGAGCTGATACCTATCTCTTAAACGTCCCAATAAATTTTCATGAAACCTAGCTAAAAACCACCGCTAGAAAACCTGCTATTAATAAGAAAAACCGCATCCAAATAAGTTCACCCGTAAGAGCTACGGTGCCACAGATAGACACACAACACACACGCATAGCTATCAAACGTACAACACCCCTCTTTTTACGTTAGGGGTTAAAAAGTCGATAGCACGCGGCAGTAATGGCCGGATTGCTACTTGACCCCCAAGATCACTGCTGCACGCGATATTTCCCATGGCGGGAATCAATTACTTTGTTGAAAGGGAGATTGTTAGAGGCAAAGTTTCCCTACGTCAGTATGATAGCTGGAGCACAAAGCACTCGACGCGACCGTGGCAGCTGGAGTCAATCCTATACAGGATGAATGGATATTCAATTAAAAACTATTAAGGAGGCATAGTAGATCTCATTTGGAACCAATAAGGTCATGTAGCATACCCTGGCCGAAAATTATTCGTTCCGCAATTTCGAAAAAAATTTCAAATATCTCATATTTGGGATTTTTTTCGAAATTGCGGAACGAAGCTCGAAAAAAAATTTGCTATTTTTTAATGCTCTTTAATGTATTTTCTGAAAGCTAAAATGTAAAATGTAATGAAAAAAAATAAACACATTTCAAGTTATCCGCGAATGGGCCCTTAATTTAATGACCCTTAAAGTAGGTAAATAGTTTCATTTCAACAGCATTTCTTGGATGACTGTGCGTTACTTCAATTTAGATCAAGGCTGTTACACTGGCGAGCAGAAATATCGGGTCGCTTTGTAAAGAATTTCAGTACACCGTGCTTCTTATATTTGCTAGTGATTGTATATAAAACTCATTAAAGTCTTGAATACCTCATAAGTTTTTTGAAGCGTCATTCCTAATCTTGCTTTCAAAGCGCGAGTTAAGGGAAAGAACCAATTATTAAAGATGGACGAATTCACAATTGGCAAATACCTTTTGGCACAGTCTCGGAACATGGAAACAGCTCCATGATTTATGTGTTTTGTGTTTTTTTATATAATTAATTCTCATCATCATCATCATGGCGGCTTGTTAGTGATCCAATCTTGGATGTAAGCCTCTTCCTTCTTCGTCCACTCTTGGCGATCTTGTACCAGTCTCATCCAGACCCGACCTCCGTGCCGTCGAATGTCATCCACTCAGCGCTGCGGTGGTCTGCCGCGCCCTCTAGTATCGGCTCTGGGTCTCCATTCAAGGACTCGTCTTGTCCAGCGACTCTAGTCCATTCTCGCAATGTGTCCCGCTCATGTCCACTTCTTCTTTGCTAAAACAGCCATGACGTCATCCACTTTGGTCTTACTTCGGATCCATTCTTTCCGCTTCCGGTCTCGGAAGGTGATCCCGAGCATCGCTCCATCCATACCCCCCTGCGCGGCTCGGAACTTCTCGGCGGACTTCTGCGTAAGAGTCATAGTCTCTGTATTATACCGTAGGTAAGCATGGGCATCGAAGTCTTTCACTTTGAGGTGCAGGGATATTTTGCCACGTAGGATCTGTTTATTGGCGCCGAACGCGGCCCACGCTCGCGCGATCCGTCTTTCCACTTTCCATTATTAATTCTAGACTTTTACAAAAAACATAGACATCAATACAGGGTGACATCAAATTGGTAATACAAAACTCTTGATTATAGCTCAGGTAATGACGGATAGTCAAGTCCACTAACTCAGTTGTTTACATTAGCCTTCTTTAACTATCGTTAACTTTCTAATAAAAGTAATAATTAACGTCCTAAAGTGAGGTTAAGTTTCATTTAATACCTAACTATGTTATCGGTCAATCGATGTTATCAATCTAATTTAAGGGTGGTTTACACTTCGTGAAGTTGCAAGTGAAGGTAAGAAGTGATAAAGTTAACAAGTTTCTACGAAAACCTACTTTCAAATTAAAAAAACACATTCAAAACGGTTCACCTGTTTAAGAGCTACTGCCACAGACACACACCAACTTATAAGTTATAACTCCCCTCTTTTTACGTCGGTGGTGAAATATGATAAATTACACAATAATTCACTACAAAGAACTCTGAGTTCATAGTTTAATGCGTAAACCTTCGCGTGACCCGAAGCTTTCCGCCACCTGATTCACAAGTTCTTTGAAGTAGCTTCGCGTGCTGCGGCTAGATACTTGTTCTAACGCTTGTATAAAGCTTGTTAACAGCTTGAAATGCCAAAGAAGGCGATTATTATGATGACGTAGTACGTTTCACATATCTCAATCTCTCAAAGCTTAGCTGGAAGAGATCCTTTAAGGTGATACATACATACATTAAATCACGCCTGTTTCCCAGAGGGGTAGGCAGAGACGACTTCTTTCCACTTGCTACGATCTTGACAAATTTATTTCGCTTCTTCCACATTCATACATCGAGTCATGCACGCACGTAGGTTTCGGGTACTTAAGATTCGGCCCTTTTCCAGTATTTCTCCGATTTGATTCGACCCTTCCACTCACCTTGGATCTGTATATCTCTTTCGTCAATCTTCTTTCATCCATCCTTTCCAAATGACCGAACCATCGAAGCATGCCCTTTTCAATCTTAGTCACTACATCTTCTTTTATTCTACATTTCTCTATGACTTTTTAATTTCTTACTCTATCAATCAGTTCCACACCACGCGTACTACGCAAAGAGCGCATTAAACATTTTAAGGGGATAAGGTCATATATTTGTACAACCATTAACTAAAACTATAAATCTCGACTTAATCGCATTAAACATTTACCACGACGCTTCGATCGTGTTACAACAGACAGCCGTAGCAGCAGTTGTTTAAGCATGTGTGAAAATCGTGTCAGATTAAAGTATCCTTCTTTTAGTTTCATTGTATTATTTTTGATTTTCGTTTGTACAATAAAGTGTTGTTAATTCGTAGACCATTTTGGACTATGTCATAATGACGTAATCAATCAAAACGTAACAGACTTGTTATGATTTTATTTACAGTGTCATTGTCATACTCGTAGTTAAAAATGGTCTACGAATCAATTTCCTTGACTGTACAGACCAGACCACTTATATTTCATATATCGAACCCACCTGATGGTAAGTGGGCTCTATGAACACTGCCATTTGCAAATGGGTCGTCAACCCTGCCTCAATGCTAGTCATTTTAACAACTGTCGTACTCTTAGGCGGAACCCTACTGGATGAGTTCCTACCGCCTTTAGTGGAAAAAAGATAAGTCAATCCTGACAAATTCCCGCGACATCGTCCGCGTAGATTTTGACTGTAGTTATGCCCTCGGGACCTTTTAAATTTTAGTCATAAGCTAACTCCATTCCATCCAAGTTAGTTGCAACGTCAAGGAGTAATCAACTAACACACACAAACGTTTACATTTGTAATATTAGTGAGATTGTTGTGTTTGAGGTTATAATTTGTACTGGAATGACAGGTGTCATTGTTGACTTATTATCTTCCTATAACTATTATTTTGATCTAAATCTATGGTGGAATCATTTTGGATTAGAATGAAACGAAAGCTCTTGTTGTAACGGATTAGAATGAAAGGAAAGCTCTTGTTGTAACGGATTAGAATGAAAGGAAAGCTCGTGTTATTGCGCGCTAACAACTTACAGTCTGTGAGCAATTAGAAGAGGCTTCGGTTTAGTACTTCTCTCCCACTCGCTCTTAATAAGATCGTATGAGAGCGAGTGAGAGAGAAGTACTAAAACGAAGCCTGCTCACAGACTGTACAACTGTTTTCCACGAAAGGATGTGCCGCCATTCAAATTGACGTTAGCCCGGCTCCGTCATTGTAAAATAAGAGGCGTGTCGTCGTGGAGTGAAAACAGGCAGTTGCCTGGCCCTCCCCCTACCTCTGTCACTCGAGGCGATGGTGCACAAACTTGACTCGCTAATGCATTTTAGTCATGAATTTCATTCATCCATCTTTTTTGGTCCTCAGGGTTAGTACCATTTGAAGTCTCCAGAACGGGAATGTCTTTGGGTCTTAGACCTTTGCCATCAGATGATCTGTGCGCTCCTTAAAATGAAATAAAAAGTTAAGGTTTCGCTCAGGACCCGTATTTTGGAGGCATCCGTTACTCTCCCACTTAGGATAGAACATAAAAGAATAAGTAAAATTATTTATTCAACGCACACAGAAGAAAAAGAAAGAAAATATACTTAAATATAAAGTAAAAAGAAGACATAACGTTGAACAGGATCACTCTCAGCATTGAACACTAATTTTTAGAGGGACCCTAACTTATAAAAAACAATCTTAATTAAACAATAAACGGGTAACATATACTCGTAACAAACACTAGCGACAATTCGATTCAAATGGTGAAATAAAAACGATATAAATACACACTGAAAAACTTTAACAAAGACTAATTGAGTATTTGTGTGGCAACACCAGAACAACACAACCATTTTGTTAGATCGTTCCAAGTGACGGCTAATTTAATTAAATTTCATTTGACGTAACACTTACAATTGATAAACACGACCATAAAAACCCGAATTAATTTTCGAAACTAATTAATTTATGTTTCAAATGAAAATACTATAGATATTTTTGTATTTGTCGTCCACAATCCACATCATCGCTAAAAAAAAAACAATATTATCTATGAAATATCTCATGTAAATATCTAATCGATTCGTTGCATTTTCCGTCTAAATGGCTTTTCCGTCACCCGCCCAAGCAATTAGGCCCGGTAAAAGCCAATACATATTAACGGGCGGAGGCCTTGACATTTGGCGGGCTAGGGGCAGCTAGGAGCTGTCAATCCACGGGGAAACTCTTCAATATTTAACACACACTTAAATCGAAGAAACCGGACGGTTTTAGTTCGATTTCTGAACGCATTCGACTTCGTAGGGAGTTAAGCGTTGACTTCTGGGTTTTAAATTTATATTTTCTTGGATAACAATGGAAACCTTTAGTTTTTTGGTAATTTCATAAAAACTGATAATATTGACTGAGCTTCATTATATTTTTCCCGTAAATTTTAAAAATATCTCTAACGATACATTTTTGTAATTTTTTGGCTCATAAAATTTGGAAATAAGGGGAAGATTCAGTCATATTTTTTAAAAATAAATCGCAATGTAGGTACGTACTTACTATCACTACATAGTATAAAACAAAGTCGCTTGCGCTGTCTGTCCCTATGTATGCTTAAATCTTTAAAACTACGCAACGGATTTTGATGCGGTTTTTTTTAATAGATAGAGTGATTCTTAAGGAAGGTTTATATGTATAATACATTCCACGCGGGCGAAGCCGCGGGCGGGTCGCTAGTATATTATAAAAAACAGTTTAAAACGTGCGAAAAAGGCCCTTTCATATGACATTACATTGAATTTGACCTCCTGCTGGAGTTCCTTGCGGCGCTTCTTCTCCGCAATGATGGTCTTTTCCGAAGCGCTAGTAGATTCACTCCATATTACCGACGTGTAAAAGAGCCCTCATGTGGCTAATTTACTGAATAAATATTTTGAATTTTGAATACAAGTCAATTTCATTTAGATAGACCCTTAAGGCACTGGTCCCACCGCCGGCTACAGACTATAAGCTAGTAGAACTATAAACTACAAAAGAGTGGGCGAGCGGCGAGAAGCGAGTAAAGTTTTGATAGTTTTGACGCTCGGCTATAAAGCTGAGTACCGCTGAGCTAGTTTTATAGTCGATAGCTTTTACCGCTGCGGTCAACTAGTAAACAGCGGTCCCACCGCCAGATATCGGCGAGCTCGGCGAGCAACTAGTAAAATTATGTACTAGAAACAGTTGACAATCGGCGGGAGGCTAGTAAAAATTCTATGGGATTATCGCTTACTCGCCGGGCGGTGGGAGAGTGTCCTCGCCGGCGGTGTGAACAGCCAGCTATAAACTATAAATATATATCTCTCACTTTTATTTACACGAAAGCGATTATCTTTTGTTCGTTTCTTGAGCTAGAAAATAGCCGATAGCTCATAGCTTACTCGCTCGCGGTGGGACCAGTGCCTAATGCGCAGAAGCGACGTAAATCTGGAAAAACTGATCATGATTAGGAGCTGAGCACCCAAGGCAAAATATTGCGCGGTCGTTCACCAACAAGATGGACCGATCAAGTGAAAAAATTGTCATTCTCCCAATTTTACTCGGTTGTACGAGACGCGCTGGTGGAGGTGGAGGCAGATCATCCGCTTCACCTTGATGCTGACCACGGTCCTCAGATATGAGGGACCCACCCCAGAAAGAAAGAGACCCTTAATGGTCCGTGAGCTTTCCTGTTTCAAAATCGTTACACTGACATATACTTTCAAGAATTCTCATAAGAGTAATGCGTAATGTTCAAGGAGGTTAAATACAATAGACTAGAGAGGTCAAGTACGTACGTTATTTATTAACATACTAACACCTAATTAAACCTATTACTTATTTGTAATGGGCTTGGGTAAATTCTCTCGTAATAAAAGGCAGTTTAAAATATAACGGAGATTAACTTTATCTTTTAAATATCTACTTTTGTCGGGCGTTTTTTTAATTCTAAATTGTTGTAATCTAAGTATATAATAAAAATGAATCGCTAAATGTGCTGCTAAGCGCAAAACTCGAGAACGGCAGAACCGATTTGGCTGATTTCTTTTTTGTTGGGTTTGACAATGTCAGGACAAGGTTTTTATGAAAGAAAATAATTGAAAAATCCACCGGGAAAGTCAGGAATTTGCAGCGGGGCGAAGCCGCTGGCGGGCCGCTAGATATAAACAAATAAATAAATAGTAATATAGGTAGCTAAACTGCCTGTTACTTGATACCAACGCGTGCTGTGTAATATAAACCAATTTGTTATATTTTAACTAGCTTTAAGAAAGTTGTGTCTGATGTTGGTGAACCTATTGAATAAATAAATAAATCAAAATATGCAGTGAGATAGAGTTTTTCTTTTTACTCGACTGCCCAAAAAAAGGAGTGTAATGTTTTCAGGGTTCATGTACATATGTATATATGTACCTACGATTCTTTATTGCACCGCATAACTTCCAAACGCCTGATTTAGATGAGTGTGGTATCGTTAGAATCCTTCCACCATCCCGGGAGGTTACCTAAATTGTTAAAATTGAAATAACAACAATGGCATTGTTTTTCGTTTAGTTAGGTATATTAGTTTATATAATGATTTATTGAAAAAAAAAAGGTTTTTATAGCATGGAGATGTCAAAGAAGCATACAGGGGTAATTCTAATAAAAGTGGCACAGACAGGTTAAAGTTTCTCCAAAAAAAAAGTAGTGGTTTTTTACCTTCTTTGCTTAGAATAAGCTTCTTGGTGTTCCAATTGTTACATATTTATAAAAGGGAACGGAATATTCATGAAAATAAAAGAATTATGGCTTGTTGAAATATGGAGATGCAGGTGAAAGTGTTATTAGACAGGTTAGAAGAGAAAAGGTTCCAGGTTAAACAGAGTTATATTAAAATACAAATTACTATAAAAAAGAAATTCCCTACATTTACTTTGGTAGAGCACTGTTAATGGGTACTGCTTCATAAAGCATCTGTACAGTTTTTCAGGGAAATTATATGTAAGTTATTAAATTAATTTTTTTTTAAATATTCATTCACTTTAGCTTGCCAATAGTCACACTAACCTGCACAATGTCTCTTTAACCTGTCAAGAGTTACATTAACCTGTGCCTAACCTTATCTAACCAAGTTACAGGTAAAAGTTACACAGGTTAGAGTTAAAAGTATGTTTACAAGACATTTACTCTTAAACCGACGAAAATATGAATGTTCCACTCTTAGTAATATAAGTAGATACATCAGAATACCACGTTCAAATGATTATTTAATTATGTCCCATACCGTTAACATTAAATAATCGAGACAAGATAAAGTTAACATACCCGTTACAAACTCCAGATTACCGCATTTGATCAATAATTTCCACAAAACTATGACAGATAGCCTCCAACCATTTCGTATAGTGGAGAGCCAAACACAGGCCGAATGTTTACCGAGAAATATGGTGTGCCTATTATTTTTCGTATGTGAGTGAGATACAATATCACCGACACACAGGTTACAGTTAAAATATCACTGGACAAACTGTCGTGTGTTAAAATTGATGGATATGCATATATTTTTAAAACCATATCATAACTATTGAATGTCATAATATTCTTCTTGAAATAAATTATAAAACATATATAATAAAATATACACTAATAGTTCAAAGACCTTAAAAACTGGAAGCAAGTCGCATTTGGACAAGACGGGTTATAGTAAAAAATGGTGCCTACCATTTTTTTTTAACAAATTTAATGATTTTTTTTTAAAAAAGTGCCTTGGCCTCGATGCACATGGTCGGTGCTTATCTATGAACGTTTTTAGTTTTTCTGAAAAACAAACATTTAACACACTTTGTATTCAAAAACTCATTGACAGGTTACGGTGCCACTTTTTTTAGAACGACCCACAGATCACCTGACGGTAAGTGTACTCTGATGACAATGTCTATGTATTTAAGTATGTATTTATCTATATAAGTAAGTTAATCTTTGCCGGTAATCTATCACTTTACAGAAAATCGATTCATCGAATATCTGTTCCCAGAACACTATTCGCAGAATGTCGTTATGACTTAGGAATCATTCATCGAACTTCAGTTGATCGCTGTTACATTTCTTCGAATTACCTGTTACACCGGAATCGAATCATCGAATTTTACTTCACTATTTTATTTGTTTATCACAATAGTTGTTCATCGAATCACGTTTGCTATAATTTTGATTTAACGTAAGTTTCAGTTCCCAAATTTCATATTACACAGAAAATCATTTCATCAGTGTTACTATACATTGTAATCACAACGCGCTCACGTAGTCCGAGGTAGGTTAGGGTTATTTTTTTTTTATGTCCTGGAAGCCCGACACGCTCACGGAGTCCGAGGTAGGTTAGGGTTTTTTTTTTTTATGACCTGGAAGCCCGACACGCTCACGGAGTCCGAGGTAGGTTAGGGTTATTTTTTTTTTATGTCCTGGAAGCCCGACACGCTCACGGAGTCCGAGGTAGGTTAGGGTTTTTTTTTTTTATGACCTGGAAGCCCGACACGCTCACGGAGTCCGAGGTAGGTTAGGGTTATTTTTTTTTTATGTCCTGGAAGCCCGACACGCTCACGGAGTCCGAGGTAATTTGGGTTATTTTTTTTTTATGACCTGGAAGCCCGACACGCTCACGGAGTCCGAGGGTTCGAGGTAGTTATAAAATATGAATGGTACCATTATTGAATCATGTTTCGATAAAAGGTAAATTCGATGAATCGTTACTGCGATGATTTGAGACACATTCGAAACAATTTATGATGAAAAGTTGTTCGACTATTTGAAAATCGATGAATTTAAAATTATGTGTATAGAAAATAAAACGTAATTACATTCGTGGAATAGTTTTCGTCGATATGAAATTCGATGACAGGAATTTCGATAAAATGATAGACACCCATCTTTGCCTTGGACCCATAGTCCAAGCCTAGAGCTTAGTTTGGGGCTAGGTCAATTTGTGTGAGATTGTCCCCTGGATATTTGCAATCTTACCATGGCAATCTGAAGAAAGGCGTTGCCAACACTGAGGTCTTAGATATACTAATGCTGTCAATTCACCTGTTGTTTTACCCCCGTTGTGTTTTTTGTAAGTTCAATTCAATCGACAAGTGGAACTTTTTTTAAAGTTTTTCTGAATAAAAATATGTTTTGTCTCAAAAGCATACCCCTATTTTATTAGAAATTGTTCATTGCTTACTGCGAAAATAAATAATTAAATTTCTGCTAATGGCTAAAGAACTTAACGCCACATGGTCTTTTCTACGTCCACAGTAACGTTACACGCTTTAACGTTACAAACAAAATAACGTCTTTCCGACCCCTAGTCCAAAAACTGAAAATATCGTTTTTTTTTCTAATTAAATAGGTACCTCTATTTATTTTTTTCATAACTTTTTTTAGAAAGTTCCTACTGTTATTCATTTTGCAACTTTGAATACCTAGCCCTAATGCAGGCAATTTAAAAAATAAATTATTTAAATTTGTCCCATTACGATATGGAGAACTGCTAGGTCCGCTAGTCAATAATAGTACCGCATAAACATAGCATGTCGGCCATCGGCAATTACGGACCGTCCATAGCTCATCTGTTGACATATTGGCCGACAAACAACCCGCGTTTGCTTTGATAACTATGCACACAGAAGTTATTAGGTAGAGAAAGCTTAACGTTTCGTGACTGGTTAAATTATAAGTTTAAATCTCAAGTAAAATAAAATATATTAACATGCATATAGGTTTTTTTAAGTCAAAAATAGGTCTAAAAACGAGGTAAATTAAGAAAATACATTCATTATTGACTTAGCGTACAAAACAAAATGCATGTGACTGATTGTTTCTGAGAAAAGAAAGTGTGACAGACAGAATGACGGATATTAGGAAACTATAAGGGATCCTGGATGGACTACGGGATAACAATACTAATTTCCCTAAAATTCAAAATAAATGCAGTCGCGGGACTCGCGGACGAAATGTAGTTAGTGAATTTACCTATTGCACAATTTTTGCTCCAACTCCAATTCCAGTAGCGTCGCACAATAACAGTTTATACCACAGGTTTATACTTGTTTGATCGGACGCGCAGCTTGATAGTTGCAGGTCATTGCCAAGGGTTATCGATTCAGATCGCACTTTGCCATAACCTCCCATTATACATTCATAACTATTTAATATAACATCGGCTATTCTGATAAGTATGGGAAGATACTGATAGATTTATTGTAGAAAAATATGAGCTATTCTTGGCAAATTGGAGATACCTATTTTAAACTATTTTAGAAAAGGGGTTTTAATGACAGAGCCTTCTACCTACCTATTAATATACTTACGGTAATCATCCAATACAAGGTTACCTGGAAGAACGCCTTAAACCAATAAGTTCGCGTGTGTTCATACCATTTGTTTTTCTCTTTCTTTTTTATTTAGTTTTTTCTGTTTATGTACTAAATTATTTACATACATGACTAAGCTTCGCAATATTCTGTTCAAAAAATCGTACGTATTCAATCACTTTAATAGTAATTTTGAAAAGAGTATTCAAACACAAATTGTTTCTAATTGTCAGCTTGAAAAAGTAAATGTCGTTATTCACATACGCTACATTCATTTCATGATTAATGAGCCGGTAGAACTTATATCGTTTTTATTGGTATAATTATACCAATGAAGATTATTAAACGTTAATAGCTCAAGAAAGTCAATAAAAACTAACAGCGCTAAATTAAGGCTAGGCGTACACAAAAAGTTATTATATTATCTTCGTAATTATTGTATCCATTGCAGTTACAGCCATAATATAACAGATTTTAACTGCCGGTCAAGGACTGCTGTCTTTCATCTTTTCTAATAACTTCAGTCAAGGTCGTACCCGTTTTTGGTCCCATGGGGAAGGACGACTTAACACTCGCGTTTGTATTGCTCTACATACAAACAAAACTACAGACAGACAAAATCCAGGGGGGAGGGGGCTGCCCCTCCTCCCCGTTTCTGCCACTGAGTGTGCCTTACTGTACCTATGTGATAGTGGGAAGTGTGTTAATAGTAGGTAAATTTAATTCACGAATAGAGATGAGTACAGTTGCGCCTGCTCATTAAAAGGAGCGCTCCAATCTCCGAAGAACTAGTTCCTTTCGGTCTGTGACGGGAATTCATTCGTTTTAGTTCTTAATTCCTGACCGACTAAGGCCTAGGGATGAGCAGTTCTCGATGACTTGAAGTTGCGCCTCTCTACTGAATTTCACGTCAAAAGACGCAACCATGAAATAGAAAACAGTACCTATAGTCAGCTTGTAGTGAAATGACCGAGTACAACACTATAGTGCCGTCAATTCGAATTGGTTGCAGTGGCAGCAGCAGGGCTGGCAGCATGGACCGAAGCACCCGAGGTTCCAGCACCACCCTCAACTCTGACGAGGACAACATCAACGTCGTCGTCAGGTAAGCCCAGACGTGGGATGAACTTAAAACAATCAAGTAAGAGTATGAGTGAATGTATGTATGTTTGTAAACTCTTTATTGTACTACCAGAAAATACATACCTTCACGCCTTCATTCCCAGAGTGGGGTAGGCAGAGCTGCAAAATTTCCAACCACTCCAAAAACTTGTTGATAACTCTGTAACCACATTTTGCACAATTAGGCTAATATGTTTACCAGTAGTGTATTAGTCACAGGTGGCAAGCCCATCGCCTAACAGTAGGTACTACAAGCCTTTATTCCCTAAGTCGCCTATTACGACTTCCACGGGAAGACATGGAGTGGCACAATTCTAAGCCGGCAACCACACGGGCATCTAAGCCGGCAACCACACGGGCAACCTAACGGGCTACCAGAAAATAACAAACCTAAAAAAGAAACAGAAACACAAAAGTTTATTATATGTAGGATCGGGTGTGACAGGAGGCAAACCATCAGGTCGTTCTCCCATTTTAATAAAAATCAAGTTGTGATGTATCGAAGGATTATATTTTCAAACAAATTAATTATTCTATTTACAATAATAATAACAATCAAACTTTAATAGTAACAATTCAATCTAATTGCACTATAAACAATGACTGGCCCAACGGGCACGACTGATTAGAGGTACGCCGAGATTCCGCGTGGCGAGAGGCAGAGTAACAGTGTAACGACTGGACAACACTATGCCGAAAGGCAGAGTAACGATATGCCGAAAGGCAGAGTTACGATATGCCGAAAGGCAGCGTAACGAATTACAACAAGTGGCTACTCATGTCAAATAGAGTAAACCGACAGATTTGCCGGGAGCTGGGGAGCTCACTCCTGAGTCGAACCGTAAGCTTGACTGCCTGCTGAACCAGTTACAAGGGTTTATATACCCGGCTCGGCATGCCCCTTCCAGGAACCCCACTCCTCGACAACTCTGTCCATTGGCGCGCGGAAATACGTCACGTGTTTACTCCATAGTTAAACTAAAAAGACCTTAATTCTAATTAAAATTGATATCACAAATAATTAAATAATCCAATATTAATTACTGTTAACATATCACAATTCAATAGCAGCTACTTTAAAATCAAATTGACAAATTAACAATCCGCAAGATTCGTATGAGAACTAATAACTAATTAAGTCGAAGCAAGTTGTCAAAACAAAACAATAACGAATCATAAAATCATCTTTTGAATTATTATAAGGAATCACATTTAAAACAGTCATCAAAACAAGCGTTTCTGTTACGTACCTAAACAACTAACAATTTAACAAATAACAGTTACCATTACGATGTTTTATGTTCAAAGTGACAACTGGCTCCGACATATACAGCGTGAAATTTTAGTGGTTGTTTTCCCGCAACGAAATGATTTTGCCATGGACGTACAATCGATGTGTAATGTGTTTTTTTATTTACGTTAAGAAATGACAGATTTACAAAAGTGTCGAACGAAACTCGAAAGTGACCTAACACCAGTAGTAGCACTGCAGTAGTACCTACTTCTTTAGAGTGAATAAAACAAAATAAACTAAAAAGTAGTTCCATTTTTCCTTCATACTTTTACGGGCTTAGGACCGTCATAAATACTTTTAACGTGCAGTTTACGGATCCTTAAAAGTGAAAATAACAAGTTTAGATCAAGCTTTAAATGATCAAAAACGTATTTAAGGCGTATAAAAAAAAATGGAATCAACTTATTTACAATGATTATTAAATTGCCTTACCTAATTTTTAATGGTCCCGTATTTACACTTAAACTTCCCGATAACGCTATAATTGTTCGAACTGCAATCCGCCACGTTCAATGCACAATCTAGCACGTTTAATTTGATTGGTTTTTAATGATATTAATGTGTCTCTGTCACGTCTAATAACATCGAAAGCGTCCGATATTGCCGCTATTAGCGCATCACGAGTTTCGTATTCCCGTTGGTACACTAGGCGCTTTAGGTCAGACCACAAATAAAAGTCCAATGGAGTAAGGTCCGGGCCTCTTGCTGGCTTTTACGGTGATTTGCGAACTCCGCGTATGCGCAAAACGAGTGTGGATGCGCTTGCGACTGTCACGGGTCAACTGAAAGGGTAGTCGCCGTCGCCGTGTCGGCGCCTTTGTACGATATTGGGAATCCCCGAGAGAGTGAGAAGGGGAGTATCCACGTTGCTCGCTGCGGGCGTGCCTTATTCCTGACATGCTACGACTTATTTTCGCCTAATCGTGTTTACTTGTTTATTCGTTTATTTGTTAACAATATCGGGAACTGTCATCTACTTGCAGTTTTAGTGCGTTACTATTGTTTTTTCGCATGTTTGAGTTTAGTTTTTTTTTTTTATAGGGAAGTTTTTATTTATTAACTTTGTCTATCATAATTCGAAAGTACTACCGATAGCAAATCGCCCTGCCGCGGGAAAACAACCACTAAAATTTCACGCTGTATATAATAACTTTTCAGCAACTTGTTTGTGGATCGTATCGGAACTTGATCTATTGGTGCAATAATTATATTCTTCACTATAAAGCGCATCTTCGGTGGAAGGATTGGCGAGTATGTGCTAAAAATAAATTGTAATATTTGTTGTATTTATTTTGAACCGTATCGAATACATAGAGTTTTTAATAACTCAACATGTAATTCAACAATTCCCACGATGGTTCGCGAGGTCCCCCTCGAGCTAGCTTGTCTTTTCTATCGATAATTCGCTAGCTCTTAAAGCTCGCCAGTCGCGGTATATTTTTTTGAGGAAATGGAACAGCGAGATATCAATAATTATCTCACCTTTAACTTATCACTATCATCCATCTCTATCACTACATATTATAAAACAAAGCCCCCGCCGCGTCTGTCTGTATGTTCGCGATAATATCAAAAACTACTGAACAGATTTTCAATCGGTTCTCACCATAAATTAGATAATTTTACACGGAAGTTAAAATAAAAAAAAACTGGTTTATGAACGGGATACTGAAAATTCACATAAACCGAAGCAAAGCGAGGGCGGGTCGCTTGTAGTTTATAAACCTTTACAGTTTAATAACCATACACCGGATTGACGGGGGCAAAAATGTACCAGTGCTAGTGATTCATTAAATACCGACAAAGTTTATCGACAACTTTTGTCAATCAATCAATCAATCAATATCATTTATTTGCAGAATACAGTACAGTACAAGATGTTACAGTCAATTTTAAATAATAAATAATGTCCAATGTATCCAGCTTGCAAGCAAGCGTGCAAATATTATTTATGCAATAAAAGAAATTTATTTGTTACAATATTTGGTAAGTATCTAATAAAATTCAATAAATAACAATAACAATACACATTTAAATTATAGATAAAAAAGTCAAAATTCATAAAATATTATTATACCATGCCATTAATCATACATTACATTGCTCGAGGAAGTCCTTAACACTATAAAAACACTTATCTAGGAGCCAGTTTGACAATTTATTCTTAAATCTATTTCCCTGGAGTAGCTGTATCTCATCAGGTATGGCATTATAGATTTGGATGCACATGTTGTATACATTTTTGGTGTATATGGCCTTGTGACAAGTAGGTTTATAAAGGCGGTTCATAATTTTGGCCCTTGTATGCCGTTGTCGTGACATATGGATCTTACATTTCTTGCAAAAGTAAGTCATACTTTATCTTCTATATCAGAATGATCAGCTTTCCATGAAGATATACAACCTTTTTTTTCGAGGCATTTTTAACCGACTTAAAAATCAAAAAGGTTCTCAAGTCGTCGGCATGCTAAAGAATATGTTGTAATGAATGAATTGGTTATTCAACGTAATTTCAATGGTTGTCAAAAGTTACTTGGGTACAGGGTCACTATGAGATACCAGGTGTTTAAAGTTGCGATAAGTATGAATAAAAGAGGTTTGCACATAATAAAAAGGTATTCAAACTTGGCCATTACTTATGATAATGATGGATGATTAAAAATATTAAAAATTGTTTTTTATCGATGTCGATAAACTAAGTCGACATTTAATGAATCACTAGCACAGGTACATTTTTGCTCCCGTCAATCCGGTGTATGTTAATAACTGTCAGAACGACTGAATATCGACCAGTGAAAGGTTTTTATCGTTTTTATAGCTAACGCTTTCACGGTACAATCAATGTCATAAGCAAATGATCAATTAACGGCTTTGTCCTTGTTGCTTTGACCTGATTGATGGATTTGGAAGGAAATGAGTGATTTGTTACATTACTGTAAGCGCAGTTGTTTATTGTTATTGTCCCGGGAAATGTCTGATTTTCTAGAATAAAACTATAGGCAGATAAGTAAATCTTGATACATTGTACGTACAGTCAGCGTCAAAAGAAACTGATCACTTAAATACCTTGTCGCTTTACTGTCACATAAGCAATGTCAAACAAGATTGTCTAATGTGTTAATGCGATAAAGTACAAAAGTAGCTTGAAGTGACCAGTTACTTTTGACGCTGACTGTACAACCATGAAGTTTCTAAATTGATTATGTTGGTGGCATTTGTTGCGAGTAAAGGATAACAATAGCAATATTATTTTAATGTTGTCAAGATTATCAATTTTCATACACTTAATTTCATGGTGGTGATGTGTGATGGCCCCTTACACATTGGGCCAATGCTTTGGGCTACGTTATTGGGCCAACGTGTAGAGGACTACTTGACTACGCTATTGGCTTGTTCGTAGTTGGGGACCGGCTGGTGTCGGTTTTTTGTGCACCCATCAAATGGGCACTGTACACATTGGGCCAATACGTTGGACCAAGGTAATGGTCAAAAATATGAAATCACGTTTACACATTGGCGTATTGATCATTCTGCATTGGCGCTTTCATAAAAGATCCTTTAATGTGTGCACGAAAAACCAACATCAGCCGGTTGGCCGGCCAGCGTTGGTCGCCAACTACGAACATTTATACATATTTTACTTGTGGGAGGACCTTGTGCAGGGTCCGTCCGGGTTGGTACCACCATCTTATCCATTAACCTACCGCCAAGCAGCAGTGTTCACATTGTTGTGTTCCGGTTAGGGGATTAGACAGCCGGTGAAATGACTAGC
The DNA here is from genome assembly GCA_927399475.2 of Acleris emargana. Lineage (NCBI taxonomy): Eukaryota > Metazoa > Arthropoda > Insecta > Lepidoptera > Tortricidae > Acleris > Acleris emargana. The sequence continues at coordinate 20,376,983 of OV656843.1, forward strand.
ATAGAGGCATTCCATCTTAGTCCTCAGGGTTGGCAACGCATTTGCAGTCTTAGGATTGCGGTCTTGTGAATGCGAATGTCTATGGGTCACAGTTTCCACTTACCATCAGGTGGCCTGTGTGCTCGTTTGCCTTCCTATACCATAAAAAAAAAAAAAAAAAACATGGCAATAGCGTAGGCGTAGTCCTCTACACGTTAGTCCAATACCGTGGCCCAACGCATTGGCGCAATGTGTACAAGGCCTCAGAAGTGACTTCTTATCTGCCTAGCACTGTAAGTCTGAGAGCGTCGATGTCCTAGTTGCTTATAGGATGTCGATTTTGACTCGTAATGGTAAGGTACCGAGCTCGAACCCCTCGCGGTCGTTTATACTAAGCTAATGAGTTTTTCTCACTTAAAATATCGAGAGGAAACCTGTACATTCGATTGGGGGAGTGTGTGACAGTGGTTGAGCCGTTGAATCGTGTAGATAGGACAAACAAACAAACACATATTTACATAGTATAAAACAATGTCACTTCCCGCCGTCTATCCATCTGTATGTTCGCTTACATCTTTCAAACTAGGTACGCAACGGAATTTAATCCGGTTTTCATCAATAGATAGTGATTCAACAGGAAGGCTTTTATGTGTAAGGTCTGGATTATACCGGTGCTACAGGAAATTCACATAAACAGAAGCAAAGCAGGGACGGGTCGCTCATCGTCGGTGATACGGCAAAACCGCGTAACTAACAAATTTATGATGGAGCAAAATAAACCTTACTATCTTACTAAAAAGGTGCAGTTTGCTCCTTATATGAAAAGTTACTTACGCGGTTTTGCAGTTTCACCGACGTTATTTATAGCATCCAGGAATTTGTTTTGGGGTTTGGTATCCTGAACGTAACTTAAGCCTTAACTTCTCTCTTTCCCACTATGTTCGCTCTCTTTCTATATCCTCATTGTACAAGCGTGTAGCGTGTGTTTTTGGCTCCATGGAAATTAAACCAGGATTCATTAATTACTGCGTTTTATTAAGATTGCAACCTTGCAACCTGTCACTAACTAATATGGTTAACATCTTAGCCTTTTTGTGCAAAATGTTGCTACTGAATTACCAAAAAAAAATTGTACGTAATTCTGTATCTCTGCCTACCCCACTCTGGGATTATAGGCATGAAGGTATGTATGTATGTATGTATTAAGATACCATAATGGCGACGAGGATGGGATACACAAAACGTTGCAAAAATGACCTAACCAAGGCTGTTCTTGTCAAGGAAATCAAAAGTCAAGAGGAAAGTTCACAAACCTATTCTATTATATTGTCGATTGTTTGTCAACGACCTTTTCATATAATATATTCGAATACATTCAAAAATCGAATAAAAGACTGAATAATTCGAACAGTAGAAAGGCTCCGGCTGTCTGTTGACATGTACAGACAGACACATTAAACTAATCGATTTTTCAATGAATCCTTGCTTGCGGCGACAATGCTTACAATGTGTTATGTGATTCTTTCAAGTCAATGGCTATGAGCGGTGAATGAATGCGGAGTTATTTCTCCGCTAACGCAAGGTACAAACGGATAAAGATCTCGAGCCGTTAGTGATTTTGTATTTAAGATGTTGTCGGTGATGACCTTAACCGACGAGCCCAAGAGTTTGTAAGGTCACGTTCGTACGTGTCTATTTTTTTTTCGAGTCAGGACTTCACTTTGCCTAGATCCTACTAATATTATAAATGCAAAAGTTGGTGTGTGTGTGTGTTTGTTAGTTTGATACTCCTTCACGCTGCAAACTGGGGATAGTATGAGCTATCCCCTGGATTAACACTACTACTAATCCCGGAAAATTTAAAAGTCCGAGGAAAATCGATAATTGAAACCTACGTGGACGAAGTCACGGGCAGAATCTAGTTGTATTATGACTAGCTTCTGACTGCGACTTTGTCCGCGTAGATTTTGATTATCACTTTTCCTCGGGAGTATTAAATTTTCCGGGATGAAAAGTATTATATGTGTTAATCTAAGTCATAAGCTATCTCCATTCCAAATTTCAACCATATCCTTCTAGCCTTTGCGGCGTGAAGGAGTAACAAAATAACACGCACTAAGATATGTATCATGTAGACAGTATCGGCAAATAATATATTATCATCTTTGTACATACAACAGTTTAGTATTTAAAAAACCGTTGCCCTCGCGTTCATACTAAATTTACGAGATTTGTATGAACACGTCTGCAATGGTTTTTTAAATACTAAATTTATTTAATCAGCTAACGAATTGAATAAAGGCAATACAATTGGTCAACTAGTTCTTGATTGGTTGTCAATTTTTGTAAGTCACATTTGTAGGTAATCGTATGAGATGTAAGTACAACGATGATATTTTGTACTGTAGTTTGCTTTGCTCAGGTTTGCCTTGATAACCCGCTAGAAGCTAGATGGTACAATAGCGTTAAAGAGCAAGTCGTTTTCCGTTTTTTTTTTTTTTAATGTTAAATCCTTGATCAAATTAGCTGTTTACTAAGGGATCAGTTAAACAATAGTAGACACTACTCACTTTACATCAATGCACTTATCACTCACAATAAAACCTCATCGCTCATCACTAGGCAAAGTGTAAACAGGCTCGTCCCACTAGACTGCCATGTTCAAACACTCCAAAACGCTTCTCGCCCCTTACTATGACTTGTACCACGCACGTTGCCGCATGCAAACATTAGAAAACTCGGTAATTATTTTTATTGGATTGTGTCACAGTGCCGGCGTTATGGGCAGAGTGGGTGTTAACTGTCATGGCGGAATGCGCAATTCATTCGTCATCTACATATATCAACAAAACGTGTCCCCAACATTTTGAATTCAATATGAACAAGTAGTTACCCAACACAAAGAATTAAACAACGATACTCGTAACACGAATTGTAACACACATTTAAAGTTGCAATATAATGGAATAAAATGTAATAAAATGACGTCATACCTATTTAGAACCCTGCGGGCCTATACATACATACATACATTAAATCACGCCTGTTTCCCAGAGGGGTAGGCAGAGACCACTTCTTTCAAGTTGCTACACTTTCTATCGTGACAAATTTCTTTCGCTTCTTCAACATTCATACCTACATCGAGTCATGCACGCACGTCGGTTTCGGGTACTAAAGATTCGGCCCTTTTCCAGTATTTCTCCCATTTGATTCGAAAAAGTACGCCTAGGGCGGCCCCTTACGACCCTTCCACTCACTTTCGATCTGTATATCTCTTTCGTCAATCTTCTTTCATCCATCCTTTCCAAATGACCGAACCATCGAAGCATGCCCTTTTCAATCTTAGTCACTACATTTTCTTTTATTCCACATTTCTCTCTGATTTTTTCATTTCTTACTCTATCAATCAGTTTCACATCACACATACTACGCAAAGAGCGCATTTCAACTGCATTTACACGACTTACATGCTTGTCCTGCCACACCCAACATTCACTACCATACATCAGGGTAGGTGCCAGCACTCCATTGTGAACAGCCAGCCGGGCTTTTTGTGAAACGCCCTGTCTGCTCACAAAGGAGTACAGGGCCCCATTAATTTGATTCCCTGCATTCACCCTCCTCTCGATATCCTTCTCACACTTACCATCTCTTGTAAACATACTTCCCAGGTACACAAAGCCTATTATGTTTGCATTTATCGCGTGACAAAATATTAGGGAATGCAAATAACCGATTATAACCGGTTTTAACCGGTTATTTTTATACAAAAACGGTTTATAACCGGTTAAATTGCATTCCCTACAAAATATGTATAAAGCATCCGTCAACGTGGCAGAAAGTGACGAATGTTTTATCCGGTTCACTATTGTTTTACCACTGTTTCACTGGTCGATGTGTTATGTAAGTTTTTCTGTAATATTTTTTATTTACTTACATGTACCTACCGTTTGCCCCGTGTGGTTGCCGGGTTAGAATAGTGCCACTCCATGTCTTCCCGTGGATGTCGTAAGAGGCGACTAAGGGAATATAGGCTTGTAGTACTGTTAGGCGATGGGCTTGCTACCTGTCACTGATACGCTGGTAAACATCTTAGCCTATTTGTGCAAATTGTGGTTACTGAATTGTCAACAACTTTTTGAAGTTGTAATTCTGTAGCTCTGCCTACCCCACTCTCTGGGATTACAGGCGTGACGGTATGTATGTATGTATGTACCTACCGTTTGTGCCCAAATAAACATTAAACATTAAACATCATTTGGCAAACTATATAATTTTACAAACTTTCATTTCGCAAACAGTTACTTCCCGCGGGATTATTTTATATTTTTATGTGGTCAAAAGTCTAACTTAACCCAATGCAACTAATGTAATATACATACATACATACCTTCACGCCTGTAATCCCAGAGTGGGGTAGGCAGAGCTACAGAATTATCAACAACTTTAAAACTTGTTGATAAGTCAGTAACCACGCACAAATAGGCTATGATGTTTACCCGCGTATTAGTGACAGGTTGCAAGCCCATCGCCTAATAGTACTACAAGCCTATATTCCCTTAGTCGCCTCTTACGACATCCACGGGAAGACATGGAGTGGCACTATTCTAACCCGGCAACCACACGGGGAAATAATAATATATATGTAATATGTAACGGTTTAAGCACAAATACATTTTTGCAAAATGTAAATACACTTGCCATCATGAGACTGGTTGAAACCTGTTTCAGAGTGCGTCCCCTCAACGAGAAGGAGCGTTCGAGCGGAGAAAAGAATATGTTGGAGTTCCCTGGCAAGGGGCAGGTGGTCTGCCAGAGCCCCGGGCAGAAGGCCAAGGTGTTCTCCTATAACGTAGTCTTCGAGCCTGCTGCCACACAAGTAAGGGAGACTACGACTAAGGACTATGCGACAAAACCGTCTATGATCAAACAGCTCGTTACTGCAACTCATGAGTGCGCTTAAATTACTAAAATTTCAACTCTAAACCTCTGTAATAAGATCCCTTACAACCGCACTCGTGAGATGCAATGCAAGAACTGTGCTGAATTTATAATAAACCAATGCGTAATTAGTAGCATCGTAAAGCCCTGTTCTCACTTTATCGTGACAACAGTCAGTCGTACAGTTTACGGTGTCTTGGTTTGTATATTATTTTTATTTTTTATTTTTTTATGGCATAGAGAAGACAAACGAGCACACAGGCCACCTGATGGTAAGTGGAAACTGTGACCCATAGACATTCGCATTCACAAGACTGCAATGCAATCCTAAGACTGCAAATGCGTTGCCAACCCTGAGGACTAAGATGGAATGCCTCTATGCTAGTCATTTCACCGGCTGTCTTATCCCCAAACCGGAACACAACAATGCGAACATTGCTACAACAACACAACTACATACATATACTAATTGAAACAAAATAGGAGCTACGCTATGCTCTGCATACAAAATACTTAACTGTTTTCGGAGAAGGATTATTATAACAAATCTGAACCTGTGATTTTTTAATTTAGTGCCGTTTGAAATCTGCTGAAATTTTTATTATTTTCATTGCCGTTGTCGTATCTTCAATTTCAACCTACAACCAACAAAAACCTATTTAAAGTACCTAAATAAAAGATGACTTTAAAAACTCCAAACACACTATACCATAATGTTTATAGTACAGTGATAAACATTCTGACCCATAAACCCATAATGTATCTGATGAGTCATTATATTATTTTCACTTTATGATGTAAGTATACTCATACATATGCTTTATTGTTATTCAAATCAAATTGGTTATGGCGGGGTTGATTTTTTATTTCAGGTTAATATTGTGAAAAAGAAGTTATCCTTACTAATTTTACTAAACTTACCAAGAACTATTTTATGTCAAGCTGTGTCTTTTAATTTTTTGTCCTTGTTTTGTTCTAACCGTGCGTGTGGTTTTTTAAAACCATTTTCAAATTTCATACAAAATGATGCATAAAAGAACAACTTTTTTAAAAACCACACGCACGGTAAAAGCAAAACAATTGACAAGAAATAAAAAAACACAACTTGTTAGTTGAACATTGCTGCTTTCGAATGGTACTTAATTCAATAATTACAGGTTAAGATTTGTTTCCATAATCCTTCTCCGAAAACAGTTCTTTTGTATGTAGAACATAGCGTGGCCCCTATTTTGTTTTGATTAGTATATGTATGTAGTTGAAGTTGTTCAAATTTCGACAGACTAGACGGCAAGATAATGGAAAAAGCTTGAACGACCGTCGTCAACGATAAATAAAACGTCACGATATAAACTTGACAACAGATAGTATAGATAATCCATTGGAAACAGCCCTTCAAGACGACAATCCTTTAACGATAAACGACACAGTCGACCGACAGTCGAGATATGGGATCAACTAAAAACGTTACGACATAATGGGAGCGACCTAAGTTGGTTCGTCTGAAGATAAAACAAACAAACCAAAATATTTAATTTGTTGTAATGATAATGAATTGGGATACGAGTAGACCAAAAAAAAAATACTCACGGTTTTTACATTCTAATTCGATAAAATAGGTAATTTTAAGAAACCAATTTCATTAATTTTGTATTTGACCCAATAGTTTTGTTTTAATATCTTTATTTATTTAGCAGACATTTTATGGATGACATGATTATTTTAAATTTGGGTTCGCTTTTTCTAATTAATTATAAGAATTAAATGATATCTAATGATTAAAAGTCATTGTAATAGTATAATAAAACATACTATTTCAAGCGGTTTTCGCCTAACCCTTAATATGCACCTAGGAGGGCTTCAAGGCAAAAACGAAAGTCAAGCAAAGGTCAAATATACTTTGGTCGGAATGTCCGAAATAGATAAATATTTCTAAAACTTAATAATGCAGAACGGCTTCAAAACCCTATTCCTAGAAATGGTTTTCAAATTAGAGTAATTTAAAAAATATGAACAATCCTAATTATGGATCTTTTAAACGCGAATAGACCAGAATAGATTATCGTCCACATAATACTAACTGCTATAATGAATTGACAACATTTCAAAAAAAAAAGCATTATTGTTTTTTCGCGTTTATAATAGCTGGTTAAAAATTAGACTACCCGTATTTCTTGGTTTTTCTTTATTTAACTTAAATTCGTCGTTAATAATTTATTAAAGAAATAGTCATTAAAAAGACCGTATATACAAAGTTAGGAATACTGATGTCGTGATCTTAGCCTGATATAAAATTTAAAAAAGTAACTTTAAACAGTAAACAAAACTGACTGTCATGTCATGTTAATCATTCGCTGCCGTTCGTTTACAAATTTGCTATTTTGCGTAATTTAATTAATTACGTAATTTGTAGACGCCATTAAAATAAATAAACTATTTTGCGTAGAATTGAAAGCGTGTCGTCAGAATCAAGTAATCCGTCAGACAGATAAACAATGAACATGACAGTTGTATATTTTTTTGAATTCCTTTGGTAATAAATGGACTAAGGGCACTATAAGTGTATTCCTAACATTCACAATCCAACTTTTTTTACTGTTTTTCCTAAATATAAAAAAACTACTGCATAAAAAAATCCAAAGATATTTTTACTGTAATCAGCAGTGTAAAATCTAGAAACGGTATTTTATTTTACTACCTTAGCACAAAATGAATTGTAATCAATTGAAAACAAAAGAAGTGCCTAATGAATGAAAGCAATGAACGATCCCTCCCCTTTATAATTTGGGGAAATGACTGTTAACTTTGCCTCTAGTGTTTTTTTGTGGTTGTATGAACTTCCTGTCAATTTAACGATGTTTTTGTTTCTACGGCGAGTTTAATCCAATTTGGAGGATTCATTACCGAATGTTATTATTTCTTGGCGATGTATATTTATAATGTAAACGCTGTCTACATTTTAGGCGGGTAAAATGCTGTGTCTGTTATTATACTCACATATTCGCTGATAAATTGGGGTTACAGGGAGTCGATTTTTTTATGTACGTAACTGATGTTTAGAAAGTAATCATGAAATTTAAGTCACGTAGTTTAGAAATATTACTTATATCAGGCGCATTTTAGCCACCAGTGAGATTGAAAACTATCAACTTTTAGAAATCAGTGAACATTTGCCATTTTAGTGAGCTTTAGGCACCGGATGAGATTAAAAATCCGCCTATTCAAGTTCATTTATGATTTACCGAATCACCATTGGCAAACTACGTATATTACCTATTTAACAAACTTTTATTTCGCTAGGAGGGAAATTTGGTAGTCCCTAACCTAACCTATCTTGTTTAATAAGCCGAAGTAACCTAGGTATATACGTAAAGGTTTAACCACAAATACGTTTTTGTGGATGTAAGTAAAATGAAGTTTTAGTTTTAAGACTTGTTGGTAATTCTTTAGCTCTGCCTACCCCACTCTGGGAATGAAGGCGTGAGTTTATGTATATGTATGTAAGTAAAATGACCGGCCCGGTCGCCATCTTACCGTCCTGTGCCCCCGCTTTGCTCTACGTAAGCCCCCGATACTGAGATCACCTTCATTTGTTTTATTTATTCCAGGAGGATATTCTAGAATATTCCGGAGTCAAGCGACTGCTAGAGATGGCAGTCGAAGGCTTCTCGTGCACAGCGTTCTGTTATGGACAGACTGGCAGCGGGAAGACGCACACGCTGACGGGACCCCCGGGATTGGTGAGTGATCTTTATGGTATACTTATAGTATAGATAAACTATCGTCTCAGTTTCCTTTAGGAGTTCCTGTTACCTATTGCAGCTCGCTCCGTCCTTTTGATTGAGAAAGAAATAAAGAAATAGTTTATTCGTAGCAAACAGACCAATCGCAACAAAATACTGACATAGACAAAATACCTATTGTCACGAAATGGTTCCAACTCACCGTTATGGCAAAGCCAGCACTGACATGACCACAATGACAAGTTATGGGGTCCTAGTGAATAATGGTATAACTCTCCTGAAGATCAAGTGAAAAAGGGTTTAAGTCTAGGACCCCAGCCTACCTTACCTATATAGGTACAAAACACCGTCTATAATTATGAAAACAGGATTGATATAATTATTCATGGTCAGACTTATATATATAATAATATGATATGATTAAAATTATGTGTATAGGTAATGATTGTAAGAATGATGATATTGATGATGAAGTAGAGAATAATGAGGATGACGTTAATAATAATGTTAGTTGTGATATTCTTTAAAATAAGAGTGACGATAAGTGCAGTGGTGGTACAAATAACATTAAGCATCGTCGTGAGATCGATGATGATAAAATTGCACAGCATAGGGCTAATAAGGCTGCGTTTATCGCGTGACAAAATGTGGATAAAACATCCGTCCCTTTTTAACACGTGTATAAGTAAGAAAGTGACGGATGCCATACTAGGCCCGCAGGTACGTAAGTACGTATTATCAATCCAAATCATAAGCAAAGTCGAGCGCGAAGACGTGCTCACAAAACCATAAAACTGACAGCTATTCGTAGCAATCATAATCCAACATCTAACAAACAAATCACACTTTCAACCAAATCACCGCACAAACCAAAAACTCTTAATTCAAACCAGCAAGTTCCAAAATAGCGTGCTTAAATTATACTGGTTCATCATATTATTCACGAAAAACGTCTCATGCAACAAAAAACAGCAATTTCAACTTCAACCATACGACTACCTGTATTTGGCTCGAAATTGAAAGCGCCCTTTTCTCCCTTAGGTCAGTATTCCACTAAGCTGGTGTCCCGTTCTATCTACCCTCCATTACTAATGTACTGGCTGATTATGTGTGGCGTGTCGGTCGCCCCATTTGTCTGTGTCCTTTGGCGCATGGTCATTATTTAAATGTGTTATAATACTGGCCAGAAGACACGCATACACTTTCAATATGTTTCGAAGGCATAAAGCTACATTCATAAATCAGTTGGCTGTCGATCCATAGAAAATATCAAAACCAAAACATTAATCTTCATAATTTTTCAAATAGTCTTTTTGACCTTCGTATTTCCTAGATGTAGGTACGAGTATGATCTATGATCTATTTGTATTGGCAGCCTTTTATTTCAATTTACTAAGCCGTAAGGAAATTCAAACTGGAACATTGTTTACTTACTAGCTAACTGTAGCATAGCTACCATCTGGCAACTTTTATAAAAGTCTGTAATGCGATAGCATTGTATTTGTATTCTATAAGCGGGCTGGTTTCCGCAACTAGACGTCTAGCGCCTATTTTGCGTGTGGGTGGGATTACCACATATGGCCAGTCAAGCTATCCCAACTCCTCGAGGAAGCCCACCAAAGCTTTTGATTTTTTCATCTGGTAACCCTATTCTCAGGGGTCGCGCCCAGTAGCCAGGCAAAAGTAAAAAGGTCTTAAGTACATGTCTCACAGTTTCATAAACACACACACATATTGAATATCATTCATTTGAAAAAGGACATTTTGCATATTCCAAATTGGTGTGTAGCGTCTTCTTTTGTTTTCTTACACATTCTATCTGTTACTGAACGTTTCCTTACCATGTTTTTTTTCTTTGCTGTGAGCATAGGTGACAACAGAAAGCACTCAGGCAGAGTACTTAATTAATTGGTAAGTGGTGGCCACTAGGGATCGAACTCGGTACCTTGCGATCAGAAAAATATTATCTTTTTCGTTCATTATTTATTTATTTACAAGTCGTTACATTACGGACACGTTAAAGTAAGCCTAATTCGTATTTAACCTGCGGGTCAATTTTAAACATCTAAAACTGTTAATTAAACATCATTCGAAAAAAAAAATATGGCTTGGGAAGGCAAACGAGCACACAGGCCACCTGATGGTAAGTGGAAACTGTGACCCATAGACATTCGCATTCACAAGACTGCAAATGCGTTGCCAACCCTGAGGACTAAGATGGAATGCCTCTATGCTAGTCATTTCACCGGCCGTCTTATCCCCAAACCGGAACACAGCAATGCGAACACTGCTGCTTGGCGGTAGGTTACTGGATAAGGTGGTGGTAATTTTTTTACTTAGGGGGTCGGTTGAGAGGTTCCTTTGCATGCGATCGATCTACAATATTGTTGTTTATGTAACCTGATATCGTCGGTTATACTGCTAGACCGCGTAATTTTAACAAATTAATGATAGAGCAAAATGAACCTTCTATTAAATATCTCGGCCACGTGCTTAGGCATGATAGATATGACCTTTTGCAACTTATAATGATGGGCAAGGTTGCCGACAAACGGCGAGGTGGTCGGAGAAAGACGTCGTGGCTCGGCAACGTCCGAGAGTGGACTGGAACAGCGAGCGCATCTGAACTGTTTCGACTCACTCAGGACAAACAATTCCAGAGGTTAGTAGCCAACCTTCACTAGTTGGAGAGGCACTTGAAGAAGAAGTCTTATTAAGAAGGTGCATTTTACTCCTTATTAAATATGTTACTTACGTGGTTTTGCAGTTTCACCGACGATATGACTTATTAAACTTCAAAAATAACTCTCAAGTGTATGTAAGTCTATGTATGTGTGTGTATGTGATGTTATGACTTTCTGTGCCCACAGGTGGAACGGGGAGCGAGTCCCTACTCCCCGGAGCACGGGCTGGTGGTTCGATCCTTCGTCTATCTGTTCCGGCTGATAAACGACCGGCCGGAGTGCCACTTCATACTGAAGGCTTCTTTCTTAGAGATTTACAATGAAAAGGTGAGTTTGTTTGTCAAACTTATTCTGATACCGTTAACCTTAAGGTGGTTATTCATCATCATGCCAGCCGAAAGACGTCCACTGCTTCCCCCAAGGCTCTCCACTCAGACCGGTCTTGTGCTTTTCGCATCCACCGCCCCGCGTTCCCGGAAGGTGGTTAGTATGAAAACTGAATTCGATATTTCGAACGCTACTTTCTTTTTACTTGTCATTCAACATGTTGTTGTTTCGAAGTAGCTGATTCTTGACCTAGATTCCCTATCTTTGCCTGGATATATTTGGGTCAACTTCCCAAGCAATATTTTAAGCTGGCGGCGCTGAAAACCGGGGTGAACTATGGTTAAAAATTAAACTGTTATTTTTTTCTGAATACTCCACGCAGTTGCCTATTTTGGGCAATAAGTAGAATTAGAATATTAATGGAAATAATAATATAAAAAAAAAAATAAGACCTCATTTCTCATCACAGTGGGCTGTCCGCAACCCAATTTTGATTGCAAAACGTGGAATAAATCAAAAACTATTAATGATTATGAAAAACATTTACCTTTTTTAAAATACTAGATAGTTAGTGTAGAAAAAGAAGCCCTGACTTTTTTTTAACTATTACACATACCGTCCGGTACGAGGAAATACGTTTGTCCGGAGAAACGTTATCATTACCACCGTCAAATATTCTGTGCCTTATATCTGCTAAGCTTCAATATGTACGCCCCCCACCTCCCGCGCACTCGTAGAGTTAGTCACGCGCAAGAGTTTGGTGCTAGCGGTTGTGTTGTGCGCGTTTCTGGCGATAAAATATAAAGGAAAGTTCTTGCTTCAGGTGGGGTGGGGACAAAAAAATCCTCATTCCGACGGTTGATTTATTTTTTGTACTTTGTGTGTGTTTAGTTTGAGATTTATGTATAACACGTACGTCATATTTCTTAATTCTGGAGTAACGTTAGTTTAAAGAAACCAGACTCCGTTGTTTTTTTTTAAATATTTTTATACAGGTTTTATCATTCCGTGGTTCTCATTCCGATGTTTCCGGTGTATGAAATACCCACAGAAATGATAAGCAACACCGGCATGATACAAAAGTAGCTTCACTTAGTTATCCAAATAATTATCAAATTTAATTATTTAATTTTATGAAGTCAAAGCAAATGAATAAATATTATAAGCGTTTAAACGTAAATAATTAAGCGTTTAACGATAGCCAAATGTCAGTTATTTTGTACTACTATGCATATAATATGCATACATACTACATAGCGTCACGCCTTCATCCCAGAGTGGGGTAGGCAGAGCTATTACCAATAACTCTAACAACTTATTATATAATATTATATTATAATGAAGAACGTTCTCACCGATGAAAAAAAAAGATTTGTTACAGATTTATTTTTCAATTTACTTAATTATAATTAGAAAGGGCAATGCCAAGTGTTAAAATTGGACGTGATATTCAGTTTAAAAATCTCTAAAAGGTTTTAATTTAAATTATTTTTAGGATGTTTTTGATTTTTTTATATGCTCCTTGATCTCTACACATTAAGACTGAAAAATGTGCAAGTACACATATGCGACTGCATTTTAACAGTATTTACTTAAAATGTATTTAATTTAAATTATTACGTTTTTTTTTAAGATCTGGGATATGTAAATTCACATCTAGTCTTGCAAGACTATGTTATCATAATTTCATTATGTTACATTTTTGACTGAGTTTTTTAGGTATTTCATATTATATTTTTGAGGCCGTCCTTATGACGCACTAATTATTAAGCATTAAGTGATCTAAAGTCAGTAATAAATGATATAATTGCCACTGGGATATTTGTAATATTAGAATTATTGAGTTATATTTTGCTTGGTCAGCGAACTGTTCCTATTAGATTTACATAGAAGATTGTTATTTTTTTTAAATTTATAACTAGTTTATTATCATAAATAAATCACAATATTTAGAATATTTTTGAAAACCATATTAAAGAAATAAGTAATAAATCAGTCCGGTACATTATTTTAAATGTAAAGTATTTTTTTAAATTAAAATGTATGTTTATTTTATTTATAAGCGAATTGTTTCAAAACATTAATATAAATGTCATTTTTACTCAAACAAAGACTTATAATTATGATAATTATTAATAACATTAATCTTTTTTGTACTCAAATAAAGACTTCTAATTATGTTAGTTAATAATAACATTAATGTAATTTTTACTCAAATAAACAGTGATAATTATGATAATTATTGACTTTTTTCATTTATTTTCATTCCAGTGGATAAGATTTCATTTACGTGGGTCGTTTCTATCATTCCAGTGGGTATTTATCACTTCGGTGGATACTTTTTATCATTTCGGTGTGTATTTATCATTCCATAGTTTTATCAAATATTCTATCTCGTATATCTCATAAACTATTTATGATTTTGAGTGACCCTTAACACCACGTCTACAATATATAACAATGCATAGTTTAAAATGAAAAACGTTCAAAAATACACAAAACTTAAAAATTGCACCGAAATGAGACAAAAATCAGAAATGTTGAAATTGACCCATTTAGAGAGAAATATTGGAGAAGTTTAACGGAGTATAGACCTTAAAGTTTGGTAGGTGGACTAAACTCATACGATCAATAGAGAGAACGAATAGCAGAGAAGTAAGAAGTATTTAACCAAACAAAAGTGATGATGAAAATTATACAAGTAATTAGGAATCGAGTGTTATTTCCTTGCATTTCAAGATTATTTTGGGTTTATTTCTTGTGAAATCCATTTCACGGACGACTTGACGAGGGCCTAATGTGAAAAGTTAAAATTCTATTTATTTATTTTTATTCTAAAAGTAATTAGTTGAGTAATTATGTAGTAAGTAGATAAATATAGGTCCCTAAGTAGTATCAGTATGTTTGTATGTAAGTAAACTCTAATACAATATTTCATCATCATCATCATCATGTCAGCCGAAAAACGTCCACTGCTGGACATAGGCCTCCCCCATACAATATTTACAGAATATAATGTACAAAGCCGAACTTATCCCTTTAATTAAGGTATCTCTTTCAGGTAACCTTTGGGTCCTTCGGGATCAGTCCCGGGTCCCACAAATTCCCACCCTTGGGCTGGCACGTGTCTTTCAGCTAAAAATCAGTTTAATAATAAGTACAACGACCCTAAAAGAGTGTCTTCTTGCTACTATGGCAACCATAACTGACTCTTTAACCAATGGTTTCCAGGTAATAGACCTGCTAAACCCTGGAAGCGCCCGAAAGCCTCTTCAGGTGCGCTGGTCGAAGGAGAGCCGAGGGTTCTATGTCGAGAACCTGTTTACGGTGGACTGTGAGACGCTGGACGACCTGTTCGCTGTTCTGGAAGAAGGTTGGTTAATAAAAAACATAAAACTGCCTTCAAAAATGCAAAAAGTAACCTAGTAAAATTAGGTCAGTCCAACTTCACTTGGTCGGCGACTCACAATATTTCTAACCTATTTGCTACAATTTTACAAGAAGTTATTTTTTGCTTTTTGAAGGCGGGTTTCCGGTTCTTTCAATTTATTTTATACATTTACTGATCATATTCATCATCATCATCATGTCAGCCGAATGACGTCCACTGCTGGACGTAGGGCTCCCCCAAGGCTCTCCACTCAGACCGATCTTGTGCTTTTTGCATCCACCGCGTTCCCGCGATCCATACAAGGTCGTCACTCCATTTTGTTGGAGGCCTACCTACAACTCGTATCCCGGTCCGCGAACACCACATCATATGAAGGGTCCACGGAAAGAACATGTCTAGTCACGTTAGTAACTTTTTGATATATCGCGATTTGAAAGTTAGGAACCATGTCATTTTGTACGTAATTTTCAAGTAGAAGTTTTTTTAAGAGTGAAAATATACAAGTAATATGAAGATTTACATCTGAATATGAGTGGTAAGTAATAGTTCATTTTGAGATTCAAAACTCATTTTCAAAAAAAAGTGACTAGACATGTTCTTTCCGTGGACCCTTCATATTAAGCCATATTAAGCTGTTATTTAATCCCACGTCACCCACCAGTACTATTGTACTACTAAAATTTCAACCCTAACATGCACGTCGTCATCAATCCAGGCATGCGCAACCGCGCAGTGGGCGCGCACGCAATGAACGCGCACTCGTCCCGCTCGCACACGCTACTGTGCGTGCGCGTGCGACGCGACCTGCGCACCTCGGGTGACGTCACGTGCTCCACGCACGGCAAGATCAACTTCGTGGACCTGGCCGGCAGCGAGATGACCAAGAAGACCCACAGCCAGGGCAAGACGCTGGAGGAGGCCAATAATATTAACAGGAGTCTTATGGTGCTAGGTAAGTGTCGACAAGGACAACCTAAAAGCTCTTATACAATGTGTCTTTGATCTTGGAGCTTTAAATGCAACGTTCGTTTCTACTTGCTAAAGTGAACTGCTTTTGTGTTGCAACAAGAAAAAATAACTTAAGTTTAGATATTTAATTGATGTTAAAGTCTAATTGTAAAATCAGTGTATTACATACTGGCCATATAATCCCTATCACATGGTACTGGGGCGACATTTCCTTGGTACGAAGGCTAAAGGAAAATGGAGAATTGGATGGCGTACATTGAAAATTACATTTAACTTGTATTATAAAAAATAAATTTAAATTGGATATATTTTTAACAACTTACAGATCAAAAGATGTTTCCGTAGTAGAAGTGATCGATGCATTTAAAGCCCCAAGGTCAGAGGCACCCTGTATATTTCATTAATACTCAAAATTCAGTAAATTGGCACATGAAGGTTCTTTTACACGTCGTCGGTAACATGGGGTGAATCTACTAGCGTTCCGGACAAGAACATCATTGCGAAGCGCCGCAATTCAAGAAACTCCAGATATTCCCAAGGTCATGTAAGTGTGTGATAAAAGTGTAAAAGCAGCCATAGTGTAGCGCTTAGTGAGATTAGTATGACGGTGACATATCATGCTACACGTAAAGCCGGATTTATGCCTACAAGGCCTACAAGGCCCTGGAGTAAGGGCCCAGCCAGCCTATAGGTAGGCATTGCATTTACGGTCTTAATTTTGCAGTCTTCAAATTGTACCTATAGTCTAAAGAATGCTAATGTCTATAGGTCTGACCCACTCACCATCACGTGGGCTGCCTTCTCGTTGGCTTTCTCTATGCCATTTTTTTATTGGCACTGTATATGACGAGGTGAGTAGGTATTCCTACAGCTGGACGCTATATTTATGGTGGTCGAAGTGATCGTACTTTTTTTTTATGTCTTAGGAAGGCAAACGAGCACATAGGCCACCTGATGGTAAGTGGAAACTGATACTTGGTACTGATATTTGATTCCAGGATACTGCATGGCGCAACTAAGCGACGGAAAGAAGAGAGGACACATCCCTTACCGGGACAGCAAGCTGACTAAACTTCTAGCAGACAGCCTGGCGGGGAACGGTGTCACTCTCATGGTAAACCAGAAAAAAAAGTCTAATACTTTAAAACCTCATTAAGTACTCGATATATTAATAAGATGGAAATACCCGCTCTGACTTTTTTAACTGGCCATTTTTTTAGGGCAATTAGCTGCCAGGTAAAACCGTATTGCCTTTGGCATGTTATCATATTGTGGACAAAAAAAACAAAATTTAAATATTTTTTCAGTAAATTGGTCACACGAGGGTTCTTTTACCACGTTACTATAGCTCTTATTTACTTCAGTAATAGCGCCCCAGTAAACATCGTTTTGATTACAATATGTCAAAGGCAAGGGTTTGCCCCGTAGCATAGCCCTGATTGAAGTTACTTAACATAAGTACTTTTTACTTTCCTCTTAGTTGTCCAAAGTACCGATTACCCGATTTTGCTATTTCACTATTCCACTTGACATATGATTTAATTTTCGCCCAAACCACCTTTATAGGTATTTATTTTAATATAATTAAAACTTAGTTTAATTAATGTAATCCCATGTGTAGATTGCGTGCATAGCCCCAACAAGATCAAACCTTAGCGAAACTGTCAACACCTTGCGGTACGCCGCTAGAGCCAAGAAGATCAAATCCAAACCTATCGTCAAAATGGTAAGCAAAAAGAAAACTTAAGAATCAAAAAGTCTGTGTCATATTAAGATATCTTCAACGAAAATTATTCCCAATTCCAGGATGCGAGAGACGCTTTGATATTGAGTTTGAAAAGAGAAGTAGAAGTTCTTCAAGCGGAGAACCAGCACTTGAGGACTGCTCTACATGTTCAGACGGACTTCAGCGGGGATTCTTACAGTGAGTTTCAAAACGACCGAAGTATGTGACAATATTCGGTTCGAAGGACCAAACTTAAATAGCGCTCAAATAGCGTCTACCTAATCGTTACACCCTTTAGTTCCATAATGCTTTATAACGCAGCGCTCTTAAGATGCATAAGAGGTATAAAACGTGGTTGATAGTCAATTTTGGCTTTAATACGTGACTAGCCACAATTCAAATTACAATGCGGGCCGCGTCCCTGGTGCGCCGCGGGCGGGCCAGCCCCAATATCATCCTCAGCATGATAGGGGGCAGAGTAGACTGCCCTTACATGCGTCATTGTTATGGGCTACATGCCCTTTACAATTAGTGTAATTTTGTAAATTGTTACTAACATTTAGGATTAATAAACTACTAACAATATATGGGTGTAAATTTACTCGAAATAAATGTTTCTATTCTATTCTATTCTATAGGTACATATAAACCTTAGTGATTCTAGATTCACTATTTGCAACGCATATAAGCGTTCTCCTGGCTGTCACCCCGTGCGTTGAACGCGTATTTGAGTCTATATAGTAGTACAAAACAAAAGATAGACTAGCATAGATGCATTCCATGTTAGTCCTCAGGATTGGCAACGCATTAGCAGTCTTAGGATTGCGGTCTTGTGAATGCGAATCTCTATGGGTCACAGTTTCCACTTACCATCAGGTGGCCTGTGTGCTCGTTTGCCTTCCTATGCCATAAAAAAAAAAGATACTGCAACTGGCAAAAGTTCAAAAAACAGCGCCAGCAGCAGTGAATGCATTGAGAAACTAGTAGGAAGGTATTACAATGTGAAAAAAAAAACATCTGCAGGTAACGTTATATTTGTAAAATAGGTATAAGTAGGGCCTTATATTCTCTAGGATGGCATACTTACAGCTTTTTACAGTCATTTATAAATTAATTTTGAAAAACCGCTTTATGTTAATTATCTTACAGACCAGCGGCCTCGTAACACACCATCCAACCTAGAGCCCAATAAACTCTACCAGCTCCCTCAATCGGAACTAGTCGAGCTGGTCCAACTGCACATGGAAGAGAACTCAGCTCTTCGCACCGAGAACTCAGAATTATTCGGTGTCAGAGACCAGCTGCTGAGAGACCAGGAGTTACTTAGCCGGGAGAATGAGAGGCTGCTCAAGAAACTGGAGGATGTCAACTCGTAAGTTTTGTATGTATTTGGTGTTCTTTGTCAGTTGTTTTAGGATGCATGTGATCATTATTATCCATTGCTATTTATTCTGCTGGGAACTAGGGCTTGTATAATAGCTCCATCGGGAACAATTTTACACAGCCGTATTAGTTTTCTGCCAAGGGACTCCAGCTCTTGGTGCATTCAGCGACGCCATGTTGTTTTCGGTCGCCAGTAGTCGAGGCTTTGCTTACCAAGCCCCCAAGAGGTCAAGCTTTTATGGGATACATATAAATACATACATAGATAAACTCACGCCTTCATTCCCAGAGTGGAGTAGGCAGAGCTAAACAATTACCAACAAGTCTTAAAACTACTATAGGGTGGAGAAAATTACTAGTTAATTGAGACCTTGACATTAAGCTTGTAATTACAAGGTCAAGGTTAGGATAATTAATTTGATAAAATCTTGAAAACTATTTAACAAGATAATATGCTCGAAGTGTCAAGAAACAGCTAACCAGCGTGTTATTATAACTTGGGTAAAAAGAGTCGACGTGGTAATCGGAGCATCTACAATTTTCCCAAATCATATCTACCTATTTAAACGTAGAATTCACTTAACGTCACGTACAGTCACGGCATAAAGCGGTTAATTATTTTTCAAATCTAGTCTAGGTATTTCATGCTCTATTCCAGACCAAAATTAATGAATCTTTCCATTCCGCGATTTAAAGCTACATTTATTGACCCTTGTCCCTTGACTAATATAACTCGGGCTTAAAGCCGGCCGATGACAGATGCAGCATTTCGATCGTGACGTTAAAGTGACAAAGAACTTGAAATGTACAACGTATAGGGCCCACCGTCCCTATATTGGAGGTATAATTTGACCTCTTCGGAACGTATACATATTTATGACTGTGATTGTACAAGGAATTGTAGTGGCGTTTGTTCATCCGTCTCTCACGTTGATTTGACCTTTAACTATTAGGTGATTTTTGAAACATTGCAAAACTTTCCTTAACTGTGAAAATTACAGCTTCTGAAAGTTACATCATTAGATGGAAATTATTCTGACACAATTAAATTTCATTTAAATCATAAAAATATTCCGTTACTTACGTTAAATGTCAAAACTATAGTAATTCCGAGAAATTAAACGATTTCATTTTGGTAAATCTCAGAATAATGCATGAAAATTTTAGATGAAAGTTTAACTTTTGAAACTTACAAGCTGCCCATCACTAGTCTTAACACGACCTACGAGGCGTTCGAAATTTAAATTGATAAACGGTTGAATTTTCCTAGGACTTTATTCGGAATGAGCTGATGTGAAGAGGTCAGTTGCCAACGGTAATCACTGCGCTTGACCACACGCGTATTCGAGTGTCGTAATAAAAAAAAACGTTACACGGATGATGAATCAGCAATTTTGTCCTATAACTTGATAAAAAAATATGGTTGAAAAAAAACTAATAGGGCCACTTGCATCAAAATTTTAACACTGGGTTAGGACACTAACTCGAGTTAAAATGACAGTTTTCGTATGAATCTGACGTTGACTAACTCGAGTTAGTGTCTTAACCCAGTGTTAAATGTTCTGTGCAAGTGGCCCTTACACAGCATACTTAACCCAGTAAAAAAAAACACTGTTATTTTAACCACTAGGCTAGGCTTTCCAACTATTCCAAAGCAAAAATTACCTAATCGTTTTCTGTTCTATTTTAACATTAGAGAAGCTCAAACACAAACGCCAATATACTAGATATAAACTTCGAATGAATTAAGACCGAACGTTAAATCACTCGCAAACCACACCTAAATCGTTATTCGCTTTCCTCTAGAAAATAATTGAGCTAAGGAATTACCTCGCACCCCGCTTTCCACTTTCCAGCAATTATTAATGAGAAGAGTATAAATTGTTCGGCAAGGTTCGTAATCACCTGTGAGTATGCGCAGGAGTTGTGATTGCCACTTATACTTACTAGTGATTTTAAACGAATGCCAAAGTCGAATTGAAGTTAATGACAATAGAGTTATCTAAGTGGCATGTATTCAAGCTAATAGTTCAAATTGTGTCACTGCCTTGAAAGCTAGAGGTCCCAAGTTAAATACCTGACATGAGCAAATATTTGTTTGATGAGCGCGATTATTTGTTCCTTTGTCTTGGATGTTTGTACCAATCTTAGGTGACGATCAAGGCTTTTCTACTTCGATATTAACACTATCGTAACTTGTGCTCTTAACTAGTTTAAATAATTTTACTTGTGGGAAGACCTTGTGCAGGGTCCGTCCGGGTTGGTACCACCATCTTATTTATTAACCTATCGCTGAGCAGCAGTGTTTGCATTGTTTTGTTCCGGTTTGGGGATAAGACAGCCGGTGAAATGACTAGCATAGAGGCATTCCATCTTAGTCCTCAGGGTTGGCAGTGCATTTGCAATCTTGTGAAAGCGAATGTCTATGGGTCACAGTTTCCACTTGCCAACAGGTGGCCCGTGTGCTCGTTGGCCACAAAAAAAAAACAATCTTGAATCCCAATTTTATTACGAAGCATCTTAAATGTAGCATGAGCGATCGCCCTATTTCCATAGCAATCGTCACGTCGCTTGGCAACGATAGCCCATATAATACTCACACGTACCTTCTTAATATGTTTATTAACACCAAAATAAACTTCTACGAATGAATGGGAGGAACTGACGAAGGCGATCGTTAGATACGCCGACCCAATGTCGAATCCAATGCCACACATTGTTCGGTCTCGGAAGGAAGTCGGTCCATAAGCTTTGTTAGTGGTAAAGAAGCGACCCACTGCATGTGGTAGGTGTTGATTCGATGTGGAACAAATGACGGTGAAGTGTGAAAGAGATCGTGGCATTGTCGGGGATATGCTTGGCATTATTAGTAAAATGGCCGTGTTAAAGTACTTATGTGATGCATATTGTTAATTCGTTAATAATATTTAGACTGCGCCGAACGTACGCCGGGTGTACAGTCAGCTGCAGAGAAAATGATACCCCCCCTCCTGGTAAGGATTGTTTTTTTTCGAAAACCTGTGGTTAGATTTAAATGATTTTGAGTTTATGTGTAGACAATAGTAAAATCTTCAATTCACCGAAAAATCATATAAATTTAACCACAGGTTTTTGAAAAAAATTGATCCTTACCAGGAGGGGGGTATCCTTTTCTCTGCAGCTGACTGTACAGTGGCGCCCTCATTACTGTTATTGAGTTTTCTAATAAAGTAATGTATTTTCTTGAAAACGGGCTGTGCTTTTTGTATGATGTTTTCTATGTTTTTTAAGTATTTGTTTAAGAATGTAACTACTTAGTGTTTATCGTTGCGTAGTACCCAAAGTACAATGCTGATAGAGCTTAAATTGGGACTAGGCCAATTTCTGTGAGTGAGAATGTCCCCTGAGATTAATATGATATTTACCCTAATTGCCAGTCTTGAATGATTTAAAAGCCTAGTTGGACTATACCATCTTCGTGTGACGTTTTTCTAACCTCCTAAAATAATAAAATACTATGAATACTAAATACCAGCTACTCGCATGCAAATTAATATTTACATGTACATATTTCCTTAGCGCCCCACTTTTGATTTACATAAAGCTACGTTACGGTCCTATTAGGCAAACATTTTGCGGCATCCTGTTTACTTCTTTCCAAAACTGTACAATATGGGAGTACCTAAGCACCTGTTTGCCTAATGGAACCGCAGTATAAGACTAGCAGATGTAAAATACTTTTAACATGCATGAGCATAAAATAAATATTAACCAAACCTTAACCTTTTGAACGCCACCGACGGCTCTGGCCCGGTAAAGTCGTGCCACTGACGCCACGACGGCTACAGCCGTCACAAGTTCAAGGTCGTCTCAATAAGGTGTAATTTGCATGACATAGCAAAAATATTTGGCGTTTGAGTGACACATCTTGTATACGACGTAAGGCGTTCAAAAGGTTAAATAAACTACTCAGCCACGTTTGAAAATTAGTTTGGGGGAAACAGCCCCATTGTTGGCACCTAAAATAACTTTACTAATATAATATAACCTATAAATTACCAATGGTGCTATTAACTAAAATGTTGGATGCCAAGTGCCTTACCTACCCTTATTAGTTTTAATTATTTTTAAAATAAATCCAATTCTCACTCCTTAATATTCTTGCACTATTGTTCCATCTAGCCAGCCTCTATTCAACACGTCAAAAACCACATCGTTTTTGACCTATGGTATTGTCAAGGTTTTCATATCTCTTATTTACTTGACAGTAATGGCGTCCGAGATAACCCTTTGTACAGATGTAGTGCATAATTGTTTTCCTTCGTATTTTCACGGAAACGTACGAACGTGTATTGCTATTTCAGTCGGTCACAGTACAAAAAATACTGAGGTTGACTGAAGTAGCATGACAGATACGAATGTTTCCGAGAAAATATGAAGGAAAACAATTATGCACTACATCTGTACGCCTTTGACTTGATACAAACGTCCTCACACGCCAATGACAGCTGAAAACCACAGCTAATGTCAACCTTACATCACAAATACTCGGGCCTATTTTGCATTGTATCTGTGACCTCTATATGGGTCGATGGCATCGTAGGCACGACAGTACACGACCACTTTAGTGGTTCTTGGCGTTCAAAGGGTTAAAAACAATACCATAACATGTCCAATACGATTTGGATTTTACCGCTTTGAATAGAGGCGCAGTAAGTACTAATTATACAATATTTAATATGAATTTCAGCGTGTGTGTACGTTCGCCTATCATACCCGCCAGGCCGACGTATTCGGACGGGGCCGGCGAGCAGCCGAACATCTGGACCAACCCGGCGGGCTCGTCGGCGAACAGCGTCGTAAGCTCCGGCAGCTGAGGGAGCTAGGGCTCCAAACGATAATAACTGGATTTACCTAACGCGAGGAATTTGTGAAGGAGAAAGTTACATTTGGAAAATGAAAATGTTTGCGTAACTTTCTCTTACTGAAAGAATGTCTCAGAAACTATATGGTATAGGTCGCGCTACGAAAAGATTCGTCAATTTAGACCTTAATAGCATTAAAAAAAGAGTCCGTCCGTCCGTAATTTTTTTTATTGACTGTGTTTGATTTGGGTTAGGTGGCGTATTCATTAGTTTGCCTATTCCATGCAACCACAACAATATTATAAAAGTGAAAGTATGTGTGTGTGTGTGTGAGTTAGTATGTTTGTTACTACTTCACTCTGAAACGGCTGGCTCGAATACCAATATTCTTTGCAAACGAAGCTCGATCCTACCTATACCATCACTACCTGTAAATAAAATAAGGAATGTAGTTTGACCCAAAATAAAATGTTTCTGCGAAGATCGCGCCGAACTTCTAGTCCATTGACCCAGGTACAAACCTAGGTACTCACTAGCGAGCCGTAACTACTGTTCCACGTAAAATCTTGATGTATGCGCGGCTCGCGAGCCCGAATGAGTGAGTTCCCGGCTCTACCTACTCTACAACGACACACCGCACAAACCTGGGGACCGTGTTGGTTATGCCAAATATTTACGGTCGAATGTATCATTCTTCAGAAGCCTATGTTGTATATTTTTTTACGGGTATCCAAAATCGCTAGGTTACATTTCAAGTAAATAAATAAATAAAAAATTAGACCACCCTGAGATACGAGTGCGCTGTTATAAAACATTAAACTCGTCTGAAAATTAGCGGTAATATCGAGTAACATGTACACGAATAAAAACGGACAAGTTGACCAGCTAATCATTTTGTTTAAGACGGTTGAAAATTAAAATGGCCGCGACGGAAAAAAAATGAAATATACATTTGGCCACATCTCACCAAAACAGCAGAGACCCCAAAAACTAACTATACACATGATACCATCTTCAAAGTGGACTAGAAGTTCAACGCGATCTGGGGCTCTGTTGTACTTGAGCTAAACCAAATTGCTTTTGACATGCTATCGTTTTGTCAACGTTATGATAGCTCTAATTAGTTTAACAGCAATGGCGACTGGGATAAAACAATTCGATAAAAATATATCTACAGACGAGTAGAATAAAGCCCCAAGCCAAGATGCATTACACGCTAACTAGCGTTTCTATTCGTTTCGTTTTTAAACCAATCGCGTCACTGGTAGATCACGTGACTCTTCGTACACGTCATCTACCAGTGACGCGATTGGTTTAAAAACGAAACAAATAGAAACTAGGCCCTATTCTTCAGCGTAAAACCATATTGCCTTATTGACATGGTAGTGGTATTGTTTTTAACTCTGTCGCCATTACGTCGGTGAAACTGCGAAACCGCGTGAGTAACATTTTAAATAAGGAGCAAAATGCACCTTTTTAATAAGTCAGTAAGATTTACTTTGCTCTATCATAAATTTGTTAGTTACGCGTTTTTGCAGTGTCATCGACGATTAGTATAATAATAATAATAATAATAATAATAATATTTATTACCAGAATTTTACATTTTGGGTTGCTTAGATCTAGCTTATGCATTAATATATGAGCATAAAGTGTGTACCCCTGACTCAGAAACTAGTAAAAACTGTATTTTCCGTGTCAGTGATTCCTCAATCACATATGGTTTAATGACTATTAATGTATAATATTACTAAGAACATATCTGGTGTTACTTAAGATATAAAGAGACAAGTAAATCAAGTAATAGAAATAGGCATGCATGTGTGTATGTGTGTGTGTGTGTGTGTATGTGTGTGTGTGTGTGTGTGTGTGTATGTATGTGTGTGTGGGTCACAACATCTTCTTAAATGTGTTTTGTATTAGTGGATCATATGATTACGTATTAAGTAAATCCTCAGTTTTGGCATACGATAGCTCTAATAAATAGGCGGTCGTTTTCTGTTTCACCTCGTACCTACATAAGGTGTATATTGGGATGTATTCATGAATTTTGCTGTACAGCCGAGACGAGAGCACTTCATAGTGCCGGGAGGCCAAATACGTTTTACAAGATCTGTAAGGACAGACTCGAACAGAGGTGCGTCGTGAAAGGACACCCACATCTAACGGTAGGGAAGCGTGCTTCCGGAGAATGGTGTGTAAAATAAAAAGTTGTCGTACCGTTAGTACCTGACATTCTTTGTAAAGCAAATTGGTTGAGAAGCGAATATGTTTCATAGTCATCACTTTGAGGATGGATCGCTGAGCTCTCTCTAGACCCAACAAGGTGGACTTACCAGCGCCACCCCAGATAGGAATGCAGTAAGTTAAAATAGATTTACAAAGGGCCTGGTATACGGTGTTGACTAGTTGGGGCTCTGCTACGTGTCTTAGCGTTTTAAATATGTAAGTTAATTTTCGTACCCGTGTTTTTAAGGCCTCAATCTGTGAGTACCATTTTAGGTTGGAGTCTATATGGATACCGAGGTATTTAGTGGAAGTTACGATGCTGGGGGACAGACAGCCACAGGTAGGAGAAGGAGAAGGAGAGCTGCAGTTGTGAAGAGCTATCCTACAGTCTTCAGGTAAGGGAGCAGTAACAGACGTTAAGTGGAAGGGAATAATCTGAGTCTTGCGGATGTTCAGGGTGAGCAAATTGGCTGAGAGCCAATCCATCACAATTTCAAGTGCTAGTTGGGCTGACTGTCTTGCACTTTCCCAGTCATCACCATGGATAACTAGGGCAGTGTCGTCAGCGTAGACAAAAACTTCACACTTTGGTATAATTAGTTTGCAGAGGTCGTTAATGTAAAGCTGAAAAAGTGTGGGACCCAAGATGCTTCCCTGAGGGACGCCGTAGCTGATGTTCTCCGTCTCACTGGTGCCAGAATCAATCCTGACGCACTGCCTACGGTCCTGAAGGTAACTCCGAAATATGCTTAGGGTGTTGCCTCTTATACCACAGCTCTCCAGCTTCGACAGGAGTAAAGGAATTGACACTGTGTCGAATGCCTTCGAGAGATCGAGAAAGATGCCGAAGCACTTCTTTTTGTTATCCACCTTATTGACTATAGCGCCAGTAAGACTAGAGACTGCGTCTTCTGCTGAGACACTTTTCCTAAACCCGAATTGATTACTAGCGATTATATTATGCTTCTCCAAGAACTTAACTAGAGTATTGTTTAAAATTTTCTCTAGTATCTTTGACACAGCTGGCAGAACCGAAATAGGTCTATAATTGGAAACGTCACCCTTATCTCCCTGCTTAAAAATTGGATAGACTAGAGCTTTTTTTAAGGCTAAGGGAAAGATACCAGAAGAGATAGCTGTGTTACATAAATGTGTTATAGATGGTATTAAAGCGTTTCTGGAAGCCTTGATTACGGATGGTGAGATTCCGTCCAGACCGGCGGCAGCATCCTTTCGTAAGCCGTTAATAACGCGTTCTACCTCGTCATTTGCAACCTCTAAGAGTACAAGGGAGTTCACTAGAGAATTAGTGGGTTTAGTTAGGTGGAGCTTCCCAGGATCAGACGCAATCCCAACAGCCAGGTCCCTACCAATACTCACAAAGTATTTGTTAATTTTGTTTAGGGCTATATTAGGATTATCTTCAGTACTAAGTAAGGCACTGGGGGATACAGACAACCGATGAGAGTTTGTAACTTTCTTTATAATATTCCACATGGCCTTGGGGTTTTTGGCATTTTTAATTTCATTTTTTTGATATTCATATTTAAGTTTACGTAGTAAGGTACCGAGATAGTTGCGATAGCGTTTATAGGTAGTAATAAGGATGTCACTGTGCGGAGATTTCCTTAATTGTTTATGCATTTTGTCCCTATTACGTATACATCGTAGCACACCAGGAGTGATCCAGGGTTTCAGGATTTTTTTCTTCCGAGGTGCATTTGACGTAGTAGTGTGGGAGTCAATAACATTTGTTATGATGGATACCAACTTGTCAGCTACCTCATCGACATCAGTACAATTCAACACGGGGGAATAGTCCATTTTATCAAGGTCGTTTTTTACAGCCGTGTATCGTATTTTAACACAGTTACCATTAGATTCAACTTTGTAACAGGAGAGTGAGTGATCAATACACAGCATTGTGGGTAGATGGTCGGTTACTGGGGAATCTACAACAATAGCCATTGCGGTGTAGCTCGTCTTGAGGAGAATATGGTCTAGGCAGTTATTGAGTCTCGTGGGAAACAAATGTGCCGGAAGGAGGCCAAGCGAGGCGATTGATGTAAGGTAATAGTCAGATAGGCGGTCATTATTATAGCGTTTAATATCAATATTTATGTCACCCAGCAGGGCGATATTCTTATAGGTAGATAGGTTCGTAACTAACTTATATAGACTGTTAATAAAGTTATCGATATTATTGTACGAAGGGGAACGATAAATAGATATGATAGCGAATTCCTTACCAATAGTACAAATTAAACAGTTTCCGTCATCAAAAGCAGGCTCCCAAACCTTCACCCCTAGATTATGTCTAGAGTAGATCACTACCCCGTCATTCTGTAATTTGTTATTAAGAGTAGAAAAAGAAGTATAACCGTCTAACATAGGGATCTGGTGATTGGATTTGAGCCAGCACTCAGTTAAAATAAGCAAATCAATATTAAGATTCAATAACGCAATGGTGCCGAGAAGGTTGTCAATATTTTTATTGATACTTCTAATATTTAGGTGTAAACATTTGAAATAGTTGGTACGGTTACCTAGAATATTGATGCATTTCTCCGGGAGACATTTGAAGGATTGTGCAACAACAAACGAGTCCAACTCATCTGTTATTACATTTAGGTCATGGTCCGCGAAAGAAATAACAGTACACCAAGAAAAAAAATATCACTTAAATTTGAACATCCAAATACACAGAGAACGTCATCGCAGCCTAGGCCAAGAAAAATTAAATATATATATGTCATATAAAGAAATGATAGCATTGATAAGTTAACCATAAATGAGCTATGTAAAATCGGTGTGTAAAGGGGGTGAGTTTGGGTGTTGTGGTATACGTAGGAATACGAGGGAATGTTGTATGTAGTTTTAACGTGTTTTGAATTATCAGTACTTACGAGCGAATGTAAAATTAAACAAAGAGAACATGAGCAATACTTTGCGATTATAATTATAAAACTATGCAGTCATAGTCCTTGTACGGCACGTAGACATTGCTCCGACTTGATAAGGATATGCTGGGATCCGTCCTCCTTTCGCAGGAACACTCTGGAGTTCGAGGTCCAGCAGAATTTATAATTGTTGACCTTCGCGAATTGACGGGCTTCGTAATAAAGTTTTTTAGTAGACGGAAGGAGGTGTTCGTCTAAGTAGAACGGTTTTTTCTCGCCAGGAATTCCAATGTGCTGGGTATTGAGCTTATCCATTGATTTTAAGGGTTTATTAAATTGACGCGCTGAGGACAGTACGTCATTTTTTAATTGCACCTTGGTGAATTCGACTACAATATTTCGGTTTGTTCCCGGTTTGCCCGGTGCTCTGTAGACGTCTCGTATGTCAGATGGTGGTATAGTTAGCTGTAAGACCTTCCCAATGCTGGAGACGACGTTTGTCAGATCACTGGTAGATTCCTTGGGTTTTTGGGGTAAATTCCGAATTTCAATTGACGAACACCTTGACCGGTTCTCCAGCTCATTCATTTTTATTTGTAATTTAGTCAAGCAGTCACCATTTATCCTTTTTTCGGACTCCAATGATTTTATTTTGAGGGACATGTCTTCATATTGCTTATTCATATAATCCATCGAGCGTTCGAGTTCTTGGTTAGATTTATGGATGTCATCACATTGCGATTTGACTACGGTTATATCAGCTGAGAGTTTCTTTAGAATTTTGTCTTGGTCTGTTTTCCAGGACGCAAGAAGGGACTGTTGTTCCGATTTCCATGTCGAAATCATATTTTTAATATCTTCTTTGAACTCTGCAAGCATATCAGCGTCAGGCGGAGACTCGGTTCGCAGTCTTTTAGACCTCACTTGGCTAACCTTGGTAGGTATATCCGAGTCCGAGAGTGTAATGGCGGCCGTTGAGGGGCCCAGCATTGACACAGGGCGGTGCTGGGACATTTTCTTCATAAATAAGGAGAGATATCAGGTGCATGCGTCGTACGGTTAAGCAAAATTTTGTAATTTTATATCCGAGAGTACCGATTTATACTATTCAGAAAAACGATTATGTTTTGTTTCACTTCACAACCCCGCGAGGGGAGCACCAGAGGTCCACAATGCACAAGAGGGACAAGGAGGAACCGATTCAACACGTAACCAATATAGCGCGACACTAGTTAGTATGCAAGCTCCATAGAAACAGGGGATTAATAACAACTAGCCACTAAAGTTGTTATCAGTGGTCGCTTAGCCAGTCGTGCGAGACACTGACGCGCCCGTTATTCGTCATAAGGCAGAGGTCAAGTCACTGGTTTTCGCAACAATTTGCGCGCGGGCACGACTACTCTCAGCGGCGTTCAACCGAGGAATGAAGTAAAAAAATAACTACCAAAGTATCAAGTAAAAAAATAACTACCAAAACGCTGACAATACGATAACCCGTCAAAAGCGATATGGTTTTACCGTGTAGAATCTCAGCCGAGTAATTTTTGTGTTGTT
This sequence comes from Acleris emargana, assembly GCA_927399475.2. Lineage (NCBI taxonomy): Eukaryota > Metazoa > Arthropoda > Insecta > Lepidoptera > Tortricidae > Acleris > Acleris emargana. Next base: position 20,407,650 of record OV656843.1, read on the forward strand.
TTTAGTAGTTTGTAATAATGTTTGACAATAAAGAGTTACATTTGTTTAGTATACTCCCCCTGAATTTCGGGTGCAGACTCGTGGTCACACCAGGTTGTCACACCACTACTATTCGACGGAGCCCTGCCTGAGGCAGAGCTCTTATTTCTGAGCGATTTGCCCTTCGGGCATCTAAAGATACCTAACGAACCTAACCTACCTACTTTTGCGGAATAAAAATGATTTCTGTCGAATTTCCGACCAAAGCGAATAGCAGTGGTGTGACAATCTGGTGTGACCACGAGACTGCCCCTCGAATTTCAACCTTGTGGACATTGGTTTTATTAGAAAACAATGACGGTCAAAGGGTACTCAATCCCTATGGGAAATGTAGTCACAATTAAGACTGCGACATACTTTTGTACCTTGTCACATTAACGCCTTTGGCATATAAGTGCAGCAGTTCAAACATGACGTTAAAGTGACGAATTACTAAAGTGTGCAGCTACTTATCACCGACCGTACCGCGGCAACCTCATTACTTCATTAGGTACTATTATTGTACGACGCGTTCGCGTACTTAGTAGTGACCCTGCCTACGATGCTAGCGGTCTCTGGTTTGATTCCGGGTAAGGGCTGATATGTGTGTGATGGGCGCAAGTCTTGGATATTTTCTCTGTATTTAAGAGGACTGTAAGGCTAAAAAAAAACATACAAAATGCGATAACGTTTCTCCCCGTAAACCAAGTCCATTTTTTTAATATTATGTAGATACTATGAAAAACTAAGTTAGTACGTTTTCCTTTCCAAGCAAATGTCTAGGAAAATAATGGAAACTTACAGACCTAGTTTTTCATAATAACTACAAGATATTCAAACATCGTCAGAATTGGACTTGATTTAGGAGGTGAGAAACGTTATCGCCCGAAGCATTTTTTTTTTAAATTATCCTGATATTTTATTTATTAATTTCTTATGTTTTCTAATAAACTATATAGTTTTTAGCAATGAGGGCGCCACTGATCGGTTTGCATAAGCTCGGTGCAGCCTGTAATTATAAACATAATAAATATAGAATTAAGTGTTATATTTAATTTGGAGTGTAAAACTAAATAGTTCAATACTTTGAAATGTAACTATTTCATAGAAGTCATTCCATTTAGAATTACATCATTTTTGGATATGGACAAATTAATAGATATAGTTGTTTTACCTCACGCAAACGGGTGGGCCATACTTGTGTGTGTAGATGCACGTGCAACAGTCTCTGTGTGCGTGTCCATACACAACTACAAGTATTTCTATATCTATTCATGTAGAGAATTGAATGTATTTATTTTTTATAGTTTTAGAATTTTTATGCTCTTTTCCTAAATAAAGTTCTACACTTGCCTGCTCGATGCACAACCTTTCACGTTTCTCAATCCCTTATGGGATAGCTGGAAGAGATCCCTTAAAGGGATAAGTTTGCCTTTGTACATATAAAAAAAACTCATTGTATTGTTTTTGTTTTTTACAATAAAGTGTTTACATACATAAATACAAGTACGGCCCACCTGCTTTCTTAACGAGATAAAACAACTATATCTGAAAACCTTAATAAAACTATAAAAACAATTGGAGTTTTTATTTACAAATACCTCTTAATCGCTTAAAGTATTTGATTGCATTAATCAGGTTAAAAAAAGGTCTAATAGGGTTCAGCTTCAGTTCATAGTACATTGTGTATTAAGGTCGGTAAGTAAGGAATAACGATCGAGGCTCTAGTAGAAGCCCGAAGTCGAAGACTGAGGGCTTTCTGAGTCGAGGTTCGTAATTCCCGTACCGCCCGTGAAACATACAATGTTTTTCATCACATTTGCGAGTAAATAAATAAAGATTTTCAATAATTGTTTTTGCTGCATGGATAATATCTGGCGGTGTTGCATTTAAATTACACTCATCGGACGATGACGACGACATTTTTTATAACTTTTTTACTTGTCTTAAAATATAAAATGTAAATAACTATGAATTATAGCTTTAATACACAAGTCAGCACAACTATTATTACGAATTACTTGAACTTTTTTTAAGCGGATGGCGGGCGGACTCCACAGATTATACAAATGTTTCGTTCAGAAACGTTAAGGGCAAATACTTACGTAGGTATACATACAGCACTGAAGGAGTGTAAAACAAATCGACGTCTTGATACAGAAAACTATTAAAATCGATTATTAAGAACATTAATTGAGTATTTAAGTAACATGTAGCGAGATTGCAATGAAATTCCTGTTTAAAAAATGTTATTTGAACTTCTACTAGAGCCTCGATCGTAATTCCTTACTTACCGACCTTAATACACAATGTACTAATTGGTAACAGGGTCAATCAACTTTTCTTTGTAGCTCGTTGCCATGGTGACGTCTCCTGGGTCACTCTTTAAAACTATGATTTCAAAGGATATAAGTCCACTAAAAAAACTGTTTTATTGGCAATTACACACCCATTCTTTTATGGCCTTTCTCCTGAGTGTGCAGGAAGTATATATTATAACATTTTTTCTAACAAACTCTATCACTGTTGTCTCCTGGCTTACGGGACAGAATAACAACAAGAAAAAGTTGATCCACCCAACAGCAACAGCACGTGTAGACATGTGGGCTTTAGGGTTTAGAATAAATTTAGTCAACAGTTACATTGCTGGCAACACATATCTGGGTAAGGACCAAAAAGTTGGCCATGCTAATTCACTCAAAAAAAATTTCTATGAAACTTTTCCGTTGTGACACGAAAGTTAGCCATACAATTGTAGGGATAATTTTCGTCGCACATCTGAACTTTGTTGCGTACAACTGAATACTGAGGTGAGAGTCAGAATGGCGGGTGTACCTTCACAAATATATAAAATGGTTATACTCAAAAAATGTACTCAAAATGTACTATTTAGTACCTACTTTAAAAAAAATTGTACCGCTCCACAAATAAAGTTATTACAATGTGGAGGTACGTACACCCGCCATTCTGACAGTCAGGACGGCGGGTGTACCCCAATTATTGCAAGTTCACAATGACCTGATAGACTATTGACTAATGTTATTGCTCCAAAAAAATGTACTAAATTTGTACTTTAATATGCAGTTAAAACTTCAGCAATCAGATTCGTAGTCTGATAATTAGACACATTTAAATTTTTCTCTATTAAAAATGAGTCGTTAAGTGCCGGTTTACTATGAGGTATCGATTATTGACACTCGATTATTACTTTAGAAAAAATTACAAAATTTGTACAGTCTGTGAGCACTTAGAAGAGGCGCCGGTTTAGTACTTCCCTCTCACTCGCTCTCATACGATCTTATTAAGAGCGAGTGAGAGAGAAGTACTAAACCGAAGCCTAAGTGCTCACAGACTGTACTTATATATGCAATTAAAATTTGAGCAATGTTATTTATGGCAATTACGTAATACACATTTATAATTTTTCTACTTAAAATATCTGGGTAAGCGTACCGTTCCCTACATAAAACGGCACTTAAAGACTCATTTTTAATAGAGAAAAATTTAAATGTGTCTAATTATCAGATTACGAATCTGATTGCTGAAGTTTTAACTGCATATTAAAGTACAAATTTAGTAAATTTTTTTGGAGCAATAACATTAGTCAATAGTCTATCAGGTCATTGTGAACTTGCAATAATTGGGGTACACCCGCCGTCCTGACTGTCAGAATGGCAGGGGTACCTCCACATTGTAATAACTTTATTTGTGGAGCGGTACATTTTTTTTTAAAGTAGGTACTAAATAGTACATTTTGAGTACATTTTTCGAGTATAACCATTTTATATATTTGTGAAGGTACACCCGCCATTCTGACTCTCACATCCTGAGACAGACTGATAAAACAAAATTAATATTAGCTATTCTGACTGAATACGTTGTATATATCATGTGAAATTAGTGTGGGGATTGGGGTTGCAGGATTTTGAACATCCAATTTACTGGAAACCAATCCCAAAAAAAAAAAAAAACAGAATTTCTTATCATACAACTGTCAATATTTTAATAGACTTAATAATACACATTACACTACTAATGTCTCCTGAAGCCATATTTCTTTCTTTCGTAGAACAGATCTGTCTTTGAACTGCCCAAGTTCACAATCTTTGGACAACCGTCTCTCTGAAACAAGAAGTACATTTCAGTTTTTTTTTATGTAAAAACTATTAGCCCTTATTAATGAATGAGGAGAAATTAGAAGGAAATTTGACAAGATCGTAGCAAGTGGAAAGAAGTCGTCTCTGCCTACCCCTCTGGGAAACAGGGGTGATTTAATGTAATGAATGAGGAGAAACCATGACACCCACTCCACAGTTTTTTACAACTAAAATAGAGTTCAAATTGTTTAACATTCCTACTTAACATTAATATTATACTTGTATGTTACAATTTCAAAACTATACTGCTAAACATACATACATACATACCTTCACGCCTTCATTCCCAGAGTGGGGTAGGCAGAGCTACAGAATTACCAACAACTCCAAAAACTTGTTGATAACTCTGTAACCACAATTTGCACAATTAGGCTAAGATGTTTAACAGCGCATTAGTGACAGGTTGCAAGCCCATCGCCTAACAGTACTACAAGCCCTTATTCCCTTAGTTGCCTCTTACGACATCCACGGGAAGACATGGAGTGGCACAATTCTACCCCTGCAACCATACGGGGAAATGTGTTTGGTCTTACAAAAATGCTACATATAGTTTTACCATTTTATGAAATTAGGTTATAATAATGATTCTTTTTACTGGTTCAGAGTTAATTGAAAGAAAAACATATAGAAGATATTTTCCAACTTACATCTTTTTCCTGAATAGTACACTCCTTGCAGTAATACGCGTCAGAAACGCCTGGCCCACCGCAAATAACGCATCGTCCCTGGTAGGACCCGTAGTTGCATTCATCGCAAATACGCACCAGTGTGCATGGCCGCACGTACGAGTCGCAGATCACACATTTACCGTCACATTTTTCGCATAAACGACCGATAGCTACAGAAATAAGCAATAATAATTACATTGTACACAATGATGTTACACAGCTTTAATTTTATTAATGAAGTCGTTACTTACCAACGCCCGGTTGCTTTCGACAAAAGATTAGATCAGGATGATGCTTAGCCATGATAGAAGTCTTAGTGTATTAGAACTTTAGTGAACTAGAGCAAAACAACAAAATATAACCTCTTGAAAGCGACGCCGAAAATGACAAGCCAAGGTAGATGACGTTTATGATGCACAATTCACATGTCAACCGCCTATACGCTTGCTGCGTTCAACTAACATTGCGTGCTTTTGGTTGACGTACAAAAAATGCTTCATTTAAGGTGGCTTCAACCGTTTGAGACACCTTATAAAACAATCAGTTATTTTGACGTTTCCCATCCAACTGTCATTAGTGTAAGTATCGATGGCACGTTTGAAAGGTCACACAACTCACACATGTTTCGCGCCGTGTTATTTTATTTACTTGTAAAATTGTTTTAAAAATGTCCGAAGACGAAGAGAGAGATTCAGCGAGTGGTGAAGACTCAGCAGATGATATCCCAGAGGAGAAACAAGAACAAGAACCAGATGTTGTAGAGGAACCTGAAGAAACTGTGACTTTTAAGGACTTGGTACGTTCTTGTTTATTTCTTCGTTTTATTTTGTTGTTTCTTTATGATTCGTCAATAAATGTAAACTAGGTTCAAGATAGAATTTAAAACTAACATGTAATTATTTCTTGAGCTTTATATTTGGCATTTATATTTTTTTGTTTGTTTTATTTGTATAAATATAACAAATTTGAGGTTATGTCGCAACTAATTAAACAATCTTTCTATATCCAGGGTATAGTAGACGTGTTATGTGAAGCTTGTCAAGAATTAAAATGGAAGCATCCGTCAAAAATCCAAAAAGAAGCACTACCTGTAGCATTACAAGGCAAAGATATTATTGGTTTAGCAGAAACTGGGTCTGGCAAGACTGGTGCGTTCGCTTTGCCCATCTTGCAGGCCCTTCTAGAAAACCCACAGAGATACTTTGCCCTCGTATTGACGCCTACCAGAGAACTGGCATTTCAAATTTCAGAACAGTTTGAGGCACTTGGTAAGTTAAACTAAACATGATAAGAGTTTTGGGTCTAAAATGTACCTAAGAAGTTAGCTAAGTGCCTAGTAATAGTATAATAAGCTCTTTAACTTGAATGTGGTCACTCATAGATTAAAGAATGCTTCTACTAGTACTTTGCGGTTAATCAGCTTCTTTGATATCATGGCAGAATATACAATCGCAGAACTTAGGAGCTTAACCCATCGTATGCTTAGGCACGGATCCGTGCTCAAAATTTGAATATTTTTTTGTATTTTTTTTAAGCCTAATTTTATGGACTATATCTTAATCAAAAGAGACTAGAACTTGGTACTTTTTTGACCTCCCGCTGACGAGGGGTTAAGAGACCTAAGAGTGCTTTATCAATGAAAAAAAAACAGGAACTAAATATACATTTTTTTTTAATTTTTTTTTATGGCGTGGGATGGCAAACGAGCACACAGGCCACCTGATGGTAAGTGGAAACTGTGACCCATAGACATTCTCATTCACAAGACTGCAAATGCGTTGCCAACCCTGAGGACTAAGATGGAATGCCTCTATGCTAGTCATTTCACCGGCTGTCTTATCCCCAAACCGGAACACAACAATGCGAACACTGCTGCTTGGCGGTAGGTTAATGGATAAGATGGTGGTACCAACCGGGACGAACCCTGCACAAGGTCCTCCCACAAGTTAAACAATGTTCTTCTTGTACAATGCTCTTTAATATACCAAAAGCCAAAAAAGCAAAAGCACACAGAGACAGAGAAGGCGCCTAACTGCAATGTAGTGGTCAAAGCATTATATACTCTATTGGTAACCACATTAAAATTAAAAAAGTACCTTTTGTGATATGACGCCATCACAGGCTAGCAGAAAACGGATGCAATAGAAATTGTTTAAATATAATGTGTTTTTTTAGGGGCCAGTATAGGAGTGAAATGTGTTGTAATAGTGGGTGGTATGGACATGGTGGCGCAGGCCCTCATGCTGTCCAAAAAGCCTCACATCATCATTGCCACGCCTGGTCGGCTGGTGGATCACCTGGAGAACACAAAAGGATTTAATTTAAAGGCTTTGAAGTATCTTGTAAGTATGAACTTACTATATTACAATTGTACATGTGTTTTATTTTGAAGAATTTATAAAAATGAAAAATTAAAATTTCTCGAAAGTAATATAATGTCCAATTTTGATTCAGATAATAAGGCGAACATTATTCAGTTAATTCTTGTATCAATAACTGCTGATAATCCAATCATAAACATTTCTTTGGGTTCTATGATATACTTTTTTTTACTTTTAAATTGAGGGCACAGTATGGAGTGAAGTGAAGAAGTATGGCAACATGATATGCCACTTGAAAATATTGACACCACTTTTTGTGTTTTACCTTACCTTCTAAATAGGATTTCCTTTTTTTTCGTACACTCTGCTTTATACATTATAAGTAACTGCACACTGTTCCTTGTCGCTTTATTATAGCGCCTTAGACATCTTTTTTGCAGCAGTTCAAGCATTAAGTATGGAGGGTTACAAAAAATATGAATCCTAACATTTTTCCAAGGTCATGGACGAAGCAGATCGCATCCTCAACATGGATTTTGAAGTAGAAGTGGACAAGATCCTCCGAGTGATTCCTCGCGAGCGCCGCACCTACCTGTTCTCTGCCACGATGACCAAGAAGGTTCAGAAGCTACAGCGGGCTTCGTTACAGGACCCGGTGAAGGTCGAGGTGTCCACAAAGTATCAGACTGTGGAGAAGTTGCAGCAGTACTATGTGTTTATGCCTGTGAAATACAAGGTATGATTTTGTTTATCCTAACTAATATTATAAATGCGAAAGTAACTCTGTCTGTCTGTCTGTCTCGCTTTTACGCTAAAACTACTGAACCAATTTAAATGAAATTTGGTACACAGATAGTCTAGAGCCTCAGAAAGGACATAGGCTACTTTTGATTGCGAAAAAAGGGTTTTAAAGGGTTAAAAGGGGGGATGAAATGCAGACAGAGTCACAGGCAAAAGCTAGTTTATGTATAACTTACAAGTTGCTTTGGCATTTCGTGAATTGAGATGTGCTATAGCACTACGTTTGGAAGTTAAATATAGTTGCTTTTAATAAACACTAGCGGCCCGCCAGCGGCTTCGCCCCGCTGCAAATTCCTGACTTTCCCGGTGGATTTTTAAATTTTTCTCGCCCTGTAAAAACCATCCTTGATACTTCAACGAACATTTAAAAAAAAGAATTGACCAAATTGGTCCAGGCGTTGTTTAGTTATGCGCTTACCAACACATTTTGCGATTCATTTTTATATTATAGATTGACTTCTACCACAAATGGATTTTTAAAGTGATTATATAAAGTAAGTTACACACCTCAAAAATGTTTAGGGGTACGCAGAGACCAATTCTTTCCACCTGCTGCGATCCTGACAAATCCCTTTCGCTTCTTCCACATTCATGCATTCACGTCGTTTTCGGGTACTAAAGATTCAACCCTTTTCCAGTATCAAAAATTTTTAAAATTATGTTTTGCATTATATCACAACGCAATTGCAAAATAGTATTGGGGTATTTTTGATACATACACATTTCTGATGTGTGTAATTGCACTTATTCGAATACTCTCCTTTTACAGTCCTTAAGTTTCTAAGAATTGCTCAGTTTTGTCAAGCGAGCTGGACAGTTGTTATGCAGTTTTGATACAATCAACTGAATCAGAACTCCCCTTGAACTGCTATTTTGCAGCTGGGTTGCAGTTCAAATGCTGTCAGTCTGAAACGGCCCTTAGGTCATAAATACAGGTCTAAAATGGTTGTCACATATTCATCATCATCGTCAGCCTATATTAGTCCACTGCTGGACATAGGCCTCCCCTACTGAGCTCCATAGCGCCCTGTCTTCAGCTTGCCGCATCCAGCATCTGCCTGCAGTCTTTCGCAGATCGCCATCCCACCTGGCCTGAGGGCGTCCTATACACTACGGCCCGTATTTATAAACTCGTATCAATCCCCGTTCTGAGAGCTTCTCAGTTGAGACCGTCTCGATACGTAATCCTGGAGCTAGGATCGTCGCTTATTAATAAACTCATCTTGAGAAGCTCTCACCTGGGATGATCTTACCAACATTATAAACAGAAACACATACCAACCCCAACAATGACATTTTCGAACAAAACGACAAAACGTTTTGACTATGCATTATGGTTCTTTAAAATAGATGATTTTGCGTTTAGACATGACCATCATAAATCAATTTTTTCAAGGTAAAGTGTAAAAGCAAGTGGTTATTGTAAAAGCATTTTTTTTAATAGTTTTCCGCTTATATCACAAAAGGTCAAAAGGTAATCATGTGTGTATAATATGACATTATATTTCAAAATCTCTCAGTCATATTGAAAAAACGAAACGCACACATGTACAGTAGTTTACTTACAGGTTACAAATTACGAATTTGTTTTTGAAGTGATGTGAACTTAAGTTTAAGTGTCTTTAAGTATTAAAATAATTGTGATAACGTGCAGATTCTCGAATCCAACGAGACACAGGAAATATTTAAAAAATAAACTTGTCCTAACTAAAGGCCGATCCTTACCTACAGCAAGCATCGGAGACTGGAGCCTGGAAGAGTTCTTTCTACATAAGATGAACAATGAAAGGCAAATCAGGCGAGTCGTCTCCAAAAGGTGTCTAATTTATCTACTATTAAGCTTGAGTCATTAGATATATATTATAAATCAGTCAGCAAGCAGTCCTCTGATCGCCTGCCTCAGTGTATCGGCATAAAGGTATTATGATCATGAACCGATTCCCTTTTGAATATTATGAAAGATAGTCTTTACATTGGCAGACAATCTATAAGCAATAATTATAGTTATATACCTACTTGTAATTGTCAAACTTAGTGAATGTAAATTAAAAGATCAAACTAATATACTTAATTATGAAACTGTTAGTGTGTAAAATAGGTAGGAATAGGTACATTATACTTATTGTTTTTGTTATTTTCAGATGATTTAAACTAAAAACTGCCAGCCCCTGCCACTGGAAAACTGGTGTTTAATAGTCTTTAATCAAGACTGGTGGAAGACTGCCCAAGATAGGGCTAAGAGGAAGGAAAGGACACTATAGGCTGTTAATGATTATTTTTCGATTAAAATTCAGATACAGTTTACCTTAATGTTTTATTTTTGTCATGTTTTATGACAGTGGTTAGCACAAGTGGTTTCCTCAGTGGTCACTCATTGCTTTGGTCTGTTTATAGACTAGGTAGAGGGGGTTACTAAGCGACAAACAAGTCGCAGGCAACTTGTGCTAATTGTTTAGCAAATTTGACTATAACTCTGTTATTGCACCATGGTGACAAAATTTAACTGACATTGGGTGTCTATGTTAGCACTGGAAGGAATCCCTGCAATATTTTTGTCTATGCATACATTCACTATCCTATTAGGACACTTCTAGTCACTTTCTAATTATGAGCGACTTATGGTGACATATAATTTATTTAACGTTTGTGCCACTGGATTTCCTCCTCGCTCTTAAAAGTTAGAGGAAGTTATTACATCACAGTTGAGCCTATTCAAATCAGAGTTATCTAATTTTAAATATCTGTAACCCTTAATTTATAATGTCCAACTAAATTTTAGACTAACAAGGATAGAGATTGATGTTTATAAATTTAACTTAACAGATATTTAAAATCAGATTCAAGTTTGATGTTATAAATTAAGGTCTACAGATATTTAAAATTAAAGAACACTGGCCGAAGTTGGTAGGTATACAATATAAACACCAAAACACACCTACATCCAACACCTTTACCACAGATCCTTGTTGACTTGGTGTTTATGAAAGTAATTTATCAATGAGAGAACTAAATAACATTGTTTTATTTGCACTAACATCCAGCGCAGAATTTCTGAATTCTTTAGCCACTAGTAGCTTGTTAGTAGAGTTACAGAGTTCAGAGAGCTTGTTGTTATGTTTTGTTATGCCTCCGAATCTTACGATCCAAATACTTTCATTTTGCTAAGCTAAATAAATAGTGAAGGAGTACCTACATACATATAATCATGTACCAACTTTTGCATAAAGTGACCTTGAATGTCTTTTCACAAATAAATAAAACTACTATTAGCATGTAGTGAGTTTATTTTATAAAAGTCTCAGTTATACATATTTACAGGTTTTCAAACAAACTCAATACCTAATATTATTTGTATCTGATACACTGTCGTACCATACAAATTCTCTTCATTGAACACCAAAAACAAGTTGTAATTCTGTAGCTCTGCCTAGCCCACTCTGGGATTACAGGCGTGAAGGTATGTAAGGTATGAACTGAACACCAACAAAACTGAAACAGAACAGTACATTTAAATTATCATACAACAGGCTGTCTTGCTGATAAATAGCAATCCAACTATCATCTAACTATTAACCATCCTGGTTCATAGCTGCGTAAGGTTAAAATAAATTTGGGTTTTTCAATACGCACTTATATTATGTTACTAAATGGAAAGAAAGTAGATAGGTAAATTTACAATGAAAATATTGCTCATAGCCTCTCATAGCCCACAACTGACTATGCTAACTTGTTATTAGATTGAAGCTATTTTATTACCCCTACAAGGCGTAGCAAAAAGGAGCATCATGGCTTTGACCCATATGTTCTAACTAATAAAATAACAATTCAATTTAATGAATTTTTAGTTTCATTCCATTAGTATATTCTTATTTCTAATATGTGTTTATATATATTCCAAGCAATTATAAATAATTGTTAATTAATTAAATAAAACCATTCATAAAATTTACAATTTAATAAGTTTATTATTAAAAATTTACACCTGCGTCAGGTCTCACTCAGGTGTTAATAATAACTATTGTCATGGTCAGGTTAACTTGACCTAAATATATAAATTTTCTATCACCAGTATTTCTTATGTGTTCTTAATATTCCCAAGTTATAATTTGTGTAAATCCTATTTCATAATTATCATGTAATGCTATTCTCCAACAAAAGTACAGCTAGATGTTTGTTCACTTGACATTATATTAAACAAACAATGTTTAAATGAAATATTGAACAGAATTACAAAACTTATTGAACCAGCGCTTTGAAAACTAGGTAATAAAGTGACATCTAATATTTTTCATATTATTAATGTTTTGCATCATGCAACTAATCAACAAACTTAACTTTACCTACTTATAGTAAGTAACTCTTTTATGTAGAACAAGATAAGATATCCTGAATAGTCATAATGCAAATAATCTAACATATCTTACAGTTTGGGTGCATAGTATGAATGTGCAAGTAGCATGAAAATAGTAATAAAACTATTATATTGACAATGAGGTAGCCCAAAACAAAATTGGGGATACCTACCAAAACCAAATTGGGGGGTACCATTTTGTCTGACTTATACTTTATTCAAAAACAATGATTATTTTATGAGAAAGGATAATTTTGAATACATAGAAAACTGAATCTTTAATGAACTGATCAACATTTTAAATAATTTTATTACCTATAAGTACCTGATGAACTTTGGCAATTGGCAAGCGAATTGTCAGTCGTCAACTGCGTGGGGCCGGCAGTTGACATTCTTGAACACTGACTTCTCAAAATATCCAAATGTTACCGTCTTAGGCGTCTTGATTTTTTCCGGTGAACCTTGCCATGTTACCCAAGTTTCACATTATTGGACTGACGACAACCTACAAAACGACATAAAGTTATACACACTTATCATTCTTATCAATTCAAAGTAATTGGTAGGTAATTGGTTTGGTTGGTTGGTATTGGTAATGGTTGGATTATTCACGATTAGTTTTCACAAGTAGGTAAGTATATTTTTTGCACCCTAATGTCGGTCGTATGTCAAGACCCAAAATTGTATATATCTCACTGTTATTACTAGTTTATTGTGTATATAAGTTTTTAAACAAATCACTCAGTTTTCAGAAGTATCAAACAATCACTACATAGTATAAAACAAAGTCGCTGGCGCTGTCTGTCCCTATGTATGCTTAAATCTTTAAAACTACGCAACGGATTTTGATGCGGTATTTTTTAATAGATAGAGTGATTCTTAAGGAAGGTATATATGTATAATACATTCCATGCGGGCGAAGCCGCGGGCGGGTCGCTAGTAATAAAATAAAACTTTGCCGCCTCGGCATTGCATTGCTTGTCTTGTCTGTCATTGTCAACAAAACATTCGGCCCCTCCACTATCGCAACCCGTTTCACGAAGTGCTTCGTTACTTTCATTTCAATAATTAACAAACTATTTAATACGCTTTATTGGTTTTTAAACAGCGAGAAGTAAAATATTAGGTACATTGTGGATGTGATGGAAATCGGGTTAAAATTATTATATTAGGGTTGGGTGGATAGGTTAGGTTAGGGCACCTACTGATAAAATATTAGAAGGTTTCCTTTTAATACTTATCTCTTACTTATTTGACTGTTTTATGACACATCACGAATATAAAGTAACTAGGTATTTAATGTAAATTGTTGGTACTTACCTTCGAGAAATGAGCCCGTGTGGAAGTAAATCTTTCGCGCCTCAGGTATACTATGGTTTTGGTGATGGTATGCCCATAAATAACTATTGTTATACAAACATATCGGACTATTATTTTGTCGTCGGCTTGGTCGGTCTCTCTCTCGTAATATCTATACGTAATATAAATTATCCAGCACCCACAGTAATTTCACATAAACACAACACAAAGCACACATTTTTATCTATTTAGCGGCAAACTCAAACCTAATATTTAGGTATTAATATTATTGAAAACGTTTTAGGTATACATTTTTGCCTCTGAGAATTTAAAAATAACACTTTATTGTATTTAAGCCGATTTATCTGATAAAAAAGCACCCATATGTTCGACTATGTTGTAGTGCGTCCACCATCTTTCCATGTCTCGAGACGGTCTCAAGTCACCAATATACCATAATCAGGATCAGGATTAGCTCCTCATACAAAATGACCGTCTCATCTGATCCTAGGATTACGTTTCACGTATTGAGATGTGTTTATAAATAAACGCTCAGTCTTGTGACGCATCTTGTGACGGGCATCTCAGCTGAGACGAGTTTATAAATACGGGCCTACGTTTGCCAAGACATGTCACATATTGATTTAACCTAATTGCAACAATATAATTCCAGGATGTATACCTGGTCCACATCCTGAACGAGCTCTCGGGCAACTCGTTCATCGTGTTCGTGTCGACGTGCGCGGGCGCGCTGCGCGCCGCGCTGCTCCTGCGCAGCCTGGGGCTCGCCGCCGTGCCGCTGCACGGGCAGATGTCGCAGAACAAGCGGCTCGCCGCGTTGAACAAGTTCAAGAACAAGAGCAGATCGGTACTCATTTGTACTGATGTGGCGTCGAGGTAATATGGATGATTAAGTTGACGTGTCTTTAAACCGGGTAGTAGTAGAATTACTGGGTCCGTAAGTTACGTCTCGCATAATGACCACATCGCTTGTAGCCTATCTCAAAATGTCTGAGTCGCAAAATGGCCACTTCGCTTTCGTTAATAGGAACGATTGGTTAGGTTAGGTTCAGGCGAATGGATAGACAACCCGCTTTAACGACGCGTTAGATTAACAATATTAAAAAAAAACTTGTTGCTGGTTGATGGCGTGCTGCTTCTTCCTAGAGGGTAAAAGAGATCACCTAAAGTGAAATATGAATTAGATAGCGATTAGACATCTGATATGCACCGTGACGCCATGTAACAGGTTGGCCATATAAACTCCATGGTAAATTCTGTTTTAATCTTTGTTGGCTTAGGTGTATCTTGGTTATTTTTATAGCCGAGTTTCTTGCGGCACACTGCAGTGGCAGTGGTCTCCTCTTGTGAAGCGCTGGTAGATTCTTGACGTGTAAAAATGCCCGTGCGGCCTACTTACTGAATAAATGTCTTCATCTTTATCTTTTATTCAAAAAATGATTATTCTCAACTGTTTTTTACATGAATTAGCTTTTATTAAAATGTAAACAAAAGTCATGCATAGTATAGATAACTAAACTCGTGTGGTATATGGCCCTCCGATACTCGATAAGCTCGGTGTATGAACTATTATGTACGGCCCGCAGGGGGCTGGACATCCCGCACGTGGACGTGGTGGTGAACCTGGACATCCCGCTGCACAGCAAGGACTACATCCACCGCGTCGGCCGCACGGCGCGCGCCGGCCGTGCCGGGAAGGCCATCACCTTCGTCTCGCAGGTACCTAAATGTTGTTTTGGGGGTGGGGACCGCCACTGGGTCCACTCGCGACGCTAAGAGGAATCCAGAGACACATCGCTTGTTAAAATTGGAACATCCGTTCAGCCTTCCACCTCCACCTTGGACTAGGATAACAAAATCCAAACAGCCTAACACTCCAAAGTTCTTCCATTTTTATTTTAACCATGTTTTTTTGTTACTTTTTAGGATGATGTGTATTTTTGGTTTTTTCTGTCTTTCGTTGTAAGAATTTGTATCGTACTAACCTTATAGTTCTTAAGTATTTTGTATAACTGGGTCAATCAACTTTTGGTTGTTCTTCGTTGCCATGGTGACGTCTCCTGGGTCACTCTTTAAAACTATGATTTCAAAGGATATAAGTCCACTAAAATCAGTTTTATTAGCAATTACAAACCCATTATTTTATGGCTTTTCTCCTGAGCGGAACATTTTTTCTAAGAAACTCTATCACTGTTGTCTCCTGGCTTACGGGACAGAATAACAACAACAAAAAGTTGATCCACCCAACTAACACAATTATGGATCGATGGTATGGTCTGAAATAAATGATTTCAATTTCAATATTGAAGAGGTTAACCTTTACGAACGGCATTCACAGCTTATTTAAAAAGTGTATGAAATAATTTTACTTTTTTAGAATATTGCGTTTATAAACAATTTGAATTGCAGAATTAACTTCAATACGAATGTATTCTTATCCCCAGTACGACGTGGAGCTGTACCAGCGCATTGAGCAGCTGATCGGCAAGCAGCTGCCGCTCTACCCGACCGAGGAGAGCGAGGTCATGGTGCTGCAGGAGCGCGTCGCCGAGGCGCAGCGGCTCACCAAGATTGTGAGTAGACCTGGCTCATCCACCGGGAAGACATGACAAGCATCAGTTCAATGGAACTTCGACAAGCTCCACTGGTTTCAGTTATGACAGTGTAGTGCATGGCATCTTGTCTGGCTGGATTATTTCTGAACACAAACTGTTCAATTATTACTTTTAACATTTTATACTATTGTTGGCCTTACTGACAAGTAAATAAGAGCTATTATAAACATTGATAAAATGTTAAAAGCAATAATAATTACGTTTGTACAGAATTGAATAGAGCCCTTGCCTGTTCAATTATTCTGTCCCCCTTTCCCCCGGCATTAGGAATAAGAACTGTTGTGATAGTTACAGCATTGGAACCATAGCGATGCTATCATGATTAATTACATTTTAAGGAGGCTTAAATGCAAATTTTCGTAACGATTAAAATTAATACATTTTTTTTAATGTTGTGTTAGTGTCTCACAAAGAAATGGTAAAAGTACTTCCAATAATCTTACGACATCCGCGGGAAGACATTGAGTGGCACTATTCTAACCCGGCAACCACAAGGACAATCTCACACAAATTGACCAAGTAAAAAACTGAGCTCTACTATGGGTACTACACAGCGATAAACACGCTTTTTTTTATACATAGTAAACAATCCGAGACTCAGGAACAAATAAATATTCGCAGTCATCACACTCATTACACAAATATTTGTCTATACCGGGAATCCAACTCGTGACCGTTAACTTCTTAGGCCAACTACCAACCAACAACCATGAACTCTCTCCCATCTGATTCAATAGCTGTTAATTGTTCTCTCCAGGAAATGAAAGAGTTAGAAGACAAGAGCTCTCGGGGCCGCAAGCGCGGCGCGGGCGGCGGCAGCGACGACGACACCGAGGAGGCGGCGGGCGTGCGCCGGCGCATACAGGGGAAGGGGAAGGGGAAGCAGTATGGCGGCAAACAACACGGCGGCAAGAAGCGCAAGCGATGAATAAACTAGTTACTTGTATTTAGCGTTTTATTATTTACCTTTTTCTGTTTCTCATAATGCTTTTAACGTTTCGTATGCCATAAGCCTCCACTGGGGCTCACCACCCACCGCCCTGGAAGCTATAACCGTGCATAGCACCAGCAGCGAAAGCCCATCAAAAAAAAGACTCATAATTTACCCAGTCGTCTGCCGGGCCATGACGTCATCGGTGTCACGTGGCAGTTTAATTGCTCCTATTGTAGGGCCATTACCAACAGCGTCGGGGCAATAATAGTACATTATTGCCTAGGCAGTGAAGCAGGCAATTGCGGGGGAGAATTGGTTGAATTGGTAAAAATACGAGGCCCGCAATTGGCGTTCCTGCCGATACTAAGCACTATATATGATAGTGCTTTTCTCAAAAATCTAAACATACAAATCGCATATAAACAAACTTTAAGTGAAATGACATCACTCTCTACCGCCTTTATTTTTATGACAAGGAGAAACGCAAGCTTTTTTTAGAAAAAAAAAATCAAGCTATTCCAGACACAGATAAAAAAGTTACGTTTCGAATAAAATATGGATGTATAGTATGAATCTTCTCAAATGAACTTTTCGCTTCGAGCCCTAATCTTCCAAACAAAGGCCATTGTTTCTATTATCGCAAAACCGCTAGCTACCGAGTTAGCACGTGCTACTACAACATTGATATTGAAAAACAAACGGTATCGTCATAGTATTAAGGTTCAAATTGAATGTCACTGACATTCTAGATGTTACGTTTTGGTATTTGCCGTATTGCCTCGGGGCGGTATCGTCCTACACTACCAAAACGTAACATCTAGAATGTCAGTGACATTCAATTTGAACCTTAATACTATGACGATACCGTTTGTTTTTCAATATCAATGTTGTAGTAGCACGTGCTAACTCGGTAGCTAGCGGTTTTGCGATAATAGAAACAATGGCCTTTGTTTGGAAGATTAGGGCTCGAAGCGAAAAGTTCATTTGAGAAGATTCATACTATATAAGACTTGTGCCCTCATTTTATTATGGCCGTTTTCACTTTTTAAACAGTTACAAACTAGATAACAATGAAATTTGTATGCAACATTGCGGGCTTGTGTAGCGAGCACGCAATGTATTTTTTTTAATTTGGGAACTGTCTGTAAACTATGTACTTCGAGTCTCAGTATGGACTTAGTAATGTCAACTTTTCCGGTCATTTTTGAGAAAATCATTTTTATTGGACTCGCTCGTACTCGTGGGGCTTATGGCGAGCGTAAGGGATACAAGATAACGCTGATACTACATGCATCCCTTACGCTCGCCATAAGCTCCACGAGTACGAGCGAGAGACTCCGATAAAATGATTTATTGCCCCGACGGTCAGTTGGTAATGGCCCTACAATAGCTAGAGTGTTTTGACTTTTCGAGGCCTTTTAACAGGTGCGGTTATCGTTCGATTGGTATCCCAGGGAAAATCATAAGCTATATTAGAACCCCCTCAGTCCTATGCTGCAGGGGGAGTCGGTTATTCATTCATTTATTTATTCATTGTTTATTCCTTGGTATGTCTAAACACGTGAATAGTATGACTGTGCGCAAACATTTTATTCCATTTTGAACTTTATTAAGTTAAAAACAAGTGAGAAAGGGTATAAAATGTTTTAATTTTTCCAATCCCAATTTATCAATAATACAAAGACATTCATCATTCGTTGAATGAAACGTACAAAGTTCTACACTCTTGACGTAGTACGCGCCATTTTGCGCATGACGACAGGTTCAAATATGCGACTCCGTTAACACAGCTGCTGGGTTAAGTAAGAAATTGAAAGCTTACTTAAAGTTTTCAACGGCCCACGATACGTAGGTATGCAAAATTAAATTAAATTTAATTTGAAGGATAAATAATTAAAAATAATTATTTTTTAAATCGAATTTGAACGATAATTTGTTTCATGCTGTACCTTTGACAACTATAAGAGACTGGTGTCGTGGGCACGACGGCTCATGGCGACTTTAGGCGTCGTTAGCGTTAAAAATGAAGTCAATCACATTCTGTGCCAGGTATTAGACATTGGTCCATTTTTAACTATAAAAAATTCAAGTCCCAGGGTCGATGAAGCCATAACCTACAAAAATTGAATTAAATTAGGGTGCGATAGGAACAGCGTTGTCAGTCATAATGGCTCTAAACTTTACAGGTTTTAAGAATACATAATACGGTCTCTGTAAGGTAGTTTGTACACTGAACAATGGTCATTGCGTTGCAAAGACACTAAGATTTAAATCACAGTCTAAGTTTTTGGTGTCTAGAAATCGACGCGTCAGTCTCAGTATTTAGATGATTTTGTAAAATAGGTTAAAAAAAATGAAATAAACTTTCTGGAAAATTCAGCGCAAAGGACAATGGGCATGGGCACTGTCCCCACCCACCAACAGAAACGAAACATATCTCATTTAATAGATCTCGGCAACTTGATGATTTTTTATTATGACGACGATCACCCTATGTATGGGGTTTTCTTGGAAAACCGTGTTTTGTTTTTGTATATTTTTTGGTCATTTAGTTGACAGGTAAAGGAAAAAAGTTACACAAACATTTTTAACTAGCAATAATACTTCATATACATGTATTTATGACAGAAATCTTTAGTTTTGTTCGACAGTTTTAACTAAAGATAATAATAACATGAAGTTACGTATAGACTCTTTAAAAGAAATCAGTATAAATGGGTAGTTCTCGGCTCGTTCGATATTCGTTTTTTTTTCGGGCGGTAGTCAAATGTTTTATGGGATGGCGATGTCACTTTTAAGTTCGCAAAACAGAGGACATGCATCTCAATTGTAGTCTGTCTCTGCGTTATCGTTATTAGACTTACCAGTTTATCATACGATTTCTGTGACCTGATGTCCTCTGCTTGCATACTGGACCTTTTGATTGTTTTTCTTTTAACCCTGGCATATTTATTAGTATTGGAGTAATGGATGAGTTTTAAGTTAACACCGTGATATATGTATATAATAATTAGTTGAGTAGTATTAGGCAATGTATGTAGATGTAAACAAATATATAGCTTTATAGTGTATTTCTATGGAACTTGCTAACTATGTAAACAAAAGACATAACTTTGTTTTGTCACTGTTTCTCCTTGAATTTTCACACCACCTCATTAAACACCATTGAAACCATAAACTATTGAAACATTTGAAACGGTCGTTACTTTAAAATACAAAATCACCAAATATGTAACTCTATCTTGGATATTTCATTAAAAGATTAAAATTTTTCATAAGTTAGGTTATTAGGACATGATGGGATGACGTTTTTGTTTCTTTTAAAATCTACAATTGTCTATGATGGGTAGTGTTGTGGCTAAAGTTGGCGATATATTAAGGCCCCTACACATTACCTAACTCACGCTGATCACACTGACAGATGATATAACGGCACCTTTTGTAATAAATACTGGTGATATATCATCTTCAAGCACCGAATTTTCTTCAGATCGTGATTAAACAAATTAGAAATAAGTAACTACTTGTTTTTTAATTTCGGTATTTTAATATTCGATATGGTTTGACATAAGTAAAGGAGTATTGCCCATCACTAGTAAATTCATCATTCAGAGACAATTTCAAAATGGCGGTTTGTTTACATAGTTAGCAAGTTCCATAGAATTAGACCTTATGGCAAAGGCCGCACTGCGGCTAAATCGCCGCGGTTTTTAACCGCGTGACTTTTATATCAAGTAAATAATCAGCCCCCAGTGCGGCCGCTTGCATTCGTTTTACTTGATTAAAAAGTCAGGCGGTTAAAAACCGCGGCGGTGTAGCCGCAGTGCGGCCACACACTATAAGCGAATTTTTGTGTTCTTTCTTTTTAAGAAATCTATTTGTTTATTATGGCACTTGTCCCACCAAGAGCGAGTAAGCGATTAGCTATCGGCGATTTTCTCGCCCAAGAAACGAACAAAATATAAGGATCCTGTGTTAGTAAAAGAGACACGTATACTAATCGTTCATCGCTGGCTGTTCACACTGCCGGCGAGAAAACTCGCTCTACTAGTTTGTCGCCGCGATAAGAGCGATAATATAAAACTAGCTCAGCGATACTCGCTCGGCGATACTCACTTGGTAAACTCAAGCTGCGATACCAAAGCGGTGATTTTACGACGTGGATTTCAGTGCAGATATTTGCTATTATTAATTATTATTATATTATTATTATATCATAGGAAGGCAAACGAGCACACAGGCCACCTGATGGTAAGTGGAAACTGTGACCCATAGACATTCGCATTCACAAGACCGCAATCCTAAGACTGCAAATGCGTTGCCAACCCTGAGGGCTAAGATGGAATGCCTCTATGCTAGTCATTTCACCGGCTGTCTTATCCCCTAACCGGAACACAACAATGCGAACACTGCTGCTTGGCGGTAGGCTAATGGATAAGATGGTGGTACCAACCCGGACGGACCCTGCACAAGGTCCTCCCACAAGTTTGTGTTCGAATTTGAGCAAAGCATTTGAGCTGTCATTGTTGTCTAGTGCAGGTTTGAACAAGTCTGCGGCGTCTGCGTATTCGGCTGCACTGCAACGCCCGAGCGAGTGACGCGAGTAATAGCCCGTCGCACTCGAACACTCGCCTATAGCCGAGCGACAAAACTATTGGAGCTAACACTCGCTTCTCGTCGCTCGCCCACTCGTTTCTAGCTTATCGTTCTACTCGTTTATCGCTCATCGTCGGCGGTGGGACAAGTGCCTATTGCTAGTAAAAAATGTTTGTGTAACTTTTTTCCGGTAACTGTCAACTAAATGACCAAAAATATATTTAAAAATAAAACATGGTTTTCCAAGAAAACCCCATACATAGGACGATCGTCGTCATAGTAAAAAATCATCAGGTTGCCAAGATCTATCAAATGAGATATATTTCGTTTCTGTTGGTGGGTGGGGACATTTTGCCCATTTTGGAGGTGGGAGGACCTTGTGCAGGGTCCGTCCGGGTTGGTACCACCATCTTATCCATTAACCTACCGCCAAGCAGCAGTGTTCACATTGTTGTGTTCCGGTTTGGGGATAAGACAGCCGGTGAAATGACTAGCATAGAGGCATTCCATCTTCGGCCTCAGGGTTGGCAACGCATTTGCAGTCTTAGGATTGCGGTCTTATGAATGCGAATGTCTATGGGTCACAGTTTCCACTTACCATCAGGTGGCCTGTGTGCTCGTTTGCCTTCCTATGATATAAAAAAAAAAAAAAAAAAAAAAAATTGTCCTTTCAATTAATTCAAAATGAAAATTAGCTTGACTGAACGAAGCACTTAACTGGTATTCTGGCATTCATTTTTACTAGATATTTTATTTATTTATGAATGCTTCTTTCTCATTCCTTCTAGTTATAAAATTCAAACAATAAATTTGATTCAGAATTGAAAGTAACGATGAAGTTTCTGTTGGCACCGAATACTTCAGGGTCCCACGACACAACTCGGGTGAAGTAACGGTTTCGCCTTAATTCGGGAATTGTTCGATTCTCAAGCAAACAAAATGTTAAAATGGTTTCTTACAGTTTATTCTACAAAATAAACAGTCATCTCTTTCAATAAAATAAAAAAAGTAAAGAAATGCCAAAAACGTGTCGGGCCGTAAACGGCGCGGCGCCGCGCACCCGCAGGCCTAGCAGCCCTAGCTCTAGCGTAAGAAGAAATCACAACATTGTTTTAATTTTTTTAATCGTTATTTATTATTTCTATACAAATAGAACTGTACAGATAATTTTTTAAATTATTATTTACCACATTTTCAACTGCTCTCACGATAGACTTTTTACAAAAGTGAAAACTATCAACATCACGCACGGAATAGCCGCGGCGCGCCAGCGCAACGGGGCTCCGCGCCCGCCACACTCGCCTCCGACACTGACACCTGACGCATACAAATAATTTATCACAAATAAATAAGTACAAATTAAACCGACGATTACTCTAAATATCCGAATATAATACAATCGTGGCAGTGATTTACATACGATGCTCTTACACAATTTATATACTTTTGTTCAATTTAAATGCACTAATTAATTAAAATTAAATGTACAATCACATGGTTTTTATTTTCAGAAAAATATTCACAACGGGAGGTGATGAGAAAGTGTATTATCGGTGATGCGAGGAGTTCGCGCCGGGCGAGTCGCGGACGCCGGCCGCCGCGTCGGCCAGCGCCGACTGCCTGGCAGCGGGCCGGCGCGCTGTTGCTGGACACTGCGGCTAGCACGCGTTGTTGTTGCAGGCGCGGGCCGTCCGCGCGACATGGCGCCGCCGCCTCGCGCTCGCGACCACGCATGTTCGACGCTATACATAGGAATCGTGCGGCCCGCGCGTTCTCACAACTGCGCGGACGACAATATACTAATTCTAATGGTAGCTAACTAGACAGAACTTAAAAAATTCACCTAGCGTTTGTCTAATTGTGATGTCTAGATACGTAAGCGCCGGCCGTCTGGAACGAGGCCGGCGGGGCGGGGCCGTGTCGCGCGGGCGGCCGCGGCGGGCGCGCCCGGGTACCTATATCAATATCACATTGTTTCCTTTAAAAATAACCGACAATCGGCGGAAGCTAAGGTATTGCATCACATGATATCTTTCGCTTATTCGTTCACATGCAAATTCGATACAAAAACCGTGTACAACAATAATACAAACTGCCAGTGTGCAAAGTTATTTTACAACAGATCGATTCAATGTTACTTAATTAAAATCAGACATTACCATATTTTTTTTCATTATTGGAAAATTCATCACAGAAATACTTAACTTACTCTACTGAGAAATATAAAAAATACTGACGCAACGGAATCAGTGAGTCGTCGGCTAACAGCAGTGATGCCCATTGCCAGTCTTGTGACTATTTAAATGTTACTCGAACTTTTTAGTGTCCTTAAAAAGTTGTGGATCGGGACGAAGAGCGGAGCGAGCACTTCGCGCCGAATGAATCGAACACTGCGGAGTCGCGCTCCTAAACCATTGCACTACACTCGGTCGCGCCGCTTCGCCGGTCGGCTCAGTTCAAGTCTCGGTCTTCTAAGTACTTATATTCGAACGTGAAGCCTTCCTTTTTGCGCTGGCCCCACTTCTCGTAGTCAAAGTAAATGTATGTACCCTGCAGACAAAAACATAATCAGCGACAGTGGGATACAATATATAGGGTGGCATGTAATTCAACCTACTTTTTTATGGCGTTGAGAAGGCAAACGAGCTCACAGGCCAACTGATGCTAAGTGGATACTGTGACCCATAGACATTCACATTCACAAGACCGCAATCCTAAGACTGCAAATGCATGCCAACCATGAGGGGACCAATATGCAATGCTTGTATGCAAGACATTTCACCGGTTGTCTTATCGTATCGTATGACTCCAAATGAAGAAGTCACATGGTGATAAATCCTAGTTCCTTGCTGGCCAAAGGATCGGGCTAATATTTTTCATATTTTATATCGCTTGTGTCAGAATGAAATTTTACATTTCACGCGAACGTTGTTTCAACCAATTGAGCAGTCAACTAACTTAAACCGTACGTTATCTATAAAAAATCACGTTTGTTTCATGGGAGCGGAGGGAGGAAATATTTATTGTATTCTGTTTTTAGTATTTGTTGTTATAGCGACAAAAGAAATACATCTGTGAAAATTACAACTATGTAGCTATCACCGTTCGTGAGATACAGCCGGGTGACAGACGAACGGCCATACGGACAGACGGACAGCGGAGTCTTAGTAATAGGGTTCCGTTTTTACCCTTTGGGTACGGAACCCTAATAAATAAGTATCAATAGTTTTTTTTTTTAAATCTCGTTCTTCAACCAAACTGATTCGCCAATACTGTTATAATCATAATACGTCTTTGTGTTTTATTTAATCACATAAAAATACCCATCTAGAGTTTACCATACGATGGCAATAGTTTTAGCGTGATGTTAGACGATTAAGTTAGCAAATTTATAACAAAACACGAATCGAAAAAAAAAAAACGATATTAATTAGCAGCATCACTAAATTAGCCAAATGACATCTGTCACAGGCACAATAAGATATGAAAAATATTATAATCAGCAACATGATTATAATATAATATAGGTACTACAATTAAAAGTTAAAACGAAACTTATTTCAATAAAAATAAAATTAAGCTACTCAAATATTAAAGATGTAAATAATAATCACCACTATAAAAAGAACACCCCCTCTAGCAGGTCCGCTCGCGGCGTGGTCCCTATGACACTGGCTGCATTACCTCTCAGGATAGCTAGCCCAATCCTTTGGGAGAGGTGAGCACCAGCTCTACGATCTCCAGAGGTGTCTATGAGCCGGGATGACAAGAAATAGGTACCTAGTTGTACACTACCCATTTGTAATAGGCCTGAATAAACGACTTGCAAATGTGTATAAATAAAAATGAATTGGGAAAATGTATATAGTCGCATAGTTTCTCGACTGCACCGAATAGGTCAGTGTCGGCTGCATTACTGGATAGCTAGCCAAATCCTTTGGAAGAAGTAAGCACCAGCTCTAGGATCTCCGGAGGTGTATATGAGCCGGGATGACAGAGCCTTAATAAAGCTTTTCATATCGGCTGACCAAGGTTCCATGGTCTCCACTGCAACATGCTTAGTCAGGCTATCCCCACGCGTGCAAAGCCGCGCTCTCCTAAAAAGGTTCCAATACTGGCAGCGTCGCCACG
The DNA here is from genome assembly GCA_927399475.2 of Acleris emargana. Taxonomy (NCBI): domain Eukaryota; kingdom Metazoa; phylum Arthropoda; class Insecta; order Lepidoptera; family Tortricidae; genus Acleris; species Acleris emargana. The sequence goes on from OV656843.1 coordinate 20,433,562, forward strand.
CTTTTGCCAACAAAATACCTAGAATAGACGCCCATCCAGTCAGTTTATTATATATGGATCGGTACCTGCTCATACTCTTCATTGATGAGCTTAGGCTCTTCATGCCGCTGGAACCACATCATGTACTTGGTGTGGAAGCGCCAGCTCTGCTTCTTGAGCGCCTTGGCGGCGAGGTACTGCGCCTTGCTGCCCTCCATGTAGTAGAACACGAAGAATAGCGTCTCTGTCGATAGCCGCTGGAAGAACTCTACCGTGTCGGAGTGCGGTACTACCACCTGGAAGTACAAAATGCTTTATTACTACCATATTAACACTGTCACCGTCTGTTATTGAACATACGTCAGCCCTAAAGGAGCATTACAACGACCGGCCTAGCGCTGTCATCGTCCAAAGACTTACATACATACATACATACATAAATACATTAAATCACGCCTGTTTCCCAGAGAGGTAGGCAGAGACCACTTTTTTCCACTTGCTACGATCTTGACAAATTTTTTTCGCTTCTTCAACATTCATACATCGAGTCATGCACGCACGTCGGTTTCGGGTACTTATGATTCGGCTCTTTTCCAGTATTTCTCCGATTTGATTCGAAAAAGTACGCCTAGGGCGGCCCCTTCCGACCCTTCCACTCACTTTCGATCTGTATATCTCTTTCGTCAATCTTCTTTCATCCATTATTTCCAAATGAACGAACCATCGAAGAACCCTTTTCAATCTTAGTCACTACGTCCTTCAAGACTTATAGGCGGGAATACACATGCCTGTAAAACGGAGCAGTAGCCCCTCGCCACCCCTCCCTCATATTGCATGGAAATTAATCAAATTGCTTGCCAAATACAGGCATGCCAGTTAGTGTATACACATGAAAGTAGAAGGTACGCGCAAGTAGCTATTCTGCCCTCCTAAGCAAATAAGCTGTATCCCAAAATCAATAACCAAAGCAGTTTTAGTTCTCTTATCTTAGTAATAAGGTTGATATTGCTACAGGATTTTTATCTGACATACTACGTATTCGCTTATGAGGGAAGTATTATGCAAGTGTGCGAGCGAAAGGCTTGCGTTGTGTATTCCCGGCTTAAGTGCCAGCGAAAGCCACTTGTGCTCCCGACTTAACCCTCACTGTGCGTGCAGTGTATTGACGTATGAATGAGACGTAACTTGGTCGTTGGCGTCGTGAGGGGGCATATCAACAAGAAAGGCAAGAAATCCGTATCCGATACAAAATGTCACATAAAGCGAACCCTAAACGCAAGCAAGTTTTTTTATTCAGCTTCAGTAAATTATTTACTTTAATTTCATCAGTCATCGATGTATGCAGGGGTCGGACAAAAAGTGCAGATGACGTCAAACCACTTATAGGATGATTTCAAATAGTATTTTTGATTTTCATAAACAATTATCACTTATCATTTATCAACCTCTTTATTAAACGATATCGCCACTTGAAATGAGTAAGTACGGTTTTGACTGACATATTGTCAATCAGATGAACAATAAATTGACTTCGTTATTGTTTAGCTATTGTATCTTCACGATTATATTTAGCTAAAAATTATATTTACTAATGTATAAAAAACGCTGTAAAATGTCATCTTTACTCGAATATTGTGGCAATATATATATATATATATACAGGGTGTCTGGAAAACCTTCGGAGAAATTTGGGGGGGTAATAGTTGGCACGATTCTGATCACGGGGGTATGGTTCATTTTTGTTTCTGTTAATGTAAAAAAAAAAGAAGGATTAATTATATTCATTTTGTTACTTGATGTATCGCAGCCGATATCTCGACCTTGACATTTTGACGTTGATAGTATACTACTCCAACAGTTCGTAGTATCTTACGTCAAATTCAATGTACATGGTATGTAAACAAACAGTTCGCTCCATGTAAACAAACAGTTCGCTCCATGTAAACAAAAATCAAGGTAGCATTATAATAAAAATAAATGAGTAATTTTAGTGCAACTTACTGTATTTTCGTTTTTGCAATTTGAACACTAATTGGTTTTAAATGTGAAATCACTAGGTCTCTTGTTCATGTTTTGCCGAGACTGATCATATCGTCCGTCTTTTACTGTCGAGATCTAACCATTTACCATTGTTTTCTGCTCTAAAGTAGCCCATATAACTGATTTACAGCAAAAATATTGAAGACGTGAATATTGAAAATAACATAATTTAACACTGACATCTAATGACAGCCATAAATTCATAGACTTCTCAAAGTTCAAATAGACGGATTGAACGATCCGATTATTGCTCTCCGTATTGAAGAAAAAAAAGGAGAAAAAGAAAATCGTTTATTGGTGCAAACCACAGAAAAATAATAATCAAATTAAATACAGTGAGAAAATAATTTAAAACAAAACCTTAAAACTATTTTATAAAATAATAATGCACCAAATTGGGTGCTACTCAGCATCATAGTGTCAGACATGCCGTGACGCTGCACGCGCTGATTTTCACGGCAACCAGACGGGGAGAAAGCGCTGCTGGCTGCTGGTTCTTTCCTTTTGATCCGCATGGTATTTGTGGCAGTAGCCAAAGTCCAAGTGCAAAACATTTTGTCGATGGATATAAAGGTCGTCGCATAATTGATTATAATAGGCTATTTGACAACATTGAAAATATACTACAAATTGTGGTCATCCTATCTGATACTAGCGTAAAATAACGTATTTCACTTTATTTCACATTAAATTATGTCTATTTTTTTGGAAATTACACGAAATAATAAGGATTTTTTTTGAAATTTAATCTGTGGCAAAAACGCTATGTGATGTTAGGAATACTTTATAACCTGTGAGTGTGATGTGAAGTCACATCACATGCAAGTAAACAAAACAAACCCCAAACCAAACATCGCTTCGCTTGTGACATCGCTTCCTTGACCATTGTGATTGTAGTCCACGTTTTATATTTTCTGGGTGTTCCTTAAGCCGGCTACTCACACACCTGCTGCAGGGGCAATACCGGTCGCACGGCGGTTGGACCAATTTTAGGCTGTTCTCTACACACTAGCCTGCCGTTCAGTGTGTAACTGATAGTCCCGCTGAACGCACGTCCACGAGAAAGCCTCCTGTATTGTCGAAACACCAGAGGATTGGTATCGCCTTGGCACTTTCTGTGGTGCTACCAAAAAAAAAAGAAAGAGAAGATATTGGCTGAATTGGTTGCAGAAACGAAGCAAATTGTGCCACATGAATATTATGAAAGAATTGGAAGTAGATGATCTTAGAAACTTTTTGCGAATGGATATTGATTCTTTTGAAGAGCTCCTGGCTATGGTAACACCATTTTTTCCATTTTTGTCCACTCCGCTCGGTTGTCACCAATGAACTGACTGGAATTGCCCCAATCCTACTACACACGCAGCAACCTTGCAGGGCGGTAGACACAATCTAGGGAGCTAGGAAGGTCTTGCGCCCCTGCCGCCCTGCCGCAGGCCCAATCTAAAAATTGCTCCTGCTTGCCTACACACATCACAATTAAGGAGGCAATCAAGGGTCCAATTCCCATATTGCCCCTGCAGCAGGTGTGTGAGTAGCTGGCTTTAGTGGCCTTTTTCTTTTAAGGGTTTTTACCACAGAGTGTAATCACGTCGACCTCTTCTTACAAAGCGATCCTATTTTTCTCTTTCGTCTATGATACGAATATCTAGCAACAACATGTATGATGCCAGCTTTAAATGTAATTTTGATAAAACGTAACGTGTAGGTAGGATTTTTTGTTTACAAATGAAACCTAAAACTCTTTTCATAAAGAGTTTTAATGGTCCAAGATTTAAAAAGATAATATGTCAAATTGTCAATAATTAATTATTGTGTTTTTTATTCGTCGGAAGCCCTGATAGTGGTACAAATCAATGAAATACAGCCATGATTCATGATCTCGTAAAAGAAGTACTAATGTGCCTACGAGTGCAAGTGCTATTTTAGCCGTGTGAGTGTGAGAAAAGTGTGAGTAAAAATCATAATCGTAAGTTTCAGTTTTAGATTATTTCACATAATAGCCCTTATCAGACACCGTCTTTTCATTCACATTACAGGATAATGTGTCAGTTTTCTAAACTCCATGGAGCTTTTGACCATGATTGGAAACATTGTTCATAAGGAACAACTTGTTTATTTACATTACGTTGTGACACATATCGTCGGTGAAACTGCAAAACCGCGTAAGTGACATTTTAAATAAGGAGCAAAATGCACCTTTTTAATAAGATCGTAAGGTTTATTTTGCTCTATCATAAATTTGTTACTTACGCGGTTTTGCAGTATCACCGACGATATTATGAATGAATCAGTTAAGATGGGGCACACTGAGAGCATCGTCAGGAAAGTCGATGATAAATCTGTCTGTAACTCAGTCAAATATTAACTTAAACAAAAGTTACCAATATAGGGATGATCCAAATCATCCACCCTATCTACAGTTAAAATTTCTCCGAAGGTTTTCCAGACACCCTGTATATATATATATATATATATATATATATTTTAATTTTAATATCCGTAGGAACGCAGACTACAGGACAAGGCAAAGATATCTCTACACAAACTGAGCAATCAAGTACTGCGATTGTTATGGATACCGCGAAATTGTTGGCTAATTTTTTTTCCCCCGGTCAACCAATTGAGGAAAAAAAAAACATTCAAGCATATTTTAAGTCTGTGACAACAATAATAGACTTGTTAGAAATGCATAATTTCATTAAATAATAAGTATAATAAAATAACACCAAATTATCTTTTTTTTTGTCGGATGTCGGATGTCGGTAGGGGACGTCCTAGACGGACGTATGATGATCAGATTCGCGATGTACTGACTAAGGGCCAAATAAAAAGCACCCGAAACCGACGTACGTGCATGAAGAGATTGATGAATGTAGAGGAAGCGAAAGTGGTATCGCACTGCTAGATCAAAACAGTGTCAACTCAAAATCATTGTTAGTTTTGTTTCAAGCTCAAAGACATTGTATTAAAGTTGATTTTGAAATACAGTTGTATTTTGAGTTGCTACTGTTTTGATCTAGCAGTGCGGTATGTTTAGATCGATGCACCTGGCGTTCCATAGTCTCTGCCTTCCCCATTGGGAGACAGGCGTGAAGTTATGTATGTATGTATGTATCTTTTTTTTTTTTTACTTATCTTACCAACTGTTCCCACTTTTGAGTATTAAACCTATTTATCTGAGGTTCCCACAGACTTGTTCTAATTTCAAATAATTATACCTTATGGTAACAAGTTTATGTCACACCTGCCCATAAAGTCGCTTTTTACGCCCGCTACGCGTACGGAAAAAGCCGCAAACATCTGCGATCTCGGACTTTCTTTGTTTTATCTCCCTAGTGGTGTAATATACTATTATTCACTACATCACCCTCTCTCTCTCATCATCACCTCTGTATTATTAATTGCATGGATATTTTTTTACGTTTATTTTGTTATGTTTCATTAATACTACTTTGTTACTACATGTCACACGGAAGTCTAAATACAAACTTAAACATCACCTGTGTGCAAGATTACGTAATTTTTACGTCATCCGCACTTTTTGTCCGACCCCTGGATGCATGGCTTCAATAAAGTCCAATATAGGATGGATATTGAACAAGTAAATGCATCGAAAGGCAGAGATGCAGGTTTGAGTCTTACAGTTGACATACCGAACGTGTCGCCCAAATCGTCTCACGGACTCCCGTGGTATTTGTATGCGACTAGGTCTAAAGTGAATAGTTTTATCAAACAGAAAACATGAAAACAAAGTTACGTCACTATCAAAGTGACATTTCAGGTGATCTCAAAGTTTGGACCAGCAAGAAATATAATATTAAGTTATCATTTCGATCGAAGCGTAAATAAAAATAATTTCGAGAATTATTGATTGAAATTAAAACCGCACAAATGAGTCCCTGGAAAGCGATTACGACACGGGAGCACGAATTGTGAAGCGAAGCGAGTGAAGTGACGTCTCAAAGTCATATCAATCAAGCGGCCCTCAACTTGTTGATAGGTGTATGTATAGTGTATTTCTATGGAACTTGCTTACTATGTAAACAAAAGCCTAAACTTTGTTTTGTCACTGTTTCTCCTTGAATTTTCACTGTAAAATACAAAATCACCAAATATATAACTCTATCTTGGATATTTCATTAGAAGTTTAAATGGTTTTATAAGTTAGGTTATTAGGACCTGATGGAATGACGTTTTTGTTTCTTTTAAATTCTACAATTGTCTATGATGGGTAGTGTTGTGGCTAAAGTTGGCGATATATTAAGGCCCCTACACATTACCCAACTCACGCTGATCACACTCACAGATGATATAACGGCACCTTTTATAATAAATACTGGTGATATATCATCTTCAAGTACCGATTTTTCTTCAGATCGTAATTAATCAAATTACAAATAAGTAACTACTTGTTTTTTTACTTTCGGTATTTTATTATTCGGTATGGTTTGTCATAAGTAAAGGAGTATTGCCAATCACTAGTAAATTCATCATTCAGAGACAATTTCAATATGGCGGTTTGTTTACATAGTTAGCAAGTTCCATAGAATTAGACCTTATAGAGTCAATGATACCAGTGCAATAAATAAATTATGCGTACAAAAACAGTTTTCTCGCTTTGAATTAATACAACAGAGTTTATATCCAAATAAAGTTTGCCATCAACAAATTAAATTCCACAAATTACAATACAAATACTCTTTATTGAACACCAAAAAAAAAAAACACGGAACAGTACATTTAACTATAGGTATACAACAGACGGTCTTACCGCTAAATAGCCATCTCTTCCAGACAACCTTAGACCGAGAAATAATAAAGACAAAAATACATGGCAGGCGGTGTAAACTAAATTCTTGTATATTCTTATATAAGGACCGTGCCAGAATGAAAGTGGACAACTAAAATGGCACATATTTTTTAATCAAAGTAATAATTACAAATAAAATATGAAATAAATGAAACTTTAACATTTTCTCAATAAATTATTTTAAAGAATTCCCTGTAAATTGCTTATTTTGCTTGCAATCTGACTTTTCTTTTAATATTCTTCATCAGATTTTGGACGACCAAGTTCACTTTTCTGACGCCCTATTCCATTTATTCTTGAAGTCGTTGACTGACGTTGCAGCTTTGACACTTTTTTGTAGGTACCGCTTCATTATAGCCCAGTACCTTTCAATAGGCCGGACTTCAGGGCAGTTAGGAGGGTTCATATCTTTTCCAACTACGTCGACCTTGTTTGCTGTATACCATTCTAGTGTAGCTTTAGAATAATGGCATGATGCCAAGTCTGGCCAAAATAGAGTTGGTATCCTGTGCTTTCTGATGAAGGGTAGCAGCCTTTTCTGTAAGCACTCCTTGCGATATAATTCGGCGTTTAAGTTGTCTGTAGTAAAAAATGCTTTAGACCGCATCCCGCATTGACAAATTGCTTGCCAAACTAATATCTTCTTGCCGAATTTCTCTACATAGATTGCCTTATCCTTTTGACTAACCTTTTTACTAATGGGTACTGTAAAAAACTGGGGTCCTGGTAAGGTTACAGTATACATGTAAAATTTACAGTATGTTTCGTCATCCATTATTATGCATAACCTTTTTTTGGTTAGTACACGATCGTAGAGTTTTCTGGTGCGTTTTCGGACAGCTGCGGTCTGCTTATCATCTCGTTTGGGCTGTTTTTGTTTTTTGTAGGTTTTTAAATTACACCTGAGTTTGATTCGCTGAATCGTTGAGGGCGACGTATTGGCTTTTTTTGCGGCGTCTCGTACCGAAAGGGATGGTTTTTGTAGAAACATCCGCATCACTTTCTTTTCCAGTGCTGAGTCCCATGATCCCCGCTTTCTGCCAGACTTAGGCAGATCTTGCAAACCAGCAGTTTCACCGAACTTTTTTATTAATTTGTGCACACCTGACGGACTAACTTTATACTTTTTAGCGAGTTTTCTGAACGTCATACCTTTTATTTTGCACCAATCGTCCAAAATATTTTTGCGAACTTCTAAGCTTATACGTCCCATCTTGACAATGCATTAAAATTGAAACTGATGTTTGTCATAGTCAAAAAATACACTAAAGTGGCCTGTATAAACGACTAAAAAGTTTTACTCTGTGAGGCAGAATTAAGTATTTATATGATCTTAAAGTTGTCCACTTTCATTCTGGTACGGTCCTTAGTTTTTTTGTAGAAAGTCGATTTCTTTTAAATGTGGGAAGTATAAATATTTTGAATTCTGCAAATGGTTTTCGTTCACGGCAACACCTTTGTTTATTTTTTTCTGTGGGAATAAAATTCCGACCATAGGTTGAAACAGTCATTTAATATCCCAAGACGAACTGCCTATGAGAAAGACGGAGCATGTTGCGACCTATTCCGTAAGATGGTTTGTGCAGCCGTGTCGCCACGTGAATGGCCCCTGTTACTGTCGCTCTAGCATCAAGTCGGGCGTACCTGGTTGTAGTACTGCGGCGTCTGGCAGATGTTCCGCGGTAGGTAGGCCCGCGCGCGCTCCGAGTCGCTCGGGTGCGGCATGTGGTAGAACGATGATTCCATCATCTGGAACTGGAGCTGGTGTTCCTGTAATAGAATAAATCACCATCCATAGTGCTATAATCACACCACACCAGGTCATGCCATAATGCCCCGTCTACTAGGGGTCGAACTTTTGGTGCCGATGAAGTCATATAGGCTTATTAAAGATGAGACAAAAAAAATTGGTCCGGGTACCGCAGAACCGGGTCTTTCTGAGTTCATCGACACTGACATTGAGATAGACAGTAGCAAAAATCATCGAGTTACATTTTAAAAAAAAGTTGTAAAAACAATTTGTGTGATTAATACTGATTAAATACAAGATGCTTAACGCTATCGAAAACGATTTTCGAAAACTATCAAAGCGTATGGAACTGACAGCGCTTGACACGGCCACCCGGCAGCGCACGTCAATCCTATACATTTTCGATAACGATAACCATTTCTTATACATTTTGTCAAGGGCCACTGGTCGTCACCTATCTTGGGTAACAAGCCCGCCATTCGAGTAACATGCAGCTGACGTGACCGGCCCAAGATTTTAATGGAGCTTTGGCAACCTTCAATTTGTACTCCTGCGGGCCTTGTGTAATTGCGTTTATCGCGTGACAAAATGTGGAAAAAGCATGTTTTATCTACATCTTGTCACGCGATAAACGCAGCCGTATGCCCCCGTTCTAAATGAGTGTATAACATAGGTATATGAATACAAAAGTAAACTTACAGAGTTAAGTGGTAAGGGCCCTAGTGGCGCGACGCCGAGTAACGGAGGTATTAGCGCCTGCGCTAATGCCGTGCCTCGTCGTACGTTCTGGAAATACACGTTCACGGATTAATATGGTATAATTGAAATAAAATAAAATATATTGTTACTCTGCTAAACTAGTCTTTAATGTTTCGTTACATGGATATTACGTTTTGTTACTTTGACGTACTTTGTTTTTTTATGATAATAAAAACATCGTAGGGTAAATTTTATGGCACAACTATAATTTTATTATATTAAATCACTTAAGTGTTGTGTGTGTGTGTGCGCGCGTGTGCGTGTGTGTGTGCGTGTGTGTGTGTGTGTGTGTGTGTGTGTGTGTGTGTGTGTGTGTGTGTGTGTGTGTGTGTGTGTGTGTGTGTGTGCGTGCGTGCGTGTGTGCGTGCGTGCGTGTGTGTGTGTGTGTGTGTGTGTGTGTGTGTGCGTGCGTGCGTGCGTGCGTGCGTGCGTGCGTGCGTGCGTGCGTGCGTGCGTGCGTGCGTGCGTGTGCGTGTGTGTGTGTTTGTATTCTCGTGCGGGAATTGGTGGAGGTTACGAATTCTCAAGTGATGGCCTTCAGCAATTTATGAGTCTCACTATAGCCAAGAGTTTTTAACCAACTGAGGATTCTTAGACTTGCTTCACGAGGGGAAGATTTTGAGATGTCACACGAATTGGCAATTTTGTTGTAGATGTAGGGATGAAGAAAATCCGGGAACCGTCTTGCGAAGGTGGTCTTTACGAGCGGGGTAGGTATTCTGAACAAACGCTGGCGTAACAAGTCAGCATAATGCTGTAAACGAATGGTTTCACTGTGGACCCGCATTGTGACACGCAGCATCATTAGTTGCCGCACACTCAGAACGTCAGCCTCCCTATAGAGGTCCGCAGTGGGAAACATCCGTGGCTTTCTGAGCATGACCTTTAGAACGAAACGTTGGGCCCTTTCGAGAGGTAAAAGAGCAGATCCAGAAGCACCGCCCCACACACTTATACAGCATGAAAGAATCGATTCACAGAGTGAGGTGTAGACGAGCTTTAAAATGTCCCTACCTGCACAGTTTCTCAATCACACACACAATCGTTCTCTACCGGAGACCCATTGTAGATGATCTTTAAATGTTAGTTTTTGATCCAAAGTAATACCCAGATATTTTATATTAGAGGAATTGGCAATTAATTCGTTATCATTTATAACTCGATAACGATCATGCGTAGAGACAGGATGGAGTCTAAGAAACGGACGTGAATAAGGAGCAGACGCCGCTGTCTTATGGAAGCATAGATATTTAGTTTTAGATACATTTAACGTTAGCAAGTTGTCATTTGGCAATGACTGATAAATCATTCTCCGCTGTCTCGAAGCACTTATCTCAAGTCGCCTCGTGGAAAATAAGAGCGGTATCATCCGCATAACATATTATTTCCGTCTTATTGATGGGTAACGTTAACATGTCATTCAGATACAAAATAAACAAGGTGGGGCACAGAATACTGCCCTGAGGGACACCAAAAGATACTGGCAGAGGTGAGCTAACAAACGAACCCAACCTGACACATTGTTTACGGTTTGTTAGGTAGCTTTCAAACCAGTTCAAAGCCGTGCCTCTGATGCCTGAGAGTTCGAGTTTCCTAAGCAGAATCGATATGGAGACTGTATCAAACGCCCTGGCTAGATCAAGAAATATACCGACGCACCTATCGCCACCGTCTAAATATGAAGAAACCAATCGAGACAGCAGAGCAACAGCCTGTTCGGTGGACCTATTCTTTCTAAAACCGAATTGTCTGGCAGAAAGTAAGTCCTGAGATTCAAGAAAGCCGATAAGCCGATTGTTCATAATCTTCTCCAAAATATTATGTCAGTTGCGAGAACAAGCGTGATAGCCAGACAGAAGTTTTTGTGGCAATTACATCAATTAACTAGGGACTTCCTTCCGATATTAAATAATCGATAACTGTTTCAAATACTTATTTCAAAGTGATGTTTCATAGTCGATACTTGTAGCATAATAGTATACTTTAATATAAAATAGGTACCTACTCAGTTTCCGGAAAATGTATGGAAAATACTACTCAGTAATATGATGGGTATTTGTCGATAGATTAATATCGTTCGGAAGTCCCTAGGACAATTTTATTCGTGCCACAAAAACTTCTGTCTGGTGATAGCGTCAGCCACCCGAAGGCTATTAAGAAGTAGACCGCTGGACAACGGCCACGACGATGGGTCCATAGTGGAGGTGAGCACTGACCTGTGTCTGGTGCGCGAGCCCCGCCCGCTGCACGGCCTCCTGCGCCATGCTCTTGAGCGAGGCCGTGCCGCCCGCGCCCGCCAGCAGCGGCGGCGGCGCCTCGCCCACGCGCCCGCTGCACACAACAAGCACGGCACGCTGCTGGAGGTGAGCACTGACCTGTGTCTGGTGCGCGAGCCCCGCCCGCTGCACGGCCTCCTGCGCCATGCTCTTGAGCGAGGCCGTGCCGCCCGCGCCCGCCAGCAGCGGCGGCGGCGCCTCGCCCACGCGCCCGCTGCACACAACAAGCACGGCACGCTGCTGGAGGTGAGCACTGACCTGTGTCTGGTGCGCGAGCCCCGCCCGCTGCACGGCCTCCTGCGCCATGCTCTTGAGCGAGGCCGTGCCGCCCGCGCCCGCCAGCAGCGGCGGCGGCGCCTCGCCCACGCGCCCGCTGCACACAACAAGCACGGCACGCTGCTGGAGGTGAGCACTGACCTGTGTCTGGTGCGCGAGCCCCGCCCGCTGCACGGCCTCCTGCGCCATGCTCTTGAGCGAGGCCGTGCCGCCCGCGCCCGCCAGCAGCGGCGGCGGCGCCTCGCCCACGCGCCCGCTGCACAACAAACACGCACGCTGAATATAACACTGACTAATGGCTAAAGCTTTATTCGACGTCACTGAGGACCCGTTATTTCAGTGGCTAGGTTACTCAACGAATTGTTCAAATACAAAAGGGGCATCGAAAATGTTTACGCATTTCCTTGAGATTGAAGCATTAGTTACGATTTTTAACCATTAGTTAGTTTTACTACTGATCAAACAACAGGCCCTAAGTTGAGCGTGATGAATAATCATTCATCCTCGTCCGGCAACCGCCAACTTTCCGGCGTCTATATTAATGTACGACAGAATAAATAGAGCCCCCTTCGCCGCAGCTCCAGCTCCACACGCTTACTCACTTGTTAACAACATGTTGGGGCGTGTGCGGCGCGTGCGTGGGGTGCGGCGTGTGCGTCGTGTGCGTGTGCGTCGTGTGCGTGTGCGCGTGCGGCGTGTGCGCGTGCGGCGTGTGCGCGTGCGGCGTGTGCGCGTGCGTCGGCCCGTTCACCGTGAGCGGCGACGTCGCCGGCTCCACGCTCACGATCGACACTGGCACTGTCGTGCTTTTTGACGTCTGGAAAACAGAGAACATGTACAATTTACGGGACAGTTGCATAATTCAGGGATAAAAAGTGTCTTTTCATTAAACGATCAACTATTTTGTAATTTGCAATCACAAATGCGGCAAATCCGGGTCTGTATTGGAAACCCTAATCGTCATTTATTTTTCCTATGTATAGTTTGTCCGAGTATTCGTGTATCCTAAACCCATTTCCCCCACAACACAACCCTAAATTAAAAAAATCATTAGAGTAACGCCTTTGCAGTCGCAAACCTCTAGTCCTCGAGACCTCTAGTCGGGAGCTAGCAGAAAGCTCAGACTAACGTCTTAAAAACCAACGGGATGCTGTCTCCGTCGTGTTGGGGCACCACAGGATCACTTTGTAGCACTCAACGATGATGCCCTGACTGCATTCCTCAAATTCAACCCTAACCTAACCTTACCTCACCGCAGGTATTTTTGGAAAGCTTAAAGAGTTGTCTGACTCAGCTGAAGACAATCAATAATTCGTACAAACGAAGCGTTAGGACAAGCGTTACAGAGATTCCCAGGGACACCCGGCAAATCCCGTCTTACTCATCTGGGACACAGCTGGGACGAACAGTTTGTATTATTATCGAAACATGGACTATTGCGTTTCATTTGATTACACGAGTCGTTGTTATTTCAACATAGAACGATGAAACTGATTCAAGGCATCGTGTGTGGCTTGTCAGTTAGATCATTTTCAAAACCAGCATTTTTTCATCATCGTCCATTTTCTTAATCGCTTTTCATGTAGCTATTTTCAATTACAGCGTTATTAAATTTTCGGTGATTTTTACAACGCATTTTTAGTGTTCCCAATTGTAAGTCGGTTTTATATTAGACCTGGACGGCTAAAATAACCCAGAAATGGGAGCGTCCGTCAAGCGGAGCTGCGTCAACTCTGCCATATCAGTTTTTTGGAATGGGAAAAAATGCGACCAATAAAATAATCTACTGGTAATTTTAAGCATTAAAATAAACGCGAACATTAAATAACTTACTTGTGGGAGGACCTTGTGCAGGATCCGTCCGGGTTGGTACCACCGTCTTATCCATTAACCTACCGCCAAGCAGCAGTGTTTGCATTGCTGCGTTCCGGTTTGGGGATAAGACAGCCGGTGAAATGACTAGCACAGAGGCATTCCATCTTAGTCCTCAGGGTTGGCAACGCATTAGCAGTCTTAGGATTGCGGTCTTGCGAATGCGAATGTCTATGGGTCACAGTTTCCACTTACCATCAGGTGGCCTGTGTGCTCGTTTGCCTTCCTATGCCATAAAAAAAAAAAAAAAAAAAAACAATAATAATAAGAATAATCGCTACTATGAAAAAATGCTTTATGAAATTGATCTAACAAATCAGCACCCCGAAAGGCCCGTGGTACTCACAGGGGGCGGCGGCAACGCGGGCGCCGGTAGTAACGCGACGGGGTGCGCGGGGGCGAGTGACACGGGGCCATTTTCCACTATTTCTGCAACAACACACAACAATTATGTTTTATTTTTAGTATTTAATTTTCTTTAAAGGAAGGTTGAATCCGGCTAATCGATGCAACGTGCACTTTAACATCTTTTGCTTGAAGGCAAACTAGTCAATCAAATAAGTAATGGTAGCAGGCAAGATTTACGTGAGTAAATTTGACAAGCAGTCGATCTTTTATAAATCTAATTATCCAACCTCCTGAGCCCTGATGACAAAGGCATAGATAGACTATGTATTAGCTATAGTCAGATTGTAAATCGCCCCTTTACTTCTATCTGATTGGAAATTTTGATAGGAAAGCAGTTTTTAACACCTTGGAACACGAGTGTTTTTTCTATCTAACTATTCGATCAGATAAGAGGTGGAGAAAGTAAACGGACGAAATGTATGGGTCAGAACCCACTTACCATTAGATCGCATGTGAGCTCGTTTGCCTTCTGCGTGTCGTTAAAAAACAAGAGTGCAAAAATACAGTCAGAATTATTTAACTAAAATGCCCATTAGTCTATATCAGCGTTTGATATACCATATTTATAAAAGCATTTTAATGTTTGCTGGTGTTTTTACAGTAAAAATTGACACTACAGTAATTCACGCATAAAAAGTAGAACAAAAAAAAAATAATGTCAAAATGGCATAACTAAAACACCAAGCGTGCACATTTCAAAACAACTGCATAGGCAGAATACTACTCAAATGTCATCTACTATTTGAATGATGCAAAATAAAATCATAGAGGCTTTATAGGTAAATCATAGTCACGGCTTAATGTTAACATGGGTACGTTGTAAACAAAACACTGTACATAATTACTAATCGGTACATTTCTTTTCATGCATTTCAACAGGTTGATAAACACAGACTGAAGGCTACAGTTCAATGCTAGTACAAAAGAAAATCAACGGAAATTTACCTTTGCACGTTAATTTTTGCAATAAAATACATACATACATACCTTCACGCCTGTAATCCCAGAGTGAGGTAGGCAGAGCTACAGAATTACCTACAACTTTAAAAACTTGTTGATAATTCTGTAACCACATTTTGCACAAATAGGCTAAGATGTTTACCAGCGTATTAGTGACAGGTTGCAAGCCCATCGCCTTATAGTACTACAAGCCTTTATTCGCTTAGTCGCCTCTTACGACATCCACGGGATGACATGGAGTGGCACTATTCTAACCCGGCAACCACACGGGATACATAATGCAATAAAATAATACTTATTTATGATATATATACATGATTATTGATTACAGTGCTATTGCTCTCATTCGGATTAAACTCTTTGATTACTTCCTCTTAGCTTCGTAAGGCCCACCATACTACAAACAGGGAGTTTTTTGTAAGTGGGACTTTGAATCTACCATCAAGGCAATAAAGTTCAATTACGTTTGTTCGATAATGCAATTTTCAGTTTATGAAAATAGGTAAATAAACCTAATTCTAATTGAAGCACAGTTCTGATTAAATTGCCTTGATTATGTACATCCTATTACACGCTGGACCTTACGAGGTTAGGGTGCTTTTCCACCGGCGAGGCGCGGCGGCACGAGAATTTAAATTTGTGTTTAAAAACTAGCTATCCGTGCCGCCCGGTTTTTTGTTCATACCAACCTAGTTCTGTTAATAACGGACACAACAAAAAATAAATTATTCAAATCGGTAGAGCCATTCTCGATGCCGTGACCAGGAGAAACAGGGATTAAAATTAATATATACAGATCATTTTTCGTCGAAGAAACGCGGGAAGGGATCCGAAGTTTTTCTAAGCTTCAGAGCCACGCACACACAACAAAGCTTTGCGCAAAGAATCATCGTCTTTGCACGTGTGGAAATAAGATAGAAATGAAATACATACATACATACATTAAATCACGCCTGTTTCCCAGAGGGGTAGGCAGAGACCACCTCTTTCCACTTGCTACGATCTTGACAAATTTCTTTCGCTTCTTCAACATTCATACATCGAGTCATGCACGCACGTCGGTTTCGGGTACTTAAGATTCGGCCCTTTCACTTACTTTACCCTAACCCAAAAGAGCTATTGTACTGTAGTTAATTTTTAAATGTAATACTTAATAACTTACACTTTTTAGTGATCCTATTTATGCTGTTATGTAGTCCCAATTCTCAATTAGGTAATGGAACTATAGTACGCCTCAAGCTCGCCGCAGGCAATACCGCGGGAATGTCATAGTCATATATTTTAACCTAATTGTGCTTCGTCATAGTCGCTCAACTACCTATCGCCATTCTTGAAATAGGTACCGCTTAGGAGTTCGGGTGGTAATCTGTGGTCTTCATCACCAGATCCACTTCAACGTTAATGCATTTCAAGAGCAAATGCACAAGTTACAATGGAAAATTCACTTCAATCGCTATAGGTGTGCCTATAATACTTGAGGAGTTCCATTGATTTCTCTAAGATCCCATCATCAGATTCTGACGTGTTGACAATGGGACCAAATAAAAAGGAAAGTATACGAAGAAAAAAAAAAATCCAATCGGCCAAGAGGTATTTGAGTCATTTAAGAATAAATTATCATAAATTGACGAATTGAGAGCCTACTCCTTTTTTGAAGTCGGTTAAAAACCGCATTCCGTTGTAAAGTTTGAGAGATCTAAGCGTACATACACTTTGGAAGCGACTTTGTTTTATACTATGCCACTAATATTTTAAATGCGAAAGTTGGCGTGCGTGTGTGTGCGTGTGTGTGTGTGCAGCAACGGCTCGACGGATTTATAATAACCTGGATTAACTAGCTGACGAAGTCGCGGGCAGAAGCTTGTGAAGATAAAGATAACTCATGTTTGGCAAATAATTTAATATTTTTCTATAAAGAAATCATTTAAAAATATAACGCCTATCATTCTCAACAAAATTTATCAGAAACGTCACAATCGATAACTCAAAGGTCGCCCGCAACGGTCAATGACACAATACTCAAACCATTACTCATGCAAAATATAGAATAAGATCACGATAAAAACAAGTACAAGTGCAACGACTTCATGCACGAGTCATGCGCTAAAAAACGACAAAATAGGTCATTTAATTTGTTTTTTTTTACAACATCATGAAGTCGATGCACCGAAATTTACACCTCCAACCTACTTACATTCAACGTCAGACAATTTCAAGTTATGAGAAAATTTGTTTAGTAGTGAATCATTTCGACGAATGAGATATAATTTTTAGGGTTCTTTACCCAAAAGGGACCCTATTACTAAGGACTCCGCTGTCCGTCTGTATCTCACGAACTGAGATAGCTAGACAAGTAGACAGTTGACATTTTCACAAATGATGTATTTCGGTTGCCGCTATGACAACAAATACTAAAAACGGAGTAAAACTCCCATAAAACAACCGTGATTTTTTAAAGAGTACGGAACACTTCGTGTGCGAGTCCGACTCGCACTTGGCCGGTTTTTTTAAAGCGTCACGTCAAGTGTTATAGGGAACTTTACTCGACTTTTTCATTGCCATTGACAGATATTTGTTTGTTTATATTTTTTCCCCGTAACCGGTATTGTAATCTGAGAATCTTCAGCTGACTGCCTATATTGGCTGGCTATACCGCCAACATCAGTCAGCTGGTAGGTCTATTCCGACTAGTTACATTGTTAGTTCCATTGATGTAACTAGATGGACTTTTTTTTCCTAGTAGTTACATTCAACGAAGATGGATTCCGTAATGGAACTACATGGACTTTTTTTTCCAAGTAGTTACATTAATACTACTTATAATAAATATTATTAGATCAAATTATTATATTTTTTTAATATAGGCAAAGATATTGAAAATAAGTACCTTTGCATTCGTTTTATACAAATTTATTATAAGTATTATTAATGTAACTACTCGGAAAAAAAGTCCATGTAGTTCCATTACGGAATCCATCTTCGTTGAATGTAACTACTAGGAAAAAAAAGTCCATCTAGTTACATCAATGGAACTAACAATGTAACTAGTCGGAATAGACCAGCTGGTAGCGTCCCTACGGGTCTCGGCTGAAAAAAAGCGCTGCAAGGAGTCGCTTATGCATGTACGCAACCATCAGCGCCCTTTTCCGTACTAGATTTTGAACCGAGAGAGAATCGAGAATCGTGTCGTTAGTTTTTTATGTGGTTATATCTGTACTTTGTATTATCTTTATGTTAAGACTGGTGTGGCAATAAAATGTATTTTCTTTCAACGCCAACGACGGTTATATGCATATCCGTCATGCATGTGTGACCGCGTGAAGTAGACCTGGGCGTCTATTCTGAGCAAAACCAAATTCCTTTTGACATATTGTCGTATAGTCAAAGTTACGATAGTTCTTATTCACTTGTCAGTAATGGTGGCCGCGTGGTGGGTCGTGTCTATGGGTTAAGGTTGCCATTAGCTCTAGTGTTTAGCTATCATTGGCATAGCTTTGAAAAGGTGATAACATTTCAAAATGGCGGATTAAAAGTGCGTAAATTAAATTCGTCAAACTCCTTGTGTAAGATATTGTTTCTGTCAAAAAAGTCATTTTTGGGACCAGCTTTTACTGCCGACTATACTTTTTTTTGGAAATTCTTATCTGCTTATCAAGACCAAACTATTGGGTCCTAACACGGTGGGTCTACGGTAAGAATAGCGGAGGTCCTTTCGTCACCTTCCGACTCCATCATCAGATCAGCTCTTAGATACCATAATATTGAATTGTCATCGGGTTTACATTATGTGGTCCAAATTTCAGCACATTCCGTTGAGGGGAAAGGGGTCAAATTTAACTTGCAAGATTAGACTCTTGCTTGTACATACATTGCAAGTTAAATAAAAGCTTGGAAAAATAAGCCTTTAACCTTTTGAACGCCACAGTCGGCTCTGGCCGACAACTGAAAGTCGTGCCACTGACGCCACCGACGGCCACAGCCGACACAAGTTAGAGATTAAAAGACTTTGTTTCGTATGGATTAAGTAGTAATTTGCTTAGCATAGCAAACATGTTTAGCGTGTGAGTGACGCATTTTGTATTTGACGTACGGCGTTCAAAAGGTTATAATATTAAACATTAGTGCCAACTTTCATACAAAAGTAATTTCGACTTGCACTGATAATATTATATACGATGTATGCCTTTTCGGTGCATTGCAATACAATCTACAATACTTTTGTGGCCGCGCTAGAGATATAAATCATATTAGATAAGATAAGATATCTATTTTTTTAATCTATGACTAGGATGTTTTAATCTATAATTTAGCCTTGGAAATGTATGTATTTCTATAAATACTTTAGTCAGATTTCCAAGAATGAAAACGTGTACCGATTCTATATATACCTTACGATTGGAATGAAACGCAGTGACAAAGTGTATTTAAAAAGTGTAAGTCGAATTATTTTTGTATGAAACGTGGCACTAATAATGGGCATTTGGCATCAAGCTGTTAGTCAGATGTGTTCTTTGAATAACAAATAAATTAATTTAACTCGGAAAGTGTCACTTTTGCTAGTCGCGGGTCCGTAAAATAATAAAAAAAAAACATATACCGGGTGACTTTAAATTGGTAATACAAAATCAACGTTATACACACCTCTTCCCTAAATTAACCCCCTCTCCTAAGTCTCACGCAGATTATTTAATTAAACGTATGTTTTTTTCAATTTTTTATTTATCCCAATTATTTGGCTAGATGCGGTTACCCTGCCACTATATTTAATTCGTATGACGGTTGGATATTGAATGTAGGGTAACCACACTTTAGGACTTTATTTTTTTAATTTTACGTCATACACATAACATATGTAATAAAATAATTAATCTTAGGTCGGAAATAATAAATTCCAAATTCAAATAATCCTTAAATACTAACGTAGTATTTAGGACACTCGACGAGTTAAAGGCTAATTTAAACAACTGAGTTAGTGTAGTGTATTCGTCATTAACTGAGCCACAATCAAGTGTTTTGTATTACCAATTTGAAGTCACCCTGTATAACGAATGGAAACCTATCACGACTAAGTAGACTTGATTGGTTCCCGAGACACAGGCAGCTAAAAGTGTTTATATACTTGTATACTAGAAACATCTAAGACATATATAGGGTTATTGGTAAGTCGACCTATTCCCCTCTAGGGGTTATGGGGGAGAGCATTTGCCATCATTTTGGTCCCATAATACGCAATCCCTACGCAAAAGTAAGTAAATTTTTCTGTTTTTGTGTCATTTATGTTGGATAAACTGATTAAAAAGACCAAAGAGTAAAAAATGTTTTTTTTACTCTTTGGTCTTGCATTCTTAAACGTATACAGATAATTCTACTTCCAATATTGCATAAGAACAGCAATTTTACTTTGACAAAAGCTATTTAAAAAAATGATTTAAAGTGCTATTTTATTTTGGAAAATTTTGTATATGCTTTCCTGACTTTTTTAGCAAAAAACTTTAATTTCGACCTCTCCCAAAATCCTTAAAGGGGAATAGGTCCACTTACCAATAACCCTGTATATATATATATAATAGAAAATTCGTTAATACTTGTTGTATTATTTACTACGATCTTGACAAATTTCTTTCGCTTCTTCAACATTCATACATCGAGTCATGCACGCACGTCGGTTTCGGGTACTTAAGATTCTGCCCTTTTCCAGTATTTCTCCGATTTGATTCGAAAAAGTACGCCTAGGGCGGCCCCTTCCGACCCTTCCACTCACTTTCGATCTGTATATCTCTTTCGTCAATCTTCTTTCATCCATCCTTTCCAAATGACCGAACCATCGAAGCATGCCCTTTTCAATCTTAGTCACTACATCTTCTTTTATTCCACATTTCTCTCTGATTTTTTCATTTCTTACTCTATCAATCAGTTTCACACCACACATACTACGCAAAGAGCGCATTTCAACTGCATTTACACGACTTACATGCTTGTCCTGCCACACCCAACATTCACTACCATACATCAGGGTAGGTGCCAGCACTCCATTGTGAACAGCCAGCCGGGCTTTTTGTGAAACGCCCTGTCTGCTTACAAAGGAGTACAGGGCCCCATTAATTTGATTGCCCGCATTCACCCTCCTCTCGATATCCTTCTCACACTTACCATCTCTTGTAAACATACTTCCCAGGTACACAAATTCGCTCACTTGTTCTACTAATTCACCATTTATATTTATCACGCACTCAGTCATCTCCTCATCCTTCTCTATCACCATGACCTTTACTAAGTACTTCATTAATTTGTTGTGAGAGATCCAACGTCTAAAAACATTTAAGATTCTAACGAAATCTTCTATACTTAGACACTTTATGTGTGTGGTTTATAGATTCGTAGAAATCTTATTCAGTCTTCTTGAATAGGCGAATAACTTTAAACATAAATTGTCGCGATCTGGGGCACGTTTATCAAACGCTTGTAACTTGTATTACAAGCGGAAATCTCTTTCCAACAATATATATTAAGAAGAGACTTCCACTTACATTACAAGTTACAAGCTTTTGATAAACAGGTCCCAGCTTGTGGTTATGAATGAATACTCTAGTAAACGTTGCGAGATAAACACATTCAAATAACGTCATGTCATGGTGAGTTTGCATTTTCTTTACTCGAACAAAAAAGGCGTGTTATTATTTATTAGTTGTGGCTATATTACACGTTGTAAAACCATATTGCTTTTGACATTGCTTCCGTATTTTTTCAACCGCTATTAATTTCAAGTAAATAAGAGCTATAATAACCAGAGCTCGGCAAGGGTGAGACATTTTTACGTCATTAATGTCAAGTAAATAAGAGCTATAATAAATAACGTCCCTTGCAAAGCCAGTGGCCAAAAAAAATTAAGGTACTAACGTTGACAATAATACAAAACCATGTCAAAAGCAATATGGTTGTACCAAATGGAATAGAGCCCCAAGCGTACACGAGTCAACATTAAATCAAAGCTAATTATTGCATCCTTTGTCTCATATCGGCACTTAAGTGAAAGCAGATAAGTCGCAAGCGAAACAAAGGAGCCCATCGCGACCGTGTCCGCACACGTGACCAGCCTCACTTCAAAACAATCACAAAACAATTACATAACGCGAATAAACTATTAAAAAACACACTGGGGAAAAAAACGAGATACGCAACACATCAAACACATACCACATTTCCGCAAATCACCGGCAAAAACTCATGCACACACGAATTTTTATTTACCATCGTCCATGTTTTTATGATTATCCGGTATTTAGGCGGGAAATCATTGTTTTTTTTCGAGTTTTTTTTTTCTTTCGCGGTTCGACGCTGGCGTGTCGGTTGGCGGGCGGCGACTGCCAGCGGACGGCTGGCGCGGCGCCAGGATCGCATAAACGCGGGGATTGGCGCGCGGCCAATGGCGGCGGATGCTTTATCGCGATGGGCCGATTATCGCGGCCCATTCACACGTGATAACGCCGTTTATTTGTAAACAAAGCGCGGCTGATTGCGATAAGCGCGGATCATTGTTAGTGGCCAGTTCGTTTAATTTGTATTAGGTAATTAGTGGATGATTTGACACTCTTATTCTATTTGGGTAAAACCTTTGACGCGTTATGGTATTGTTTCAGCGACCATTACTGTCAAGTAAATAAGGGCTATCAAAACCGACGCACGTGGATGAAAAGACGGTTTGTTAGATCATTTTCACAAAATATTTTTTTCATAGGAGCGAATTTTCACATCGCGTTCTTTCATGGTCGCAAATCTAATTATTCGTCTTTCTTCATGTAGCGTTTTTTCGTATATCGTTATTTAATGTTCGGTGACTTCACTATTTGCATTTTTTCTGTTCCCAATTTTTTCCAATAGCAAATTTTCCTTAGTATAATTACATCGTAGTATTTGTCGTCATCGTTTTTATTTGAGGCCCTGAGGGTCAAAATAATCCAGCAATAATTAGGCTGGGAAAAAATGCGACTAATAAAAATAACGTACTGGTAAAATATGTGAAGAAAATGAACGCGAACATTATAAAATGCTTTATGAAAAATCGCTACATGAAGAAGGACGACTAATTAATTTGCGGTCATGAAATAACGCTATGGGAAAATTCGCTACTATGATAAAATGTTTTTGTGAAAATAATCTAAAGAATCGAAAAGACTTATTAGTGTGGATCTGTCGAGGAAGCGTGGGAAGCTTGTCTCGATCGTAGCCAGTGATGTGCAAGTTGCGGAAAGTTTCCAAAAAGTTGGAAAAGTTGCAAGAAATTTCCGGAAACTTTCCCAAGAAATATAGGAAATTTAAATTTAAGAAACGGAAAGTTTCAATCCCCATACAAAATTGTGAGAAGTTTCCGAAATTTTCCTACATTAAATTTTCCGCAATTTTGGAAAGTTTCCTTTGGCACATCAGTAATCGTAGCAAGTAGAAGTGGTATCTGCTTACCCCACGGGATCTTTCCCGTGGGCGAAATTGTATACGTGGGCGTTATATGTATGTATGTATCAAAACGTCGACACAACTATTAGGTTTAACCGTGTAGAAACTCGGCCTAGATTAAATGAGCTCTCAAGGTCAGGGGCACTCTAACATTAGTTCAAGTCCACTGAACTATAGTATACTCGTAGGTATCGGAACGAGCGGAGCTTTAGCAATTTTTATTTTTCCGCTGTTCACTACTTTACCAAAATACATTCAACAATGTCCAATAGTGTACTAATATAATTTTCATAGATTCATGAATTCCCT
Organism: Acleris emargana; assembly: GCA_927399475.2. Lineage (NCBI taxonomy): Eukaryota > Metazoa > Arthropoda > Insecta > Lepidoptera > Tortricidae > Acleris > Acleris emargana. The sequence goes on from OV656843.1 coordinate 20,457,455, forward strand.
ACCTTTTTTGCCACTTGTACCCTGTATAGCTGTGCGTGTGTGTAATCATTAAGGGGGGGACGACGGATTCAAATTACGTCAAAATAATGTCAAAGGATATCCGTAATATGGATATTACTACAATAATTCTGCTGGTAATTCTTTAGCTCTGCCTACCCCACTTTGGGAATGAAGGCGTGAGTTTATGTATGTATGTGTATGTGTACTACAATAAAAGTTATTGAAATAAATTATTTTTTTCTTTATTACGTATTTTCAGTACATTGCTTTTATAGTTCACTATCTACTTATACCTATGGAGAAAATGGCCTCTCCACATCTACAGACGTAAGAGGGGCGTATTCGTAAATGTGATACGACAATAGTGATACGTCAGTACTACCTTAATATACAAAATATGTACTGATTTATAACAAAAACTGCATATATTTTCACACATAAATAGTACTAGAAATTTAATAAAAGTCTTATCCATCTTGTGCTTTCGTTACCATACTGCATCCGTCCGCCCATTAGTAATCATTCACCTCAACCGTCGCCGATACCTATACTAGTTGGGAACATACTGATCGAAATCCGGTACTAACGAGGCGAAATTGTTTTTTTAATGCAATAGAGCACACAAGCCACCCTGATGGTAAGTAAGATTGAGACGATATACATTTCGTCGGTGATACCGCTAAACCGCGTATCTAACAAATTTATGATAGAGCAAAATAAACCTTATTGTCTTATCTAAAAGGTGCATTTTACTCCTTATTAAAAATGTTACTTACGCGGTTTTGCAGTTTCACCGACGATTTGCGTTCTCACGACTGCAATCCTAAGACTGCACATGCGTTGCCGACCCGGAGGACTAAGGCTCGTATTAATAAACTGATCTCGTTTGTAATCCTCATCTCAAGATGCGTCAATAATGAGTTTTCTACGGCTTGACGTTTACTTTGACGTATCTTGTGTTGGGCATCTCAGCCAAGATGAGTTAAATAATACGGCCCTTAGATGTAATTCCTCTATGCTAAATATATTGCTGGTTGTCTTATCCCACACCTGAACACAGCGATTCGAATGCTGCTTGGCAGTAGGTCAAAGGATAATATTATGGTAACGATCCCGACGGATCTTGAAACTTAAAGTAGGTTGCAATTTTTCTATATACACACATCAAGTGAGTTAAAAACACTGATTTTACATGTTATTAGTACCAATGATATTTTATATTAAGATACGTCATCTTCGCGCAAAGGCGTTCCTCAAAAAGGAAGGTAATTTACCTTACAAATGTTTAGTTTCGCCGCGACCGCTGACATGCACGCATCAAAGACAATAAAATTTCATTACCATAAAGTAACAAAATATATTTCGTAAAAAAATGCCGTCTTGTGTTTAAGGAAGAAAGGATGGAAAGGAGGAAGTACCGTTAATATTTTTGTACATTTCGTTTACAACTCTTTATATTGTTTAATTTGCACCGGCGTCATTATACTTTGTGAAACAATTAGGTATCGCATGAGTGCGATAAAGACGGGTAGCTTCATGTGAGCGGGGTGGGCACTTGTCTTGGCGAGAGCGGCGAGCAATTTGAAACAAATATTTATCTCTTTCTAACAATAGCGTTCGCTATGGATTGCCGTCTTTGTCTGTAGATATATGGTAACATAGCAAGTGTCAATAATTGGCGATGGATTTTAAATGCGTTTGGTATGAGCATAACGTATCTAAATAAAAAATATAATTGATTAGTACACGATTATTTATATTTTATGACAACCTTACAGTCGTTTTATCTCACGAAAGCGGGTGGGTCATACTTGTAGTCTGAACACGTATGAACACGCACACAACGGCGCCGCTAAGCGGCGAAAGCTACACACACAGACAACGTGCACGTACATCTACACACACAAGTATGGCAAACCGCTTTAGTGAAAGAAAACAACAATATCTTAAATTTCTTAACATACAAGTCAATAAACACACGTTTCTTTACAGGTCCTTGGTATAAAAACTGCGCTACGAAGTACATTTGTGCCATGACAATAAGAAAAGTTTTCAACAAAGTAATACATTAAACTGCAAACAAAATTGTAAATAAAATCGGAGACATGCTTTCTATAAGAGTGTAATAACAACATCGCCCTAACTACATCTTACAACAGTTGTGCCTTCAGAATTCGTACAGCTTTTTTTTAAGAAAATTTAAAATTACCGTCCTTTTGCACAAAACAGGTTGAGAAATGGCAACCCTACTAAGCTACAGAATTACTAAAGATTGTGAGGCTAAAAGTTTCTATACAAAATGCGGTAACGTTTTTCACTCCTTAAACATAGCCAGATTTTCACGATTTTCGAATATGTTGTACTTACATATTATGAGAAATAAGGTCTGTACGTTTTCCTTTCCAAGAAATACTTTTTGGAAAGAAACGATTTATAAAAAGGAAACGGAAACGTACAACCATATTTTTTTTTATAACTTAAACATACTAAAAATCGTGGAAATTGGTCTTGATTTAGGAGTTGAAGAACATTCCCACCGGAGCGAAATGTGTATGTACTTTTTTAATGGCTACGCGATTTAAGCGTTGCCTCACCATCCTCTTATGAGGAGTTAGTTTGGTCCCAAATAACACAACCTGACTACTGAAACAAGAAGTTTGCTCCCTTAATCAGTCAGCAAAAAATTACTAAGTTTCTTTTGGCCACACGAAACAAAAGTAGATCCAGAAACTCTATATTTACGACTCTATTCATAGGACCTTAAGGTCCAAAAGCAATACCTATCGAGAAAATGATTTTTTAGTTTACGTAAGTTTGTCAGGTTATACATTTTCCACATAGTCGTGTTACGCCGAGAGATAGCACGACTAATTTGTTCTATGTCAAACTGCTAAACATTAAAATTCCTCTACAGTACAGTGGACCAAGATACTTCATTACCACTTTTATTACCTAAAGGTGATATAAATAGAGTCGAAAATTATCTCTCATTTTGATGGTACTTTTGAAGACAGACTTCAAATTAGACTGGTAGTTTCAGGTTGTATACTATCATCAGCGGGCTTAGTATGGCTATGGTTATGTTACTCTCGTACTTAACAGACATCGGAATATCCGGGGCAAAATTAAATGACAACTAGAGATCGCCTTTATCGATAAACTCAATTATCGATGCTTTCGATCGCTCCAAGTTTGGTTTGTAAAAATGCATGCAAGTGAAACAAAATAGCAACATAGTTCTGGTTATTCTTTATTTTAAAAGGATTTTTGATGCTTCTCTCGTCATCATCATACAAGTACTGTTCGACATTGACAAGTATACTGTTTCATAATAAACGTAAGTAAGATATTTATATTTAATTATCTAAAGAGGTTTGATAAAGAGATAATAATAACTACTTATTTCATAGTGCAACGGTACTCATAACCTAGGGATCATTAGGGGTCTCCAGAATAGTACATACAAAAAATTACACACTTACAATGCTGGGGGCGATCACTAATAAATGGGAAAAGTATCGATAGTTGAGTTTATCGATATAGGTGACCCTTAAATGTCATTTAATTTTGCCCCGTATATTCAGAGTGGTCTGCTTACAAACGTGTCACAATGTGACGGATGTTTTATCCACATATTGATACGCGATAAACGCAGCTGGGCATTTCTTTAAAAGTTTGTACCTAGTTAAGGACTAAAATTAAGAAATGTTAACTTTTCCGCTGAGTTACGAAAATTAGTCGTATATTTATACTACCTCTCAACGCCAATTAGCAGCATCTCAAATTCAATAAATGAAGTAGATTCAATCCTCACCTGTTAGTAATATGCTCGCACTTGCTACAGGAGTTTTGGCTGACATACCACCATTTGTCTTAATAACAGTATAGCAGATTTTCGTAACTCAGTGGAAAAGTTAACGTTTCTTCATTTAGTCCTTGACTAGGTACTAACATTTAAAGAAATGCCCGGCTATACTAGGCCCGCTGGTGCGGTATTTACGTTAAAAAGCTGTACGTTTCCTCGGCACAATATCAGGTTGTTAGAGCACTCACTGGTGTGGCGTGGTTCGATCTCGCCCGCCTCCTCCAGCGCTCGCTCGGTCGCCAGCGCTGCGTCCGTTTAACACACGTCGGTATAACACTCATGTCGGGATAAGATACATGTCGGTACAACACTCACAAACGGTATAGACATATCAATTGGTATAAGGGACTTTAACATCATCAAGACATTCGAAAACCTTGTTTTATTTAAGGTTAGAAGTTAGTTACTTAAGCCGCCATTCAGGATTAGCCGCAAATTCCTCAATTGTTTCGACGACGAAGGAAAGCGATCAAATTAACTTGACACAAGTATATACAAGTACAATCACATGCACGTATAAGCATGATATAAATATTATTAGGAGCTATCAAATCCTGTTGGTCAAACTAGGCAGGATTTGATAGCTCCCAACACAGCCCACGACTTTGCGCGACATAATAATAAAAATGTCTAATTCTATTTTTTTATTTGATGTCTTCACTCCTATTACGGTGTATTTCGCCAATATTTAATTATCTATGTACAAACACTTCCATGGACTCATTAGATAAAAAAGTTCATGGATATCTATTTTCTTTTGTGGACTAAACATAAGCACACGGGGTTAGCTCCACGCGCTTCTGTCAAGTTGCGTTGAAAATGTCGAGCATGTTTACAATCCTGTCATTATAAACGTTAATGGCCACACCATGCTTGTCATTCTGCGTTTGGTTTGAAGTTTGCTATCAGAAGACAAGTTTTCATTGGAGTACTGTATGGACATATCAACATAGTGATAATATGTTAGGCCAATTTAGGTAAGTGTTCTCTGATTTTAAATATGTATCCGTAAACCTAAATTTGAGTCTATATCGGGCATAATCATTGTTTGGTCGAAAATAATCTCGAAATTATTTAACACTTTTCCAGGCCTTGCTAAGGTAAGGATATAATCAAGAAATGGAAGAGAGCCACGAATTCGTAACTTCTTGAAGGATACTGATCCAGGAAGTCATATTTCA